>CAJQZP010000795.1:0-1397500 GCA_907164705.1 Parnassius apollo | reverse complement strand
AGTGCAGCTAATATAAGAAAGTTGTTAACTTACTTAACTAGAACAATATACAATAAATTTACAAGTAATTTGATTACAATGAAACGAATGCTAAACTTGAAAAAGAGAGAAAGAGTTATAAGTACTTATTACATAATCTAGCAAATTTTAATACGTTATCCGTATGGAAAATATCGACGTCGCCGTTGGTGGTTATGTCGTTATACGTTTGCATTAACCTATTTATTGGGGCTCGTTTACCTAAATTCGTTCTCTGGTTGGGTAAACAGAAGATTTTGGTAATCGGATGTCTTGGAATAGATCTTGGAACTCTGATACTTAATTGATTTAACAGTGCCGGTGATAGTAGGAGGCCGTGAATTAGCTTATGAAGTGTTTTAAGATCACTAAGTCGACGTCTTTTTCCGAGAGACTGTAATTTGAAGTGGGATAGCCTAGTATTATAGTCAGCACGGTAAGGACAAGTTTGATCTTTAAAGGCTAAGTAGCGGGTAAAATTGCGCTGGATACGCTCTATTCGATCACTGTGAATTTGGTATGATGGGTTCCAAACAGGTGATGCATATTCTAGTGTGCTACAAATAAGAGCTTTGTATATAGTGAGAATAGGTGTAGGGTTCCGCAAATCCTTACATATTCGCTTTACGAATCCTGCCATCTTCCATGCTTTGGATGCAATATTATCAATATGGATGTTGAAATTTAATTTTTTATCGATCATTACGCCAAGGTCACGGACTACTTCGGATTCTGTTAATTTTTCTCCGTCTACAAAATAACTGGAGGGAATAGTGTTTCTCCTTCTGGTAATTTTTATAAACAGACACTTCTTAGGATTTAGTAGCATTTTGTTACTTTTGCACCAATCTGAGATAGAGGTGAGATCTGTCTGTAATCTAACTACATCATCTGGAGACTCTATAACCTTATACAATTTTAAGTCATCTGCAAATATTGAGTAATTACTAAAGGAAATGTGAGCAGAAATGTCATTTATAAATACCAAAAAGAGAACAGGGCCGATATGCGATCCCTGTGGAACGCCTGAAGTTGGATAAAACGAAAAAGACTTGAAACCCTGTATTGTTACTCTTTGAATTCGATTAAATAAGTAGGATTTTATCCAATTCA
Organism: Parnassius apollo; assembly: GCA_907164705.1. Taxonomy (NCBI): domain Eukaryota; kingdom Metazoa; phylum Arthropoda; class Insecta; order Lepidoptera; family Papilionidae; genus Parnassius; species Parnassius apollo. The sequence goes on along the minus strand of CAJQZP010000795.1, from coordinate 1,396,369 downwards.
ACAGGTTGCCGTGAATACCATAATAATTTAATTTGGACAAAAGAATGGCGTGGTTAACTTTATCGAACGCGCTACTAAAATCGGTGTATATAGCATCAACCTCTTTATTTTTATCAACATATCTCGCCAAGTTCGAGGTGTATTCTAGTAGGTTACTAACTGTGGACTTATTTGCGCAAAAACCGTGCTGACAGTTAGAAATTACCTTTGATAAATGAGAAGACAAAATGGGGCAGAGTATTTTTTCTAATAGTTTAGCAAACAAGCTTAATAAAGAAACAGGACGGTAGTTTTCAATATTGCTTTTGTCACCTTTTTTGTAGATGGGTATCACATTGGAAACTTTCCACTCGTCAGGAAATTTTGCAGTTTTAATTGATTTATCGAAGAGCAATTTAAGTGGGAGAGTTAAATATTTATACGTTTTTTTAATAAAGTAGGGTGGGATGCCGTCCGGTCCAGCACCTTTATTAGGGTCAGTTGACTTTAATACTTTCTCGACGTCTCGCTCCGTAATTTCAACATTGCTTAGATTTAATTGTGGATAGCAATCTCCAAGATCCGGTTGCGTTGAATTGTCAGGGGGAGAGTAAATCGAATAAAAACGTGTTGCAAAAAGATTACAAATTTCCTCACTACCACGCGCAACCTTGTCGTCCAAATACATCTCAGACGGTAAGTTGGAAAGACCTCCACGTAAGGATTTGACATATGACCAGAATTTTTTTGGGTTTTTAATGAGAGCATATTCAGTGTTTTTTTAAATATGTATTGTAGCAAGTTGACATTAATGACTCTACGCGTTTATTAGATAAGATAAGTTCAATCTTATCTCTAGGATTCCGGTAAATCTTGTATCTTGAACGAATTTTATTTCTTTCGGCTATTAATTTTATAAGGTTTCTTGTGAACCAATGTGGATATTTCAAACTACGACGTTTAGTTCTGGGTATAGTTGATTGAATAACATCATATAAAAGTTGATAAAATTTTGAAACAGCGATATCAACGTCATCCAGATCCGACAGTTCTTTGACCCAATCGATATGACTTAATTTACTTTTTACAATTGCAAAATCAGCTTTTTTGTAATTATACGTTGCAAATTGCTTGTTACGTAAAGAGTGATACTTATATGAACTGAACCCAATCGACAGAGCTGGATGGTGCGAATCTAATTTGCAGAGCGGATTAATACAATTATCGACTATTATACTGTCTAAGTTACTTAGGACGAGATCTAAGATACGACTGTTATGGTTTACGACATGATTAAACTGAGACAAATTATTTAACGACATAAAGTCAATCAATAAGTACCCTAAGCTACACTGATAATTTAATGGAGTCAAGTTACAACATCCACTTGACTCTTTATTCCAGTCTATAAATCCGAGGTTGAAATCACCTAAAATAATCACATCACCGGAATGAGATAAAATCACATCACTGCAGTTGTCGATAATAGGTTCGAGTGACGACACAGTTATTGGTGGTGGTATGTAAATGGCACCAATTAAAATCGCTTTATCTGTCGATGTGTTTACTGATATCCACAAATCCTCTCCAGTGCTTTCATAGTGAAACATTCTCTTCGAGTGGTACTTAATGCAAACGGCGATCAAAACGCCTCCGCCACCTTTTCCTGCTAGGCTGGTTGATTGGCGATCTCTACGGTATATATAATAGTTGTTGCTAAATAGCTCGTCATCGTAAACGCTGTCATCCAACCAGGTTTCAGTCCCAACAATAACATCGTAGTCTCCCAACAAAGTTGCAAGTCTTAAGTCTTTAGTTTTAGTTTTCAGGCCTCTAAAATTTTGGTAATAAATCTTTAAGGTAGCCATTTTTATGCGTTAATCAATTCCCGTTAAAAATGTCCAAGTATTGTTATAGTGTGTTTAGGGTATCGTAACTCTTTATTTGTTTTGCAGGGGAATGGTCATTTTTTCTAACAAAAATACGGCCGTTACGGATCCAGACAAAATCGTATTGCTTTTCTCGAGCAACTTGACGAGTCCGCGCGTGTAGAGCTTTAAAATACGGCGCTAGATGTTCGGAGACGAAAATAGGCGACTTGCTTTCTATGTATCCCAGATGTCCTGTGTTTAGTTTATTGGATGCGTTCTTTTTATTGAATTGTGTTACCGCTGCTAGTATCTCATCACGAGTTTTTACTGAAGGAAGTTTTATAATAATTGCGCGGGGCCTCTTATTTGAGTCATTCATCTTCCTAACTCTGGTACAGGTAGCTGTTTCGATGAGATCGGTTGGAATAGATACAGTATTGCATATTTGTTTGGCAACATTAATTAAGTTTTCAGTCTTACTTTCCGGAACACCATTCACTTCAATATTCGTCTCACGCGAGTATTGCTCAAGTAAAACAAGTCTATTTGATAAATCGTTCACTTTTGTATGTAAGTTGCTGTTTTCAGCTGAAAGTGACTTTATGTGCTCTTCTGACGTTTTTAATTCTTTTTTCATTCTATCATATTCCGCACTTAAAAATTCAAGCCCGCTTTTGATATCTTTTAAGGAACTTAACTCCTCTTTTATAGTTCTTAAATCCATTTTTATAGATGACTCCTCTATAGCTTGATTTAAAAATTTTCCCATTGATGATTTAATTTCTGATCTAATTGTAAGCATTAAGGATTCATCTCCGGGTTGTGTAGGTGAACTCACCTTCTGATTACTAAGTAGTTGAGGTTTTTTACGCTGTGTTATGTAATCATTGTTAGGAGTACTAATTTCCTGCGACGAATCACCACAGTCGCGCGGGCCCGTTCTGGACTGAATGGGGGTGTTTGAATTGCCACCCTTTCGCTCTTTATTCCTGCAACCAGGGCAGATCCATTTCTCTTTCTTGTCTTTCTCCAGCAGCATAAGGCGTTGGTGAGAGATATTAGCGCAAACTGTGTCATATATATCTTTGCAGAGTGAACATGTTACAAAGTCCTTATTAGTTATTTTATTTAAACATCCCGCGCACAATTTTGTATTTGAAGCCATAGCACCGTAGATATTTAAAAACCCCTGTCTGTGTACGTTAGGTGATAGTTCATTTAGCGAAACTGTTTTTTCGGAGTGCTTTCGCTTAAAGTTATGGCAAAGTAAGATGGTCTGACACTGGGAGTACTAGGCGCACATAAACAAGTATTCTTAAATAGATCAAAATTACTATAATTGCAAAGTAAGAAGGTCTGACACTTGAAGTACTAGGCGCACATAAACATTTAAGTGAATTATGACTGACCAAAAAGAGCGTAGCTAAGAAGATGGCCGCTACGAGTTGCGTAGCAGATGGTCAGTACGAGGCTGGGCGGTGCGTGCGTAGCCGGGTCAGCAGTGATTGGTCGCCGCGATTTCCGTGATGGCAGTTGGCGGGGCGCTGCTTGATGTTTGTGATATCGCGCTTCGCAGGTGACGTCACTAACTGAGAGCTCTTTTTACTTTATGCGCTCCTATTTTTTTAGTATAATTAAAAACTGTTTTAAATTTAACTTAATTTTTAAAATAAAATGACGATAACTTGAATACGTGTGCTCGCTGCCGAGGTCCGAGAGAAGAGAGACTTCTTCGGAAGACTGAAAATCGTCGAGTCTACGTGAAAGCCGATTCGTAATGACTCGAAAACAGCACGTAGACGCGGCTCAGAAGGGAAATCGGTCTCTAGTTCTTCAAGAGAACGTTGTCGCCTTTCTTGAACAATAAGACTACTGCACTTCTGATTCACGCCTCCGGAGAAGTGCCATTATGGAGGATGGAATTAAGGAGCTTCTGAAGAACTTATAGTACCAGTTTTCCACCCGCTTTGGAATTTTAGCGGACCTCCTACTCTGCTGTAATTCCATTCTCGCCCGGAGACTTGCCGCTTTTAAGGTACTGAAGAGCCATTCTAATTTAGCTCAAGCTGACGTCCGTAATATCATAGGAATAGTGTCGGATAAGACTTACTTTTGAATCTATGTTCACACCTGCGTGTGTCTGCAACGATGACGTGTACAGCCACCCATAGAACCTCTCAATTTCAATCAAAATCTCAGGCGTTTCTGAAACGATGCTGTTACATTCGGTCATCAGCATCGGCAGTTGGCTCTTTCTAGCAGACAGATCTCTAACAAAGACTTCGGAGCCCTGGTTCCGCTGTGAGCTGTGATGAAGTTGCGTTAGTCCCGCCGCGTGCATTTGGAGATCTGCCTGTATGCTGTCAAATTTGCTGAAGACTACATCTTCATTTCCCGTTTAACATCCATGAGATTAAGAGTATGATCGGAGAGTTGTTGTTTTCTTCTGTGACGGGTCTTACAGAAGTTAATTCCGACCTTATGGACAGTTTCCAGCTTGTCATTCGTATCATCTATTGTATTGCAGTCTTCTAGGCACTGAAAACGATTTTGTAACTCAAGCTGAAAGTTTTCGGAGATTTGGATTAGAGCACGAGAGGGACGGAGAGTTGACTTCATAAGATGAGACCTCTCCAGCTTACTATTTAGGTTTAGTTTGCCTCTCACCACTCGGTGATCGCTGATAGTTTTCAGCCTTGCAGTCACTGAATAATCACTGAACAGTTGCCGAGTATTTGTCGTAATGAAGTCAATCTCATTTTTTGTCGAACCGTGGGGCTCGACCAGGTCCACTTTCTGTGAGGCCACTTCTGAAATAAATATTTCATCATAAAGAATCCCTCTTTCTCCATGAAGTCAGCAAGCACTTGGGTTCCATTGCTCTATCCCGAATTAACTACCTTCAGCTCACCGTTTTCTCATTTGCCTAGTTTTGCGTTGAAGTCTAGGCTAGGTTTTGGAGGAACGCATGGCTCTAGAGATATTCTCATACATTTCCTCCGAATCCTTATCGGGATATGCTGAGGTTGGTGTGTCAACCTGTATGACTTTTAAAGCGAATAAAATTTGGTAATTCTGAGTATAAGGCACGCAACCCTCGTCGACACACTCCCAATCTTTACAACATTGTTAACGAGAGACTTGTGGACGATAAATCTCACACCTGCTTGGGACAGATGGTCACCCTCCCAGTGATAGAACAAGTTGCCGGATTCAAGGATTACCGTGTCCTCCCTCTCTCTTCAGATAAACTTATAATATCACTTCGACACTTTTTTCAGCTCCAGAATCTTCCCGTCAGGTTAAGTGCCTTATAGGTCAAATCGTCTTAGGTGGCAATCGAATCTCCGCCGGAGATTCTTAACACCCCTTGCTTGCCTCTTACGACACCCACGGGAAGTAGGTGGGTAATAGGGTAGTAGGGTAAAATTTAAGGTAAAATATTCTATTACATTATCAAAAATTACTTTCTTGTACCGTTTCGATAAAAAAATGGAAATATTGGTTAGTCGTGCTTGGCTCATTGTGGACCTTAAGTTGGATTTTATTAACTTCAGTTTTGAAAGACTTTTTCACATGAAGCTACCGAAGCACAAATAATAATAAAAATCTTAGACACAGCGCTAGATTCTAAACAGACTCAGAATAGCCCCATTTTACGTTGAATCTGAGAAGGTCCAATGAATGCATACGGTAATACAGGAATATGCGACGGTTATTAACTAATCACTGATTGGCTGTCTCGTTGGTCTAGTGGTTGCAGTAGTGCGACTGCTGATCATGAGGTCCTGGGATCGAATCCCAGGTCGGGCCAAAAAAAATCAATTGTTGAGTTTTTCTGTCAAGAAATTCTCAGTAGCTGCCCGGAGTCTGTGCCTCGGAAAGCACGTAAAGCCGTTGGTCCTGCGCCTGACCTCTCTCCGGTCGTATCGGTTTACCGTCCCATCGGATTATGAGAGTGAAGGAATAGAGAGTCCACCTGTGCTTGCGCATACACTTGCGCAATATAATCCTGTCCTGCGCCGATGGCTAGCCTCCGTTGAGGCTTGTCGCCATGACTGAAATTCGGTCTGGAGGACATTATTAGAGGAGAGTAACTAAATATGGGCTACCATTTTGTTTTTAGGTCAAAAATTAAAAACCATTTAAATATCAACCTTACATTAATGTTATAATATTCAGACATATTTTTAAAGAACAAAATATCAGTCTTATGTTTTTATTACTAAACTATACTATCAAAATTGAGCATTAAACAAAATTGCAAATTGGCACTAAATATGGAACAGATACTCAAATATGGGCTACACCAACTTAATTATCTTTTAAGAAAATTTAAAAGAAGTTTTAAAGCATAAATGCTCATCTACTAAGAGATAATAATTAATTTTGGTAAAAGGAAGAAACGAATTATTTTACTTCCAAATGTCTCATATCCAACTATCAAATTCTGGTCCATCACAGTCATTTTGTGCCCAGAGCTCACACATCAAGAATTTAATCCAGTCTAATGAATTTTCTGAAAAAAGTTGCTGGCAGAACATATATTATGCATCTGCAGAATCAGGAGCTTCTTTGCCGATTATATCTGGTTTAGTCAGAACCAAACTGGAAAACCTCTCCACCTTCACTGTCAATCACTTTATCGTCGCTAGTTGTTTTTTTGTTTTTTTTTTTTTGACAATGTTATAACAGAAGCAGCTTTTCTACCCTTATCAGACATCTTACTGATTTTTTTTGGTACAGGACTTATGAGATACTAGGCCTAGGCTACTGTGATCAATTCTGGAAGACGATGGTTCGCCATTATTTATAGATTCATGTGCAGTTCTAGAAGTAGACGCTTCTATTTGAGTGTCACATCCGGATGTTAAGGTTGAAGGTCCGAATTGAGATTTATTTTCTGTTTCAGATTTAGAACCTTGAGAATGATGCTTCGGTAAACATCAAACTGTCTTCATTAGGAATTGCAGTCAAAGATTTAGGTGGAAGATGCAATCTAGGAGTTATTCGGTCGTTTTTCGTTATTGGATGATGATTTTGTCATCTCGCGAATCACTTTTATTACCACCCCATTACCATTTATTCTTCATCCCAATTTTTACTTGGTTCTTTTGATTGCGTCGGTGTCATTTAGAAAAAAAATTACCTGTAGAGACTAATTTCTAACTACCCAAGTACTAGTACCTAAATATGGGCTAGCCCATATTCAAAATTCTTGAACGGATTAATGTTGAACTTGTACTTCACAAGTTACACAACATTACTAACAATTAATCTACCGACAGACATAAAATTAAACTCATATTCTACAAATAAAAGATATAGTTACACTATTTAGTCCTGATTATCATCGATAAAATAATATATTTTTACTCATCTCACGAATTTTTTTGAGAGCGGTGAAACAACAACGTCTTACCTTATCATCACCTCTCGCAGAACTCATGAGATAGTGATTGCGGTGTTGGGGCTAATGAATGCAATAGAAGATACTCGTTTGCAGCGCCTTTTAATTATTTGTTTTCGAGAATTTTTACTAGCCCATATTAAAGCACTAGCCCACATTCAGTTACTTTCCTCTATTATTATTATATATTATGTATGCAGGGAGATACTATAGTATATTATGATTATTACTTATTGGTATGTCTTTGCGGAGTAATCCTTCTGTAACTATTCTCTGACTGTGCGAGTGAGTTGTCAGTGTCACTCCTTGGTGACCTCCCCCCCCCCTTTACGCCGCCACTGGTAGCTGATCTGAGTGTTTTACGCCTGACTGTAAAGAGACGATTATACCGCCATCTATAGGAAGCTATAATATCTTTCTAACGTTTCTATAGTCTCCTTTTATAACACCCACGCGACGAAATGAGATAATGGATTCTCTTATGCCATCTCCATGTCTTTTTATAGAATAAGAGTGACAATCGAGCACATAGACCACCTGAGAGGAAGTTTGTGATGTTGCATTTATATATCTATCTTTGGTTAAGAATCAAAATGCTAATGCGTTGTCAGCCCTGAGGAATAAGATTAATACGTGGTAGAGCCACGGTGCAGCTAATTATAGTTTGGAACGAATGGGTCGGCTCGACCGGGGAAGGACCACACTCTCACAGAATACCAGCGTGAAATAGCAGTTTAATACTGATGTATTTCATATAGTGAGTGTAGAGATCCGGAGACCCTGGTTACTAGGCATTCCGTCTTAGTCCTCAGAAGTGACAACGCACCTGCCTTTTGATTCTTAATCGAGGATAAAGGTAAACGTCTATGGGCCACATCATTCACTCACCATCAGGTGGACTGTGTGCTCGTTTGTCACACTTATTGTATATTTAAAAAATAAAAGACGTGTGGCACTCGGGGACTGCCACGGTAAAGCTATTTCATAGCATTTTGTATCAACTTATGCAATTATAATTATTTATTTATTTTATTTATGCAGTATTTCTTTTTCTTTGATATTAATTCAAGTTACACTTTTTGAGCGTGGTGACCGATAAGAAAACAAATTTTTTTCTTTTATTATAATTTTATATAACAAACAGACACTTTAACTTTATTTATATACAAATATAAAAAATGAACATTTGTAAATCTGCCACACGTTTTGCATGATGTCATCCGCACACATGGGCAGCGCCATGTTCGAACATTTGGTAGACAATCGTTAATGTTTTTTACCTTATACTATTGCTTTAACAAACGAAAACTCGCATAACAGTAAACATCGCGTTTTATTTGCGTACCCACCACACGGCCGGACAAAACTACCTGCAGTTGTATGTCAAAACTTCACTTAATTTTCTACTTCTTTGGGTCCATTTTTGCTTTTACTTCTATGTTGACTCGTTTATAAAACGCGTTTAATGCAATTGGTCGGTGGATCGGGAGTTTTAAGTTGAATTTGGCATTGTTTGGCACAGCTTTTTATTAGACCAAAAATAATAAAAAAGGCTTTTCCTAGTAATTTAGGAAAATTAATGAGGATTTGACTGTAAGGCGTGGAGTGGAGTAAGTTTATCCGAGGCAATAATCACGAAAGCAATTTTTAATAATCCGCTATCATATACCATGATCATCCCTTGGATGTTGTAAGAGACTACAGAGGCAAACTGATACCTATTCAAAGAAATGAAAATGGCTTCAACCTGCCTATGGCAAATATATGAGGCCCTATATGAGGCCTATGTACAGCAGAGGGCCTTTGACAGACTGTATTGAAAGCAGCAGTTTTTATGAACATAGAGATATAACAATAGTGATTTGTCGCTGCTGGTGATAAGAGAACTGGTTCCTTTCTCGTTCTAAGCCTTAGATAGCCATTTAGTAAGAAAACATAACCAGTGTTCTTGGCACATACACTGCGGGGAGTAAGGACTGTCTTTTTAATGGAATTAGGATGACAAACGAGCACACAGTCCACCTGATGGTAAATGTATGCTGTGGCCCATAGACATCTACATTTATCCTTGATTAAGAATCTAAATGCAGATGCGCTGTCACCCGTGAAGACTAAGATGGAATTTCTCGTTTTAAGTAAAAAAGGGTCTCCGGTGCTCTACACTCACCATACGAAACATAACAGTATTAATCCGCTATTTTACGCTGGTGCGTGCATGGTTTTACCTTGATCCCAGGGCCCGGGACTTCATGCTACTTACAACCATAATATAGCTGGAGCGTGGCTCTACCACGTATAAACTGTATGATAAATGAAGTATTTTTCTAAACTATGATAAAAACATTGTATAATTTAACGTTATGTAAACAAACTGAAAATTATTAAATTTACAATGTCATACAGGTTAAAATTACCAGTACAAAATAAAAATTAAAAGTTGGTGAACAACCTATAGGTATTCTATAATCGCCTCAAAATTAATTCAAATCTATTGAAAACAACAAACAATGTTTTTACCAGACGTCTTTCGTGACTAGCTTTAAATTAGCAGCTTTGGAAAGCACGGCGTGGCAAATTCTTTGGCTTTCTTGTAACGTTGGAGAAAGGGAACAGGTTTAATAGAGAAACATGGAACGCGAGTTTAAGACATTGTCCTTTTGGCGCAATCGTAGACAAATTTCGTGCAATGTTTTTTCAATCAATGGATTCTTTGTTTGATTTTGATTTAACGGCTCCATGCCGGAGTGGTTTAGCAATAAGTTGCAGCACTAAAGGCCGTGGATCCGAATTCCGCACGGAACAAATATTTGTATGGTTTACAAAAAACTGTTCCGGGTCTGGATGTTTGTGAAATTTATGTATGTGAAACGCTCCCAGGATAAATGAGAAAATATTAGTTTTTTAAATAAAATTTAAATGAAAGTGTATGTTTTACCTGACTACGGCGGAACTCAAAAAGAACGGTAATATTTTGTATGTATTATTAAATATGTTTCTATGTCCGTAGTATGTGAATATTTTTGTCATTATCACCCATAAGGCTAAGGCCCCATAGAGGCATTCCATTGACCTCAACGGGTAACAACACATTTGTATTTTGATTATTAATCAAGGATAGATAGCTATGGGAGACAGTTTTGAAACTTCCATAAAAACATCCACGAGATAAGATGCAGTTGTCATTTTAAGATGACTTCAAAAATGAAGGTCAAGTCGGTATAACTCGTACGAATTAACTTGAGACCTGGGCCGATGACGTAATTGTCAATGTACGGTGTGCAAAATAATGCGTCGTAATATTTTTTTATATGAAATTTTTGAGATTTGCATGAGATTATTAATAAAAACAAAATAAAATGTTCTGGCAAGGGGTGAAGTAATAAGTGATATACTGTTGCCATTTTTATATATTTTAAATAGAAATTTTTTATAATATATATAATATTATTTTTAGTTAACGCGTCAAGGAAGGACAAAGAAATAAACATACACACTTTCTCATTTATAATATTATTAATTTATTTATTATACACTTTATTGCACTATAAAAAGTGTTACAGATTCGTCCAAACTTAACTATAAAACAATGCAATTAACAACAAACAGATAAAATAACGTTCAAGTATAACAAAAACAAACAAAAGTCCAAACCAAACAACAAACAATTATCAAAAATATCGAACTAGAGTCGAGACGCGTATCCGTAACAAAAATGCTATCGGTACTGAGCGCGCATGGCCAGCGCGGGACGCGGTGCGGGGAGTCGGGAAGGGGGTCGCATTCCAGCGGAGTCTCAAGTTAATTCGTACGTGTTGTACACGGTATCTTTGCCAATGGTGTACCGATATTCACGATTGTTTCATAAATAGGCTATATTTGAATGGTGGCCACCATTTTCGTTTAATTTTAACAAGAATTATACTAATTCTACATACATTCTACATATAAAACTTGCGATGCCATCCATACCATCTGGATGATTGACGATCCACTCCTGTGGAATAGAAGAAGTTTTTTTCCTCGTACAACTTTCTTGTGGAAACGACTCCCACCAGAGATATTTCCGGACTGATACGACTTAAGGAACTTCAAGGAAAGAGCTTAATCTTTTTTTTTAAAGCCGGCAATCCATCACCTCCCACATTCCCCTGGTGTTGCCTATTATTTGTGGGCGGCGGCATTCACTTACAATCAGGTGAACCGCATGACCGTTGACCCCTCTTCTATAAAAAATACCCCTAAGAATAAAATTATTGAAATGAATTTTTTGATGTAAATGTTTAGATGACATTATAACTGTTGCTCTACGCTTGTGATAATTCTTAGTCTACTCAAAAAATTACTAATTTTCATAAAAAGTTAATACTTACCGTATAAAGAACTAAAATAATAAAAGAATGTTCACATAACTTCTGAAGGCTTACTTTTCAACCATTCAGTTAAAGATAGGACTTTTTCATATGAAAACCAATTAATTATTGAGGCTGAAGAATAATAATATATTTCTCATACTACATAAACGTATTTTTCCTTGTTAGCATCCGAAAAATCTAAAGATTGTTTTAATCCAATATATATAATATTTTGTATACGAAAATATATATATCTCATATTCACTGAATATTAAACTCATCCCAATGTGTTTAGTTATAAGTTATGCAAATATCATGCTTCCTCCTTCAATAAATAACTCTGACGTGGATACATGACTTTGTTTTCCTTCTAAAATAAATGCAGAATGTTCACATAAATGGACGTAAAAAAATTAAGCTAATGTAGCACTAATTAGTTTGGATTCGCGACGGCATTTTCAATTGGGGTAAAAAATTGATAGTTTTATTGTAACATATTATCATCTCAATAAACCTGACATAACAGATGAAATGAAAGTAAGGCAATATTTATTGGAAAATAAATGAACGGGAAAAAATAAAACCGAACGACCGAGAGATATAATGCTAACATGCGCCGTCTAACGCATAAAGACCCTGTTTTAATTATAAACATAGGTACGCGACATGTGCCATAAATGGAGTAACTCTTATAACGAAAAAAATTGTTTGTCACATAATGAAATAAAATTAAATATATCTTGTAATCTTCTAAATTAAGAATGTTTGCTGATTTCTATTTAACTAATGTTGAGCCACGTGGTGGCGGTGTAATAGAACCATGAGCCATCACCCCTATGGATCCCATGGGTGTCGTAAAGGACGATAACAGTCAACGACAGAAAACTTTTTGGCTTCCGATAGATGGCATAAAGCCAATGCCCATCTTGTTTACACCTATTTAGTTTACATAAGAATTAAAATACTCGGACCGGCGAGGAGCAGCAGAACAACAGAACATGATATGCTTAAGAAGAGAAACGAAACTGTTTGGTATTAGAAATTAGACATTTCCATCTTAGTCCTCGGAGGTGACTACGCGTCTACATTTTGATTTTTAATCGATAACTGATGTAGATATCTATGGGCGACAACATCCACTTACAAGTTAATGGACTGTATGCTTGTCACCCTTACTCTATAAAAATATATAAAAACCTACTCCACTATTAACAAAATTAAATTTTTGCAGTAATATTTTACGATTTTATTTCGTAGTGCTGAGCTCTCGCAACGCGGCGTACATCCACCTAGCAACACGATGAGCCCCGCACTGAATTCGTGGACGAATGCGGGGGTGATATAGACGCAGTATTTAATCGGGACGCATTTTTTATTTATTATCATAAAAATAATACATATTTCTAAAAAGTAACCAAACAAAATATTTTATTTTGTATTGCAAAGCAGTAGATATTTTTTTTATATTCCTTTGATAAACAATGAAGGAGTAAAGTGGTTTCATCTCAACGATTTGGAGGTGATTTGGGTACTTTTTTATTCATTATGTGACAACGATAGAAAAATTATGGCTAAACCAAATTACGTATCAGATCATGTAGATTACTAGCTATTTTTTTTTCATATGTAATTTCTCTGTAAGTGTCGACGAAAAGTTGGTTCATCTGCACGCTTTTTTCAAGCTTTTTGCGAGAGAGCAGCCTTAATAATAAATGCACTTTGTTCATTCATATTCAAAATTTCAAAACACTTTATACACAAACACCGTGTCGAAGACTGAGGAAAAGAAACGACGTTAGACCATCGTTAGACAATGCACGGCCTTCAAGCCACACCTCCGTGCCCGTCGGAGAGCGTGAGGTTTTTTTCGTTACGAAATTTCTGGATTTTCCCGCACTCAAGGCCCGCGATAGAAGCTATGCAATAGCTTAAAAGATAGAACGTCTCGTTCCAGTAAAAAGGGTCTCCGGTTCTCTACACTCACCATACGAAACATAGCATCATTAAGCTGCTATTTTACACTGGTACAATGGTGCTTGATCTAAGGCTGAATTTACATTGCGGCGGAATGGAATGGAACGGAGCGCCAATATAGTCGCGCGAAATGGCGCGTATATTCGAATACGCGCCTTCAGTTAGTTATTTAGTCTAGATCTTTTATTTGACAAGAATAGTTGATTGGATATTGTTTTCATATTGCTTGTTAGTGAGGCGGAAGAAGAAAATGATGAGAAAAGGAAGAATATCAGAAAAAGGAAAAGAAATATTTGGGTATGCGGATTTCAGACTGAGCCAGGAATCGGAAATGCGCGTAAATTCCCCGTAAGATACGCGACTTATTTTTTGGCTCATTCTAGTTTGCACGTTACACAATTAACATAAAACTTATTTTACTATGTACAATTTAGTTACAAAAATTACCCATCCATTCCGTTCCGCGGCAATGTAAATTGAACCTAAAAGTATCGCTTTATCCTTATTTAGGGGAAACCTATTTCTGATAATAGGTACGAAATACAAGTTAAATGTAAGTGCTATTAATTTATTAATATAGCAACAGTATAAATAATGAATTTTATATATTCGACGATCTCTCCCGGGGTGCCATGGCTCTGGGTACATTGAGAATTGAACTGTGGTTCTCCATCCGAATATCGACCAGAAAGCAATACAAATTCAGAAAGAACCTTTGGAAGAAGTTTTGACAACATGGCAAAATTGCTAAAGACATTTAGTACAATAACTTATCTAACTCGTTTTTCGCAACGGACTAAACTTAATAGCATCTCGCAAAAAACAAAATCGGGGTAAATATGGTATACATACCGCTGCTGTTTAGAAACATTAGTACGCTCAAAGTAAGATAGACTAGTTTCAATTTTTTAAAACAATTGTTACGTAATAGTTTACTTAATACATAAAAGTAGCTACATAACATTAAATCTTGTACGATGGTACGGAACCCTTTATGCGCGAGTCCGACTCGCACTTGTTTGGTTTTTACGTATTCCATAGCATAGCATAAGTAAAATTCAACCATATAGTACGTTCCGGCCTCAATCATAGAGTAACAGGATAGAAATTATTATATAATAATACCAAAGTATTTGAAATATACATGCTAAGTGCTAACAGCTTAAAAATATCATAGCGGACAGAATCACACCTATAAAAAGCAACAACGAATGGTGCTTTCGTTGTACTTTATAACGTTCTAGCGAGTGGAGGGGTATAGATTACTACCCTCAGTTCTTTTTGTCGTTTTAATTTCTACCCGATATCTTTAATTTTTATACGTGGTAGAGTCACGCAGCCTGCAGCTATATTAGTAGTATAGTTTTAGCACGAATGGGGTCGGCTCGGCCGGGGAAGGACTACTCTCTCACAGAATAACAGCGTAAAATAGCAGCTTAACGCTGCTGTTTCGTATGGTGAGTGTAAAGAAACGGAGACCCTTTTTACTGGAAACGAGGCATTCCATCTTAGTCCTCACGGGTGACAACGCATCTGCATTTTGATTTGTAATCGAGGATAGATGTAGATGTCTATGGGGCCGCAGCCACTACTTACCATCAGATGGATTATGTGCTCGTTTGTCACCCTTATCCTATAAAAAACACAAATTTTGTTTACATGGGAGACAGTTGTCGATTCTGGTGATTGCTGCCGTTAGTGTTTATATACTTATAAACACTAACAGATAACATAAAAAATAACTTACTTTTGATTACTATGGTAACTGTATAGATTGTTTTCTATAAGGGGTAAACAAGCATGCGGCTCACCTGATGGTAAATGACTACCACCACCACGCCCATGAACAAGTGCAACAACGACCGAACTGCAGGTGCGTTGCCGATCTTTTAAAAAGAGTAGTCACTAAGGCGTATCGGTCCGGAAAAATCGCTGGTGGTAGTCGATTCTTCAAGGAAGTTGTGCGAGGAAGAAATCTTCTAGTAAATCGTACAGTGGTGGACCGCCGTTCATCCAGATGGTATGGATGGTATTAAAAGTTATTTCTCGATGTACGATGGTAAAATATAGCGGCTGTAATTAGTTCGAACAATTCTTTTGATCACTCCCCATGGTAAATAAGATAGAATATGCAAAGGAATACTACATCTCTTTGTAGCGCCAGTAAGTCAAGCCGATCAGAAAGAACACGGTCGTCGATGATTCGAGCCGCTCTACTCTGGTTACGGTCAAGTGAAGAAGCTGCCACTGGGTTGCCCCGGCCCAGAGATGAGAACAGTATTCCATGTGAGGACGAACTTGCGCCTTGTAAAGTTGCAATCGGTGTACCGGCATCAAATACTGTCCTGGTCTGCAAAGCACGTCAAGATTTTAGAGGTGAATTTGGCCTTCACTTCCAAGTGACCGCGGAACTGAACATCATTCGATATGTCGACGCTGAGGATTCCGATGCTGGCTGAAGCAACAAATGGAGTGCCCTGATATTGAGGAGATACAACAAAGGAGTTCTTTTTACCTGTAAACACGCAATGACTTATAAAACTTGACTGCCTCGTTGGTCTAGTGGTTGTAGTAGTGCGACTGCTGACCATGAGGTCCTGGGTTCGAATCCCGGGTCGAGCCAAAAAATCAGTTATTGAGTTCTTCTGTTCAGAAATTCTCAGTAACTGCCCGGAGTCAGGAAGTTGGCGTTGTCTCACACCCGTGCCTCGGAAAGCACGTTAAGTGGTTGGTCATGCGCCTGATCTCTCTCCGGTCGTGTCGGTTTACCGTCCCATCGGATTATGAGAGTGCACCTGTGCTTGCAAGTGTATGCCACTTGGGCACTATAATCCTGTCCTGCGCCGATGGCTAGCCTCTGTTGAGTCAGGCCGCGTAGCCGAAATTCGGTCTAGAGTACTATTATTATTATTAAACACGCAATCTTGGTCTGGAACCCCCCCCCTTCACCTCCCCGCAACTGGACTAAATTTAGTTATCCTCAATTTGAGGCTTTGTTCGGTAGACTATCATAGAGGCACATATTTGTAGCGGCACTGGACGACGTGTTCCTGAGAAATATTAGCATGGGCAGCGTATAAGGCATCGCCAGTGCTGTTTGCCTAACAATGAATGTTACCAGTTTGTAAAATATCGTCACTAACTGTAACAAATACATTTTTTACGTGGTAGAGCCATGGTGCAGCTACATTAGTAGTATAGTTGTAGTATTAGTATTAGCAGTGGTAGCTCAGATGGATGGAACGCTTGCTGTAAATATAACAGAACGCGAGTAACCCGGGTTCGATCCCCGCCGGCACCAATGAAATTGTTAATTGCAATTTAAGTGCTGATTTACCACGTGCTCGGCGGTGAAGGAAAACATCGTGAGGAAACCTGCATGTCTGAGGAATAAGAAAAAATATTTCGACGACGTGTGAAGTTCGCCAACACGCATTGGGGCTGCGCGGCGACACTTCCTTGCCCTAAAACCCTCTCAGAAATCAGTGGAGGCCTGTGCCCTAGCAGTGGGACGTATATAGGCTGTAACTTTACTTTGTAGCACAAATGGGTCGGCTCGACTGGGGAAGGACCACGCTGTCACAGAATACCAGCGTCAAATAGTAGCTTAATGCTGCTGTGTTTTATATGGTGAGAGTGTACAGAACCGGAGACCCTTTTTACTGGAAACGAGGCATTCCATCTAATTCCTCACGGGTGACAACGCATCTGCATTTTGATTCGTAATCGAGTGGCGGACTGTGTGCTCGTTTGTCACCCTATCCTATAAAAAAAAACATTAAACTGGTTTGAATCAGATATGCAGAAGGAACATGGTAGGTGATAGCACGCAGCCTTGTGGAACACCAGCAATCACAGCTTTGAGTCGCATCATGCATCGTCAGACGAACTGCGGTCTTAATGCTTCGATCTGAAAGATAAAATTTTATTCGCAAGCAATAAGGAACATATTGACATATCACATAATATTGGGAAAACTGTGTTATCAATATAATATATTGACGACTTTATATGGATATGAATGAATTTTCGATTATCCCGTGATTTCGGCTACGTTGGATGCGTCCGTCAAATATGATGATGTATTTTATTAGAAAAATCTACAACTAACTACACAGCCTAATGCTCATGCGCCCCACGGGTGCGCGTGCAGATGTCTATATACATAATATTATTTCTCCCTAAGAGATAAAAACAAGGATGCAAAATATGCACCCTTCATGGATAGTGACGTATTTGACGCTCCAGATGCGTTGCGAAGGTCCCAAGTAACGTATCGGTCCGGGAAAATCTCTGGTAGTAGTTGATTCCACAAGGAAGTTGTGCGAGAAAGAAAACTTCTAAACGCTTAGTGGTGGACCGCCAGTCATCCAGATGGTATGGATGGTATCGCGGTTTTGTCGCGATGTACGATGGTGAAACTGTGCGGCTGGAATTAGTCCGAACAATTCCTCAGAGCACTCCCCGTGGTAGATGCGATAAAATACGCAGAGATGCCACATCTCTTCAAGTGCCAGTGAGTCAAGCCGATCGGAAAGAGATCGGTCGCCGACGATTCGAATTGCTCTGCGTTGGATGCGGTCAAGTGGAAGGGGCTGGTACTGGGGAACCCCAGCCCAGAGATGGGAACAGTATTCCACATGCGGCCGAACCTGCGCCTTGTAAAGTTGCAGGCGGTGTGCCGGCATGAAATACTGCCCCGCTCTGCTGAGCACGCCAAACTTTTTAGAGGCCAATTTGGCCTTCTCTTCCAAGTGACCACGAAACTGCACGTCACTCGATATGTCGACGCCGAGGATTCAGATACTGGCTGAGGCAACAAGGGGGGAGTGCCTTGAAACTGCGTAGATAGTCGATGGATGCAGTTGGCTCAGGCCGTACTTTCTGGCAATCTTAGGGGTGGAGGCTATGATCAGCAGTGGACTTGGGATTTATTGTAATGATAGTGATGATAATAATAATGTCCTCCAGTGAACGGAGACTCCCCATCTCCGCTGGACAGGCTTATGGTGCCAGAGTGTATGAGCAAGCACAGGTGCACTCTCTAGTCCCTCACACTCATACTCTCAGAATCAACGGATTTACGCGCTTTTCGAGGCACAGGGGGAAACACCGGCAAATTCAAAAACCCAATAACTGATTTTACCCGACTCAGGATTCAAACCCAGGAGCTTATGATCAGGATCAGATCAACGAAGCAGTGATAGTGATAGTGATATATATATAATAGTACAAGTAAATGAAACCAAGCAATGCCCAAATCAAATGTTTATAAATAAAATGTTTTTATCTAATCAAAACCAAACTTTTCAACGTCTTTCTGTTTCAAGTCCTTTTCTTCCACAACTTTTTTGGTGTCTGACTTCACTTCTGGCACCTCAGTACTGATTTTAGTTGATTTAATGAGACCATTCTCATCCGCCAGCGGTAAAATGTTGCATATCAACGGTGATTCAACGCCAAGGATGTAGTGGCAAGTTCTTGGTTCCAAAAGATATAACGATACTTGCGCTGGACTTGAGGAGTTCTCCAAACATTTAAGTTTAACTTCAGTCTGCCGAGGTTTGTCAGTTTTATCGCATACGTCGCCGCCCGAATAGAAATGTGATATGGACGTGCGGACATCTGCAAACAAAAGATTAATCAATTTGAGTATTGTGAGCTAATTACAATTACATTGGTTAATTTTTTTTTATAGGATAGGGTGACAAACGAGCACACGGTCCACCAGACGGTAAGTGGTTGCTGTGGCCCATAGGCATCTACATCTATCCTCGATTTCAAATCAAAATGCAGATGTGTTGTCACCCCTGAGGACTAAGATGGAATGCCTCGTTTAAAGTAAAAAGGGGTCTCTGGTTCTCTACACTCACCATACGAAACACAGCAGCGTTAAGCTACTATTTCACGCTGGTATTCTGTGAAAGCGTGGTCCTTCCCCGGTCAAGTCGACCCATTCGTGCTACAATTATACTACTAATACAACTGCAGCGTGGCTCTACCAAGTATAAAAATATAGAAATATTACGTTAAACAACCGAACATTCGTTAAAGTGGTACTCAAAGTGCCCACTGTATTGAAATGTACGAATTGAGTAATGACATGTCTTTCATAAATTTACTGTTGAAAATATATTTTATTTATGGGTTAAATAGATTTGTATAGCCTTATGTTTTTGAGGCACTGCACTGTAGATTTATTTCCAATTATAGAAAATAGAAAACTTCAAATAAAAACGAATCAAACAAAGAAACATTACATTACATTAGTACATTTCACTTTACTTTGGTCGTCAGTTTTTCTAAAATAAGTCCAAATAGTAGGTCTCCTGCCACTCACTTTTATCATATAATTATCAATTTTCACTAATAACACAACAAAATACTTTTTTTCTCACAAAAATAGAACATATGCATGGGCCGGCAATTTGCTCAGTACTAGACGATGCAATAAAATATCAGGTGTGACGGGGAGCGAGGGGCAGAGTCCGGCGCCTCCTGCGCGCTTTACGGTAACAAGTTTCGACACAAATTGGTTAGGTACCGAGGTGATCATGCCGAATAATGTTCGGCCGAATATTCCGTTCAGTAAAATTTACCGAACTTTCAGCGGAATATTTGTATTCGGTGAAACCCATATTCGGCCCATCACTAAAAAATACTTACTCTTTCCACCCTTCAGACCGGAACACGGCATTGCAGACACTGCTATTTGGCGGCAGAAATAAATAAAAGGTACCTACCCTAGATAGGACTCCTAGATAGAAAATGTACCTAGAAAGTTATCCTATTCTAACACCTCGAAAGGTAGAACTTGCTAGGTTGGACATTTCCTGGGTTGCTCAGTCATATGAAAATAACAGATCAACTTACCGATTGGTTTAGGTGCTTTGCCCCTGTTCTCCTTGATCCATTCGAGGTGAGCCTCTTCGTTGAACTTGCCGAGAAGCAAAGTTGTCTTTTCGCCGTTCCTGTCTACGTGGTACTGAATCACGTGTTTCCCATAGCAGAACTCGTATTTCCACCAACCTGTGCCCTGGAAATTGAGAATGGTAAAATAGTTTTTTTTTTCAAAGTCAAAACTATTGCACACCTATAACGCAAAGGATTAGATCTTATTGTCGACTTGACAAGGTAAAGCTATTTTACAGTTTCGACTAATTAAGTTCTAATGGACGTACCCAAAGAACTACAACATGTTATTAAAATTAGACTAGTATTTAGTTAGTGTTAGGATAGGTTAGAATAGACCATAGGCCTTCCCCATTGATTATCTCATATTTGCCATAACTGCCTCACTTGCAGGCGGGTTGACAATCGCAGTTCTTTTTTTTAAATGTTATTAGGGATACGTTGCTGTCCATTTCCTGGTCTCGAGTGGATATTCTTACACCGACACTACACGATGACGTCTCATCTGACATAAAATACCAGTAGTCTGTTATCGTCAGTCGTGCAACTGCAGCAAATTACCTCTACGATGGGGAGGGAGACTCATATCCAAAATTGGACTGTTGTTGAAGGCTGGGGACGAATAAAAACTATAGTACCGTACTTGTAGCAACTGGCGTCACAGTTTACAGTTCAGCTTTTAACGACGCGCTCACAAGAGCTGTGGATTCAAACAAGCGATGGTGACAAACAAGACAGATAAACAGAAAAATTGGTTGTCAGTAAAGTCGGTTTACGGACGATAGTTTAGTTTAAAATGACAACGTCATAACCAAACACTGATGAAATGATTGCATACTTTTATGAATAAAATTGAATCATTTTTATTGAATTATCACTATTTTGTATTCATACAAAGAAGGAGTGAAATGAAATCTACCATTTCATTGATAAATTGAATGCGTCGCAAGCCGAACGCTCAAGCCGATCGTGCTTTTCGCTCTCGTACAGCGCTCTTGTTCCGCTTTTAACGTTACAATGAGCGTAACGTTACAATGAGTCATCCTTTTTCGTGCGTGTAGCCGGCGTTGATCGATTTATTAGACGTTGTCGTCAAAAAAATTATAAATAGTTTTTTATGTATTAATGACATGCAAATGACCTCCTAAGCTCAATGGGAGGCTGTTATTTCGATCTTACAGACACTACACGATGTCTACCACTTCAATTTTATTTATCTATATACTAAGCTATCAGTCCTCTATTCGAACTACAGCCATGGTACATTCTAACAAGTAACTACGTTGTTTCCGTAATATGTACAAGAATAGGCTTTCTTGTAAAAATGTGTTACCATGAATGAGCATCAGTGTTTGCATCTTTAACCTTTTGAGCGCCACGCCAAAAACTCACTACCGTGTCCTGTACGCCAAAGCGAAAAGTAAACAAAAATACCTATGAAAAAAACAGTGCTGCTAAGAGTTGATATATCGATAACACAAAATAACTTGTTTTTGTTGGTTTTTTATACAATAAATGAGTCTTTATAATCGGGTATGTTTTATTTAATCTTGTGCTGTCTTCCACTCTTTTTATATATGTACTTTGTACATAAATAAAAAACAAACAATAACAATAAAATAGTAGTAAACCACAACACTACTCTCCGTCGTGATGACGTCACTGTCACGACTGGACGACAACGGCGTAGCTGACCTTTCTTTTTGAAACTTTCTTAGAGATGTAGCCGTGTCGCACGTTGTGTATCGATTTCAGAATCGATGTAACCAATATATACAGACATCTATTCAAAATATTTTATGGCAAGGCGTAGGCCAAGTGAATCACAGAAGAAAAGTCTTACGCTCTTATGATAAAGGGGGGTTTCATATGATACTGATGTTGCTAAATGATTTTGAGATTGAGAAAGAAAATCGCACAACACAAAATGAAAATTGCTCTTCATACCTTAAGTAAAGAAAACACATTTATTATTTGTAATTTTATATTATTAAAATAGAAAAGGTACGTAATTATTCACTAATCAACAACTGTATATAGGTAATTATTCGCACTAGAAAAATCAGTCTTATAATATTAAAATCTTGGTCATGGAATAAAAAAATCAGTACTTATTACAGAAATCAACAAAGGGTACATAATTATTCAACAATTGTAAATAATTATTTGCACTAGGTCTAGTCATAAAATATTAAAATCTTGGTCTTTAACTCAATCAGTACTTAATATAGAAAACAACAATTAAAAATAATTAATAAATTATAGGTAATATTAGTCTTAAAATAATAAAAATCTTATGGAATAATAAAACATAAATGTTTAGCTGGCCAAAGCAAATTTTCTAACGTGGTAGAGCCATGCTGCAGTTATATTACGGGAGTTAGTAGTTGTAGCACGAATGGGTCGGCTCAACCGGGGAAGAACCACGCTCTCACGGAATATCGGCATCAAATAGTAGCTTAATGCTGCTGTGTTTCGTATGGTAAGTGTAGAGAACCGGAGACCCTCTTTACTGGAAACGAGGCATTCAATCTAAGTCCTCACGAGTGAGAGCGCATCTGCATTTTGATTCGTAATCGAGGATAGATGTAAATGTCTATGGGCCACAGCAACCACTTACCATCAGGTGGACTGTGTGCTCGTTTATTACCCTATGCTATAAAAAAAGAAATTAACCGTAAAAAGACTATAAAGTGTATTCCTACCTCATTGAGGTAGAGTTAATCGAAAACGAAAAACTTTGGTTTCACGATAATTTTAAATTTCCGAAAATTCATCATCGTCGACGCTTTCCAAAATCCGAATGAGTTCTGAGGAATCGTTCATGTTGCACTGCACTAATTTTCCCGCTAATCGCTTATGACGTCATCAGTGTGTCGTCTATACTTGACCACGGCGCCCAGTGAACTGATTTTCGATGTCGCGCTAAGGATGCGCCAGAGTTGAGATATTAGATTTATTATGCGAAGATAATTTGTTAATTTTTTTTTAATTCATGTAGCTAATTATAGTTTTATATTTCTAATCTTTTGTTTTATTTAAATATCAATAATAATAGAAAAAAATAACACGTTTGAGCTTAATTTTGAATAGTTTTCAATAAATTTATGGCTAACGCATTACAACACTAGCGGTCTAACATAGACGACTTTGGCGTGCTGGACATAGTATTTGTTTAGATAAAAATCCATTTTTTTTAGTTCAATGTTTCTTAGTACTTGTGGCTCTAGAAGACTTGTTTTTTATACTCACATGTTGCTGGGTTATTCTTTTTTTGAGGGGTGTAGAATTAAAATACCAGTAATAATTTTCCAATGTCTATATTTCATATTTTTGTGGGCCGGGTTTTTTGTCATCTATAGACGTCGTTGGCGCTCAGGGCACGCGGGTGCTGGTCACGTATAGACGACTTTGGCGCTCAAAAGGTTAATACTAGCACTAAACGACTGCGAAGAGATGTGGCATCTCTGCGTATTTTATCGCATCTACCACGGGGAGTGCTCTGAGGAATTGTTCGGACTAATTCCAGGCGCACAGTTTCACCATCGTACATCGCGACAAAACTGCGATACCATTCATACCATCTGGATGACTGGCGGTCCACCATTAAGCGTTTAGAAGTTTTCTTTCTCGCACAACTTCCTTGTGGAATCAACTACTACCAGAGATTTTCCCGGACCGATACGTTACTTGGGACCTTTAAGAAAAGAGCCTATTCCTTCTTAAAATGCAGGCAAGGCATCTGGATCGTCCAACACGTCACTATCCATGAAGGGTGCATATTTTGCATCCTTGTTTTTATCTCTTAGGGAGAAATAATATTATGTATATAGACATCTGCACGCGCACCCGTGGGGCGCATGAGCAGCCTGCGTAGTTAGTTGTAGATTTTTGTAATAAAATACATCATCATATTTGACGGACGCATCCAAGGTAGCCGAAATCATGGGATAAGCGAAAATTCATTCATATCCATATAAAGTCGTCAATATATTATATTGATAACACAGTTTTCCCAATATTATGTGATATGTCAATATGTTCCTTATTGCTTGCGAATAAAATTTTATCTTTCAGATCGGAGCATTAAGACCGCAGTTCGTCTGACGATGCATGATGCGACTCAAAGCTGTGATTGCTAATGTTCCACAAGGCTGCGTGCTATCACCTACCATGGTCCTTCTGCATATCTGATTCAAACCAGTTTTATGTTTTTTTTATAGGATAGGGTGACAAATGAGCACACAGTACGCCACTCGATTACGAATCAAAATGCAGATGCGTTGTCACCCGTGAGGAATTAGATGGAATGCCTCTTTGCCAGTAAAAAGGGTCTCCGGTTCTGTACACTCTCACCATATAAAACACAGCAGCATTAAGCTACTATTTGACGCTGGTATTTTGTGACAGCGTGGTCCTTCCCCGGTCGAGTTGTGTTACAAAGTAAAGTTACAGCCTATATACGTCCCACTGCTAGGGCACAGGCCTCCACTGATTTCTGAGAGGGTTTTAGGGCAAGGAAGTGTCGCCGCGCAGCCCCAATGCGTGTTCGCGAACTTCACACGTAGTCGAAATATTTTTTCTTATTCCTCAGACATGCAGGTTTCCTCACGATGTTTTCCTTCACCGCCGAGCACGTGGTAAATCAGCACTTAAATTGCAATTAACAATTTCATTGGTGCCGGCGGGGATCGAACCCGGGTTACTCGCGTTCTGTTATATTTACAGCAAGCGTTCCATCCATCTGAGCTACCACTGCTAATACTAATACTACAACTATACTACTAATGTAGCTGCACCATGGCTCTACCACGTAAGAAATGTATTTGTTACAGTTAGTGACGATATTTTACAAACTAGTAACATTCATTGTTAGGCAGACAGCACTGGCGATGCCTTATACGCTGCCCATGCTAATATTTCTCAGGAACACGTCGTCCAGTGTCGCAACAAATATGTGCCTCTATGATAGTCTGCCGAACAAAGCCTCAAATTGAGGATAACTAAATTTAGTCCAGTTGCGGGGAGGTGGGTCCAGACCAAGATTGCGTGTTTAATAATAATAATAGTCCTCTAGACCGAATTTCGGCCACGCGGCCTGACTCAACAGAGGCTAGCCATCGGCGCAGGACAGGATTATAGTGCCCAAGTGTATGCGCAAGCACAGGTGCACTCTCATAATCTGATGAGACGGTAAACCGACACGACCGGAGAGAGATCAGGCACATGACCAACCACTTAACGTGCTTTCCGAGGCAAAGAAAGCTAGAATATAATAACATGCCTACTGAATATGCAGTATTACTCAAACACTGCCTCATGGCTATCTATTATACATATATATATATTTATGGGACCCCTAATATGCAAAATATAGTGAAGCCATAGAAAGATTTCAAAGCAAGTTTTAACGCACCATGCATTATCGTCTTAAATATTTTACCCTTTCATATGATAAACTTCGTGTTAAATATAATTTAGTCACAATGAGATCGAGACGTTTATTATTGCAGGCTATGTTTTTGTTTAATATTTGTCATAATAAATTTGATTGCCCAGCGATTTTAAACCAGATAGGATTAATAGTACCTCGCCATAATAACTTACGCAGTGTACGCCGACGATGTGTGTCCGCCGTTAGAGCTTGCCGTACTAATGCCGGCAAACGCATACCACTGCGACGGTTGATGTCAGTATATAATAAAGTTTTTAGATATAGATATTTTTGCAACATATTTACCCAAGGCCAAAAAACAACTACTGTTACACTTAAAATAACATATGTTATGATTTTTTTCTTTATTAATATGTTACTTTTACTATGTATAAATAGATTGTATAAGTTTAATTTTGTTTGTACTAAGCAAAACTAAGTAAGACGTGGATAACGTAGTTGATTATACAATTAACCATTCAAATTCTAATTTAAACTTCTATTCTTTGTAATATATATTGTACTATTGTTTGTTGTCCCAAATAAATTTAACAAAAAATTGTTCAAAGCTAAGTAACTCCATAGCAGCTTACTGATAGCAGCGATACTGGTCTTATTAAACCTTCATAGCTAGTCGTACAAAAAAAGTCTCCAAATGTTCGCCTAAACACTAGCGTCATCATCATCATTACATGTCTTCGCAAGTCTACTGTCGAACATAGTCCTTCCCCAAGCACAGTCCAGAGCCAACTGCATCAACCGACTGCCTGCATATCTTGCCAGGTCACCTAGTAGGAGCTGTCCTACCCTTCGCTTACCGGTACGAAATTGTCACTCGAGAGCCTTTCTTCCCCATCAAATATGGGTTCCTCCTCAGCCTCCATATATAGACAAGAGAAAAAGGCGCCTTAGAGAAAAAAAGATGCTGCATGTCATACATGGAAATTATAGTCTAATGTCTAGAGGGTTTCTCCATGGGAGTTGGCGAACTCGCTCACTCTACGGTGTCGATTCACCGACACCTATTCATAATGCCTCGTCCAAGCACACACACTCACTACCTATTGTCTTAAGAATTGTATAACGTACACGCTCATCGCGGTAAAATAATGAAACTTGTTTGTTGTCATGTAACTAATACAATTTAGAATGGCTAATTAAATGTTGCATATTATAAGAATGTGTGTGTAAAGTAAGATATATGTACTTAGTTGTTATCATACTTAATTTTTTCAATTTTATGATAGTAGGCAGTTATTAAAAATAATATATTAATGCGTGTAGACGTCTGCCAGCACCAATATAAACTGTTCTGCGGTTTAATGGTGCTGTATAGTAACTATATACTCTGGTAATATGTTTTATAGGGATGGGCCGAATATGGATTTCACCGAATACGAATATTCGGCCGAATATTCGGTTAAATTTTTACCGAACCGAATATTCGGTCGAACATTATTCGGCAGGATAACCTCGGGACTTAACCAATTTATGTCGTAACTTGTTACCGTAATGTCGCCTCTACACGTTGGCCAACACAGTGGCGAATGTAGTGGCGAATATATTGGCCGAGAGTTGGTGACGGCGTCCACACGTTGGAAGGTCGTTCAGTTTACTTCGGTTCGGGCCAATGTGCGGACGAATTTATTTTATTTTATACGACGGCTCCGTGGCGCAGTGGCTTAGCAATGAGTGGCTGTGCCGGGGGCCGCGGGTTTGAATCCCGCACGGAACAAGTGTTTTGTTTGTTGTTTGTATGGCCTACAAATATTGTTCCGGGTTGGATGTTTGTCTATTTGTATATCTTACAAATAATTGTTGGTAAGTGGTTACTGTGGCCCACAGACATATAGCGTGGTCCTTCCCCGGTTGAGCCCACCCATTCGTGCTACAACTATATTTCTAATATTACGCATGGTTCTACCACGTATAAACGACGTGGCTTTTTTTAAAATTGTTCTCGTAATAATCTGATTGTAAATAAATGTTCGTTATTTTTTTTTTGATAAATAGCTTATCGATTAAAACAAATGTTTAAAAATAATTAAATCGCGCTAATTAAAGTAGTAGGAATGTTTAAAGTTGAAATTGGCACTAAAAGGCTGGTAATTGGGGCATCCACCCTACAAAGCTTGAATATAAAATTTATAAATCAGATGCGTGTAATCACTCTGGGAGCATGTAACAAACTAAACGCGCGGCCAACGTGTGGAGGACGCGGCAACCAAACTGCCAACAATCCTTTGACCTTATGTAAAAAACCGACACCACACGGATCTCGCGCCAACTTGTGGGCCATCGTTCCAATACGTACCAATCAAGCCCAAACACCCCGTCTACTACTTTTGTGCTGTTTATGTTATACTGAGTTACTGTTACAGAATATTCAGGTTCACCGCTGAAGATATACCTGGCCTTTATATTACCTCATAGTGGGATATTTGCCATAGTTGCCACGCTTGGCAAGCGGGTTGGCAACCGCAGTTTTTTTATTTTTAGTCGTTATCAGGAAGACGCTGCTGCCCATCTCCTGATTTGTTTCCCTCTGTCGCCTCTTACGATACTTACGGGATGATATATTGTAGTGAATAATCTTACACCACCCCAGCTATACGGCATAGTTGCTATACTTTATAGACACAGAAGTAGTCTCCGTGGTCGAAATAGAGTTTAAGTAAGAAAGTAAGATAGAGACAAGAATATGTACCTCATTTCTGAGAGAGTTATGAAACAATTGTCCATCAAGCTAAGTCAGTGCGCTTTGCCATCTTTGGCTACTGGTGGTGTTACTGGTTTATAAAAGTTTAAAAAAAATAGTCCGCAGTGTTGTTTCAGTGTTAGCCGATTGCGTATTAGGATTCCACATGCCTTCCTCACGACGATTTCCTTCACCGCCAACCACATAGTATCAGTTCTTAAAGTTACAGGTAATAATGAAATTGGTGCCGATGGAGATCGGACTCGGATTGCTCTCGTACTATGAAATTTACGGCGAGTGCTTAGTAGAGTTATCGCGGCTCTTGAGATTCTAGTTATCTACATTTCATGGTAATTAAATTTTTTTTTTGTAAAAAGAATATTAACAATGCTATAAACATTACTAATACGAGGGTGGATTGAAAAGTACTCGGCCTAACCAAGAAAATAAACACATACTAAATCAGTTATATTTTTATTTTTCTACATAATCACCATCAAGTTCAATACACTTTTGCCACCTCCCCTTCCAAGCATTTAGACCGTTGAAAAAAAATGATTCTTCCTTAGAGTCAAAATATGCGTCTACAGCTGCTTTGATCTCGTCGTTTGTCGAAAATCTTTGACCTCCCAAGTGCTTTTTTAGGTAAGGGAACAGAAAGAAGTCTGATGGTGCCAGATCAGGTGAATACGGCGGATGCGGTAACAGTTCAAAGCCACAGTTGTGAATTTCAGCCATTGACTGTACTGACGTGTGAACACGGGCGTTATCTTGATGAAACAGGACTTTTCTTCTGAGCATTCCTCGACGTTTTTCTTTTATTTCCTCTCGTAAACGACGTAGTAAGGTGCAGTAGTAATCAGAGTTTATAGTCTGACCCCTTTCAAGATAATCAATCATAATCACACCTTTCGAGTCCCAGAATATTGAAGCCATCACCTTATTTGCCGACAAAATCGACTTAGCCTTCTTAGGGGCTGGTGAACCAGGTCTTCTCCACTGTTTTAATCAATCATAATCACACCTTTCGAGTCCCAGAATACTGAAGCCATCACCTTATTTGCCGACAAAATCGACTTAGCCTTTTTAGGGGCTGGTGAACCAGGTCTTCTCCACTGTTTTGATTGTTGTTTTGTTTCCGGTGTACAGTAATGAACCCATGTTTCGTCCATAGTAACAAAACGATTCAAAAAATCATCTGCATCGGCTTCAAATAACTCCAAACAGTCGCGTTAAATAGTCAATCGCGTCCTTTTTTGTTCAACTGAAAGCAGTCGCGGAACCCACCTCGCAGACACTTGTGGAAACCCAACTCGTTGACAATGATGTTTTGAGTTCGTTCATAAGAGATGCCTATAATCTCGGCTATCTCTCTAATTTTTAATCTGCGGTCTCCCATTATCAAATCAAGTACTTTTTTTAATATTTTCGCCAGTAGTTGACGTCGAAGTCCTTCCAGAGCGGGGTTCATCTTTCACACTCTCTCTACCACGCTTAAATTTCGCTATCCATTTTTTGACGGATGAATATGACAGAACACAATCGCCTAATGTACTGACCATGTCATCATGGATGGCTTTTGATGATAGCCCCTTCTTATGGAGGTACTTAATGACTGCACGCTGCTCGATTTGCTCCATTCGCGGAAATTATGTCAGATTACTTTGTTAATAAATTTATAAAATCACAACTAATTATCGCACACGTTTCGAAATTCACACAATGAACTAGTCTGAACTGAACTAAATAATGTGGGTACATTTGATTTTTAGAATTGAATGGATCTGTGTTAGGCCGAGTACTTTTCAATCCACCCTCGTATTCCCCTTAACCACTGGTGGTAAGCTTAAATTGCTTGTGTTACGAGTGGTTCACGCCAGTGTGGACGCCAGACGCCGTAAAGCACACGGGATTAGCGCCGGACTCTGCCTCTCGCTTCCCGCCACACCTGACATGTTATTATTGCATTATCTAGTACTGAGCAAATTGCCGGCACATGCTTATGTTTTGACTATTCTTGTGATAAAAAAGTATTTCGTTGTTTTATTCTTAATTAAAGTTAAAGTTATAGCCTATAACGTCCCACTCCTGGTCACAGGCCTCCGCTCATTTCTGAGAGGGTTATAGGGCAAGGAATTGTACACCGCACTGCCCCAATATGCTTGTTGGCGAACTTTACATGTCTTCGAAGTAATTTTTTTCTTATTTCTCAGACATACAGGTTTCCTCACGATGTTTTCAAAATTTTTGTAAATCAGCACTTAAAATTGCAATTTATAATTTCATGGGTGCCAGCGGGGATCGAACTCTGTTTGGTCGTGCACTGTGAAATTTACAGAGAGCGCTAACCATCTAAGCTACCATGGCTCTTTATTCTTAGTGATTAAGGTAAAGAGCCGTAAGAATTTTATTCTTAATGAAAATTGATAATTATATGATAAAAATGAGCGGAAGGAGATTTACTATTTGGACTTATTTTAGAAAAACTGACGACCAAAGTAAAGTGAAATGTACTAATGTAATTTAATGTTTCTTTGTTTGATTCCAAAAACATTTTATCATGTTTCTATTTGCCATAATCTGAAATAAATCCACAGTGCCTCAAAACATAAATGTATAGATTTATGCATAAAAAAAGAATGGTGTTTTTGTTTTTTTCGGGGATGTTGCTCTTCCTTTTTATGTACCAAAAAAAAAAGGCTTTTTGAGACTATTTTTTTTTTTCTCCCAGAGGAGAGAGGTGCTCTTCGGACTAAGTAAGGCACATCATTTCATGCGCATCTTAGCTAGTGTATCTTTAATATTCAACTTACCCCGTTTAAGCAATTCTCTCCATTGAGGAAAGCGCGTACAGGCGTGTCGTCTATGACGGTTGGTAGAGGTTTATCTATCATGGGCGTCGATTTGGACGCCTCCGTTACCTCCTCCTCGTTTAACGGATGCAGTTCAAACTTAAGGTGCGTTTCGCCGTCCTAAAAACATGTAGAACCGTTAATATCAAGAAATATTAAGTCATATGAGCCGTGACACAGGGGGTTAAGCGCTCGTCTTTACTTTTAAGATACCTCCAACGGCATCAATTAAATAGTCCTTTGCAAAAATATAAAATAGGTACAGAAACGTAATAGCAATAGAAACAAAAACTTTTTATTCAATATTTTAATATATATATAAATTAC
Organism: Parnassius apollo; assembly: GCA_907164705.1. Taxonomy (NCBI): domain Eukaryota; kingdom Metazoa; phylum Arthropoda; class Insecta; order Lepidoptera; family Papilionidae; genus Parnassius; species Parnassius apollo. The sequence continues at coordinate 1,364,560 of CAJQZP010000795.1, read as the reverse complement.
TTGTCACGTTGTTTGTCCGCGATGGACTCCTAAGCTACTTAACCGATTTTGTTAGTCGATAGACAGAGTCGATCGTGTGCAGTTTGGTCCAACTTGAGAGATAGAATAGTCTTTTGCCCATGAGTTGACCCACAAAATTGTTTTTGCGAATTGAAGGATTTTTAATAGGACATGACAAAGGGTCGTCGAAAAGGGCAGAACAACGTCTGCCTGGCAAGCTAGTAGATTATAAATAATACTTATTGAAAGTCATTCTGATGTTTAATTTACCACGAGATTTATGTGCAGATTCACTATGTGCATTTCGCTTTTTAATTGAGGATAGATGAAGGTGTCTTTGGGCCACAGCATTATCATCAGGTAGACCTTAGTCGTTTGTCAAGCTTACTTGAATTAAAATAGGATAACAATATAACTGAGAAATTTTAACATATTACACACGCATCCTCTAACAGCATAATAACGCATGCACCAAAAATAATATATTACCTTATCAATTTTCTCAACTTTCAACACAGCAACAATATCCTTAGCATCCTGATCCTGAGTAACATGCCAACATAAACATTAATGAAGCAACTAAACAACTACACTATAAAAAAACGAAGTTTACTTCTAAACAAACCAAACTTAAAACAAAAATATGCATATTAAATACTACGAAAAATCTAAAATTAAAAACTTTAGGGGAAATGACGTCATGATCAACAATATTCAGTTTTTCTAAAACGTTATTATATGGCAGTCGCTAGTTAATAATAATTTTCCTTTAAATGTATACTATTAAGGATGGGCCGACTTGGAGGTTATTGTTAATGTTCGGAAACAGCGGAATGTTCAATCATATATAACGGAGTACCGAGCTCCTTTGTGTTTTTAAAAAGTGTGACGTCAGCTGTGCTGACGTCACTAGTCTTACCTCCATGGTGATCACTCATCTTCAATTTAAACACTTCAATGAAAACACTACAAGTATACTGAAAGCCTCGTTTATTCGACCGACAGCGTAACGACGTACTTAGAGAGGTGTACACTGTCCGACCGCCCGAGCGAGACTGCCCTAGCACGCTTTGTGCGGCCGTATTTATAGCGTGGCGGACACGTGTTCACCGGTTTAAGTTAGGTATTGAATTATGTGAATCACAAGATATTTACATTGTAATAATAAAACAGTGATTAACTAATGGCTTATGAACTATTTTTAACACAAGCAAATTATTAAACAGTGTAATTAATGATTAATTAGGAATATATTTCCTGAAGTATCCTGCCAGCCCATTGAACTGTCTCACCTGCATGACAGTCTTAGGTACTGGAGCTTTCACAAGCCACTTTACGTGGCTCACCCACTTTACGTGGGTTTGGTCGTACTTGTCCATCAGAAACTACATTTCCGAGGTATTCGATGGATCTTTTGAAGAAACTGCACTTCTCGGCGTTGGTAGAAAATCCGGCATCTTGTAGTGCTATGAGAATCCGCTCTAAATGTGATATTGGATCCTTTCTGATATAAGATCCTTCTGGGAAATCTGCACCTTTCTTCTTAACTAAGATGATAGGGCTTTAAGTAAGGTGATTGATTTACTTTCACATATGATATTATGTTCCATTAACTCTTGAATTATGGTATGAAACATTATGGTATGAACCTTCTCACTTTCTACTGGACTAAGACGATATGGTCTTCTTTCGAAGTTTATCTGGATTTTTCAGTCTGATCTCCAACTCACCAGTATTGACCAGAGTTTTACGATATCCATGAATAAATAAATGCTTGTATTTATTCAGAAGCCCACGTAGTTGTGAGATTTCATCTTCGCTGGTCAAATCACAGTCCAAATTATCGAAAACGGGAGATTTCGTACTCACATGATTGACAAGTGGGTTATGAACTAACTTAGTCCCGTTGGGTGTAATTATCATATTCAGATTGGAATCATGAATCCGGTTTATACCCACTAGGATATCTGTTGACATTTCATAGTCAGGTAATACGTAAAACTCCAGCTCAATACTGATGGTGTCTATAACGCATATGGTCGTAAGCTTAGTTAAAGATAGTGCTGGAAATTGTCCAATCCCTTTCAAATAGTTGACTGCTGGGCTCCTTTGACCAGGTAGAACAATAGCAACTGATTCTCGCATGATTGAGCATTCTGCCCCAATATCGAACACAGCCTGCAATATATTTTCCCCTATTTTGATGGTGATAGGAGCCAGCTTACTGCCTGCCACATAGTTAAAGTTTGAAGTCAACGAACGTTTTCGTTGGAAGCAAGTTTCATAAGTGTGGCCTGGTTTCTTGCAATGGGTACAGGTAGGTAAAGTTTGTGCTTTAGTGTCCTTGTTTCCAGCTTCGGGTTTATACTCTAAAGGTTTAAATCTGCAGTCATTGGTTGAGTGGTTTATCTTCTTGCATATACGACAGCTTGATGTTGATTGTTGACTATCTGCAAATCGTTAACGTTTGTTAGGTATTGTTGAACTAGGGTTTACACGAGAGCGTTTCTTCCGTATAGATGTTGCCACTGAAATCAATTCAGGCACAGTGGTTGCTCTAGCGTTCAGTAATTCGATGCGTAAACGCTCGTCATTAACACATCCAATCACTGCCTCCACAGCGTGCTCATCTCCCAGCTTGTCCTTGGTGACCCTTCTCCATAGGATCCATGCTCGTGATAAGAACTCCGCAATGTCCTTTGAAGAATCGTAAACATGTTCCCTAAACATAACGATGTCTCGGGAGTATCTGTTCTCAGGTTCAAATGTGGTGATGATGTTCTTCCGCAACTCTTTCCATGTACTAGAGGTCACCATCCAATCATCGATATACATTTTCGCAAGTCCCTTCAACAAGCTGCAGACTTTCATTCGAACGTCGAAATCACTCAGCGTATATGCTTCGATGGCTTGATCTATATGCTGACACCATTCTCGTACTCCGACGTGGGTATCCGTGTCAAATGATGGCAAGTAAATGTCTTTGATCCTTATTTTTGATTCAGTGGGTGGAGCGCACAAACGTTCTGACATTTTCTGCTTCATCTCCATCATTTGCATAAGGAATTGTGGTGGTACTCCATTCATCTGCATTCCTTGATTAGGGTAGGTATGTGGTCTTGATTGTAGTATAGCTTCCATTGCCGTATTGGTGACCAGCACAGGCTCTTCATGCTGGGTGTTGACTGGTTCCAGTTGCTCAGGTGGTAAGCGAGCTGACGAGGAAGTGGCTTGAGTAGAGATCCCTTGAGATCCCACTTCTGATAACTGAGTACCGAGCTCCTGTATTTTTAAAAAGTGTGACGTCAGCTGCGGTGACGTCACTAATCTTACCTCCATGGTGATCACTCATCTTCAATTTAAACACTTCAATGAAAACACTACAAGTATACTGAAAGTCTCGTTTATTCGACCGACAGCGTAACGACGTACTTAGAGGTGTACACTATCCGACCGCCCGAGCGAGACTGCCCTAGCACGCTATTTATAGCGTGGCGGACACGTGTTCACCGGTTTAAGTTAGGTATTGAATTATGTGAATCACAAGATATTTACATTGTAATAATAAAACAGTGATTAACTAATGGCTTATGAACTATTTTTACACAATCAAATTATTAAACAGTGTAATTAATGATTAATCCTTATTATAATCGATGAACTATTGTTTTTGCGCCGATATATATAATGAACTGTTAACGACTGTTTATTTGATATAAATTGCACGCTTTTAATAAAATCAGCCAGACATTTAAGTAGTAGTTATAGACCGGACATCAGCAACAAAATTGTCATCTGTAACTTTCATCCGTTTACCGATTTGTGTCTTACATATACATAGTAACATCGTCAAAAAGTCAAAAGGCATTCGTTTGATAAATTTGAAAAATATTATTAAAAAGAAAACGATATGGAACAAAAAATTAACGTTATTTCGGTTTATTATCGTAAGAAATTTATTTTTAGAATTATTTACCAAATAATCTTTAAATTTTATTATTTCTAATAGATTGTTCTAGAACATTTATTATTATTGTAATAAGCGCCCCCTGTTATCCAGTAACGTAATTATTTATTTACCAATGTCTTAGGGCTTGACGACGTGCCTAAAACTGATTTTTACCTTATATTTAGTAGCGTCACCTAATGGGGAATAGCTAAAATGTTTTCTTAATAAATGTTCGGCATAGTATTGCTGTTTCACTAGAGGGCGTAATACACGTGCAACTCAAAAGTATAAGTATATATATATTTTTTATTATAAATTATTTTTATCAACATCTTATTATAGTAATAACATTTTCATTCATGGCGCTGTTTTACATGAAAAAGAATGATTATCATCATTAAAATACAAACAAATTTATAAATACACATCTGTATATGGTGTGGCGGTCACGCGAGTTCAGTGCTTTTTCCCCACCTCAAAAGTGTCTAATGTTAACATCAGTCACAACTTCATAAGTGATAGCTTATATAAATTAGTTATAGTAAGAGTATTATAAATATTTAAATTATTTGGCGTTATTCTAAGGTTCCTAAAGTCCAGCATTCGACTGAATACAAATGTCGGTTAAAACTAAAACGGCCCATCTTTAATAAATATACTAGTACTGCAATTGAATAGTGTAAATCATGATCTGTTAATAGGGTATTTGACTATTATTTTATGTGCTTATAATAATATACTGTACAATATACAAAGAGTGTATTTTATACAACAAGGCCATTTTGAGCTCCTGAGAATGTCAATTTTATGTGTGTATTTATCTGAAAAGATGTATTTTTCAGTTGAGTGTATGTTTATCTGTTCATTTGTGGCCTATAGCCTAGCCTAGCCTGCTTTAAAGATTTTGAAGTCGTCACCAGAGTATAATAATGTCTTCCAGGCCGAATTTAGGTCACGGCGATCAGTTTTAATGAAGACTAGCTATTTACGCAGGAAAAGAAGCACAGGAGCACTCTATTCCCTTACTCTCATAGTTTGATGGGACAGTAATCCGACACGACGAGATCGAGTGCAGGAATTACGGATTTACATTATTTCCGAGGCGCGGGGTGAAACACGTTTTATGAAATTAGATAGAAACCTGTCAAGACTATGAAGGTATGTCAATAAGGTTTATTTATTATAAGAACTTAACTTTTTTAATAAAAATATGATTAATCTTATCAATTAACACTAATAATATTCCTTTTAACCACTCCTGGTAAGCTCAAAACGCTTATGTTAAAAGTGGTTCACGACAGAAGTCAAATGGCGGATTCGAACCCACGAACATTTGCGTTCGCGATCCACGCCCTGCCATTATTAGGCTACTGTCACTTTAGATTTATATTGAATTAATAATTAACATGTAGAAAGAATGTATAACGGTAGAGTGACAAAGCCAATTTATGCTGCAAAAGTGAGTGGTAGAGTCGGCGAAGGAATGGCCTAGATGGAAATTTATTGACAAAATTGATGATTGGAGATGGGCCAAATTATTAAAAGAAACAAGGTGTGTCAGGACACTGCCAAACGGAAGTCCGTAGTCTTCTCCTGCCGTATCACTCTCGGTGACAGATGTGAGAGTTTATATGTGTTCGTATAGAATTAATAAAATTCAGATTATATTGAAAAAATTTATGACTATTTTGATAGAAGTTTTAATTACGTTCCTTTTACCGACTGGAATAGTTGAAACAGGTACATTTTATTATTTTCTCTTGATAGAACTAAACCTACAATCTACTAAGTTCAGATCAAGCTTTAATGCTGTACTAGCTTCATTTCAGTCTCACACCAAATCACCATTAAATGATTTTTTTGTCAAATGTTAGTCAAATACCCCATCAAAATAATATATTCCAGTAATCATTAAAATTAAAGCATACTCATAAAACAGAATTATAAAAATGAAAGTATTAGAAGAAAAAAAAACTACAAATATCTTAATTACTGTTAAATGAAAACACTATGTAAGAAGGAAATGATGGCGTAAAATTTAAGCAAAAGTAACTTACATTATTGTTTATGGTTTTAATTGAATCATATTGGAATTTCATATCTTCAAATTCCATTTTAACTAAACTCTCGGGTTTCTTCATTGCACCAAATTGTGGATAACAATTGATTATATTCTCACTAACATCTTTCGGTTTAAACTGAGGATGTTCACAAAGCAATGGAGTTAATATGATAATTTCATACTCGCATGTAGCTGTCTCTTTAAAAGAGTATACTTCATTCTTTCCATTGACATAACAAACATATTGTACTCGTGTAATGCGAGGTTTGCCATTGAGGTCGCATATTGTTCCTAAAATATTAATTAGTAACAATAATAAATAATTTATCTACAAACTATTTTCCAGCATTATATTAAAGCAATGTCAGATAAGTGTTTACGAATAAATAATTCTGTTTATAGTTAACTCCTCCGGAATTAATTTATCGTATACATGGATAGTTCGCAAACAACAAATACAAATGGACTAGTCCACTTGCTATGCAGTGTTAGAACTGTTATTTAACGACAGAAATAGGTAATAGGGTGGGCTACCTATACCCCCTAGTTGATTTTCGAATATGAATGTCTTGCTATTAACTACTTAGTGGTAACCAAGCAGCAGTTATCTACTGTTGTGTACCAGCCTTTTTATAGAATAAGGGTGTCAAACGAACAGTCCACCTGATGGTAAGTGGATATTGTGGCCCATAGACTTCTACATCTATCCTCAATAAAGAATCAAAATTCAGATACATTGTTACCCCTGAGGGCTTAGATGAAATGTCTCGTTTAAAGTAATAGAGGTCTCTGGTTCTCTACACTCAGCATACGAAGTACGGCAGCATTAAGCTGCTATGCTGTGCAAGCATGGTCCTTCCTCAGATGAGCCGACCGATTATGTCTATTAAATGAAGTTTGTTGCAGATGCTCACAGTACACTCCATCAGGTAGATGTTCATCTTGTCTAGCAATCTAGTAGTAGTAGTAGTATATACTTTATTGTACACCACACATATACAACGAATAAACACATTACAGAGAAAACTTAATATATACGTATGTACAATAAGGCGGTCTTATCGCTAAAGAGCGATCTCTTCCAGACAACCTTTGGGCTAAGGAGAAACTGGAATTAAGAACAGTAGGAGGTGGTGCGTTTTATGTTACACATACATTCTAATATCTAAATAAACTAAACTATATTTATTAAAATACCACAATAATACATAAAAAAATAATAATAAAATAAACATACATATTAATAAATAGGTATATATATATAAATATATACGCATACATATTTATACATAGATAATAAATAAATAAATACAAAACAAAGAGGAAAAAAAACACAGAATAACTATCTGTTGCTAGAAATGGTTATCAATAACCACAAAGTGTTAGGTAATGCTTCTTGACGTCATTTTTGAAACTTTCCAAAGTTTGTGCACGTTGAATTTGGAGTGGAAGTTCATTCCATAACCTTATGGGTTGGCTCGTAAAATCTACTAATATGAAATAAATAAAATGAGTGTGTGTGACCTTCACATGCAGATGCAATAATACTCACTTATGTTACTTAATATGAATAAATATCAATTGTTATTATTTATTTATTATTTTTATCAACAACTTTTTACTTATTCATATACTTACTTTTTACTTATTCTTGTGTCTTTTTAATATTCTATAAATAAATAAAGTATAATATCTGAACTTTTTTCAAATAGTCGGATACAGCCTTTATTAATATAGAAACAGTGTAAACAAATTATAGATTTTAGTAAATGTTATTTTATCTAAAAAAAGATCTAAGTTACCCTTAAGTCGCGCCTAGAGAACTTTTACTTCAACAAATGTGCCTCTGACGTTTAGAAGCAAATGTTTGCAGTCATCATATATGGGTTATTTTGGGCATGGATAGACCGCTATCGACTTATAGTCACAAACACTTGACTTATAGCACGTACAAAGATTAATTGATAGATATCATGTGAAGATAATCATATGAGACCTTAAGAAAGCTATGTGTGTGCCTAAGATGACTCCTAGTTATATTATGATCCTTTAACAATGCCATTAAATATAAAACTCCATAAACGATTTATAATATGTGTACTTCGTCTTCATAAACTCTTGAAATAATTTAGAGAGATTATACTAACCAGTGTTAAATTCAAAAACTATGTTGGTCCTAGACTTATCCTGTACAACCTGTGTATAATATATTCTATAGTTTTAGTATAAAATTTGTTTATACAGTCATTTTTAAGTGTTAGAACAGGTATATAACATGAACATGTTGTAACAGGTTGTAACATGAATGGGTCAGCTCGACCGGGGAAGAGCAGCACTCTCACAGAATACCAGCATATAATAGCAGCTTAATATACTGCTGTTTCATATAGTGAGGTAGAGAACCGGGGACCCTTTTACTGGCTTTTCATTTTTGCATTTTGATTCTTAATAGAGGCCTACATGAAACTAGTTGCTAATTTTGTGTAGATTAACCCACTATTTATAATAATACTCCCTGCAATATAACTGATATGACTTTACATTAATTAAGTCCAAAGCAATTTAATTATATTGTAACTGTAGGGTGAAAAATAGTCTACATATGAATTCCTTGCCAATTTAAAGTCTTCCTTCCAATAGGAAACTTGTTGAAGTGATGGTGTAGCAATCTTGACTTTTAAAGGGCTTTATAAACACTCATTTTGATCAAAAATATTTTGACTATGATTTTGTCTTTAGACAATATAATGTTTGTAAATGTAATGCTACAAATAACAGATACCTCCATCCATTACTATTTCCACAGAAGGCAAAGCAATTCTTTCAACTTTTGTAGTTTTCAGTGGTGCTTTTGTTGTTTTTAAATCTGTCATTAGCTTCATTTGATCCTCTAACGTCCATAGGCCAAGATAAAATTCCTGAGTTTTGACTTGTTTTCCTGCAAAGTACGAAATAACTTTTATTAGGATTTAGACAACTATTAGACATTAAATGCGTACATCACTGTCACCTGGCAACACCAACAACATATTTTATGTTTGTTTTGCCAAGTATGTGTCTAAATGTTATTACTTAAATAAACATAAAGTGTTATGTGACCATATTATGATTTTTTTTGTAAAACATTTTATTTATTTCATTTTTATTACACCCCTTATAATAAGGGATATAAAGGACGGTCTTAATGCCTTATGGCATTCACTACCAGTCAACCCTGGATGATTGGAGAAACTGTGCCAGCTGTTGTTAAAAATCACTTAATAAATTTAATAAATAAGTAATAAATATAAAATGTACAACAAAATACAAATAAATAGAAGATTTAAAAAAATACACATACTTAATATCTACTATAATATAATGAAGAATGAATCATAAATATATAAACATTTAACTATATATAACTATATACAAAATCATTAAATAAATAAATTAAGATATAGTAATTTGAGGACAGATGGCCGAAGTTGTCTCTGGGGTATTCTATTTTAAAGTTGAACAAATATATTTGTTTATTACTTAGCAAATTGAACACAAGATAATATCAAACATCCAACATTAAATTCACTTTAAAAAAATACACACACACTGGGATGGCCATCTCTCCTATGCCATTCAATATAAGATGGCCATAGAAGTTGAGGTAAGATGGCCATATATATATATATATATATATATATATATATATATATATATATATATATATGGAGGAATCATTAGAAAATGAGCGCTTCAAATCTTAAAAATGGGTCCCAGAATGGGAAGGAGACCAGTCTAGTCATCTTGTCTTCTTCCCCCTTCTTTTCAAATGCATAATCTTTGTCATATGTGTGATTATCTTTGAACTTCGTGCAGTTTTTGTGCACCCAAAGTTTTTCGCCACATCCCACGCAGTCGTTAACAGAGTTTTCTAGAGAGAATAATTTGCCACTCTATGAGAACTGGTTCATCTTCATCCTCTGTATCAGTAGATTTCTGCTACTTCTGAGACTTTTTATTTTGTGGCTTAACTCTGGTTTTCTTCTGGTCACATTCTTTGCTAGTAGATTCCTTCTGTTTTCTTTTTTTCCTGTTGATTAATTGGTTCATCTTCAATTTCCTTGTCGGAAGATTCCTGCCGCTTCTGGGACATTTTCTTTTGTCACTCTTCTGTTTTCCTTCTTTACAAATTTCTTATTTAGTTCATTCCCCCTGCTTTATTTTCCTATTTTCAATGACCAGATTTTCCGTTTTATCACATTCTTTGTTTTCATACATGTGAAGATCTGATGTTAATAAGATTATTCCTTAAACCTTTGGGTGTTAATGGAAAACAATTATTTTGCATGTCAATTATCTGTCGAACTAGTCTTCTTTCGTGCTCTGGTCCAAAAACAGATTAAGGACCCAGTAAAAAGATGAAGGAAATTTTTAGATTTCAATTGCCTCTCTAGGGTTATTTGCGGCACACCATACTCCAAAGCAGCTTGCCCAATTGAGGCATTTCTAGTATGAACCACTACAATTGCTCATCTTAAAAATCACTTTGTCTCCATTTTCTGTGTTCACCATAATATTTTACATAATATTTTATGTAAATAGCAAGGAAGGCAGCCCCTGATACCACCTCTTAGCAAGGCCCGTTAATTTCGGTAACGCAAAACGACATATTGGTCTATCATCCCATGAGTATATTTTAGCACATTCGCTCACTTTATGAATCCACCATTCAATGATTTGGCTATCAACAGAAGGATCAAATTCTGGTACAACATTAAAATTTGCAGTTATATTATTATACCACATCTGTCCTCCAATTGGAGTAACAGGAACAGCCATTGAGCTGCTTGTCAAACCTGAAGTAACTGGTGGTTACATAACATAAGGTTATATTTATTATTTAAGTTAATCCTTTTCTGTGGTGACACTGTTCGAACCCTGGGCAACGGCGGACTTCTTATTGAAACTCTTCTATTAAGATTTCTACCTCAAGATCGATGGTCATTACCATGTCGAGATTTATGATGATCGTGGTGTCGACAACAGGTTGATGGGGACCGTTTATGTTTCTGCCCACCATGGCATCTTTGCTTACTACGACGATCAGGAGTACTAGAGCTATAAGAATTGATTGACGTTGATGAGCTTCCATAACATTCACGAGCATGATTACGTCGCTTACGACTGACCTGAGAACATGATCTACATTCCGACCCCATAATATAAGTTTATAAACAACTGACAAACCCAAAAATTTTATTGTTAAAATTTAAGGATATTTTTCACTTGTGTCTACTAAATTAATGGTAACAAATTAAAGGAAGAGAAATATTTATAGTTACAAATATTATTATTATAATCTTATGATACCTTAGATATTATGATTGCAAAGATATTACAATTTCACTTTATAGGTTTTATGGTAACAATCTGTGAAATTATATTTAAGCAATTAATCAATCTTCTCTCAATACATTTATGAAAATGTAATGTACGTACACAAGAATAAACATAGTTTTCCAAAAATAAGTGATATTCATTCTGTAAATACTAGGAACAGACACAAGCTAGTAGTACCAGTTACTCGACTCCACCGAGTCGAGTAATTCATTCTTGGGGCGATGTATATGCTTTTACAACAAAATCCCAGAAAATATACAACATTTGTCATACGCAAAGTTCAAAAATCTTATTAAACTAAGTTTGTATAAAAAGGGTTATTATAATATTAAGGAATTTATGGATGATAATAACCCCTGGGAAGGGTGATCGCTACCAAGCTATTTCCAATTTGTCTTGTGTTGTTAATTGTTAACATGATTGTAAGCTATTATTTAAAAAAAATAGTCCCGCTGGGTTTCTTGCTGGTTCTTCCCAGGACAGAGGTTTTTTTGCGAACCAATGGTAAATGAAAAAATTGACTTTCAGTAAGTATTGTTTATAATCTACATTGAATAAAAAAGTTTTTTTATTTCTATTAGCAAAAAGGATTAAATTTATCTTATTCTAATCAAATTGTTTCAATCACGCCTAATAGTTTCGTTTTTTCACTTAGTCAAATCGTATTCACTGTACTGTACTGTGTCAAACTGTATACACTATATGTGGCAGCTCGAAGATTAAAACAGATTGCCACTTATGAGATTAACACAGACAACAAACTTGAACATAGTGTCGCGAGAATGATGGTGGCGTCCGAACTAACTACAAAAAACACTGTCATCTCTTAAAGAGAGTTGGAAATATTTCATTGGGCCATCTCTCCTCTATGGCCATCTGTCCCTGAATTACCCTAATACAAAAATAAAATAACATGATACATATTATACAAAATATCACTTATAAAGTGATAGATTCAGATAAATCAGGTGCTATTTTCTTATAGAATTCTCGAAATAGTATCTTAAAAGGCAGGTCTTCTAAGAGCAGTATGGACTGCACAGCAAGAGAAATTAAAAAAAACTACTGTTATGTGGTGGAATACAAATTTTAACCAATTCACTGTCCCTTAAACTACATGTAGTTCATTGCTATTGTCTTACTATTGTGTCTGAAAATGGGACAGTTTGAAAATATTATGACTATTTTGGAAACAGGGAACTCTATCGTAAGTAGAATACAGATATTGAGTAACATCTTTGAGCTACGCCTTTAACACAAAGTTCTATTTATAACTAAGTAAGGTAGAAAGAACTACGCTTTACCAAAGGCCTTTAGACCTATAAGCCTATCTTCCTTTCTCCTTAAGACATTGGAAAAGGTTATAGATAGATATATAAGGGATGTAGCTCTAGCTACGAGGCCCATACATACAACCAGCATGCTTACCACAGAAGCAAATCCACAGAAACAGCCCTGATCAGTGTCATTGACAAGGTTGAAAAAGAACTGCTGGTAAAAGAAATAGCTCTTTGTGCCTTTCTAGATATTGAGGGCGCCTTCGACAGTAGCCCCACCTCACTGCTGATTGGGGTCCTGACATCTAAAAATGTTGACCCCACAACCATCAGATGGGTGAAGTCGATGCTATCAAAGAGAAAGGCAAAAATAGTGCTGTTTCAAACTTCGATTGAGGTTGCAACTACAAGAGGCTGCTCACAAGGTGTTTTGTTACCCACCCCTCCCTTGTTCACCCTGTGAGGATGGTAGCCTCATATAGTTTACCAATGGGTCCAAAATTGGCCTCGACATAAGCTTTGGAATTTACGGGGAACGCCCCAAATTCAAACTTAGTATGAATTTGGGTAGATTCACCTCTAAAATCTGGAAATTTTCGCCATACTTCAGTGTGCGGAAATCAATCTGCAAAAACACTATGTCAACTATATAATTTATATAAACTCTGATAGTCAAGTGGCACTGCTAGTGCTGAGGTCAAACTTAGTGAACTCGAAGCTAGTTGGAGACTGCGTGAAACCTTTAAACACCCTGGGATGTAACAACAAGGTTGTCTTATAGTGGGTTCCGGGTCACGCGGGTATTGTAGGCAACAAATTTGCCTACAATATTTGATTGAATTTGCAATTTTTGATTGAGATTGACCCTTGAAACTCTTTATCACAATAAATCACTTAAGATCTGGTCTGACACACAAGGCTTAAAACATTCTAAAACCTTAATCCGGGCTTTTGATCGTAAATTCGCTTCAGAAGCCCTGGGATTATGTAAAAATAAATTGCGCATTCTGAGCCCTAGCTGGACACTGTTGTCTTAAAAAGCACATGTCCATCCTGGGACTAAGCAACTCAAGGATGTGTTGGTTCTGTTCCATAATGGAAAAAACGCCTCTGCACATCCTAACTGATTGTGGACCCTTAATGCGCAAACGTAACACTCATCTGGGAAACTATGTACTCTGCCCAGAAAAAGTGAATTTGCTCACGGCTAAGCAACTCCTTCTATTCATTGAAGACTTAGGAGTAAACTATAGCCATAGCAGCGGTCACAATAGATCTTTTAGGTCGCAGTGATACTGGTCTCTTTCCCTAGACCTGCATAGCTGCTCGCACATAATAAAAAAATACTAATTTGACAAACGGAAAGCCATTTGACCTTAGAACAGTACTGATAACCATGATCATACTTCCATACGCTGAAATATAATTTGTACTACAATAGAATAAATGTATACTACAATAGAATTTTTACCATCTCTTTCCTCGTGGTACTGTCGGATGTACCTGCCATGACACACTTCATAGCTCCAGTAACTTTCTAGTCTGTATGAGCAAATTTTCAAAGAAAATAATGGATTCAATAAACTAAATGGTGTTGGTCCGTCATAATCCTCAGTATTCATTGCCTCCTTGGACTGAAGTTCTGGCAAGTGACATTCATATTTTTCATTTTGTGATGTCATCACTTGCATAATCTCCTTAGCCTGAAAAAATTAATGAAAATTTGAATTATTTTGCATCATTATCCTTATTACAGGCCTTTACAAGTCAAACGCTGCACACAAGCCTTCCCCAAGGAATATCAAAAAATATGGTCCTGAGCCACAAGTATCTATTGAATTCCTACATGTCTTACATCACTCCTTCTTGGGAGGTTGTTCTACACTTTGCTTAAGAAAATAGAGGCTGCCTCTTTGATAATCATCAATTATTCATTCCCATAAGACATCCCAAAGCTTCAGACTTAATTAACATGTAATTCTCTTTACATTTATTTTCCTTTGTCTGTTCTCTCACTTTGTGAATTTAAGGTATTTCAAGTTTATTCTCTTGTTAAGACAACTTTACTACTCTTTAAAAGCGAGACTATTTATGGAATAACTATTATCATAGTATGCTAATGTACTATACAGCAACCACTTACCATCAGGTGGACTGTGTGCTTGTTTGTCATCCTATCCTATTATGAAAAAACTGGGAGAAATGCTAAACGAGCTATTAATAGCTAGCCTGGAGGTTGGACTTCTGATGAATATGGAAAAGACCCATTTAATGACAAAACATGTCAACCATGGGATACATATAGATTATGTGGAGATTTAATATGGTCATGAGTAGATTTGGGCCAAAGTCTCTTTCCAGACGAGACAAGAAAAAGAGATCGCCCAATAAACAGAAAGTGCCTGGAAGAGCTATTGGGTCTTAAAACATCTAATGAAGGGCGACACACCAATATCCCTTAAACTCAAACTCATGTGCATTCTCCCCACCTGACATGACATATGGTGTTCAAACCTGGTCTCTCACCAAACAGCAGAGGTCCAATATCGGGTGTGCCAGTGAGCAATGGAGTGCAGCATGCTAGGAGTCCAGACTAGGGGTCGCAATACCGGACCTCTTTTCAAAAACCGGTGTTTTCGGTATTAGTTTTTAATGAATACAGAGATTTCGGTAGTATCGGTATTTTCATACTTTTTAACATAGAGAGAAAACTATTTAATATATGTAATGTAACCATAATTTTCATAAGGGAATTATCACTGGCCAATCAATAAAAGTGTGTTGAGATAAGAAAATCACATTTATTTAAAAAAAAAAAACAATGATTTATTTAAAAAAATCAATCATTTATTGAAAGTGTAATAAATAACTCACTGCTGCTAAGTTATTTTAAACTGTTTAAACATAAGAAACCTGCAGTAATCAGCCTTAACAATAACAAAATACTCCTCCTAAGTAACTTCTTCATACACTTATTTCTTCATGTTCTTATTAACTTCTTCATTATCCTCAGCTTTAATAAAACATAAAATGCTCTTGGGCGACTTATCTTATTTTTTCTTCACTTTTTTTCATGGAAATCGAATAAGTTATCTTTACTCCTTGGTGTAGTTAGAAAAATTCATATATATTCTTCAGTTTACGATCATCTAAAACTTCTATGAATGTTAAAATCTACCACCGTTTCCAAAAGCAATATCTCTAGAGAAGAAGAAAATCTGGTTCATAGGTTAAATTCAATAGCAAAGAATGTTATAAATTTAATTTTAAATGAATTGAAGAATTTCAAATGAAACTAAATTTTACGAATTTATTGCGTATTTTAACTAATTTTATATTCCCGTCCCAGTATCATAGTTAAACTCAGCTACCTTCAGTTAACAATTATTAGTTTTTGGTCCGATGTACGCAGAATGGGCGTATCTTCAAGGCTTGCAATTGTACGCTTGTTTACCTTTAATTAACAATTGTTAGTTTTTGGTCTGATGTACACAGAATGGGCGTATCTTGAAGGCTTGCAATTGTATGCTTGTTTTGGGATTTAATTTTATTATTTATAAGATCCCAAGCAGATGGTAACACCCAGCCATTCCTTCGTCGTAGTAATTTTCTCCATAACATTCCAAAGCAGAGTCATAAGAATCGTCATCTTCCAGTTCTCTTAGTTGAGTTTGAGAACTGTTTTCTTTTTTATAGAGCACGCCTAATATCGCTAACTGTATACATGAGCAAGGCATCGCTGGTAGAAAAGTGCTGCTTCTCTTCCAAATGCGATCACTACACTGGCACCATCATTAGTTGTATAGGTGAGCGGGCAAATTCGTCGTCGGCTCAGGACTCGGGAGTAGGTACTCCCTCTCACTCACTCCAGAGTGTAGTTGCGCGACTTGCGTTGCATAGTCAAGCCGCGTTGCCATAGCATCCACCACGCGAAAAGCGTGGGCTGTTTAAATTTTTTTGACATATTATTATTTAAATTAAAAAAAAGTCGTAAATACCCATTTCCATTCACTCAATTTTGGTATTTTAAAGCTTTCGTTTCAGTCCGGCATCCTGGTATTTTTGAGATTCGGGATCCCAGTTTGCGACCCCTAGTCCAGTCTATTAGACCGCAACAGAAATACCACTCAGTACTCCAGAACACAAATCACTGACGTCTCCTGTAAATCTGTCAAACTAAAATGGAACTGGGCTGGTCATGTCTGCTGTATGTCAGAAGAACTTTGGGCAAAAATTACAACTCGGTGGACTCCTTCTTATAAATGGTAGACAACCCTGAGGCAGACCCAGCAGACTGGCAGTATGAGCTGGACTCCTTCTTGGAAGAGTAGTCCTCCATAGCACAGAACCGTGAAATGTGGAATGAATGCTATGGGCCGATAAGATACAATTTTCTTAAAAGATTTAATTTTAATAGTTAGAGACAAATATTAATTTTTCATTTATCCAAAATTGATGACCCATTAAATAACAATTTTTATGACCCATTAAATTATTATTTTCATTCATCCAGGTGAACTGCAAGTTCGTTGGTCTCTTCAGTGAAACAAAAACATAATCAGATTTTCAGACAACTTGTTTCCTACATACCTGAGGTTTGTTAACTCCGTCGACTACATTTTCTAGAACATCGTTTGAACCAGGCCAATTTATGCCAAATAGTATGCTATCGTCAAATCCTTTAAAATCATGTTCAATACATTTTCCAATAGCTAGAGTACTTAAAAATAAAAACCAGGAACTTTTCATTATTACACCAACGAGCAATATCCTTTCTTTAACGTTTTACTTTACATTACATACACTTAGATGACATTATTGATAAATAATTTAAAGATATACTTTAGACATACTTTATATAAAATGTATCTCTAAACGTTATATTTGTATGTTATATTTTAGTCGCGTACACAACATAAATCAAAATTTTTTGGAAATTTTATGTTTAGACTTTAGATTCAAAATTCAATATCTATGTTTTAAGTAAGTAACAAGCATATGTGGCATTATCACAGGTTAAAGCCATAGAAAACGGTAATTGTATCATACATTTTGGTTTTAGTCGGATATTACCTTGATATTACTTGAAGTGACAAATGATTTGGTGAAATTCTATTTGTCAATAATACTTTTTGTCTATTGTCGCAATGTCTTTAAGGCCTTTGGCCAAAAAGACCATTAACCTTATTACATTATAAAAATATTTAGCAAACTTCGAAATGTCGATGCATGTTATAGCTATTTCTCAGGAAATTTTTCCGTAGCAGCAACGTCAGCAGACGGTTAATGACATCTTAGTATACGAGGTTGACATAGAAAGTTCTTAGAAAATCAAAAACTGAACAAACTAACAAGTTATTGGTTTTATTATATCTTTTCAAAATAATGTCCATTTACATTAATACATCGCTGCATCCGATGGAACCACTGAGAAAAGCACTTTGCCTCCTCCTTAGGGGTCGCTTCGACGGCATTTTGTTAAACATTTAACGTAAAGCGTTTTCCTCCGAGTTTTTATTTTATTTTCGGAAATAAATAAAAATTTGCAATGTGCGAGGTCAGGGCTATAGGGCGGGTGACCAGTAATTCCACGTTTTTCACGAGGCCACCATCTTTTTTCCCACGCTTAGCTTACCTCTCTTCACTTTAGTTGGCAACTCCTCGGTCCGAAATCCAACTTTCGTCACTCGTAAGTATGTTGAACACAGCATTTGAGTCACCTTTGTTAAATCTTTGAACCATTTCACGACCCCAATCAACACGACGGAGTTTTTGGGCCTCTGTCACAAAATAAATAATAGTATTACGTACAGAAGTCGCACTCCTTTGATGTTGACTACTTGCCGATAGTTAATAGCCTTAACGGTTAACATTATTATTATTATTAATTAGATAAATCGCTCCCGCAAGCTAAATAAAACTTAATCGCTGCACGTGAGTGTTCATATTACTTTGCATCTTTTCCCCTTCCTAAGTCACGGCGAACTTTCCATGGTTACTAAGGGATGTCAATGAATAAGATTTTAGTTAAAAAATACATTTAATGAAATGTTAAATAAGTTACTTAGGTGAAGTACCTATTCCGACTATGAACGACTGACCATATTTTTACGCCTATGTAAGTTCTACGATGCTCAATGCATGCAACTTGCAAGGTCATTCGTCGGGAATCGTAATTATTGGCTCGAAAAAAACATCAAATAAACCTCAAATACGATTCCTAACAGAAATGTGATTATATTCCATTGAACTATATTACTGGCGTTAGCTTGCTACATATTTATTTATCTATGACTGGCGTATAGAACAGACACCACCCCGAACCAAAAGTTTGCTTCATTTTGGTAAGAGTTAGAACTAAAGTTCACTGCAGCATTAAAATAATAGTTACGTCGTCTAACCAAACTATTAAAACAAACAGCGCTAGTGTTTTTTTTTTTCTTTTAAATAATATTAACAATGCTATAAACATTACTAATATTCCCCTTAACCACTCGTGATAAGCTTAAATTGCTTTTGTTAGGAGTGGTTCACGCCAGTATGGTTCTCCGCATTCGAACATTAACAATGGCTACATAATCTCGTATGCAGATGATACTGCAGTAATATTTACTGGTGACTCCTGGGATTCTGTTCGTAGATCGCTAATTGGCTAACCTACTTACTTTAAATATTTTGAAAAGTAGCTATATATGTTTTACAAATTATTTTTCTAATATTCATTTACAATATAACTGCACTAATTAGGTCGGTATGCCCATAAAGTATGACATTGACAGGTACTGTCTGTACTACTAAGAAATTCAGGACTTCATAGGCGTGATTTTTACTGACAGCTTTCGCAGAGATCAAGCTATCTTTTATGAACTATAGGAAACTTACATGGACATTTAAAACACTAAGACGAAAAAGTTACTTTACCAAATATATATTGCTTAACTCTGCCCGCAACAAAAAGCACAGGCAACTAACTTTGTCTGTGCTTTTTCGTGCTGCCGGTCCCAAGCCCGGAAAAGAGGAAGGAGCGGTTCCGCCGGAGAGAGTGGGTGATCCGGTGGACTAACACACCCACTTGTGCTAGGACCTGCGCAGTTGAGCGCCGTATGCAGGGATGAAGGAGTCCTGGAGGGTTGAGCCGATCGTCACTGGGGTATATAGTGTCGAGAGGCAACACGCCCTCTTTGGTCCGGATTTCAAGCTAAACGGTGGCCTTATCTGCTAGCCACAGATAGGGAAATGGCCAAGCGTCCCGTCAGAGGGTCACAGGCGAGGGGTGTGGGGGCTGCCTAGTCTCCCTGAAAAGGGTTAGGTGGTGGTAAAGGCCATGCTGACGGAGCAAGTGAAAGTCTACTCGGGCAGTGGGAGTGGATCTAGAGGCAACGATGCAGCAGATGAACTGGCCAGAAGGGGATCGGCTCTGGCAAGTATAGGGCCGGAACCTATAATACCAATCCCCTTTGGCTACGTTCATTCACTGGTACGTAGATACTTCAATAATTTACACGATCAACTTTGGAAAAATTTTGTAGACTGTAGACAAGCTAGGGAGGCCCTGCCTGAAATAAACAGTCGTCTAAACGTTGCGCCCTCCTTTCTGCCAAGGAGGGTCGCGTTCGTATACGGCTCTCTAGTCAGATCGTTAAGCCAGTTCCTAAAAGGTTGGGTTTAGTGGGTAAAAGTCACCACATAACCACGCAGCCGGCTGCGTGGTATGCTATGAGCATTCCCAACCTCCCTCCCCGGCTTTCCGGAGGGTTGCCCATATTTGCTTCGGGCTCAAAAAAAATCGTCTAAACAAGGCTCTAATGAGACTTAACAAGCCACAGATCAGGATAGTAACAAATGCTATCACAGGACATGGCTCTTTTAACAAACATTTGTTCACCATAGGTGTTACTGTTGCTGATAGCCCCCTGTGCAGGGCATGCATGGGAGAGTAAGAAACGGCGACAGAATTCGCTTCATACAGGGCTTAACCTCTCGGCACGCCGGATCGCTCCCCGAAGTTGCTTGCATCATCAAAGGACTGTTGAACTTCTTCGGGGAAATATCATAGCTCGAATAACTACATTATTCCTACCCACATGCAAAATACGCGCTTAGACGTGGAGTTGCGGAAAACAACCTGTCATAAATTAAACTAAACTATATATTGCTTTGGCTTAATCTATCTTAGTATATTATATTCCTGTATGGGGTAGAGCTACAAAAACGAAATTTCTAGACGTTGGAAAGGTACAAAAAAATACTAAAAATGATGCATTTTAAACAAAAAGAGCACAAACTAATAAGAGTATGGCCATAAGTAATGTACAGTAAGTACGGCATAAAAAATTTTGCCATAAGTTATGAACTTACTGTACATTACTTATGTACTGTTAGGAAACTGTACATCTTATATTCAGTTCTAAGACTGCATAAAGGTATAAAGTGCAGACTCTATACAACGCCATTAATAAAAGCATAAAAATTCATCACCTTAACTACCATAATTGCAAATATATTCTAACCAAATGGCTATTTCATAAGAGGTATGATGATATTGAGGATCTGTTAAACAATATGAAATATAAATATAATGTTATATATATATATATATATATATATATATATATATATATATAGAGTTTTCATTCATTATTATTAAGATATTGCTATTTTAATGACACGTGCCATATAGGCAATAAATCACTCGTTTAAGGTTGGACAGTATGCGCCAAAGCGACCATTATGGTACTATGGCTGTGCAGCAGCATAGCGAGGCCGATCCTCACGTACGCCTCCACTGTCTGGTGAAATAACAAATGACTGCCTGCTTAATGGCAACTGGAGCTATACGATCATCGCCTGGAGCGGCTCTTGATGTACTTTTATAACTAACACTCCTTGATCTTTATCTAGACAAGGAGGCAAAGGCTAGTTTGTATAAGATTAACGCCCAGGGCGGTCTGAGCTTGCTATCCTACAGATTGAGGTCTATGCTCGACTCAATTAAGGAAACACCGGTCTTATGCATGATCTCAGATATCATCCGTCCACTATACACTTTTGAAACAAAGCATATAGTGGAACTACCCTCCAGAGAAATATGGCTGAATGGTAGGTTATCTGTGAGGTCGGTAGCCTCATATGGTATACCGATAGGACTAAAATGGGCCTCGACCTAGGCTTTGGAATTTACGGGGAACGCCCCAAATTCAAACTTGTATGAATTTGGGTAGATTCATCTCTATCTTCCAGGCAGAAATTTTCGTCATACTTCAGTGTGTGGAAATCAATCTGCAAAAACACTACGTCGACCATATAATTTATATAAACTCTGATATTGAAGTAGCACTGCTAGCGCGGAGGTCAAACTTAGTGAACTCGAAGCTAGTTGGAGACTGCGTGAAACCTTTAAATGCCCTGGGATGTAACAACAGGGTCGTCTTACGGTGTGTCCGAGTCACGCGGGTATTGTAGGCCTGAGCCATTTTGTGGAATATCAAGAAGCCTAGCCCGATTGACCCTTGAAACTCTTTATCACAATAAATCACTTACGATCTGGTCTGACACACCAGGCTTAAAACATTCTAAAACCTTAATCCGGGCTTTTGACAGTAAATTTTCTTCAGAAGTCCTGAGATTAAGTAAAAATAAATTGCGTATTGCGGCAAGAGCCTTAACTGGACATTGTTGTCTTAAAAAGCACATGTCCATCCTGGGACTAAGCAATTCAAAGATGTATCGGTTCTGTTCCATAACGGAAGAAAAGCCTATGCACATCCTAACTGATTGCGGACCTTTAATGCGCAAACGTAACACTAATCTGAGAAACTATGTACTCCGCCCAGAAGAAGTGAAATTGCTCATGGCTAAGCAACTTTTTCTATTCATTGACGATATAGGGCTTAGAAATGAACTACAGCCATAGCAGCGATCACAATAGATCTTTTAGGTCGCAGTGATATTGGTTTCCTTACCTAGACCTGCATAGCTGCTCGCACATAATAAAAAAAAATTGACTGGATCAGTAACATCACGACAGTTTTTAATATGGCGGACAGCGTTTTGCAGGTTTGAGGCACAGACAAAAATAAATTCTTAAATTTTAAATATAAAATTTATAATGCAATTTTATAAATACAAATAAATATTTGTCGTTTACTTTTTACAAAACCTATCATAAATATATAATCTTTGTTTTTCTTTTACATGTTGTAAAATACCCTATTGTACAAATTTTTATTTTTATAAGAAGTTTTTGTACCTAATAATTGCAAGTCTATAACAATTCGCTTGGGAGCGCTCCACTCGGGTCTCGCCCCGCACCGAATAGTGTTTTTTTTTAAGTTTTAATTGGTGTTGGGTAATAAAAGTGTGCATTTTGGAAATTCAATCGGCAGCTTTTAGTGTCACGAACCTCAAGCTCGTAACAATATCACCATGGGATTATTATATTAATATAAGAGTTCCATGCATATTACGTACTAATTACATTCTTTTTGATCCTTAGGCTGTATGATTTAAGATCATCTTTGTCTACTCTTCGTGGATTATTTGGGACTATCTTTTAGCCAAAGATGTTTCATTTTCTATACGCAGTATATTATAATATCTTTGCCTTTAGCGTAGACAGAGAAACTTATAGACAAATTGACGCCTTCTTTCGCA
The DNA here is from genome assembly GCA_907164705.1 of Parnassius apollo. NCBI lineage: Eukaryota > Metazoa > Arthropoda > Insecta > Lepidoptera > Papilionidae > Parnassius > Parnassius apollo. The sequence continues at coordinate 1,341,240 of CAJQZP010000795.1, read as the reverse complement.
TTCGCACACAATAAAGATAGATTTATGCAAACGTCTTGCATAGAAATGAGAAAGAGTGGTGTAATTGTTTGTCCCTTTTTCCGTGCCGGTTTTTTTGTTTTTTGTTTAGCAAACTACACTTTGCAAGTAGGATGCTGCGTTTCATAGTGCCTTGTGTGCAAAGTGTAGTTTGCTAAACAACTTTGACAGTTCGTAGCGATCTAAGGAGTTTACAAGTTGGTTTCAGTGAGAAAAAAGTGTTTTGTTAGCTTAAGATTGGTGAATCTAGTTCATTTCAATTCTTAGAAGAATTAAAATATATAAATATATATTATATATATAAACACTCACGCCTGTCACCCAGAGGGGTAGGCAGAGACTACGGACTTCCATTTGGCATGATCCTGACATACCTCTTTCGCCTCCTTTACATCCATATATCTACGCATACATGCTCGTCGGTTAAGGGTACTTCTAACGTGGCCCATTTTCAAAATATCGCCAATTTGGTCGATAAACTTTTTCCTAGGGCGTCCCTTCCCGACTTGGCCATTCACATCTGCCATATAAATTTGCTTTGTCACTCTTTCCTCATTCATTCTTTCTACGTGACCAAACCACCGAAGCATTCCTTTCTTAATCCTGGTCACAACATCATCTTGCATACCACATTTATCTCTTATCACGCAATTTCTCACCCTGTCATTCAGATTACACCCTAGCATATTCCTTAAAGACCGCATTTCTACAGCATTTATTCTACTTTCGTGCTTCTTCTGCCACACCCAGCTTTCACTACCATACATTAAAGTAGGGACTAACGCAGCATTATGAATTACCATACGTGCCTGTTTTGACAAATTCTGGTTCTTCATAATAGAGTGTAGTGCCCCATTCACTCTATTCCCTGCATTTACTCGTCGTTCTATATCCCTATCATATCTACCATCCCTGCTAAATACACATCCCAAATACACAAACTCATCCACTTGCTCAATCAACTCTCCTTCTATTCTTATTTCACATACCGTTTTGCTTTCTTCTCTTTCAAAAACCATCACTTTCGTCTTACTTGCGTTCACTTTCATTCCCCTTTCTTTTAATTCCCAGTTCATTAATGTAACCATCATTTGCAACTCTGCCGCCGATGACGCAAGTATGACTTGATCATCGGCATACAAAAGGCATTTGACGGTTAACTCGCCCATTCTTAACCCACATTCTTCATCTTTCAAAGTTTGCAAACACCGGTCCATAAATAGGTTGAACAGCCAAGGGGAAGCCACACAGCCCTGTCTGACACCTTTTTGGATGCCAAACCAGTCCGAGTAGACCCCATTGATCCTGACACAGGCACTAGAGTCCCTATAAAGAGACCTTAATGCCTGTATCAAACCAGCGCTCAACCTATATGAGTTCAGTGGGGGATTGGGGGGGGGGATGAGTCGCTCGCGTCCGTAGGCTTCGACCACCTAACCTTAGGCCCACCCTACACGTGTCCCCCGGGTGGTGCTAAACGAGCGACAAAGCCAATAAAATAGACTCGGCTCCTCGCCGTATGGTAGCGGCGTAAAATCTACCACCAACCCTTGTTCGCACCATGACTCAAGAAATAAAAGAAATGGCCCCGAGTTCCCGGCGCCCTTTAAATGGGGCAGGGGTGCGAAGAATCTCCGGGAGAAAAACCGGCGACGAGGTTCGCCACCCGTCACGTTCTGTCTCCCGGAGGGGCGAAAAGTGGATTGCGGAAACCCGTCTGGCTACGCTGAATGTATGTGGAGGAATGAATGATAAGATGGATGAAGTATGCGAAATGATGAATGACAGAGGAATAGATGTGTTATGTGTGAATGAGACGAAACGAAAGGGAAAGGATGCCACTGCACATGGCACGTATACCGCGTATTGGTCTGGTGTAGGCGAGACCGAACGGGCATGCCAGGGAGTCGGTTTCATCCTTTCAGAAAGAATGGGTCAATGTGTGAAAGAGTATGAATGTGTAAGCCCGAGACTGCTATGGATACGAATGAAAGTGGGCTTAAAGAAGCTGTTCCTGCTAGGGGTGTACGCCCCAGACATGTCTAAGCCCACTTACATCCGAGAGCAGTTTTGGGACATGGTAAGGATGGTGTTGACAAAATGTAAGGAAAATGAAAATATTATTATGTTAGGAGACTTTAATGGAAGGGTTGGGGTGAAGAGGTCTGGTTATGAAAGGATATTGGGAACGTTTGGTGATGAAAGTATAAATGAGAATGGTGAAGACCTCCTCACCGTATGTGCGGAAAAGAATCTTTTTGTGACGAATACTTTTTTTCGTCATAAGAAGATTCACATGTATACATGGGAAAGAGGTGATGATAGAAGCATGATAGATTTCGTAATTGTGGATGAAAGAATGAGGAGCGCAGTCGTAGATACAAGGGTTTACCGGGGGTCCAACGTAGGGACGGATCATTACTTGGTCTTATGTCGAATTAATGGTCTTTTCAAGCGTTGGCGGCATCGGACATCTGTATCTACCACTGCGTTACAGCGTATAAGAATAGAGAAGTTACAAGATGAAGATGTGATAGAGAAGTATAAATGTAGACTGAGAGAAAATATTAGATGTTTGAATGAGTTGTGTATGAATGATTTAGACTTGAATACTGTGTGGGATAATATTAAGAAAGGTTTGGTGGATACTGCCACCGAAGTATGCGGTGTAAGTAAGAGAACAAATGAAAGGAAAAGTAATACGTTATGGTGGGATGATGAGGTACGGGTGGAAGTTGAATCAAAGAAGAAAGCATGGTTAGATTTACTAGCAACCAAAGCTGATAATTCTTCTGGTATGAATGATGAGATTGAAAGAAAAAAGGCAGAATTTAGACGTCTAAATAAGAGAGTGAAAGAAGTTGTTGAAAGGAAAAAGAAAGAAAGAACGGATAAGAATGATAGAAGGATATCTGATAATTTCCAGGCTAACATAAAAATGTTCTGGAAACTCGTAAGAACTGCCAGGGGAAATACAAAACAGCCTATAATAAATGCTATAAGAGACGAGAATGGATGTATTCTGAATGATGAAGTTTCGAATTTAAACAGATGGAAGGAATACTTTGAAAGCGTGTTTATGAGTGAAGAGTCGTATGAATTAAATGAACTAGAAATTCCGAAAGAAGTGGAAAGGGGTATGGAGATAAGTGTAGATGAAATAATGAAAGCAATGAAAAGCATGAAAGCAGGTAAGGCAGCTGGATACGATAGAGTATCACTCGAGATGCTAAGGGCTGGAGAGGGAGTGGTGGCAGGCCTGCTGTACACCTTGTTTAATTTATGTTGGGAATTAAAACGGGTACCGGATGACTGGTGTAAAGCAGTTATAGTACCAATATATAAAGGAAAAGGGTCACAGCAGGACTGCAAAAACTACCGCGGTATCAGCTTGCTTAGTATTGTGGGTAAACTGTATGCTAAGGTGTTAATTGAAAGAGTTATGAAAGAAACTGATGGAAAAATTTGGGATGTGCAAGCGGGTTTTAGAAAGGGAATGGGGTGTACAGATCAAGTCTTTTCCATGCGCATGATTGCGGAGAAGTTTTTGACCAAAAACCAGAAAGTTTTTTGTGCGTTCATGGACTTGGAAAAGGCTTATGACAGAGTGGACAGGAATGTGTTATGGCAAACACTGAAGAATTAAAATTTTTATCTAAATATGTTTAAAAGTCATAAAGATTATTGTATTACCTAAAACTACGTTATCGTCCTTTCTCACTCGAGGCCACGCTAATCATTAGTCTATTGGTTTCTCTGTCTACGGCTTTTACTAATTTCAATGACCTAAACGAAAAACTAGTTTGTCTGTGGTCACTGTCACATTTGTTTTGTCAAAATGGCGTTTAGTTTCCCTGCCTTCTCGTATATTATTGCGTTAATTGTGGACGCTTTTCTTATATTTTTCTCTATATTTCATGTTATAGCGTTCGATGAATTGAAAACTGACTATAAGAATCCCATAGATCAGTGCAATAGCTTAAATCCAGTTAGTATTTTTTTTACTTGTTTACGGCGGGATTAAGCAGAATGTAACTTTTGTTTATATTTTTCAGTTGGTGTTACCGGAGTATTTATTGCATTTATTCATTAATATTTTATTCTTGCTTTCTGGAGAATGGTTTTCTTTATTGGTTAATGTGCCATTGATTCTGTATCACATTCATAGGTAAGTTAGGTTATAACGATAAAACAATAATTCTTTCTTTACAGAATAATTTTCTTATTTAAATAAATCTTTTATTATACCGTCATAATTTACACGCGATTTTCTGTTATTTTTGTTCACACTTTATATCAGATTATTATTGTTTATTTCTAGATATCGAACAAGACCTGTGATGTCAGGGCCTGGCCTCTATGACCCTACAAGCATAATGAATGCAGATGTACTAACTGTATGTCAGAGAGAAGGTTGGATAAAATTAGCGTTTTATCTCCTGTCATTCTTTTTATATCTTTATGGGTGAGTAATAAAATCTCAAACTAAAACCATATTTTGTAATCCTCCTTTCGCCTTATAGCGACGGTGCACCATTAGAGAATTCCCACTTGATATCCTCTCGTTTGTCTAAGTCAGGGAAAAAATAGAAGATGGAGATGAAGATTTAGTATGTTCCCTGTTAACAACACAAAATAACAAAAAACTGTGATTGCCTGTCTGTCTGCAAAGAAAAGCAACTCAGGTGGACATCCCTCTATAAGGCAATCAATAGGGAGGCCTATGTTCAGCAGTGGATTTTTGAAAGAATTAATGAATAAATGAATCCTTTAGTGATATTTTGAAACGTGTAAATTATATATTATGTTTATTACATTAGAAGATAATTGTCGATCAATCATACTTGAAAGATAATTGATCTTCAAACTGGGAAAGACACATCATTTTATTTAATTAAGCGGATGGTTGCAAAGTAACTATTAATATCTTTATACTTGAAAGGCTAAATTTCTTTAATTGATGAGATAATATTATAGTTCTTGTCCAATTGTACTAATATTATGTTAAAAACGTGGTATTATGGCCTGAGTACTGTATTAAGTTGTGGGTCTTGGATTTGCATCCAGCTGAAAGAAATATTTCTGTAAAAGGACAAACTGTCATTTACTGATCTGGGTCTGAATGTTTTGTTCCAGCAACACTTACTGCATCCAGCACTATTTGCTTAAACTGTAGTGTTATCTTTGTGTGATAATTATCATGAGTGGGTACTCTGTGCCTACAACTGAAATTATTCATCTTATTTCTTTCTTTCAGTATGATTGTGGTGCTGATAGCGGCCTGAAAGTTGAAGAGTATCTGTGAAAGTGCGTTTTTCTTCAAATCTTTATTTATTGTTAGTTTTCCCCTAAAGTAAAACCGAGAACAATTTAAAGAATTTCTAACACTGTTAGAACTATTGTTGTTGTATAGTATTTTGATATTAAATACTTCAAATATTTTTTTTGTTTTAATAACCTGTTTCATTATTTATATATTCCTTGTAGTATTATAACATAAAAATATCCTCTACCCAATATAATCTAATAGGTATCATTAGAGGAAATGAGATGATCAGCAGAATCTTCCTCACAATTCAAAGGCTATAATGATGATGATCATGTAACAGTGGTAAAGCCACTTGGCAGCTTCTGCTGTTACATAGATGCGCCGGCTTGAACCGGGGTGGTACCACAAGCTCTGCTTCTGTGTTTCGTCAGTGAGTACAGGTGGCCAGAGACTAAATTCCCCCCACCCATTATCTACATGGTAGAGGAATTAAATGTAAGACTACCCCAGGAAGGTATTAGCACCCCTGGAGAATCTCGCTGATCATCCATGACGAAACTACAGGCTCAGATTGTCCCATGTATTCTAGGGAGGGGCAAATTCGCTCAACACAATCGATCAGGGCAAGCTGAGCAACAACACCAAGGTGACATGCTATTAGTGAATTTCTTCAATATCAGGGGACTACTTGAACCTAAACACTGTCCACGACCATATTGAGACGGCGAAGCCAGCCTTGCTCTTCCTGACCGAGACATAGGTGTCCTCTCCAGCTGATACGTCGTATCTCTCCCACCCAGGGTACAAATTGGAACACTCCTTTGTACCTATGGTCTTACACAGCTGGTTACTTCGTCTACGCGGATTGAAGATGTGAAGGATCATGCACCTTCCCTGTTGGACCTTCTGCTGACCTCTCATCCGGACGGATATCGGATTTCTGTCGACGACCCTCTCGGCTTTTCGGATCATTGTGTCATATGGAGTATGGTGCCACTCACGCTGAAATCACGGTAGCATTCTGCAAGCTGCCGCAGTGTTGGGCATTATAAGGCTGCCGATTGGGATAGCATGCGGTCTTTTTTTGCATTCTAACCCTTGGGTGCGGGTTTGCTTCTTGCTGGACGATCCCAACATTGTTGCTAATTCTGTCACTCATGTGGTACTTCAGAGTATGGAACTTTTTATTTCTTTCGCCGTGGTGCCCATCGGAGGAAAATCTCAGCCATGGTTTAGTCGCATCATGCTAAATAAGCAGGAGTGTTATCAGGGCTGGGCTGACGCTTCAGCGGCTCGGGATGTAAACACCAGCATCCTTGAAAAGAAGTATAACTTCGCCTCCAGGTCCTTCGAAAGAGTTGCCAAGGCAAAGTCAGTGCACATAGGCAGAATTGGCGAGACACCAGTTCCCCTTCCTTTGGAATCCGTTCATTCTGGTCTCTCGCCTAGTCTCAGTCACTAGTGTATGAATATCTACTACCCCTATATATCATCCCGTTGATAAATAAACGTCAAAACCTGAAAACTAGATTGTTACAATCAGTGCGTGTTGCCAGTGATGACTTATGGATCTGAGATGCTGTCTATGCTATGGAGAGGGCTATGCTCGGGGTTTCTCTGTGTGATAGAAATGAGGATATCAGCAGTAGAACGAGAGTAACCGACATAGCCCAACAAATTAGTAAGCTGAAGTGGCAATAGGCCGGCCGTATAACTCGAAGAACCGACAACCGATGGCGGAAAAAGGGTCTCGAGTGGCAGCCTCGTACTCGAGTGACGACCTGGTAAGACATGCGGGAAGTCGATGGATGCAGGTGGCTCAGGACCGTGCGTTGTGGCATTCCTTGGGGAAGGCCTATGTTAATCAGTAGAATTATGAAGGGTTGTAATGATGATGATGATGGGTATCATAAGGGGCAACAAATGGAAACTAAACCAAGAGATCGGGAGTAGTATCTTTCTGATAACAGCTGAATGAAAATAAAAACTGTGACAATTATGGCATAAATCCGATATGGAGGAGGCCTGTGTTCAGCAGTGGATTTTTGATAATATATATTGTAATAGTATAGGTATTCTAAACAAATCTATCTATCAATATCTGAGTGCACGTCACGGAACCTACACGAATATTTTAGGATTATCGGCGATATGGTTAACTCCCATTAGGGTCGGCCCACACGTACCACAACCATACCACATCGCAACGACAAAATGTGGTCACGTGTAAATAGTGTCGCTGCAGTTTTTTGCAGTAGAATTGTGGTTGCGTTGCAACCCTAGTCGTGGATCGTAGCGTCGACGCAATGTTGTAACGGCTGCTAGTTCCGTGTGGTTCCTTAGTGGTTATGTCGTGGTTGCGTTGTAGTTGGTATCACTCACGCAGTCAAATAATACATGTAAATTGTACTATTCATTTAATACAAAATGCGCCCGCCCAAGTTTTGTGGTTGCGTATGTGGTGTGATTGTGGTTGTGGTACGTGTGGGTAGACCCTTATTGATTGTTTATTTTTGGCCAATTACACTTAACACATTCACATAATTTTTAAGATGCATTTGTATCAGATAATATAAATATTTGCTATGAAGAAAGATAAAGGTGATTACTAGTTTAATGTTTCTCTTCTCAAGTACTTAGATGTTGGTATAGTAAAATGAAAGAACAATAATGCAATGACAATAAAATGACATGTAAAATAAATTAAGTACATTATTACTGTCAACTGTGATTATGATTAAAATTTCAGTGTCATTGTTGGTTGCTTAACAACTTTAAATCGTTATAGATTCCTATAGGGTCATTACAAATAAAAAATTAATGAAAAAAATCATTTTGAATCATCAAAATTGGCTCACCCGTTTGTTCTCTAGAGCGCCACATACTCAAAGGCCACAAAGGAACAAACATACATACATACATAATGTATGTATGTTTGTTCCTTACATATATATTATACGTACATAATGACGAGCATGTATGCGTACCTAGATATATGGATGTAAAGGAGGCGAAAGACGTATGTCAGGATTGTGCCAAATGGAAGTCCGTAGTCTCTGCCTACCCCTCTGGGTGACAGGCGTGAGTATTTATGTTATGTTACATACATAATATAATATAGGCAACATACCCATTACACTCTTTTGTGTCACGCATTCTGGTAAAAAGGAATAATTATCAAGCCGTGGTAGTTCAAGGGCTAAGGAGCACTTGCCGTAAATTTTATAGTACGTCAGTAAACTGGGTTTGATACCATCCTTCACCAATGAAATGTTAATTGCAATAATTATAAGCGCTGATTTACCACGTGTCTTGCCAACACGTACTGGAGCAGCGCGGCGGACTAATTGCTTTAACCCTTAAATTCGCGATTTTTCATTTTGTAACGGAAAAAATGTAAACGATATCTAAATTAACTCAAAAATACGGAAAAAATATTTTAAAAAAATATGTTAAAAATGTAAGTCCCAAAAATAAAAAAAAATTGTTTGTTGTTTATCTGCAACATTGCGCGTTCACCAAATGTATGGGAACTATAGATTCAGGCAGATCAAATAAAAACGATTTTTACAATTTTTTAATGTTTTATTCATTGTGAAATTTATAAAAACAGTAATTTTGTTTATTATAACATAGACTTAACTTACATTTTTCGTATTTAGTAATATAGCCTTTTTACAACTACAGGGATACTTGCATTTAGTTCAGTCACCAAATATTTACCAATGCCCTGTGCAATTTTGTCGAATATCTTTCGGTGGCACTGGTTGTGATGGCCTCCTCTTCTTTTTCATCATTCAAAGGGAGCTTGGCCGCCTTGGCTTCGCCTTGACATTATTTACTGACTACCAAGATTGCACACGGTATTGGCTTATTCAAGCCTAAAGTTACACAAATTTAGTAATTTTGTATTTTGGTTACAAGCATTAATTTTTTTTGTACATAAGCCATGCATTTACGACGGTCATGTCTAATAAATGAAAGAAAAGGCGGTTTGTCCATTTTCCACTTTTTCGGGTTATATGGTATCTACCAATAACGCTGCCTAGTAAATCTACACCCCCCATGTGTGTATTATAGTCTTTTATAACATTCAAACAATTGATTGATACCCTTTCCTTTTGAATCCTATCATACCTAGTCGTGGTACCGACTGGTAATGCTCCAGCGTAAGACGATAGCAAAGTCACTGGTTTATTGTATTTCCAGACTAACGCACTCAAATCAACTCCATCTATGTTTACCAGTGTTTCCACAAAGTGGCCTCGAGGGATGTTCTTCTTCATAATGGTCTTTTTATCAGGCTGTTTTTTACTGTTACCGTTTTTTTTATTCTTACCGTATCTATCTTACCGTATTCTACTTTTGATAAATAAATTGCTAAAGGAATAGATGTATAATATTGGTCGAAATAAATGATATGGTTAGCATGCCTAGGAACAATCCTTGCCAGTCTAACCACCACGTTGCCTCTAGTCCCCAAATCCGGTTCACCAGGAAGTAACTTGAGCTTTTCGAAATCACTATATACTTCAAATGTGTGTGCAAAACCATAAATGCTACAAATTAAAAATAATTTGAAGCCCCATTTGTGCGGTTTATTTGGTAAATACTGCTCATGTAATGACTCATTTTGATAGCATACATTTGCTGACATCAATCAAAACCTGTAGTTCTAAAGGAACTGTCTCAAATCTGTCATTAAGGACATCTAACAAAGGCCGAAATCTTGAAGTAAATCCAAATGATTCCTCTAATGCCTTTCTTCATCCAGTTCTTCTTCATCAGATGTTTCTACACCATCTTCTGAGTCATCAAAGCACTCAAGTATGCTTCTATGTGCCGATCTGATAGCTGCATCGACATACTTAACAAACAAACAAACAAAACAGTCACTAATTAGGTTTAATACTGAAATAAAATCGATAAACTTTATTCTCAATAACTGTTTGAAATAATTATGTATGAACGCGCAATGTTGCATACTAGGCTGCACTAAAAGTATCGGGAATGGAATATTTCCACTGTTCCTGTCATATTAAAATCTTTTTAATTGAAAACTCCTTGGTTTTAAAAATCGAATACCGTTTATTTATTTAAAAAAAGATTCTCGGTCATGTCACATAGTTTTGTCAAACTTGTTTAGTCGTTGAGAAAATGGAATTGACTCGAGAAAATTCAAGAGCGATGATTTATTATGACTTTCGAATTGGTTTAACACAAAAAGAGTGTGTTGACCGGATGATTTCTGCATTTGGTGATGAAGCCCCATCCAAAACCATAATTTATCACTGGTTTGCTGAATTTCAACGTGGATGAGTCAAGCTCAGTGATGATCCCCGTCAAGGTCGTCCAAAAACTACAGTCACCTAAGAAAACGTTGATGCTGTGCGTAAGCTGATTGAGGAAGACTGTCGACGGAAAAATGTCTTCCTTACAGTTCAAAAAATAAAAAGCGTAATTTTTATAAAGCAGATTATGGTCCCATAAGAAAGCATTTGAATAAGGTTAATTGGATTGAGATGTTTAGTGGATTAAATGATGTCAACGACATGGTTAAAGCATTTTATGAGGTTTTGTATACACTTATTAAGGATCATATCCCGATGAGCAAGAGAAGAAACAAACGTTATCCTGTTTGGTTCAATAAAACTTTGATAAAATCATTAAATCCTATACCTTTAAACGAGCAATTCTTGTATAGGTATATAATCGGAATCTCGGAAACGGCTCCAACGATTTTCATAAAATTTAGTGTCCAGGGAATTTCGGGGGCAATAAATCGATCTAGCTAGGATTTATTTTGAGAAAATGTCCTTCTGTCCGTGTTTCCAGGCAATAAAAAAACTGCTACAATATAGAAGGTAAATTTTGACAGACTACTAACGATCGTAATAGCTCAGGTGGGATGTCGGTCGGGCGTGATATCGGAGTTCCGTGGTTCGCGTCCCGTCTTGGGTCCGACTTTTTTTTCCTTTTTTTTTCAAATTCCCTTCTTTTGTGAGAAAATCTATTATTTCGAGCCCTTTTTTTAGTAATTTTTAAAAATAAGAAAAATTTTAATTAAACTAATTGCACTCATGATTTTCATTCAAATAACCAGTTCAGTTTTCGTGTAATTTGTATCTAAATGTAACTTTAAAAAAAACCGAGCAAAGCTCGTTCATCCGGGTACTGAGAAAAATAAAACAAGAAAACGGTATATAATATATGGTAATTCTAGGGATGAAATTGAGTTAAAGTTACTAAGTAAAAGATGTCAGCAACTCGCCGCAAAGTGTTATAAAAATTATATAGAAAAAACAGAACAGCAAATACAAAATAATCCAAAACTATTTTGGTCTCATGTCAAAGAAAAGCGCGGTGGTACTAGCGGATACCCCATCGCTATGACAAATGGTCAGGAAACTACTTCTGATGGATTTAAGATATGTGAACTCTTTGCGAATTATTTCTCTTCTGTTTACAATGCAGACGGAGATAGACAGTTTTGTATCCATGATTTCGATAATTTGAAATTATTATGGAGTAATAGACAATGTTTGACAAGCCCGACTTTAGATTACAAAACTTTATTAAATAAACTAGAAAGAGTGGATTGCAATAAAGGTGCTGGATCGGATGATATTCCGCCAATTTTCATAGCGTCTTGTGCATCGGTTTTGGTTACACCTCTATTGATTATATACAACAAATCATTAGCAACAGGAGTTTTCCCATCGAAGTGGAAAATTGCAAAGGTAGTTCCCATTTGCAAGTCAGAGGATAAGAGCATAATATCTAATTATAGGCCAATTTCAATTTTGCCAATATTCGGTAAAATACTAGAATCTCTAGTTAGTCATTAGTTATCCACTACGTCGTAGAACTGTTCTCGGTGCGCATTCGCCAGCCGCATGGCTTTGTAAAGTCTTTAATGAATGTAGTGAGGTCGTTGATGTTAATTTTGATTCATATGTCAGTTCTATAAGAATTTATGTAATCACTTCAAAAATTGTGAAAGCACGGATCGTGTACCAAATTATTAATAATTAATCTAAAACACAAACACAACACACAAACACACACACACACACACACACACACACACACACACACACACATACACACACACACACACACACACACACACACACACACACACACACACACACACGTACGTGCACGCGTACGCGTTCTTATAATATCAAAATATTTAAAATAAGAATTCCTTAGATAAATAGTACTAAAATGTAAATTGATAGCATGTTGTGACCTTTAAGTGATTGTACATTTAGAAATAACGAAACCGTAAATTTTAATTAACGATGTAATAATGATATCAACTTTAGACATTGGCATGAGTCAAATACAAATAATCTTGCATGAACAATTAGGTGTAAAAAAGTTGTTTTCCCGATGGATACCGCATTCGCTCTGTGAAGAGCAAAAAGCGGCTCGCATTACTTGGTGCGTCAGAACTCTCGAAAGATTCCACGCAGGATCCTCAAATGCTGTATACAACATCGTATCAGGTGACGAATCCCGGATATACGCGTACGAGCCCGAAACAAAAAACCAGTCACGAGTTTGGGTGTTCGAAAATGAGTTAAAGCCAACAAAAATTGTTCGTTCACGGAGTGTTGCAAAAAATGGTGGCCACGTTTGTCTCCAAAACCGGCCATGTTACAACTATTCCTCTTGAGGGACAAAGAACGGTTAATGCAGAATGGTATGCTAGCATTTGTTTGCCACAGGTGGTTTCTGAACTCCGTAAAGAGAACTGCAACCGCCGTATCATCCTCCATCAGGACAATGCGAGTTCTCACAAAGAGACATAAGAGTTTTTAGAGCAAGAAAACATTGAATTATTAGACCATTCGCCGTACAGCCCCGACCTAAGCCCTAATGATTTCTATACCTTCCCTAAAATAAAGAATAAATTGCGTGGACAGAGATTTTCATCACCTGAAGAAACAACCAACTTCCGAATGGAATGGTTGCTTCAATGATTGGTTCCATCGTATGGAAAAATGTGTCAAATTTCGCAGACAATACTTCGAAAAGCAATAAATACATTTTTAAATAGTAATGTTGTGTCACTTACTTGATTCCCGAAATTTTCAGTGCCGCCCTCTCATATGCAACAAATTTAATTTATTTCATATTTGCAGATTTTTTAATTTTTTTGAAATACTGATAAAGATATTTTTACAGTAACGTATATACTATCAAATTGTAATAAAATAATTTCAACTTACCGTGGAAAACTTTTAGAAATAACAAAAACTAATTGGAGAAAAATTACTTTTTTTGGCGTCCACGAAAACCCACAGTAAACTGGCAATAAATGAAACATTTGAATGACAGTGACAAATCAACTATCAATATGTTGTGAACGTAGACAGAGAAACCTATAGACTAATGATTAGCGTGGCCTCGAGTGAGAAAGGACGATAACGTAGTTTTAGGTTATACAATAATCTTTATGACTTTTAAACATATTTAGATAAAAAATTAATTATTCTAAGAACTGAACTGAACGAAATTCACCAATCTTAAGCTCACAAAACACTTTTTTTTCACTTAAACTGACTTGTAAATTCCCTAGATCGCTATGAACTGTTAAAGTTGTTTCGCAAACTGTAGTTTGCTAAACAAAAAAACCGGCACGGAGAAAGGGGCAAGCAATCACACCGCTCTGTCTCATTTCTATGCAAAACTTATGCATAAATCTATCTTTTTCGTGTGCGAATGCGAAATAAGGTGTCAATTTGTCTATAGGCTTCTCTGTCTGCGGTTGTGAAGTTGTGAAGGAGACCATAGTCTTTGATAATATTCGTTATAAAATTAAATTTCGTTCAGAAATTTTGTTTAAAACCGTTTGAATGAATTTGTTGCAATTATGCAACACTGCGAATAGGGTTAAATCTAAAACCCCTTTTTGTTATATAATTTGTGCAAAATTTCTATAACCTATACATCTAGGCTCTAGCATTACATACAACTGTCAATAGTCCATTAAAAAGAATATATTTTTAAGAAGTAGTCAAAGATATTATAAATAAAAGACAATTTCTTTGGAAGAATTGTACCACAAACCAATTAGAAGTACAATTATACTTAAGTTTGATTTATGGAAACGACTGGCCTGTCGGATGACTTAAATTCGTTTGCAAATATCATGTAGTACCACTGACCTCTATATATAGCGTACTTGTATATATAGAGGTCAGTGTGTAGTACTCTATAGTAGAAACATGTTTTAAATGTAATTCGTTTGTATTATATAATTAAACGATAGAAAATTAATACCTGTTTCATTTTTATGAGTTTATTTCTCCTCCCAAATGGTAATATTTTCAAAGAGTCAATTAAGTTAAAGGAACTTTAATTTTCAATAGATGGTAGATACCAGATGCCATCCACTAACCTTAAATTAGTGTATGACAGATGTAAATTATTACCCGGACCAGATGCCAGGTGACAGGCAGCAGTATCACACAAAACGTTTGGTATTGCGATTGTCAGTGGCTGCCAAGGGCTCCTAAATAAAATGCCACTACATGGCCTCAGAGAGTTTAATACCTCATATAATCGTATGAGTGCCATAAGAGCCATGTGGAAAATTATGAAATAGTAGATAGACGGCAGTATCTTCCTGATAAAAACTCAAAATTAAGTAAAGTATAGAAATCATTAGGGCTTAGGCCGGGACTGTACGGCGGATGGTCTAATAATTCTATGTTTTATTGCTCTAAAAACTCTTTTGTTCTGTGTGCGGTGTGAGAACTCGCATTGTCGTGATGGAGGACGATGCGGCGGTTGCGGTTCTCTTTACAGAGTTCAGAAACGACCTGTGACAAACAAATGCTAGCATACCATTCTGCATTAACCGTTCTTTGTCCCTCAAGAGGAATAGTCGTAACATGGCCGGTTTTGTTGACAAACGTGGCCACCATTTTTTTTGCAACACTCCGTGAACGAACAATTTTTGTTGGCTTTAACTCATTTTCGAACACCCAAACCCGTGACTGGTTTTTTGTTTCCGGTTCGTACGCGTATATCCAGGATTCGTCACCTGATACGATGTTGCTTACAGCATTTGAGGTTCCTGCGTGGAACCTTTCGAGAGTTCTGACGCACCAAGTAACGCGAGCCGCTTTTTGCTCTTCACAGAGCGAATGCGGTATCCATCGGGAAAACAACTTTTTTACACCTAATTGTTCATGCAAGATTATTTGTATTTGATTCATGCCAATGTGTAAAGTTGCCTAAATTTCGCGGTATGTCACATGTCGATTTTCCTCAATCAGCTTACGCACAGCATCAACGTTTTCTTGGGTGACTGCAGTTTTTGGACGACCTTGACGGCGATCATCACTGAGCTTGACACATCCACGTTGATATTCAGCAAACCAGCGACAAATTGTGGTTTTGGATGGGGATTCATCACCAAATGCAGAAATCATCCGGTCAACACACTGTTTTTGTGTTAAACCACTTCGAAAGTCATAATAAATCATCGCTCTTGAATTTTCTCGAGTCAATTCCATTTTCTCAACGACTAAACAAGTTTGACAAAACTATGTGACAAGATCGAGAATCTTTTTTTTAAATAAATAAAAAATGGAATTCGATTTTTAAAACCAAGGAGTTTTCAATTAAAAAGGTTTTAATATGACAGGAACAGTGGAAATATTCCATTCCCGATACTTTTAGTGCAGCCTAGTAATACTCTAGTAATACAAGGATAAGAATGCAAAGAATTGCAACCGGACCCTAAATTTCAGTCTCTTTAGCGTAAAGCTTAGTTTAGTTTTTAGTATTAGAGCAAGTTTAGTTTAAATTTTTAAAAGTTCAGCTAACATGACTTACTCAGTTATTTAAAAATACAATCACCAGGCTAATGACACGAGCCCATAGCTAACAAGCCATCGGCTGGACCGTTGACTATCCACGTTAAACTTTCCAATGTTGAACATTTTAATCAATTCCTTTATATAGTAATTTCTATATAATAGTCTTTAAGGCCGCCGGTAAGTGTCCCGAATTTATACCTCCAATTTTCCTCGGTGGAGTGGAGCTGAACAGAGTTTTCCAATTTAAGTACCTGGGCCACGTACTTACCGACGACCTTAGAGACGATTTAGACATAGAACGGGAGCGTAGGGCTTTGGCGGTCCGTGGTAACATGCTGGTACGTAGATTCGCTCGTTGTACGGATGAAGTCAAGATTACGCTTTTTAAAGCATTTTGTCAAAACATGTACACGAGCAGTCTGTGGATCAGCTACACCAAAGGATCGTTAAACACCCTTCGCGTCCAGTATAATAATATCTTCAGGATGATGTTGAAGCTTCCTCGTTTTTGTAGTGCATCTGAAATGTTTGCGCTGGCGAGAACGGATGGTTTTCAAGCACTCATGCGCAAGAAATTGGCGTCACTAATAAGCCGCGTACGGGGAAGTGACAACAGCATCCTGAGGATGGTAGCAGATGATCCACATGCACCTATATTAAGGAGCTATGTGCGGACAATGTCCGGATTTGTTAATTATTTAAATTAAATTATTATTATAATATAGTACTACTAACCCCCTTACTATTAGAATTAATTACTAACCCCTATGGACCTATATTGTCTGAAAATAAAAAAGATTTGATTTGATTTGATTTGAATTTTTGAAGGAAAGAATCTCCGCAGTAAGTTCTGCCAGCCCTCTGTCACTCTTGCTACCTGCGTGAAATAATTACCTACAATCGCGACGCACCCAGGACAGGCCTCTGTCACACTTGCTACCTGCGTGAAATAATTACCTACAATCGCGAGGCACCTAGGTTAACATACGTTGTAGTATAATGATTTCTTATATTTACGCGAACACTACACATTGAAGTAATACTAGTTTTTACGGAATTTATCGCGTATATTTAACTTTTAAATACCCGACGTTTCGAACGCTTTACAGCACTCATGGTCACGGGCGGGACTGAGATGTTCAACGTCCAGATGTAATAGTTAACCACTTGGACGTTGAACATCTCAGTCCCGCCCGTGACCACGAGTACCAACGAGTGCTGTAAAGCGTTCGAAACGTCGGTTAAAAAGTTAAATATACGCGATAAATTCTGTAAAAACTAGTATTATTTCAATACGTTGTAGTATATTACTATACTCGCGTTGTAGGCGATTGAATGTTAAAGTTTTTTAACGCTGTTTACGTAAACAGTTTTTTATAAATACTTGTTGAAATAGTTTTTGCTTAGTGTTTAGTACTTATATTTAATTGTAGGATAAAATAGTTGAAAATGTTTACCGAAGGATTTTAGTAGGAAGTTATGAAAGGAGTGTTTTAGGTACTTATAGCAAAAAAAGAATTAAGTAATAATTTATCTACAGAAGTAATAACTACATACTTCATTACAAAACTTAGTTGAAATTTACTTCACTATCCAAGTATCTACTTACATACCTCTATCTGCTTGTGTTTTGTAATTCAAATATTTTAAGTTATAATAACACAAAATACTGAAATTGAAACTTTCACAAGATTTTTAATTATAACACGGTCACAATATCTCTGCACCACGCTGGAATGCGATATCCCCTCTTACGTCCCCCCTCACCACACCGCGCTCGCCCCTATCGCGTCAGTATGGTTAGCATCTTGTAGTTTATAGTGATATTGAATAGTATATTACTAGTAATTATTACTATATATAATTTGTAATTAATAATTGCCCTTTTATTATTATTATCACTGTCACTTATGTCACTAAATAATAAATAATTTAGTAATAATGTAAAAAAAAATAATATTTTTTGAATTCCATACTGTTTTATTAAGTTTCCATCACTAAAACCAAGACCATATATAGGATCTAATCTTGTATTATTTGTTATAATTCATTTATTAATTAATAAATATATATTCAATCACAAAATCTTTCAATCTAAACTTCATACATTTACACCCGGCAGTCGGGTAAAAAATATCATATTTCTAGAGATGCTTATTTAGCACACCGTACCGTGAATGTGACGTCATCGGGCGAGGTGCAGAGATAATGTGACCGAGTTGTAAGTAGAATACGATCACATTTCTGTTAGGAATCGTATTTGAGATCTATTTGTTGTTTCTTCCGAGCCAAGCATCGCGGTTCCCGACTAATGCCCTTGCAAGTTGCATGTGCTGGCATCGCAGGAATCACGTAGGTGCGAAAATATGGTCAGTCCATCATAGTCAGAATAGGTACTTCATCTAAGTAACTTAATTAACATTTCGCAATGTATTTTGTTTTCTTTATTGACATCCCTTAGTAACCACGGAAAGTCCGCTGTGGTGTAGGAAGGGGAAAAGATGCAAAGTAATATGGACACTCGCGCGCAGCGATAAAGTTTTATTTAGCTTGCGTGTGCGATTTATCTCATTAATAATAATTATGTAGGCTGTTAAACCTCGGCAAGCAGTCAACATCAAAGGACTGCAACTTCTGTACGTAGTACTATTATTTATTCTGTGGTTTTGCAGCTATGCAGAGGAAAATTATTGATGCATGATTCGTGCTTTACCAAGACTTAAAATGAACACATAATTTTTATTGCAATTATAATAATGTGCCCAGTAGTATGTAGACTAATTTTACTGGATGTCGTATGCATTGTTGATTTTATAATTGAACTGACATTGACGATTAAATAAAACAATCACTATGAAAACCTTATCTTTTAGAGTTCAGAAAACCGTGTTGATTGAGCAAACAATAGATAGGCAATGCTATATGGTATGGTAGGGTTGCCAACACCTACAATATAATATATATCATCCTACTTTAGTAGGTGTCCAATTAATATATTTCTGAAAATATATATATGTAGTAGGCAATCCTACTATATTTTAGTAAAGGCTGACTATGGCCAAAATTTTCATTTTGAAAATATTCTATTATGGGCATTAGTTGTGTTACACAATAAATGCATTTTTTAAAGGAAATAGTGTAATAAGAATAAACGCATTTTGTGTACATGTTTATCGAAATCTAAAAGAAATTAAAAACAACTTTATTAACAGTGGCCGCTTTTGGCTTTGATGCAGGATCGCCTTGACTCCGAATCCATTCGGACTGTCTCCATGGTTAATTTGGAAATAGCTGACTCTAAAGAGTTTTCAGTAGATTCAATGTCGGGGTAACGTTTCATGTGGGCCTTGTCCTTTGTTCTTGTACAGAACACAATTTTTGGCCTTGCTGTATTGTCTACGGTACATTTTTTCAGGACGATAAACATTTTGACCGATCTACTCTCATAAGCTGCTGGGTTTAATTAAGGCTATTCCTGTGTATCGACGATAAGTAACTTCAGCTCTTGATTAAGAATTTGCTACGGTGTCCCAGCAGGAATCTTCATTTCACACGATAATTTTAGTAGTATTAGTTAGTTAGAGGCAAGTAATTCTTTAGATTTCCTAAATGTTTTAGTCATTCGAAATCCTAATAACACTATTGGTCACACTGTGTATAGGAAAAAGACCCATACCAACCGATATTTAAATTGTGATTCTCACCATCATCCTTCACAGTTATCTACAGTGGGTAAATCTTTGTTTCAGAGAACACAAGCGATCTGTGACAGAAAACATCTAGCCGCTGAGCTTCAGTACGCCAATCAAGTATTGCAAGACAACAAGCGGGTCCCGCGCCTACGTCACAGCAGTGTTGGGAAATGTACAATAATTATTGGATTCTTACAATAATTTTTTACACGAAACTAAATTGTACCATAAAACATAGCTTTCTCATTATTGTACGCTTTTATACAATATTTTCCTATTTTTACACAATATAAGTTCAATACTAGACGCACGCAACTTTAAAATGTATGAACGAACGCGTCACGTACTTATACCAAATAATGTAGTTATCGCTTCTAAAAGCGCAAAACGTCACGAAAAGTGATGTTTATCATTTGAACCCACGAAACAAATGGCAAATCAAATTGTCTCCAATGTCCTGTATGCAACAACTTCTCTGCAGTCAAATCCGTCTACAGGTCGAGATGTCGAACTCGAAGAAGAAGACGACTTCGAATTTTCCATTCCTGTTTAGTTCATATTGTTTAATTGCGTGCCCTAAGTTTTATTATTTAAAAAAAAAACAATTATTAACATGTTTTTAAGTTATGCGAATATAAAGAAATAGCAAAAACCTATTAAATTTGAATTTAGACAGCTTAAATAAATAAATAAATCTTTAGCAAAAAAATACAATAATTCTACCCAAAATACAATATTTTCGAGCTTAAATTAAATTATGGTGTTGCCAAACCATAATTTCACACCAACTATTTCCCAACACTGCGTCACAGTGACCGAGTGAAACCAGCCACAGTCGAGCGTGTGCCTACTGTATTATTACCGTATGTCAGAGCAGTCACAGACAAGGTTGGCTACATCTTGAAGCGAGCTTCCGCTAAAACATACTACAAGCCGCCGAAGAAGATTAGTCAATTTTTACCATCCATCAAGTGTAATATTCCTCTACAAGATGCAGGAGTGTACAAGCTGGATTGTGAATGTGGTCTCTCTTACATAGTACAAACAAAAAGATCTATAAAAACCCGCGTGAAGGAACATATAGCTGACGTGAAGTACCGACGCTTAGGGAGGTCTGCAGTCTGTGAAAATAGCAGAGGAAGCACTTCAATTGTACTTACATTTTTCCTGTACATATTTGTGCGAAAGGAGATTTTCTCCCGTTGTAGAAAAAAAAAACCAAGTACAGAAATAAAAAAATGGATTGCGTTGTGCAATTTTTATAGTTAAGCCGTGAACCGGCAACTTCTTTGAAACCACGCAAGTTCATCCATCACATTCGAAAAAATAAGAAATAGTATTATGTAATTAAGTAGTTTTTGTATGATATTGTGTAACTTTCAAGCATAAAAAATTTGATATTATTGAACAGAACTATTTTTTTCTAACCTGATACTAATCTAAAATTATCTGAGCAAGGGGGCGTGGATATATTTTTCTTTTGTAGAAAGGTCATAAATAAGATAGGGAACCCCTGCCTTAGAGCCTTAGACAATCCTAATCGTGACCGCTTAGATATATATATATATATATATATATATATATATATATATATATATATATATATATATATATTATATACAAGAAGCCTTCATAATTCCTTCTCATCCGTCACAGTAGTGATCTTAATCGTCACAGTATCATACTACTTCTACATTTTTGACCGAATTTTTATAATTTAATTAATCGGATAAAGGTGGGTCAACGTCCTTAACAAAGTGTGTGTAGTGTTATGCTTACATACATACTTACATATCATTTTACACTATTTTATTTTTATTTTTCCATTCTGTTTTTGATTTTCTACATTCACCTCAAAACTGGATATTTTGCATCACCTTTATTTCCATAGGATCCTGTAATATTTTTAATTCATAAGAACACAATAACAAATCATTTTCACTTCGTATTTTCACGTTATCAGCACTTTTTAAATCGGTGTCAATGGAGTCTACCTTTTTCGATCTTTTATTTAGTTCTCCGTAACTCTACAATTTCGGGTTTCGTGCGCGCTCTTGCGCTACCTTTTTTCCTATATAAATAATATCTCATTTTTCACTTAAATCTTGCCGTTTCTGTATTACGAGCTTAAAACCAAAATTTGACATGTTTTGACATCGTTGTTTATCTGGTTGTCGTGGCAATTTTTATTCAAATATTGTTACCGGCCTGATGTTTTTACTTCAAAAATACTCTTTTCTTCTTGGCCATTTACAAAAATTTGCTTTTAATTTAAATAATTTCAAATAATTTCTCGTTCTTATCCCAGATCCGTCAAAAAGTATAAAAGCCAAAGAATCGGCCAATAGAGGTCCTCACTTCAGCTTTGATACGAGAAGCACCTCTGAAAGGCTTTATCCGCACTGCCTCGGGATCTTGCAAGCCTTCTCCTGAAATCGTCGCCTAGCCACGCCTACGCCTCCACCTATTAGTGCCCGCGCTATCTTCAGCCGCTGAGCGTGCTTGTCTCAAGCGCTGCGTGTTCCTACTCCAGACGCTGCGTGTCTACTCCGGACGCTGTGTGTGTCTACTCCGGACGTTGTGTTTGCCTACTTCAAGCGCCACGTGTACCTACTCCAGACGCTGCGTGTCTACTCCGGGTGCTGCGTGTATCTGCTCCGGGCGTTGCGTGTGCCTACTCCAAGCGCTGCGTGTACCTTCTCCAGACGCTGCATGTGCTTTCTCCAGATTCTGCGTGTACCTAGAGCAGGCGCTGTGCACCTATCATAGGCATAGCCTGTGCATACTTCGTTGCAGTATCTTTATTTTTGTTATTTTTTTTTAATAATATTGTAAATCACTATCATCATTACAGCCCATCATCACCTTCATACCTTTTTTTATAAAAGAAACTGTAAATCTTTTCAAATTTTTAAATAATTTATTTTATTTTTGGTTGTTTTGTTGTAGTTAGGTTAGGTTATTTAGTTTTTAATTGTCGCTTTACGACAATTTGGCGCCCGACGTAAAAGTTCTTCTTTTCTTCACCTTAGCTACGCCTTATCCATTTCCTTTTGATTGAATTGCTTTCTCTTTCGTTCTTAACTCTTTATTTACTCATCCTTATCATATCTTCCAAATTCTAAAACAAAACTTCATCTAGTTTTTCAACTTATCTGGATTATATTTAGACCTACATATAACACTTACATTCATCACCTTAATATTTTTATTCTAGAGAACTTAAAGAGGTACTATCTTCCAAATTCTAAAACAAAACTTCATCTAGTTTTTCAACTTATCTGGATTATATTTAGACCTACATATAACACTTCACTTACATTCATCACCTTAATATCTTTATTTTAGATAACTTAAAGAGGTACTATCTTCCAAATTCTAAAACAAAACTTCATCTAGTTTTTCAACTTATCTGGATTATATTTAGACCTACATATAACACTTAACTTACATTCATCACTTTAATATTTTTATTCTAGATAACTTAAAGAGGTACAATTTTTAATTAAATTTTTATTACTTAAACTTAACTTTGCACTTAATTATAACAATGAAAAGGGTTATTTTGACTTACCTGTTCATTTCAATAATCAAACTCATTTGATTAAAGCTTATGTTTTTCCGGAAATATTTCCTTCGCTAATACTAGGTATTGACTTTTGGAGAAAATTTAATCTGTTACCTAGTGTTTTATCTTCTCTTAACTTTACAGAATCTAAATGCTCTGCTATCGAAATTAAAGATATTAAAGTTTTACCTTATGAGCATTTAACTCCTAACCAAAAGGACATCGCTAACGACATCATCCAACGCTTCAAGACAATTTCTTTTGAAGAAAAAGGTATCCTGGGAAGCACACACTTAATCACCCACAAGATTGATACTGGTGATTCTCTTCCAATCAAACAAAGATGTTACAGACTGTCTCCTGAAAAACAAAAGGCGTTAATTAATGAAGTTGACAAGATGCTGGGATGGAACGTCATTGAACAATGCGAAAGTCCTTGGCTATCTCCAGTTCTCATCACTCCGAAGAAGAATGGTGAATGGCGTTTCTGCGTAGACAGCAGGAAGCTTAACTCAGTTACACGTCGTGATGCTTATAGTCTGCCACTAATAAGCGAAATTTTGGACAACCTGAAGAATGCCAAATTCTTATCAAGCATCGACATTGCGAAAGCATTTTGGGAGATTCCCTTGAATCCTGCTGATAAAGATAAAACTGCATTTTATGTACCTGGAAGAGGCATGTTTAGATTCAAGGTAATGCCTTTTGGTCTCTCTAACTCACCTGCAACTCTACAAAGATTAATGGATATGCTTTTTACTCCTGAATTTGAGAACAAGGTATTTTGCTATCTGGATGACATCGTTATTATTAGCGAGACTTTTGATGAACACATATCGCTTCTCATGAAAGTTCATGAAAAACTTTCATATGCTAATCTGACTATTAACTTTGAGAAGAGTCAGTTCTTCAAGAAAGAACTGAAATACCTTGGTTTTCTAGTGGACGAGTATGGTCTACGTGCTGATCCAGATAAAATAAAAGCTATTTTAGAATATCCTGTACCTACTTGCAGAAAAGAAGTACGAAGATTCATAGGCACCTGCAGCTGGTTCAGAAGATTCATTCCAAACTTTAGCACTATTGCCTCTCCACTCAACCGACTAACCTGTTCCGGGAAGAACGCTCCTAAATTTTTATGGAATTCACAAGCTGCAGCTGCTTTCCAGAGACTTAAAGAAGCTTTGGTAACTGCTCCTGTCCTTGCTTGCCCTAACTTCAAACTACCCTTCTCTGTTCATTGTGATGCATCAAATTATGGCATAGGAGCAATGCTTACTCAACATCAAGATGACAAAGAAGTCGTGATTGCTTACATGAGTAAAGCACTAAATAAAAATCAACAGAACTACTCAACTACTGAAAGAGAAACATTGGCTGTAATAACTGCGTTAGAACATTGGCGATGTTACCTAGACAATGGTAAAGAATTTACAATATATACTGACCATGCTGCACTTAAATGGTTTCAGAACTTATCGAATCCATCAGGAAGACTTGCTCGCTGGACTTTACGCTTATCATGCTTTAACTTTGTCCTGAAACATAAAAAAGGAAAGGATAACGTTGTTCCAGATTTATTATCAAGACATAAGAATCAAGAACGTCCTGATACACGAGAAACTTCACCTCAAGGCGTACATCCTATTACGATTGAAGAACCACCTAATCGTGAACTTGAGCACTACAACAAGATTTTTCTCGGATGCTCCAACAACCCAGACGCATATCCCAACTACACTATCAGGGATAACAAACTTTACCGCTGCATCCATTCTCCCGATCGTCTAAACGATGACTTTATTTGGAAAGAAGTTCCACTACCTCGAGATAGGCATACACTTATTGAAGTTAACCATGGTTCCCCTTCAGAACTCCATCTTGGTATCTTCAAGACATTCAAGAAAATATCTTTAAAATACTATTGGCCTGGTATGTTTAAGGACATTGCCAAATTAATCTCGTCTTGTGAAACCTGCTTAACCTACAAACACCCTAATCATTCTCCCTATGGTCTTATGGGTAAACCCAAACTTTGCTCCAGACCTTTTCAAACTATATCCTTAGATCTTATGGGTCCATTACCTATGACTCGAAGACGAAACCAATATATTCTAGTAATTAACTGCAATTTTACTAAATATACTATGATTTTTCCCCTTAAACGTGCTACTTCAGCTAATATTATTAATGTTTTGGAAAATTCAGTTTTTCTAGTTCATGGCATTCCTCAAACTATTATAATGGACAACGCGGTTCAATTTCAGTCGCGAGAATTCCACTCATTCTTAAATTCTTATAACGTTCCTTGTATTTTTCACACAGCTTTATATTGTCCTCAGGTTAATCCTACGGAGAAGTTTAATAGTACAATTATTACAGCTCTAGCATCTCTAGTAGGAGACGATCATAGATCCTGGGACAACCATCTTGCTAAGATTCAGTACGCAATGAACAGCGCTACAAATGTAGCTACTGGCTTTACTCCAAACTTTTTAGTCTTTGGTAGGGAAACAATACCTTGTGGTTCCTTCTATACTCCAACTCATAACCTCGAGGAATTGATATTTATGCCTCGGGATATTTACGCGTCTAATGCTGGTCTCCTCTCATCTATTTTTCACAAAGTTCAAACTAAACTTCACATAGCTCACGCTAAAAATAGCGCTCGCTATGATCTTCGCCGGTCTTTTAAAGAATTTAATGTGGGAGACACTGTTTGGCGTAAAAACCATGTTTTAAGCAATGCCGGCGCATACTTTAATGCTAAACTTGCCCCTAAGTTCATCAAGTGCAAAGTGATAGCTAAACTGTCACCACTAGTCTATGTGCTTGAAGACCCTAATGGAGTTAGAGGCAAGTGGCACATCAAAGATGTAAAATCATAATTTTTTTTTTATTAACTGTTAATTTGTATATATGTATAAATATCACCATCATTCTCACCTTATTATTTTGTTTGATGATCCAGTGTTCTTCAACACATCTTGCTTTAGGACCTCGAACTTTCGTTGGTTAATCTTCACTTTTTATTTTTATTTCAGACACATCTCGTTAGTGATGTTGCTGATCTCTGGCTTTGAGCCCTACCGCTCTGGCCGTTCTTAATCTTTACTTAAGTCATAGCGACTAAAGCTTGCTTAAGATTAATTTCTTTAACTTTATCTTCACTCAGGAGCGGATGACAACTCCTTAAATAAGCCTGGATGTCCTTTCGAATTTTTTTTTCCACGCAGGAGCGGATGACAACTCCTTAAATAAGCCTGAATGTCCTTTCGAAAACACACTTTTAGAGTGGTAGTCATTGAATGTGAACTCCACCCTTACCTGAATGCAGATGATGAATGTAAGAGATAGTATATCTGATATTGCCTGGTGATGTCTGTTACTGCAAAGCTGTGTTTTTATGGTTTATTTTGGAATGTACATCTCAAAATTTTTGCTGAGTCAAAAATTTTCCAGGGTCGGGGGGAAAATGTAGTGTTATGCTTACATACATACTTACATATCATTTTACACTATTTTATTTTTATTTTTCCATTCTGTTTTTGATTTTCTACATTCACCTCAAAACTGGATATTTTGCATCACCTTTATTTCCATAGGATCCTGTAATATTTTTAATTCATAAGAACACAATAACAAATCATTTTCACTTCGTATTTTCACGTTATCAGCACTTTTTAAATCGGTGTCAATGGAGTCTACCTTTTTCGATCTTTTATTTAGTTCTCCGTAACTCTACAATTTCGGGTTTCGTGCGCGCTCTTGCGCTACCTTTTTTCCTATATAAATAATATCTCATTTTTCACTTAAATCTTGCCGTTTCTGTATTACGAGCTTAAAACCAAAATTTGACATGTTTTGACATCGTTGTTTATCTGGTTGTCGTGGCAATTTTTATTCAAATATTGTTACCGGCCTGATGTTTTTACTTCAAAAATACTCTTTTCTTCTTGGCCATTTACAAAAATTTGCTTTTAATTTAAATAATTTCAAATAATTTCTCGTTCTTATCCCAGATCCGTCAAAAAGTATAAAAGCCAAAGAATCGGCCAATAGAGGTCCTCACTTCAGCTTTGATACGAGAAGCACCTCTGAAAGGCTTTATCCGCACTGCCTCGGGATCTTGCAAGCCTTCTCCTGAAATCGTCGCCTAGCCACGCCTACGCCTCCACCTATTAGTGCCCGCGCTATCTTCAGCCGCTGAGCGTGCTTGTCTCAAGCGCTGCGTGTTCCTACTCCAGACGCTGCGTGTCTACTCCGGACGCTGTGTGTGTCTACTCCGGACGTTGTGTTTGCCTACTTCAAGCGCCACGTGTACCTACTCCAGACGCTGCGTGTCTACTCCGGGTGCTGCGTGTATCTGCTCCGGGCGTTGCGTGTGCCTACTCCAAGCGCTGCGTGTACCTTCTCCAGACGCTGCATGTGCTTTCTCCAGATTCTGCGTGTACCTAGAGCAGGCGCTGTGCACCTATCATAGGCATAGCCTGTGCATACTTCGTTGCAGTATCTTTATTTTTGTTATTTTTTTTTAATAATATTGTAAATCACTATCATCATTACAGCCCATCATCACCTTCATACCTTTTTTTATAAAAGAAACTGTAAATCTTTTTCAAATTTTTAAATAATTTATTTTATTTTTGGTTGTTTTGTTGTAGTTAGGTTAGGTTATTTAGTTTTTAATTGTCGCTTTACGACATGTGTTAGGAGCAGCCATTTTCTTATTATCATCTTTTTTCTTTTTTTAGTCTCTGCCTACCCCTCTGGGTGACAGGCGTGAGTGTTTATGTATGTATGTATAATAAGTAAGAGTTAGTAATAAAAATTATCTTTCGTTAGATTTCATATGACTCCGAATTACATTTTTTATTTAAAAAAAAAAGGTTTTTTTTTGTAAGGTTGAAAATTTCAGGATACCGTTTCATTAGATGGAGGCTGTCATGGTAGAAATTAAAAATGGAACAGACAGAAAAAAGAGTGAAAAAAACCAAAGGCTTGTAATAATGTAGTACTGTAGGTATAGGTAGCTATTATCCAATTGTCAGTCTACGTCGCAAGTTATCAAGTAACAGTCAGTAAATTGGATTAAACCACGGTAATATTATCTATATAAAATTACCGTGATTGAACTCTCCGCAGTCATGCCCCTTATTGAATTACAATAATTGTACCTACCCATCCAAGTTCGTGTATGAGTTGATGGGCACTTTTTCAGTTTGCATTTAATGATTGCAATATTTATTTTGCATTCTATCAATGACACGCATATATTTACTTTCCATATGATATGCTAATAGGTATTATAAAGAAAATAATGATTTAATTTACAAAATATCGGAATATTAACATTTTACTTCAATTTAAAGATATCAAATGCAAATGCAAGAATGTTATTTTGCGCCTGTTTCGATATTTTTATTATACTTATATGTAGGTACCTATTTAATATGATAGAGTGTAGTATTTTCGTCAACCTCCTTTTTTACGTGGTAGAGCCATGCTGCAGTTGTATTAGTAGTATAGTTGTAGCAATAATGGGTCGGCTCGACCGGGGAAGGACCACGCTCTCACAGAATACGAGCGTCATATAGTAGTTTAAATGCTACTGTTTCGTATGGTGAGTGTAGAGAACCGGAGACCCTTTTTACTGGAAACGAGGTATTCCATCTAAGTCCTCACGGATGGCAACGCATCTGGATTTTGATTCGTAATCGAGGATAGATGTAGATGTCTATGGGCCACAGCAAGCACTTACCATCAGGTGCGCTGTGTGCTCGTTTGTCATCCTATCCTAAGATCCATGTCATCATACATCAATATCCAAAAAAAAAAACAAACCTCCTTCCTTTTCTGTAGTCAGTTGAGAAAGTTAAAGCTTAATTTATTTTTTTAATACGGATGGTATTTATCACACACGTACCTAATTTATATATTTGTAATAAAATTCTCTTTGTTGTTATTCGTCCGATATGTTCTACATAAGTGAGACAGTAGCGTCAAGTTAATGATATATTATGCTTTGTAATACTCCCATTATGCTATCACAAGTGACCGTCATGTAAACGATGCTGAAAATAGCTCTTCAAACGTATCAGAGGCGACAATATATCGATGGGCGAAGTAGGGCGGTGAGTGCAGACAGTATTTCTTCCGACGCGGCCTGAGAAACGCGTGCAACGCAATGTGCACCCGCCTTTTCCTTTGCGCGTTCGCGGCAATCGCGATAGCTGGCAACGGTCACGCTGCGAAAATCCTCGGTCTATTTCCTCATACCGGAAAAAGCCACCAGATGGTCTTCGAACCGCTGTTACGAAGTCTTGCGGAAAGAGGACACCATGTTACTTCAGTTTCATTTTTCCCGCTGAAAAATCCTCCTGCGAACTATACCGATGTGAGTCTCGAAGGTATTGCCGGCTTGGGAGTCGAAACGTTCGACTTGTCCATATACGAGGCCCCGAATTTGCTCCTTAAAATACCGATAGTGAACAGAATTTTTAATCAGCTGATGGCGTTTCACCCTTTAGCGGGAATGGCGTTGGATGTGTGCGGTAAGGCCCTCAATTGGCCTCCATTGATTGAAGCACTTAAGTCAGATTATGATGTTGTGCTCGTAGAGAATTTTAATAGTGACTGCATGCTTGGACTTCTTCATATTTATGGAATAAAATCGCCAGTTGTTGCTTTGTTAACGACCTATTTAATGCCGTGGTCAGGCAACAGAATCGGTGTATTCGAGAACCCGGCATATGTACCAGTTGTTAGTACTTCGTTCACATCCCGCATGACGTTTCTAGATAGATTGGAAAACACTTTTGTATACTTATATCACAACTTCTGGTTTCGTTACTTAATACAAGTAAAAGAGCGAGAACTGATTGAGAAACGTTTTGGTAGAAAGATCCCAGATCTGCAAGATTTGGGGAAAAACTATTCGCTCATGATTGTGAACACGTTCCACGCTTTGAATGGGGTGAGACCCACCGTGCCAGGTGTGGTTGAAGTTGGCGGTATGCATTTAGATCACACAAGGAAAATTATACCTGAGGTAAGCTATTTTGTTATATATTATATCTTACATAGATACCCCGTTACTTGAATATATTCAAATAAAATAAAGGCGGAAAAAATTAATGGTAAAATATACAGTATATTTATCAATTCTTCTGTGCTATATATATATATATATTTTTTTTTTTTTTTTTTTTATTGATATTAATTTAGTAGTAATTTTATTTTGTTCTTAATCGATGTTTTGGAAATAGTATTAATATTAATGGTTTCAAGTTTTTTTCTTCTATTTACAATCTATATATACATATATAGTATTATAGGCTAGATAGGTAACTAATATTTAAACGGTTCCTTTTTTCGATGACCGAATATTCTCAAGAAAATAATGTTTTATGTTTCCTTATCTAATAATTGGATTCTAATTATTAGTTATTAACATAATATAAATCAAAGCAAGGACTTTAATAAATTAGTTTCGCGATTTAAGAGATTTTTAAGATGATAAGAGTATAATAAAAAGATAATAAGAGATTTTTAAGATTTAAGTTAAACGATTATATTTTATTTTAATATTAATATTTTAAAATAAAAGATTTTAATATTCAAAACCAAGTGTTATTCCTAGAAAAGTGTGAAACACTTATGGGGAATGTGGTGATATGGTAATGTCAATAATTGTCTTCTTTTAGATACACTTATTACCTACCTACAGAGTGTAATTTTTTATTTTTATCTAATACCTACATGTATATATGGCGTGTAACTGTTTTCCTAAGCTGTTTTCTCATTGTTTAATTGGTCAGTATTAGGCGATAATTTCTATATTATGTTATCATAGATTTGAATTTTTGTACTGTCAAATTGTTTTTTTTAACTTCTTTACAAATAACGATTCTGTGTTTAAACCTGTTGTTAAACATTAGTATAAAATAATCATGACTAGTTATGAGTAATTTCTGTATCTTTTTTATTTCTATTTGGCACGCGAAGCGTGAGGAAAAGAAAGTTCAGAGGACTCAATATATATTAGGTATGCTGATTGATGGCAACTGCAACTAGTAAATATGAAAAATTAATAAGACACTATACAAAAAAGAATACTTACTAAAGGAAATATAAAAACTATATAAAAAATAAATAACCAAAATTTCCTTTTTTTTTCAACAAATAAACAAGAATAATTTCTTTTTTTAGCGTGCTACCTCGCTGGGTACACGTTGAGTATCCGCTAGTAAATACTAAAAACGAAACATTTTTGTCTGTACGTTATAAACGTTTCTGTTCTACATCCAATCCAATCAAGGTCCAGTTGTTGAAATCTCTTATAAATAACTTATTATTAATATTAAACAAAAAACTTTTGTTCCTTTGCGAACAAAATTATAAAACAAATAACTTTACAGAAGTTATCGTGACCCAAAAAAAAAACTGAAATTTTTTTTATAAAAGTAAAAGCCGACTTCTAACTGAAAAGAATTTCACATTCTGAAATGAGAGATATTAATTCTTTAACACACTACCTTACAAAGGAAAACAACTTGAGTGGACCACACATTACATACGGAATTACAATATGGGGTAAAATTTTAAATGTAATTATGTATGACTTTGAGATAGTAATATTATTGTACAAAGGCCCAGATAACATTTTGAGAAGTGATAAGTGCGAGTGGCAAGTGCAACTGACAAATGACAAGTGCTAGTTCGTACTTTATTCCCACTTTTATTCGTCACTTCCTGTTAACACGCACTAAGTACTTGTGATAAGTAGGAGTAAAAAACGAACTAAGCACTTGTCATTTGTCAGTTGCACTTGCCACTCGCACTTGTGACTTCTCAAAATGTAAGCCGGCCCTTAGTACAATAATATAACTATCTACAATTTATACATAATTACATTTAAAACTTTACCCCTATATTGTCACCATTAGGGGTAGAATTATGCCTTGAAATTTATATGGAACCACCCCTGAATATAATATAAGATAACACATTTATTAAAAAAAGAACCATCAAAATTGATTCACAATAATTAACGGAGATATTACATCGTAACATACATTCAAAAATACGGACAAAGTGCAAACCTCTTTTTCTAAATTCGGCTAAAGTAAATTCATCAAAAAAAGTATTGATTCATCTCGGTATTTTACAAGCAGAAAGTTATTTGCATCGTTTTCATTGAATCGATTAGGAAAGTGATTGAAATTGATTTGTGATGTGCACTGCTATAGTAATATTTACCTCGTTGATCTAGTGGTCGTAATCGTGATCGCAGATCATGAAATCCCGGGTTCAAAACCAGGTCGGGACAAATTCAGTAAGTTAGTTTTTCTGTCAGGAAATTCTCAGTAGCAACACGGAGCCAGTAAGTAGTAAAGTAAAAGTAAAGTTACAGCCTATATACGTCCCACTGCTGGACACAAGTCTCCCTCATTTCTGAGAGGGTTTTAGGGCAAGGAAGTGTCCGCCGCGCTGTCCCAATGCGCGTGGGCGAACTTCACGTGTCTTCGAAATATCACGATGTTTTCCTTCACCGCCGAGCACGTGGTATATCAGCACTTAAAATTGCAATAAACAATTTCATTGGTGTCGGCGGGGATCGAACCCACGTTACTTACGTTCTGTTGTATTTACAGCGAGCGTTAACCATCTGAGCTACCACGGCTCCTAGTCAGTAAGTAGGCGGTGTATCAAATGCAGGCGAAATGACACAAAAAATATTTCTACAATTAAAAGTTATGCAAAACCATAAACGTCTTAAATATTACAAATAATATTGTTATAACTATGATTTTCATACAAAAGAAACTAAAATATTAAGAAAATTTGAAAATTATGAAAGTAATATGCTAAAGAGTAAATAGTAAGGAGAATTAATATTTCTGTGTACAAGTTGTAAACAGAATATTACCTACTATCAGATTATTTTATTTTGTCCTAGTGTGAAATATTTAATTGTCTTCGTATTATTTAATTAAATACTATTATACAATAATCTATAATAATTATTGGTTAACTAACTGCAATATTAGTCGCTGGAAACTTATGTACATATTTTTTCATTAGTATCACAGTAACACATAATTTATTATTTTTAATACCATCTGTTGAATTCACTTCCACCCAAAGGCAATTGACCATAACCGTACCATTAGAAATCCGCAGTAATTCTATGCTTTTGTAACCAAGAGTTGCTAGATAGAAAATTACTGTTGGATTTAATGTACCTACATATTTTAAAAGGATAAACGTTTGAAAGATAGCAATGCGCGCATTTTTAAAAAAGTTATTATGTTTCTATGTTATACACCTTGCTAAATTTAACGTGAGCATCACTTAGAGATCTTAAGAAGATAAATTGAATCCGTTCACAATGTAGGACAATATTGGTTTAAAATACCCATTACCAGATAAAAATATTGGAAAAAAATATACCTTGAAAAATGTAACTGTGTAAATCACCGTTTAACTAGCCAATTAAATAATTCCTAAGTTTTAAGAGTCACAGATATGTTGATTCGATTATATTATTTTAAGAATTCACGATTGTGAGTCAATATTACCAGACTAAATAAATTAATAAAAAAATCATAATTTCATGCTGGCCGAAATAACGAATAAAATTTTTATGCTACCAACACACGAATACATACAATATGTTGGAGATAGAGGGTATAAGAAAAGGTGAAATAAATAGAAGTGAGGGTAGATGTGAGTGATTTAGAAACCCGCACTCGTTTGTGCAGTATAAAGTTCATCGCAACCATTGAACTAAATTGTACTAGATCTCGATTATCGCGACAGATCAAAACAAGGGCATTGGCAGTAATATTGTGACATAGTGAAAATACCAAGGGCCATATTGAAAAAAAATTTCATCGCAACTGGCGCCTGCAGGCAGAATTCCGTCAGTCATTCTAGGTTAATCAGTGTGGTAAAGAATGTTGTGTTTTTAATGAGAGGTTGTTTTGTGTTTTATTGAGATAAGCAGTGTTGCCACATGTGTAAATCTACTCCTGTGGTGTTGCTGTTGGTTATCATACTTAATGAGAGGTTGTCTTGTGTTTTATTGAGATAAGCAGTGTTGCACATGTGTAGATCTACTCCTGTGGTGTTGTTGTTGGTTTGCATACTTAATGAGAGGTTGTCTTGTGTTTTATTGAGATAAGCAGTGTTGCCACATGTGTAGATCTACTCCTGTGGTGTTGCTGTTGGTTTTGCATACTTAATCTATTTTGGCGTTATCATGTAATTACGGCTACACAAATGTTTGATTATGATCGGGACGTATTACGGTATGGTCGAACTAGTAATGCGATATATTAGCTTATTGCTGGCAATAATAAATTGGGTAAGCAAAAGAGCGAGTTGAACATCCGCTCTCAAAGAATACTACAATTAATACTAAGGTATTTGAGGGTAATGTGGTCACCTAAGCTTGGCCGCCCTATAAAATCAAAACTAGGAGGAGGACAGAGATAAAAGCACCATGTCGTATACTATAACTAACATATTACGAAAAAAAAACAAGCTTTGGCAATAGCACTACGAAAAATCATATTGAGAAAAAAATACTAAATACACTACACCACATACTAAAATCAACTATAATATTTATTATAATATCTTGTGTTACAAAGCCATCTATGCAAACAAGGCTGTAGTTTTTAAGTTATGAGGATGTGACCATATTAACCTCACGTACTAAGTAAATAATACACTACTAAAAATGCGAATAATCCTTGTAAATAACAAGAAAAAGTATTTATTATTATTTACAATAATTATTATAGCAGCTGGAAAGCTGGAAACCTTTTGGAACTCACTATTTGTATGTTTCTGTATTGTTGGAAAAATTAGAAGTATATTACTGGGAACGCTAACTTACAAAATTGTTACGTGCTAGAGCCATCAAGTGGACTCGATGCTCGTTTGTCATCTTTATTCAATAAAAAAAAAAACACTAAATTTCGTCTCGTGAGTAACATGGGAAAATCCTATTATTATAAGATGTTATGCCATACGATAGATAACACTAACGATTTAACCGTATCTTTACGACAAGCATAACATATCCAGATTGGCGACGGCAAACAGTATCAAAGTGCGAGATCTATGGTACTGCGACCGTTAAACCGTCTGCCAAGAGCCATGATTAAATCTTCCTCGCGATGGGTTCATGTATTTTTGGGCTAATGAAATAGACGAGGAAAAAACAAAAAGTAAATAAAAAATATACTTCTGTTCATAGCAGCTTCCCGTTGTTATTTTTTGCTTAAAAAAAGGGGGGGGGGGGGGAAATTAAATTTTCAACCGACTTCAAAACAAGGAGGAGGTTCTCAATTCGACTGTGTTTTTAATATGTTACCTTAGAACTTTTTTTTTATAGGTGAACCGATTTTGATGGTTCTTTTTTATTTGAAAGCTGGTGCTTCTCACTTGGTCCTATATAAATTTTGATCAAGATCTGACCGATAGTGTGTTGTAGTGTGAGTTATCCTTAATAATGCGTATTTGACTTCGTCTACATTGATGGTATTTTCATTTTATTTAAATTTAAATATCGGTTGTACAAAATTTTTAACTTTACCACTTGTAATTTGAGTATAAGGGTGACAAATTAGCACACAGTCCACATGATGGTAAGTAGATGCTGTGGCCCATAGATTCTACATCTATCCCCAATTAAGAATCAAAATGCAGATGCGTTGTCACCCCTAAAGATTAAAACAGAATGCCTCATTTCCATGAGAGTATCCGGTTTTCTTTATTCACCATATTAAACTCAGTATTACTGCTACTTTATAATGGTATTCTAATATACTACATCGCTGCAGCATGGCTTCATATTCTGTCCTCTCCTGAGGTACGTACTCCCATAACATATATGTAACGTAGGTATAATACGTGCTCTGATTCTACTAATACTGTCGTATATTATTTAATATCTATATTTTGTAAAAATAAGTAAATAAAGTAAAATTAACCACAATTTGTCTTAATTTCTCTCAATATTAAAGGATAGTATAATGTAATGTATATGCATTAAGTCCGCCCTATTTAGTATTTACCCTTTACCTTAAGGTGTTACATTTAAGTTTTAAAATAAAATAATTAAGTTTAAGTACAAATAATTGCAAAATTATACTTTATTTAAAATTATTACATCTGTATTTTAATGCCAATGCAAAAAACGTTTCAAAATTTATCAACGTTTGACGTTGTTGTTCATGGTTATCAAAATTTTACGAGTATTCGTTACAAATCATTGATAAATACCAAAAAGCGTAACAAAATAGGTATAGGAAATGTAGCGAACGCTTTAGAAATTTACTTTCAAACTTTCACTTTTAGTTTTTAATAAACAGGTATGGACAGACTTGCCTGCCTCGTTGGTCTAGTGGTTGAAGTAGCGCGGCTGCTGGTAAGTAGCTGGGCATGAGGACCCAGGTTCGAATCTCGGGTCAAAAAATCAAATATTGAGTTTTTCCGTCGAAAAATTTTCAATAACTGCCCGGAGTCAGGTAGTTGGCGGTGTCTCACCCCGTGCCTCGGAAAGCACGTAAAGTCGTTGGTCCTGTGCCTAATCTCTCTCCGGTCGTGTCGATTTACCATCCCATTGGCTTATGAGAGTGAGGGAATAAAGAGCGCACCTTTGCTTGTGCATACACTTGGGCACTGTAATCCTGTCCTGCGCCGATGGCTAGACTCCGTTGAGGCAGGCCGGTGTGACCGAAATTCGGTCTGGAAAACATTATTATTATTATGGACAAAACAGGGTGTTAGTGTAAACACCGTTGTCCTTGAAACCAGTGGTTTGGTTTCACTTATTGAACGTAAATTCAATTTAAAAAATTAAAAAAAACGCTATTTTCTTTCATAAAATAGCGTTTTTTTTTAATTTATTGTACATAATACATACATAATACACAAACACCCTGAATAAATACAGAAAAAGTTGTTTGTTATGACGAATAAACGTTCTATCTTTATGTCTACCAGCCGAATTTCTAATTATTTCTGGACAGTACTATAATACTGAAAATCTTGTCACGCTATCCAATGAAACAATGTGTTAAATTAGATCATCAGCAATTCTGGAAACAAAATTGGCAGAATTTAGAGGGCGGAATTTTGTAGAAAGAAAGTGAAATAAGTTTTTAAATGATGTCAGTAAAGATCTCAATAAATTTGAAAAATTACTTCTAAGGTGGCTACCCACATACCCGCCGCAGGGCAAATCTAGGGTGTAGAACGATCATGGCAATATCAGAATTGTCTGTACAGTATGAGAATGTACATCCCGCTGAACACACGCGTGGACAATGGCGCCAGTTTTATTGAAATATCAAAGGATCGATATAGCCTTTGCTCTTTTCGTATCTAGAATAAAGGTGACAAACGAGTACGCAGTCCACAATATAACATTTATCCATAATACAAATAATTACAACCATATTACCGCTGCAGCATGGCTCTACCACGTTTAAAAGCGTTACCACGTTTAAATAATCCATTGTGACTTGTTCACACATGTGCTTCGCAAGAAAGTCGATAATGAACTGATTGAAATCGACCCATTTGATTGAAATTGTATTACACAGCGGCAGCTATGGTCTAGGGTCTCAGCAATGTAGGTAGGTCTTGCTGCCGACCTGCCGTAGGGCCAACCAACAAAAAATAAGGAAGCGATTAAGGGTCATACTCACTCTTACACCATAGATATTGCCCCTGCGGCAGGCATGTGAGTAGTGCCCTTTACTTGAATGAATTATATTTTACTAATTTAATGGCGCTGCCGTGCTATTGTGTAACTGACCTGTTACGTGTCGTTGTGATAATATATTGTAACCTACTGTGTGTGCTGCTGTGTTTCGTATGGTGAGTGTAGAGAACCGGAGGCCCTTTTTACTGGAATCGAGGCATTCCATCTTAGTCCTCAGGGGTGACAACGCGTTTGCATTTCAATCTTTAGTTGAGGATAAATTTGGATGTCTATGGGCCACAGCATCCACTTAAAAATATTTATCGTGTAATGGCGATGTAAAATATCCACTACCTCATACTACATCACTCCGTCCAGTTGGGTGTCGGAAGAGGTGACGAAGGGGAAAAATCCGGTGAATATAAAAAGCTGCGGCTGCCAACCCGCTTGCCAACCGGGAGGAGCTCTATGTTCAGCAGTAGGCTTTAATAGGCTGTAGCTGTTACGGTAACTTAATATTATTGTATTATCATGTACTATATTATAAATATTTTTCATTTTTCATATTCATCAACAATATGACAGTAAAGTACGTAAGTAACAATCAATAATATGACAGTAAAGTAAAATTTACATCCTAAGTAGTAAAATAATACTTCCCCAGGAAGATCATTATGGCTGAGAACAATCAGAGCGGTGGCATCAAAGATCCAAGTTGCCTTAATGATCGCCGACCTTCGAAAGAAGATGACACTTTAAGAAGAAGAAAGTAAAATTTAATGGAGTTTTTTTTTTCAAAATATAGGTACCTACCTATTATCGCAATCGCAAATTACCCAACACAGGTGCGTCACGTTCGTTTCCCTGATATCCGATCTTTCCTCAGTATTATCGCGTGCGGTAACTTCGGAGAAACGATAGGATCTAGTTTCATAAACGTGATGGCAGTTATAATAAATTCCGTCTATAAATAAATAATCTTTAATTTATTTATTTATTACAACCTAGCAAAATCCAATGCTGAACACAGGCCTTCCCGTAAATTGTCTCTTTAATATTTATAGTATTGTTAGGTTGCATTGCAGGAATTTGCAATTTAGAAAAAGCCAAATTTACGGGGTTTTGGGTGCTAATTAGGTACAAATTTAAAAATAGGTGCTCTAAAATTTTCACCGCATCGAACTTGCTGGCATAACATATCGCTAGCAACGCAGTGACGATGAAAATATTATACGATAAATATTAATAGCAAGTAATGAATTGCTATTTAAGTGCTGCAAGATACGCAATGACAAGGCGCCTCTAATAAAAATAAAGTCGTTATTCAGAACAAAACAGATGCAAAACTCAGGTTTTCTGAAAATCAGACAAGAGTCATAATCACTTATAGAATTAATTTGGTAATTAAGTGCTCTCAAACACGATTTACTTTTTTACACATGAATATTGACACAGTTGCTTTAGCAAAGGTTTCGGCACTGTGGGAAGTACAACTCCTTCGCCATTGCGTATATACTATAAATAAGATAGGTCGAATCTGTACCAAAACCGAATCAGAACGTCCCGACTCCACGTAGTCTTTACAAAAACACTCTAGGGGTAGGGCAGACAAGACTACGCGGAGTCGGGACGTTCTGATTAGGTTTTAGTACAAATTCAACCTATCTTATCTATAGTATATATCTAGTAAAGAACAAAAAATGCCATTCATACCTTATAGTAAGGTAAAGTCCTGGATCCGATAATTATCAGAATATTACCTAGGTACCGTCATTTACATCCGACCTTATTATTATTTAAAAAAAAATAATAAGGTCGATGCGTTGCTAGCGATACGTATTGCCAGCAACGCAAATTTGAACAGTGTGTTGCGGTGATAACTTTAGGCCACCTAATTTTTAAACTTGGCACCTAATTGACACCTAAAAACCCATAATTTTGGCTTTTTGAAGTAAAACTTCTTTACGCACGCTTGACTTGGGGAGTAAGCTGGCGAACGCGTGACGAAAGCGTTACGAAAAGTGTGATCGGCAATATATGTATATTTCAGACGGCTAAGCAGTTTTACTGCATTCGTGTGGTTATAAGCACACTCGTTTTTTGTAAATGCAAATTCCTAACTTTGCGTTGCTGGCGAGACACAACTGAATGTATCCAAAGAAGCCACGTTTGGCAGGCGATTTGACGTCCGCAGTTTCTTATTTCTAGTTGTATTTGTTGTGTCTATTAGGAAGACGCTGCTGCCCGTCTTCTGGTTTGTTTTCCTCTGTCCTCTTGCGACTCCCACAGGACTATTTGGGCTAGTGGATATTCTTACACTACGTGATTAAGAAAAAACAAGCATTTGTGCTAAATTAAACTCTAGGTTGAAAGCTCCGTTTCTATCAAAGAGTAGGGTTACCAGATAAAAAATTGATGTCCTGACAAATAAATTTAATTAAAACTAAGTATTTATTGGTTTTGTGCACTCTCAATCCAAATCGCATATTCTACCTCTCCCACACAAAACCTGCTTTATTTAATCGAAAAATCAAAAGACTGTCATTTTCAAAATCCAACCGCAATTCTGACAAAAGTCCAAAAGTTCTGACACGTCTGGACAAATCCAGCCACCAATTTCTGCCATCAAGCCGCAACGTATTCAGCATTTTCTAGACTAAAGGGTTAGGAGACAAAAAATTAACGATCACTGCCAAAATTAAATAAAAAATGATGGACGACGATAACGGGCCGAAAAATTCTCTGCATCACTGCAGCTGTGGTACATGAAACTTTAGTTATACTTTTCAGATAGAGATTTTGTGCCATGCATCAAATTTCATCGTCTGGATGTCGTACTACCTTCTGCTGTACTATGGTATAACAATCTTACGTGTACGCCAGAATATTGCCATGTTTAATAGCCAAAGGCGAAACAAGCGTTGCTTGGCGTCCGGATAATGCTGGACACAGTTAGGCGTTTTGGTTGCGTGTCCAGTCAAATTAGACAGTGTCCTGTTCGGCTTTTGTTAGATTTTTTAAGCCCATTTCTTTACATCTTTTATGCACTTACATACATACTATAGCAATTATTGAAATTAATATTGTTAAGATAATCGAATGATTAATAATAAAGAAGACTGATATATTCAATTGTTGTTATTTCATAAGAATTTATGAAGATTTTGCGGTAAATGATAAAATACATTATTGTACTTTTCAAAAAATTGTCGTTTAACAAAGACTAAAAAATTAAAGATGTCCGCCTTTCTACCGAAATGTCCGGCTAAGCTCGTTGATCTGTCCGGCTTTTCGGTTTTAAGACCTGGCAACCCTAGGCGCAACAGGAAGCAGCGTCTATACGAGTTATTTTAATTGGTAACGGGCAGTCCATGCTTATTTTAGGGGTGGCAACGCATCTATATTTTGATTCTTAATCGAGAATAGTTGTAGGCTTGTAGGTCTATCTATAGACCACAGCATCCACTTATCTTCAGGTGGACTGTGTGCTCGTTTATCATTCTTAATTCTTTCTTAATTTCATAAAAATCAAACTTTTAATAAAAAGTAAAACCAGACTTCAAAGGATTTTCTCGTTTACGCTTTTTACATTTTATTAAAAGTGTAGTATGTGTGGTAATTAAGCTACTGCACTAAACTTTTCGTGTAGCCCCATTTTTCAACCATTAGGGGTAATTATGTGGGACCACTTCTAAAGTATAATTCTCCTTTAATAAAAGAAATTGTTTCACAATTAACATAGACATATCGCGTATTTTTTCACCCTTAGAGTAGGAATGTTTTCTCCAATTATATGTGACTACTCTGAAGCATGTATAAGCTGTTAAATTAAAAAAAATCATTAAAATCTGTTCACATTTAACAAAAATATCGCGTAACAAACAAACAAACAAAAAACATACAGTCGACTTGAGAACCACCCCCATTTTTATTTTGTAGGTCGTCTAAATATGTACTGCGACCATACCTCCTTCACGTTGCTCTCTGTAGCTGCTGTGTACAGATTACTGGTGATGCTCTCGTTAAGACGCCATGCGTGGCGGTTATTATAAATTTTCTTTAGAAGATATAAGAGGTCCATGTCCAGCAGTGAAGGGGCCAGAGCTGAAAAGCAAACCAGTTTTTTGGCACCACGTGTAGATTTTGACGTCAGTAAGGGTTTTAAATAAGACGAAATACAATAAACAAAATATGAATTCGACTTTGAAGAGGAAAATGATTTTCTCGTGTTCGTGAGAGTAGGTGAATGTATTGAAAAGTGTGATAGTTTTCCGATCTACGAAATTAGCAAAGCTAATTGTCTACAAGCGTTGACGTTAATTAAAAAATAATGGAAATGACACATACTCGTATTAATGTTGAGTCACATAATTAATTGTCAAGCGGTTTAACGTTGATTTCATTTAATTATCTGTACGATGTCATCATCTTGACTATATGTATATGCGCTTGGTCATATTTCGTAGGACAGTATCTATAATTTTTAATAAATGACGTTTTATCAAATCCCACACGGAACACCGCCAGCCCTATCGGGGTGTTTGTACTAACTGTGCATTAACACATACAAAACATCTCCATGAATCCGGTTTCTAGCATGTTACGTTTAAAAGAAAATGCTTGCGGTATCAGGAGTTTTTTTTTTTGCTATAAAGCAGTTCGTAACAAAAAACTATATATAGATTTGTTTTGAAACTGTTTCACATATCTGTCATTCATTTGATGAATGTATAATTTGATAATACGGCATTACGAATTTTGTTTTTATTACAGATTATAAAAATGCAGTTGAATCGCCGGACAATAACCTCTTTACACCAGAGCAAATAAATCTTGACTCTGTTATATGAAATTGGCTGTCGTCTAGGTTTATTTTACAATAATTTTATAAATCAGTGCGTTAACGTTACAAGTTACAACGGTCAACGACCTGAATAAAAGGTATCGAAAAAAAAGAACTAGGTAACCTACATGCGGTTTAAAACTTAACTTTATTTTTCTTTGTTATCAGCACGTTAAATTAATGCCGGGAAAATTTATCATAATAGCCATACTTGACAGGCGACCACAATGTCAGACGTCTCGCCAGCTCGCCAGAGAGTTGAATCATTCATTCATCTGTCAACTGTCCTTATAATACGGAGCTATTTTCGCGATGTAAGTGATGTTAGCCTATGCGGCTCCTACAGCTTCACCTTGCAGGCCGCGAGTTGATTAAAAAGGGAAAAAAGATGAAGATGAGGATGATGATGATTATGGTTTATGATTTGGTATTGTTATCAATCATCATATCGCGTCGTTGGCCGTTTTTGAGCTATCTAACAGCTGTCTGAGTGGAGGAGTGCGGACTGCGGACCCCCGCCTCTGAGTGCTCAGCTCGTGTCGGTCGATAATACGAGTACAGTAAACGTCATGCGTAGGAGTGGGCGATACAAATCGCATATAGAAAAATATCTATAATTCTATAAATCGGTACAATATTGCTGCAGTAACGGCGTATAAGAATGAATACGAGATAAATTTGAGTGAAATAGAAAATACTACGACTCTTCGTTGTAGAATTAAGGCCAGCCACACACATACGGAATTCCGTTTCGGAATTCCAAATGAGGCAAATTTGTATAAAATGAAGGACCTATCACACAAGTACAGAGATTTCCGTACGGAATTTTCTCAGATTCGAAATTCCGCATGACTGCCTGAGCTTCCGGAATCCCGCACGGAATGCAAGTCTTCCATAGATTTTAATAAGTCGCTACACACATTCGCAAATTCTGTACAGAACGCGCCCAGTGTGCGTCGCACGACCGAAGCGAAGAGATGTGTTTATGTATGTTTTTATATGTGATCTTATATGTGTATACCCAGTAACAATGATTCAGCAACAATGGAATCGTAATCAAAAAATCGTTGTCATTATTCGCTGGCAGAATGTCTACATTGTTACTGTGTGCATCCCCTTAACACCCGAAGATTGTAATATAGTCAATATTATGTATAAAGATCTATCTATCCAGAGATTTTTTTCTAATATGGTTGTCTGTAAGCTCTTTCAATGAATTATTAAACAAAATAAGATGAAAGGTTACGAAAAGAGATACAGATTATATTTAAAAATATACATAAACACACCTTCTAGCTTTGGTCGTGCTGAGTTGTGGAGTAGTAAGTTCTGCGTTCCATACGGAATTTGCGAATGCGTTTGGAACGGCCTTTTTTCCGGGCGAGACTCCGAACGTGTAGGCAGGCAGTCATGCGAAATTTCAATTCAGAAAAAAAAATCGAACAAAAAACTACTGTATGTGCGTGACGGGTCCTTGATTTTATATGAACTGGCTTCGTTCGGAATCTGAAATAGATATTCCAAAACGGTTTTTCGAAACAGAATTCCGTATGTACGCC
The DNA here is from genome assembly GCA_907164705.1 of Parnassius apollo. Classification (NCBI taxonomy): domain Eukaryota; kingdom Metazoa; phylum Arthropoda; class Insecta; order Lepidoptera; family Papilionidae; genus Parnassius; species Parnassius apollo. The sequence continues at coordinate 1,296,725 of CAJQZP010000795.1, read as the reverse complement.
TTACTCGTTTCAGTAATGTAAACGATAGACGCTATTGTTGCCGTCCGAATGAGCCTATTTTTATCCCAGTAACATCAAAACTTTGAGAGATATGACTTTTTTGTACACACGTAAAGAATATCTCAAGAAAAAAAAACTAAATCGCTGTCACATAGAGGGTAAGGGGATTAGACTTCAGTATGTAGTGTATTTGTGTTAAAATAGTTATTATATATGTACCTAGAATATCGCTTGTCCGTGACCGGACACACTGTATAGATGTATAGATATAAACTAATAGACATTGAAATTGCGTCACTTTATTAGTCTACACAGCTCTCCATCACCACCACCATCCCATCACCATCCAGGATATTTTAGTAGCGCGATTTGTTAGAAGTGTTAAGATGTTTTTTTATATTTCATAGTCCCCTCTTACGTTATCCACGGAATAAAATGGGATGTTAGAATCTCTTATGTCGCCTCTAAAAACATTAGAAAAATATGCCTGTGTTATATATGCCCATGTCTATGATTTCCATAGTAAGACATTATCAGGAAAGTCGAAAACAATAACATGTAAAATTACAAACAATGTAAGCCATTATCATTGACTGTTATACCGATACCAAACGTCAAAGGTCAATTTCTCATTAATAGCTTTTTGTGGGTTGTATCCTTTTGCATTACTGCGTCAAATAGCGGCATAAACATCTCACTATCTGTCATTTGCAATCATGACTTATTTGACCAAGAATAATGCAAAGTATTGTCCGTTTTACACCTTTTTTTTAATAGGATAGTGATGGTAAGTAGTTGCTGTGGTCCATAGACATCTACATCTATCCTCGATTACGAATCAAAATGCAGATGCGTTGTCACCCGTGAGGACTAGGATGGAATGTCTCGTTTCCAGTAAAAAGGGTCTCCGGTTCTCTACACTCACCATACGAAACACAGCAGCATTAAGCTACTATTCTAAGCTGGTATTCTGTGAGAGCGTGGTCCTTCCCCGGTCGAGCCGACCCATTCGTGCTACAATTATACTACAAATATAACTGCAGCATGGCTCTACCACGTATAAAACATTTTTAACACATCTTAAATTGGCATATTAAAATAGTACCAAAACATTTGAAACATTATAGTCTTATTATCATCAGTGCTACAATCATCAAATCACACCACAACTTTACAGTCGTATAAAGGAATCCCTTCCCACATACTTCCTACAAAGTACAGCCATGAGCCACATTCATCCATCGATACCCTGCGTGTAATTTTACACCATAGATTACTGTATTTACTAGAGAGTTTACGCGGTCTAGTAATCATAAGCGCGATTGTTGATTATAAGGTCCGAGTTCAAATCCCTGATCAGGTTATTGCGTTTTTCTGTCAAGAAATTTTCAGTAGCAGGCCGAAATGTTAGCGGTGTTTTAGCCTCGTGCCTCGGAAAGCACGTAAAGCCTACACCTAATCTCACTCCGATCATATCAAATAGCCATCCCATTGGACTACGAAAGTAATGGAATTGTGAGTGCACCAGTGCTTCTGCGCACCGTCTCATGCATTACAATCCTGTGTTGAGCAGATGGCTAGTCTCTGTTAAGATTGGCCGAAATTCAGTCTGGAGGGCATTATGATTTTTAGTATTTTAAATATATATATATATATATATATATATATATATATATATATATATATATATATATATATATATATATTTAAAACACTATATATAGTATATATGCAGGCAAACGGTGAAGAAAAATTAATAAAAAAATCTCAAACATTTTGTACTTTTTATCTTTTAAATTAAAAATATGCGGTAATGCATTATTTTAACTGATTTTACTGCGCTCTCACACATTCGTAAGGGTCGATCGGTAGGCAAAAACGGTGTTGCAAATAAATCACATTCAATTTGGGATGATTTCAAATAAAAGTAGAAGCCTTATTTACTCGTATTTTCAAAAACTGCAATGACGGTTTATCAATATTTATATACATATTTGACTACTCCTTGAAAAATAACCCTGTATAGTAGATCTTTAACTAACACTTGCGGGTACTAAACTAATAACAAATATTACGTAAGCAAGTACATTGCGACTTGCTATACAACATGTAACAAAAACCCTGTGGTTCCCGTTAACTGCGTTGTCAGAATCAGCATATAGAATTTTTTTTTTCAAAAAAAAAAAACATTAAAAAGAAATTAATTTTAATGACAAAAAAATTAATTTGCAAATTGTATGTGGTTTTATTATCTCTGCATTGGCCGAAGAATAAGAGGATTGTCAAAAACCCCGCATTACCGATCCTCGTGTAAGTTAGAGGAAATAAAACCACATACGTTTTGGAAATTAATTTTTTTCATTTAAATTAATTTTTTTAAAAGTGTTTTCTTGAAGAAAAAAAATATTTCTATATGCTTGGATACTGATTCTGACAACGCAGTTAACGGGAACCACAGGGTTTTTGTTACATGTTGTATAGATGTTTTCGAAACTCAGACTGAACTGAAAAAAGTGCACTCATTTTATAAATAGATCAGTTTTCCGTCAAGCTGCTCCAGTACATGATGGCAAATTTTTGTATTCTTTACATATTTTTCTAAATTATATACTGTGGTAAATCAGAATCTAATAACATAGCCTATAGGGTTAAATTTTTCCATCCAATTCATTTGAATAATACTCATAATTACATCTCATGATCAGATGATAAATTGTTTTATCCGTTCAAACAGAGTTTTAACCATATTTGGATGGATGAATTGCTTTTCCTCTGAAAACTGTATAGCTATCAACTTCAAATTATTAATGCCTACAATTTACCAAAGTCTATCAAAACTGAACACAGAACTTCCCTATAGATTGCCCCTTTTACCGCAGTTGCCGCATTCCGCAGTTGTTGCATTTCGTAGGTTACAAAAGTGTTACATAGTTTTGTGGACCCTGATGGGCACAACAATATTATGAAGAAGGAATATTTATTTTGTTTTCTTATCATTATTATTGTTAAATAGTTATTAAATATTAACATTTCTATATTATTTAAACATACACACATTGAATTTGAAATACGGTTATTATAATTGTTATTATTTATTAATGAATTGATTTTGACATTTAAGGTATCCTATACCTTTAAAAGAACAATTCTTGTATATATATATAATCGGAATCTCGGAAACGGCTCCAACGATTTTCATAAAATTTTGTGTGCAGGGAGTTTCGGGGGCAATAAATCAATCTAGCTAGGATTTATTTTTAGAAAATGTCTTTTTGTCCGTGTTTTTAGGCAATGAAAAACTGCTACAATATCGTTAGAATAAGAAGGTAAATTTTGACAGTTTATTAATGATTACAAATAGCTTAATTGGTATATTGGGCGGTCACAAAATCGTAATACCATGGTTCGAGCCCAGACCGACCGACTTTTTTTAATTTTTTTTTTCCAAGTTCCTTTCTTTTTTTGAGAAAATCTATTTTTTTCGAGCACTTTTTTTTAGTATTTTTAACAACACGACAATTTAAATTAAACTAATTGCACTCATGATTTTTTATTCAAATAACCAGTTGTTTTTTCTATTGTGTCGCTAAGATCAAAAAATATTATTCGTATTTCATCAGTATGTAATTTTTATCTAAATATAATTTCCAAAACACACGAATTAAAAAAACCGAGCGAAAAATACCGAGCAAAGCTCGCGGTCAACCGGGTACTTATTATAATTAGTATAATTAGCACGGTTGAATTTTTATTAAATTATAAGAATCCTTTTAAATTTTATTATATTTTTTTATTGTAATTTATTTAGTAGGATGGCACTTCATTATTACCTAGCATATTTATATTTACATTTCTCTATTATATTATATTTTTATCTTCTAAAAATTCAGAATTCAGAACCATGTTGGCTGTAAGTTCGTTAGTCAGTTCAGTTTTATAAAAAAATTAATTAATGTTCTACTTATATTCATTATTCATCAAGACATGAATAAACAAACACCGAGGATAATAGTGTCCTCCTTATCGCATTGTCAACTACAACTCGGAAATAGTATATTAGTGCTGAAGTGAAACAGATAACGGGTCAAGTGATGACCCACGTCTAATATAATGCCACTGCCTCGTCGGTGCTAGTTGTAAACGCGATTGCGATCATGAGGTCCCGGGATCGAGTTCCGGGTCATTTGGTCTGAAGTTATTGGGTTTTTATGTTAAGAAATTCTCAGTATCAGCCCAGTGCCAGAAATTTGGCGATGTTTTACCCTCGTCATAGTAAAAAGAGAATAGTAGGCTTTCTTCTAAGAAATGTACTGAACACCGCTAATATGTGTGCGTGCCTGGCACGTGACAGTACGGACTCCTACGCACGGGCCATAGCCCGCACCCAACGACAGTTGCTTTCGGAAGGATCGGGCCAAGTCGGGAACGCCCATCGCCGTGCTCCGCAACCACCTTTGTTTGAGACTTTGTTGACTTTTCATAAAAATTTGCTAGCAGTCTTTTTTTTCGTTTTATTTTCTCTTTTTGTAAAATAAATTAAAATATACATTTGTTTAAGTAACTTAGCTTTTTATTAATAGGCTATATTACCATATCTACACATAGGTACAAACGTCATAAGTACATTGATTATCATATCACATCAGATCAAATTAATATTAAACGTTAATCTGAGCTTACACCATATGCTCAGTGTTAATTTACTCGTATTATAGTTATTTGACATTTTTTGTAATGTAAAGCTGGATTTTTTATGACAAACATTGATTTGAGAGGAAACTACAGAAATGATTTACAAATATGATGCATAGGTATGTATTATGTTTGTAAATATTATAACTACTTATAAAACTAAAAGACACTTATAACTGTTAAACAAAAAGACTGTGACAACCCTGCAACAGTAGGCATTTAAGTCTCGCGCGGCGCGGGAGTTATCCTACTATTCTGTTTTTACTATGCTCACGTGCCCGGAATACACGTAGACGTTGGCTTATGAAGGTTAGAGAACAGGAGAACGATCACTACGTACTAAAGCATAATCCGCTTGTCTTTGAAAATTGTAGAATTTATAGCGGTGCTGACGTCGGTGAGTAGTGACTGCGAAGTTAGCTGTTTATGAGTACAAGTAGATGAAGTTAGTTGAATATTGTACAAATTTTCATTTCCTTTTTTCGTAGAAAATTTTCATGCTCCGTAATTTTGTAATTTTTGACAAAAAGAAACATTAAAAAATGGAGAAATATTTTATTGTGCGTGGATGTGCAAGTGGTTTAGCATCTGAACGGAAAATAGACTGAAAATGACTTTTATTGACTGAATTTAATGATCGCAGCGCCTCACTGATGGTGTCCATATTTCTGGGACACTATTTTCTACGGCGATCGTTCTCCTGTTCTCTAACCTTCATGCGTTGGCTCTGCGCCTGATCTCTATCCTCGAATTACCGTCGGACTAGGAGAAAGTGAATAGAGAGTGCACCTGTATTTGCGCATACACTTGGGCATTAAAATCCTGCCCTGTGCAAATGGCTTGTCTCCGTTGAGACTGGCCGCCGTAACCCAAATGCGGAGGGCATCATTGTATTGTCACCAGATTTGAAAAAAAAATATTGGCTTGTCTTCGTTCCTGTGGAAAAATTGCACTTAGATATGAATCGTCATCGTATTGTCTTTTTTATAGACTAGCAAACGAGTACACCGTCGCTACATCATGGCTACATCAATCTTTAGTTTTTTTATTAATCTTTGATGCTGTACTTGTGACTTCGTTTGTATGACTTTTTTCTCAGTTGTTTTGAAGTCAAGTAAGTTGATTATTAACATAGTTTAAGGCTTTATTATTTTATAAATTATATTACTCAAATAAAAAAAAATATAGTCAACTTAGGCTTTGCCGCCCTATAAAACCAGAACTATACGATAATATTAATATATTAAAAAAAAACGCTTTGGCAGTACTATAGTACTAGTACTGCCAAAGCCTTGTTTTCTTTTTCACTTCGAAAAATCTACTTAAATAACTAACTACAATAAACCATACTAAAATCGACTAAAATATTTACTATAGTTTCAACTGTCAAAATGGTGTCGATAAAGCAGCGTCCTTTTGACGCTTTATTATTTGAATGACTGATGTAGAGATCGTATCACAAAGCCATCTATGAAAACAAGGCTGTAGTTTATGAGGTATAAGAAAGTGATCATATTAAAAGGATGACCTTATTACCCTCACGTACGTAACAGCTATATATTATGTTTATGTTTATACTTAGAAGGGATTATTTAATCATAAAAAGGATGCATGGAAGTCTTTAAGATCGAGGGTCCGAACAATAACATACTTGCCCTTTAATAAAAATAGTAACGTAGTGCCGCAGGGCTAAGGTTTAGCACGCGCTGCGACTAAACGTAAGTGGTTTAGGAATAGCTGAAAACGCAAAACCGCATTCAATCACGCACTGCGGCTGGAGTTTTGCTTAATTTTATTTCAGTACCGCCATGAATTTCAAGCGAGTAGCGTGTGTTGTGACTTTGGTTTTAAATTAAATAGAAAATAGATACTTTTGCTACTAATTAGTACGGCAAAAATCGACTGTCCTCTGCGCTCGTCTAGTCGAAACCGAATGCAATTAACCACAGTGCGTGCGCCGCCATACTATTATTATGGGACACATAAAAACCGCGATCGAAATATAGCAAGTTCGTTTTTAAAATCAGTCACTGAAAAAAGGCGCTAATGCGTGCGCTTGTATAGAAAGCCATGCGTTACATTTTATTGCGGTTTCAGACGTGCGGTTAAACGCGTTGTTTTACGCAATCAGCTCATGTTCAATCCCGGTTTCCTCCCAGCATCAACAAATTCTCAATTCTAATTGTAAGTGCTGATTTATCACGTGCTCTTCGATATAAAGACAGATTTATACTTCGATAAGTACAGTAGCGAGTTAACTTGCGAAACTGGCGAGTTAAGTTGAAAATATTGTTTGAACGGAAAAGTTAACAATAAAGTTGAACGTGAAAGCCAGCGGGTCTATTTTTCGGCGAGCTAAGTGTGAAGTGTTACCCTCCCGCGCGTTTCCCGTCACCCGCAACTAAACTCGCCGCTTGTGTGAACGAGGAACGAGCGAGTTTAGTTCAGTATTTCAGTACAATATAAGTATTATACATAAGTTGACAAGTTGACGCAACGTGTTCGCGTTCAATCCTCAAAATAGAAAATTATACTTTTTTAAATTAAACTCGCCACGGAGACATTTGAACGTTCACTTAAGCGTTTACTGTCAACTGCTCTGTAACTAAACTCGCTACTGAACTTGTCGAAGTATAAATCGGCTATAAAGGAAAAAAGTGAGAAAATCTGTAAGTCTATTAAATAAGATATTTAAAAAACCAATTATAAAACTAATAATACGATAATGTCCTCCAGACTGAATTTCGGCCACGGCGGCCTGCCTACTGAGACTTGCCATCGGCGCAGAACCGGGTTATAGTGCCCAAGTGTATGCGCAAGCACAGGTGCACTCTCTATTCCCTCACTCTCATAATCCGATGGTACGGTAAACCGATACGACCGAAGAGAGATCAGGCGCAGGACCAAAGGCTTTACGTGTTTTCCGAGGTATGGGGGTGAGACACCGCCAACTTCCTAACTCAGGGCAGCTGCTGGGAATTTCTTGGCGGAAAACTCAATAATTGATTTTTTGGCCTGACTTGGGAATCGAACCCGATACCTCATGATCAGCAATCGCACTACTACAACCACTAGACCAACGAAAATACTCTTTCGATTAAGTCGTGTCGTTGACCCCAAACCAGTTATTAAAAGTATATTAATTTACAAAACAGGTTTTTGGACTAAGTAAACAAATTTCGAAGTTGTTATATAAAACACGTGACAAAGTATGATATAACTCATTTTTATTTCAAGTTAATTTCTACTTTCTTTTTCAAAATAAAATAAGGTCTGCCAAACTCGCTGTGGAAAGCTTTTGATTTAAATATTATAAACACGCTACGTGGTAGAGCCATGCTGCAGTTATAGTAGAAGTATAGTTATAGCACGAATGGGTCGGCTCGACCGGGGAAGGACCACGCTCTCACAGAATACCAGCGTAAAATAGTAGCTTAATGCTGCTGTGTTTCGTGTGGTCAGTGTAGAGAACCGGAGATCCTTTTTACTGGAAACGAGGCAATCCATCTTAGTCCTCACGGGTGACAACACATCTGCATTTGGATTCGTAATCAAGGATAGATGTAGATGTCTATGGGCCACAGCAACCGCTTGCCGTCAGGTGGGCTGTGTGCTCGTTTGTCACCCTATCCTATAAAAAAAAACGATCATTGAAAGTTATTAAGATTGAGATACCTAATCTGCACCCAAACACACACACAAACACACACACCAACACACACACACAAAATTCAGACACACACACGCACGCACGCACGCAAGCACGCAAACGCACGCCCGGAGTCCGCTCTTTGACTTCTTTTTTTATTATTGATAAATGTAATAATTAGAGGTTCACCGTTGAAACTTCTATAAAGCTGTCTTAGTGACCGTAATTCGCGAAATATAATGTCGTTACTTTCTGCCACAAGGCAGTATGCTTGGCCCAACTTTGTTTTTCGAGTATATTAACAGACTATGCAATATGAAAATTAATGAAGGTTGTATTTTTTCTACACTGATGGCACGGCCATAGTTTTATTTATTTATTTATGCTTTATTTGCACACCGAGTACAAAAGTGATGCCTTGTTGCATTAAGTCCGCCTGACTTAATGCAACAAGGCATTCTCTACCAGTCTACCTCCAGGCTAAGCAGAGAAGATATTGTGAGTGCAAAGTGCAACTGAGTTAAAATATCTTTAAGTAGTCATACATGTTGCATTACATGTTATAAACATAATTATACATATATATTATTGATCTTAGAAATGCTTTTAACTCTATTGATAGGATAACCCTGCTGAAAGAAGTGGCTAACAATACCCCCGAAATATATCATTACGTTTGGCAATGTTACAGTCAAAATTCAAACTTGTTTTGTCGAAACCATATTATTGAGTCTGCTGTCGGTTTTCAGCAGGGTGATCCATTAGGTCCAGCTCTTTTCAGTTTGGGAATTCAACCTATTATTTCAAATTTAAAATCCAAGCTGAATGTCTGGTATCTGGACGACGGTACACTGGGAGGTAAAGCAGATGACGTCCTTAATGATCTTACTCATATTTTTCAAAATTTTAAAAATATTGGTCTTGAACCATATACCAATAAATGTGAAATATTTATCTAATTCTAACAGAGATACCTTAATTCAAAATTTGAATCATATTTCTCCAGGAATAAAAACTGTCAATTCGGAATAGCTTTACCTGCTCGGCGTGACCTGTTTTAAAAACAAAATTTGATCAATTTTTAAATCACGTTGATAAATTATATATTTTAAACCCCCATATTGCCCTTACTATTTTAAAATATTGTCTCCTTGTACCTAAATTAACATATTACATTGTTACGCTCAAGTCTAGTCTGTAAATGTTCGGATATTTTAAAAGATATTGATAGTAATCTTAAAATTGCTTTAGAAAAAATTCTAAATTTGAGATCCTATCAAATTTTGTGGTATTCGTGTAAGAAATATTTCTAACGTCGCATTGCCTGCTTTCCTTGCTTCCGTGCATAGCGTCAATGATCTATGTAACACAATTTTAAATAATAAAGCATGGCAATAAGCAAGGCAAACATGGCTAACGCTCTGTCCCGGCGAAAATGTCCCACTTGGAAAGTTAACCAACCAAAACAGTGGGATATTCCGTTGGTACGGAGTGTCCAGAAAAATTTATTTCAAAATTTCTACAGTCAACAAGATCGCCTTCTAGCTGTTTCGACTAAGGAATCTAGCCACTGGTTACATGATCTACTATCAAGTAATCTCGGCACATTGCTTGATGGGGAAAGCTCGCCGTAGGAATCCGGCTAGGAGTGTCAATTTGTCAACCTCACCAGTGCCCCTGTGGTAGCAGCGTCGATGAGTTTGGGCTCCACGGACTTTCATCCAAGAAAAGTGCAGGTAGGTTTTCCCGTCACGGTTCTTTGAACGAAATCATCAGAAGGGCTCTTGTCTCCATAAATGTCCCCAAAGTTTTAGAGCCTTGCGGGATATTTAGAGACGATGCCAGGAGACCCGACGGTATGACTTTGGTCCCTTGGGAGAGAGGTAAAGCCCTAGTGTGGGATGCTACTTGCGTTGACACTTTGGCGGCCTCTCATCTCAAGGGTACCTGTTTTAGAGCCGGGGCGGCATCAGAGGCAGCCGAATTTAGTAAATGGCGCAAATATGAGTCTTTGAGAAGTGACTACATATTTGTGCCATTTGCTGTAGATACTATCAGTCCGTGGGATCCGCGTGCAGTGAAATTTCTAAAGGAACTGTATCCACGACTGGTCGTCGCTGCTGGTGATAAGAGGGCTGGTTCTTTCCTCGCTCAAAGGCTAAGTATAGCTATTCAGCGAGGAAACGCAGCCAGCGTTCTTGGCACTATACCACGGGGAGCAGGACTTTTTGACTTTAAAATTTTTAGTTTTAGATTTTCTATATTATAGTTTCTTCTTTTATATTGTATATAATTAGTTTTAATCATAAATATTATAATTTTAATTATTATTTTAGTTAAGTTCATTATTATAATTTTTATAATATATTTTGAATTTCAACTTAGTTAATTAGAATAGTAAAGAACACATATAAGATATATATCGGATTGTAATCGATTCGAAAGACACATTAGTTCACAAACTTTATAAAAGCTTTTTGTAAAAACTTTTTCTTATTCGGAAACTATATAGATATTTATTTTTATTTTACTAACGTAATTCAATACTAAATAAATGAAAACGATTTTTATATTATTAGATAAACTATTATATATACTTGATGCTGCCCTAATATACATATATATATTTTTTTTTTTATATATATATATATATATATATTACATACATAATTAAGTATTCAATCACCTACAAAATATTTGAAATAAAAACAGGAAAAGGGAACAGTTAGAATTTAAGGATATAAGAAAATGTTAATCGGCAAACTACTCCAGCAATGCCAGAAAATGATTCCATAGCAAGCATTTGAACAATGCCTTCCTCGTGGCTGCACGTACACTGCTCGGTAGCTCGTTCCACAATCTTACCGCGCGAGACGTAAAAGATTTATACAAGAAGCTAGTGTGACAGTTTTATCAGCCAAAAGCTGAGAATATTTGTGTTTTTGTTTAAGTGCATACTGAAGCGGTCTTAACTAGGATTCTTTCTCTTAACACTAAATGTACAAATTAGTAACTACATCTGTTTCATTAAGTACAATAACTTGGTTATAAAATTATAATCCATAAATGCGATAAGATTCCAACTATGAGCTGTTCATGTGCTTAATTTATAAGTGACCAATACAAAATATCTGGATGTCATGGTTGATCAGCGTTTGTTGTGTCATAGTCATATTGAATTCATTATGAATAGAACAATAAAAACTCATATGGACATTCAAAACATAACGATGTTACTTCTAAGAGTCAGTTCACACCGAGACGTCAAATGACGCGACGCGGTGCACACTTTTTAAGATAGTAATACAAAATATAACTTTATTTACTACGCCAAAAGATACACATTTTATTGAGATTCGATTCAATTCGAAAATACGTCGCAGCATCGCGCTGCGCCTCGAGTTGCCTCACGACGTAGCGCAGCGCATCATGACGCAGCTTTGCTTTATCACTAGACTCCGCGAGGCGCAACCTGAAGCCGTTGTGGCGACTTGTCTCTACTATACACTATATATACTACGCCCCTGCAATTTCCCTGGTGTTGCGGTTGATCATGGGCGGCGGTAGTCACTTAACATCAGGTGAGCCGCATGCTCGTTTGCCCCTTCTTCTATAAAAAAAAGAAAAAACACTATTACTAATACCGCGCAGCTTCTCGCTTAACCGCGCGGTGTCTCGTTGCTCAGCGAGGCATCGCGTTGCCCTGTCAGCGACTTCACGATGTGCCTCGCGACGTAGCGATGCGTCTTGCGGCGGCGCGCTACGCGATCCGAAACCACTGGCCTCTTCAAGAGCTTCGTTGCGTCGCGTCGCGTTTCTGTGTAAACTGACCCTAAGACCCTTGGGTCAGAAGAGTCACTTGCGCGAAACTGACATTTCTATTGCGCATTCGGTTTTAACGGACTGCTTAACCATATTGGTTGGAGCAAAAATTCTAAAACAAGATTTCTTGATTTGAAGAGAACACAAAGAGCATTTATAAAAGTTATGTGTTTTATGTCGCGTAAATTTTCAAGTGACAGATTTTATTTCACTACTGGAGTTTTATCTGTGAGATTACCTGTATAGTTATATTCTAAACACTGTATTTAGAAAACACAAGTCGATCCCTTACAAACCGAACGTAAATAATTCAAGAAGGAAACATAACATTATCAGACAAGCCCGAGTTAAATCGGTTTTTGTGGAGAGAAAATTCGGCAAGAGATCAGTTGATATATAAGGTAGATTAATAAGTTTTTGGAATAGGACACTTATCGATGTGTTATAGAAATACGTTCTATCTTTTTTTATCTTAAATTCATTAGTAGCCAAGGATAGAAAAATCTAGTTTTTTCAAACTTCACATTTGGCGAGAATTTGATTGGTATGCAAAATGAATAAGCTCGAACTTCTTCCGGGTATTTAATATTTCTGCCTGAAAAATTTCACTGTAAAAAGTGTTTTGAAGAACTGCACACTGGCAGAAATTTGGTGCGCTGAATTTACTCGTAAACGCGGCCTGCAATGACAACACGCGCTCCGAGCGGCCAGCAACGGCCGATACGCAAGAAAACGTTAAAAAAATTTAAGAAATTGTTAAGTTAGATCGACGTGTGACCACCTATTATTTAGCTGAGATTCTAAAGCTTTCTTTTTGCATAATTCAGTTTATTTTAACTCACACCTTAAAATTCAAAGCTGTGGCCGCACGCTCGGTTCCTCGAATGTTAACAGACGCCCAAAAGAAAGCAACAGTTGACATTTCAAAGCGCTAAATTTAGCAATAATTGAAGAAAATCAAGATTCTTTTTGCGCTCGTTTTGTAACCGAATGTAAAAAGGTGGGTACACCATTTTGACCCGGAGACGATAAATCAAAGCAAGGTGTGGAACATAGCGTTTCCCTCGCAGCCAAGAGTTTCAATGTCTTAAGGGTTCAAGGCCAAGGTCTTCTGGTATACGGAAGTTGTAATAATAACCGACTATTTAAGTAATGGATAGAATAACCGGACGCATCATTAATCAAAAAACTATGTGAAGAACTAAATAATAAACGTCGAGGAATATAGCATGCTGGAGTGCTTTTTCATCACTATACTGCCTCTGCCGATCAGCCTGGTGCTGCATACGCTGCCATCCGAACTCTTCGATTTTATTGAAATAATACTAGTTTTTACGGAATTTATCGGGTATATTTAACTTTTTAAATACCCGACGTTTCGAACGCTTTACAGCACTCATAGTCACGGGCGGGACTGAGATGTTCAAAGTCCATATGTCATAGTTAACCGCGGTTACCATAGATTAAAATTTAACTTTTGTTCCGATCTATGCAGTATGAACTTATGGTATCTTGAAGTCTTGCAGTTGTATGCTTGGGTTGGGATTTAATTTTATTTATTATAGGATCCCAAGCAGATGGTAGCACCCAGCCATCTTCTCTATTGATGCAACATCCACCATATTCTCCAGACCTAGTCCCGAGTGATTTTCACCGGAAAAAGCATATACCTACGTGGTATGAAATTAGACGATGAGGTGATGAGAAACACAAACCGGCGATCGATAACAACGTCAAATAAAGATCAATAATTACAGGCTGTAGAACACTTATCTTAGTCTTCAGAGGTGAAAACGCATCTTAATCCTTCAATATTTGAGTTGGTTGCAAGGGCTGCAGTATTCACTTATTATCAGGTGGACTGAAAGTTTGTTTGTGTTTTCAATTTTATACAAATAAAAACACGTAATTAAAAATATTTTTCTGTTTTTATTTTTTATTGTTTTATATTTTATTCCGTTTTTTTTTTAATTTAACATTTCTATAGTATATTTTTTAAATCAACTATCAATAATAGCTGTTGAATTTGGTATATATAATACACAATACATGAATATGACATGGATATGGAAGTATTATATGGTATCATTGAGCTAATATGTTATACGTAATAGAGGCGACACTGCATTCAGCTACACTGTTCCACTCAACTGCGGTGCATACACCGCACTTTAATCAGTCACTCACTAGGCGCTTACAGAGTTGTCACGTGTTGTGTTGATTTAAAAAAAATCTTTTGATAAAAATATATCGTCGTGTGTACTTAGATATTGCACAAATAATTCAAGAAATATCAGTAAAAACCAAGGAATTACTTTTCATCGGTCAATAAGATACTTAATTAATAAAAAGTGTTATGTATTAATAATAAAACAAATTATTCCTAAGACGCCATCTCGTGTCAGGGAATATAGATTATGAAATTAATATGTTCAGATGCGACATTTCTGTGGTTACTTAAGTATAGGACGAATAATATATTTATTATACACATTTTTTTGTAGAGACATATATAAGTTATAATAATTTGGCAAAAATTTTCATGTTTAAATCAGCTTATTATTCTTTTATTTTATTTTTAGGTTTCCACATCAAAGTCAAAGTGGTATAAATTCGTCCAATTTTAACTCTCGCGTGCCCAGCATTTATGAACGACTTTTATTCTAATTTAAAGAAATATATTTGTAATTTAAATGTTATGTTAATAAGTTCTGTTAAACATACCTACATTTAGTATGTTTTTATATTTGACTTAGATAAATTTCAAAATATTTAGATAAAAATATCAATAAAATGTAATTGTGATATAATATCATGTAATATTATATTAAATAAGCAAATATAATATACAAAATAAATGACAAAATTTAAATATTGTTCTCGATATAATTTACCTATTTAACAATACAATCTACTATTACCTACGGGTCATTCTACTTATGTTTATTCTATGATAAAAAAACAACCGCGCGAACACAGAGTAGCGCACATTTTTTGTTTGAGATAGCTGTTCTAGTACTTAAGTACATATTACTTTAATGTATGGTATTGGCTCGGCACAATAGCACAGATAAAATAGTACTTACATAGGCCTAGTAAACATACTTGAACGTGCGTTCGTCATTTAGGTCGTTATGAATAGTCAAAGGGAATCGTGCCAAGTGACTAAAGTAGACGATAATTATACAATGACATATACTTTAAGAAAAACTTTAAAAAGTATTAAGTAAAAGCTATTAAGTACTTAAAGTTACACAGGTTAATTGCCGCGATTCACGACTAAACGCATATTTTCTGATAGGTTGTTAATTTTTTATAGAATAAGGGGGACAAACGAGCACACAGTCTACCTGATGGTAAGTGGATGTTGTGGCCATTGACATCTACATGAATCCTCGATTAAAAATCAAAATGCAAATGCGTAGCCACCCCTGACGACTAAGATGGAATGCCTCGTTTTCAGTAAAAAGGGTCTTCGGTTCTTTACACTCACCATACGAAACACAACAGCGTTGAGCGTATATTTTAAGCTGGTATACTGTTATCCTTCCCCGATCGAGCAGACCCATACCATAATATAGCTGCAGCGTGGATCTACGATGTATAAAGATGGTTAAATGTTATTCGAGTCATCTTAGATCTTTGAGGAACCCTAATAACTTTTTAATGTCATGCAGTCAAAAAGAGCTTTCCAGGACATATCGTAAATAGATGTTTACTAAACGATCCATTCCCAGTTACAGCTTTTATATAATAGTTCGTATTTAAATTTGTTGAAACAAAGCTGTAAAGTTAGAAAAGTGGATGCTAATTTTATCTAATGCCTCTTTAGCTTGCCTGCGTTTCATAGTATTATTAATTTACAATCAATTGTAAGCATAGTTTCTTCGTGCGCCATCGCACCTGAGATCTTACAAACCCAAACGGAAGCGGGATAAAAGATTCTTGTCTGACTCCCCTACGTACTGAGGTAGTGCCTTCCGTCGAACAAGGCCCTTCAATAGTGGACGAATAAGATATCTAATATTGTAAAACAAACTGATGTTAATTGAAAATGAGTTCTTTTCAAATCTACAATCACAAGAACAAGTGATGCAATAACTATGGCTGCTTGTACATAATAAAAAGAAACATAATACATCAGTTTCATCTATCAAAGCATATAAAATGCTTACGTTTTATTATCTACCGTCGAGTAATTTGATATAACATAGGATGTACATAGATATATACCTATATAATAATCTATGGGATGTACCTTAGTAAGATAGCGTAGAGACGTAGGTAGTTGATAAAAACGCTAATACGAAATTTTCAGCAAAACGTTAAAAGTTAAAACTAAGAGTTTGTTACCAGTATAGACAGGCTCCTATCCGAAAAAGACCTCGTGCGGATTTGTTAATCATGTCACTATGAACTGCGATTTCCTAAAGAGTTTCCTTGCGAGTTTTACACTTGTAGGTGGAAAGTGAAAGAAAAATTACTACTTACTTCCATTGTTTGTAGGTGGTACTAACACCACCATGAAATAAACCCTAAACGTATTTACTATTGAGTAAACGTTTTTAGGACAACGAAATGCTTCGTAACCACAGAAATCTAAATAATAAGGTACTATTATTTAGACTTCTGTGTTCGTAACAATATGATCGCATTCAGTAGGTATTCATTTTCAAAACGACTTAGAGGGCAAAGTATAACTAATTATATTCTAATTGGCCTCCATTGGGCTCAGTAGCACAATATAATAATACTAAAGTAATATTATGGAGATATTCCTATTGTTTTCCAGTCTGGTCGGAATACATAAATACAAATTTATGAGGATAACATATAAACGTAACAAAGATAAAATCAAATACCTATATACATAGTAGAATATATGCCATAAAATATAATTAAGTAAATAGATAAACTCCGACAGGGAAGACCAAGGGTTAATTATTATAATATATTATAATTGTGATGTCTGTGTTCAAAGATATATAGGTAGATAAATTAGTTTATTGATAAATACAAATAAATTACCTTGGTACATGCGCGTGCATTTAACACAGATTTTATACGTTGTACCTACAGCCACGCTGCAGCTATATGACAGTTTTACACAAATGGGACGACTCGACCGGGGAAGGATCACGCTCTCGCAATACCAGCGTGAAACAGCAGCAGCTTAAATGACATATCAAGTGACGTGCAGTTTCATGGTCACTTGGAAGAGAAGGCCAAATTGGCTTCTAAAAAGCTTGGCGTGCTCAGCAGAGCGGGACAGTATTTCATGCCGTGCACACCGCCTGCAACTTTACAAGGCGCAGGTTCGGCCGCACATGGAATACTGTTCCCATCTCTGGGCTGGAGCTCCCCAGTACCAGCTACTTCCACTTGACCGCATCCAGCACAGAGCGGATCGAATCGTCGACGACCGAGTGCTTTCCGATCGGATCGATTCACTGGCGTTGCGAAAAGATGTTGCATCTCATCTGAGAAATTGTTCGGATTGATCCCAGCCGCTAAATTTCGTGAACGCACTACGCGGCAAACGTCCCGACACCATCAACATCATCTGGATGTTTGGCGGTCCACCACTGTACCTTTCAGAAAGAGTTTTTTTTTCGCGTACGACCTCTCGTTTTCCACCGGCGATTTTTCCGGACCAATACAACCTGGGGACCTTCAAGAAAAGAGCTTACTCCTTTCTAAAGGGCCGGCAACACAACCGCAATTCCCCTGGTGTTGCGGTTGATCATGGGCGGCGGTAGTCACTTAACATCAGGTGAGCCGCATGCTCGTTTGCCCCCTCTTCTATAAAAATAAAATCCAGTCGTAGTTAATAAAAAGTAATACAAATACCTTCACATGCAGAATTACCGTGTAATTGTAATGGCGGTATAAGAATATGCCCTACCCTATATTATCCCGTGGGTGTCGTAAGAGGCGATAGTGGGCAACAAATCAGGAGGTGGGCAACAGTCTTCCTAATAACGACTAAAATTTAAAAAAAAACTGCGGTTGCCAATGCGTTTGCCGAGCTTGACAACTAATCCCCCCTTTCCCACGAGGCAATTGAAAGCAAATGGTCTGCGGTGGACTTTAATAAACTGTAACGGCATGCAGAATTATATCGTATTATGTTAGAACGTAAGCTAAAATCAAATGAAAATATTGTAACTGTAACTTTATACTTCGTAATATTGTATAAATATAAAAATATTTGGGTACGATAAGAGACATTCGTGAATGATTGCTTCCACGACATCTTAAGGCGCAAAAACTCTTTATTGGTTTACATTTATACAGTGTTACTTCAAAATATTAGAATTAGAAGTATACATAAAAATCAACAAACAAACAAATATTTTTTAACTTACCAAAGTTTTCATCGTAATCGGATAAATGCTATGGGAATAGAAACGCATACGGAACAAAGAAATATTCATTTTCATATTATGTTAGCTAACTCGAGTCAAAGTCGATCATATGGATGATTTGATAGTTATTAAAGATGTCAGCTATTACAACGAGATAAGAAAATAGTGCAATTATTTCCTACGTAGTAAAGGTTAAGGAAAATCATTAAAATGCTAGGTTGTGGTTGCTCAGTCAATACATTTAGTACGCGGACATACCCAGTTCGAATCCTGGACCAATGAACTTTTGATTGTGATTGTATTTTTGAATATATCGTGAAGAAAAACATGCATATGAGATGCAAATATTTCTAGAAAATGAGCAGGGCAGATTCTTGCTTACCCTAAAATCCTCTCAGCAACGAGAATATGTCTTGGCACACCAGTGGAACGTAGATAAAATATTGAAAAAACAAACAAGAACGTTTTAAAACGGTAGTTGATTAAAAAATGTTGACATCGACCAATCCAATCATAATTTCTAACGACGAATTTTATTCATTTAATTTATAACATCGATTGATTTCTGAATTTCTAATTAAAACCTTTATTTGCTTTGACCATTAGGGTCAATCTGGAATGTAAGAAAACCATGTCTCTGATAAGCAATCTTGATTAACTTTCAATTAAAGTTACAAACAGTATCTGGTTACATTTTATTTTGCTTCTTTTAAAAAAAATAAACATTATGCACATATTAGAATTACTTTCGAAAAAAAAGAATGACTTTTTCCTTTACGGTGTTTTACATGCAGGTGTTTTTTTTTTTGATAGAAAAAAGGGACAATAAGCACACAGTCCACCTGATGGTAAGTGAATGCTGTGGCCCATAGACATACACATTTATCCTCAATTAAGGATCAAAACGCAGATGCGTTGTTACCTCTGAGGATTAAGATGGAATGCATCGTTTCCAGTAAAAAGGTCTCCGGTTCTCTACAGTCACCATACGAACTCGCACTAACTGGCTGTTATTTTACGCTGGTATTCTGTGAGAGCGTGGTCCTGTCCCGGTCGAGCCGACCCATTCGTGCTACTACTGTAATATAGCTGCATCGTGGCTCTACCACGTAAAAATTTAACAAGGGCAATATCCAGACATGAAATAATATTATTTATAAATCACACAAATAAATAAATAAATAAAAATTTGTTATTTCAGAATATTTAAAATTCATATGTGCGTTAGTAGTACAAATAATAATAATAAATAATAACAAGGGTTAGTAAAAACATTGTTTACTTATGTCTAGTGAAAAAACTGTGCCTTTCTCTGTGCTCCTCTCTGTGCCGAGACAGTTGATCATGGGGGTGGATAGGGGCCCAGTGATCAGTCTCTGCACAAGACATATCCACAGTGGCGATGTATACCTGTACGCTACGGTCTTCAGAATGCTGTTGTGGTTGGCTTGTACCCCGCTAATAAAGGATGCGTTTTTTTTGCGTATAATGGCATTAAAACTATCTGTTTGTTATATAATAATATACAAATAGATCTTCTATGCAGGATTCGAACCTTAAACCCGCAGTGGCCCAGAAAATACGCGACACTAAGTTACTGAGCCGCCAAAATAAAAGATTGTAACTAGTTCTTAAAAATAATAAGCACAACACGCTATTAAATCGTGTAGTGGCGATTTAAGAGTACCCACCATATCATCCTGAAGGTTGTCGTAAGTATATTCCCAGATATTAACTCAAAAATAATGATTTCCTATATTTACGCGAACACTACCATGGATGCTGCAAAGCACCCGAAACATCGGGAATTCAAAATAAGTGGAATTAAACGCAATAAAATTTGTAAGATTAGTTTCAACTCAAACATTAATAAAAATATTTGGTTACCAACCCCAAGCGTGGCAACTATTGCAAGTATCTCGCCAATGGGCAGTCTCTGGGAAGCCCTATGTTCAGCAGTGGACTTCAATAGGATGTAATGGCAATGCTGCTGATAGATAATAATTATGAAATTAAGAATAATTTTGGTAAATTAATGTTATAGTGAACTTATCATATGGTCGTAACATATCTTAGGCCCGAAGAAAAGATTTTCATATGTTTTTTAAAACACAGATTAAAGATCTAGCTAGGTATATTATGGTTGTAGCACGAATAGGTCGGCTCGACTCGAACTTATTTGGTACGCAATGGCATTATTGAGAATTTACGTTTTAAGTAGAAGTTCATCGGTTTATAGAGTACAAATATACAAAGCAATATCTTAGTGGTTTGCCTTTTAATTTTTTTCTCAAAAGGACGTGACAACGTCTAATAAATCGATGAACGCCGACTGCACGCATGAAAAACGATGACTCATTGTAACGTTACGCTCATTGTAGCGTTACGATCGGAGCGAGAGCGCTGCACGAACGAGCGAAAGGCACTACCGGCTTGAGCTTAAATGTAATTTATCAATTAAATTGTTAGTTTCATTTTACTCCTTCTTTGTATAAACACAAAATAGTGATAATTCAGTAAAAATTATTCAATTTTATTCATAAAAGTATGCAATCATTTCATCAATATTTTGTTATGCCGTTGTCAAGTTAAATTATCCTATAAAACTTGTGTTAAACTATATATATATATATATATATATATATATATATATATATATATATATATATATATATATATATATATATATATATATATATATATATATCAAACCGACTTTACAGAAAACCAATTTTTGAACTCCTTTTTAATTTTTCCACTTTTAGGAATATCCATATTTTGGTTTATCCATTACCTAAATAAAGTTTACAAAATATATTATTAGAGAAAGAAACAATATTCTTTAAATTTTCTAAAAAAAATTAACTTTCTCTGCCATGAAATTGTTAAACATTTCACCTCATTCTTAAATAACGCCGCCTTGGTGGCAGAAAAGTCGTGGTCTAGCGATGTACCTTAACGAAAGTATAAGATATGCCACGGATTTATGTTTGTCAAGTCTACATATATTACAATTTCAACGACCAAACGACTATTTTATATGGAGAAGTTTTTTTACATAGATCAGTAGCTAATACGATATTAATGTTCTGTGTCATAAGCCATGTCAAAATTAAGTTCATAAATAATTAAAACTACATAGGTATATAATTTTAATCATTTATGAAAACGTATTGTGAAATGAGAAGTGCAACTATTGCGTTTAAAGATTGTGGGACAATACCTAATAATAGGGCCATAAACTTAGATCTCAGCCAATGGAATACAGTATTTTCTTTCATTCCAAATAGTATTGTGTTGTATCTTTGAGTATTCAACCAACTTGGTTTAATACTCAAAGTGTTGTATATACCAATAGGTCTGTCGCGTTCCTTATGTCTATGGCTCTTCCTAGTGCCGCTTACGACTGCGAATCCAATTTTGTACTTTTGCGGTATAAACATACTGACTGAAAATAAAATTGCACGCTAAAAAAGACATCATGAGTAGTTAGTTAGTACCAGTTCTGGCTCACTGATTCAGAAGTGGTACAAATACGACGTTCGTCGACTCACGATCCTAAAAAAAAAGGTTTTGGCATGCTCTGATCACGAATCTACGGTCCGTTTTTACGTAGGATGCACGGTTTCGGAGATGTGCAGATCAATTAACTCTTATCTAATTGATATCCGGTGAGGGCCTCCACCGCCATTAGCGCCCCATTGTTATTTATCTATTGTTCATTGAATACCGTCATTGTCTATTCGTGCGTCGGATTATCAGTGCTATTATATTATAATCCCTTGTTCCTAACTGCAACGGTAGTCTGAATCATCAATAAAATACATTACCTAATTTTGTTACAATTTTTATTTACGAAATACAAAATCTTATTACTTATTATCTATAAAATAGGTGCGAAACATCTCATCCACTAAAATATCGTTGTACAATGTATTCTCTGTAAATATACTCGTAAACCTATGCATTGAACATCCCTGAAACTTATATAGCAAATACATTAAGCAATATTCGCCACAAACTGAAGTCCACTCATTCTGAATCCTATCAACATTCCAGTTCAATCTTTTACAATTCATTTTTAAAAACTCTAGATGATATCGTACAGGTGCTCGTCCGTATGAATCAAAATATTGACCGACGTCATTCGTATCGATATATAAAGCTACCCAATGTGACCCTGGTTTATCATCTGTATCCAAATTGCATATTATATACTGTTACGCGCCTAAGTTGACGTCATGTACCCGACACTAGCGCCATCTAGTGTCAGGGACGAGAGCGAGCGGAGCTTTCCAGAAAATGAAATCACTAATCTTTCAATCGACAGCGCCATCTAGTATCGAAACGAAGAACTAAGCTTCTAGAAGCCCGACACTCGAACTTTCGACAATCTTGTCGATTGGTGCGCGTATTTACCTGAATGTTCTGGATGTTTCGGTGCTAATGTGTATTTATAGGCGCTGCAAGGTGCGATCGGGGAAGTATTGAATTTGGCGAGACAGCTTCGACAAGCTTCGGAGCGGAATAAAGTGAATAAGTGTGATTAATTATTAGTGTTTTTAACTTTAATTAGTGTAAAGTGAATTAAAGTGTTAATTTAGGTAATTATATCGGCAATTTTTATTGTCACGAACCTCAAGTTCGTAACAATGCGTTGGCACGTGGGTGTACATGGGCAGTCTATTGGCAGCATAAACATTATTTTCTAGACTGGGGTGAATCTTTTTCAGATGTTGTTGTACATCTAGTGTATCCATGATATTGCTACTATTAGTAGATTATTACAGTACAATCTACTCAATGACTAACATAGGAATGATCAATTATAGTGATTTCTAAATATTAAATTGCATTATTTTGTGTTATACAAAACGTATTTGAGTCATCAATACACTGAACAAGACGCGACACGAAGTAATGTTGAGATAAGCAACAAAATGTTAGATAAGCTTGTTGACGCATAAAGTTACTATCAATTCCACTGCAGAAATTCTTTAGATTAGAATTATTACTTACTGGTACTATATAAGACCAAGAAGTGCAGTCATGGAGTTAGTGTATGGTCGTTTGATCGCAGTGGATCTATCGATACTACATTTGTGTTACTTCAACGCATCAAAGGCCATGGATGTAAGTGTTTATTCTATTGACACACTTACTTTTCTTTCTGTTATTTTCTTACGTGTATGATTTAGTGTTAACAAATTATATTTAAATATTGTGTGTGTACCGCATCTACGAATACTAGAGTAGTTAAAAAATACTTTTTTAACAATGACAGTCATTAGTTGAACATTAGTGAATGTGATTCTGTTTACTTAAATTACAGGAAGACAAGAGCAGAAGGATGAAATGGGATGACGGGAAGTAATGAAGCATTGTTATGTGAAGTTTGTTGAACAAACATATTTTTAGTCACGTGTAAATACTTTTAACATTTTGGTACAAAATGACACAAAATCTAAAATATATTAGATACATCATCGACATGGACGGATTTTACATTACATACCCTCATAAACATTTTCAATGTAGAGAAACGGCTATTCTAGACGTAAAACTATCTAATAAAAATGTTGCGTTTATCGATCATTATTTGTTTCGGCCAAGTTATCCTTTCAATTATTTGTCCCCAAAAGACAAAAAAAATACGTGTGGCACTCGGTGACTGCCGCGGTAAAGCTATTGCATAGCATTTTTTATCAACTTATGCAATTATAATTATTTATTTATTTTATTTATGCAGTTAAGTCTTTGATATTAAATCAAGTTACACTTTTTGAGAGTGGTGACCGATAAGAAAACAATTTTTTTTCTCTTATTGAATAAATGAGAAGTTAATATTGTTTAAAATATTTTTAATATCTTACAATACATGTAGGTTATTCAGGAATTTTTATCATTCAGTTAGCAGCTAGTGTACACGCATACGTCTAGTCGCACGCATACAAACACTGTGCCGAACTCTGCCGAGTGCCGAAGTCTGCCGAACTAAAACGACGTTAGACGATACACGGCTTTCAACGCCACACCTCCATGCCCGTCGGAGTGGGGAGCGTGAGGTTTTTTTTCGTTACGGAATTTCTGGATTCGGTCCCCGCGCTCAAGGCCCGCGATAGAAGCTATGCAATAGCTTAAAAACTGTTCGTTATTGTGAAACACACGTGCACGGCATTCCATATTTTGATGTGACCGAAGAATTAAAATGTGCAACAAAAACAAGAGAACATCATCCCCATATTAAATTGGTATATTAGAAATTTGTGCAAAGACGAAGTGATCGCTACATTGTTCTTGTGACGAAGTGTGGGTTTTTTACAAGTGGTTATTGCACGAAAATAAAATTTTAAATTAATCATAAATTTTGTTTGATTTCCCAAAAACATTAGTTATAGTACACAATATATATTAATTGTTTACACCAATACTTTCATTTTTATTTCACCCCTTAGAACTTTAGACGTGTGTAATGTTTCACTTTATACATCCGTTTACTGCTATTGTGGCAGGACCAAGTGGACGTGGGAAGTCAAATTTTGTAACAAATTTCATAAAATCAGTTACAGAAATATGTAATTGTGATTTTAATCAGATCACATGGTGCTTTAATGAAATGCAACCTTTATATAATTTACCAAATGTTAACTATCATCAAGGAATTCCAAATCTTAATATATTTGATGATGAAAACCCACATCTCGTTATTATTGATGATCTAAAGAGAGAGTCCGATGGAAGAATTGTGGATATATTTACAAAAGGTAGTCATCACAGGAATCTCAATGTATTTTATTTAACACAAAATTTATTTCATCAGGGTAAAGGGCAAAGAGACATATCTTTAAACTCAAGTTATATAATATATTTTAAAAACACTCGAGATAAAACTCAAATAAGATATTTAGCACGACAAGTGTCGCCAATAACCCAAAATTCATTGAAGATGCCTACAGGAATGCAACTCTAGAGGCACATGGATATTTAACGGTACATTTAAAACAGAATACCAATGATTTTTGTAGTATCATGACAAATGTCTTCCCATTTAATGGTTTCTGTACAGTCTACGTCCCCACAAAAGAGCTTAAATACACCAAGAATCAAACAATTCAAATCATTGCTAAATGATGCATCGTCGACTCACAACGCATAAATATTTGCTAAACGCTTTGGATACGCTTAAACCAAAATATCATGAAAATCCACTTTACACACCAACTCAAATACTCAGTTTAATACCAAAAACTTATAATAAAAAGGGACAGTTATTATTAAACTTAGTTGAAACAAGTAAAAGTAAAATACATTGGGATAATGAAGGTACAGTCATAATTGATAATGAAAAAATTCCTGGAAGTAATATTGTTGATTTAATAAATGATTAACTAAAACCCTTAAAAAGAAGTGATGGGTGGGATAGATTTGCTGAAGCATTAAAAGATATTAAAGCTTGCGCTAACCATCTGCGCTACCACGGCACAATAGACAATGACGGTATTCAATGAACAATAGATAAATAACAATGAGGCGCTAATGACGGTGGAGATACCGGATCACCGGATCACCGGATATCAATTAGATAAGAGTTAATTTATCTGCACATCTCCGAAACCGTGCATCCTACGCAAAAACGGACCGCAGATTCGTGATCAGAGCATGCCAAAACCTTTTTTTTTAAGGATCGTGAGTCGACGAACGTCGTACTTGTACCACTTCTGAATCAGTGAGCCAGAACTGGTACTAACTAACTACTATCATGTAAAAAAATACGTACGTAATACGTACTTAATATTTATTTATGCTTTATTTGTACATCAAGTACAAAAAGGCGGACTTAATGCAACAGGACATTCTCCAGTCTACCACCAGGCTAAGCAGAGAAGATATTGTGGATGCCAAGCGTAAACAGCCAAGTCAGAAATATGTATGTCTACATATTTTTACCATAACTACTAATAGGTACATATTAAGATACGTACTATAAACATAATTACACAAATACTAAGATACACCTACAATAGGTTATATATAATATATTATATGGCTTAATTAAATAAGCAGTTTCTGTTCAAACACCTATAGAATATGAAAAATAAAAAGTTGGGATTTAAGGATATAAAAAAATGGAAATTCACAAACTACTCCTTCGGAGTCAGAAAATGAACCCAGAGCAAACGTTAAAACTCGTCAATAAATCTTACTGCACGGAGACTAAAAGATTTGTACAAAAAGCTAGTGTGACGGAGGACATCCAGTCGATCCAGTTTGTTTACAAGTTCTCGCGGGGCATCAGCATAGCAAACATCTGCATAATCTAGAATGGGCAACATTTAGTATCTGCCTTGGTCCGTATCTGTATTAAATTCTGATATAGATTACGCAGCGTTAGTGACCTTTTTCCTCATTTCATATATGCGGTCGCCAACTGAGGGTGTTGTCTATAATTAAGCCCAAGATCTTTGTCAGTAGTTGAGTAAGGGACAATAACACTATTAAAGATATTAGGAGCTTAGGAGGAACTACCTGTCTGTCTGTCTGTGAGAGCCGACCCTTTCGTGCTACAGCTATACTACTAATATAACTGCAGCATGGCTCTTCCACGTATAAAATATTACACGTATTTACATAACATTAAAATATACAGTGTTATTACCATAATAAAAGAGTTTTAAGGTTTTTATTGACATTAGCTTAACCCTGAACATAAAATTTTGTAAAAAAAAAACGCTGTATAATATTACGTCACCACTCCATCGAGTTTTCTATTTTACTGAAGTCCTACCCTCCAATTCGTGTGGCGGATAATAAGATATTTTGTGGACACATGAAACAAAATATCTTATTATTTAGAAATGCAGATTTCTTCACGATGTATTCCTTCACCACCGAGCGTTCGGTAAACCAGTCAGTGACGATCGTACAGGAGTTGTTTGCGTACTGTAATATTACGGCGAGCCCTTAGTCTCGGAGCTACTCTGTTTGTCGAATACTCACGTGTTTACCACGTGTTTTGAGTATTAAAACATATTATGTATGTCATCTATATAAGTACACGTTTACATATTATCAGTTCGGTCTATTAAGTTCCCTAAGTGTCATGAAAATAATTCGTGAAGTTATATAATACAGTAATTAAAAATGTAAACTCACCAGTACGAACTCAACCCTACACGTCTCAAAAATAGATTCATTGTTAGTGTGGCTCACATCACGCGAGAACATGATCTCACGCAACAGTATTCCTGAAAACGCGGAGCGGGTAGCGCGTACGCAATGCGGCTGAAACTCATTCTGTCAGTTCTATTACTGTGCGCATTTTCTAATGGTGTCCATTCTGCGAGAGTCCTCGGCCTCTTTCCCCACACAGGTAAAAGCCATCAAATGGTCTTCGAGCCACTTCTACGAACTCTAGCAGAACGAGGACATCATGTAACTACAGTATCGTTCTTTCCCCTCAAAAATCCAATAGAAAACTACACTGATATAAGTCTCGAAGGCATTTCTGAAATAAGACTAGAATCTTTAGATTTATCCATGTTTGAAACTTCAGGTATATTGTCGAAGATTCCTGTGCTAAACAGAATTACGAGACAGCTGTCCGAAATGCAGCCCCTAGCCGACGCGGCTGTGAATATATGCGAAGGATTGAAGAACTTGTCACCTTTGGCTGACGCATTGAAAAGAGAATACGACGTGGTTTTGGTGGAAAACTTTAACAGTGATTGTATGCTCGGATTGCTGCACGTTTACGGAAACACAGCGCCTAAAGTTGCATTATCTTCTTGTAAAATACTGCCATGGACAGCGGACAGAATAGGATTGCCCGACAATCCAGCCTACGTTCCGCTTGTACTTACCAGCTTCACTTCCCGCATGAACTTCGGCCAACGCTTAGAAAATACGTTCCTAACCACATTATATAAGGCATGGTTTTACTATATGGTTCAAGCGAAAGAACGTTCTATCATAGAGAAGCACTTTAAAACGAATATACCAGATTTACGAATTCTGGCGAAAAACTATTCGTTAATGCTGGTCAATACTTTTCATACTCTGGACGGCATTCGACCAATGGTCCCGGCCTTTGTAGAAGTCGGCGGCATGTATTTGGATCATTCCCGAGAAGCTTTACCCCACGTGAGTTATTTTTAACCTAATAAATTTCAAAATAGACCTGTGAGACAATACACAGACAATAGAGTTTCGTCAGAGTGCTCACTATAAATTTTCAATAAGCGAACACTACGGGTTCGATCCCGCAACAATGATATTATTAATTGTAATTTTAAGTCCTATTCTAACACATGCTCGTTGTTAAAGAAAAACATCGCGGGTATACCTTCTGAGGAATAAATTATTTCGAGGTAATTAAAAGTCCGCCGACATTTCTGGAGCAGTTAAGAGCCTCCCTCATAGATTTCCTCATAGGGCAATATTTTCTATAGATTCCACGCTTGGCAAGCGGGTTGGCAACCTCAGTTTTTTTTATTTTTAGTTGTTATTAGGAAGACAGCATCAGCCCAACACTAGATTTGTATGCCTTTGTCGCCTCTTAAGACACCTACGGGATGATATGGGGTAGTAGATATTCCATACCTACACGTCCTTATTACCAACATGATAATATTTCCGGGGCGGTACTGTGGATTAATCGATCACTGAAATACAAGAAGGTCTGTGCCGTGTGTGACAAAATGTTTTCTAGCCGACTTAAACTTAATAAAAGGAAGAGGTTCAGGTGGAGATTCTTAATTCAAATTTGACTAATGTCAAGATATCTTCGTTAATTTTGGACCAAATTTAATTATTCCATTTTTAAATAATAGGCTATACTTACGATTGACGAAGTTTTTAATCTTACTTTCAAAACGACAATCTAGATGTTACCTTCAGGTTGTGATATTCCTTATTTCACTCAGAAGGGTTAAAAATTAATTTTTTAATTTAAAGTAAAAAGTGAAAGCACTTAAAATAACAGCCTATAATTCGTACGAGTGATAAGCATCAGCCTCTCATTTCTGAGAAGTATTTTGGACAAGGAAGTGTCCGCCGCGCTGTCCCAATACGTGTTGGCGTATTTTACATGGCTGCTGAATATTTTTTTAATTTCTCACAGATACAGGTTTTCTCACTATGTTTAACTTCACCGCCGAACACTTAGTAAATCAGCACTTAAAACTACAATTAACAATATCATTACTGCAGGCAGGGATCGAACCCTGGTTGTGGGTTGATAAATAATATTTGTAACCGTTACCACAAACGTGTACGCTAGACTGCAGTACGATAAATTCAAGTTACAATATTTACGGAGAGAAGAGATAATAAATCAAAGAACTCCCTTGTTTCCCTCTGTCGCTTCTCACAAGACGGGACCCACGGGACGATTTGAATTATATATACATCGCCACTACACGGTAAGCCCAAGAACCGATAACCGATAGGGAAGAAAGGTTCTCGAGTGGCTTCCTCATACCGAAGGATGAAGAGTTAGGCGGCCGCCAGCTAGATGGAGCAATCGTGCTTTGTGATATTTCTTGATGATGATGATATAGAAGAACAACAAGTACAGTGAAGTGTCTTCTAAGAATTGCTTTTAATCTGCCTTGATTAGATATATCAGAACTCTTTGGCAACGAGTGAAAGAAACGTAACCCCCTGATTTTTGAGTAGATTTACAAATATTGATAACATTTTACGTTTAACAAATTATATCACGATATAGGCGTAGATCCTTGGCCCTGAAAAATGTTCTATTTACAATCTAGGTCAATACTCAACTAAGGTCTCAGTCACGAGCACGTTACTAGTTGTAGCGTACCGTGTGTGTTCTCTTTAACTATTGATATAGGGTATAATTAATGTCTTGGACAAAATATACATTATTGGTTATCACATACTAATGTCTATTTCCATTAATATTTTAAAAAATCTCGATAAGTTTTTTTCCATAAAGTGGAGTTGAAAAAGTCCATCGCGTAATTTAAGTATATACTTGTGTTAGAGTGCTTTACAATTATTGAAATCTTAAAATAAAAATAACACGGGAAAATGCCTTAAATATACAATCATTTATTTATAATCAATATACTACGGGTCATAATTCTCACAAAATTGTACTTTTGCACGTATTGCCCTTGTCTTACTATCGCTGACTGTTGTTTTCACCAAAAACTGATTTTGCTTTGATAATTCCATTTATTAATTCATTAGGTCTACAAATCTGTTTCTATTTCGGTTTAATTGTAAATACATATTTTACAACTTCATAGCGCAGATATAACATAATAAATAGTTCCTAATTTCAGTTGCAAGGTCGGAGCACGGTAGATGAATTGGGTCTTCATTGTCCATAAACAAGGCTACAACAACCAAACGACTAAAATGTTGTCATAAAATATTTACTGGAAAAGCTTTATTTATCACGTTTTACCACACAGCAACCGTATTGTTTGCTATAATTTTATGTGCTGATTTATCACGTACTTTACGGTAAAGGAAAACTGTAAAAAACTGTTTATCTTTAAAATATAATTTATTTAAGTGCGAAATTCTGCAACTTATTCTCGAGAATTATTATATTAAAAAAGAAATTAATTATAATAATGTCCTCCAGACCGAATTTCGGTCACGGCGGCCAGCCTCAGCGGAGACTAGCCAACGGCGCAGGACAGGATTACAGTGCCCAAGTGTATGCACAAGCACAGGTGCACTCTCTATTCCCTCACTCTCATAATCCGATGGGACGGTAAACCGATACGACCGGAGAGAGATCAGGCGCAGGACCAACCACTTTACGTGCTTTGCTAGTCACGGGGATGAGACACTACCAACTTCCTGACTCCGGGCAGCTACTGAGAATTTCTAGACGGAAAAACTCAATAATTGATTTTTTGGCGCGAGCCGGGATTCGAACCCACCTCTTGTTTCGTTGTGCTTGCGCATACACTTGGGCGCTATAATCCTGTCCTACGACGGTGGCTAGTCTCCATTGAGGCTGGCCACCATGACTGAAATTCGGTCTCCAGGACATTATTATTATTATTTACGCAATACAACGAAACCAAACGTCAAAACAGTCTACGATGCTATACATTGTTTAACAGCCGCTTAATAAAAAAAATCGTTTCTTAAAGTAATTAAATACATAGTTTTATTTTTGAAATCAAGTCTGCAGTTGATTTTTATTGCTTAATTAAACAATGGTCCTTTATATAAGAATGTTTTGATGTAAGTGTTAAAACAACTAGCCCAGATACAAAAGTAAGCTCCAGCCCAAGTAAGATAGAACCTCAAAGGTTTACAATTTATTAAAATATATGTGCGGAAGGAATGAAGTGGAGATTACCTTTTTTCGCTTTTAATTATTATCGCAAATGATTCTTATTTAGTGATAATTATTTCATAACTCAATGTGTTTAAGAATTATCATGTATGTATTTTATTATATTTTAAACTAGTTATATCATTCAATCCTAAACCCCCTTACGCACTAGCGGTTGGCCGCCTAGGCGGTTCGTAAGAGTGGCCTGCCGCCTGACGCGATTGGAATAGTGGCTGACCGTTATGGCGGCCAACAGCGGTGAAACCGCGACGAAACCGCGATATGTGGTTACATCGCTCAATAGGCTTGTTAGGCCATAAACGAAATGAATGCCGTAGATGTAGATTGTGTTATCTATTTTACTCCCGAAAACAAAAAAGAA
Source organism: Parnassius apollo (assembly GCA_907164705.1). Taxonomy (NCBI): domain Eukaryota; kingdom Metazoa; phylum Arthropoda; class Insecta; order Lepidoptera; family Papilionidae; genus Parnassius; species Parnassius apollo. The sequence continues at coordinate 1,264,485 of CAJQZP010000795.1, read as the reverse complement.
AAAAAAGTAAAAAGAAAATAGTGGGTTCATCCTTTACATTGTTTCTGTTTCAAATCTCTATTCTTATATGATGCTACTTCAAATATCCAAATAGCTTATCGTTGTTGAATTTCAACAATGAATTTTACTGTGTCCAAGTTCTTGGGTGCGCGACTCAAACTCGAAACGCGTACAAACACATCGGCGACTCGCAGCAAACTTAAGGGGAAATATAATGTCAAATGGCTTAGCAAGATCCTTCGTTATGCCGAAAATATTGCAGCATTAATTTTGAAATAAATATATGGTAAAGTTGAGGATTAATGTTAATGATTATGTTAGACGAAAACACGATTTCGTAAAATTTTCTCGATAGAAAAAAAATCCAAAGTTACCTCCAAAATAAACAATAAACCGCTGTTATTCATAAAATACTTTAAATAAGATCATGAAACTTTGCATACTAACTGAACTAACTATAAAGCAGTGCTTATGTTATTTACTTTTTTTAAAATACCATTATTTTCACTGTAAAAAGAAATTACCTAAACTATCGGCGTCTTGAGCTTGATTCCTGTCGCACCGTTAGTATCGCTTAGGCTTTTGAAGGGAGAAGTTGTGTCGCTTACGATCAGAATATACATTACGCAACAGTATGACGTAAAATTAAAATGGGAAATAACCGTGATAAAAATAAGAAGCGGCTGGCTTGGCGTTAAGAAACAGGCATAAATATGATAAACCTAATGAAATAAGTGTCTAACGACCTTTCTACTTACAGTATTAGTGATTACAAACATATCGGTACATAGCATACGACGCGCGGGGAAGTGGGGGCGAAATTAGAATTTAAGCTGACTTACTCTATACTCTTAACCGTCAGTGCGATCACTAGCGTATAAGCGTATAAACAAAATAGCGACCAGCCGCGAAGCGGGCTGCGGCTCTTCCTTCAACCGCCGCGGTTGAAATTTTGAGGCGGTTAAGTGCGTACGATCACAAGCGGTTGCATATTAAACTGTAAAAGTGGCGAACCGCGCGGTTAGCTGCCTCGCTGTTCGCCGCTTACAATACTACAAAATCTGGAGTCGACGTGGCCGTTGATATTGATCAATATTACAACTGTAAATGCACAAGTGATTTTTGAAAACAACAATCAAAAAAGTGTTGTAAGACGAACATTTACTGAAGAAAATTGTTATTCATTCATGGAAAATCAACTTAGGTACTAGTATACTTCTTCGACTATTTTTAAAACTATCAAAATGAGAATAAAAGAAATCCTGCTGAAATATTTCTGAAATGGCCAAGAACCACCGTTTTCAAGTTCTACGTTTTGCAGGTCGATGTTACTATTGCAATAGGAAAAAGAACCGCAAAACAAAGTATAGTTGTTTCAAATGTGGAAAACAAATGTGTCTAGAAAATGTGATTGTTATATGCCGAGATTGTTCATCTCAAGTGAATATTATGGTTAATAATGACGAATAGTTTATTGTTGCTTTTCTAAAATAATAATTAGCTTAAATAATAAATAAATAATAAGTAGCTTTTATTTAGATTATAACTAGAATTTTACATAGAATGATCTAAAAATAAATAAAATTTTAGAGTTCCTATTACACAGTGCCATTGACGATGAATGTGATTTATTTCTAAGATAAATAGTCAAGTTTATAAATTGTTAGTAGTTAAAAAAGAAATTTTCATTTTGTTTTGGTTTTGTTTATCTATAACGGTGATTTTCACTCAGAGACAAAAATTCTGAGTTTTTATAAACCTTTGTTCTATTAAGTACAAATAAAAAAATAACAAATAAATAAACTGTTTTAATTTTATTTTACACGTATAAGATCTCTTCTTAATCATATGCTTTACAGTAAGTCGAAATACTCATTTGTTTTCCCAAACAAGACACTTAAAGTTGCGGAATGACAGACCGCGCGCAATTGCTTGTGTTCGGCGCAAGGGTGCGACCGCTGGAAGGTTAAAGAAAAAGCTTACCTTTATTATTGGGGGGGAATCAATATAGTTTTCCCATCTGGTTGGGTTCTATAAATATATAATTATAAATGGGAATGAAAAGATAAATATACATAAATATCAATAAAATTAAAAAATATAAAAATACATAAATAAATAAAAGCCCAACCAGATGGAGGCCGTCGGCAGGGAGACCAAACGGCCGATGGTTAGGGGGAAAGGGAAAGAAACCGGCGGACGATGCGGGCGGTATCAAGCAGCACCGCCTTCTGCATTTGAGCCTGTAGCGGTCCGCCACGTAGTCCCAGCCGCCTCAGATGACACGAGAGGCTGACTGGGATTAGCCCGTTTGCAGAGACGACTACAGGAATAATTTCGGTCGGCGGACCACCCCACATGTCGGTCACCTCGTGAGCCAGGTCCAGATATTTTGTTCGTTTATCTGTTTCGGCTTTCACGAGGTTCTCGTCATACGGAATGGTAACGTCGACCAAAAATATCCTTGACTGTGCCCGATCCATGAGCACAATATCAGGTTTATTCGCAAGAATAGTCCTGTCTGTGATGATGACCCGGTCCCAATAGAGCCTGGCGCGATCATTTTCGAGCACGGTTTCCGGCAAGTACTTGTAATACGGCAATTTCCGATCCACGAGACCGTACTTCAGAGTAAGCTCCTGGTGAAGAATTCTGGCTACTAAGTTGTGTCTGTGCAAGTACTCAGAGTTAGAAAGCGCCGAACAACCGGAGATGACATGCCTAAGTGACTCACCGGGATGGCGACAAGCTCGACAGATGTCGACGGTGCCATCCTTTTAGGATGTATCTCCGATAGTTGTTGGTCTTAATAACCTGATCTTGTATTGCACAGACAAAACCTTCGGTTTCCCCGAAGAGGTCACCAAAGCGTAGCCAGTGGAGGGAGGCTACTGTGTCTACGAAAGGCTCATGTAGAGCCTTGTAGAACCTCCCGTGGAGCTCCTTCTCCTTCCATACGGTCTCCCGGTCGGAAATGCTCTGTACTGCCGGGTCTTGCCATTGCTCGTTGGCTAAGGATAGAGGGGTAAGTCCTTTATCACAATAAATGACGTCCTTATAGAATGGATCATCCGATCTCGCCAGGAAGTAATCACGGAGGCTGCACACTTCGCGATTATGCATGGTGAGCGCGCTCAGGAAGCGACGCCCACCATGCTTTCGCGGCAAATACAGCCTCATTACCGACGATCTCGGATGATGCATCCTATGGGACGTCATGGTAGTGCGGACTTTTCTATCCAGAGCGTTAAGTTCAGTCTGAGTCCACCTGAGTATGCCAAAGGTATACATGAGGGCAGGCATGACCCAGCCGTGTGCCTTATTCACACCGGGCAAAAGGCTGTTAAGCACTTTGGTCAAGTTTTTATAATTATTATTATTATTTGTCTCTATGACATTACTAGACGTCCATTACTGATAGAGATTTTCCATTAATTACCCATTAATCTATAATTAAATTTTGCCTGTCCATCACTAGTAATTAGAAATGACTGATTTAATTTTTTTTAAACATATATAACCTGGTATTATATTTTTCTTTAATAAAATGATTTTATTCATTAACAATGTTTTGTTTCACTTTAAATGAAATATTTAATTTCATTAAAAATGGTTGGCAGTGTTATATTATCCGCTAACGTTTTCTAAAACTGTCCATAATTGGTTCCATTACAATATCTGACAATAAAAATTAAATAAATTCACGTTTCATAACTTCCTACTAAAATCTTTGTAACTTAAAGAATGATAGTCTCGTATCTGAAACATTTTGTTGGTCATTTAACGTCTATCCACGCAGCAATTATAGTAGGAACGACGTTTTGCCATTAAAATTTATCAAATAGATGGGTAATATACATAATTTTTAAATGACATTAAAAATTTTAACTATATAATCCTACAATTAAATATACTAAACACTAAGCAAAAACTAATTCAACAAGTATTTACAAAAAATTACTTACTTACGTAAACAGCGTTAAAAAAATCTTTGAATAATGATTTCTTATATTTACGCGAACACTACACATTGAAATAATACTAGTTTTTACTAATTAAAAAGTTAAATATACGCGATAAATTCCGTAAAAACTAGTATTATTTCAAAATCTTTGAAATTCAATCGCCTACAACGCGCTAGCCCCGACTGCGTAATTATTTCACGCAGGTAGCAAGAGTGAGTGACAGTGGCCTGCTCTGGGTGCCTCGCGATTGTAGGTAATTATTTCACGCAGGTAGCAAGAGCGACAGTGGCCTGCTCTGGGTGCCTCGCGATTGTAGGTAATTATTTCACGCAGGTAGCAAGAGTGACAGTGGCCTGCTCTGGGTGCCTCGCGATTGTAGGTAATTATTTCACGCAGGTAGCAAGAGTGACAGAGGGCTGCCCTGGGTGCCTCGCCATTGTAGGTTATTATTTCACGCAGGTAGCAAGAGTAACAGAGGCCTAATGATACGACTTGCGGCGGTGCAGTGCGTGATTAGAAAACGCTGGTCTTTTCAAACATCGTTGTGTAAACTGACCCTAAGAGTCACTTGCGCTAAACGGACATTTCTCTTGCGCATTCGTTTTCATTGGACTGCTTAACCGTATCGTTAGAGCAAAATTTCTAAAACAAGGTTTCTTGACTTGAAGGGAACACAAAGAGCATTTATAAAAGTTATGTATTTTATGCTGCGTAAACTTTCAAGTGACAGATTTTATTCCACTAGGAATTTTATCTGTGAGATTATATAGTTATATTCTGAACACAGTATCGAGAAAACACAAGTCGAAACTGAACATATACAAGAAAGAAACAACATTATCAGACAAGGCCGAATTAAGTCAGTTTTTGTTGAGAGACAATTCGACAAGATAGCAGTTGATATACAAGGTACTCGAATGTTAACAGACGCCCAAAAGAAAGCAAGAGTTGACTAAGCTAAATTTATCAATAATTTAAGAAGATCCAGATTCTGCTTGCGCTCGTTTCGTAACCGTATGTAAAAGGTGGGGATATGAAATGGGACGACACCATTTTTCCCTGGAGACGAAAAACCAAAGCAAGCTGTAGAAAATAGCATTTCCCCCGACAGCCAAGAAGTTCAAGGGTTCAAGGCCTCTGTCTTCTGGGATACGCAAGGTATAATAATGATCAACTGTTTAAGTAAATGAGAGAAATGGAACCGGAGATTATTAGGCATCATTAATCAAAAAACTATTTTTTTTTAACAATAATAGTTTATTTCTCTTGGTATTTACAATTTGCATAGGGTAGGGAGCATCTTTTAAGTACCTTAAGGCACTTGTGTTGGAGACTCCCGCTCTTCCATAGCTAAACAAAACGTTCAAGAGATATGAGATTACATATTATACAAAAAAAATTATAATATTCAAAAATAAATGTGTGTGTGTGTGTGTGTGTATGTGTGTGTATGTGTGTGAATGTGTGTATGTGTGTATATGTGTGTGTATGTGTGTGTATGTATGTGTATGTGTGTGTGTGTGTATGTATGTGTATGTGTGCGTATGTGTGTATGTGTGTGTATGTGTGTGTATGTGTGTGTGTGTGTGTGTGTGTGTGTGTGTGCGCGCGCGTGCGTGCGTGCGTGTTTGCGTGCGTGCGTGCGTGCGTGCGTGCGTTCGTGCGTGCGTGCGTGCGTGCGTGCGTGCGTGCGTGCGGGCGGGCGTGCGTGAGTGCGTGTGTGCGAGCGTGCGTGCTTGCGTGCGTGTGTGCGTGCGTGCGTGCGTTCGTGCGCGCGTGCGTGCGTGCGTGCGTGCGAGCGTGCGTGCGGGCGTGCGTGCGTGAGTGCGTTCGTGCGTGCGTGCGTGTGTGCGTGCGTGCGTGCGTGCGTGCGTGCGTGAGTGCGTGCGTGCGGGCGTGCGTGCGTGCGTGCGTGCGTGCGTGCGTGCGTGCGTGTATGTGTGCGTATTTGTGTGGTTTTTTTCACTCTCTCTCACCCTCTGTGTTGAAACATAAGTTTTTCTGTGTCTTCGTAAGACAGGGTATTTAGCCAATTTATAATCAAAATCTTGCAGTCCTTGGCATTCCTACAGTAAATATTTAGCTTTTTGTTGACAAAATTATATAAATAGATAAATTGGTTAATGAACTGACGTCAAGCGAATACAGTTTTAACACAAAACGAATTCTTTTGTTCAAACTATTTGTGTCGAAAATCAAACCTTTATGCTTTTTTAATATTGTGTGCAAAATATATAATTTTCTTATACTTAGTATATCAGTTTTTAAATACAGGCTTTTAGTTGGGAATTTATAAGGCAAAAAGTACATTGTCTTTACTAAGGCACGTTTAGCTCTTTCTAATTGCAACAATTTTGTATTTGTTGCTCCACCCGCTATGGGAAGAACTAAAGAATAAACATTGAGGAATAAAAAATATAGCGTGCTGGAGTGCTTTCTCATCATTATATTTCCCCTGCCGATAGATCTGATGTTGCAGGCGCTGCCATCCGAACTCTCGTATTTTTAAAAATACTAAAAATGGCTCCAAATAATAGTTTTTCTCACAAATAAGGGGACTTAAAAAAAAAGCAAAAAAGTCAGACCGAAGACAGGACGCAAACCAAGGCATTACGATTTCGCGACCGCTCGATATCTACTTGAACTATTACGATCATTTACACGGTGTCAAAATTTACCTTCTTATATTGTAGCAGTTTTTCATTGCCTGAAAACACAGACAAAAAAACATTTTCTAAAAACAAAACCTAGCTAGATAGATTTATTGCCCCCGAACACTAAATTTTTTGAAAATCGTTGGAGCCGTTTCAGAGATTCCGATTATATATATATATACAAAAATTGCTCGTTTAAAGGTATAGGCTACACGAATATGATATGGATAAGGTATTGGTTCGGCACAATAGGCTTAGAAAACATACTTAGAAGTGAGTTCGTCATTTAGGTCGTTGTAAATAGTCAAGTCAGATTAAGACGATAATTATAGAATGTCATGTACTTAACGAAAACTTTAAGATGAAATACGACAATAGCCATAGACATCACATAGTTAAATACTTAATATTAGATGGGTTGTTTGCCGCGATTCACAGCTTAACACATATTGTCTGATAGGTTGTTTTTATTCAAGGTCAAGGGTGACAAACAAGCACACAGTCTACCTCATGGTAGGTGGATGCTGTGGCCTATTGACATCTACATGAATCCTCGATTAAAAACCTAAATTAAGATGCGTTGCCACCCCTGAGGACTAAGATAGAATGTTTCGTTTCCAGTAAAAAGGATCTTCTGTACTTTACACTCACCATACGAAACACACTGCTATTTTAAGCTGGTATTCTGTGAGAGCGTGGTCCTTCCCCGATCGAGCCGACCCGTTCGTGCTACAACCATAATATAGCTGCAGCGTGGATCTACGATGTAAATAAGATAAAAAATTAAAAGATTAAAACCCAAGTGCAAAAAAGACAATTTAAAAGTAACGCACTCAAAAGACCGAAACAAGATTGAGAATTGAAAACAAAATTAAAATAATATAATATATAAACAAAATAAACTCTACTTCTGCATCCCCATAGCACCATTGACTAGTCCATGATTTAACATTACATTGCTCGACACAATGCCGCGTTTTATCATGTTTGGTATACCCCCTGTTTTATTGAGATCGTCTAATATATTTACGTATGTTTTAAGATCCACTGAGATATGTACTGCATTAATCTTAAAAAATTTAGTGCGTTTTTCTAGGTCTTCAGTTATGGTGGAAGTATAATTTTCCACAAGCTTAGTTGTAGGAAATATTCTAACGGCTTCCCCGTCACCGAATGCTCCTGTCAATGGTACTCATCGGATGTCTATTACGGACAACTACAGCATTGTCGATTCTTCAACGCGAAGACTTTTCAATACATCTACAAAAGTAGTATCTCTACCTTGTCTCATATTTTAAGGTAATTCGCAGAAACTGAACAATATAAGTGTCACAAATTAATTTCGACGAACAATATCCGCGGCTGACGAAAGCAATAAGATCCTCCAGCAACTTTTGACACCGAAGGTAATTGCATCAGATCTCCAAAATGAAGAACATTGACTCCACCGAAAACAGCGTTATTATTGCGTTGTATTTTTCCTGAAATCAGCGGTGTTTTTTTATTAAATTTTTTTATAATAAGTTTTTTTTTCATATAACTAGCACGAGGTCCGGCACAAACCTTGCCCATTTTTACGCTAGATAGATTTTAGATTAGATATATTTGTAATTCCCTTTTAATTTCCTTTATTTTGATACACTGTTCGATAAGTCTTTTTTTTATTACGGTACTTATTGCTATTTTGTTCCTAAACTCCACCATTTTGTTTATTTTTTTAAAAAACATATCTAAGAACACTTAGGTTTTAATACACATAAAACTATACCTTAATTGCCGAAATCCATCTAGTCGTTTGGAAGTTACTAGGTAATAAAGAAATTTACAAACATACAAGATATGCGCGAAAAACATAACCCTTCCTTAGCAGTCGGGTAAAGAAAGGTTAATGTTATTCGAGTCATCTTAGCTCCTCGAGGAATCCTAATAACTTTTTAATGTCATGCAGGCAAAAGGAGCTTTCGAACATATCGTGAACAGAAGTTTATTAAACGATCCGTTCCCAGTTACAGCGCTTGAATAACTTGGAATAGTTCGTATTTGGAATTTGTTAAAACAAAGCTGTATTTTGTAAAAGTGGCTGCAAATTTTATATAATGCCTTTTTTAGCTTGCCTGCGTTTCATAGTATTATTACTTCACAATCAAAGTTAAAACCACAATCACAAGATCTTACTGGACCAAGTGATACTGGTCATACAGATGTAATAACTATAGCTGCTTCACTGCTTGTACATAATAAAAAGAAACATAAGACATCAGTTTCATCTATCAAATATTATATAATCATTACGTTCTATATACAGTCGAGTAATTTGATATAACATAGGATGTACCTTAGTAAAGTAGCATAGAGATTTAGTAGATAAAAACGCTAATGCTCAATTTTCACTAAAACGTTAAAACCAGGAGTTTAATACCGGTATAAGGGTGGTTTCACAAAAATGTGACAGTGATAAAAAATAACAGTATTTTATTTTTATCGGAATCCGGTATAATTTTTGCAAAGGATCGATCCATTACATATTTTAATAAATGATATGGAGATTTTTGGGTTCATAATTTGCTTTTTAGTAATATTTTATTAGTATTTATCCGCCCAGATAATGAATAACGCTCCATTCCGTTACCAAATAAGCATGGTGGTTTTACCAAATCAAACACACTTTGAACTTGTTAGCAGTTTTAATGTGTCTTAAGTATTTCGTATTTGTATAAAATAGTACAAAACTATAATAAACAAAAATAACAAACTTTAATTAATTCAGTCTTTATTTCCATTACGTTACTATTTGACCAGCTGTCACACTATTTTTATCGACTAAATTACGAAGCCTTTCGAAAAAATAGAATTATTATTATTTTAAAATAAACAACAAATATTAGTCTTCTTAAAATTAACAAAAAAATGTCTCTCCACGTTAATAAAGTAATACAAATAAAATTAAGTAATCAAGAAAAATAGGACAGTCACCGAAAGGAATAGGTTTCGGAATGGAACTGTAAAGAATAGTTTACATGTAGGAAGAAAAATGTACTCAACAAAAATAACAAACTATTTTTTTACGTTTACACTTCCTACAATTCCACCCGCAAAGATCGGGGAATCTTTAAATACACATAGTTTGTAACAAGTCTACGAGGGAAGTCTACTACGCACAAGTCCGTACAAAATACGAATACGTTTTAGTGCCCCTAAAAATTATCCGATTCAGATGATTTTATAGTGCGTTATTGATATAATAAGAAACTATGCTTCTATTTTTAATTTTTTTTTCTAAAATCGTAATATTGCAAAAGTTATGGTCACCTCAAATATCGGTTTTTTGTGTCAAAAATACGACAAGTAAAGTAGTTTGTAGGATAAAAAAATGAAGAAAAAAAACATGTATATGCCTACATTGTAGTCTCTTATATGTGCACTAAGATCGTTATCGTGTCCAAGTTATTAATTAAAAGTTTAAGTTTTATAAATATAACAGCAATATAAAATTTTTGTTTTAAATAATCATCTCATAAAATTATTTCACTGAAATCGTGGTGGTAGACTGACTTGTTACAAGTAATACGAGATCTTAATCACCAAAGCATTTATTGCAAATGTAATCAAAACTATTTTGCCCTTCAGTGCAAGTAGTGCAGTATCTATTTTTACAAACCATGCATTGTACTATGCAATTTGAAGCAAACGGAAAGTTTTTCTTACACAAAAAACATTGTAAAGTTCGCGTTATTGCTGTTCTTATTGATTTAATCGTAGATTGCTTTACGGATTTTGTGTCGGAAAGATTTTCCTTATCACTTTTACAAGTAATACGACATCTATTTAGTGTATCTTGACTATCATTTTGATGCACTAAATATCTTCGTTTGTTTGAGTTGACATTAAAACCAGTTAAAACGTCACCTCCGGTTGAAGTTATTTCTGTGTTAGCGAATACTATAGTTTCATTTTTGTGTTCTTTTGAATTCTCCTTGATTGAGTCCTTTTTCGATTCCAGTACATTTTCACTTTGACATGGTATACAAGATGGTAAACTGTTACTCTCTTCAGTAATAATGAGAAAATTATGTTTTTTGGCACAAAACAATTGCATACTTGTTCTTCAATCATTTTGCAGAAGCAACTGAGTTCTCTATACTGAATTTGCGCTGAATCAGCATAGCTTATTACTTGATGAATACACATTGTGCCAACGATGGGTCGCAAATCTTTTGACATTAACCTGCTTATTTCATCGATCTTTGTTACTTCTATGTAGACACCTTTTACCGATTTCATACAATTTCGTAAAATCTCAAACGCCTCCATAGCATTGGTCACATCATGTCCGTATGCAACTTGCCTATCCAGTGCTCTTTTGATTACTCCTCCAATCCCATCTGCTACTCCTTTACCATGGCCATTCTCGGAAAAGGACCACGTAGTTAAAGAAAATCCGAATTTGCGTGTAATAAAGTTTAATAAAAAGAAATTCTTTTTTTGTCGGTATTGAGAGGTTGGATCATCGGAGAAGAAATGTAATGTGTCAATTTCTGAAGATGTTTCTTTTATGAACTCTAATATAGGCATAAGGTGTGCCCAAATCCCTGAAGGTTCATGGCATTTGCTGTCTGAAATAGTACTGAATGATTTGGACTTATTTTTCCAATATATCATACCGCAATGCAAAGTTATCTGGTGCTTTGAAGTACCAAAATGCATGGATTGACCCTCCTCCCTCATTTTGCAAACATAGTTCTCGGAAAAATCAAGTATCAGAACTTCATTGCTTTTCAAGTTACTTACACACTCTTGATATTTTCGCTGTTGGTGTTTCCAATTGAAATAATGAATTTTGTATGATAATAAATTGCTCTCAAATTTCTGTAGTAACAGACTAACATAACCTTCTTTCTTTTGTTTCACTGTTTTTTTTGTAATCATCTCTTTTACTTCACCTTTTTCAATCTTATCATAACAATGATCAACTCTCCCCCATTGTAACCATTCTGTTTTTTTAGCTTCGTTTTCATAATCTATTTTGTAATCAACCTTACAGGACTTACATTACATATCACAAATTCCATACATACAATTGTATGAGTTTATGTCACATGTTAACTTTGTTAGCAAGTCTGTCATGTTTAGAAGATGAGGCACCAGTCCATTTTTTTTCAAAGCTGTAAACAACATCTCCATAATGCTGTGCTTGATGCACATGCAAGTCTCCCTGTTTTGAATGTTAGGTGATAAGACGTAAAAAGGTTTATAGTTAAAGAAGCTTGTGAAATTGTATTTACCGCCTTCTTTTTTATATATTTTAAAAATATTTTTTAGTGTATCCGTCAAATAACGAATTTGTTGTTTATTTTTTTTAAACGGTTTTACATTCTCGCTTACCGGCAGTACAGCGGCTAATATCATTACGTATGTAAAAACGTTTTATTTCCTCTTGAATAGTCTTATTTTTTTTCTCATATTGCTTTCTCGATCTGACTGGACCATGAAGTCCCAATAACTTAGACAAGTAGGTTACTGACTTATTCTTCTTTACTTCTTTGTTTGAAGCCAAATTCTTTAAAATACGTTTGTCTTTAAATGTTTTACAGTTGTTAAACGTCTTACGCAAAGAAGTCTCCAAAATTTCTTCTCGCGCTTTCATTTTTAAAACTGTGCTCTCTAACTCTTCTATTCTTTTAGAACTGTGCTTTTTCAAACGGTAGTATCGCTTTCTAGAGGTTTCTAATGTAGTCTGTAATTTTTGAATACGTTTTATAGCCGCATTGTATTTACGAACTATTAATTTGTTCTTGAGAGTTTCTCTGTTCGTTTCATTTTTACAGCGTTTAGTAGGTGGTTCATTAGATGTGGATGCTTGTGGCAAATTTAAAGCTTCTTTATATAATTTTTGTTTTCTTTTCTGTTCTCGCCACAATTTTCGTCTTTGCTCTTTCTCTTGTTCGGTTAACTCCAAAATTTTCTTTGTCTTTATCTTAATTCTTTGCAAATCTTTCTTTTTATACTCTTCATATTTTTCAGGATTTTTTTTCAACTTCTCCCTGTATCTTTTCATTTTTTCCGCCGGGGTCAGAGCCATCTATAAAAAAGCACGTGTTACTAATGAGTATTAGAAATAATATAAGGGCGTCAGCGCTTTGTTGTAATTTAAATATTTAATTAAAGATGATAATGATCTTTATTTGTGTGATTATTTTTAAATGTTTCTAAATTTAATTTATAAATTAAGTGGACTTTTTATAATTATTTTAATATAGTTCAAAGTGTTCAACACCGTGTAAAAGTTTACAAAATTAATAATAATAATAATAAGCTTTATTGATAATTATACAGTGAATATATGAAGTCTCTGATTGCTGAACTAGGAATTATACCTGTATCTCAGCAATCAGCGCCCTCTCCCAATTTTATGACCTAATAAATTAACAATAAAGGTTCAAAATAACAAGAATGTTTCAAAAGGTATAAAAATTATTTACTACTTAATTTACGTACTATCTGTGTGTTGAGTGTGTTAGGGTTCATGTGTACGTGTGTGTGTGTGTGTGTGTGTATGTGTGTGTGTGTGTGTGTGTGTGTGTGTGTGTGTGTGTGTGTGTGTGTGTGTGTGTGTGTGTGTGTGTTATGTGTGGGTGTGTACATGTGCGTGTGCGTGTGTGTGTCAGCAAGCGTATTTTTGCGTTTGTGTATGCATGTGTTTTATATGTACTTATAAATAAAATGAAAAATAACGGGATTCATCAAGCGGATTACATTATAACATTAAACAAGTCCTCCGTTTCTTCATAATTTAATGATAAAAGCCATTTTTCTACCTTCTTTTTAAATTTGTAAAGTGGAAGTGGATAAAAGTCAAGAATTTTGTTTATTTTGTTATACAAATGTACACTAAGATAACCATGTTGGCGCCTGGCAAAGGACGTGCGGAAAGCGGTTGGAGTCAAGACATTAACTATTGTACGTTTTCCTTTTATTTTGTCTTTGTCGTATGCAGTAGCAAGATGTTGTCTGCTTATAAGTTGTAAAATGTATAACTGCCGAACAGTAAGAACTTGACAATCACTATAGAGTGTTCTAGTTGGGAATCTAAACGTCTTAAAAGTCATCGTTTTAAGCAACGACCTTTGGGCTCTTTCAAGTCGCAAAATGTGGGTTTTGTATGCACCACCCCAAACTCTAATACAATAGTTTATTACTGACTGAGCAAGCGCGTAATATACTACGCGAAGTGTATCAAAATCAGCCACATACCTTAGATGTTTAAACGCCCAAATTAGCTTCCTTACTCTAGAGGTTTGTAGATCTATATGACTAAGCCAGTTTATTTTACAATCTAAAATAACGCCTAGGTATTTGAAATTATCAGATTTATGGAGCATATGGCATGAACATTGTCGATCTTTCAGTAATTTACAGCAATGTAGCTTGATTGATATATTTTCAGTGTGGTTTTCCTTGATATTAAACTGGATAAAAGTTGTTTTTGACAGGTTTAGAGTAAGTAAATTCAATCTTAGCCAGCAGTTTACCTTGTGTATTCCAACTTCTGCATTTTTACAAGCCTCATCCCAAGTCTCTCCATAAAATACCAGCGCCGTATCATCAGCGTACGTAAATATTTGTCCATTATATAATGGCTGTTGGCAAAGATCATTAATGTAAACCAAGAAGAGACTTGGGCCAAGTATGCTTCCTTGTGGAACACCATATGTAACTGCGTCATAAGAACTTACTATTCGATCGATCTTAACACACTGCACACGATCACAAAGAAAGTCCTTAAAAATGGAATGCGCTACACCACGAATTCCTACTCTCTCTAGTTTGTCAAGGAGAGGGAATCGAAACAGTGTCAAATGCCTTGGCTAGATCTAGAAAAACACCAATACATTTTTGCTTATTATCTAGCTTAGTGGTAACGTAATCAACCAAGTCACTAACAGCATTTTCTGTACTTTTTCCCGACCTGAAACCATATTGATGACGTGACAGAATATTATTCTTTTCTAAAAAATTCATCAACCGAGTATTTAAAACTTTTTTCCAAAATTTTTGAGAGAGCAGGCAATACAGATATAGGCCGGTAATTATTTATATTATCTTTTGAACCACTCTTGTGTACTGGAGTTATAATGGATTTTTTAAAAACTTTTGGAAATATACCCTGATCTAGACAGATATTAAATAATTTAGTTAAAGGCGGAACAAGAATATATCTAGCAAGCTTTAAAAGTTTGCTAGAGATAAAGTCCCAGCCTACAGCGCAGTCATTTTTAAGGTTGATAATAATAGACTCTATTTCCGCTTCGTCGGGTGGAATGAGAACGCAAGAATTGACAACACAAGGTAAATTGAAGTTGTACCGATAGTTTTCGGTTTTGTCTTGACTTATTTTGTTTGCCAAATTTTTACCAACGTTTGAGAAAAAATCATTTATACTCTCAATTGTACAAGACTTATTATCTATATTATTCAGCAACTCTTTTGCTGGTGCATTAATAGTATTTTGATTTGTAATAATTTTAATAGCTTTCCATTTTTGTTTATTATCTTTTGCCTTTTTAAGAAGAGATCTTTCATATTCAAATTTAAGCCTTCTTAGGAGAGAATTACAAAAACTTCTATATCGCTTATACGAAACTACCAAAATGTTATTATCGGGGTCCTTTTTAAGGTTTTTATGCAATTTATCTCTATGGCGAATGCACCGTAGAACTCCGGGTGTAACCCATGGCTTAAGAATTCTTTGCCGCCTAGTAATCACTTTTTCTTGAGTACAAAATTTTACTATCGAAGATATTTTTTCAACTAATTGTGAGGCAGCGTTATCTGCATTGCAGTTGGTGTTTATAAAAGAAAAGTCAATTGTAGACAGATTTTTAATAACTTCATTGTAATCAATTTTTGTATTATAGCATACTTTATGAGTATAGTCGTTATTAAAAGAAAGGTTTAGAAGCACAGAACTATGGTCAGTAACAGTTGAATTCAGAACAACTACTGTGGCAGGCAAATAGGTTTTAATCATGACATGATCCAAACAATTATTGACTCTCGTTGGATAAGTATGTCCTGGTAGAAGACCTAGTTCTGCCATAAGATTTAAATAAGATGAAAAAATTGGAATCAGTGCCATAACAGTTGAGTGTTTGGTTACGTTATAGCTCGCCGGAATCGAGTCAGCATAAAACCGGTAATGATCACGTGGTTAAGAAACAAAATAATAGCAAAAATTAATATCTGACATCGATTTTAATGTATAAACATAGTTTTTGGGGTTCCGTACCCAAAGGGTAACCAATGGGACCCCATTACTAAGCCCCCGCTATCCGTCCGTCCGTCTGTCTGTCAGCGGGCTGTATCTCATAATCCGTAATGGGTAGACAGTTTTTACAGAATGTGAATTTCTGTTGCCGCATAACAATAAAAATAAATTAAAAATTAAAGGGGACTCTCCTACCAGAAACCCTCCATGCGCGAGTCCGACTCGCACTTGGCCGGTTATTATTTTTATTTGTCAACGTTATACTTTAATGGCACGAGTCTATTCCAAAAGTTGTATTCGTGAAAAATATAAACCTCGCTTAACAAGTGAACAATTAAATATGTAATTATTGAAAGCGGTTCCAGTAGATTATAAAAAAATGGTAGGTACTTATATAAACTAAATATATTAATTACTGCAGGTATGTAAACCAAGCTTTAGGTTTCCATTCCGTTATATGTTTTGTTCCACTTCTACGAAACCGTCAATAAAGTTTCGGAGTGGAGGTAACGGTATCAACACTTGCACAACATATGAAAGTTTTATTACAATTCTACTAACTATTCTGATTTCTAAATTTGAAAACTGGTTTTAGTAATATATCTATATTCTTGTAAAATAATAGTACAATTAAAACAAGTTAAACTTACCATTAATTTCGGTTTCGGATCGTGGAACTTTTAAAATGCAATCGACTGACACTCACTACTCCAACATTCGTAGCGCTCGAATGACGTAAAACAAAATGGCGGTTGCTATTTCGTTGTAAATATGTGTTGCTACCGATAAAATAAAAACCAATTTGGTAGTTTATTTTAGTTTTTCTACGTAACAAATCTTGGTTTCGGAATGGAGTTTTCCACCATGGCCAGATTATCGACCTAATCTTTAAAGACATATTATTTAAATTCACAAACCTTATGATCTATACTGCTATAGTTTTTGATTAAATGATAATCTTATGTTTAAAATGATATGTGCTAGTTGTATTCCCTATGAGTAAAAAAAACAAGAAAAACGGTATTAATTTCCATAGCCTGGGTATGGGACATCATAAAAAGCTGTATCATCATGGTTTTAAAATTATTTTAACAACTCCATTTATCTCCTCACCCCAACTTTTTATGCGTACGAGTGTTAGAAAATACCAAGCTACCCAAATAGCAATACATAGTGTGAAATAAAGTTATTCTAGGCAGGTACTAACTATCTTAAGTCATGGGACACAGCGAAAACTCAACACGCAAAAAATTTTGAATCCGCCCATAAACCGACTCCTATCCGAAAAAAATCTCGTACGGATTTGTTCAATAACGTCGCTATAAACTGCGATATTCTTACTAGTCTTAACATTTGTAGGTGAAAAGTGATATGCCCCTGAGTTGCAGTTTCCGCATCCAGAAGAATTACTGCTTACTTGCTTTGTTTGTAGGTGGTACAATAAAAGTGTTTAGTAAACGTATTTACTATGTAGTATGTATTTAGGACAACGAAATGCTTCGTAACCATATGATCGCATTTAGTAGGTATTCATTTTCAAAACGACTCAGAGGGCAAAGTTTAACTAATTATATTCTAATTGGCGCCATTGGGCTCAATATAATATTACTTAAGTAATATTATGGAGATATTTCTATTGTTTTCTAGTCTGGTTGGAATAAATAAATACAAATTTAGAGGATAACATATACCTAAACATAACAAAGATAAAATCAAATACATATAATGAATATATATATGCAAAAAATATAATTAAGTAAATAGATAAACCCCGACAGGGAAGACCAAACGGCCGAGGGTTAATTATTATAATACTTAGAAATGCTTGTGATGTCTGTGTTCAAAGATACATAGGTAGATAAATCAGTTTATTGATAATTACAAATAAATTACCTTGGTACATGTGCGTGCATTTAACACAGATTTTATACGTTGTACCTACAGCCACGCTGCAGCTATATGATAGTTTTACGCAAATGGGACGGCTCGACCGGGGAAGGACCACGCTCTCGCAATACCAGCATGAAACACTGTGTTTTGTACAGTAAATGTAGAGAACCGGTGACCTTTTTACCGGAAACGAGGCATCCCATCGTAGTCGTCAGAGGTTTTGATTCAAATTTAGATGTCTTACCATCAGGTGAACTGTGTGTCCGTTTGTAACCCTTAATATCTTCGCATGCGGAATTACCGTGTGATGGCGGTGTAAAAATATCCACTACCCCATATTATCACATGGGTGTCGCAACCGGTGATAGTGGGTAACAAATCAGACGGTGGGCAACAGCGTCGTCTAAATAAAAGTTTCGGTTGCCAACGCGCTTGCCATCCTTGACAACTATCCCCCCTCCCCCACGAGGCAATTAAAAGCAAATGGAAGTCTTATGTTCAGCGGTGGACTTTAATAAACTGTAACGGCATGCAGAATTATATTGCATTATGTTAGAAGGTAAGCTAAAATCAAATGAAAAATATGTTGTAATTGTAAGCTTATACTTCTTAATATTGTATAAATATAAAAATATTTGGGTAAGATAAGAGGCATTCATGAATGATTGCTTTTACGACATCTTAAGGCGCAAAAACTCTTTATTGGTTTAGATTTTTACAGTGTTACTACTAAACATTAGAATTAAAAGTGTAAACATAAAAATCAACAAACAAACAAATATTTATTTTTTTAGTAACCGGGCTTGCGTATAAGGTAAGGCATGCAGAAAGTCGATGGATGTGTAAAGTACCCAGGTGACTTTGGACCTTTTTAGACCAGAACATAAAAATCAACAAACAAACAAATATTTACCAACTTAATACAAAACCAAAATACTTATCAAAGTTTTCGTCGTAATCGGATAAATGCTATAGGAATAGAAACGCATACGGTTCAAAGAAATATTCATTTTCATATTATGTATAAGTGAGGCTAGCTCTAGTCACGGTCGATCACATGGATGATTTGATAAAGTTATTAAAGATATCAGCTATTGAAACGAGATAAGAAAATAGTACAATTATTTCCTATGAAGTAAATTGAGGAAAAACATTAAAATATTAAGTTGTGGATGTACAGTCAATACGTTTAGTACGCGGACAGACCCCGTTCTTTTTTATCATTATAACAAACGAGCACACAGTTCACTTGATAGTAAGTGGATGCTGTGGCCCGTACACATCTACATTTATCCTCGATAAAGAATCAAAATGCAGATGCGTTGTCACCCTTGAGGACTAAGATGGAATGCCTCGACTCTAGTAAAACGGGTCTCCAGTTCTCTACACTCACCATACGAAACACAGCAACATTAAGCTGCTATTTTATGATGGTATTCTGTAAGAGTGTTCTTGTGTTGTTGTGTATATCGTTTGTCGATAATTCTAATTCTAAAGTAATGCTAAATTATCCAAAATAATTCAATTTTGTGACGAGCAATATATGAAGAGCATTCACATCTTTGATAGCTTCGTACGGTACCTACTGCTACCATACGTATTTTAAAAAAAAATAATATTAACAATACTATAAACATTACTAATATTCCCCTTAACCACTCGTGGTAAGCTTAAATTGCTTGTGTTACGAGTGGTTCACGCCAGTAGTCGAATGGCGGATTCGAACCCACGACCTTTTTGAGTTCGCGGTCGGGGCCCTGCCATTAGGCTATTGTCGCTTAAATCGTATGTAGTCCATACGGCAGAAATTAAGAAGCAATTTCAATAGTTTTTAATCATTGAATAAAAAAATAATCGAGAACCTGAATACTGCCGAAACTGACAGAAATTTCAGCTACCGTAGTACCGTCTTCCCGTTACTCACAAGTCAACGCGTTACATTATCTTAAAAGATTGTGGTCTAACTGTTGCGATACTGGCGTGATGTCTCCACGGCACACTGATAATAGTCATGGGTTATCAGTGCAAGACAAGTTCAAATTTTACAAATTACATTTTACAATTAAAAAGGTATTGGGAATTGAAACTTTGAAGTTGCCGTCGGAATACTAGGTCCTGATGAGCGATCAAACGGTAAGGAGGTGACTGCGATCAATCTTAATGCTCGTAGACCATTTCGAAGTTTAAGTAAACGAGGCAGTCACGGCCAAATATTACAACGGGCAAACGAAGATTTGGCTTGGAACGATCACCAAAAAAAAAAAACTTTGCCACTACACAATAGGTAATTACTCTGTTGCTGTAGGGTGGATGAGAATTTTTGACTCTCACTTTGACATTTACAGACTAGCTATCGTAATGAGGGCTAATGATTTAACGCTCATCAGATGTCGCTAGTTTAAGAGTGAGGTAAACTTATTTGCTACACAATGTCATTGTTGAGAATTTACGTTTTGAGTAAAAATTCATCGATTTCTACAGTGTGTAAATTTACTAAGCAATGCCTCAGTGGTTTGCGCTTCAACATTTTGCACATTTTTTAACTCTTCTTTAATTTATCTAGATTTAGGAGTATCCATATTTTGGTTTATTCATTAAATAAATTACACAAAAAATATCTATTGTTATATTTTCCTAAAAATATAACCTTCATATTTTCCGAAAAAAAAAAAATAACTTTCTCGCCATGAAATCTGTCAAACATCTATCACCTCATCTGTCAATCATGTCACCTCATTTCTAAGTGACGCCACCCTGGTGGTAGAAAATGTCGTAGTCGTAGTCTAGCGATGTACCATAACGAAAGTTGGCGTATAAGATATAACAAGGTACCACTGATTTATGTTTATTATAGTAAGCGGTCGCTATCGCTCGATATATAACAATTTCAACGATCAAACGACCATTTTATACGGAGAAAAGGAGAAAAGCTTTTTGACACAGATCAGTAGCTAATACAATATTAGATAGTGTTCTGTGTCGTGAACCATGTCAAAATTAAGTTCATAAATAAATAGGGCTGATGCAAATATAAAGGTAAAACCTTTTGCTAACATCATAAACGGAGCGGAATAAAAGTCTAAAGTCATAACTATCTTTATTGCAACAAAATATTCAATCAAATGGTGTGACATTGCGCAGATGTAAATTAGCGAATTGATTAGATAGTAAAAGAAAAAATATCAAATTCAGATTTTTATCGTTTACAAACCTTGTCTGCGTCAAAGAAAATATACACTACGCGAATCTGCGTTGAATTACAAATATTGCCGAAAAAATTATGTAAATTGGCATACAGGTTACGGAGGAGATAGATTTCAAAGAATCGTTTTCATGCGCCATGGGAGTCCAATGAAAATTACAAAGGTATGTAAAAAAAAACGTACTGTGAAATGAGAAGTGCAAGTATAAACTATTATGTTTTAAAAATTGTGGGACAACACGAGTATCTAATAATAGGGTCATAAACTTAGATCTCGGCCTATGGAATACAGTATTTTATTTCATTCCAAATAGTATCGTGTTATATGTACCAATAGGTCTTTCGCGTTCCTTATGATGTCTATGGCTCTTGCTAATGCCGCTTACGACTGCGAATTCAATTTTGAACTTTTGCGGTATAAACGTACTGCCCGACAATATAACTGCACACAAAGAAAACAAATAAGGAACGGATGACGCTATCTATTGTGCATACGTACTGAATATTTTAAATATGGTTATTTATCATACTTAAGTAGAAGTTTTATTTACATAACATCAAAATATACTATAATTATTACCCTAAAAACTGTTTTAAAACTTTTTTACCCGCGTCAGAACGGAGAAGGTATATTATGCGTTTAGGGTGAGAGGTTGTTTGTTTATTTGTTTGTGTGTGCAAACGAATCATCATCATCATCATCATTACAGCCCTTAACAAGTCCACTGCTGAACATAGGCCTCCCCCAAGTAATGCCACAAAGCACGGTCCTGAGCCACCTGCATCCATCGACTTCCTGCATGTCTTACCAGGTCGTCACTCCATCTAGTGGGGGGTCGCCCTACACTACGCCTACCGGTACGAGGCTGCAACTCGAGAACCTTTCTTCCCCATCGGTTATCGGTTCTTCGAGCTATATGGCCGGCCCATTGCCACTTCAGCTTACTAATCCGTTGGGCTATGTCGGTCACTCTGGTTTTACTGCGGATATCCTCATTTCTGAGTCTATCACGCAGTGAAACTCCGAGCATAGCCCTCTCCATAGCTCGCTGAGCGACCTTGAGCGTCCTCATACGGCCAGCAGTGAAGGACCACGTCTCAGATCCGTAAGTCATCACTGGCAACACGCACTGGTTATACGCTTTAGTTTTCAGAGATTGAGGTATACCTGACGAGAAGATGTGTCGTAATTTCCCGAACGCTGCCCAGCCGAGTTGAATCCGTCTATTGACCTCTCGGTCAAAGTTGGACTTACCTAGTCGGACTATTTGTCCCAGGTGAACATACTCGTCAACAACTTCGAGCATAGTGCTCCCAACAAACGAATATTTCCATTTATCTCAAAAACGGGTGAACTCATTTAGATACCTTGTTTGTAAAGGGTTTGTGACTTATCTACGATGGTTCTTAGATAGGTGTTATGATGTTAACTTACCAGGGGGCGCTGCAATAAAAGATAATGCAAAAGAATGTTCTCATTTGTCTAGAAAACGGTTCTACCGATTTAGCTCCTTCTGTTATTGATAATTTCATTGTATAATCCAGTGGCTCTTGGTTTCGTAGCTTTTACACGATAACGTAGGAATTCTCTAAAAAGTCTAAAATAAAAAGCAAAAATAAAAATTTGAATAAATCCCACGACGGAAAAAGATTGTAATCGAAAAAGAATCAAATAAAATCTTTAAAAAAACCCCGAATAAAGGGAAGTAAGTCACGAAAGATAAAATATTATCAGTTCAGTCTATTCAGTTATATAAGTGTCATGAAAATAATGCGTGAAGTTATATAATACAATAATTAAAAATGTAAACTCTCCAGTGCGACCTCGACCCTACACGTCTCAAATTCTAAAGTGTGGCCCACACGAGATCATCTCACGCGACAGTATTCCTGAAAACACGGAACGGGTAGCGCGTAGGCAATGCGGCTGAAAATCATTCTATCAGTTCTATTACTGTGTGCATTTTCTAATGGTGTCCATTCTGCGAGAGTACTTTTCCTCTTTCCCCATGCCGGTAGACGCCATCAAATGTTTTTCGAGCCCTTTCTACGAACCCTAGCAGAACGGGGACATCATGTTACCACAATATCGTTCTTTCCCCTTAAAAATCCAATAGAAAATTACACTCATATAAGTCTCGAAGGCATTTCTGAAATAAAATTGGAGACTATAAATTTATCCATGTTTGAAACTTCAGGTATATTGTCCAAGATTCCCGTGCTAAATGGAATTACGAGATATTTGTCCGAAATGCAACCCTTAGTCGACATGGCTGTGAGTATATGCGAAAGATTGAAGATCTTTTCACCTTTGGCTGACGCGTTGAAAAGAGCATGTTTACGGAAACATAGCGCCTAAAGTTGCATTATCTTCTTGTAATATACTGCCATGGACAGCGGAGAGAATAGGATTGCCCGACAACCCAGCCTACGTTCCGCTTACTCGATCCAGCTTCACTTCCAGCATGACCTTTACCTAACGCTTAGAAAACACGTTCCTAAACATATTATCTAAAACAAGTTTTTATTATATGGTGCAAGCGAAAGAACGTTCTATTATAGAGAAGCACTTTAAAAGGAATATACCAGATTTACGAATTTTGGCGAAAAACTGTTCGTTAGCGCTGGTCAATACTTTTCATACTCTGAACGGCATTCGACCAATGGTCCCGGCCTTGGTAGAAGTCGGCGGCATGCATTTGGATCATTCCCGAGAAGCTTTACCCCACGTGAGTTATTTTTAATCTTATGAATTTCAAAATAGACCTGTGTCGAGTTTCGTCAAAGCGCTCGCTGTAGATTTTCAGTAGGCGAACACCCCGAGTTCGATTCCCGCCGGCAACAATGATATTATTAATTGTAATTATAAGTCCTATTTTAACACGTGCCCGTTGTTAAAGAACATCGCGTGTAACCTTCTGAGGAATGAATTATTTCGAAGTGATTAAAAGTCCGTCAACATTTCTGGAGCAGTTGAGAGCCTCAGCTTGAGGATTTGTTGGAGAGAGATTGTTGAGAGTCTGAGCTCATAGATTGTCTCATAAGGGAATATTTTCCTCAGTTTCCACGCTTGGCAAGTGGGTTGACATACGCAGTTTTTTTTAGTCGTTATTATGAAGACGCTGCCGTCCATCTCCTGATTTGTTTCCCTCTGTCGCCTATTACGACACCCACGGGATGATAGGGTGTAGGGGATATTCTTACACCTACACTTTATCATTTCTGGAGCGGTGTTGTGGACTAATCGATTACTGAAATGAAAGAAGGCCTTTGCCGTGTGTGACAAAATGTTTTCTAGTCGTCTTCTTAAAAGGAGGAGATTCAGGAGGAGATTCTTAACTCAAATTTGACTAATATCATATATCTTCGTAACTGTAAAAAAAATTCAATGGTTTCTCTTTTAAATAATAGGTTATATTTACGAATTGATGAAGTTTTTAATCTTACTTTCCAAATGACAATCTAGATGTTACCTTGAGCTGGTGATATTCCATATTTCACTCATTTTCATTCGTTCATTTCATTCGTGTTACAACTATGCCAGTAACACAGCTGCAGCATGGCTCTACTACGCAAAGAGCCATGCTGCAGGTATGTTACTGGCATAGTTGTAACACGAATGGGTCGGCTCGACCGGGAAAGACCACGGTCTCACAGAATACCAGCGTCAAATAGCAGCTTAACGCTGCTGTGTTTTGGTGAGTGTAGAGAACTAAAGACCCATTTTACTGGAAACAAGGCATTCCATCTTAGTCCTCATGGGCGACAACGCATCTGCATTTTGATTCATTATCGAGGATAAATGTAGATACCTATGGGTCACAGTAACCACTTACAATCAGGTGGACCGTGTGCTCTTTGCCACCCTTATACTATAAAAAACAAGCGTCTTATTTCTGAGAAGTATTTAGGACAAGGAAGTGTCCGCCGCGTTGTCCCAATACGTGTTGTCGTATTTTACATGTCTGCTGAATATTTTTTAATTTCTCACAGATACCGGTTTCCTCACTACGTTTTCCTTCACCGCCAAACAATTGGTACATCAACACTTAAAACTGCAATTAACAATTTCATTAGTGCAGGCAGGGTTCAGGTTAGGTTCGCAGATCGAACTCGGGTTTTTTACGTACTGTGGGTAGATAGATAATATTTGTAACCATCACCACAAACGTGTACGCTAGACTGCAGAACGATAAATGCAAGTTACAATATTTACGAAGAGAAGAGATAATAAATCAAAGAACTCGATTATTCCCTCTGTCGCTTCTCACGACACTCACGGGACGATATGGGGCAGTGGATATCGCTAACGCCACTACACGGTAAGCCGAAGCCCAACAACCGATAGGGAAGAAAGGTTCTCGAGAGTCTCCCTCATACCGAAAAGTGAAAGGTTATGTGGCTGCCAGCTAGATGGACTAATCGTGCTTTGTGGTATTTCTTGATGATAATGATGATATACAAGAACAACAAATACAATAAAGTGTCTCCTTTTTGTTTAAAATTGATTTAAATCTGCCACACATTATTTTAGCAACGAGCGAAAGAAACGTACGCCCCCTGATCTTTGGGTAAATTTACAAATATTGATAAACTTTTACGATAAACAATGATGGCCCCGAAAAATGTTAAACTAACATTTACAATCTGGGTAACAATACTCTACTAAGGTCTCAGTCATGAACATGTTAGTAGTTGTACCGTACTGTGTGTGTTCTCTTTAACTATTGATATATGGTACAATTAATGTCTTTGACAAAATATATATGATTGGCAAACACATACGTATGTCTATTTCCATTAATATTTAAAAAAATCCTTTCCTGTAAGGGGATCCTTTACTGTAAGGGCGGTCAAGCTATGGAACTCACTTCCACATGACATACGTGCTAGCTCTTCTCTTGATATATTTCGGAGCAGAGTAAAGAAATATTATCTGTCAACTTAGAATTATAAATATTTACATATTTTATGTATTTATATGTATAATTGTATATATATGTATGTGTGTATGTATATATATGTATATATATATATGTATATATATGTGTGTGTATATGTGTATATATGTTTATATTTATTATCTTTATTGGTATATATGTATGTAAATTAATAGAAATAAGAATAAAAGGAATAAGAAAATAAATTATACTTATATGTTATACACTTATATGTTAATTGTTAACTGTAACTTATAGCCAATTTCTATTAAGTAGCGTTATGTTAATTATTGAGTACGCACGCTGCTACCTACTTGCTTTATATATAAAACTATTTCTCTTTCCCAATAGGTTTGATGGAAGAGAACTCTTATTAGGGTTTAGCTCGCCTTTGTACATTTATTTAAATATTTAATAATTGTTACCAACTTATTGTGTGTACAATAAAGAATAAAGAAATAAAGAAAATCTTAATAAGTTTTTTCTATAAAATAGAGCTGAAAAATCCATAGAGTAATTTAAGTATATACCTCGTACTCATGTCGGAGTACTTTACAATTATTGAACTCTTAAAATAGGTAAAGGTTAAATGCCCTAAATATACAGTCATTTATTTATAATCAATACACCACAGAGCATATTTCTCACCAAAATCATGGTACTTGTGTGTGTGTGCGTGTGCACTGTCACTGTCGTTTTCACCAAAAACTGATTTTGCTTTAATTAATCTATTTATTATTTCATCAGGTCAACAAACCTGTTTCTATTTTGGTTAAACTGTAAATATATATTTTACTACTTCATAGTGCGGTTACAACTAGAGATGAAACAGATAGCAGTTAGTTTCGGATATTCGGCCAGTCTTATCGCCGGATAGCCGAATATCTGACCTCCGGATATTCTGCCGAACATTGCCGTTTGGTGCATCGCAAGAAGCGAAAAGTAAAGTCAGTGCAAACTTTTCGCGATTGTGAGTGGATCGAGAGATCGAGTCGATATTTGCTGGGCAGGTATTGCTACACAATACCCAAATTTATCAAAGTTTGCCACAATCTATCTTTCAGCACCCTGCAGCAGTGTGTACAGCGAAAGTCTTTTTTCTGAAGCTGGCCTTGCTTATGAAGATAGGCGAAACCACTTGTTATCTTGCAATGCAGAGAAATTAGTATTTATTCACCATAATTTGCCCTTAGCTACGTAGTACTATTGTTTATTCTGTGCCTTAGCGCAGTACGAGTACTAATTTTGTAAGTTTTACAATGAAAATTTTGTAATTACTGACTATATTTGTTTACAGTACAATAGTGACATAAATGAAGTACTTAAGTGTAAAGCTTAAGTGCTAGGCCGAATACCGGATAGTTACCGGATATCTGTATCATCTCTAGTTACAATCTATGTAAATAGTTCCTAATTTCAGTTGCAAGGTCGAAGCACAGTAGACGACTCGGATCTTCATTATCTATAAACAAGGCAACGACAGCCAAACGACCAAACGTTGCCATAAAATATTTCCTGGAAAAGCTTTAAAATTTAACATCTATAGTTCGTGCCATATCGATTGAGAAAAACGGACATTGACCTTTCGGTCGTTTAACCAGGGGCTACAAACCTTCAATATATAGGCACTTTTTATATTTACTACTTTCTTTATATATAATGATTTTTTTATTTTTTTATTATGATTGTTGTAATATATATTTACTTTTATTAAAAAGTTACGTAAAAGATCGCTGTAGAAGAAAAATTATCTATTGTTATAAATTACTTTATTCATTTAACTATAAAAGCATTAATTTATAACACATATAAAGTTTCGAGTGATAACGACACCGAATAATTACGTACTTATTCAAAATATAAAACTTTATTTTCAATATTATATAAGGACTTTATTTTTGTTCGGTGCATGCGGGCCGGCCCATAAAAAGTGACGCACCTCTGGCTGCCATTGTCACGTTTCTTTTAGAACGAACTGACGTAACGCGCGTTTCGTTTATTTTAAAAGGATGAATTTGTAAAAGCTCAATATGGTGATTATATTGCTTCAAATATTTTATTAATATGAAACTGTTATTAAATGAACTGCTGCGTTACTTACCATAAATTGAAATATAAAATTTAACACATTTTTCGCGATGTACCGTAAGATTTTATGATGTTTATAGGAACCACAGACAATATTATTTAAGAAACAAAAAACAAAACATTGTGCTGACCCAGAAGTGTGAATAATATCAATAATTTGACACTCGGCTCATATCTGAGGTCATCGTCCTTTTTTCTCAATCGATTTGGCACGAACTATATCACGTTTTACTCCAGCAACCGTATTGTTTGCTATAATTTTATGTGCTGATTTATCACGTTCTTTACGGCAAAGGAAAACATTGTAAAAACAAATCTTTCAAATATTATAATTTATGAATGTGTGAAATACTGCAAGTCATTTTCGAGTATTATCAAAAACGAAATAAAATATATGGCACAGCTTATTATTCATAATCCATTAAAACCGTATAATTATAATGTTCTCCAGACTGCATTTCGATCATGATAATCCGACATGACCGGACTGAGATCAGGCGCAGGACTGACGACTTTCTTTGACCTCATGATCAGACTAGTCGCTTATACAAACACTACACCAACAGGCGGAATTCTTATAATTCATATATTTGAAACTAACGTATTTACGCAATACATACAATGAAACCAAACGTCAAAACAGTCTACGATGCTATACTTTGTTTGACAGCAAGTACGTAAGTAAATAAGCACTTAATAACGTACTGTTTTTTTGATAACTTTTAGACGGCTTTACCGATCGATTCCAAAAACTAATCAGCTTTTAACCTTGAAAAACCACGTCGATCGGTGCCGGTCCGGTTGAAATCGGTTGGTTCGTTCTTGAGATTTGAAAAAAATTGTTTTTTTAAATTACTCCGATATTTCGTATTCAACGTCATAATTTGGTGAAATTTGGATCTATGATTAATCAACGAGTGATTGATTACCTAAATTATCAAACGATGATAAGTAAATTTTTATGATTGCCGGTCTATCTCATTCAATAATGCCGAAATATTGCCAACTCAATGCCGAATTGATTTTATTATTTCAACAATAAGTAGTGTAGGCTTTATTTATCGGAGTTATATTTTCGAATATTTATGTCTTCGAATTTCGCTACGCCTGTCACTGACAATATTTTACGACGCCATTTAATTCTCCTTTTGCGTATTTTTTTTAAATTCTTTATTAATGAGCTTATTCACAATATGAATATGTCGCTCCGTTAATTCATCACCAAAAAAAAACAATTACATAAGGTATACTTAAACTTATGACATTATAAAGTTCTCAAATCAATAATTAATTACAGAAAGTTGAAGAAGACATGCAATTAGTTACAAAAAGTAAAATGAAAAGTTCCCAGATCAATCACATTGAGAAGTGAGTGATCGATCCGAGAACTTCACCTTGTAAAGCTTGACTAACATTTTTATATCGTCAAAATGTGGCTTAGCTAAAATTATATTACAATCAGCGAAATCTTTTAAAATGTGGTGGCATTTCTCATTACGAAATTATGCGTATTTGCTTCGAAAAATATCATGTAACAAGCATAATAATTTTTAAAACTGACAAAGCGTGATAAAATAAGCAATTGGATAGTCGAAAGGCGAATTTCTGAACTAGGGGTTCTGAAGGAAAACGCTATCTGGCAAACATTTCTGTAGATTAGTAGTTCAGACTTGTAGTCCTGGGTCGAAACAAAATTCAAATCAATTTGTATGTTACCACAAAATAGGTTTTTATAATGCATAAAAGTTAGCAGCACGACTGTGACAATCATAAGAGATTGGGAAAGGGGATAGGTTCCTTCTCAATTTCACATAGATCAGAAGGCACGATCGTAGGTACATAGAATGAGAAACAATAATATATACCAACCTAATATACATACTATATATCCGAAAAAATGCTTGAAGGGTATCTATAATACTCACATAATA
Organism: Parnassius apollo; assembly: GCA_907164705.1. Lineage (NCBI taxonomy): Eukaryota > Metazoa > Arthropoda > Insecta > Lepidoptera > Papilionidae > Parnassius > Parnassius apollo. The sequence continues at coordinate 1,234,550 of CAJQZP010000795.1, read as the reverse complement.
ATAAATCTGTAGAAAAGTTTTTCTGAAAATCTTGTATTTTTCTGAAATAACAATTCTAGGCGTCAATAGAAAGTATTAAAGCTAAATTAGTGATTTTGAGAATTTTTCTCCGATTCACGATTCGCCCAAAATGGATTCTCTATGGATTTCCATGAAATATAATATGGGGGTAGTTAATAACGCTAGGTAACTTACATTAGCTTATAGGCTACATTTTATCCAACGACTTAAGTGCAAATAAGAAGCGATGTAAAGCCTAATGATCGTATTAAGAAATGTCTTAATATGTATACTTTATTAAAACTACTTTTACAGATTTTATCGCGTTTTATTTATATTAATTTTAATACCCGACGTTTCGGGTGCTTTCCAGCACCCATGGTCACGGGGGACTGACCTGTGTTACACCTGTTACCCCAAGGTTCTACAAGCGGTACGTAGACGATACTTTCACAATTTTACCATCAGACAAAGTAACTGCATTTTTAGAACATCTTAATTCCATAAACCCTAAAATTCAATTTACTATGGAGTTAGAGGCGAGGCTTCAATAGAGAAGGAGGCTGGGTACTACCACCTGCTTGGGATCCTATAATTAATAAAATTAAAACAAAACCCAAGCATACCACTGCAAGACTTCAAAATACAGTTAGTTCATTCTGCTTAGATCGGATCAAAGACAATAATTAAAAAGCTGAAGGTACTCCGGGTTAACTTTGACATCGGGACGTCAGTCACCTCAGTCCCCCGTGACCATGGTTGCTGGAAAGCACCCGAAACGTCGGGTATTAAAATTAATATAAATAAAACGCGATAAAATCCGTAAAAGTAGTTTTAATCAATGTATAGTGTTCGCGTAAATATAAGAAATCATTATGTATACTTTATTTTTAAATATAATTAAAAATATGTTAACTTTTGTGACAGTCAGTAAAAACTTAATTAATGAATACAAATCATAAAATAATACAAAACGTAATAAATAAAATAATGTGAAGTTTTAGACATTCAATATAAGTAATTTTGTATTGCCATAAAATATTTACAGGGAAAGCTTTAGAATTTTTAGTCTGTTAGGTTAGAAACAAGCAACCCGATTGTAAATAAATTAATGTGAAATTTTGGACATTCAACATAGATAATGTTATAATTTTAAGTTAATGACAACATCATGTTGAAAAAATTATAATATATAATATTTTGGTTCTATGTTTAATTTATAAATAGATTAAACATAGAACTTATATATAGAATTATTTATTATAATAAATATATATATATATATATATATATATATATATATATATTGACATAATATGTTAACCTGCTTGCAACAACCTTCATTATCCTCTTAATTTAAAAGATGCTTTTATAATATATAATTTAACACTTTACAATTTCTTAAATCACTGGTAATAGCGTCATCTTCTTAAAATAAAATCATTACTTAGTTTAATTATGAATCTGTATATTTAATAAAACTTCAAGGGCCCTGCCGCTGCGTTAAGCGGGATCCGGGATCTCACACCGTGGTCTCGCGAGGTGATCCCGTCACTAGCACACGCAGCGGGATCCGTTGCGTGCGACTATCAGTGTCACACACAGTGTACAAAGGCCGCGGCATCCGTTGCGCGCGACTATCAGTGTCACACATAGTGTACAAAGACCGCGGGATCCGTTGCGTGCGACTGCAAAACCCTTATTAATGCAGCGCCGTTAGTGCTACCTACTTGACCGGTACAAATAAGATGATCAGCTAGCGTGAAAAACACTATAATATCTCCAGTACGATTGAAAGCTTCTGGTCTTCTGATATCACCACTTAATCAGCCAAGAGGATATCATCATTTGTTATGTTTATTTTTGCAGTACATCGAGCGGTTCCTGAATGAATCGGAACACGGTGTTATTCTGCTGAGCTTCGGGTCATTGATCAAGACAGCGACGATACCGAAGTACAAAGAAGATATCATAGTAAACGCACTCTCCAAACTGAAGCAGAGGGTCATCTGGAAGTATGAGAACAGCGGAGAAGAGGGCACACTTACTGGAAATATTCTGCGAGTAAAATGGCTTCCGCAGTATGAGCTCTTGCGTGAGTATTTTTATAAGTGGATATATCGAACTTTATTATATTTTAAGTTATAATTTATACGTGATAGAGCCATGCTGCAGTTATATTAGTAGTAAGTTTTAGCACGAATGGGTCGGCTCGACCGGGGAAGGACCACACTCTCACAGAATAAGCAGCGTAAAATAATAATAATAATAATTTAATAATAATAATTTATTTTATTTTGATAAAATGTACAAATTATTCCAATAAGTCTTAACTTAAAAATAGTCTACAATAACAGGCACCTGAACTAGGATAAACCTGTATCTCAGGTGTATGTGCTAAAAGATACATTAACAAATATTTTCTGTTTCTTATATAAAATGAATAACGTACTAGCTAATAAGGGTTATTTGGGTAAAATATATTATCATTAATTTACTTATGATATTAATTAACTTAAAACAATCAACAACTTCTCCGTATCATCGTATGACAAATTTTGTAACCATGTTCGAATTACCTTTTTTACAGTCTGCCATTTTTAATGGATATATATACAAAATTGCATTGACTTGATTATACAAAAAAGGGCCGAGAAATGTAAAAAATCTATGCATGAAATAATGCCTTATTCTAATGTTAGTTTCAATTACTTTATCTTTGCGCCTTTTATCAGTGACCTCTCTTCTATAAGGCAATCTTAAGTGCTGTTTTAGTAACATGCTCATAACAAATAACTGGCGCACTGAGAGGACATTATAGGATTTGTATAAGAGATGGGATGGAAATAGAATAGGGCGGAATGTTGCAACTTTTAATACAGCTCTTTGAGCGCGTTCCAGTGGTAGTAGTGTAGTTTTAGCTGCTCCACCCCAAGAGGTTATACAATAAGTGAGTATTGACTGACATAATGCGTAATATACTTGTTTTACTACCTTATTATCAGCAAAAGAACGAATTTTTTTTAAAAACAAACATTAGTTTACGAACTCTATTGCATAGGTGGTTTATGTGGTTTTTAAATGTAAACGTAGAATCTATAATTATTCCAAGGTACTTAACAGTTTTTGTATTAGAAATAACTGGGCAGTAACATTTAGACTCTCTGACTGAGTAACATTGATGTGCATAAAGTTCTGGAATGGTTATATGCTGGGTTGAGCTACGCATAGAAAAATGAATATATTTGGTTTTGTCCGTATTCAGTGTTAATATGTTTTGTTGGAGCCATTTATTAACTCTATCAAAACCTTGCTGAGCATATGAATAAACCTTGTCAACTGTATTTGCGGAAAAAAGTAGCACGGTATCATCTGCGTAAGATATTATTTTACCTGAGTTAAGTTCAAGATTGCAAAGGTCATTTATATAAATCAAAAATAGGGTTGGCCCTAATACACTTCCTTGTGGCACGCCAAAATGAGTACTTTTTTGTTCAGAGCTAACAACCTTATCGATTTTTATGCATTGATATCGATTTTCTAAATAATTCTTAAAAAGTTGAAGCTGCTTACCTCGAATACCTATGCTCTCTAACTTATTTAATAGGATAGGAATAGAAACCGTATCAAATGCTTTTGCAAGGTCAAGGAAAATGCCAATTGATTGGTTGCCTTTATCTAATTCTTGAGAGACATAATCGGTCATTTCCTGCACAGCATCAGCAGTGGACATTTTAGGCCTGAAACCATATTGCATATTCGATAATATGGATTTACTTTGTAAATAATTCATTAATCTGTTGTTAATTAATTTTTCTAATATTTTAGACGTGGATGAGAGTATTGAGATAGGCCGATAATTGGAAACGTTTTTTTTGTCCCCCGATTTGAATACTGGAACTACAATTGCTTTTTTTAAACAATCTGGGAAAATTCCTTCAGAGAGACAAATTCTGAAAATATGGGTTAATGGTGGTACTAGAATTTGTCTATATTTTTTTAATATACTAGTGGGTAATCCGTCCCATCCAACCGCGCTTGTTTCTTTCAGTCCCATTATAATCCTTTCCACCTCACTAGGGTCCGTATCTAATAATGTGAACGAGCTTAATTGGCAGGTTTTTTGAGTTAATAAAGTGGCCCTGTATTCACAATTATTGTTAGAGTTGTTAAATATAATAGCTTAATGCTGCTGTGTTTCGTATGGTGAGTGTAGAGAACAGGAGACCCTTTCTGGAAACGAGGCATTCCATCTTAGTGCTCAAGGGTGACAAGGCATTTGCATTTTAATACGTAACCGAGGATGGATATAGATGTCTATGGGCCACAGCAACCACTTACCACCAGGTGGACTGTGTGTTCATTTTTCATCCTATCCTATTAAAAAAAACTTTGTAGCTCAATGAATATGCGCTTGCCTTAAATTTTAAAGTAGCGAGAACCAGAGTTTGATTCCCGTCAGCACCAATGAAATTGTTACTTGCAATTTTATAAGTACTAATTTTTCACATGCACGGCGGTAAAGGAAAACATTGTGAAGAAACCTGCATATTATCTAAGAAATTCAAAAATTATGTGAATCCGTCAAACACTTAAATCCACTAGTAACCACGGCACGGGTCGCTTGAAATGTCAGCAATAAATAAAAATCGGAAATTTAATGCAATAAAATCCGTAACATTGTCATTCACGGAAATACAAAAAATATATACAGCAACATTTCCATATTTTACTAGTAACAAGGCATTTGATCTTAGTTCTCAGGGGTGCCAACTTAATAATTTCTACTATAAATTGATGATAGATGTAGAGTGTTTTTAATACGTGGTAGAGCCATGCTGCAGTTATTTTAGTAGTATAGTTGTAGCACGAATGGCTCGGCTCGACCGGGGAAGGACCACGCTCTCACAGATACCAGCGTAAAATAGTAGTTTAATGCTGCTGTGCTTCGTACGGTGAGTGTAGAGAACCGGAGACCCTTTTTACTGGAAACGAAACATTCCACCTTAGTCCTCAGGGTGACAACGCATCTGCATTCGTAATCGAGGATGGTCTATGGGCCACAGCAACCACTTATCATCAGGTGGAATGTGTGCTCGTTTGTCACCCTATCCTATAAAAGAAAAGTTTGCTCCAAATTAAAGTAAAGTACAAGTACGTAAGTAAGTAAGTAAAGTACGTAAGTAAGTAAATTACGTAACGTAAGTACATAGTAAGTACGTTTCTGAGCCACCTGCATCCATCGACTACCTTTTAATTCTTTTTAAAAATAAAAATAAATTCTATTAAAAAAATTTTTGGGCCACAGCAGCTACTTACCATCAGGTAGACTGTGTGCTCGTTTGTCACCCTTACAAACACGCTTTTTATACGTGGTAGAGACTTGCTCCAGCTATGTTATGGCTACAGTACAAATGGGTCGACTCAACCGTGGAAGGACCACGCTCTCACAGAAAACCAGCGTAAAAGAACTTCTCAATGCTGCTGTTTCGTATGGTTAATTTAGAGAACCGAATAATCTTTTTACTGGAAACCAAGCATTATATTTTAGTCTACAAAGGAGACAACGCATCCGCATTTTGATTCTTAATCGAGGATAAATGTAGCTGTCTATAGGCCACAGCATCCACTTACCATCGAGCGGATTGTGTCCACTTTTGTCACCCTTAAAAAAGTACCTAAAGATAACAATATTCAACATAACTTACTTAAGCACTCTGATGCATAATATACTTAAATAAATACACCTTCATTATTACAAAATCGGCACAAGTTCACATGTTAAGGACCCTTATACGAGTATTGCGTAATCGAAATTGTGAAAGTTGTCCCTTGAGTGTGGTGTACCTACGGATTGCAATGGCACATCTACGTCAGTTTTTAATTTTTTTTTGTATTCATCATTTTTAGGCATACTTTGAAAAAAACTTCAACAGTTGAAATAAGTGACTAACATGATTTGACCTGGTTTGACCTAAGTATTTGTTCGATTACTTGGACTAGTTAATTAGTAATATGTACAACAATGTGAACGAGGGGCGACTCTTTCAATGTTAATTACTATTATTTTGTTTATAAAACTCAAGGAAGAATTGACAAACAGACTTACAGTCATTGTGATGGTAAGTGACTACCGCAGCCCATGGACACCTGATACCAACTTCAAAGGAAGGAGGCTACAGAAAACCTAATTTACTTGTTAGGTACTTAAAGAGCTTTAGGCTCTGCAACCTCTCAGCTCAACTAGAGCCCTTCCATTACTCTACTAGGAAATTATCTAAAATTATTTTAGTCCCTGTATTTTAATTAATTTTTGTTTGATTAAAACTACCTTTACGGATTTTATCGCGTTTAATTTATTTTATTTATAATTCCCGACATTTCGCGTGCTTTCCAGCACCCATGGTCACGGGAGGTTAAGGTGACTGAAATCCCGATGTCATTGTTAACCCGGAGTCAGCTTTTTTATAATTGTTTTTGGTCCGATCTACGCAGAATGAACTTACTGTGTTTTGAAGTCTTGCAGTGGTATGATTGGGTTTAGTTTTAATTTTATTTATTATAGGGTCCCAAGCAGGTGGTAGTACCCAGTCTCCTTCTCTATTGAAATTTAACCTTGATCATTTGATCATTCTTGGTAGAAATCGATGTTCTTCCGCGACAATTTGTGGTGGATCTATCCGTCTAGGATATGATCACAAACTACAGACTTTCCGGAACATTGATGCTTCACGTCAGCTATGTGTTCTTTTACGCGGGTTCTAATTAATCTTAAAAATAAAATAAATTAAACGCGATAAAATCCGTAAAAGTAGTTTTAGTCAATGTGTAGTGTTCGCGTCAATATAAGAAATCATTAATATTTGTTTTATTTTTATTTTTTGAAAAAAGTAAAGCTACGCTGTTACTTTATTTCGGCTAAAGCACGAATGAGAATCTGCCACTCAGTTTTACAACAACAACAACAAAATTTGTTTTGTCACTCATCATTCATTCTTTCTAAATGAGCAAACCACCGAAGCATTCATTTTTCAATCTTGGTCACAACGTGTTGCAGAAAACATTTTTCTTCTATCACATAATTTCTCACTCTGTAATTCAAAGTCACCCCTAATATACTTCTTAATGATCGCATTTATACATTTATTGTACTCTCGTGCTTCTTCTGCCATACCCAACTTTCACTACTATACAAACACAGCATAGTGAATTGCCATACATACCTTCTTTGATGCGTTCTGACTTCCCACGATAGAGTTTTGTAATTAAGTGCTTAATACGTGGTAGAGTCACGCTGCAGCTATGTTATGGTTGCAGTACGAATGGGTTGGCTCGAGCGGGGAAAGACCACGCTCTCACATAATACCAGCGTAAAATAGCAGCTTAATAATGCATTCTGTAAGATCATTGTCCCCGGTCGAGCTGATCCATTCGTGCCGCAATATATCTGCAAGGTGGCTCTTCAACGTTAAAAAAGTGCCTCAAAAGCACGTGTTTACTACGCTTCGGATAACGGATAATGGCTTAATCGTCATGCTTAGCAGGCGAATTTACGATCGAGGAATCAGTCACTTCTTACCTTTGCTGTTTGCGGTTATAAGTTTTTTACTGGAAACGTGGCATTCCCTCTTAGTGCTCAGAGGTGACAACGCATCTACATTTAGATTCTTAATCGAGGATAGATGTAGATGTTTATGGGCCACAGTATCCACTTACCATCAGGCGGACTGTGTGCCCGTCTGTCACTCCTATTCTTTTTTTTATAGGAAAAATAGACTGAAGAGCTGTGAGTCATAGGTTTGCATCGCGCACGGGACAAGTATTTGAATGGTCTACAAATAATTGTTCAGAGCACGAATTACATGTGCAATATTTATGTGTGTATGTGACTAAACTCCTTCTAAACAGCTGGACCAATTTAGATGAAATTTTGTATGTGTGATTAAGTTAATTCGAGAATGGTTTAGATTCACTATTGGTCCCGATGAGCGGCGCTGTTGTCAAGATCCAGAAATCATCCGAGCGATGCCGAGGCAGATCGCTTCTTTACGAGTATATATAAAATGTCACTATGATACAAGTGTGATGAACAGATATTATAATAAAAAAAGGCAAACCTACGGAACAAAGCTTTATATTATTCAGCAGTGTTGTATATTGCACTGCGTTTTTGCCTTGACCATATTATAAATCGATGAATTTATCGGTTCATATAATAATCTTTCTTTCTTGATAATTGAATGAAACACTCACGGTGGTTTGCGGTTATACGTTTTATGTAAACGCTGATCTAAGTTTTAGATACAAAGTACCTACATATAACGATTTGTACGTGGTATTCTAGAAAAGCTTCTTCGAAGGTAAGACGAATGGCTGTAATGATGTCATTTCTTACATAATTTTTCTCGGTTTTTTTTAATCTAGGCATCTTTTGCTTGGACCGAAATAAAGAGGATGTAGCAATATAAAGAAAGGAAACCCTTTAGAACCAGAATCTTATTTCATGATATGTACGGTGTACTTCTTTGTCAAATTTCAATTAAATCTATTCAAGCATATTTGCATAATTGAGCGACACATATCCCAATATACAATCATACATTACCACAGAATAAATAATAGTACTACGACATTACACACATATTTACAAAATTTGATTTTTTTACATATTACATACATATTTACAGTAGGTATTTAACAGCCATGACTTCACTAACTTCGAACTGACTACCTATTCCCGCGACTTCATTTGCATGTAATTAGTAGGTACTTTTGTTACGATAAGTGTTGATGATTTATTTTTAACTTTAATTGTCGCGAAGGCCATCAAATTGCGACATATTCAAAAAAATATGCTCCTGAATTATTACCTTTTTTATATAGAATAAACGTGACGAACGAGCACACAGTCAACCTGATGGTAAATGGATGCTGTGGCCCGTAGACATCTTCATTTATACTCGATTAAGAATCAAAATTTAGATGCGTTGTCACCCCCGAGGATTATGATGGAATGCCTCACTCATTTCTAGTAAAAAAGTTTTCTAGTTCTCTATACTCATCATGCGAAACACAGCAGCACCAAGCTGCTATTTAAGGTAAAATATAACCTCAAATGGCTTAGCAAGATCCTCCGTTATGCCGAAAGTATTGCAGCATTAATTTTGAAATAAATATATGGTAAAGTTGAGGATTAATGTTAAGGACTATGTTAGATGAAAACATGATTCCGTAAAAAAATTTCGATAGAAAAAAATCCAAAGTTACCTCCAAACTGATCAAAAAACCGCTGTTATACATAAAATACTTTAAATAAGATCATGAAACTTTGCATACTAACTGAACTAACTATGCTTGTTGTGCTTATGTTATTTACTTTTTTTAAATACCATTATTTTCACTGTAAAAAGAAATTACCTAAACTATTGGCGCGGCGTCTTGAAGCTTGATTCCTGTCGCCCCGCCCCGTTAGTATCGCTTAGGCTTTTTAAGGGATAAGTTGTGTCGCTTACGATCAGTATACACATTACGCAACAGGACGACGTGAAATTAAAATGGGAAATAACCGTGATAAAAATAAGAAGCGACTGGGTTGGCGTTAAGAAACAGGCATAAATATGATAAATCTAATGAAATAAGTATCTAACGACCTATCTACTTACAGTATTAGTGATTACAAACATGTCGGTACATAGCATACGACGCGCGGGGAAGTGGGAACGAAATTAGAATTCGAGCTGACTTACTATATCCATTGATTTATATATTACACTAGATTATTAATAACCGCGCCAAAGCGTTGCCACTGCACATATGGCCACAGCCATATGCCTGGCTGACGTCAGTTCAGTGTTCAATGTGACGCCGACAGAATTTAGCCGCGAAAAATATATATAAATGCGTAGTGAAAGAATGCTATTCAAGGTCACAAAAACGTAATAAATCAAGCGTAATCACTTTCAACATAACTTTTAGTTCTTGTTTTCATATAAACGTAAAAACCTCAAATAATTAAATAAAATTATCGAATATTGCCATTTAGGTTCAATGTTGCCACTTTTCCGCATTTGTGATTATCCTACATTAATGGGATACTATATAATTAATGGAGTAAGTTAATTTGTTACCTCTGATTTTAAATATTTCGGAAATTATAATTAAAAACTACGTTTTAACTTTCATACAAAATAATTAATTATTCTTATTTTAGTTTATTCATGAATTATCTATTAAATATATTTTATTACCTATTTTATATTAATAATTTTATATTTATTATGATTTCATATTAATTTTATATTAATTCTATTTTATTACCTATTTTATATCGTTTGATTTATTAGTACAATAAAAATATTTATAAAAATATGTTTTAATTCATCATTATGATTATTTCTATTCATCTGATAAGCTTTGTATCCTTTTTTTCTAAGGGGACGCAATAAAGATTTTAAAATAAAATATATATTTTTAATATAAAAACAATTAACTGCAGATTAAAAAAAAACTAATTTTTATTGCGTATTTTAGGTAAAATTTCATATACTAAGCCACACAAACCCGCCATTGCATGTTTGTGTGCCTATCTTTATCTAACCTTAGCGACGATACTGTTTTCGCAACTTGTGTAAGTGAGATAGATATATGTTTATTCAAAATTGTTATTAGTTGCGCGGTAATGTGGTTTGCTCCTCTAGTATTGTATAACTCAATGACTATATCCCCGTAACCCGTAACGCTGGTACGAATATTCTGTGAGAGCGTGGTCCTATCCCTCTAGGACCGATCCATTCAGCACGAATGGATCGGTTACCGCCTCGTATAAATTAGTATAATTCCCTAATTCTGCCAAAAAGTATTATGATACTATGATACATTAGCATAGACAGTAGAACGAAATCATAACCATATAGTCTTAGTAAAAAGTCAGTCACCAGTTACGACCCTATGGCAGAAGAGCGTGTTTGTCCACCTCGCCGAACATTCTTAACACAGCCCTTACAATATTATGTTTTGCTAAATTTTAATAAAATAACTAAAAGCTGACTTTAAATTACTAAAAATAATTTTAAAAAATCCAAGTAATAGCTTCCGAAGTCGGTGCGAAGAAGTGTAGGTACTTATAGAAGAAATAAAGTTCCGACTTCGAAGGTTAGTAAGTAGGAAGAAAAGTTTTTTGAAAAGTTATTTTTGACGCTTTTGAGGGTCCTTAGGAATATCACAAGCTCAAGTAAGCAACAAGAATGTTGTCTAAATAGTTGTATTAAAAAATCTCATCTCTTATTTTACCTCCTTTAGTGGTACCTGCACTTTTTCTCCAAATGGATATGGGACCATGTATGAAGTATAACCTATTCAATAAATAAGAATTAACGAAAAAAAATTAAAGAAAAACTGATTGACACCCAAGGTGGTACGTAAAATAGACGTTAGATGGCCTGAATTTATGGAATCATGAATTTTTAATAAATGTTTTTTTTTTTCAATATGGTTAATTGTATTTGTTATTTTTTTACTGTTTACTGCCGATGCTACGTGGCTGCCATTTCTGTATGAAAATCATAGATCATGGAAAGTGAACCATACAGATGGAAAACGCACTAAACTATCTACTACCGGTTTTGATGGCTCTTTTTTTATTCAATTTAGTATTACTTGGAGTCATTTATCTTATTACTTATTTAAACGAAATATTTTAATCCGATCATGTTTAAAATATCTAAAGAAGTCTTCGACATTGTTAATGTACTCGTAGTTTTAAAATACGGGACAGCCAATAATTTTTACGACGAGTAGATTAATTTCCCTTCAAATGTCTATACTCTTTTCGATATACCTTATATAATATTAGTACTTACTAATTACAAAAAGATTTATATTAATTTTACCTATTACGAAGATGAGGTTTGGTCGTTCTTCACTGCTTGTTTATTCCATAGGCACACGACACCTTCGTACCCATTGATTTATATAACACTAGATCAGTAATAACCGCGCCAAAGCGTTGCCACTGCACATATGGCCACAGCCATATGCCTAACTAACGTGAGTTCATTGTTCAATGTGACGCCGACAGAGTTGAGCCGCGACAAAAATGGGTAAATGCGTAGTGAAAGAATGCTATTCAAGGTCACAAAACGTAAAAAATCAAGCAGAATCACTTTCAACACATAATTTTTAGTTCTTGTTTTCATATAAACGTAAAAAAACCTCAAATAATTAAATAAAATTATCGAATAATGCCGTTTAGGTCCAATGTTGCCACGTTTCCGCATTTGTGATTATCCTACATTAATGGGATACTATATAATTAATGGATTAAGTTAATTTGTTACCTCTGATTTTAAATATTTTGAAAATTATAATAAAAACTGCGTTTTAACTTTCATACAAAATAATTAATTATTCTTATATTAGTTTATTCATGAATTATCTATTAATATTAAATATATTTTATTACCCATTTTGTATTAATAATTTTATATTATTTATAATTTCATATAAATTTTATATTAATTATATTTTATTAGATACCTATTTTATATTGTTTGATTTATTAGAACCATAAAAATACGTTTTATTTCATCATTATGTTTACTTCTATTCATCTGATAAACTTTGTATCCCTTTTTTTGTAAGGGGACGTAATAAAGATTTTAAAATAAAATATGCTTTTTTAATATAAAAACAATTAACTGCAGCTTAAAAAAACTCATTTTTATTGCGTATATTAGGTAAAATTTCATATAGTAAGCTACACCAACCCGCCATTGCATGTTTGTGTGTCTATCTTTATCTAATCTTACGACGACGATATTGTTTTCGCAACTTGTGTAAGTGAGATAGATATATGTTTACTTAAAATTGTTATTAGTTTCAAAGCTACGTCGCGTCGTCGCGTTTGGATAGTGGTTACACTTTTTTCGACGCGCGGTAATGTGATTTGCTCCTCTAGTGTTGTATAACTCAATGTTCGTACCTTGTTGAACAGTACGCGTAAACGACGCCGTTTCGGCAGCGTTTACGACTTTTTCTCGCGAGCATTGAGCTATAATGCTTCCTATCTCATTTTCTCCCATGTTAAATCTTATTAATTTATGTGTCTGTCCCTTTTTACTGTCGCTTTTTCGTTTCATAGACTTTCAAATCACAACGATGCTAAAGAAGTTTTCACTTCAAAAAGAACATAAAGTCGCATTGATAAACTCCTTTTTTGTAGTCAGCTACAAGCATTATTCATGAGCTGTGATGGATAAATTTATAAAATTATTGTATTGTCAATGGTCCTTGATACGAGTGCAAATTTTCAAGTCAATTGGCCGTCTACAAGTTAATGAAAATACACGCGAAGCTAATAAAATCACATGGGTAAAGTTTTGGACGACACACACGGTCAGTTAAAATGATCAGTTGAACTGACGTATATCCAAAAACTGACCGTGAGTGTGAAATCTAAGTTGAAATTTTTAACTGACGGCAACCCACGGATTTTTTTCGGGAGTACTATCAGTTGAACTGACGTACATTCAAAAACTGATCGTGAATGTGAAATCTTAAGTTGAAATTTTCAACGGCACTCCATGGAGTTTTCCGGGCGCACCGTATGATTAAAGCGTGTTAAAAACTATACATTTGTTCGACCGAATTTAACTACGAAAGGTAACGAAGTCACAGACTTATGAAAAGTTGCTTGAGAGCACGTAAAATACCAACTAATCTTTAGTTTTCTTTATAAAATTTTAAAGATTTATTTGTCAAATCTCTATAAACAAAGACACGGTTTTTTTCTTGTTTGAATATGTACGTATTCAGCTTAATTTTTTGCAAAAAAGTTAATCTATATGCACATAAATTGAGATGACTTCTTTACAAATATAAATTGAGTAAATTTAAGCTTTTTGTATGTAAAATATATGGTATAATTATCGAAAATAATTTGTTCACTTTTACACAATACAAGTTATACAAGTTATAGTTATAGTATTGAATATGTCATGTATTTACATAGTTACTTGTTTCTGTGATCTGAGGTTACGTCATACTTTTTTACATATTTCGAATGGATCTGGAAAGTTTTCAAAGGAATATTTAACAAGAATGTGCTTTTACAAAAGACTAAAAAAGTTGACATTTTAACTACCTACATATTAGAGAGAAAGAGAGAGAGATTAAAAAACGACTGGCCTAGGTATTCGTATCTCTGACAAATAATATAGCATATATAATATAGCAATATAATGAAAGCTTCGCGCCTCTAATTTCAGCACTACTAACTAGGCCAGCAATTAGTACACTGTAATCAAAATGATTTCCTTAATATATCAATGTATTATTTATAGTACCGCACTATACCGTAAGTAATCTATTTTATAATTGTATTCTTTCACAGAACACAATAAGATCATCGCGTTCATAACACACGGTGGACTTCTGGGCATGACGGAAGCGATATCAGCAGGCAAGCCCATGGTGGTCGTACCATTCTTCGGAGATCAACCCGCTAATGGCGCGGCCGCAGCTGCAGCTGGCTTCGCGAAGGTCGTATCATATATGGAGCTCACTGAGAAGGTCCTGACTGAAGCTCTTGATTTTGTACTCAGTGCTGAGTAAGTTATTATTAATCACTTACTAACTTCAACTTCGCACTCTATTTTTCAAAGTTATTGTTTAATTCTCTAACGACTATTGTTATTTAAATAACTAATGTTGCAGACAGTTCGTCTATTTTTACCACCTCAACATAGATTTTTTTTAACTTATAGGCCCTGAATGGTAAATTAACGCACCGTCTTTGGGTAACAAAAGCTTATTCACTCTTGTGTTAAATGCGCCCAGTGTTTGGACAAAAAGGCAGACGCCAACAAATTATTCCACTACTTAGCTGTTCGCATTAAAGACGAAACAAACCGTTCGGTTCTAATGCATGGAATATCGACAACAACAGGGTGAAGCCCACCTGGTTTAGAGGAAGATGATAATTCAGCTGTCGATTCCGTGGTGCAGTGGCTTAGCAATGAGTTACAGCGCTAAGGGCTAAGGCTAAGGGCACGGAACAAATATTTGTAAGGCCTACAAGTAATTGTTCCGGGTCTGGATGTTTGTCCTTGTGAAATTTATGTTTGTAAACTGTCCCCACGATTTAGCAAAAAAACCTAATGTGGAGGTAACGTTTTTCAACAAAGAAAAGATTACATATTTTATCGATAAAGAAACAACAAACAAACAAACAAATTACAAATCCGTGATAGCTTACGAGTTACGCGCTTATCATTACGTGAAAAAACCGAATTCAATCTCTTCAGCACCAATGCAACAATCCCTGGCACTTGCTCATTCGTCGACAACTAGATTTGCACTATCGACTTCCGGTCTGAGCAGGGGAGTGATGTGGCGGTGCTAACGTCGCGCCACAAGCGAAACACATCGACGCCTAAATCGCGCTATCAAAGTTCCGAATCAAAAATAGTATATAGTATAGCTCCGAACTAACACAGGGAGCGTTGGGCGCTCACCAATCAGAACACCTTGCCCGTCGGGAGATCTCCGCTTTTTCTTCCACTATAACATGAGGAAACCTGTATAACTGAGAATAACAAAAATAAAATATTTCACAGAAAAAAACAAGTTCGCCAGCACAAATTGTGTAAAGTAGGGGATTTTTCTTATAGCTCAAAATATTTTTTACATCTTCTTTCATCGTTTTTAAACCTGATAGGACTCACTGTAGTTAGGTACGTTATCTTTGACTTTAAACGTCTAAATTATATGATTATTGACAGCCATTGTAAACCGTTTATATTAATATTATAATAGTTTTGTTGAAACCATAGATATATTTTTAATATTTCTATGGTTGTCCAGTCCTCCATGGTAAAAGTAATGAAACAACAAGCAAATTGCGCATACACCACTTGTAAAAGTGTTAAAGTACAGAAAGAAACCGGGTTCTATTTCTTAAAGAAAAATCTAGGTCTAAAACCAAGCTAAACGAGTTACAAACGCTCGCTTTCCCTCCATCTACCATGTCGATTACTGCACAGTTATCAGTTTTATTAAAGCAGTTAATAATTAAAAAAATTTAATCAATAAAATTCAATTTTTACAATTTTCAATCAACAAATGCTTTTATGCTCTTATATTATATTATATTAAATTTTTGTATAATTCCAGGACTCGAGTGAAAGCACGTCTTGTGTCAAGCATTTGGCGGGACCGACAAGCTGACCCTCTAGAAACTGCTGTTTACTGGACTGAAAGGGTTATACGCTGGGGCCATGCCGCTCCTCTTCATTCTTCGGCAAGAGACATGCCATTTTATCAGTTGGCATTACTCGATGTCATTGCTGCATTTACAGTCGCCATTTTGATTTTGGTGTCATTATTGTGGTTTATTTTATCTACGGTATACCGTCTAGTATTCAGTAAAGAGAGTAAATTAAAAATACATTAGTGTAAAATAAAATAAAAAATAGTAATATTATTATTAAGTAATATAATTCAAGACGTTATAACTAATATTATTAAAGTTTGGTTTCGATGAACCCCTAAAAGATATACCTAACGATTATCAATGTGCATTCGATGATTGTATAGTTGCCGACACGAGTCGTGAGCACAGATAAACTGTGGTGGGAGGTAGGTACACTGTCGGGCAAAATTATTGGTTACCTTTATTATTTCAATTCGTAATTGAATATTTTCGCCGACTTTTATGAAAATGTTTACTCGAACACATCAACTATTACTTTGATATAGTAATGTTGCAATTATTCCTGTCCGTTATTTTATTATCTACTATAAAGTATTTAATGTATACCTGGCGGTTAGAATTGATTATTTTATTAAGAAGAAGGAAGAGGTGATATGCCTTCCATAAAATCTGGTGTTGCGGTGCGCCGTACAGTAGCTACTGAGACATTAGTCGCCTCAGCAGTCTGTTTATATACGTCTATGATGTTTTTTGCAGTACCTAATTTTTTCATGTAACTAAACACTGAATAGACCATTTGTCGGGATTGTCTATTTAACACCGAATTCTTCCTTCTCTGCATATTTAGACCAAAATCTGAACACTCAAATTATAACAACAAAAATAATTAAACACAAGAAATAACAAAAACAATTAATAACAAGGAATACACAAACAACAATTAACAACGAGGTAACAAAAGCAATTAACGAAAATAAACTAATTAAAAAAGTTATCACTAAAATTATTGCTCTGAAGTGTACGGAAGCCGAATGATACGTTCGAAACCAATAAACGACGAGAATCGACTGATGAACCAATCACGTTGAACGTCAGCGTGGTCAACGTCGTATCGACCAATAAAAAGTGTGCTCACGACTTATGTCGGCAATTATACAATGTATTTGTTTGTTTTGTCCCAATTAATCATGTTTTGTTGACGCTGCCACTGCAATATACAACAACAGCGCAAACAGGCTGAACAACAAGGGAACCCTAATCATGCTTTTGTAGTTTCGAAACAACTCGGCAATTTAAAGAACAATATCCATACAAGATCCATACTGCCAAATAGAGCGTTGGCCACTTCTCGGGCTAAACATCTTGCCCGACGATAAATCTTCTCGTACAAAAAGTTAATAAATATTTGATTATGTTAAGGGAAGTTTATTACCATAATATTACTATAATAATCAGGAAAAGAAAACCTAGTGTAGGGGTAACTTTCAGAAATAAAAAAATACATAATCTGTAAGACGTTAACTGCTAGCTTTAGGTACCTAGCCAAAAAATACCCTACCGTTGACATTTGCTTAACCTGATAAAACAAATTATACATCTCGTTAGTTAATAATGACTATTTTTATTAAAAATTTCACATATACGTAGCTTGCCTAAAACATTTAAAAGAAAGTCGAAGAATTGTTAGTTAAGATCTATATTAGTAAGCAGATACTGTCAAATGATATTAATTAACTGTACAGAAGCATTTTTAAAGATTTTACAACAAAGATAGAAAATATTTCATTTACGTTAAGTTTATGTTGTTCTCTCTTTGTTCTTAAGGAATTCCACACGATTACCTAAATGATATTTACTGAAGTGTTACAGAAACTAACTTTATCGTATAGTTACGAAGTTATATATGATGTTATTAAACTAAGCTAAATTATAAGATAACAAACACTTATTAGTAGCTGGAACATCAGAACGCATTTATTTAATTACATAAATTTTTCAACAACATAAAGTAATCTATTACGAACTTGTTAGTAACGCAGCAGTAACTTTCACTTACGATGCGACGTTGTTAAATTTGTACTATTATAATATATATTATTATATCTATTATAAATATTTGCTTAAAGATGTTCAGAAAAAGTTTGGAACTACGATGGTTACTGAATGGAAATGACAAAGGAAAAGTGCCTAATAAAAGTTGTATTAGGTTTTAGTTTTCCCTAAAAACTAATACAACATTTTAGATTTCCAACAAATTACTGTCATTTGTATCTATTAGCAATAGCACGGCGTCGTGAAAGACGGCTTTTGAAAATACGAGTAATATCAGTTTGCATTATTTTTTGTGTATTTTCTTTCATTACGACATGCTTAAAATTAGTATATTTTAAATTCAGCAAATTAATAAATACGTTTAGGAAAAACCCGTAAAGACGTCTGTAAATAACTATAGGATATGTATGAATAAAAATAATAAAAAATATTTGTGATACCTAGTTGTTATAAGTATTCTGTTGACTCTTGAAATAAAATACGTAAATAGTAGCAGTATTTTATTTAAAATTGTACCGATATTCAAACGACTGAAATACTCTATTGGAATTGCATATGGACATATCGATAATATATATCGATAATTATAAATATATCAATATCAGAGTTTTATATAATAAGTTTATTTATCGAAAATCCGATATTTAAAAAATATCAACAGTCCTAGTTTGAACTGATCATTTGAACTGACCATATGTGTCGTCCAATAAGTATTCTGAAAGAAATTATATTCCTTTCCTCTATTGACTTTATACGGCTCGGTGGCTGAGTGGCTAAGGCGTTTCCCAGCGGTGCTACAGGTTCAAATCGCGCACGGAATAAGTTTTCTCTGGCCTATAAATAATTGCACCCAGCATGGATGTTTTTCTTCGCGGTGGTAACGTTTAAAAAAGAAGAAATACGTACCTCTAAACAGTTAATTGACGAAAATATCGCATTTTTTTATAGAATACGGGTAACACGAGCACATAGTCCACCTGATGTTAAGTGGATGCTAGTGGCCATAGACACCTACATCCCTCCTCAATCAAAATACAGATGAACTATAATATGGCTACAGCATGGCTCTACCATGTTGGGAAAATCTACCTGTTGGCCATAAGTCGCCAAGGGAAGGCGACGCATAGAAAACTATACAGTGAAGACAGCTCATTTGTCTAGCCTCACCTATTAATTGTCGCTCGCCTAGCTGACGTGCCTTGGTACTACTCGGAATCGCTCGCCACGAAGCATCCCACGTGGGAAAAGTGTCGGCTTTTCTGCACAAATCAAAGGCGCTCGCCTGCACTCGGCAAGTCGTATCCACAATTTTTTTATATAGAATAAGGGTAACAAACGAACACAAGAATCAAAATGCAGATGCGTTGTCACCCCTAAGGATCTCGAACTCGATTTAGTAAAAAAGGTCTCCGGATCTCTACACTCACCATACGAAACACAGCAGTACTACGCTACTATTTTATGCTAGTATTCTGTGAGAGCGTGGTCCTTCCTCGGTCAAACAGACCCATTCGTACTACAACCATAATATCGCTGCAGCGTGGCTGTATCACGTAAAATATTTGTCGGCCATGACTGTATGTTCACTTTTTCTAACTTGACCAACATTTAGACTGTATAATGATTTCTTATATTTACGCGAACACTACACATTGAAATAATACTAGATTTTACGGAATTTATCGCGAATTTAACGCGATAAATTCCGTAAAATCTAGTATTATTTCAATATTTAGACTGTAGATACCTGTAGCATTCTTACATCACTTTAACTACGCTCGCTTTGGCTGAAGCTTGGCCAACATGTATTACCGGCTTGACTAGCCTGTGAATATCCTACCACTGGCATTGGCCTAACGTTAGGTTTGAATGTGTAATATAACGAGAAGACTTAGAACTTGTTAGAACTTAATTCTGAATTCTGATTCTTATATTTTTTTATTTTTATTTTAAAATCTTTATTGCGTCCCCTTATAAAAAGAATACAAAGGTTGGACTTAATGCCTTTAGGCATTAAGTCAAACCAAAGAAAAGAAAAAGGGGAAAAGATAAACTAAAATTAATACACATTATATGTAAAAAAAACAGACTATGATATTATAATATTGTAAGTAAATACATATATATTCATACTTTCACATAATATATTAACTCTAGCCAGAATATCTTGAAACGTCGAGATCTGACGAGTACTCGATTTTCAAAAACCATGGTGAAAACAACTTCCCGATTTTTTGAAAATCATTGATTTTTCATAGCGGGAAGTTGAAAAATTGTATAAATATTTTAGCTCAGGGCTCGCCGCAAATTTCGCAGTTTGCGAGGAGCAAGCTTTGATCCCCACTAGCATCAATGATTTGCAATTTTAAGCTGTGATTTACCTCGTGCTCATATTATGATGTCTGAGGCATATGAATATAATTTCGAGTACATAACAGGTCCGCCAGCACGTACTGGAGCAATGAAGCAAACTAATAAACTTAATAATAATAAGAATGGTCAATCTTAGAACATAATATACTATACGTTTATATTTTAGGTTCTAACTGGCAAGTTAAACAATAAAAAAATACTATATATTATGACATCAGAATCGCGATCGCAACGCCCGTGTGCGAAAAGTACAGTGTCAAACATCATTTTATATTCATTTAACTTAACAGGAAGCTCCAACCAAAATAAGGTGTCTGTAATCATACAGATTAATGTTCGAATCATGGTATCGGAAAATTCGCACCTGGGAAGGTTCCTAATATATAAAAAAATATTTCTATAGTTACTTCTTAATCTTCAATTGATCGTCATCATTATCATCAGCAAAAGTCCCCACAAGTCCACTGCTGATCGTCGTCATAAGTACTTTGTTATTTAATTTGAAAACGCAATCTTTGTGACAGACTCTGTTTTTTAAAAATCCTTCGTTGTTTTTATAAGCACTTTATTTTTCAACACACAATAAGCAACAGTAAGTAAATTACCAATCTTAATAATATTAGTATACTTATTCGAATATTCCAGCTTCATACTAGTTATTACCCAGTGTGATGTCGGTAACCATGGCAGTGAAATATCTGTAATATATGGAAAAAAGTTTGCATATACATAAGAAAAATAATTTATTTAATACCAATTAATGTTAACTTGATTGTGAGGCCTTATTTCTAAATATTCGGCTAAACAGAGATTTAGGACACAGACAGCAAGAAATTTAAGCAGTGAAAAATTCATGACGCTTCCGCGATAATTTCACTCTCAGTGAGTGATAAGTAATTACACCTCATTTTACGAAAACGTAACACTAGGGATTTCCCCTGTCCACACAGACACGAGGCAATGAACTTACATAAATTACTAATGGACAAACATACAGTTCCGGGACAACTGCTTGCAGGGCATACAATTGCTATTACTACATCGCAGTCAAACGCTTAAATCTAGGTTGACAAAATATCTAACTACCTGCGCATTTAAGCTAATGCCATCAGCCAGTTAGGGAATTTGTCGCACATGGAACGTTTGTTTCGTCGATGGATCAACTTCAACGCACCTTAAACGATTTGTTACCAGTCGGTCACATTTCATAGAGGTATTTATTTGAACTTTGTTGCACAAAAAATGTATAAAAGATAAGTAAGCGGAGAACAATACTTTGGAGATGCAATATGATTTGAAAGAGAAAGAATTAATAATCAAAAAACCACCTTTTCGCCTTTATAAATTAGACAAAAAACCAGACCGACATAAAGGAACTAAGATTATAATCAGAACGAAGATGTAAATTGTAATCATCACGAGAAAAAGAACATGGGAGTACGTGGATCGAAAAAAATGGAGAAAAGGGTGCGTAGTATCCTAGATCTACGATGTTAAAAAGGCAACCACTGCAGTTATATTAGGATCGAGGAAGGACCACGTTCTCTCAGAATACCAGCGTAAAATAGTAGCCTAATACTGCTGTTTCGTATAGTGAGTGTAAACCGGAGACCCTTTTTACTGGAAACGAGGCATTCCATCTTAGTAACCACGGGTGACAACGCATCTGCATTTTGATTTGTAATCGAGGATAGATGTAAATTCCGTCTATAGGCCACAGCAACCACTTACCATCAGGTGGACTGTATGCTCGTTTGTCACCCTATTCTATAAAAAAAAGTAGGGAAGTCAGAAATGTGGTAAAATTTTTGTCCAAAATTAAACTAATGCAGTTGTTTAAAAGTCGTCCAATTTGTTTACAAGAATTTGATCGGCATCAAAATAACAAACATCAGCATAATCGAGAAGCAATGACTGCACCATCAATAACTTTGTACGTAAAGGTATATTTTTTGAACCGTAATAAATATTTAAGCGTATTTGTAGCCACCACCACCTTATGACATACATTCGTAATATGAGGAACACAATACAACGAGCTTTGTCTATGATAACGCTTAGATCCTCAATATGCGGAGAGTAGGGAATAATTGAATCATTAAAAATAAAGGGAGAAACCGTCGTCTAGTTACGAAATAAAATAAGCTCAGCTCAATAAAGACCGATTTACACTTTGATAAGTAGGTACAGTAGCGAGTTATGAGGTACCTTGAGAATCACCAGCTGATTAGTGATCGCCAATACGGTTTTCGCCGTGGTCGGTCAGCTGGTGATCTTCTGGTCTACCTAACTCACAGATGGGCGGAGGCAGTAGAGTCCAAGGGGGAGGCATTGGCCGTTAGTTTGGACATTGCGAAGGCCTTTGATCCGGTTTTGCACAAAGCGCTTCTTTCGAAGCTCCCTTCCTATGGGCTTCCCGAGAAATTGTGCGATTGGATCACTAGCTTTCTTGCAGATCGGAGCATCAAGGTCGTTGTAGACGGTGCAAGCTCCGATTGCAAGCCTATTAATGCTGGTGTTCCACAAGGCTGCGTGCTATCGCCAACGCTGTTTCTTCTGCATATCAATGATATGTTGCAAACCCCATTTCAAAAATAAAATTAGAAATTTGTTCATGAATAGCTTCAAAAATTTTGGACAGAAATGGAAGGATGAATATGGGCCTAAAATTAGACGTATATAAAGGGTTGGGGACCTTTGATAAAGGGACAACAATAGCCTACCACCATGGAGTTGTGGACCAAGGACGCTGGAGTCAAGAGAAAAGTTGGTAATATGTGTGATAATGGGAAAAATGAGATCTACTCGTAAGATAGAAATGAGCATAACTCTATAATGATTTCTTATATTTACGCGAACTCTACACATTGAATAAAACTACTTTTACGGATTTTATCGCGTTTATTTTACTTTTAATTACTTTTATTTTTAATTCCCAACGTCTCGGGCGCTTTCTAGCACCTATGGTCACGGGGGACTAAGATGACTGACGTCCCAATGTCATTGTTAAACCCGGAGTACATTCAGCTTTTTTTAATTATTGTTTATGGTCCGATCTATGCAAAATGAATTGACTATATCCTGAGGTCTTGCAGTGGTATGCTTCGGTTTAGTTTTAATTTTATTGATTATAGGATCCCAAGCAGGTGGTAGTACCCAGCCTCCTTCCCTATTGAAATTAGGATGTTTTTTAATTTCAATAGCCTCACGTATCATCCTTGGTAGGAATCGGTGTTCTTTCGCGAGGATTTGTGGTCTATCAAATCTGATGTAATGGTTGGGGCCGTCTAGGATCGCAAACTGCAATAAACGTTCCGTGAAGTGGCGGCGCTTAGCTGCTCTTACCTTCCAGTTGCATCGATTCCTGGCCACATGAATAAGGACTAGTTTTCCTCACAACGGTGACGGTTTGCCCCCCTCCCCCCCATAGATCCGGGGCTGCATATTCAAGAAGCGATCGAGCGGAACCAGGGCTCCAAAGTCTTTGCCAGAGATCTGTCTGACGCAGCATCGTTTCCGGGACACCTGAGAGTTTGAGTGAGATTGGGAGATTTTATGGTCAGTTTTACACTTCATCGTTAGAGCCACACGCAGGTGTGAGTAACGATTCAAGAGCAAGTCTTATCCGACACTATTACGATGATATCCTGGACGTCAATCTGAGGGACATTAGAATAGCTCTCCAGCAAGGCCCCAAGCGAGGATGGAATTACAGCGGGGCTTCTGAAAATGGGTGGAACACCGGTACTTTAAGTCATTCAGACGCTTTTCAATTCTGTCCTCCATAGAAACACTACTCCGGAGGCGTGGAGCAGAAGTGCGGTGGTCTTGTTCTTCAAGAAAGGTGACAAAGTTCTCTTGAAGAACTACAGACCAATTTCCCTTCTGAGCCGCGTCTACGTGCTGTTTTCGAGTCATTATAAATCGTCTCGCACGCAGACTCGACGACTTCTACCATAAACTACATACATACCTTGCGGCAGATTGTACAGGAGACCGAAGAGTACAATCTGCCACTCTGCCTGGCGTATGTGGACTATGAGAAAGCCTTTGATTCCGTCGAAATTTGGGCGGTGCTACAGTCCCTTCATCGGTGCCAAGTTGACTGTCGGTATATCGAAGTGCTCGATGTTGTTGACGAGTACGTTTATCCGGGACAAATAGTCCGACTATACCTATTTCAACTTCGACCGACAGGTAAATCGACGGAGTCAACGCGTTCGGGAAATTACGACACATCTCATCAGGTATACCTCAAAACCTGAAAACTAGATTGTACAACCAGTGCGTGTTGCCATTGATGACTTACGGATCTGAGACGTGGTCCTTCACTGCTGGCCGTATGAGGACGCTCAAGGTCGCTTAGCAAGGTATAGAGAGGGCTATGCTCGGTGTTTCTCTGCTTGATAAACTTAGAAATGAGGAAATATGCAGTAGAACCAGAGTGACCGACACAGCCCAATGGATTAGTAAGCTGAAGTGGCAATAGGCCGGCCATATATCTTGAAGAATCGACAACCGATGGGGAAAAAAGGTTCTCGTGTAGTGGCCTCGTACCGGTAGGCGTAGTGTAGGGCGACCCCACACTAGATGGAGTGACGACATGGTAAGTCGATGGATGCAGGTGGCTCAGGACCGTGCTTCGTGACATTCCTTGGGGGAGGCCTATGTTGAGCGGTAGACTTGTGAAGGGCTATAATGATGATGATGATGACGAATGCCTTCGGCAGATCGACAACGGATAGGAATTGAAATTCACAGATTTTAAAACCGACCGATTTGATAAGCGTCCATACGCGCATAGCTTTAGCCACTGGGCCTGAAAGTGTCAAAGTTGAAGGTTCAAATTTTTTAATGACACAGATCTATGTTTTTGAAGTTACAACTGGAAAGCAAATAATAAAATTGAATCGAAACGTCGGGAATTAAAAAAGAACGAAACTACAAATTAAACGCGATAAAACCCGTAAAATTAGTTTTAATAATAATAAAATTATCGAACATTCATACGCTTCTAATTTTTATTACAATTGATGACTTAAATGATACATTTTAATAATTTAACACATGCTAAAATATAATGCATATAAGTAACCAAAATTATATATATATATATATGTGTATGTGTGTGTGTGTGTGTGCGTGTGTGTGCGTGTGTGTGTGTGTGTGTGTGTGTGTGTGTGTGTGTGTGTGTGTGTGTGTGTGTGTGTGTGGGTGGTGGTGAGTGAGTGAGTGGTGGTGAGTGAGTGAGTGCGTCCTCGGTGGTGCGTGGTGCTTGCGTGCGTGCGTGCGTGCGTGCGTGCGTGCGTGCGTGCGTGCGTGCGTGCGTGCGTGCGTGCGTGCGTGCGTGCGTGTGTGTGTGTGTGTGTGTGGGTGTGTACTACTAGACAGCATAGCCCGTCAGAGCAGAGGCCTTAATATAAAGTTACGGTCAACTCTTTTAGCTGGCTGCAAGCGGACGCGAACACCAATTCTATATGCCTTTGTAACCTACAGTGTTTTGTTTAATATGATTAAGGAAAGGGCTGTGGCTATTTATGTGCACACTTTGCCAACGTAAGTATATTTCAGATAACTATGTTTCTTTATTTTGTATTTGCCTAAAACAGTAGGTAACTTAAAATACAACCGCGTGGCATATTTACCGTGCCAGCCGGCACCCGCGTGTTGCTCAGCTGTAATAGTCTTTGTCCTTATTTGCCTAGTAGTCTTCATAGAAGTATTTCTGTCTTTATGATGTATCATTTCTGAGTTAAAATTTACATATTGATTGATGTGTGTAGCACTAAGCATTAACAGTAGCTTAAATTGTTGTATAATTCATGTTGTATAATCAATGTAGCAGAGATTAACGTGTAAATGTTATTTTGCGATTATTATATAAAAAACAACCAATTATTTGAAAATTCCTCTGCATGCTTATTTAGATTACAGTTCCTTTTTTTACTAAGAGTGTACAAATAGTGTGAAGCTGATTCAAAGGTCACTTAAACTCTATCGACCATCGATGACAACAGACTAGCATTTCCTTGTTCTCTTTTTTAAACTCTATCTATGAGACTAATTCATTTTCAAGCTTTTTGATTTTTACTGGCAAAATTTTAATCATCTCCTGACATAAACTGAACTCTTCATGCATCATGGCAGCTGCCTCCTCATCATTCATACAAATATCAACTACAACTCTATATGAATCATAACTTTTCTTTACATGACTCAATTGCATCCTCTTATCTACTGCAATTCTTTTCATACTGTTTCTACCTATGAAGGCATATGCGCTTATAACAGGGCGTATCAAATC
Source organism: Parnassius apollo (assembly GCA_907164705.1). Taxonomy (NCBI): domain Eukaryota; kingdom Metazoa; phylum Arthropoda; class Insecta; order Lepidoptera; family Papilionidae; genus Parnassius; species Parnassius apollo. The sequence continues at coordinate 1,207,611 of CAJQZP010000795.1, read as the reverse complement.
GTATTCCAGTTTTTCGGGCATTTTTCCATTCTTATCTTTAACAGAATCTAAAAAATGATCATGATTCTCAATGCTTTTGTTACATAACATGTTAATCTTCTTCAATGAGTGTGGCGTAGGTTTTTCTTTACTTTTATTGAGTTTATCCAATTTTATGTTTAAAACTTCACAGTAAATTTCTCCTAATTCGTACCATAGTTGTCGGCAATACTGCATATAGTATGTTGGATTAATTTCTTTAATCAAGTCTTCAAGCATATCAATGCGTCTTTTATACATTTTCGCTCTTCTTTCGTCGTCTTCTTCAAAGAATGCAAGGTATGCATAAGACTGAGAACTGTCCTGTATTAGTTCTATGTAATCAGAAGCTAGAGATTCTAATTTGTAGTACTCTTTAGCTTTGTTCAGCCAAGTTTGACAATTTAGGAACACCTCACGTGCATCCTGATATGTAAGTAAAAATTTATCGGTAACTTTACTTTCATACTTTGTTACATCTAAATTCGGGAAAATTAAATTTTTCATATCTCCACCACAAATATTTTCATTGTCTTCTAGTTCCAAATTAGACATATCTGAAAGAAGAAAAACCCCATGTCTTAAGTTTAATAAAACACTGGCCTTTCAAAGAGTAATGGCATAAGGGAATATAGAGTAAGCACATAGGCCATCTGATGTTTAGTGGATACTGATGCCCATATACATCTACATCTGTATTTAATTTCACACATTGCAATGAACTATATGTAGTATACAGGACAGCGAATAAGTTAAGAATCAAAATGCGAGGACTAAAGTAAAAAGAGTTACTAGTTCTCTACAATTACCATATGAAACACAGTAGCATTAAGCTGCTATTTAATGCTGGTATTATGTGAGAACGTGGTTCTTTTCTGGTCGAGCCGACCCATTCTTCCCACAACTTTAATATAGCTACAGAGTGGCTCAACTAAAAATTGCAATTGTTTTAAAATCCCCCATTATTTCCAAAACCACACTTGAAGGGCTGTATCATCTAGTTGTCCATTTAACCTAACAATATAGTATGTGGTAGAGCCATGCTGTTTATAGTATAGTTGTAACACGAATAGGTCGACTCGACCGGGGAACAGTCACACTCTCACGGAGTACCAGCATAAAATAGTAGTTTAATATTGCTGTTTCATATAGTGAGTGTAGAGAACCGGAGACCCTTTTTACTGGAAACGAGGCATTCCATCTTAGTTCTCACGGGTGGCAAAGCATCTGCATTTTTATTCGCAATCGAGAATAAATGTAGATATCTATGGGACACAGCAACTACTTACCATCAGGTGGACAGGTGGTGTGCTCATTTGTCACCCTATCCTATGAAAAAAAAACATTAGTCTCCAAGCTATCATCTCTCCTTATCATGAAATAGCACTGCTGAGTTGCGATTCGAAGAGTATAGAGAGACAGTACAGGCTCCAAGGTATTCCATTTAGTCCTCAAAAGTGAAACACATCTGTAGCCTTCTTTGTTTGAATTTGACTGCAGGTGTTTATGTTTATAGTATGTTTGTCACTTTGACATTTAATATTTTGAGTGTTTAGGCTATCAGCTATCATAGCTTATTTACTTACTAATACTTTAGCTTAAAAGACAGATTCAAAATGGTATTATTGATAACTTTTCTCCTAATGTTCTTAAATAGTTTATGATCTGTAGGTGGATATATAATATAAAGCCTATGTGGCAGTGACTGAGATATGATGCGGCATGAAGCACTCTCAGTAGGTCATAAGTATTGTTATTTTTTCTCAAATGGTACAGCCTGATGATCCATGTACAAGATTAATATAACTGTTTGCATCCAATTTTGATTATAAGCGCTAGATTTCCTGTGATCTCTGCCTGATATTGTTTAATTTTATGAATTCTGCCACCACCTAATGATCACATAATTAACAACAATAGATCTTAACATTTTTAGATTTGCCTTTTTTATAACTATAACATGATCATGGATACAGTCTTTCATCGAAATATTAAAAGTTCAGACAGTTTGATGTGTATTTTATTCAAGAAATTAATTACAATAACGCATCATGACGCATCACACCGCGAAGACAGGCTGCAGCTGACAGTTTCATATGAGAGTACCTCAAGCCACCCCAGTCAATACAAAAAAAGGAGATTTATTGAAGCATGCATCATTTCCAATAATATACATACTCAGACTCATGCTCAGACATTTAATTCGCATCACTTTCACACATCAAAATCTACATTAAACCAATAATTATTAAATGATAATACAGTAGTGTCAATAGTGGTGGAGTTGTAAGAAAATTCACTACTCTATTTCATCCTCTGAGTTTCATTAGAGGTGACAGAGGGAAAGAAATGTGTAGATGGACAGCAGTGTAATCCTAATAACAACTTAAAACAAAAGACTATGGTTGCCAACACGCCTGTTAAGTGTGGCAATTATAACAAATACCATAGTTAAGCTAGGGAGGTCCTGCCTGAAATAAAGTTATTTAACCAAGGTTCTAATCGGACTGAACAAGCCACAGATCATAGTAACAAGTGCTATCACAAGACGTGGCTCCTTCAACAACCATTTATTTACCATAGGTGTTACAGATAGTCCCCTGTGCAAGGCATGTATGGGGGAGGAAGAAATGGCAGTCCATGTGCTGCTGACACGTCTGGAGGTGGCTGTATACAGGGCTTAACATCTCGGCACACCGGCATCACTCCCCAAAGTTGCTTGCAACATCAAAGGACTGTTGAACTTCTTCAGGGAGATTTTATAGCTAGAATAATTACATTATTCCTGCCCACTGGAGCTACACGTGGAGTTGCGTTTAGGAGTGGAAAACAGCCCATCGTAAACAAACTAAACTAACTATGACAAATGTCCTTACTATGTATATTTAACAGTGGTAGAGCCACGCGGCAGCTTTGCTGTTGCATGTATGGGCCGGCTCAAACCGGGGTGGTACCACGACCTCACAGAATACCGGCGTGAAGTGGAAGCTCTGCTTCCGCGTTTCGTCTGGTGAGTGCAGGTGGCCGGAGGCCCAAATCCCCCCTCCCCCATCAACATGGTAGCGGAATTAAATAATGATAGACTACCCCAGGAGGGTACCAGCACCCCTGGAGAATCCCTCGCTGAGCATCCCCGGCCATGTTTCTCCACTTCTGAGCGTAGGTGCTCACGCTGCCCCGCGTATTCTGGGGGGGGGGGGGGCAAAATTCCGCGCAAGACTACAACTGCTCGGGGCAAACGGAGCAACAAGACCAAGGCGACCCCTGCCACGCTGTCCGTGAATTTCTGCAATATCACGGGACTTCACTCTAACCTAAACGCCGTCCACTGGCTTGACCCGGGGTCCAAACTGGAACACTCCTTTGTGCCTCGGGCTGGAGTTTGCGTTTACATCAGAGAGGACATCTGTTTTCGACGCCTCGGCAGACTTGAAGGTTCGAACCTGTCCATCCTTTGGCTACGCGTAAACAGCGACGACCATCCGCGCGTCTACGGGTGCCTCTATAGGTCCCATAGCGGTAATGCCGAAACAGACCGACTCTTCGACCACGTCCAAATGGCTACAGATTCGTTGCTACAGCAGATCCCCTCCGCAGAGATCGTGATCCTCGGCGACTTTAACGCCCATCACGCCGAATGGCTTGGTTCACGTTTAACCGATCATGCGGGGAGATCTGTTCATGATTTTGCCTTGGCATATGGTCTAACACAACTGGTTACTTCGCCTACGCGGATTCCAGATGTGGAGGATCATGCACCTTCCCTGTTGGACCTTCTGCTGACCTCTCACCCAGACGGATATCAGATTTCCGTCGAAGCCCTTTAGGCTTCTCGGACCATTGTCTTGTCCGGAGTGTGGTGCCACTCACGCTGAAATCGCAGTTGCATTCTGCAGGCTGTCGCCGTGTTTGGCACTATAGGTCAGCCGATTTGGATGGGATGCAGTCTTTCTTTGCATCCTACCCTTGGGGGCGGGTTTGCTTCTCGCCGGACGATCCCAACGTTGTTGCGGATTCTGTCGCTGATGTGGTACTTCAGGGTATGGAACTTTTTATTCCTTCCTCTGTGGTGCCCATTGGAGGCAGATCTCAGCCATGGTTTGGTCGCTCCTGTAAAATAGCATCATGCTATAAGCAGGAGTGCTACCGAGCCTAGGCTGACGCATCAGCGTCTCGGGATATAAACACCAGCCCTCTAAAAAAGAAGTATAATTCCGCCTCTAGGTCCTTCAAAAGAGTCATTGCCAAGGCAAAGTCAGAGCACATAGGCAGAATTGGCGAGAAACTAGTTCGCCTTCCTTCTGGAACCCGTGCATTCTGGTCTCTTACCAAGGCTGTCCAGGGGAATTTCTGTCAGCCATCTCTTCCATCTCTGCACAGGGAGGACGACTCACTGGCCCATACCGCAAAGGAGAAAGCCGATCTTCTAGGCTCTTTCTTTGCGTCCAACTCGAATATCGATGACGGGGGGAGTACGTCGCCGACCATCCTGCGGTGTGAGTGCTCCATGCCGGAAGTGCAGTTTACACAGCGTTCGGTTCGCAAAGCACTCCTCTCCTTGGAAGTCCACAAGTCGAGTGGGCTTGACGGAATCCCCCCAATTGTGCTGAGGACGTGTGCTCCAGAGTTGGCACCGGTTTTAACGCGTCTTTTCCGTTACTCCTACTCCCCGGGCGTAGTCCGAAAGTCATGGAAGACGGCTTTCGTCCACCCGATCCCTAAAAAAGGCAACCGCTCAAACCCGTCCAACTACCGGCCTATCGCCTTCACCACCTTATTCTCCAAAACAATGGAGTCCATTGTAACTGCCAGCTCATGAGGTACCTTCAGGATCACCAGCTGATTAGTGACCGCCAATACGGTTTTCGCCGTGGTCGGTCAGCTGGTGATCTTCTGGTCTACCTAACTCACAGATGGGCGGAGGCAATAGAGTGCAAGGGGGAGGCATTGGCCGTTAGTTTGGACATTGTGAAGGCCTTCGATCGGTTTTGGCACAAAGCGCTTCTTTCGAAGCTCCCTTCCTATGGGCTCCGAGAAATTGTGCGATTGGATCACCAGCTTTCTTGCAGATCGGAGCATCAAAGTCGTTGTAGACGGTGCAAGCTCCGATTGCAAGCCTATTAATGCTGGTGTTCCACAAGGCTGCGTGCTATCGCCAACGCTGTTTCTTCTGCATATCAATGATATGTTGCAAACCCGTAACATTCATTGCTATGCAGATGACACCTACTGGTGATGCTCTTTACACCGGCCGAGCCAATATTTCTCGGGAAAACGTCTCCGAGTGCCGGGACAAACTTGTGTCTGAAGTCGAGTCTTTGCTGAACAGAGTCTCTGATTGGGGGCGACTAAATCTAGTCCAGTTTAACCCCCAGAGGACACAAGTTTGCGTGTTAACCGCTAAAAAGAACGCCTTTGTCGTATCTCCTCAGTTTCAAGGCACTCCCCTTGTTGCCTCAGCCAGTATCGGAATCCTCGGCGTCGACATATCGAGTGACGTGCAGTTTCGTGGTCACTTGGAAGAGAAGGCCAAATTGGCATCTAAAAAGCTTGGCGTGCTCAGCAGAGCGGGACAGTATTTCACACCGCCTGCAACTTTACAAGGCGCAGGTTCGGCCGCACATGGAATACTGTTCCCATCTCTGGGCTGGGGCTTCCCAGTACCAGCTCCTTCCACTTGACCGCATCCAGCGCAGAGCGGCTCGAATCGTCGACGACCGAGTGCTTTCCGATCGGCTCGATTCACTGGCACTGCGAAGAGATGTTGCATCTCTTTGCATTTTCTTTTGCATATACCATGGAGAGTGCTCTGAGGAATTGTTCGGATTAGTCCCAGCCCCCAAATTTCGTGAACGCACTACGCGGCAAACGTCCCTTAACATCCACACCATCTGGATGCTTGGCGGTCCACCACTGTACGTTTCAAAAGGAGTTTTCTTCCGCGTACAACCTCTCTGTGGAATAGTTTACCACCGGCGATTTTTCCGGACCGATACGACCTGGGGACCTTCAAGAAAAGAGCTTACTCCTTTCTAAAGGGCCGGCAACGCACCTGCAATTCCCCTTGTGTTGCGGTTGATTATGGGCGGCAGTAGTCACTTAACATCAGGTGAGCCGCATGCTCGTTTGCCCCCTTTTCTATAAAAAAAAATGAGGCAATCTATGGGAATCGTCTATGCTCAGCTGTGGACTTTTATTAGGTTACTGTAATACAGGAGCAATAATCTGTTGACAGTCAAGTTCCTCCTTTTGGCAACCTCATTAGAAATGCTAATAGTTTTTGCTGTCAGATTTTATGTGGCTTTGCATATGTGCATATCTGTGGAGCAACGATGAAGCTAAAAGGTTTAAGTTAATGCAAGTCAAACATAACCCGTCCCTGCCCCTTGCAGGTATGCATAGGTATCGGTATGCATAGGCATTTCCCATAAAAGAAAGGTTAAAAAGGGTAATAAATTAATAAGGTGATTCATTAAATCCAATAACTTCTGGGCATAAATGTTATGAATGTAGATTTACATGTATATCATGTGAGGGTAATATGGTCATCCGGTTAATATGGTCACTTTCCTATAACTCATAACTACAGCCTTGTTAGCATAGATGGCTTTGCGACACAATAGCTCTTCATCGGTCAATGAAATAATAAAGGGTCAAAAGGGTGCTGCTTTATCGACTCCATTTTGACAGTTGACATTATAGTTAAATATTTTATTCAATTTTAATAAGATGCAGTGTAGTTAGTTTTGTAAGTAGATTTTTCGAAATTTATATTATTTCCAAAGCTTGTTTGCTATTTTATTTCTTAATATTTAAGTTATAGTATACCACTGTGTTTTCATCTCTACCCTTTTTCTACTTTTGGTGTTACAGGGTGGCAAAGCTTAAGGTGACCATATTACCCTCACATACCTTACTCAAATTTATAACTAAATTTAAGGGAAACTGAAATGAAGCTCATTAGTCTCTTACTTAATAACGTACATAAAGGGGCTTGAGTCATTGAATTATAGGAACTGTAGAATGAAAACTATCCAGGGTGATGAAGAAATTCATTTTTTACAATGGTATGGCTTACTCATGAATTAATATGGATCCTCCTATGAGGTACCATATAAACCCAAACTCTACCCACATCTTTAGATTTGTTTAGGATAAGCTCACACGGCTGTTGCGTTGAAGTAGCGCTATCACTGCGTCGTTTTACATGCTAATAATCATAGTGTTCACATGGTGTGCTGCGTTGACGCAACACGCACACAACTAACTGAAAGCCCTCAAGACGAAGGGAAAGGGGTGTACTGATTACGATGCCGGAGCGGCAGCGCTCAGTTGTTTGTGCGTTGATAGTATGCAAGTTAATTTCGTTTTTTCTTTGAGTTTAGTTTGCAGAGTAAAATGAGTATCATTAAAGAAATTGATATAGATTACTTAATTTCATTAATTCAGGAAATTTTTATATATATAGTTACTTGATAACGACTCTCTAAACTTTAATGACCCTTATGATAATTTTCGATTATAAACATTATAAAATAAACAGACAAAAAATTATAATATTTTCATTGGCTCTACTGGATACCATATGAGTATAGTTTTTCTGTACCTTTGGCTCTAAGGACTTCAATAAATATTCAAAGCTGGACACACTCATTCTAAAGAAATTATAAAACTTATTTCTGTCTAATAGCAACTCCTGATATTCTAACAAAAAAACTGTCCATCACTATTTCTAAATGAAATTAAGGAACAGATCTAATACTGTCTGGTGATTTTGCGACGATTTCCGCGGTGATGTAGTATTATGGGCAATCCATGTTGAATAAACTGCTGTTTTTACAAAATGCTCACCACAACTGTGCGTCGCCGCTGCAACAATGGAACGTAACGACTGTGTTGTAGCAACACTGCGATGACGCAACGCCAGTGTGGCCGGCAATGCATCAAAATATATCATGCACCATGTGAACTCGCTCTTAGGTATTATACATTACTTTTTATAATACTAATTAGAATAATTTTGTATAGCCCACCTGTAATTGCATCATTTACTCTTTCTGCATCATTCATTAGTCTAGTCTTAGAAGCAGTCATAAGAAAAAGGCAATACTTTGCCCAACACCTAGACACATCAGCAGATCTGTGCTTAAATGTTTCTACTTTAGCTAAATATACATCATCATTGGTTTCAGATTGTTGTAAACTCTGCTGATGTTGATCAAGAATTATAGATGCTGCAGCTAAATGATGCCTGGCCTGAAAGAAACCATTTTTTTCAGCAAAAAACTGTGACAATGTTGCTGAATTTAAAGCCCAATCTATTGGTTCATAATCAGAATACTGCAACTGCCTTCTCAATGTTACATGACAATAAATGGCCGATTTTAAATTTTCCTTTAATGATCCATACACTTGAGCCAAATAATACAAAGTTAATGTATGTGCTTTCTCTAATAAAATGAAATCTTCTGTAGAAGTTTCACCAGCATTGTTCATAATCTGTTCTATTGGAAGTGGTACTTGTAGAGTACATTTAAATGTTTCATACAAGTCTTTCGCTTTCAACAAATAAGCCTTAGCTTTTTGAGGCTCATCTCTGTTGGACCATAAAATACCTAAATTATTATAAACACTTATTAGAGTTTTGACAATTTCAGGTTTCGTTGAATTGGGCGTCAACAACTCTTCCGCTTCAGTTAGAATCTCTTCACTAGATGTAAGTTCCTCTGTTTCCATGTCTATTATTCCAATATTCACAAGAACAGTACCAAGCATTGCGTCAAGTTTTATTTTATCAAAACCAGTCTCAGAAATAGAGATTTTTGTAAGAGACTTCAGCATGTTTAACAAGATCTCTCTTGCTTTGTATTTAGACATGTAAGGTTCATTCTCAGGATCATTTTTACTATCTCCATCAATCAGTTTTCGGACTTTTTCATAATTTTCTTTAAAATCATTAATTATTTCTTTAGCAGACATATCCGCAACAACTATCATTTTAAAATTTACTTCATTATCCATAGTTATATAGTTATGTAGCAAGCTATAATTATAGGTACATTTGAATTTATGCAATAATTTTAATTTGATATTTGTTGTTGTTATTATTCGCTCGAGAGAGCAGGCAAAGGAACTAAGCCATACAGCCTTGTCTTTTTGAATTAGAATATATAGAATTTTGAAGTGTAAAGGCCGGAACCAAGTCTTATTTTTCTTCTTTCAATCTCTACAAAAACCCATAAAGGCCGAAGCCAAGTCTTATTTTCTTTAATTCTTCATATTTTCAAAAACCATAAAGGCTAAAGCCAAGTCTTCTTTATATTATAATCTTTGTAAGTTTCAATCCATATCACTGACCTCTATATATACAAGTACGCTGGACTGGCTATAAACCGTGACATGATGAAGCAATTTAATTTCCGCCATTTTGGCGCTGACAGCAGAAGTGCACGTCCACGGAACTAATAATAGGGATAAGACACTGCACCAAATTATATCGATAAAAATTCTATACCCTACCTATACCTAAATAAATAGAATGGACTCTTTGGATAGATGGACTCTACCCGTAACGTCCATTGTATTTATGTATCATATTAATATAATGTCATTATTATTCATCATCATTAAAGCCCTTCTCAAGTCCACTGCTGAACATAGGCCTCCAACAAGGAATGCCACAAAGCACGGTCCTGAGCCACCTGCATCCATCATCGTCTTACCAGGTTTTGACTCCATCTAGTGGGGAACGTCCTGCACTTCACCTGCCGGTACGAGACTGCCACTCGAGAACCTTTTTCCCTCATCGATATTCGGATCTTCGAGCTAGTGGGCCGGTCAATTGCCACTTCAGCTTACTAATCCATTAGGCGATGTCGGTCACTCTGGTTCTACTGCAGATATCCTCATTCCTAAGTTTGAACTCCTGAGCATAGCCCTCTTCATAGCTCGCTGAGCGACTTCGAGCTTCCTCATACGGCCAGCAGTGAAAGACCTCGTCTCAGATCCATAGGTCATCACTGGCAACACGCACTGGTTTTACAATCTAGTTTTGAGGTATTCCTGACGAGAAGATGTGTTGTAATCTACCGAACGCTGCCCAGACGAGTTGAATCCGTCGATTGACCAGTCGGTCGAAGTTGAACTTACTTAGTCGGACTATTTGTCCCAAGTAAAAAAACTCGTCTACAACTCAGCTAAGTGCTCCCAAAAACCACTGGCATAGGTGTGACATAGACATTAAGCATGACTTTTATTTTGTCCATGTTCATCTTAAGACCTATCCGTTGGGAGACACTATTGAGGTCAGTGAACATAGTGCGTAGGTCCTCCAGCGATTCCGCCATAAGGACTATATTGTTGGCAAATCGAAGGTGAGTGATGTACACGCCATTGACGTTAATACTGTATCCTTTCCGGTCCAGTAGCTTGAAAACGTCTTCCAATGCAGCGTGTTGATGTTCGTGTGTGAGAATGTTAGTAATGGAGCGGGTTATGCTGGCGGGATGTTAACTGGAAAGCATGCAGTAGCAGTTAGATAGATAGCAGTTAGAATAACACTTCTTCAGAGTTTCTTCTTATTTATTTTCTTGAGGCTTTATTCTTACATTGCCGGATTTGGAATGTTTTACCACAAAAAAACGCCTCTTTTTTATAGGCAGCTGTGACCAATCAGAATTAATAAAATTTGCACACGGCACTAATGATTCCCGTCGACCAATCAGAGCGCAGAACGACCTTTTCTAAAGTAAATTTACAAATTTCTTTAATATGTGTGGTAAAACATACCTTACAATGTTTTATACATTCCTGGCAGTAGAGATAACTGATCTTTATTATTTCGAACATTAAACATTCATAAAACTCTTAATTTACGTTTGTAAAAAATAAAAATAGTGGCGCGGTCTTCCTACGGTTTAGCTCTGTAGTAGCTAAGCTTTTTCCGCTTAACATACAAGTAAGGATCTCCTAGGTGTGCGTCTTTTGTAGTTAGCAGTGGCTGCAAATGACCGCCAGTACGACATACTCCGCCGATCGTTGAGTCCCGTGATTCCGTGAGGCGTCGAGGTCACCGGCCCCTAGTTGATTCTTGGCACTTTATGCGCTTCGTGCATCCTGTGCCTAGTCGCGTTATAAAGTGCCACCTTAGCACTTCCCCCAACCCTTTTGTTACAAAAGGGGTAGGCAGTGCCCCAAGTGTAGAAAGTAATTATTTTTACATACCATATTTTAGACAGGGCCGTAATTTAGATTACCTGACTGACGTAGGTAGGTCATCATGTCCGACAAGAAAAAGGGGGAGCCTCCCCCCCATCTAGAAAACCACCGGACCGAAAAGGTGTGTTGGAACGACCACTGGCTGTGAGGGATCTGGCGAACCCGGAGCGCACTAGAATAGTGTCATCCTTTTCACAAATCCCTCAAAGAAAACCCATCTCGCCACGGAAAGAGCTCGCACCGGGCGTCGCGCTCACGCCGGCCGTGTCTGAGCACACGGTCAGGCAGGAACCGTCGCCCCAGCCACAGCGGGCAATGAAAACGGCAAGACGACATACTCCTCCGGAAACTGAAGCCTCCTTATATGAGAAGAGGCAACGGATTGGCTCCCAATTATCTTCCGATGAAGCACCATCTACATCGGAAGAAGATGAAGATTACCACCAGGTGACTACAAAGAAGGTGCTAAGATCGCCACCTAAGTCACCTTCACTACCGCAACCCCCCCTCCGCTCAATATCACCGGATCGGCGAAGCCATGATTCGGCGCAGTACGAGCAGGGGGGCGAAGAATCCTATAGTTGGGGGTCAACCACGTATGCCACCCTCGCAGCATCCTCCGGCAGATCATCGCCGGTGGCAGCAACCAATCCGTCCGGGCTCCCCGCAGGACGATGGCCAACGGCCATCTACCAGCTATGCCCATGTGGTAGCTGCACCAGCAGTACCACGACCACCACCGGCGGCAGTGCCTACTGAGAAGCCTGCCGACCAGGAGAAAGGCCGTTACCCACCCATAGTGGCCGAATGCCTACCGGACTGGACGAGGCATTTTAAGGAGCTCAACAGGATGTTGGGCCACCCCATAAATGCCCGTCTGTTCGGGAAAGGCATACGGTTCACACCGCAAAGCGCGAATGAGTTCCGCACAGTACAGCGATATATGGTAGAACTAACCAAGAAAACACCAACACTGTCGTGGTACTGTTACACCCCGGAGGAGGACAAGCCCACTAAAGTGGGCATCCGGGGTCTACCAATGGGCACGGACACCCAAGCAATAGAGGAGGCCATAAGAGCAAAAGGCTTCCCCATTAAATACGTAAAGGCAATACCCCCTCGTAGGAGCAGACCTGGCTGCATCTACTTTGCCCAACTGGACCACTTGAGCCTGGAGCAGCTCCAGGATCTTTATAACATCGACGAACTCCTCTACATGAGAGGGGTCGTCATCGAGGCCTGGCAAAGGAAAGCAGGACCAGCTCAATGCCACCGATGCCAGGCCTTCGGGCACGCCTCTGCCAACTGCTTCAGGCCAGTGAGATGCGTGCGCTGTGCCGGGGAGCACATTGCAAGCCTTTGCCCTCGGGGTAGAGAAGAAGAACCGAAGTGTGCTAACTGTGGTAAAAACCACACGGCAATTGACCGCCGCTGCCCAGTCCTGAGGAGGACTGCAAGAAGACAAGGGATAACCTTGCCGGGGCTACTCCCGGAGGCTCCTAAAAAGGCCCCCCAGAGTCGCCCGAAAGCTGTTACCATTCAGCATGACGGGTGGACCACCATCACTGGGAAGGGCAGGCAACCAGCCCCCCCCCCTACCCGTAATATCCCAGGAAACGGTGGAACCCACAACGACCAGGGCAACCACCGGGGCGACTCTACAGCCTCCCGCCAATCCTGCCACAGAACGGCAACCCTCCAAAAAGAGGAGGCGGGAGAGAAGTAGGAAGAAGTCGCAGCCTCCTCAGGCTGTCACCTCTACCACGACACCAACTGTACCAGTAGCGTCGCAGGCGCAGATTACTCGGAAGACAACCAGGAGCGTGGGTAGAGTGCCAGAAAGGGCTCTAACCGAACATAGAGCCCGCTCTACTGGTAGAGCGCGCTCTACCCACAAGTAAAGAGAGCAAATTCAGGAGCCCCAACACCCGAGACAATTGCCAACGCCTTCTTATACCTACCACCGGCCTCGAAACAGCAGATGCAATCCAACGTCTGGTTGGTATTGCCATCGAGGTCGGTACACAAGTCCTGGCTGATATAAGAGCCGGGACAGATCCAGTGACAGCGATAATGAAGGCGCTGGCAAACCTTCTAGCCCGGCATTACGGAGGAGAGTAATCTGCGCCTCCTCTATTGGAACCCGGACGGAATACAGCAGAAGCTGCATGAACTCCGCACAGTCGCCCAGCAGCAGGATTTACACATCATTTTGCTGGGAGAGACGAAGCTGAATCCAAAGACGCATATAAAGCTGCCGAATTACCATATTTACAGGAGGGACGAGGTCACTGCTCAAGGGGCCGCCTACAGAGGGACGGCGGTTCTAGTGAGGAGGGACATCGTCCATCAAGAGCTGGAACTACCACCTTACCAGACTATGCACTCTATCGGCATAAGAATGGAGGCGGCGGGCGAGGAACTTAGGATCTACGCAGCATACCGCCCGCCAGGGACTCCATTCTGCTCCTCAGACATCCGGACGGTGATGGAAGGCGATACACCCACAATCATCACCGGGGACCTGAACGCTAAACACCCGGCGTGGGGGTCCAGAGTGATCACCCCGCCGGGTCTTGAACTATATGACGATGCTGAAAAGAACTTGTACGACGTATTAGGTCCCGAGGAACCAACGCACGTTCCTACCGATCCGCGGAGGCATCCGGATGGAATATCATTTGGGCGGTAGTGGAATAAACGGTGCTCTGTACGAGCTCTTATTATTTTAATTTATTTTAACAGTCCTTATAAGTTTTAAACAGTGATTAGTGTAATAAAGTAACCATAAACACGCTAATTAACGGCACCAGTGTTATTCAAGGTATTCGTAGTGTATAATAAACAAAAATACTGCTAAATAAAAATAATTGTAACAGTGACTAATACAGATAAATTTAAGATATCTCAAGTGATTGTGAATGTGTATCCAGACTCACAGTGCTCTGATACAAAACGATATATAGTGAATTGTGGAATAATCGGATTAACTACGATTTCAACAAATTTAATATTAAATACAGACCGTTTTTTATTTTTAAAAAACTTGGAAGTAGCGCCACCTTTCAAAATTTAATGGTACTACTGACCTGCATACATTGATAGGTAATAAAGCACTAGTATGACCTACAACAGATGTCACTACTGATCTGAAATTATTTTGTTAACTATAGTGATTTGTAATTTCAATGCAATTAAAAAGACAATAATAATGGAAAAAACAAACATCACTTTACGAAAACACAAATCTAAATCAGTTACAGATCTTTCAATAATTATCGATGAATGCAATGTAAATTATTCGAATCCTTTCGACACATCTACGCTAAGTTTACCAAACACTTCCATCACGGAAAATGACTACACAAAAAACTTACAACGTCAAATTAATGAACAGAAATTATTACTGGAATCTGCTAACGAAGAAGTGGAGCGATTATCTCTAGAAAATATAGATCTAAAAAAAACTCTAGCCCAAAGAGAAAATACTCTAAGTTTAATGAAAAAAATTGGTATTTCTGAAAATTCAGTAATGTCTTCTCCGGTCATAAAAAGAATTAAAAACTTTATATCTGTGGGTAAAACTCCTACAAAAACAAATTCCATATCCCCTAAGACAAGTATTACACAAGTAATTAATCTTGAAAACAAAATTAAGAAACTTGAACAAGAATTGGAAGATGCTAACAGACAAATAGAAAAATTAAACCAAAATATAAAAAAATTACAGGGTAATGTAATATGCTCCACAACAAAAAAAGAAGCCAAAGAGTACACCGAAAATCATTCCACGTGCACCACAGACCTGACACCTTCGCAATTTCAAACAAAAATAATAGTAAAGAATGGAATAAGCTCCATGATTCCAACATACAGCACTAAGAAAAAAATATTTATCATCGCAGATCAACAGGGTCGAGGAGTTCGTCACTGCCTTCAAAACCTTATCGGAGATGAATTTTTAGTCACTTGTCTATGGAAACCGGGTGCGAAAATGTATGATCTATTATCCTCATTTAAACAGGAATTGTTGTCACTCACAAGTAAAGATTACGTCATAATTATGGGGGGAATTAATGACAAAAATCCATTTGAATTTAAGTGTAATATAGAAGTTTATTTGAATTCTTTATCAAATACAAATGTAATTATATCCGAAATTCCATATAACAAACTTTTAAATGAAAAAAAATTAAATTATGAACTGAGATATATTTGTAATCGTCACAAAAATTGTATATTTGTAGAGATGGGTTTTGATCATTTTATACCATTTAAGTCATTTTTTTCCACTTTTGTTTGCCGCTCGTTGCTAAAAGAGATATTACGCAATGAATATCAAATAAAAATTAACGCATACAAAATAACAAACAATCATGTAATTTCATATAATTGTATTGATTCTGACAAATTATTCGATAAATCTACGCAAACCGAAGAATGTATGTCAAACTTTACCGTTCCCATCTCTACAAAAAACACAAATCAAGCTATAACCAGAGACGGAGTAGGACCAACAAAAGACAATAATTTAACAAGTAACTCTACTTTTCGGAGTTTATTTTAATATTATGTTTCAAAATATGCAAAGTATTTGTAATAAAACTCACCTACTAGAGGCATTTATAGAGGATAGATGTAATTTTCATGTCATATGTATATCAGAGTCTTGGTTAAATAAACAAAAGAAAGATTTGTTGAAAATAGAAGGATATTCCGTAAGCTCATCTTTCTGCCGGGAGGAGCATGACGGTGGTGGAGTATGTATACTAATAAAAAACACATTAGAATATTACGAACGAATAGATATATCTTCGTTGTCCACCGAAATGATTTTTGAAATATGTGCTACTGAAATCTCTCAAATAAACTTGTTAATTATTAACCTCTACTGGCCTAATAGCAAAAGGGAAATCGAAGTATTCTATTCATGTCTAGAAAAACTCTTGAGTCTCATCTCAAAAAAGGATTATTCTAAGAATATTATCATAGGTGGCGACTTTAACGTAGACTTCCTAACAAATAATAGCGAAAAAAATAGGCTCTCTAATTTAATGTTATCGTATAACTTCCACCAAAAGATTAAACAACCCACCAGAATTACACCAAACAGCTCCACATGCATTGATCTACTTTTTATTAATTTTAAATTAAAGGATATGAAAATAACTGTTCATGAATTTGGTTTTTCAGATCATTGTAGTTTATTAATTTCTATACCGTCTCTAATACAAAACTTAAAGCAATTTTTATTAAATAAACGAATATACAATAACTTAAATATAACTAAATTCAAAAATGAAATTTCTAATATAAATTGGGATGACATACTTAAACCTAATAAAAATGTAAATGAGAATTATGACATATTTAGTGAAATTTTACAAAGAGCTTTAAATAAATGTATACCAAAAATCCAAATAAAAATAAAAAATTCTCCAAAGAAAAATTATTTAACAGTAGGATTAAAAACATCGTGTCGCTATAAAAGATTTTTAAAGTTATTGGTTTCCAAAACCAAAAATGAAAATTTTAAATATCATTATAAACATTATTGTAAAATATTAAAAAAAGCCATCAATTTATCCAAAAAATTATGTAACAAATATAAATTTGAAAATTCTCAAAATAAAACTAAAACTATGTGGCAAATCATAAATAACGAGACTAACAAAAATTCACGAAAATATAGAAATGTTCAACTAAAAATAACAGATAAACATATATCATGTGATCCTAAAATAGTAGCGAACTTATTTAATACCTTTTATGCATCTATAGGAAATTTACACTCAAATAACTGTAATTTAAATAAAACAACTTTAACAAAATCCATCGAAAACACTCTCTTCTTAAGCCCAGTAGAAACTCATGAAATGAATACCATAATAAAAAATCTTAAAAATAAATCATCCTACGGCATTGATGAAATGACTCCTATTTTGATTAAAAGTTGTGCTGATTTGTTAACAATCCCCTATACAATATTGGTAAATCAATCTTTTTCAGAAGGTATCTTCCCAGATGCCCTCAAAATATCTCTAATCAAACCCTTGCATAAAAAGGGCGAAACTACTGACATAAATAATTATCGACCTATAGCTCTGTTACCTACGTCTGCTAAAATATTTGAAGCGGCTATGGCGAAACGTCTTTGTTCATTTTATGAAAAATATAATATTTTGCACGTGAACCAACATGGCTTTAGGAAAAACCACTCCACTACCTTAGCAATTTATAAATATGTAAAAAGCATCCTAGACAAAATCGACGATAAAAAAATCGCAGTAGGCCTCTTGCTCGATATGAGTAAAGCCTATGACAGAGTCTGTTATAGAACTCTATTGGAAAAACTGTATCAAACAGGAATTAGGGGAATAGCTCATAATTGGTTCAAATCCTATCTTGATAACCGCTTCCAATATGTAGAAATTGAAAATACCAACTTCGAGACAGGCAAAATTACTCATGTCAGATCGGATGCAACTCTCATTTCTGGCTCTATCCCTCAAGGTAGCGTTTTGGGTTGTATTTTGTTTCTTATTTACATAAATGATCTACCAAACATACTGGACGATCTATGCGTGCTCTTTGCAGATGACATCTCCATATTAATCTCTTGCACTAATTCCACAGACTTAACTACAAAATTGAACTATACATTAGATAAAATTACTGGCTGGCTACAATTACATAATTTACAACTTAACCTTAATAAAACTAAAATTATTCAATTTAAACCCTACCAAAAAACTGGTTTACAAATATCGTTTAACTATAAAAATACAAAACTAGAAACTGTTAACTCTGGCACTTTGTTAGGAATAGACCTGGACACACATTTGAGTTGGAAACAGCACGTACAAAAAGTTGCAAAAAAAATATCCTCATTTATTTATGCACTGCAACACCTTAAACGTGTGACAGATTTTAAGACTGCCCTTGCGGCTTACTATGCACATGCTCACTCCGTACTCTCCTATGGCATCATCTTGTGGGGAAACTCTTGTGATATAAACAAATTATTTATATTACAAAAGAAGTGTCTACGAATATTGATAAATTTGGACAAAATGGAGTCATGTAAACCCCACTTCATTAAAAATAAGATTTTGACACTTACATCTATCTACATCCTCGAATCTTGTAAATTTGTTAGGAAGCACCCAAAACTCTACTCACCTATTAAAAAGACTAAAAGAAATAATAGAAATTTATATAAGCTTAAGATACCCTTCTCCAAATTAAAATTAGTTTCAAACAGCCCTCACGTTATGTCAATAAAGATTTATAACCATTTACCAAATTCCATAAAAATCCTGGAAAATCCTGTGCAATTTAATAAACAATTAAAAATATTTCTTATTAATAAATGTTACTATAATTTAAATGAATTTTTTGACGATAAATAACGATAAAGTAAGAATACTTAGACTATTCATTGTGTTTCAAATTAAATTAATTTATATAAAATAATATTGAATGTTGATGATATGATAATTTGTAATTTATGTTTAAAAATTAGATAATACGAAAATAGTTAGCCCTCTAGTGTTGCTATGCCCTTGCGGGGCGTCACATGTATACCGATCAAAATTGTACCATCTTAAATTTGTAATGTGACATGCAATAAACAATTTGAATTTGAATTTGAATTTGATGTGTTAGACATCGTGCGCACTAGGAACGTCAACTACCCGATAGTGGTAGAAGTGCTGTACGACCTTTCTTCACAGCACCTCCCGTTACTGATAGATAACCCTTGGCCTGAAGGCGGTGACTACGCCGCCCAGAGCGTTTAAGACTCGTGTCGACTGGAGGCTCTACTGTCAACATCTGCAGCAGAGACCTCCAGCACACCAGCCGATAAGCACAGCGGACGACGTAGAGGCCGCTGCAACTAGAATCACCAATAACATCAAGGAGGCCCTCCACGCGGCCTCTACGATCGTCGCGATCACAGCTAGGCGAGACGATCTGCCGCGTGAGATATGCGTGCAGATCAGGCGCAAGAGAGCACTGAGAAAGCTCTGGGCGCGTACTCGCTGCCCTAGACTTAAGGCCCAGCTCAATACCATCTCGGAGGAACTGTCGGTTGCAGTCCAGGCCTTCAGAGGCGACGCTTGGGATCGGCGCATCAGGAAGGCAGAAGAGCAAGATGCTTCGCTCTATAAACTGAACCGACAGTTGACCAAAACCAAACCTCCCGTTTGCCCGCTGCTACGATGCCAAGGACAGAGCGGATATCCTAGTCGAGCACTTCGAGGAGCAATTTATGCCGAACCCAGCAAGTGCGGAGTTCATGGAGCTTCATGCCCGGAAGGAAAGTCGCGTACAGGAGTTCCTGTCGTCGCCCGCGCCGCCTCTTGCAGGAGAGTGGTTTATCTCCCCCGCTGAACTGCGGAGGACAGTAACCCGCTTGCAACCGAGGAAGGCGCCTGGGCACGATGGGATTAACAACGCCGCCCAATAGAGTCATAGTAGAGCTTGGTCGACTCTATAATGGGGTATTGCGGACATCCCACTTCCCGGAGGACTGGAAGAAAGGCAAAGTGATCGTCTTGCCGAAACCCGGGAAGGACAGGCGTAGAGCTGCCAGCTACAGGCCGATCACGCTATTACCGCATAAAGCTAAACTGTTTGAAAGATTGCTGCTGAGACGTCTCCGTCCGTGCATCCAACTTCGGGCGGAGCAGCACGGATTCAGGAGGGGTCACTCTACAGTCACACAACTGACTAGAGTGCTGCACCTGCTTGCGGCTGAATACAATCGTAGCCGCATATCGTTGGGCGTCTTCCTCGATATCGAGAAGGCGTTCGACCGGGTGTGGCACATAGGATTATTATATAAACTGGAAGAACAGACCAGTGTCCCTCCTGCTATATTGCGGTTAGTGGCGTCTTTCCTGGAAGACAGGAAGTTCTACGTCTGCGTAGAGGATGCCGAGTCCGCAACAAGAACCATCAGAGCCGGCGTCCCACAGGGCAGCTGTCTGTCACCAGTCCTGTACGCGGCTTACACCAACGACATACCTACACTGGCAGGCAGGCTCAAAGAGTGGGAGGACGACGTCGAGCTGGCGCTATACGCGGATGATAGCACCTATTTCACCTCGTCCAGAAGAGCCCACATAGCCACTGCCAAGATGCAGCGTCTGCTGGACCTGCTGCCACCATGGCTGGATGAGTGGAGGATGGTCGTCAACGTTGGTAAGACGACCGCTCTGCTCACTCGCCGTCTCAGGAAATTTCCACCTCCGCTGACCCTCAACGGCCAGAAGATTGCGTACCAGAAGGCTGTAACTTACCTTGGATGCAGGATCGACAGGACGCTGCGCATGACTGCGCACGTCGACTTCGTCGTCCGCAGGGCCCGATGTGCGCGGGCGACGCTCTTGCCGGTCCTGGCATCCAAGTTACCGATAAGAACTAAGCTCCGGATATACAAGATGTATATCCGGACCATCATCACCTATGCTGCACCGGCCTGGTACGCACTTCTGAGCGACCCTCTGAGGCGGCGACTGCAGGCCCAGTAGAATCTGACATTAAGGACGATCGTCGGAGCAGGTCGCTACGTCCGGAACGACGTAATAGCGGCGGACTTGAAGATCGAGAACATCACCGACTTCGTGGCCCGGCTAGCGCGCGGCATGTTTGACCGTGCCGATAACGGGCCACATGAACACCTCAACGGCTTTGCGCCGTTGCAACACCCGGCCACCGGACGGGCGACCTCTTCCAAGAGAACTCCTCTCTATATGTGATTAGAGAGTCGAGTAACAACCTACAATGCCGCTGAAAGGCCAACTTCGACTTCTATTGGACAACCTCTCTTTTTTCTCTAATTAAAAAAACATTACCGATTACGGACTAACCCGGACTTACTATATTTTGCCTAAATAGGCTATAAGGACTGGCCCATAGTGATGGGCCATGAGGAACATCCGGGCAATGGGGGTACACCCCGAGGCCCGACACCTGCATTGTCCCACAGGACATTGTAGATGACAGTCAACGCATACAAGTAGCGCCGCCAGGCGGCAGGAATGCACAATGCTTATCATGATAATATTATGTTTAAGAATCTATACAGAATACATTTTAACTTCTTATTAAATTAAAATCCATTTTATAATAAGAAATTAGATTACAAGAAAGTAACTAGACTTATATCTCGTTTCTAACATTCTAATTAAACCTAAATAAGCAATTAGATTCACATTTCCGTTACAGACTTTTGTTACTAACTTTCGTTACGTAATTTTAAAATAAGAATTGAAGCTAATATAAGTAGTTAATTCACTTTCTTGTTGAGTCTTGAGGACACAGATTGTAAGAATAGGTCAATACAGTAGTAGCTATACAAATGTTAATTATGGTGTACCGCAGGGAAGCGTACTCGGCCCTACGTTATTCCTAGTGTATATTAATAATCTGTGTAGTATGAGTGTGAATAGAGGAAGAGTTTTCTCATACGCAGATGACACTGCGATATTATTTTGGGGAGACACTTGGGAAGAAGTTCAATTGATAGCGGAAAAACAATTAGCTAGGGTTGCTCGTTGGCTTGATAATAACTTACTTACTTTGAATGTTAATAAAACTCAATTCATATGTTTTTCTATAACTAGCCGATCACAGCCAAAAGATGATTTTAGACTTAAAATACATAAATGTTACAATCCTTCCAGCGGTAACTGTACGTGTACATCTATTGAAAAAGTTTCATACATAAAGTATCTGGGCGTTATGGTGGACCAACGACTTTCCTGGTACAAACATGTCGAATTAGTGTCTATTAGAATTCGAAAACTCACTTGGATATTTAAAACTTTAAGATATGTTGCTTGTCCAGACCTTTTAAATCAAATTTATGTAGCACTTGCTCAATCTATAATAATATATTGTATACCTATTTGGGGGGGTACTTATAAAAGTAAATTTATTGAAGCTGAGAGAGCTCAAAGATGTTTATTGAAAGTTATACATTTTAAGCCATATAGGTTCCCCACTAGCATTTTGTATTCATCTTGTGGGGTGATTTCGGTGAGGCAGTTGTACATATTACTCACTTTGTTAAGACTTTTAATCCTACTTACGGTAGTAAAAGAAGAAATTATAGTGTAGTTCCTATACGCAGTACGAAAACCAACTTTGGGAAAAATCAATATGAAAAACGATCAGAACACTTATATAATCAAATTAACAAAATATTGCAAATATATCCTTTAAAGACATACGATTTTAAGAAAAAAATAATGCAGTGGCTTAAGACACTTAATTACGTTGAAATAATACTAGTTTTTACGGAATTTATCGCGTGTATTTAACTTTTTAATTACCCGACGTTTCGAACGCTTTACAGCACTCATGGTCACGGGCAGGACTGAGATGTTCAACGTCCATATGTCATAGTTAACCGCGGTTACCATAGATTAAAATTTAACTTTTGTCCCGATCTATGCAGTATGAACTTATGGTATCTTGAAGTCTTGCAGTTTTATGCTTGGTTGGGATTTAATTTTATTTATTATAGGATCCCAAGCAGATGGTAGCACCCAGCCATCTTCTCTATTGAAATTAGGATGTTTTTTGATTTCAATAGCCTCGCGAATCATCCTTGGAAGGAATCGGTGTTCTTTAGCGAGGATCTGCGGTCTATCAAATCTGATGTAGTGACGGGGGGCGATTCTGTACGTGTTCACAGACTGCAGACTTCCCGGAGCGTCGATTCTTCACATCAGCTATATGTTCTTTAACGCGGGTTTTTATTGATCTTTTAGTTTGTCCTATGTAGGAGAGACCACATTCACAATCAAGCTTGTACACTCCTGCATCTTGCAGAGGGACATTACACTTGACTGATGGTAAAAACTGACCAATCTTCTTCAGCGGCTTGAAGTATGTTTTGATGGAAGCGCGCTTCAAGATGTAGCCAATCTTGTCAGTGACTCCTCTAATATATGGCAGTACAGCAGGTACACGCTCGACTGTGGCCGGCTTCACTCCTTCACTGTGACGTAGGCGCGGGACTCGAAGCTTGTTGTCGTGCAAAACTTGCTTGACATGGTGGAGCTCTGCAGCCAGGTGTTTACTGTCACAGATCCCTCGTGCTCTCTGGAACAAAGATTTACCCACGGTAGCTAACTGTGAAGGATGGTGGTGAGAATCACCGTTTAAATATCTATCTGTATGGATCTTTTTTCTATACACAGTATGGCTCAAGGTGTTATCAGGATTCCGAATTACTAACACATCTAGAAAAGCTAAGGAATTGTTTGCCTCTAACTCCATTGTGAACTGAATTTTAGAATTTATAGAGTTAAGATGGTCTAAAATGCAGTTACTTTATCTAAAGGTAGAATTGTGAAAGTGTCGTCTACGTACCGCTTGTAGAACCTTGGATTTATGGGAGAACTAAGCAGGGCTTTCTCCTCAAAGTCTTCCATGAATATGTCGGCGACAATGGGAGATACAGGTGAGCCTATCGCCACACCATCTACTTGCTTGTAGAACTCCTCCTTCCACAATAGGTAGCCAGATGTAAGGCAGTGTCTGAGTAATACTGCATATTCTACGGGCATGTTGTTTTCTTCCAGCCTTCTAGTTACAATTGAGATGCAGTCTTCAACAGGTAAGCATGTAAACAATGACTGCACATCAAAACTGACCATAGTTTCATTGTCTGCCAGATGTAGGTCTTTAATCTCGCTGACAAAATGGTAGGAATCCTTTATGTGTGCTCTTGTATGTCCCCTGAGTGGTGAGAGTATTTTCGCTAAGTGTTGAGCCAATCTGTAAGTTGGTGAATCGATTTGGCTCACTATGGGACGTAATGGAGCATTGGGCTTGTGTATTTTTGGTAACCCATACAATTTTGGTGATTTGGCGCACGTAGGTATTATCCATTTTACGTCCAGATTTAATTTTTCGGAGTGTTTCTTTATGAGGTCACTAGTTGTTTTTAGTGTGCTATTTGTTGGGTGGTTTTTAACCTTTTTATAAGTACTTACATCCGACAAAAGTTCTTGTATTTTAGAATTATAATCTGACGTATCCATGACTACCGTGGCGTTTCCCTTATCTGCGCGGAGAATCGTAAGTTCGTGTTTATTGCGTAGGTTCTTTAACGCTATAAATTCGTCTTTGGGAAGATTCGGTTTAGGCACTGAACATCGACGTAACATAGACGAGATGTCTTGACGTATCGCCTCCAAATCTTCTTTCCGCATATTGTTTTTAAATAAACAGTCCTCGACACTACAGATAATTTCTTCGTACGGTAATTTGCGGGGTGTAATTGCAAAGTTGAGGCCTTTGGATAAAACCCTAATTGTTGCATCATCCAGTGTTTGTTTTGACAGATTATAGAGCGCGATTAATCTATGATCTGTGTTTGTCAATGGTTGCTTTCGGTTCTGGCATTGATTCAGATGTTTGACATTTGACTTGTTCGTTAATTTTTGATATTTTTCTATATGTTTGTTTTTGCATTCATTATATTTACTAATTTCGCGTTTATTTAATGTTTCCATGCAAAAATTATAGTCAAACGTCGTTAAAACTTTCTTCAATTCACTGGCTGGCACTGGCACTGGCAGACAATGAAACTATGGTCAGTTTTGTTAGAATGATATGGTTAGAATTGATACTGGTTTCGTCGGCGTTACCCTTGCTTTGCCGGCGATCATGGAGACATGGACTTTTCCTCCGGGCTCAACTATTCTCCAGTAGACTACTGCTGCGTAGGCTTCTTCACTCGCATCGGTGAATGTATGTAACTGTTCTTTTCTGCCTTTGGGTGAGATGCATCTTGGGATCTTCAGCCTTAATAAAAAAATAAAAATATAAATTTCTTTGCAACTTTCCGCTAAACATATAAAATGATGTGTCTTACCTGGATTGAAGCGCACCTCCCGCCCTCCCTCAATTGCATACACTAACTCCGTCACCACTAGACCAAGCACCACTATTTCCAGGCAAGACACACCATCGACGATAATACGACACGTGTTTCGCCTCTACACGAGGCATCCTCAGGTAATATAGACTCTACGGCGGCTGACCGCTAAGTGAGCGGCGAGTCGAAACAGTTGCTATTTATACACGCTGACACAATCGCTCCCTACCAAAGTAGCCAGTGACCGCGTCGTGCGATAACAAACCTGCCAACAGTTATTATTATTGTTATGATTATTTTTAAATACTATTATTATTATTATATATGGAGAAAGAGGGACTCTTTATGATGAACTCTTTCTTCCAGAAGCGGCCCCACAGGAAGTGGACCTGGTCGAGCCCCGACGGTTCGACAAAAAATGAGATTGACTTCATTATGACGACCAGACGCCAACTGTTCAGTGATGTCTCAGTGATCGCAAGGGTGAAAACTGGCAGCGATCACCGAATGGTTAGAGGCACACTGAACCTAAACGTTAAGTTGGAGAGGTCTCGTCTAATGAAGTCAACGCTCCGTCCCCCTCGTGCTCTGATCCAAAATCCCGAAAACTTTCAGCTCGAGTTACACAACCGCTTTCAGTGCCTACAAGATTGCAATGCAGTGGACGATATCAATGACAAGCTCGTGGAAACTGTCCATGCGGTCGGAGCTAAGTTCTGCAAGACCCGCCGCAGAAGAACACAAAAACTCTCCGATCACACTCTTAATCTCATGGCTGTTAGACGGGAGATGAGGCTGCAATCGTCAACAGATTTGACAGCATACAGGCAACTGAACAGACAGATCTCCAAATGCATGCGGCGAGACTTACGCAACTTTAATACTTCTCGTATTAAAGAAGCGATCGAGCGGAACCAGGGCTCCAAAGTCTTTGCCAGAGATCTGTCTGCCAGAAAGAGCCAACTGTCAAGGCTGAAGACTGAGTGTGGCAGCATCGTTTCCGGGACACCTGAGATTTTGAGTGAGATTGAGAGGTTCTATGGGCAGCTGTACACATCATCGTTGGAGCCACACGCAAGTGTGAGTAACGATCCAAGAGCAAGTCTTATCCGACACTATTCCGATGATATCCCGGACGTCAGTCTAAGCGAGATTAGAATGGCTCTCCAGCACCTTAAAAACGGCAGGGCCCCAGGCGAGGATGGAATTACAGCGGAGCTTCTGAAAGCGGGTGGAACACCGGTACTTGAAGTCCTTCAGAAGCTCTTCAATTCCGTCCTCCATGGTGGCACTACTCCAGAGGCGTGGAGCAGAAGTGCGGTGGTCTTGTTCTTTAAGAAAGGCGACAACGCTCTCTTGAAGAACTACAGACCGATTTCCCTTCTGAGCCGCGTCTACGTGCTGTTTTCGAGAGTCATTACGAATCGTCTCGCACGCAGACTCGACGACTTCCAGCCTCCCGAACAAGCCGGTTTCCGAAAAGGCTTCAGTACCATAGACCACATACATACCCTGCGGCAGATTGTACAGAAGACTGAAGAGTACAATTTGCCACTTTGCCTGGCGTATGTGGACTATGAGAAAGCCTTTGATTCCGTCGAAATTTGGGCGGTGCTGCAGTCCCTTCAGCGATGCCAAGTTGACTGTCGGTATATCGAAGTGCTGAAGTGTTTGTACAGTAGGGCTACGATGGCTATCCGAGTACAGAACCAGAGCTCGAAACCTATCCAACTGCAGAGAGGTGTAAGACAGGGTGACGTTATATCCCCGAAACTCTTCACCGCTGCTTTGGAAGACGTTTTCAAGCTACTGGACTGGAAAGGATACGGTATTAACATCAATGGCGAGTACATCACTCACCTTCGATTTGCCGACGATATAGTCCTTATGGCAGAATCGCTGGAGGACTTAAGCACTATGCTCAATGACCTCAATAGTGCCTCCCAACGGATAGGTCTTAAGATGAACATGGACAAAACAAAGATTATGTTTAATGTCCATGTCACACCTATGCCGGTAGTTGTTGGGAGCACTATGCTCGAAGTTGTTGACGAGTACGTTTACCTGGGACAAATAGTCCGACTAGGTAAGTCCAACTTCGACCGAGAGGTCAATCGACGGATTCAACTCGGCTGGGCAGCGTTCGGGAAATTACGACATATCTTCTCGTCAGGTATACCTCAATCTCTGAAAACTAAAGTGTACAACCAGTGCGTGTTGCCAGTTATGACTTACGGATCAGAGACGTGGTCCTTCACTGCTGGCCGTATGAGGACGCTCAAGGTCGCTCAGCGAGCTATGGAGAGGGCTATGCTCGGAGTTTCTCTGCGTGATAGACTCAGAAATGAGGATATCCGCAGTAAAACCAGATTGACCGACATAGCCCAACGGATTAGTAAGCTGAAGTGGCAATGGGCCGGCCATATAACTCGAAGAACCGATAACCGATGGGGAAGAAAGGTTCTCGAGTGGACCCCCCACTAGATGGAGTGACGACCTGGTAAGATATGCAGGAAGTCGATGGATACAGGTGGCTCAGGACCGTGCTTTGTGGCATTACTTGGGGGAGGCCTATGTTCAGCAGTGGACTTGTGAAGGGCTGTGATGATGATGATGATGATGACTATTATTATTATTGTTTTGAGTGACCGCGCCGTGCGATAACAAATCTGCTACTAATTATTATTATTGTTATGATTAATATTTTAAATACTATTATTATTATTGTTTTATTGATATTATTATAATTATTTATTATTATTAATCTTAAAATTATTATTAAAGATTGGCTTTAAAGATGTTTAACAAAGGTGAATTAGAAACATTTGTTTGTTCATTCAGCAGTGTATAATTACCATTATTACTTTTTAAAATCTCCAACTGCTCCAGCACACACAGTCGCAGCCCCTTATTACAGGTATGTAAGACTTCAAAGGAATGGTCGCTAGCTAGGTTGTGTCCAGTGTCCAAGAGATGTTTAGCAAAATGGGATTTATCAGGATTGCAATTTCTGTACGCGGCCATATGTTCTTTATAGCGCGTCCCGAAATTGCGACCAGTCTGACCCACGTAAACGGCGTGGCATTCGTCACAAACAAGTTTATAAACACCCGATTTTTGACTAATATTTAACTTATCTTTATTATTACAAATATTCCTAAGCGAATTGTTTGTTTTGAATGCCACGTTAACGCCATTTTTCTTAAGACTATTAGCTATTTTTTCCGATATGGGGCCTAAGTAGGTCAAACTACCCACATACCGCCGGACACTTTGAGATCGAACCGCGTACAAAGAATTGCGAACAACATGCTTTTGTTTCTTTTTAATAAGATTATCAACGAGACTTTTTGAAAAACCGTTAGAGACCGCAATTTGATAAATTATATTAAGTTCTTTTAAATAATTTTCTTTATTTAATGGAACAGTGGACAGACGGTTAATGTAACAATAAAAAAGCGGCATCCAAGGTGACGACTTTCAGCTGTTAGAGTCTGATCCAACCAAAAAGTTTACTTCGGATATTAAAGTGTGTATACAAAAGTCGTCATATGTTTTTCCCGATCACAACTTGTCTCGGAGCAATCTTGTTAATTTTGGAGTAACAGTAGCCAGTATTGGCTTCTTTATGTTTGTGTTACAAAACGCAAAACGAAGTTATCTTGGTGTAAGACCAAAGAGTAAAATTATTAAATAAATATATAATATAAAAATAAAATACACGATTAAATAACCATGTAATAATATTATGGTATTCCTTAATATAATGTTGTCCCGTCACAGTTCTTGGACAATGTCATCCGAAGAGCTCGAGCGAATAAATGTTTCCTCAGTTTAAGATCTTTGTAGAATATTTAGAGACGATACCAGGAGATCCGACGGTATGAGTTTGGTTTCTTGAGAGAGAGTGAGAGAGGGATAAAGCTTTAGTGTGGGATACTACTTGCGAACACTTTGACAGCATCCCATCTCAGGGGTACCTCGTCTAAAGCAGGGGTGGCATTAGAGGCAACTGAACTAAATAAATAGCCCAGAGTATCTAGAAGATGAGTACATATTTGTGCAATTTACTGTAGAGACTATCGGTCCGTAGGGTGCACGTGCGGTGTAGTTCTTAAGAGCCTATACTACCTCAGCTCAAATTCTAATTTCGCCCCCACTTCCCCGCGCCATTCGTTCGCACACTGCTCGCGGTCACGCGGGAACACGAGGTCAAAGCGATTTTGTTAGAGGAAAATAAACTATAATCGGACGCGTAGTAAGTAATAAAATTATCAATCATAATTTACTATTAACTTGTCATTATATGAACATAAAATTATATATCGCAAATTTAATTTCATTGTACATACTAAGGGCTACTCAAACTAATATTCTAGTATAAGCTGACTCTTCATTGTACTGAAAGCCTATACAATGCAAGATCAGCTTATACTGGAAATTCCAAATACTGGAAGGATACGCCCATTGGTTTAGCAGGTAGTAAGTTTGCGTTTTGTAGTTTTCGCCGTGTATGTATGTAATGTGACAGCCGTTGGGTATGTAGTTATGTAGGTAGTAGGTCTATGCAAGTACCTACGTTTCCGAATGCATGATTGTAAGAATTCATGATATCTGTGAATAGGCTATTTATTTCGTGTCGAAGTTTGCGTCTTTAGAAATGTGTTCAGATAAGCACTTTACTGATCTAGTGCGTGAGTCGAGTTCGACTTTGAACGGCGCCGATCCCGGCCGCCCAGCTGATGAACAGCGATCTGTGCCGGAGACGGACCGTAAACATACCGTTTAGCTTTGAATAATAACACCCCGTTTCGTGAATTTGAACTTGATTCGTGTGGCAATAAAAATGTATAAGTAAAAATATGTTATTCAAATAAATTTCAAATTCACGGAAGTATTTCTACGGTACGACGGATCGATGTGTAAAGAGTAACATTTAGAAGCTTCTTTCATAGGCCTACAAGCTGACATACCACCAATATAGTACGTAAATAGGTACTAGGGTCCATTCCGAGACTCGAGTTTCAAAATTTAGAGGCTCGTGTTTTTTTTCGTGGACTCGAGACTATCTAGACTGATCCATCATTCAGTCCTCGCGTAGATACCTACTCAATTTATAAACCTAAAAGATTAGCATGAAATAAAATGTTATATGTAAATATGCATTTATTAAACAGTTTAATATGTACTTATATTCAGAATATACAATACAATTACAATAATAAAAAAAAAATCCGTAAAAAAAAAAGACAAAAAAGAGGCTTCAACAAATTACGCGACACGCAATATTCATACGTAAGTACCCACTACAAATATCATATTACCGTTATAACAAAAAGTAATGCTTCCTAAACAAAAATAAACTCTCATCATAAATAACTAGGTAGATATGTAAAACACTACACGAGAGCGCGTCATTACTATGGTAATAATAAGAGATTTTTTTTTATTACAATATTTTAAAAGCACAGAATAAATAATAGTAGTACAGACTAAAAGTAAGTAGTATCAATATTTTTTGTCATGGGTGACATTTTCATGGTTTTCGAGGGTGTTGAAGCCGATAGTGCTGTCGAAATTTAAATCCAAGACGGCGGCTGCAATGGGTATTGATTTGTTCATCATGGGTGTCATTTTCATGGTTTTCGAGGGTGCTGAAGCCGATAGTGCTGTCGAAATGTAAATCCAAGGTGGCGGCTGCAATAGGTATAAATTTTTTCATCATGGGTGTCATTTTCATGGGTTTCGAGGGTGTTGAAGCCGATAGTGCTGTCGAAATGTAAATCCAAGATGGCGGCTGAATTAGGTATAAATTTTTTCATCATGGGTGTCATTTTCATTGGTTTTCGAGGGTGTTGAAGCCGATAGTGCTGTCGAAATGTATTTAAACTACTTTAAAAAATTCCGTATAATCATATATATGTTAATCATATATAATCATGTTATACGTAAATTTTTTAATGCGCTTCAGGCATGCCCAACTGGATTTACCAATTTATTTTACATATTATTGAAATGTACAATGGATTGCTTACATTGTTGTATATCTGTCATGTCGTAATTGTCGGTTCTGTCCTGCGTTTTTGGGACCTGGGCAAAATGAGAATTTATTGAATTATGTTTTCTTTTCTTGGGTTTTTCTTTGATTGTGGTCGGAGGACTTATTTTTCTCAAGGGCATATTACGTGTTTTTCGCGGATCCAACAATTCCGGCAGTAAAGATTCCAAGTAAAATGTTTTTAGTTTGGGAACCATATGATCATTCCACAGTCTTTGGTCGCATTGTATTATTTCTGTTTTTATCTGTTGATTTGAACTAACCCACACGGCAAAAAGACACTCTCTCCTTCCTGTAATATTTAACTGTCCTAGCACTTGGAAATACCAGTGATGTTTCTTATTGATCAATATTTGGCCATTATCATACTTCCAGAAAGTAATTTTCCTGTTTTTCACAGCATCTTCCAAGCTAGTTCTGTAGCCTGATATTGGACATTTTATTTCTACAATCCTATTGTCATCTATCACACCGTCAGGAGTTGCTCCTAAAAATGGATGGTTTTTATCGATGAATAGCCCACAGGGCATAATTTTAATGTTTTCTTGCTGCTCTAGTTGATTCAAAGCAATTTTTTCATTAATTTTACCATGTTTGATGGAGGTAACACCAGAGAGATCTTTTTGATACAGTAAACTTTTAACTATACTACCTGGCGTCGTGCTCCTCTTGTTTATAATTTTGCCGAAATTGGAAGCCGTTAACAAATTCCTTCGTATTTCCATCCATTTACTACAATCACTCTGGAGGACTGTTTCCCTTTCAATATTAATTCTTTCTTCGTCAGATTTCTCCAAATTTGTTAAAAATGTTTTTTTCATTCTTTCTAAATCTTCTGTATGCAAATCAGGCTTCATACAATTTTGACCGTAATTTTCATCTTCAGCCCTTTTCTCTTTCTGTTGATAAACAAGCTTTCTGGGTTGCATTTTAGGCTTGGAACCGTTTCTTTTTAGTTTTCGCAATTCCAGGTATTTTGATTTTGACATTGGGCTCACACCAAGAATAGATCTTTGGAGCTTATACAAAGGTCTTTTTGTATTAAATGATACGACTGCCGTAGCGCATCTGGTCTGATATGAACGCCGAAGACAAAAGTTTATGCGTTTACCACCGATACACTTTGCAATTATGGCGTTAAACTGTTCACAACGATTGCTGTCCACGTCTTCAATAAGACTTCGTGCATTAGCTGCAATAGAGCAGACTATAAACTTTATTTGATTTTCTAACGCCGTATCTTTCAGTTTGACAGTGACATCTTCACTTGTTTTTTTGCTTTCGCAATAAAAATTCTGACAATTGGTATGACAACCGAAAGCATGATTATATGAATTGGAAATTGCTACATAAAGATCGTTTATTTGTTTTGAGCGGGTATCACTTGTTTTCTTCAGGTGTTTTATTGAAGAACAAATAACTTTTCTGATAGCCAGGATTCTTTGTGTATTCAGATACCTTCTATGCTGCAGTTTATATTTGGTATCTTTGGTAAGCGCTTGTAATTTATTACACAGGTTTCGTAATAAATGGTTTCTACACTCTATCTTTTCAACAGTGTAGTTAGGATATGGCCGGGCTGCTAAAATTTTAGAATAAGTGGAAGCGTCTCCATCAGCAACCATTTTGCCGTATATAAGACCATACATGTGCAAAGATTGTTTGAATCCTTCCACTAATATTTCCGATTCCATGTTTGTAGATGAACCAGTGTAATTTTTAAAACACATGTGCTCTGATGGTGTAGTTTGTTTATTCTTGGCGCGTACACATATGCAACAATATTTATTTTTTACGGCGAGATATAGCACTTCCCCAAACTTTTTACCTATGATTGCAGCAGCGCCTGATAACGAGGAATAGTTTTTCTTGTAGGTCCTCTTAGCCCAGCAACCATCAATGATCACGTCTATGACGGGGATTCCATCTGAATTGACTCTGCCTTGCTAACTTTTCCCATTCTTCACTAACTCGATTATCAATTTTCTTATAAAAAACTTCTGTCATAAACGGAACATTTATTGATGTAAATATTTCTTGCAATTGTGTATATCCTACACCTGTAATAGCAGCACTCGTTACTACGGCAGTATTTACATTCAAATTGTCGCTTGGACTAGGTTTGGACGTATGTGTAGTAAATTCAACATTACACATATTGCATTTGAATTTTAATTTTGAAATCAAACCTAACCTTTTCTCCCCCTATCAACTCCAAATTATTTATACCGCAACCGAAGGCTGTTGAGTGGTTCGAAATTGTTTTTAATTCTTTTAGAAAATATTTAAGGTCTATGATTCTTCTTTCGTCTGATTCTTCATTGATTTCTGCATGATTTCTATCTGACGTGTGCTCTTCGTCTGGAAACCTACAACAGTAATACATATTATTACATAAACTATAAAGCAGACAATAATAATAATGCATGAATGTTTTGAAACAATAGTATATCTTTGAATAGCTCCGATACGTTCCCATGTCCAAATACCTTTCATATAATATGTCACTTTACCTACATTGCTAGCGCTGTAGCATGGTGCGGGGACAGATGTCAGATTATAGTATCAGGACAGACTAGGACAGAGACATTACACAATTAAATTTACATCATCTATACAAATACAAATCCACATCAAAAATCTTGTTTTCTTTATTATAATTTAAAATATATGTGTGATATTAT
Organism: Parnassius apollo; assembly: GCA_907164705.1. Taxonomy (NCBI): domain Eukaryota; kingdom Metazoa; phylum Arthropoda; class Insecta; order Lepidoptera; family Papilionidae; genus Parnassius; species Parnassius apollo. Next base: position 1,173,731 of record CAJQZP010000795.1, on the reverse strand, counting down.
TATCATAATATTATTAAATTTATTTTAAAATATGTATTTCATATAAAACATTTAAAAAAACATATTCAAAGCACAACCGATATTTATGGATATATTAGTAAAAAGGTACAGTTCGTCTAATGTCACTCACACTACACATATATACGCTTTATACTATACCTAGTAACTTTTTAAAATTCCAAACCCCCTCTTCGGTGCCTTTTGCAGTGAAAATAAAAATATTTTTGAACTTTTCTCATTAGCAATAACAGTAGCGAAGCATTTTTTATATAACTGCTCCAAATTTCAAGTCGATAACATTAGTAGTTTCTGAAATATACGGCTGTGACAGACAGACAAAGTCACACCATAGGGGTTTCTTTTTTACCATTTTGGTACAGAACCCTAAAAACGTCGGATCGAGAATATCCTACTCATTTTTGAAGTCAGTAAAAATACGAGTACAATATTATCGATGCATTCATTTGTATTAGGTCTACCTTTGATTCTCATAAACCAAGTCTTCGCATTTAGGTAGGATACGAGTACTTATAGCATTGTAAAATTTTCATTCCAATAATGAAACATGGTTGAAAAGATTGAACCATGTTTCATTAAAATTTACATACATATATACATACATAGCATTACGCCATTATTCTCCGAAAGGGTGGGTAGAGGTGCATAGTGCACCCACATTTCGCCATTTATGTTATAAGTCTCATGTAATAAAGTGCGAGCCTATTGCCACTAATCGAGCACAAATCCAGACTCCGGACTGGTACTGAGAAATTACTAATGGAAAAACCCAATACCATTTTGCCCGACCCAGGACTTCTCGCTCAGCAGTAGCGTTTGCGACCGCTAGACCAACGAGGCAGTTAGAGAAAGAAATACTAACAGGGATTCAAAATTTACTTACTTATTTATTTTATATGTATTTATTTATGTAAATACTTACTTGTCCGTACTGTCAATAGATAGCGACGAGTCCCCTTTTCCCTGTTCCAAATGGCCAGCCGCCGCCGCCGACAACGACGTGCGCACCGCCGGCGCGCCGCTCGAGTCGCTCGCGCCGCGTGCCGATCCGTCTTCGTGCAGTCCATTCTCTAATACCGTGGGCGCCGTTTTATTCGTCACATTCTCAAGCTCAATGAATGAAATGTTTGGTTTTCTGCAAATGTATAGTCATAATAAAATAAAGTAACATACTATTCTCCAGACCAAATTTCGGTCACGGCGGCCTGCCTCAACGGAGACTAGCCATCGACGCAGGATAGCATTATAGTGCGCAAATGTATGCGCAAGCATAGGTGCACTCTCTATTCCCTCACCCTCATAATCCGATGAGACGGTAAACCGACACAACCGGAGAGAGATCAGGTGCAGGACCAACGGCTTTACGTGCATTCCGAGACAAGGAGGTGGGCCACCGCCAACTTCCTGACTCCGGGCAGCTACTGAAAATTTCTTGACGGTATCAGAAACTACGGGTAGTACCTCTCATAATACACCGGTTGATCTTTTATAAATTTCAACTTATTTACAAAAAAAAATTTTGGCCCGACCCGGGATTCGAACCCAGGACCTCATGATCAGCAGTCGCACTACTACAACCACTAGACCAATGAGGCAGTCAAAGTAACATAACATAACCCACAACATTCAAAACCTATCCCTAACCCCACAGTGATACCTATTCCCTGTATCGTGAGTATCAGAAACTACGAGTGGTACCTATCATAACACCCCGATTGATCTTATATAAACATAAACAAACTTATGTAACAATAAAATTACAAAACGTTTTTGCAACACATCAAACGAATTTAAACTTTATCAACAGCCAGCAGCAACGTGACGTGACACTAGACATGAGCTTTATCTCGTTGCAATAAAGTTGAAACTCGAAAAATGATTCGCAAACCGATCCTTCGTGTTCGGCTCTATACATATTCGAAATACCTAAGAAGCTACGTAAACAAAAGAATAATTTGACGGCCTCCGTAGCGCAGTGGCTCAGCAATGAGTTGTTGCGCTGGGGGCCGCGGGTTCGAATCCCGCAGGGAACAAGTATTTGTATGGCCTACAAATAATTGTTCCGGGTCAGAGTGCTTGTCCTCGTGCAATTTATGTTTGTAAACTGCCTCCACGATACAGGAGAAAATCCTAGAGTGGGGGTAACGTTTTTATAAGAAAAAAAAATTAAAAATGAAAATTAAATTGATGCCGTTATTTATATCGGTAGTTAGATAGGTACTTACTTTTTTTTCCTTCGTTCAAAATACGGAGTTGTTCTCTTAGACGTTTTAATTGTTTTCTTTTTCCGAGAGTTTTCTTTTTGCCCATCTTTATTTACACTTTAAATATAGGTAATATATTTACACAAAACGTTTTAAATTCCTTTTTACAGTAACACCTACCACAATACAAAATAAAAATGTCGGAAATAAATAGTCGTCTCTCCGTAATGTCGCCAAACATAGGTTCGTCCCGTAATAGATGCCGCAGCAGAATGATTGAACAAATTGAAAAGGATAGCGCTATTGCTACCACGTACAAAACAAGAGACAGAAAGAGAGTGTGCTCGTTTAGAATTAAATAACGCAAGCGCCAAATCACATAATTGCTAATTACGAGAAGACCACGTAGAAAAATAAAAAAATAAATCGTCACGATTTGAGATAACATTATTATCTATCTATTAGCTAAAAATCATCATTCAATTCCATAAGGTTTCAGAGATCTAACTAAAAATAAGTGCAAAACGAGGGTTTTTCATATTTTTTTTTATCGAGAATTTTTTATCGAATCGTGTTTTTGCTTCAACAGATTTGAAGATTATAAGTCCAGGTTTAATGTGTCCAAATAGCAAACTGTTAGGTCTTACAGATACCGAGATCCAGATTGATCAATATCACCAAAACAGCATTATGCGGCCTCTTAAACAATAAAATTCAATAGGGTTGTCGAGTTCCAACAACAAACAAAGTCGCCAACAACAGATGATTATCAAATGTTTATTAATTAACAGGTTTCGAACTGAACCTAGACTAAAATTATGGCTTAAAAGCATAAATATTGTGAATTGGTCCGAAACAAAATGATCATATTTGTTCCAAACATTTCACAGACGACTGTTTTATTAGACATGAGAACTGCACCACTTTGAAAAAGTGCAGTATACCGACAATATTATCTGGTAGTACCAGTACGAGTATTTATTTATTTATTTATTTCGAAAACCAACAGCGTATACAGAAAATATCAACAAATCATAAGCAATTTAGTGTAACGAGGGTGGTCACAAGCTTACAAATAAGTTGAGTTCTTTGGAGGGTCTGGTAGATTGATATTATATATTACATAAATGCGTATACATACACACATACGCATATACAAACATACACATATATACACATTTATATATACATATATATACACATATACATATATATATATATATATATATATATATATATATATATATATATATGTATATATATATATAATACGAACATAAATAGTACAAATATATAAACATAAAAAAGTAATTAAGTATAAATAAAATAACTTATTTTGATTAATCATACTGACAGAAAAAAACATGTCGATACTAATGTAATTTTAAATTGGGAAGGAACTGAGTCTTGTTGATACCACCATTTTTCTTGGAATCACACTGGACGCAAAGCTTCAATGGCTCCCCCATATATCAAAACTAGCTAGCAGACTTAGTTCTGCAGCATATGCTGTAAAAAAAGATTAGAACTCTTACCAGTGTTGAAACAGCTAGAATAGTTTACTTCAGTTATTTCCATAGCATTATGTCGTATGGTATTTTGCTATGGGGACACGCGACTGACACTGAAATTATATTTATTTTACAGAAGAGGGCCATTAGAGCAATATATAATTTAAAACCAAAAGAGTCACTGGACAAAAATTTAAGGAAATTAATATATTAACTCTGGCCTCTCAATACATTTATGAAAATGTAATGTACGTACACAAAAATAAAAGTAGTTTTGCGAAAATAAGTGATATTCATTCTGTAAATACTAGGAGCAGACACAAGCTGGTAGTACCATTTACTCGACTCCACCGAGTCAGTAATTCATTCTTGGGGCGATGTATACGCTTTTACAACAAAATCCCAGAAAATATACAAAATTTGTCATACACAAAGTTCAAAAATGTTATTAAACTAAGTTTGTATAAAAACGGTTATTATAATATTAAGGAATTTATAGATGATAATAACCCCTGGGATGGGTGATCGCTACCAAGCTATTTCTAATTTGTCTTGTGTTGTTGATTGTAAACATGATTGTAAGCTATTATTAAAAAAAATAGTCCCGCTGGGTTTCTTGCTGGTTCTTCCCAGGACAGAGGTTTTTTTTGCGAACCAGTGGTAAATTAAAAAAGTGACTTTCAATAAGTATTTTTATAATCTACATTGAATACAAAAGTTTCTATTTCTATTTCTATTTCTATGAGACAACTGGACGAATAGGAACATGTTCTTTATGTATTTTAGGTAGCCCATATAAAGTGGGTGCTTGTGGATTCATTGGAACAAGATTGCTCCAAAACAAGTTGTGATCGAGAAAAACATATGACGACTTTTGTATACATACTTTAATATCTGAACTAAACTTTTTGATTGGATCAGATTCCAACAGCTCAAAGTCGTCACCTTGGATAACATCGTTAACCTTCTGGCTGTACCCGCTACTCTCCATAATGACAACAGTATTTCCCTTGTCTGCTTTAGTAACAATAAGGTTATTGTCTTTTATTCTCTGCTTTAGTGACATAAAAATGGGGAATTCAGGATTGCAATGGGAAGATGCGGGTACATCCTGATTTTCTTTAGCTAACAAACTTTTAACGATGTTATCTTTCCTCCCGATCACAACAGCCACCTCCGCGGCGACGGCCACAGTCTCTAACGATCTTTGGGAGACCGAAGGTGTTAAATTATACTTTAGGCCTTTGTGTAAAAGGGACAACTCATCCGTTGGAAACTGGATATCGGAAATATTTTTTTAACACGGGGATAAAATTGGTGATATTCAGTATGTATGTCGTTATTACGTCACGGACGTCAGGGATGTCAGGGGGGCGCAAGAAAAACACACTACTGTATACTTCATTACAAATTCAAAATTTAATCGTGTCACTACCCACGCACACTACAGCATTTATGTTTGTGTTTACGCATCCCGTGTAGTGGCGGTTAAAAATATCCACTACCCCATATCTTCCCGGGGGTGTCGTAAAAGGCGACAGAGGGAAACAGGCAGGAGATGGGCAGCAGCATCTTCCTGATAACAGCAACTGTACATCAAAAAAAAAACTGCGGTTGCCAACCCGCTCGCCAAGCGTGGTAACTATGGCAATATACACCCCCCCCCCCCACGAAGAATTACACAAATAGACGGCCCCGAGTCCCCGGCGGCCCCGCTATTCCTGGCTACGGTGGCGATCATGGTAACGGCGGGGCAGGGGGTGCTAAGAATCTCCGGTGGAGGTTCGGTTGCCACCTACGACGACTCGACCTGGCAACATTTAACGCACGCACCCTGAGGACTGACGAGAAGATCCTGGAGCTGGAAGAAGAGATAGACTAGTTGCGCTGGAATATTAAAGGATTATCCGAGGTCCGAAGAGAGGGGGGAGGACACGGTGATTCTCGAATCCGGCAACTTGTTCTAACTCCGGGAGGGTGACCACCTGTCCCAAGGAGGTGTTGTATTTATCGTCCATAAGTCTCTCGTTAACAACGTTTTAAAGATTGGGAGTGTATCGACGAGGGTTGCGTACCTTATACTCAGAATCACCAAACGGTATTCGCTGAAGGTCATACAGGTTTACGCGCCAACGTCGGAACATCCCAATGAGGAGGTGGAGGAAATGTATGAGGACATTTCTAAAGCCATGCATTCCTCCAAAACTCACTATACGGTGTTAATGGGAGACTTCAACGCAAAACTGGGCACAAGAAAGAACGGTGAGCTGAAGGTAGGGAAATTTGGGATAGGGCAACGGAACCCAAGGGGCCAGTAGCTGGCCGACTTCATGGAGAAAGAGGGACTTTTTATGATGAACTCTTTCTTCCAGAAGCGGCCCCACAGAAAGTGGACCTGGTCGAGCCCCGACGGTTCGACAAAAAACGAGATTGACTTCATTATGACGACCAGACGACTCAGACCAACTGTTCAGTGATGTCTCAGTGATCGCAAGGGTGAAAACTGGCAGCGATCACTGAATGGTTAGAGGCACACTGAATCTAAACGTTAAGTTAGAGAGGTCTCATCTAATGAAGTCAACGCTCCGTCCCCCCTCGTGCTCTAGTCCAGAATCCCGAAACCTTTCAGCTCGAGTAACGTAAGCGCTTTCAGTGCCTAGAAGATTGCAATGCAGTGGACGATATGAATGACAAGCTCGTGGAAACTGTCCATGTAGTTGGAGCTAAGTTCTGCAAGACCCACCGCAGAAGAACACAAAAGCTCTCCGATCACACTCTTAATCTCATGGCTGTTAGACGGGAGATGAGGCTGCAATCGTCAACAGATTTGACAGCATACAGGCAACTGAACAGACAGATCTCCAAATGCATGCGGCGAGACTTACGCAACTTTAATACGGCTCGTATTAAAGAAGCGATCGAGCTGAACCAGGGCTCCAAAGTCTTTGCCAGAGATCTGTCTGCCAGAAAGAGCCAACTGTCAAAAAAGACTGAGTGTGGCAGCATCGTTTCCGGGACACCAGAGATTTTGAGTGAGATTGAGAGGTTCTATGGGCAGCTGTACACATCATCGTTGGAGCCACACGCAAGTGTGAGTAACGATCCAAGAGCAAGCCTTATCCGACACTATGTCGATGATATCCCGGACGTCAGTCTGAGCGAGATTAGAATGGCTCTCCAGCACCTTGAAAACGGCAGGGCCCCAGGCGAAGATGGAATTACAGCAGAGCTCCTGAAAGTGGGTGGAACACTGGTACTTGAAGTCCTTCAGAAGCTCTTCAATTCCGTCCTCCATGGTGGCACTACTCCGGAGGCGTGGAGCAGAAGTCCGGTGGTCTTGTTCCATAAGAAAGGCAACAATGCTCTCTTGAAGAACTACAGACCGATTTCCCTTCTGAGCCGCGTCTACGTGCTGTTTTCGAGAGTCATTACGAATCGTCTCGATGACTTCCAGCATCCGGAACAAGCCGGTTTCCGAAAAGGCTTCAGTAGCATAGACCACATACATACCCTGCGGCAGATTATACAGAAGACCGAAGAGTACAATCTGCCACTTTGTCTGGCGTATGTGGACTATGAGAAAGCCTTTGATTCCGTCGAAATTTGGGCGATGCTACAGTCCCTTCAGCGGTGCCAAGTTGACTGTCGGTATATCAAAGTGCTGAAGTGTTTGTACAGTAGAACTACGATGGCTATCCGAGTACAGAACCGGAGTTCGAAACCTATCTAACTGCAGAGAGGTGTACGACAGGGTGACGTTATATCCCCGAAACTCTTCACCGCTGCATTGGAAAACGTTTTCAAGCTACTGGACTGGAAAGGATAGGGTAATACCCTACATCAATGGCGAGTACATCACTCACCTTCAATTTGCCGACAATAAAGTCCTTATGGCAGAATCGCTGGAGGACCTAAGCACTATGCTCAACCACCTCAGTTAGTTGGTGTCTCCCAACGGATAGGTCTTAAAATGAACGTGGACAAAACAAAGATCATGTTTAATGTCTATGTCACACTTATGCCGGTAGTTGTTGGGAGCACTATGCTCGAAGTTGTTGACGAGTACGTTTACCTGGGACAAATATTCCGACTAGGTAAGTCCAACTTCGACCGAGAGGTTAATCGACGGATTCAACTTGGCTGGGCAGCGTGCGGGAAATTACGACACATCTTCTCGTCAGGTATACCTCAATCTCTGAAAACTAGATTGTACAACCAGTGCGCGTTGCCAGTGATGACTTACGGATCTGAGACGTAGTCCTTCACTGCTGGTTGTGTGAGGACGCTCAAGGTCGCTCAGCGAGCTATGGAGAGGGCTATGCTCGGAGTTTCTCTGCGTGATAAACTTAGAAATGAGGATATCCGCAGTAAAACTAGAGTGACCGATATAGCCCAACGGATTAGTAAGCTGAAGTGGCAATGGGCCGGCCATATAGCTCGAAGAACCGACAACCGTTGGGGAAGAAGGGTTCTCGAGTGGCAGCCTCGTACCGGTAGGCGAAGTGTAGGGCGACCCCCCACTAGATGGAGTGACGACCTGGTAAGATATGCAGGAAGTCGATGGATGCAGGTGGCTCAGGACCGTGCTTTGTGGCATACCTTGGGGGAGGCCTATGTTCAGCAGTGGACTTGTGAAGGGCTGTAATGATGATGATGATGATGTGGAGGAAGCTTACAAACAAATTGCACAAATACATCCTAGCTGTAGCGTGGTACAGACACGCTGTAGCTTAGATAGGCTATGTATTTTTTGTCCCCCTTTCAGCTTTTTTTTCCACGGTCAAAACTTAATGGCTCAGCCACGCTATGCTCTTCGCGCTGCTCTTCGCACTGCTGCGATGTTGCCCTGTCTATCTACATACTGCTTTACTCACGCAATTAATTGCGTTGCAATTAATTGCGTGAGTAACTAACTACGTCGACGTAGATGTGGAAACTATTGCAGCTCATATGAATGTCATAAAAAGAATATAATTGTCATCCTAATAACGATTTCTTATATTTACGCTAACACTACACATTGATCAAAACTGCTTTTACGGATTTTATCGCGTTTAATTTTAATTATTTTTAATTCCCGACGTTTCGGGTGCTTTCCAGCATAGATAAATAAATATGTAGCAAGCTTTCCAGCACCCATGGTCACAGGCGACTGAGATGACTGACGTCCCGATGTCATTGTTAAACCCGGAGTACCTTCAGCTTTTTTAATTATTGTTTATGGTCCGATCTATGCAAAATGAACTGACTGTGTCTTGAAGTCTTGCAGTGTTATGCTTGGGTTTAGTTTAACTTTATTGATTATAGGGTCCGAAGCAGGTGATCAGGGACCCAGTCTCCTTCTCTATTGAAATTAGGATGTTTTTTTAATTTCAATAGCCTCACGTATCATCCTTGGTAGGAATCGGTGTTCTTTCGCGAGGATTTGTGGTCTATCAAATGGTTGGGCGTACGTAGACGATACTTTCACAATTTTACCATCAGACAATGTAACTGCATTTTTAGAACATCTTAATTCCATAAACTATAAAATTCAATGCGATGAAAATCAAAAGAAACAAAAAATTACTATGGATAAAATAGCGCTGCCCCAGATATGGTACCCGATGAGTTAGAGAGGGCTAAAAAATATTTTTTTTGAGAATTTGAATATCTTGACTATGAAAAAACCGCAAAACGAACGAGATACGAAATTTCAAAGAGATTGCAGTGACTGGTTGGAACTGAGGAAACAAATTGTAACAGCGTCAAATTTTGGAAAAATAAAAGCGTACGAACATTTCTACAGCAAACCTTGTAAAAAATTTGTTTGAGCAATGTATGGGGCAGTGGAGTACGATCCTTTGTCATCTGGGCGAGCGGATGATGGCTGCGGAAAGCCACAAAAGGATAAGAAGGGGTATCTTCCAGGGCGATTGTCTGAGTCCAATCTGGTTCTGTCTCTCTTTGAACCCTCTCAGTACTTTACTGGAGGGCTCCGGGAGGGGTTTTCAGCTTCATAAAGGAGGTACAAAAGTGACCCACCTTTTCTATATGGATGACCTCAAGTTATTCGCCTCCAGTCGCTCCCATCTTGTGGAATTGCTAAACATCACTTGTGAATTTAGTAATTCTATTGGAATTGAGCTGGGGACGGATAAGTGTGCGGTCCTCCATGTTGAAAGGGGAAGGGTTGCTAACTCTGAGGGCATAGACTTATCTATGCCGATCAGTTTAAGGACCCTTTCCGAGGCTGAAACATACCGATACCTGGGTGTGTCACAGAACATCGGTATCGATGAGGCTGGTATGAAACAGTCAGTTTGCGACGTGTTTTATGCACGCTTGACCAAAGTGCTCAACAGCCTTTTGTCTGGTGTGAATAAGACACACGCATATAACGGTTGGGTCATGCCTGTCCTCATGTATACCTTTGGCATACTCAGGTGAACTCAGATTGAACTTAACGCCCTGGATAGAAAAGTCCGCACTACTATGACGTCCCATAGGATGCATCATTGGAGATCGTCGGTAATGAGGCTGTACTTGCCACGAAAGCATGGTGGGCGTGGATTTTTGAGCGCGCTCACCATGCATAATCGCGAAGTGTGCAGCCTCTGTAATTACTTCCTGGTGAGATCGGATGAATTTTAAAAAAGTTCCCTCATATATATAGTACAAAATTTTATATGATGCTGTGGAACCCTTCACGTTCGAGTCCGACACACTTGACCGGTTTTTTTTATTACTCTGGGTAATATTATGTGTGAGGTTATGTTTATTGAATGTTGAATTGATGTGTAATACAAAACCGTTAAATAAATTTGAATTTCTATTGGTTTTATTTGAAACAATCCTTTTTCTGTTACTTTAGCTATTTTGTCAACGAAACTTTGGTTTTTCTAGAATTTGTGAGTTAGCTTTTGAAATGTTGCTTGCCTGCTTATATCATAAAACTGACTTTAAAAAAATGATAATTAAAATGTATTCTGATGTCCAGACCTCGTAAACAGTTTTGATATTAATGAGAACGTACTCAAAATATTATTACTACCTAGTATTTTTTGCAAACAGGAGACCTCACGGAAAAGTTTTTGCTTAGAAGTGAATTGTCTGCTTGCTTTGCGCATACCATATATATGTATACAGTAATCTATGGCGCATACTGTGTTCACGCTGCGCTCTCTGACTGCCAGTTGCGCTCCGCCCACTGCGGGACGCGCGGGTGATAAACGAATTCGAAATCGTGCTAAGACCACGTCTTAAGGCGACAAAAAATGCGTGAAAAAATGCACCTCCTTTCATCGAATAGTATAGAACTATGACACCACTAACGAAAGTGGGATTTTGATATAGGTAAATTCATGTCTTTATCTTGAATTTGATTGCTCAAAAACACGATTGTATAATTTTGACTCGATCATAATTATTTGCGAAAACACCTCTAAAAAATCACTATAGTTGAAATTACAACGAAATCATTTGATCTATATGCTTGGGAATCACTCAAATATATTCATAACATCAATATTCATAATTTACTTGCTCATTATTTTGATAACTTAAATCAATAATTTTTAAAAAAATATTTTAAGATTCTGACAATTTCTAAGCGCTTTTAATCGTCGCGGGCGCTACGCAATTTTAGACCTTATGACGGCGTTTCTTCAAGTTTTTATAGAAATTATGTATTCATTCGGATCAGTACGGCGATAGCGTTTTCGATGTGTCGTCTTAAAGTGCTGTGAGTGTGCGCGGTCGAATCCGACCGCTTGAATTTTGACAGAATAGCGCCACGGTCGAATTCGACCGCTTAGAGATTGAAGGGTTAAAACAAAATTTGATTATTTTTTATGCCGTGTTGCTAAATTCTATAGGTATCTTAAATCCCCACCCTGCTCTTACTATTTTAAATAAAACTAGCGACCGCCCAGGCTTCGCACGGTGATTTCTGGATCTCCACAACAGCACCATCTACCGAGTCCAATTTTGAATCTACACCATTCTCGAATCAACTTAATCACACACACAAAATTTCATCAAAATCGCTCCAGCCGTTTAGGAGTTCGGTAACATACATTCTCGAATCAACTTAATCACACACACAAAATTTCATCAAAATCGCTCCAGCCGTTTAGGAGTTCGGTAACATACACACGAACAGAATAATTATAGTATATATTGTCTTCATGTACCTGGAAAATTTTAAGATTAATAAGTATAAAAGCCTCGACTCAAGAGTCTTTATCATCATAATTTGGAGGAAATCCTTTTAGCAGTTTCAGTGGTTTATGTAACAAAATGTTAAAGTATAACTGTGTTTTTTCTGCTCCTGGCCTCCAGGCAGGCAGATCCAACACAAACAGTGTGACCTTCTTACGCGTACGACCACTCTGTGGAATAGTTTACCACCGGCGATTTTTCCGGACTGATACGACCTGGAGACCTTCAAGAAAAGAGCTTACTCCTTTCTAAAGGGCCGGCAACGCACCTGCAATTCTCCTGATGTTGCGGTTGATCATGGGCGGCATTACTCACTTAACATCAGGTGAGCCGCATGCTCGTTTGCCCCCCCTTCTATAAAAAAACCTTCTCTTGGTATTTCTGTGGTGTGTAGTGACTAAGATCAGGCCTATCTTCGAACTGTGTTGACTAAGGAATCTAGTCACTGGTTACACACTTTACCATCAAGAAATCTCGACGCTTGTAGCAAATAAGTTAGGACGTAGATACGTGGTTTGGACTCCACGAACTTTTATGTAAGAAAATTGCTGGTGATTGCCCAGTAACGGTTCTCTGAACGATGTAATCCGAGAGCCTTGTGGAGTATTTACGTCACAAGATGCGACGCTTTGAGTTCGGTCGCGTGGTAGAGAAGTAAGACCCTAGACGAGATAACTCTCATCTCAGAAGCACCTTGTTAAGAGCCGGGACGGCACCAGAGGCGGCTGATTTATATAAGTGGTGCAAATATAAGTCTCTGAGAGATGAATACATATTTGTGACATTTGCTGTAGAATATCGGTTATGGGTTCCCCATTCAGTGAAATTACTAACCGTATCAGTGACTTGTCGTCGCCGCTGGCCATAAGACGGCTAGTTTTTTTTTGTCTAAATGCTAAATACCCAATCTAAATTTAGGAATCTGTAGCGTATCACTGCGACCAGTTCTACAGGAGACAGTCCGTTTTCTAAATATTAAATGAATGACTCAACGACCAAATTGATTACGCAGACGAGTAACTACACAAAATGATCCTGTACACAAAGAATTTGAGAAAAGGATAACCAATGGCTGGAGGAGATACTGGAGATTGCGAGAAGTGATGAAAGATAAAAAAAAAATTCATATAAATATAAAAAGTAAATTATTTAACACATGCATACTACCTGTCCTTATGTATGGCAGCCAAAGATGGGCTTTAACACACACCATGACAAATAAACTCGCTACCTGCCAGCACGCAATGGCATTTCCATTTCAGTATGTTAAATGTGAATAAAAAAGACATTGAAAAACCATGTCATCAGGAACAAGACAAAAGTAATAGACATAACATAATGTAAAATCAGAAAGCTCAAATGGCGATGAGCAGGGCACATGATGAGAGGACAATATAAATGATGTAAAATCCTAACACGATGGCACCCTATAGAAGGAAGGAGAAAATAAGTAGACCACAGAAAAGATGCGATGACGATAGCAGACATACGGCAGGAGTGATGTGGAACAGAGTGGCTCAAGAAAGAGATGAATGGAAAAGGTCGTACCTCCTCCGACCTTACTGACTCTAATGGTCTAGTGGTCGCAAACACGGTTGCTGGTAATGAGGTCCCAGGTCGAGCCAAAAAATATTGTTATCGAGTTTTTCTGCCAATTCCCAGTAGTAGCCCGGAGTCAGGAAAGTAGGCGGTGTTTCACCCCCGTGCCTCGGAAAGCACGTAAAGTAATCGGTCCTGCACGTAAATAGTGAGTCCAACTCTTCAAGAACAGTTGGAGGAATGGAAAGACGACGTAATGTTGACGTAACGTTGTATGCAGACGACATCGCATACTTCATGTCGTCCAAGAAACCAGTGATTGCAGCCAAGAGGTGCAACTGCTGCTCGACACACTTCCCGCATGGCTATCAGATGGCAGATGTCAATCAACGTTGGGAAAACATCGGCCATAATCATTAACAGCCTAGTGTACGTGCCGGCCCCACTCAATCTAAGCGGTCAAGACGTCAAGTGGAAGACTAATGTAACATATCTTGGCTGCCAAATAGATTGCTCGATACGCATAGCCCCCAAGGTGATCATGCAGTTCGACAGACACAAGTTGCACAAGCGATCTAATACCCTATGCAACAATAATGACCAGTACTTAAATTAAATAAATTTGTATGCGATATTATCATCATCATCATTACAGCCGTGCATAAGTCCACTGATGAACATGGCATTCCCCAAAGAATGTCACAAAGCACGGTCGTGAGCCACCTGCATTCATCGACTCCTTCTTACCAGGTCGTCTCTCCATCTAGTTGAGGGGTTGCCCTACACTTCGCCTACCTGTACAAGGCTGCCACTCGAGAACCTTTTTCGCCATAGGTTGTCCATTCTTCGAGCCATAGGGCGGGCCTATACCACTTCCGCTTATTAATCCGTTGGGCTATGGCGATTACTCTGGTTCTACTGCGGATCTCCTCATTCATATCAAGCAGAAAAACTCCGAGCATAGCCCTCTCCATAGCTCGCTGAGTGAACTTGAGATTCCTCATACGGCCAGCAGTAAATGACCATGTCTCAGATACATACGTCATCACTGACAACACGCACTAGTTGAAGAATCACATTTTCAAGTTTTAAGGTATGTCTGACGAGAAAATGCGTCGTAATTTCCCGAATACTGCCCAGACTAGTTGAATCTGGATGAGATATACATAATTTTCATAAAAATTGCTTTAACTTCATAGGTTTCATAATACATAATAAATATGATGTAAAATATATACTAAAAGGTTTTGACTGTTATCAAATCAGTTCTGCCGTCTACATCATTTTAGTTTATAGTGCTGAAAAAATAATGCTTCAAACTTAAAAAATATAACAATTTTTAATTTGCACTGTTTATTCTTAAATAAAATTAAAAAAAAATACCTCTTATATAATTATCCAGTATCATTTGGAACAGTAATATAATACAATGAATATGTCCATAAAAAGAGATTGAGAAATATTATGTAAACACAAAGTTTTAAAATCAAAACATAAACACTACTTACTTTCTGATCTGGAAAAATAGAAGCATCTATGAGTAGGTAATTTTTATAGTGTTTAATTAAAATCTACTACCATAAGGTAATTTTTAGTGTTCGATTGTAGTACAAACTGCCAATTTGACATGAATAGTATTACAAAAACTTATTAAATGCACATACATCTGTAATTAAATTTACATCTTTCATCAATACTGCAATAAATTTTATAATTTAAGAATTGTTGGTATATTATTGGTGTGGCAGTACATAAAGTACATCAATAATCTCTCGACATTCAATCAAATATTAAGTCATACTTTTTATACTAACAATATACAATAAGTTTAAATTAAAAAAAAAAATACTTTCATTATTTCATAACAATCATCACTTGCCCGTACAAAAGCTTGATGAAATTTCTTAGCTATGTACACATAATAATATTGGTACATTATTATGTGTACATAGCTAAGAATATTTTAAGAAATTATTTTAATTACTTTAAAAACCCTATTGCAGTAATATTGTCAACCCGCAATATCTAAACAAATAAATAAAATTTAAGTGTCTGTAATGTAAAAATTACAGCATTTTATAAATGCATGTAAAAGTATATATGGTACTTATAAGAAAAAAAAAACTAATTTAAAAAAAAATTGTTCCGACTAATCTAAGCCACTAGACCGATTTTGACAGGGCTTTCACTGGCGTATAGCTGATATTATAAGATGTAACTTAGGCTACTGTTATTTTGGAAAAAGAATTAGGATTCTGCACAAAAATTAAAACCCCTGAATTCCAATCATAATAAACTCCACGCTCACAAAGTAACGGGTAATAGCTTATAAATAAAATGGTATAATTTAGGATGTAACAGGATGATTCCTCTTAGTAGGACATATTATCATATTATTTTAACAAAGACTGTACAGCATCCTACAGGAAATTTTATCATTGATTCATTCATTAAAAGTTAAATAAAGTTTTAGTCAGCCTATAAACATCCCACTGTTGGGTACAGGCCGCTTCTCATTTCTGAGAAATTTTAGGGTAAGTAAAAGTCCGCCCAGCTGTCCCAATGCTAACCAATGAACTGCACGTCTTTGAAATACTTTTTGTCTTATTTTTCAGACAAGCAGGTTTCCTCACAATGTTTCCCTTCACCACTGATCACATGATAATTCAGCACTTAAAATTGCAATTAAT
Source organism: Parnassius apollo (assembly GCA_907164705.1). Taxonomy (NCBI): domain Eukaryota; kingdom Metazoa; phylum Arthropoda; class Insecta; order Lepidoptera; family Papilionidae; genus Parnassius; species Parnassius apollo. The sequence continues at coordinate 1,157,567 of CAJQZP010000795.1, read as the reverse complement.
TTCATTGGTGCTAGCAGAGATTGACGTGAAATTTACAGCTTAGCCCATGAGCTACAACGGCTCATATTATACATTCATATATTCTTTCATTACAGACTATTTTATTCAACTACTGAACATAAGCCTCCTCATAGTGCCGTACACAGCGGATATTTGTAATAGTTGTCATGCTTAGAAGGCCAGTTGGCAACAGCAGTTTGTTATCAAGATGTTGCTGCCATCTCCTGTTTCTTATTCCTTAGATTGCCTCTTACAACACCAATGACATGATATGGGGTAGTGGGTACTATTACGACGCTTCAAGACAGTATGTTACAGCATTATGCTAAAATAACAGTTATGGCATTATGCATAAATCCAAACAAAAGTTTTTTATGTCATAAAGTGCTGTTTTGTTGGTGAGCATCCACCTCAATCTGATGCTAAACACTGGTCAAATATAATTTTAGCAGGCCCCAGTTTAGGATTCACCTAAATCATTTGAATGATGAATTTCGCAATGAAAACTTGTACTAAAAATTAAATTTAAGCTTACAAAGTTAATTGTTAGTATCTATGCCAAATATTACACAGCAGTTCCTACCTAATGCTTGTTTCAAATTCGTAAATTATTGTTCACATCCCTTTATTCAAAAATAATCATAGTGAATATATTTAATACCATTATTTACATTGTACTGTCAATTGTATAAAACATCCCTACCTTAACATGTTATAAAATAGTTCCTGTCATTTAAAAAATTAATGATTATCAATGAATAATGGGATCATACATTAATATTTAATATCTAGTAACATTGTATGTTACAAAACCATGCAACCTACATGAAAAGGGGCAAAGCCAGTTATACATGTATTAGGAAATTAAATCAGGTTCAGGTTCTTCCGTTGAAAGTGTTCGGGGAGGTGTTGTGCGAGTGTTCAATTGGGAGAACACCTCCTTTTCTCCTAAAGCTAATGGATCAGGTTGTGCCGCTGGCGAAGGAACATACACCATCATAGGTGAGGGTGAAACAGGTCGTACAACACCTGCACCAGTTGCTTCTTGCTCCTCTAGGAACCTATCCATATAATCTGTATGACCTGGATGCAAAGTATACTTTTTCTTTTCTAACCGTGTCTTATTTGCAAATATATCATGTCTCTCTGTCTTTTTCCATATGTAGTAGAATTGTACAAGTTCACCAACAGATCTCGTACGGACCTTTTGTTGTCTAATTTGATGAAAATCTTTACCATGAGCTTTAATACCATTTTCAAAGTTACGGCACTCTTCCTCCGACCATACACTAGCATGTGCTGGAGTTTGAGCCGATATGCGTCTTCTTCTTAACGCCTCTTCAATATTGTGACCACACTGCTGTAGTAAAAACAAGGCCTCTTCATCGTCACGGAGTTGTTTTCCTCTTGGAACTGCATCTACACCAGAACCTGAGTTCATTGCACAAATTTTTCTCATATAATCTTCAATGACTTTTTCTTCTAAAACACTGGGGTTCCATAGTAATTTATCTTCATTTTCATAAGGGAGAGCATCATCATAACTGCATAAACCTTCTGGTATAGCTGCTTGATAATCACTACCAACCATAATTGTCTTCTTCCAATCATCCTCATCAGGGCTATAATCACAATCATCTTCCTCTTCAGAAGGTGGTCGAGAGCCCGATCTGAGGCATCTTGTTGCCTCGGGACTTGCAGTTTCACTATATAACTGCTGTAATGCAGACTCTGGCTTTTGATTTTCTTCTTGCATCACTTCAGGTGCCTGTTCAGCAATAGGTTTCTCCATACTTCTGTTGTAACCATATAAAGCTAAAAGTTCTTCTAAGGGCATATCACCTTCTCTTTGAAGACTGTTCAGTTCCGCCTTCGGATCCTGATGCTCTCCAGCCGCCAAAGCTTCTTCTTCGTCTAAGGTTCTTTCGTCGTCGAAATCATTTACCATCATATCAATCGTAGGCTCAAATAGAGACTTGTCGTTACCCACATCCATACTGGCATCATGTTCGTTTACACTGTTTACCAGTGCGCAATCTGACATGACTATCACCAACAATCACGATGATCGTACCACCAAAACATGACAAGTTATTAGTGTATATACTTTTCTTTTAAATTCTTTAGTGTAAAAAGTAATAGAATACATTACAATTAACACATACCGTGCGTTACCCTAGTGAAAAGCGAAAACAAAAATATGGGTTGGGTTTACAATTCGGTCGCCTGAATTTGAAGATTCTGTCAATGTGGGGGAGTCAAAGGGGTTTATCTGAAGCACCCCCACTCAATTTTTTCTGCCGGAGCAGCGTCGAAGTATTTTTAATTATTTTTTAAAAATATTGGTAAATGACTAATTTAATTACGTTTTTGACATTTCATCTGTCAATGTCATATCGATATATAGTATTGAATCGATCTAGTGAATCGATATTTCACCCTAGAGAATCGAGATCGAATCTTTTTCTGTTTTATTAAGATTTGCAAAATTATTTACAATTGGTTGAATGTACCCCAACTCGTAAAGTAATTTAATTATTTAATGTTATCTGTACTTTATTGTATCTTTTGATATCGTAAATATAAACTTTTAACGCAAATAAAAAAAAAACGTTTTTGCGAAATCGATCTTTAAGATTTCGATTTTTTGTGAATCGATTCATCTAATTTCGATTTGAATCCATTTAAAAATATGTAAAATTAAATCGCTATGCCAGCCATTTTGTTGTTTGCTTTTCGTCATGGTGTTGCTTCCGAGTTTCAGAATTTTGGTGAATAGTGAAATATTTGTGGCGGCGGAATACTGCTAAATATCGCAAAGATCTTTTCTTACAAATGGTGGAAGCCATAAATTATGTTTATAAAAGTAGTTACGAAAGTTAATAATTTGGTGTTATATCGAGTGCAATAGCGAGCGAAGCGAGCCTGGGACGTAGAGCACCCCGACTCGGATAGGTTAGGTTAGAAGAGGATGACGGGGTCGTGTGAGCGAGCGAAGCGAGCGAATAGACCCCGTCATCCTCTTCGTGGTTATTTTTTTTGTAAACCACTCAGAAGTAGGAGCCCCGCGAAGCGGGGCTCCGTCGACCGGACTTGCCTCGACTGCACCACGTTAAGTGGCGTGGGGCTTCCATCCTCCAACTCTCTCTACCCATAAATCAGGTTAAAATTGTCATAAAAATTACGAAACATAACCTCAAAATGAGATTTTTAAAAATAAATAAAAAAAAAAACTAAGCACGTCCGGCAGAAAGTGGAAGTAGGGGGTGACTCTACAACTCATCCCCCTCCCCCCACGCCACCCCTCATCCCCAAATTCAGGCGACCGAATTGTAAACCTTACCCAAAAATATTTTGACATGGATAATTAAGTCGAGACTGTCAAGCATATTAGCAGCATAGATAAATAAATATGTATTAGCAGAGTAGAACCAGTGTGACCAGGTTTTATTTGACAAATATACCTACTGAAACCATTTTCTACGCAATATGTACGATTAGCCGCAGTTATATTATATATTTGTATTACATAATGTTTATCACTTTATTGCATTAAAAATATTAAGTGTATGAATTTGGTAGACACAATACGTAATACTCATTAAAAATATCCTAGTGCTTTTTACGAATCATATCATCTTAATTTATGAATGTCAGCTTAGAAGTAGCGACATCAAAATGCAACAAGTAATGAACAGTGTCAACAAATCAAATTAACAAAATTATATTCAAAATGACCTATTAAAGTAGTGGTAAAAAAATTACATTTGTGTTAGTTGCTAAAAATGTATTCATGAAGTACCGGTTAAACCGGAAATGTGTGCTAGATATGTATTCACATGTATTTTAATGAAGCTCTCAACTCTCAGAACTCAAGACGTAATAATTATATGCTTTGCAATTAGCACTGAATTTGTCTTTTACTTAAGATTTTAATTTTAAAATAAAAAGACTCGTTCGTAAAGCTCCTTGAAAGGGAAGAAAAAGAATTCTCTGACTATGTTTGTAAATGTATTTTGTTGAACACAGAAACCAATACTACTAAAACATTTTCCACTACCAAGATATTATATTTTAATGGCTCAAAGCTACCAAATAGTTGAAACACTTTGATCAGCCTTAAAAGATTTTTGTCAGATGTCATCATTTTATTTAAAGGCAAAGGGGCCTATGCCTACACAGCCTAGCCTTACTTTATTTACAATATTCATCATGTTATGTTTACGCAACACATTGATAAATAGGAAATGAATAATTTTTATTCAATATATATTATTGCACAATACTTATTGAAAGTAATTTTTTATTTACCACTGGTTCGGAAAAAACCTCGGTCCTGAGAAAACCCAGCAAAAAATAAAAAAATATTCTTATTGGTATTTCAATTGATTTTGTACAATTTTTGAATGAATGAATTTTTTTATATGGTGGCGATCACATCATTCGTAATTATTTTCATTTATGTATTCTTTGATATTATAATAACCATTTTTGTACAATTTTTCTATTACATACTAAAATATTTTAAATTGTTTATACATTTTCTGGGATTTTTGTTGTAAAAGCGTATACACTGCCCCATAAACGAATTACTAATTCTTTGGAGCCTAGTAACTGGTATTACAAGCTTATGTTTGTTCCTAGTGCTTAAAGTATGAACATCTTTATTGTTATGAAAGCTATTTTGATGTATTATGTACATTACATTTTTATAAATATATTACGATGCCAAAGTTAATATGTTTATTTCTTTAATTTTTTCTTTAGGGGACTGTTTGCAATTTAAGTTATATATCGTCTGACAGCTCTCTTTTGCAGAACAAATGTGACTCCAATGTTTTTTATTTATTAATAACGCATTACCCCATACCTCGTAGCAAGACTCCATAACACATTACACTATGAAAGTAACTAAAATAAACTAATCTGGCTGTCTCAACATTGGTGACACTTCTAATCTTTCTTACAGTATATGTTCAGAACTAAGCCTGCCTGCTAATTTAAATGTATTGGGGTCCCCATTGAAGTGATTGAAGGAGATTTTGGCTATAGATTAACCTAGTAGACAATGAATGGTGGAAGTATCTCAAGGCGCTTTAGTAGATAAAAAAATCTTGAGATTTGTATTAATATCAAAGAACTTGTTACATCATTCCACGAATAAATCTTACTTAGATTTTTACGCACCAAAATCTAGAAATACAAAACATTAATTAAAAGATAAAATAAAAGACGCAATCCTCCTGATATTAAATTACAGCCAAAACTCGTGTCCTCATAAACGTTAAACAATCGTAGAAACCCAGGAATTTAAATACTACTAAAGTGCGTAACGTACTACTCATGCGGTTAAAGAATGGGACTTAAAACGGCGTCACCTCTATTGACCTCTCGCATGCACTCTGTCGCTATCTATACTCACACCCGTCGATAGAGTCTACAAAATGTGTTGCGATATGCGTTTTTCGTACGTGCTATAACTTCACTCTTACTTCTCATTGGCATAAATCATAACAAAATGCCATGAACTAAAAAAATGCCCCGGTTTTCGCAAATCTGTAAGCTAAACGCGTTCTGAGAGTATTTTACATAATTATTGTTTATTTTTTAATACTTTTAGAAAGTCGCTGTTATTGTTTTTCGACTAATATTTAATGTATAGCGTTGTTAGTTATTTCGCTTTTGTGGACTATTACGTTATTCAGTGGTTTTCTTTTATTATTTTATCTATATGCTATTAACAATGGAACGCGGGAAATTACTAAATAAGGAAGAGAAAATCTGAAACATTATCACCTATTGCAATATAATAATGCAAGGGCGGGTATGGCAACAGGAATGTCACTAAAATAAAAAAAAGATGGTGAGTAGCCAGTTTACCTAGTAGTTATCCGTTTGTTAATAATTAATGATTCGAAAAGACTATGTACCATAAAATAATAAATCAATAATATTATATTCACCATTCAATATTCGTTTTACCAAGTTCTTAGGGTTCTATACCTAAAGTGTACCCCATATCGTACCGTTACATCCACCGTTAACTCCACTACTGAATAAACCGCCATATTTATCATAGATAGCTTCATATGGGAGATTTTTGCCATAGTTGCCACGCTTCGCAAGCGGTTTGGCATTTGCAGTTTTTTTTACGTTTAGGCGTTATTAGGAAGATGATGCTGCCCATCTCCTGATTTGTTTCCCTCTGTTGCCTCTTACGACACCTACGTGGTGATATGGGGTAGTAGATATTCTTACACCGCCACTACATGGCGGAGAGCCCAACGGAACCCTATTACTGCGTCGATCTATCTCTTTGTCGCAGGGCTATAACTTTTTAATTATTAGTAACTATTACAGTCACTTTAATGGCAAATAATGAAACGAATAAAACTTTAAAGCCCATGGGGGTCTTTTTATAAGAAATCTCGAAAAAAATGAATTTCCCAACAATTTTTTGTTCTTCTTCTTCTTGTTGTTTCTTAAAAATGGTAATACCACCATTGAATTTTTTCTAATTATCACTTTAATAATACAACATACTCTATACTTAAATAACAAATAATACTTATACTACTTATACTTATATACTTATCTTCACGCACAATCCCTAACGGGGTAGCCAGAGAGAACAGATCGCCAAGTGTCACGATCCTTACATACCTCTTTCGCTTCTTTCAGGTTCATTAACTTTTTCATACATGCACGTCTAGGTATCCGAGTACTCTTGACCCTCCCCTCTTCGAACAATTTGCTCACATGGTCTTCGAAAGTTAGTCTCGGTCTACCTCGACACCTTTTAATATTTACTTTCGCTCTATATATTTTCTTCACCATTCGGTCTTCACTCATTCGTTCAACGTGCCCAAACCATTGGAGTACGCCCCTATCATTTTTTTTGATAAGGTCATCTTTCAATCCTGCCATATTGCGAATTTCTTCGTTTCGCTTTCGGTCGGCTAAGGTAACGCCACACATTTTACGAAGAGATCGCATCTCCACTGCATTCAACTTGCTTTTATGCTTCTTCTGGCATACCCAGGTTTCGCTGCCATATAACAAAGTCGGTACCAACACTGCATTATGTATTGCAAGGCGTGCACTCTTCACCACGCCTTGCCTTTTTACTAATGCATTCAGGGCACCATTGACTTTGTTTCCGGCAGCGACACGCCTATCCACATCTAAATTACATCTTCCATCCCGGCTGAAAGCACTCCCCAAGTATACAATTTCATTTACCTGTTCTAGACATTCCTGATTTACCCATATTTCACATTTCGTTCTCTCTTCGTCCTTTTCAAATACCATAATAATGAAAACAAGATAAACAGTGATAGACTTGGTGGAGATTGGTTATTGTGCACGCAGGTTATGGAAATGGATTTTTGAAGGGTGCTGAGTTGGTTTTAAGGTCGAAACCTAAAAAGGCGATTACCACGATGAAATTAGTCTTAATCTTTGTGATGGAAAATGTGCCGTATTATAGTATGCAAGTAAGTAAACCTCCATCAGTAGCAAACTGAAAAGGTGAGATACAAAATTGTTTATGTGAAAATGATATACATTATGTTGATTCATAAACAAAATATGAGCCTTTAGAAGTAGTTAAAAATACAAGCCGGAGAAACGTTACTCTATGGATAAATTACCAGCTAATCACGGCCATGAAACATTAATATTACCACCATACAACTGTGATCTAAACCCAATAGAATATGTATGGAATCTGGTCGAACAAAGAGTGGTTGAAAAGAACGACGATCAGCTGGAAAAAAAATAGAAATGTTAACGCGTGAAGCAATAGACTCAATTACAGCCGTAGATTGGCGAAAAGAAGTTAATCACATAAAAAGATTGGAAAATGATTATTGGACGAGGAAGGTAATGAATGAAAATTACATTGAAGAGCTTATAATTAATATTGGACTTAACAGAGACTGTGAAAGTGGTAGCTGCTCCGATTCTAACAATGATCATAAAGATAACGATGGGATGGCAATCGGAATCAAAGTATTCTCAGACGATTCTGGTGAAGGTTCAAGTAGCATAATTTCATTTTCAAAGACTATATATAAAAAAATAAATGTCTTTAGAGTTTCTGTCTGTCTGTCTATCTGTCTTGACTTTTATTTAAATTAATTTAAGAAATACATTGTTTTATTTTAAAATCTTCGTGAATAATTTACTTATAAAAAATTCAACTTTATCCAAGTGAATTCAGTGCGAATCGCTGGTTATAAATGTTATTTTATAACCATATTTTAAAATTAATGTGTCTACTTGTGTATATAATTATATTCAAATATTTTCCATATAATTATATTAATCATATAATTATATTCAAATATTTTCAGAAAATTTCCAATTAACTGAAAAATATACCTATCGTTTTAATTAACATTATAACGATATACCGTTATTAGCGGGTTTTCGTTATTTGTATTACGCATGGTGACGGTACGGGCTCGATGAGACGCCATATATAATCCCATTCTTTATCCGTACGAGCTATACGTATGTGGAATACGCACTTCGTATAAAACAAATATTACTAAAACTGTACTAGTTTTGGTTGGTAAGGTCGATACTCGATATTGGACTTTGTCTTCATTAGTGATGAGTAACTCATCATTTTCATATGAGGTTGAGGGAGCACCTCGTTTTACCTCGCGAGGTCCTCACGAGGGACCCCTCATTTGAGGCGAGGTATCGTACGTCAGCGTATTCAATTCACCTCACGAGCCGAGCCCGAGTTCGAATCGAACTCAGCCGATTGTCCGAGGCAGCGGCAAGCGAGGCGGACGGGCGCGTCGACTCACGAGTACTCACGATTCCGATTTTTACGTCTCCCTCACACACGTTATTTTCTTTCGCTCATGAATTCCGCCAAAATAAACGAATCAATGACACTTGAATAAAAATCTAATGCTTATGTTTTTAGAGTTCATAGTTAACGTTTAGAGATTCATATTAATAGCAGAAATAAAAATATTTTCTTTAATTCGTTGTGAGTAACTAATAATGTTACTTTACCCATGTTGACCTTGGAGGTGCACGTGTGGTGAAGTAATTGTTGATATTGTTGTGATTGTGAAAAACGCGTTTTTTTCAATACGATTATTTTTTTACTTTTTATCCTTGATCTCAATTAATACACTCAGTTTATTTGCTTCGTGTGTTTTATTTACCCTGCAACTCATTTCACACAATTTTTTGTATCTCTTCTTAATTTAAATAACATCATACCAAACATCAGTATCACACACACGTACACACACCAAACATCATTATTTCATTAAGTACATAACACAATCATAATGTTTAATGTTTTCAAAATTTCGATTCCTCACCTCACTCATTCTCTAATTTATTCTGTACTGTAAATATGGATTTCTAAGTCGGTTCATTCGCTCGCTAAGCTCACTCAATCGCGATGCTCGCGAGTCGCGAGTACTCGTGTCAATAAAGTCTATGTCAATTTTTAAGTGAGGACGCGTGAACGAGTGAGGTGGTTCAATATTGAAAATCGAGTAACTCTTTCAATTTGCGATCACGAGTACCTCAAACGAGGCACCTCATGAGTGAGGGGCACATCTCTAGTCTTCATTAAAGTGATACGCGGTCCGAGGGAGATAACGGCGTAGGAGTCGTCTTTTCCTTTCGCAACAAATATGCTAACTCTATAAGAATATTTATAAATCTTAATGTATTTTTATTTCATTTATTTATTTCCCCTTAATACTGTGAAAGTAATTAAATTAGAAAGTAGTAAAGTTCTTATGCGTTCGCTAAAAAAGAAGGCACTGAATTCGGGATCAACCGATATTTCCGTTTTGTTGAAGTCGGCTTCGACTTTTTATTAAAAGTTAATTTTTAAACTTCGAAATTTGATCCATTAGCATATTGTAAGGGGTTTTGTGAACAAAATACAAATCAGACTAGGCTGTATAGTATAATACAATGCCTGCCTTAATTTGGGAATCGTAACAACAACAAATAAAACGTCATTTTGTGAATTTGTGGTAGTGCCATTATAGTGGACAATTTTATTTATTATTTACTAACCAAATATCCACTAACTATTATCACTCCATCACGATGTTATGCCAAAATTTAGAATTTGTTGATTAATTTACTTTGCTTCCGACTGTAATTCAACGAAAATGTTACGAAGTTTTGTTGTGCTTATTGTAACGATCGTCAAAGTGTCATGCTTTTCAGATGCTGGAAAATGGGATATACCACTGTACGGGGTAGGTTTTTTAATTTCACAAATATGATATAATATCTGCTACCAATATAATTAACTATCAGTAGAAGCTTTAATCATAAGTCGCATTCTTTTACATTATAAAATGATTCATTGACAGTTGTAGATAAGTTCAGTTTCCTGATAATAGTTATCTTTGTTTCGTTGAGGAAGAAAAAGTGGAAGCATGTAAGGTGTTCAGCCCTGGGAGTGGGCATCACTCCGTGTGGTAGCACGGTGCTTATTTATGCATAAGGGAGTAGTTCGGATACATCGATTTAGTCTTCGGTTCTTTACGTTAATGGCGCTATAACGGCGACACCACATCGCCCCCTTTCTCACACAAGAGGTTGATGTTGATGACAAAGGTGCAAGAGCCGTGCTGAACACTGACAGAGAGTAGCTTGAAGGGAGCAGGAAACATAATTCCAGTACTGCACTTAAACTTGTTTAGTTAGGCTAACTAGCAGGAGCTGGAGATGGCAGACAATTATTAATGCTCCCCCTGGGCAAGGTGTGAGCCCCAGGGAGCTGTCATACTCTGTGTGGTAGTATTGAGCTATATTCTATACCAGTGTAGTTTAGAAATGCTGGTAGCATGATTTAGGCTTCTGTTTATTTGTAACAACCACAGAAATAGTAATAATAAGACAATAGAAATGAATCAGCGCTCGATTACTTCCAAAACCAATGTCTCCACATCTTAACACATATGCATTAAGCGACTAATGTCTGCAGCCGTATTATAAACATGCAATGCACAATGATATCTAATGTTTCATATTACATTGCTTGGTGAGTTGGTCAATGTTGCCTGTGTTGCGTATAGTAGTAGTAAATAAACAATAGCAGCAATGGTAATTGTACAATATGAGAAGTTATAAATGAAAGTTTATAAAGGTAAATATCATAATAAAATCTAGATAATAATTTTGTAAATTTTCCTGAACACTACACATTGAATAAAACTATATATATATCAATGTGTAGTACTATATATATCTATAGCATTTAATTTACTTCTTTTAACTTATTTATATTTCCTGACTTTTCGGGTGCTTTACAGCAGTCATGGTCATGGAGGGGACTCATTGTAAATTAGTTTAAACAATCATAAGGAGTAAATAATCAACTTAAAGATGAAATGTTATGCCTTTATTAGTTGAATTACGTGTCCTTGATGAATTTTTACAACTGATTATGCTGCAATTCACCATTATAATAACATAAATTCACATACGACATTCCCCATGCAACTATATCACAAAATGGTGAATGATGTGTGTCAACACATTATAGTGGCGACAAGGTTAAGCGTCTGTGCAACATCTATTATCTTATTATTACAATTTGTGTGGTGACAACAGTGCCACTAAAATTGTATTTAATGTACTATTTTATTATTCAGCTATTCTACTTATATGCACAAAATTGATGTCTCCCTATTGATGTTTGTGTGCTTGGAAACCCTATTAACTGTAGCTATCTTTTGTTTTCAGAACTTTTGCGAATTTACTCTAGCTAAGTCGCTATTTAAAGATGCGGAATTACGAGTGGTTTGTGAGTAACATCTGTTTTAAAGTTTTGCTGTAAAATATACAATAACTGATCATTAATTTTTTTAAATTAAAAGTGTATAAAAACGGTATGTAAATACATTGAATGACATTAAACCATAGTCCCTTAACCACTCGAGTGTCCACAGTGATTGTAGTCCCCACAAAAATTCTTGCGTTAGCTTTCCATGGTGACTACAGACACCGAACAACATTGCTCGGTTTAAATGTGTAAAGCGCTAAAAAAGTTGTTAATAATATAGTAGAAAAGTTCGAGATGGTGCTTTTTGAAATTTGTCATCAATGAGAGTGAGTTTTATCTGTGCAATGGCAATAAAATACAACAAGCGGTGAAGAAAAACATCGTAAGGAAGCCTGCATGTCTGAGAAATAGAAAACATATTTCAAAGTTCGCCAAAACGCATTGGGGCAGCGTGGCAGACTTCTTCGCCCTAAAACTCTCTCAAAAATGAGCGTAGGCCTGTGCCCAGAAGTGGGACGTATATAGTCTGTAACTTTAATGGCAAAAAATATTCAGAAAAAAAACATGTGAAAATAACAGTTCGCTTTTCTTGTTTGTGGACTGCTAAAGTATGTAAAGCTTGATCAAAAATGTAATAAGTTTTCAGTTTTTATAGGTTATTTCTAATGTAATTCTACATCAAGTTCATTGTGAAGATATTTCCTTTAAAGTTCCTAAAGCTTGATCAAAAATGTAATAAGTTTTCAGTTTTTATAGGTTATTTCTAATGTAATTCTACATCAAGTTCATTGTGAAGATATTTCCTTTAAGATTTTATTAAGCTCAAAATTTTAATCGCGATACGATGTTTTGATTATACTTTGTTTAAAATGTATTCTAATTGGTTGTTTTTGTTAAATAAATGTTAAATATAAAAGTATGCTTCACTATTAGCACGTTAATAGCCATTTATAAAAGAAAGATGTTGAGATGTGTCTAGAAATTATTAAAATGCAACTAACATAATTCATGATTGCTTTGGAGAGTGAATATTTATAATGAGTAAATATTATATATTTATCTAAACTAAGTAAATAATATTGGGATATTGATGTTATTTTAAAGGGTATATCATGTACTATTATGATATAAAATAATTGTCTTCAGTCACTATTATACTTTTGTTGTAAACCCCGAAATAAAAAAATAAATAAGACAATTTTTTTGATATTCCCTACTTTAAGCTTATTTTAATTCTTTATTTTTATTTGAGCATTTTTGTTTTAACAAAATTAAATTCTGAATTTTTTCATCTTTTTGTGAATAATTTTTATTTGAATGTAGCTATAGTAGTTTTTCAGTAGTAATCATCTTTGTTGAGATAGACTCGTGTGATCGTAAAAAAGAAATTGACATTTAATACGAAGACAGGTGGGGCGAGAATTACTCGCGCGGCTGGGACGCTTGAGTGGTTAATAAGAAATTTTACTTTATTTTATTATTATACAGGTGATTTTTTTTTTTTTTTTTATAGGATAGGGTGACAAACGAGCACACAGTCCACCTGATGGTAAGTGGTTGCTGTGGCCCATAGACATCTACATCTATCCTCGATTACGAATCAAAATGCAGATGCGTTGTCACCCGTGAGGACTAAGATGGAATGCCTCGTTTCCAGTAAAAAGGGTCTCCGGTTCTCTGCACTCACCATACGAAATACAGCAGCATTAAGCTACTATTTCACGCTGGTATTCTGTGAGAGCGTGGTCCTTCCCCGGTCGAGCCGACCCATTCGTGCTACAACTATACTACTAATATAACTGCAGCATGGCTCTACCACGTGAAAATATTTATATATTTACCATAAGAAAAGAAAGGGTGTGATAAGTGAACTATGTAGAAGTCTATCTGTTTCTATTATTGTTTTTATTGACATTCATTAAACTTATTTGGGGTTATTCCGTTTATCTAGCCTAAACAATCCACCCTAGTGTGGATACTCGGAAACGCGTGTCCATCTTATATAGAACCCCTTATCGAATTTGGAGCAAAATTTTTAACTTGTGTCAAAATCAAGGTTGTTACAAATTTGTTGATATGTGCAACAAATAAAGTAGGGTGCACATGATCAGAATTTTGTTATTTTTGATTACTTCTTTAATTTTATCAAAATGAAAAGGTTTTAAAAAAGTATTTAAAAAATCTACCATGGCCTTCTATTTCGTTCACGTCGTACATCCTATTTTTTTCTTTCAGTAGAAAATATCTGGTTACCATTTTTTGACATTTTTCAACCGACTTCAAAAGAGGGCGAAAGTTTTAACTGTACTTCAACACGCAACACACAACATTCAACTGTATTTTTTATGTGTGTTACATCAAAACTTTTTCTAGGTTAACCAATTTTGATGATTCTTTTTTATTTGCTGGTGATTCTCATGTGGTCCCATATGAATTTGATCAAGATCTGACCAGTAGTTTTTAAGTTATCTAATAATGTGTATTCAATTGACTTTGACTACATTGATGATGTTCTCATTTATATTGAAGTCGGTTGCACAAAGTATTTTAATTTTACCACTTGTAAAATTAAAATACTTTTATTTCACCATCACACATGGTAAAATAATAGTTTTAAAATTATTTTTATTAATAATTCTTTCAGTGCACTGTATTGAGTCTGCAAATGTCACAGTAACCTATCAGTGGGACCAGAGCCCTTGCTCACCTGATTATTTCCACTACCATGAAAAGGTAATATTCAGTCTATTTTAATTTCATTTTTATAAATAATTTTTTATATTAATAATTGATGTTTGTCCTTGTGAAATTCATATACAGTGGAATCTCTATAACTCGAATGTCAAGAGAAATGCAAAAAAAATCGAGTTTACTTAGTTTAACTAGTGTTCGACTTAACAAGAACTTCGAGATACATTTGATTAAACTGCTGAAATTTCGACTTACAGAGGCGCGATTTCTAAGTATATTTTTCGATTTGTAGAGTCGAATTTGAATAACAGTTCAACTTAAGTTTTATAGTATATATATTTTACATATTAAAACAAATTACTTATTAAAACATATTTCATATTATTGAAGTAAACTGTACACTAAAAAAGTCAGTTTTCTTTTGATTTAAACTATTTGCAGATTTTTTATCAATTATTTTTTCAAGCTCAGCCAAAGCCAAAATAAATACTGACGACAAGCTCCACTAAAAGTAATTGTGTCCTGCGTCAACAAGGAACAAGCATAATGTTCATAGCTGTGTTACTTAGAAAGTTTTATGAATGTATTCATTCATTGCACGCATATAAGACAAAAACAATAGATTAGAAGCCCCGAACCAGAACATTCATTTTAGATTTTATTGCTGTTATTTAGAGGAATCCAAGTAAGACGTCATTATATTTTACTAACTATGACGTATGGAGTCTCCTTTTTGAAATTCGAGTTATGGAGTATTAATATATATTATCAATACTTAATAGGGAAATAACATTTTGTTTGAGTTACAAAGTTTAAATAATTCGAGATACCGCGTATTTAGGGGTTCAGCGGAAGGGATTGGCAATTTTTTTCGACTTACTGAGGATTTCGCATTAACGAGGTTCGAATTATAGATTACACTGTATTTCATCTGCCCCACGATACAGGAGAAAAACCTAGTGTGGAGGTAATGTATTTCTAGAGATTTTCTAAAGAAAAAAATCTAGAGAGAATAAAAAAACATTAGTAAAAAAGTTTGTTAAGATTATAAACAAAGGCTTGTATTACATTATAGAATACAGTGTATTTTATTTGGTATTTTATTTCAGCATATTGGGGATTGTTCAACTGAGGTGTACAGTGTGCCAGCAAGTGAATTTTTTAATACTAGTACAATGCAAGTAAAGAAGTTCACCTGCCACAGTAAAGAGTCTCGATTTCTTTATGATGAAAAGGAAAAAGTGACTGATATTGCAAAAAAGCAGTCTGGGGTTTCCACATCTGTAAGTAATATATTTTTATCCAATTTAGTAATTTAAAAAGGAATTCGGGAAATTCTTTAACAGTTACATCATAAAAAAGTATTCTATTAATGAATCAGCAATATATTTAAATAACATTTAATACCTACAAAAATGTCCAATATTGACTATCCGCAGAGGCTTAAATTCTATCTAGTATTTATCTGACAGAATACAAATGTGTTATTTCTATTACATAACCTATCACAAGTCTACTGCTGTGCCCCTATAGATTGCCACAAACTGGTCCTGACTACCTGTATCTATTGACAACCTGCTTTTTTTATTTCATTTCTATGTGTGTAAATATGCTGAAGTATAGGTGTTTACAAGAGGGTTGTCACCATACACAAACCTCCTAGCTGAAATTTCTAATTTGTTGTTCTCTTTTTGTACTAACTGCAAAATAAATTATACTATTTAATCGAACAGTGTTCATTTATCAACACGCGAATGGAATAACATCGTAACTCAAAATGTTAGGTTTACAGGTGAGTGAAAATGCGCTCGTCATGCCTTGTAATTAGCGCATTTTTATGTTTTGTAAAAAAACATAAAAATGCGCAAATTAAATGTTGGATATATATTTGCAACATATTTTTATGTTCTATTATATATACATTAAATTATTAGCTATTTCTTTATCAATTTGTATAATACAAATCTAGAGAGAATAAAAAAACATTACTACAAAAGTAATATAAATTATAGATTTATTACCGAATTACGAACAGCAGATTTGACAAAGTCTTCAAGGGAATAACATTATAAATGCACATACCATATAACTAAACGTGTTTACCTATTATTTTTTCCGGACCTAAAATAATTTTAGAGGACTTATGTAGCTCTTGGCTTGGATTTCTACGAAAAAATATTGTAAATAAATATATGCTTAGTGCTTACAAATCAAAATGTGGTATACTGGTGTATACTTTACGTTTGTATAGGATTAGCGCCCAGGGTGGTCTGAGCTTGCTCTCCTACAGATTGAGATCAATGCTCGACTTTATTGAGGAATCACCGGTCTTATGCATGATCTCAGATCTCATGCGTCCACTACACACTTTTGATAAAAAGTATATAGTGGAATTACCCTCCAGAGAAGACTGGCTGAATGGCCAGGTTATCTGTGAGGTCGGTAGCCAGGTCATACGGTATACCGATGGGTCTAAAATGGGCCTCGACGTAGGCTTCGGAATTTGCGGGGAACGCCCAAAATTCAAACTTAGCATGAATTTGGGTAGATACACCTCTATCTTCCAGGCAGAAATTTTCGCCATACTTCGGTGTGCGGAAATAAATCTGCAAAAACACTATGTCAACCATATAATTTACATAAACTCTGATAGTCAAGCAGCACTGCTAGCGCTGAAGTCAAACTTAGTGAACTCGAAGCTAGTTGGAGACTATGTGAACCGTTTAAACACCCTGGGATGTAACAACAGGGTCGTTTTTAAGATGGGTTCCGGGTCACGAGGGTATTGTAGGCAACGAATTTGGTGACAAACTTGCACGGGAGGGCTCAAAGTGCACACAATTTGGATCTGAGCCATTTTGTGGAATCTCAAGAAGCCTAGCCCGATTGACCCTTCAAACTCTTTATCACAATAAATCACTTAAGATCTGGTCTGACACACCAGGCTTAAAACATTCTAAAACATTAATCCGGGCTTTTGATCGTAAATTCGCTTAAGAAGCCCTGGGATTAAGTAAAATTAAATTGCGCATACTGGCTAGAGCCCTAACTGGACACTGTTGTCCTAAAAAGCACATGTCCATCCTGGGACTAAGCAACTCAAGGATGTGTCGGTTCTGTTCCATAACGGAAGAAACGCCTCTACACATCCTAACTGATTACAGACCCTTAATGCGCAAACGTAACACTCATCTGGGAAACTATGTACTCCGCCCAGAAGAAGTGAAATTGCTCACGGCTAAGCAACTCCTTCTATTCATTGAAGACATAGGGCTTAGCCGTGAACTATAGCCATAGCAGCGATCACAATAGATCTTCTAGGTCGCAGTGATACTGGTCTCTTTCCCTAGACCTGCATAGCTGCTCGCACTTAATAAAAAATACTGGTATACTTTAAATGAGAGAATAGAATAAAATAGAATCATTTTTATTCCATATAGATTATATGTAATACTTATTAAGTCATTTTTTATTTTTACCACTGGTTCACAGAAAATAACCTCTGCCCTGGGAAGAACTAGCAAGAAATCCAGCAGGATTTCTTAGAAAAGCACTATTTACCACACAATTGTTATGAAAACATTAAAAAACTGCATGGTTGCAACCACCTCATTATAAGGGCATCAATCATGTACTCTTGAGTAGCATAATAACCGTTATTAAAGAATTTTTGCTTAATAAATATTTTAACCATTTTGATAGATAAAGTCTGCATATTTTCTCGGATTTTGTTGTAAAAGCGTATACATCTTCAGCTTTGAAAGTTGGCTCTTTCTGGCAGACAGATCTCTGGCAAAGACTTTGAATCCCTGGTTTCGCTCGATCGCTTCTTCAATACGCGCAGTATTAAAGTTGCGCAAGTCCCGCCGCATGAATTTGGAGATCTGTCTGTTCAGTTGCCTGTATGCTGTTAAATCTGCTGACGATTGCAGCCTCATCTCCCGTCTAACAGCCATGAGATTAAGAGTGTGATCGGAGAGTTTTTGTGTTCTTCTGCGGCGGGTCTGGCAGAACTTAGCTCCAACCGCATGGCCAGTTTCCACGAGCTTGTCATTCATATCGTCCACTGCATTGCAATCTTCTAGGCACTGAAAATGGTTTTGTAACTCGAGCTCGGTCTGTTTTTAGTTCTCTCGGTTGTTAACGAGAGACTTGTGGATGATAAATCCAACACCTCCTTAGGACAGATGGTCGCTCTCCCGGTGATAGAACAAGTTACCGGATTCGAGAATTACCGTGTCCTTCCCCTCTCTTCGGACATCGGATAATCCTATAATATTCCAGCCCAACTTGTCTATCTCTTCTTCCAGCTCTTGTGTGGCAACCGAACCTCCACTGGAGATTCTTAGCACCCCCTGCCCCCCCGTTACCATGGTCGCCACCGTAGCCAGGAATAGCGGGGCCGCCGGAGACTGGGGGCCGTTTCTTCGTGACTCATCATGGGTATATTGCCATAGTTGCCACGCTTGGCGAGCGGGTTGGCAACCGCAGTTTTTTTTGTTGTACAGGTGCTGTTATCAGGAAGATGCTGCTGCCCATCTCCTGCCTGTCTCCCTCTGTCGCCTTTTACGACACCCACGGGAAGATATGGGGTAGTGGATATTCTTAACCGCCACTACACGGCATTACAATTAGACTTAGATACGAAATACGAATACCTACTCCAGAGACTGCTCGGCACTGGATGCCTCTACTGACAGTGAGATGTTTGCTGTGGACTTTGGGTTGGTTTTGTCAGTTATGATAAGACCTTACCTCCGGACTTGATGGAGTGACCTGAAGGTGTAGTTCGGTGACTTCGGTGTCTACTTGGACTGCTGGACGAGTAAGAACTAAGTGTGCCGAGCTCGCGCTCGTTTTATTAGTTGTGATGAGAACTTACTTCCGGACTTGATGGTGTGACCTGAAGGTGTACTTTGGTAACCGTTATTGGAACTCTTCGTCGAGTAGAACTAGCTATGCCGAGTTTGGGTTCGTTTTGTTAGTAGTTATGATGAGGCCTTACCTCCGGTCTTGCTGGAGTGATCTGAAAGTGTACTTTAGTGACTACTACGGGGACTCCTGGACGAGTAAGAACTAAGTGTGCCGCACTTGGGCTCGTTTTGTTAGTCATGATGAGTCCTTACCTCCGAACTTGATGGAGTCCAAGTAATACTAATTTGAATAAAAAAAAGATCCATCCCTTCCGATTCCCGTCTGTATGGTTCACTTTTCATAATTTAAGATTTTTCGTATAGAAGTGGCAGCGGCAGTAAACAGTAAAAAAAATAACAAATACAAGTAACCAATTGAAAAATAAAACATTCATTAGAAATTCATGATTTAAAAACTTTGGTGTCAATCAGTTGTTCGATAAAGTGACTAAGTACATAGAATGAAGTAGGTGGGCGCTATTATAATTTTACTCGAAAGAAAATGTAATATCTATGTGTCGAATATTAAAAGGATTCACATTTATTTGCTATAAAATTAAATTTTCTCATATTTTATGCCGAATTTGTAGTTTAAATTATAATATTAAATAAATCATTTGCCGTAAAGTATTAGTATTTTCTATTTAATTCTATTTGAAGGTTTCACTTCTGTCGGGTGTGAGCTGCACGCATGTTTTTTTTTTTATTAATATTATTAATATCAATGTTTAAAACATTGAAGTAATGGAAATGCGGCGTAGTCGCAATTTATTTAAGTCACGCTTACGCTGGTGTCAAAACCACAGCGAGCAAATTAAAATGGACATTGCGGCTACGCAGCATTCGAACAATGACTTTAAGAACTTATGGAAATCTACCAATAAATTAAATGGTAGACCTGGCTTACCAGTGAGCGTTGAGGGTATTAATGACCATAGTCTCATAGCGGACATGTTCAGGGACCATTTTACGGTGACGTCACCGTTGCGACCATCACAGCTTGGAAGAGATGAATGTACGGGTGGTCAGGAGATTGGAATCCGATTTACTGCAATGGATGTCAATAATGCTATAGCCTCTATGTCCCGTGGCAAGTCTCCTGGCCATGACGGTCTGAGTATTGAACACCTAAGGTATGCGGGTCCTCATCTGCCCGGAGTGCTTGCCATGTTTTATAACTTGTGCATGGCACACTCGTACTTGCCTTCAGCGCTGATGAAAACTGTGGTGGTGCCAATTGTGAAGAACAGAACGGGGGATGTGTCTGATAAATCCAATTACAGGCCTATCTCACTAGCCACGGTTGTTGCGAAGGTTCTTGACAGTTTGCTTAGCGTCCACCTTGATAAATATATAACCTTACATGATAATCAGTTTGGTTTCAGGCCAGGTTTGTCAACTGAGTCGGCCATATTATGTCTGAAGCAGACTGTTAGGTACTATTCGGTTAGGCGTACACCTGTATATGCCTGTTTTCTCGACCTTAGTAAGGCTTTTGACCTGGTAAATTATGATATCCTATGGCAGAAATTGAAAAATACTGGACTGCCTGAAGAAGCAACCAGAATCTTCAAATATTGGTACCGTAACCAGGTCAATGTTGTGCGATGGTCCGAATCTTATTCGCAGCCATATAGGTTGGAGTGCGGAGTTAGACAGGGAGGCCTAACCTCCCCTAAGCTCTTCAACCTGTATGTCAATGCCCTCATAGAGGAGCTCAGTAGCACACATGTCGGTTGTCACATTGACGGAGTATGTCTTAGCAACATCAGTTACGCTGACGACATGGTGTTGCTGAGTGCTTCTGTTTGTGGCTTAGCGAAACTGTTGAGCATATGTGAAAACTATGCTCACAGTCACGGCTTAATTTATAATGTGAAAAAAAGCGAATGTATGGTCTTTCGGGCCAAGGGAAAAGCATTACCATCAATTGTACCACCCATTAAATTATATGGTACGCCGTTAAAAAGGGTGTCGCAATTTAAATATCTAGGTCATGTGGTAACCTTTGACTTGAAAGACGATGCTGATATCGAGAGAGAGCGCAGAGCATTGTCGGTTAGGGCGAACATGATAGCTCGCAGGTTTGTTCGTTGTTCCACCCCGGTTAAAGTAACGCTATTTAGAGCTTACTGTTCTTCATTTTACACAAGCAGCCTGTGGATCGATTTTACGCAGAATCAGTACAATGCTCTGCGCGTTCAGTACAATAATGCTTTTAGGATGCTGATGGGACTGCCTCGATTCTGCAGTGCGTCGGGTATGTTCGCTGATGCGCATGTTGATTGTTTTCACTCGATCATGCGCAAGCGGTGCACATCCCTGGTACGCAGGGTTAGGGATGGTCCCAGTGGCGTCCTGAGGGCATTTGCTGACAGGCTGGATTGTCAGTACCTGAACCACTGCCGTATGGTGCACGTGCTGACAAATCAGGGCTGTCTTAGATATAAGATATAGATTAAGGTAGTCTTAAGTTTACTAACATTAGACTAGTGTTTTTCTTATATATGTTACTAACAAATATGATCTTTAAGGTCGAAATAAATGATTTTTATTTTTATTTTTATTTTAATATGTACTTACGTACTAGAACAGCTATCTCAAACAAAAAAATGTGCGCTACTCTGTGTTCGCGCGGTTGTTTTTTTATCATAGAATAAACATAGGTAGAATGACCCGTAGGTAATAGTAGATTGTATTGTTAAATAGGTAAATTATATCAAGTACAATATTTAAATTTTGTTATTTATTTTGTATATTTTATTTGCTTATTTAATATAATATTACATAATATTATATCACAATTACATTTTAATTATATTTTTATCTGAATATTTTAAAAGGTATCTATGGCAAATATAAAAAAACATGCTGAATGTATGTTTAAGCGATAGTTAAGAATGGACGAATTTATTCCACTTGGACTTTGATGTAGAAACCTAAAAATAAAATAAAAGAATAATAAGCAGATTTAAACATGAAAATTTAGCCTAATTATAATAACTTATAAAAAAATTGTGTATAATAATATATTCGTCCTATACTTAAGGTGGCACAAGTCGCGGGCTCGAACTCATTGGTGGGCGCGGCCAAAAAGCACGTTGTCTCACCTGGCATCGTGCCCGACAGAGATAGTATCAGTGAAGAGCAGTTAGAACGCACGTCTTGTTCGTACGGCGTTCCGAACCGTTAGAACAAAAACGAAGTTACACGAACACGATGCACACATACATACCACCCTATTCTGTGCCGCTCGACGCTTGCTGAGAAATCAGCAGTACCTACCTACAAACTCGTACTAAATTATTAGGTGCTGCGTTATCGCTTTATACTATACCTCTATGGCTCTATAGATACCTAATATAGATTGCTTATTTTATTATGTTTTGTTTTCCCCGGGTGGTCATGCAGCGATCACTCAAGAGTTCACGACGCCGAAGCATGAACTGGAACAGTCATCGCAGTTTATATTCGTACTAGCTGTTGTCAGCGGCTTCAAACGCGTGAACTCGAAAATTATCCCACAGGAACGAAATACCTGAATAAACGGTATCAAATGTGTTATTCCAGACCAGGTATAACCTATCTCTGAGCTAAATATCATCCAGATCCCTTCAGCTATGATTGAGTAACATACATCTATCCATCCAAACTTTCGCATTTATAATATTTAGATAATAATTGTAATTAGTTCTGCCTACCTATAAATTGTCTTCAAAAATACTTACCTGTCTTCTTACTTTGTTTTATATACACACAATATCACTAGATGTAAACACATGTTTTTATCAAGACAAGTGACCCGTCAAGACTGTTTCCTTAGTACCGACGTACTTAGGCAGGTAGGTAGGCAGTTTAGATTTTAGTTTCCACGACGCAGCGACAGTTTGCCAAATTTTGTTGTATAGGTTGTGGGTATCTAGGTAATAACAGTAGGTAGACTACCTATCCACCGTCCACTTTTTTATTTATTTATTATTTTAATAAATAAATAAAAATAAGTGTTAATAATTTCTAGACACATCTCAACAGATATTTCGTTTATAAATTGCTATCAATATTGAAGCATTCTTTTATATTTAGCATCCATTTAACACAAAGCTGATAGGAATACTTTTTAAACAACATAATATAATCAATAAACGATAATCGCGTATAGTGAATTTCGAGGTAAATTATTATATGTAAACGTTTTTGAATCGTCGTAATGAAACATATTTCCTAAAGAAAATATCTTCACAATTAATTTGATGTAAAATAACATTAGAAATAACGTATAAAAACAGAAAAATTATCAAATTTTTGATCGAGTTCCTAACCAGTACACAAACAAAAATGGCGAAATATCATTTTCAAATTTTTTTCTATATAGTTATTTGTTACAGATTACACAGATAAAATTCACTCTCACAGATGACAAATTTCAAACACCACAATCTCTAATTTTTTACTCTGCTATCTTCAGCGCTGTACACGAACGGAACGATGTCGTTGAGAGCCGTGGTAGCTCGCATGGTTAGCGCTCGTTATAGGTATCACAGTACGGGAGCAACCCGGGTTCGATCCCCACTGGCACCAATGAAATTGTTGCGTGCTGATTTAGCTATCAGTTGGAAAGTCTGTTTTTCTGGGCCGTTTTGTTTTGTTACACTGACATCTCGCAAGTCACCTAGGGACCTAGGAGGTTGTCGGTTGCTTATTTTTTATTTTTCTTTAAAATTTTCGTCGGTAAAATAACATATTTATAAAAGTAAAAAAAAAGTAAAGTTACAGCCTATATACGTCCCACTGCTGGGCACAGGCCTCCTCTAATTTCTGAGAGGGTTTTAAGGCAAGGAAATATCCGCCACGCTGCCTCAATGCGTGTTGACGAACTTCACATTTCTTCGAAATATATATTTTTTAATTTCTCAGACATGCAGACCCGAGTTCGATCCCCGCCGGTACCAATGAAATTGTTAATTGCAATTGTGCTAATTTACCACGTGCTCGGCGGTGAAGGAAAACATATTGAGGAAACCTGCACGTCTGAGAATATAATTATAATCGAATGTAAATCAAATTGACATAGGTAAGTACAGATAAAATTAGCGGAACATTAATAAAATTTTGAGATCGTTTTTTTTTTAAAAATTTTATTTATATATTCCTCTATTTTTTGTCTGTGCTTATATCAATTTGATTTAATCCAAAGTTCAAGCAGGGGTCAATGTAGCGTAGTAATTTAGAGCGCAGGTATAGCTATAGTCATACGGACGTCACAGGCCGCAGCTGAGGCTGACTGAGTCGAATAAAACTAGAATAAGCGCGCGTCACCGCGCATGCATGTGTGTGTAAGTGTCGTCCTCCCGCACCGCACCGGGGGAAACATTATTCAGTGAGATGCACGATAATTCATATAAACACGCGCGCGTAAAAAAAATACGAAAAGGCCTTTGGAAGGAGGGGTTTTACGAAAAAACCACTGCATGAATCAATTACTAATAAAATTTATTGAATTCTTCGATAATTGAGCTGTGTCGGTACCGACTTTGTTTTGGAAATTTTACACTGCTTTTATTACTAATTTACGCCCAAAGTTGTGTTAAAATTGGCAATAAAAACGAATCTTTGGTAGCTCGTAACTTTTTACTGACTTTTTATTTTACTATTCTGTTTCGGTACAGACAAAATTAATAATGAGACAAAACGATATCATGTTTAACTTTGGATGTACACTGTCAAACAGCGGAGTAAAACCCCTCCGAAATTTCTATGGAAATAATGTCGACTAGAGTCACCTTAAGTACCCACAGAAATGTCGTATCTGAACATATTAATTTTTTTACTTAATCTATATTCCATGACACGAGATGACGTCTTAGAAATAATTTGTTTTATTATTAATCTATAATACTTTTTTATTGATTAAGTATCTTATTAATCGATGAAAAGTAATTCCTTAGTTTTTACTGACATTTCTTGAATTATTTGTGCAATATCTAAGTACACACGACGGCATATTTTTATCAAGAGATTTTTTTTAAATCAACACAACTCGTGACAACTCTACAAGCGTCTAGCGAGTGACTGATTAAAGTGCGGTGTAAGCACCGCAGTTGAGTGGAACAGAGTAGCTGAATGCAGTGTCGCCTCTAGTACGTAGTACATAATAGCTCAATGGATTAAAATAAGATTAATAATATTTTACACGAATAAAACCAAAAATACCAAAATAAGCTCCTGTATTCGTGTTTTCGGAAATAACTTCCGAAATAATAGACCAACATAGTTAAAAAGGTCAAAACGCTGACCAATCAATGCATCTTCTAACGAATAAAATAGTAAATAGGCTTGCGCGTCGTATTTAAACGTGCTATTTTTCATTTTGTAAACGGAAAAAAACAACGGATACGGTTGCAAAAAGCCTCTTTTCTTCGCATAAAGGATATCGCAACGCTCCTTACAGTATTATTTAACACTAAATCTTTGCATTAACGGGAAAATGCTGCGAAATTTTTAAAAATATACTATTATTCCAAAAACGATTGTTTGTATTTTAGCGAAAAAACATACACTTACAATAATATCGTAGAAAAAAAATTCATAATAAAAATATAGAAAACATAAAAATACAGTTCGATGCGTCTTCTTTTACTGATCATGTGGTTATAAAATCGCAAAATAGTGTATTACTTACGATGTTCTTCCATTCGTGTGTAGTTATATTCTTTTTTAAATATGGCTATGAATTATGTTATTCAAAATAATGCAGACATATAATTAAGTTATAAATTAGTTATGTATATTATTTAAAATTTTATTCTTTTCTTTTCTTGTTAGAGCTGCGGTAGCTCAAGGGCTAAGCGCGTGTCCTAAATTTCAATGAAAGTGAAGTCAATAAAAATTTTTATCACAATTTTAAGCGCTCATTTACGACATACTCATGAGTGAATGAAAGCATCATCAGAAAACCTGCTTTTCTGAGAAAAAAAAATATTTTGCAATCATGTACCTAAAATCTGCCATCACACATTGTCAAACACACGACGAAAAATTTCCTTGCTCTAAAAACTCCCCTCAAAATTTAGAGGGGAGGTTTGTACCCAGCACAGTGGGGTGTTTATAGGTTGACACTAATTTTTAACTGTATGTCACTTGTTTACATTTTTTGCCATCTGTACAGTACATCCCAATTCAATGCCTATATAAATATAAAGGAAATGTCACTATTGAATTAAATATAGTCGTGGACTTGATCACCCCAAAGAGACAGAAGACTATTAGATGTGATGATGATCAATGTACTCGTATTTTAATGCTGAATGGATGCAATATGATAATGATGATGGAATGGAGCTTGGAGCTCCCTGTTACTGTAACTGCCATTATCCCTTTAATTATGAAGGTTATAGAGTTCCACGCATTGCGCAACTTGAATACTTTTGTGCTAATTGATAGTGATTATTAAAGATGGGCCGAATATGGATTTCACTGAATACGAATATTCGCCGGAAACTTCGATAAAACTTTTACCGAACCGAATATTCGGCCGAACATTATTCGGCAGAATCACCTCGGTACCTCACCAATTTATGTCGAAACTTGTTATCGTAAAGCGCGCAGGAGGCGTCGGACCCTGCCCCCTGTTCTCCCGCCACACCTGACATGTTATTGCATCATCTAGTACTGAGCAAATTGCCAGCACATGCTTATGTTTTGACTATTTTGTGAGAGAAAAAATTTCGTTGTGTTATTCTTAGTGAAAATTCATAATTATATTCGTATGATAAAAATGAGTGGCAGGAGATCTACAATTGGGACTTGTTTTAGAGAAATGACGACCAACGTAAAATGAAATTAATGTACCTAATGTTTCTCTGTTAGATTCCAAAAACATTTTATCAAGCTTTATATTTGTTATAATTGGAAATAAATCTATAGTGCTTCAAAAATATAACGCTATATAAGTAGATTTAACCCACAAATAAAATATACATTCAACAATAAAATTATGAAAGACATGGCGTTACTGGTACATGGCAATTCGTACATTTCAATACAGTGGACACTTTGAGTACTACTTTGACGAGTGATTTAGCCGAATATTTGGCGGAATACGCATATTCGGTAAAGCTGCCGTATATGCCGAATACCGAATACGAAACGAATATTCGGCCCATCTCTAGTGATTATTATCATTCAAAATCATTCAAATCTTTCACAACACTGTGTCAACATTTTGTGGCCTATTTTTCTGTACTTCTGATATTTTATTTAAACTGAAATTAATCTTATCTTGTAAATCTATAGACAGGATAATCTCTAAGTGCTTTGGTTATTACTTATTAGTTAATAGTATTAACATGTTACTTCAACATGTAAAATATCATTATTTATCTTTATGGCATGATTAACTTTGTTAAGGAAACAATACTAAATAGATTAATTTTATTATTTTAATTGTATATGATTGTGACATTACTTCGTAAATAAATCCCTTTCTTTTTCTCGATCCTCAAAGGTGAAAAGGCGCCTCTATTTTTTTTAAATGTGGTGTCCATGACCAATATATAATAATGTAGCCCTTTATTCAGACATTTTTTCACAGATAACGATAAAATATTAATAATCTTACATACACAAAAGTTATCAATTAATTGATTTAAATTGTACTAAGTAGTTTAAGTTTCAATACCATAGATTTCATAAATTAGAAAGATACATTATGCTCTTAAAATTTTATGTAATAAGCTATCTATCTAAAGCTTATCGGGATATTAAAAATTAATGACGGATCCATACCCACGTACGAAAGCAATAACATTACATAAAATTCTGTTTTATGTAACGACCTACTTCATTATGGAATTTGTTTGTTAATGGTTAAAATTAATATGTAAAAGTAAAACCGCGGGAAATCGATCAGTTTCTTTCATAAAGAACAAGTAGTAAACTTAAAAATGTTGTACAACTGACTTCAATATAATTAAAATGAGAACATCATCAATGTATTCGAAGTCAACTAAATACGCATTATTGAAGATAACTCACAAACTACTGGTCAGATCTTAATGTATATGGGACAATAAGAGAAGCACCAGCTTTCAGGATAAAAAAAGAATCATCTAAATCGGTTCACCAAGAGAAAAGTTCTGAGGTAACACACATAAAAAGGAACATACAGTCGAATTGAATACCTCCTCCTTTTTGAAGTCGGTAAATAATAAATGCATTCGCAATTTTTATTGCAGAATAAAGAACTTTTAAAATTCTATCATTAGTTACGCCT
Source organism: Parnassius apollo (assembly GCA_907164705.1). Taxonomy (NCBI): domain Eukaryota; kingdom Metazoa; phylum Arthropoda; class Insecta; order Lepidoptera; family Papilionidae; genus Parnassius; species Parnassius apollo. Next base: position 1,128,901 of record CAJQZP010000795.1, on the reverse strand, counting down.
ACATGCACGTATAACAATGTTGAATCGTTGAAATATATTAAAACAGATTATTTAGCTCTTTTTATTTATTTCCTTGTTTTATTTTATGCCCTGTAATGCCTGTTGCTAGCTCTAAGTTGTGCATAGATTTTTTGGCGGTGTTTCACCCTCGTGCAAAGCACGAATTCTCTCGTAAACGTAAGAAACGAACGGTGTCGAATTGCCGTCCCATCGGACTGCGAGAGTGAGAAAATAGAAAGTGTATCTATGCCTGCGTATAATACACTCGGGCACTATAATCCTGTTCTGCGCAGATGGCAAGTCTCCTTTAAGTAATTCGGTCTGAAGGAGATTATAGAATTACCCACCAACTTAAAAGGCAATTATTGAAATATGACGGAGTGTATAATGCTATATCAAAAGTAGTACACTGGTTTAACGTCGATAATTTGCTTTTGAAGGGCAATAAAACGAAATGTATTAAATTCACCACATCTAATGATAAACATGTGAATATCAGTGTACTTTTAAAGGGGGAGGAGCTCAGCCTACTTGCTATGGTGTAATACGACTGATGTTGAAACTATCTTTGTTTTGCAGAAGAGAGCCATAAGAGCAATTTATAACCTGGGTCCAAAGGAATCCCTTAGAGAAAAACTTTGTTTTAATTATTCTTTGAATTTGTGTTTTATTCGAGTGAATTAAATTTAATGTTGTGGTTGATGAAATATACATATAAATGAATATCTTAACTACTTTTGCATTGTATTTTATGTGCTGTTATAGTTTATAGCAAAAGTTAGAGTTTAATGGGAGTTACTATCACTCAAGGCCATGTCGATTGCCGCAAATACAAATAATGAGTTCAACGTGAATTTAAATTTATTTCTTGATAAGGTCCCAGGCCCCAGATCCGTTTTGTTGTTCATGGTGTTTGAGTTTAAGTTTAATAATGTATTGTAAATGCTATATTATGCTACTGTTATACAAGGCATAATTAAAAGTCAGCAAGTTTATTTTGCTATATGACCGTGTAATGGCGGCGTATGATATTCCACTATCCCATATCATCCCGCGGGTGTCGTAAGAGGAGACAGAAGGAAACAAATCGGGAGATAGGCAGCAGTATCTTCCTAATAACGACTAAATATAAAAAAACTGCGGTTGCCAACCCGCCTGCCAAGCGTGGCAACTATGGCAAATATCCTCCCTATGAGGCAATCTCTTGGGAAAGCCTATATTTAGTAGTGGACTTTAATAGGCTGGAACGGGAACAGTACCGGCATACTTGTTTTGTCTATATGGTGATCATCCACTTCAATTAATTCCATGACATGACGCGAATCACGTTCGATCCACTCTAGCATCAATGCATTCCTTACTACACGCTTGATGGTGAAGGAAAACATAGTAAGGACCTATACGTCTGAGAAATAAAGAAATATATTGTGAACATGAAAAGTGATGAGAGAAAAAGTCTATCCAGCTGTGGTATACATGCTTAGATACTATCTACTATATATATATATATATATATATATATATATATATATAAGTAAAGTATAAGTAAAGTTACAGCCTATATACGCGTTGGCGAATTTCACATGTCTTCGAAATATTTTTTTTCTTATACCTCAGACATGCAGGTTTCCTCACGATGTTTGTTTTCCTTCACCGCCGAGCACGTGGTAAATCAGCACTTAAAATTGAATTTAATAATTTCATTGGTGCCGGCGGGGATCGAACCCGGGTTACTCGCGTTCTCTTGTATTTACAGCGAGCGTTAACCATCTGAGCTACCACGGCTCTTATATATATATATATATATATGTACTTACATACTAACTTTTAGTCGCTGAGAAACACATTAGCACAATCAGCGCCTAAACTCTTAAACTCAAATAATAAAAATTGCACTTGCGAACTCACCTGCCAAGCGTGGCTACTATGGCAAATATCCCCCCCTATGATTTTTTATATCATCCTACAACTATAACATAGCTGCAGCGTGGCTTTACCACGTAATGAATGATGAGTTAATCCTGTTAGGACTAAAATTTTATCATTAGATTTATGGTTTTATCAGGCTGCTACACAACTCCGCCATCTATACAAATAAATAAAATTGAATTATCTGTTTGTATTGTCAAAATAACAGCTTTTTACTGAATGCATATAAAAGTATACACGGCAACAAAACATTTTTAAAATTTTTGTGTGTCCGTTTGTTTGTTCCGGCTAATCTCGAAAACGGCTGGATCGATTTTAACGGGACTTACACTGGCAGATAGCTGATATTATAAGGAGTTTTTTTTAATATAAGATAAGGTGACAAACGAGCACACAGTCCACCTGATGGCAAGTGGTTGCTGCGGCCCACAGACATCTACATGTATCCTCGATTACAAAACAAAATGCAGATGCGTTGTCACCCGTGAGGACTAAGATGGAATGCCTCGTTTCCAGTAAAAAGGGTCTCCGATTCTCTACACTCACCATACGAAATATAGCAGCATTAAGCTACTATTTTACGCTGGTATTCTGTGAGAATAACTTGGCTAATTTTATTTTAGGAAACTAACTAGGATTCCGGGATAAAAAATTTAAAACCCATGAAATCGAATCGTAATAAATTCCACGCGGGCGAAGTCGCGGGGAACAGTTAGTTAAAATATAATAAATATTTAATACAAGTACTATCCAAAATTTTGTTTCTTAACTATCCTTTTTTCATTGGATTCTCATATGGAGCTATAACTAATTGTTTTGATAATAAGATTAGGGTCATGACTCATGAATAAAGATGCATCGGATATCCGGTATCCGGCGTATATCATATCTACATAAAAAACTAATATCATAAATGGCTTGCATTATTTTTGTTCACAGAAAATGCCACCCCTGATTGTCGTGGAAAGAGAAGGCATATATGTACTAAGGATGATGGTGCAAACAAATATAGAGACTCCATTGAATGTGTCTGTTAGTATAGAGATGGTGTCGCCTTCCGGCTATCTATCGGCAGCTATGTGGCCTCTACTACCTGTGAGTATTAAGGAGATGTGTTCTTAAACAAAAATAAATTAGAATTAAGGTGACAAACGAGTACACAGTCCACCTGATGCTAAGTCGTTACTGTGGCCCCTAGACGTCTACATCTATCCTCGATTATAAATCAGAATGCAGATGCGTTGTCACCCGTGAGGACTAAGATGGAATGCACGAGGCATTCCATCATCCAGTAAAAAGGGTCTCCGGTTCTCTACACTCACCATACAGAACACAGCAGCATTAAGCTACTATTTTACGCTGGTATTCTGCGAGAGCGTGGTCCTTTCCCGGTCGAGCCGACCCATGATGACATGAGAACGAGAGATTTAATTCCTAACGAACACTGTCGTATTTATTACTACCTATACGTGTGCAGTTACACGCGCTTTATCATCACCATCATTATCAACATAACCACAGCCCTTCACAAGTCTATTGCTGAACATAGACCACGAAATGCCACAAAGTACGGTCATGAGCCGCCCGATCCATAACGTCTTGCATGTCTTAACAGGTAGTAAAATAAAATTATAGTTAAATAAAATTTTCCAAGCGATATTTTTTAATTAAATGGCTTTACGGCTCTGGGTTCTAGCACTTCTGAGCCTATCATTTCTTTCAGAATCTTCATTTTTTTATATTTTTTCTCCACAATATGCTGATGCCTCACATTGCGAAGTTTTTGGGTGATTTTGACGACAGCTCAACCAAGCGGACAGTTGATTACGACAGCCACTCAAGTTCTTAAGGCGCCTAAGCGATCGAAATAACTTGAGGTTTATATCAACATCAAAGCACTTGTTTTGGCTTTTTCCCTAATAGTTCACACGCTCAGACACTTAATTCGACAAAATCGCATCACTTTTATGAATCAAAATCCACTTCAAACCATTATTCAAGCGATAAAACGGGAGCGACAATCCATCGACGGCCAAGTTCCCGCCAAAAACCCCTTTTCCAAGCAATATAATGTTTAACCACAGAGTAAAGAGTAAGGACCAGAGGGGAAGCTTCCTAACAACGTCGAAAATGTATACGTATTCTCATAGGGTTGTCACATGATGCATGTGAATATTTTAAGGAAAAAGTAATAATATTATATAGTATAAAACAAGATGTGTATTAATTATAATTAGAACTTATGATGCATGTGAAAATTTTAAGGAAAAAGTAAAAATATGATGTAATATAAAACAAGATGTGTATTAATTGTAATTAGAACTTATATTAATGTAACATCGTATCTATTAATTGTTCGACGTCAAGAGCTGTTTCGTATCGATTAATTTTGAACAATAGTGATGTGTCATCAGTAAACAAAAAGGTACTTACTTTACTTGGTCTCTCGGATAGAACAAAAAGTAAATATCCTTTTTTCTCTAGACTTATTTATGCATACTGTACAATTATTAGGCATTTTTGCCTATACAGAACACTTATTATTTACCGATATACATTTATAAAAACTTAACTCAATTATTTCAATAAAAATAAATCTAATTATTTACTAATTACAAAAACTTAATAAATTAATTGATACCTAAAATTTCAAAATATTGTTGGTCTATTTATTTAAATGCGCACGACTAACAGCCCTTTCATGGATACTCTGACTGGCGCAAACTGGTTTTACCCCCACGAAGCGTCGGTGAACCTATCGGTGAGGGCTATGAGTGGGTGTATTCGCAGCGAGCCGTTTGTATGTAGCTTCCCCTCTGGTCGGTTTCTTAACTCATGTGGTATAACCTCGTAAAAAATAATAATACAGCAATAATTTATTTTCTTTTATTACAGTTCTTTGGTGTTATGTGTGGAGTATATACAGTATTATGTTCAGCTTGGCTAATAGTGTGTGCACTGCAATGGAGGGATCTACTTAGGATACAGTATTGGATTGGTGGCGTCACACTTCTAGGCATGATCGACAGTGCTACTTATTATGGAGTGTATTCCTCAATCAACAGAACTGGGTAAGTCACATTTTCTTATAAACCAAGAAGGTTTTAAAGAAGGTTCTCCATTCGACACTTTGCTATTATTATTATCAAGAATTAAAAAGGTTCCAGAATTATCAGTAAAGCAGTAGCATATTTATTTACTGGTATATAAGCAAAATAAGTTCTAAGTTGTTTGATTTCATTGAGCCCTAGTATAAAATGATTTTTTCCGTAAAGACATCTTGCTTATAAATTTATATCATCTTGTTAGTATTGGAATAATACATAAAACATAAACACTACAAGTGACTAGGATTAACTATTGCTGTTATAAATTTATTAGTCTGTTAGTAAAACTACTTTTACGGATTTTATCGCGTTTAATTTAAATTATTTTTAATTACTGACGTTTTGAGTCCTTTGGTAGCCCCCATGGTCACGGAGAGCTGAGGTTATTGTCTTGATACCAAAGTTAACCCAGAGAAGTTCAGATTTTTTAACCGACTTCAAGGAGGAGGTATCCAGTTTAACGCCTAAAATAACAACTTAATGCTGCTCTGTTTCGTATGGTTAGTGTAGAGAACTGGATGTGGCCGTAGAAGGAAAAGGGGAGATCTCCCGCTGGGCAAGGTGTTATGCCCGGGGAGCGGCCGACGTGATAGTTCGGAAATGTCCTATATATGCTGCTTTTGATTCGGAATGTTGATAGCGTGATTTAGGCTTCGGTATGTTTCGCTTGCAGCGCGATGACAGCGCCGCCACATCACCCCCCTGCTCAAACCAGAGGTCGGTAGTGCAGTCCGATTGCCGGTGCGTCCTTAATGCCGGTGGGGAATGCATGTTGTGTGCGTAAGGGCAAGTGACACCGGTGCGAATGATATGCCGACGTGTAATGCATGCCGTACTACGCACTGGCAAGTGATGCCGGTGAGAACGATGTGCCGGAGCAAGTGCCAGAAGTCTGCCTTATAAATCTGCGGTGAGTCGAGATGAAGACAGGTTGGACTGGCTTGCAGGAACTGAAGACTGCAGAAGACGATTCTCAGTAGTGAATGGTAGGGGTTCTTGAGGATAATGACGAAGGCTTGAAGTTGTAGTTTCCGAAGGTGTTTGGTTGCGTGTTCAGATCACGTCGGGTGGTCACCACTGTGGCCGTAGAAGGAAAAGGGGAGATCTCCCGCCGGGCAAGGTGTTATGCCCGGGGAGCGGCCGACACTCCATGTGATAGTGCGGAGATGTTCTATATATGCTGCTTATGATTCGGAATGTTGATTGCGGCGCGATGACAGCGCCGCCACATGGAAATCCTTTTTACTGAAAGCGAGACATTCCATCTTAGTTCTCATGGGTGACAACGCATCTGTATTTTGATTTTTAATCGAGGATAAATGTGGATGTATATGGGCCACAGCATCCACTTACCTTCACGCAGACTGTGTGCTCGTTTGTCATCCTTATCTATAAAATAAAAAGTTGTACTGTATGTATTTTTTATGTTTGTTACCTCAGAACTTTCTCCTAGGTCCCTAGGTGAACCGATTTTGGTTCTTTGACAGCTGGTACTTGTGTGGTGGTCCCATATTAATTTGATCAAGATCTGACTAGTAGTTTTTGAGTTGTCCTTAATAATGCGTATTTATACGTGGTAGAGCCATGCTGCAGTTATATTAGTAGTATAGTTGTAGCACGAATGGGTCGGTTCGACCGGGGAAGAACCACGCTCTCACAGAATACCAGCGTGAAATAGTAGCTTAATGCTGCTGTATTTCGTATGGCGAGTGTAGAGAACCGGAGACCCTTTTTACTGGAAACGAGGCATTCCATCTTAGTCCTCACGGGTGACAACGCATCTGCATTTTGATTCGTAATCGAGGATAGATGTAGATGTCTATGGGCCAGCAACCACTTACTGGTAGACTGTGTGCTCGTTTGTCACCCTATCCTATTAAAAAAAAATTAATTGACTGCGAATACATTGATGATGTTCTCATTTTATTTATATTGAAGTTGGTTGTATAAAATTTTTACTTTTGGTGGCTCGCGTAGATCGACGCAGAATGAACATTGTGTCATGAAGTGTTGTAGTGGTATGCTTGGGTATAGTTTAAATTTTATTAATTACAGGATCCCAAGCAGGTGGTACTATCCAGCCTCTCTATTGAAATTAGGATGTTTTTTAATTTCAATAGTCTCACGTTATCATCCTTGGTAGGAATCGATGTTCTTTCGCGGGGATTTGTGGTCTGTCATATCTGATGTAATGGCGGGGACCGTCTAGGCAATGATCACAAACTGCAGACTTCCCGGAGCGTTGGTGTTTCACGTCAGCTATGTGTTTTTTTACGCGGGTTTTTATAGATCTCTTTGTATGCCCTATATACGACAGAACACATCCACAATCAAGCTTGTACACTTCTGCATCTTGTAGGGGAATATTACACTTGACTGATGATAAGAACTAACTAATCATCTTCGGCGGCATGTAAAATGTGACGTAGGCGCGGGATCCGAAACTTGTTGTTATGCAAAACTTCCTTGACATGCTGAAGCTCGGCGGCCAGGTGTTTGCTGTGATAGATTCCTCGTGCTCTTTGTAACAAAGATTTGCTCACGGTAGCTAACTGTAAAGGATGATTGTGAGATTCGCCGGTTAAATATCGATTATGGGTCTTTTTGCCCTATACACAGTGTGACCTATGGTGTTGTTAGGACTTTAGGTGATTAACACATCTAGGAAGGCTAAGGAATTATTTGTCTCTAACTCCACAGTAAATTGAATTTTATAGTTTATGGAATTATGATAATCTACAAATGCAGTTACTTTGTGTGATGGTAAAATTGTGAAATTATCGTCTACGTCCGCTTGTAGAACCTTGGATTTATAGATGCAGAAAGAAGGATTTTTTTTCTCAGTCCTCCATGAATATATCGGCGACAATGGGAGATACGGGTGAGCCCATCGCTACACCATCTATTTTCTTGTAGAATTCTTCCTTCCATAATAGATAGCCAGATGTAAGGCAATGCCTGAGTAATACTGCATGTTATGCAGGCATGTGGTTTACATCTAGTTTCCTAGTTACAATGGGGATACAGTCTTCTACAGATATGCATGTTAATAGAGACTGCACATCAAAAGTGGTTATCGTTTCATTATCAGTAATACGTATTAAAATAAGTTAATTAAACGCGATAAAATTCGTAAAAGTAGTTTTATTCAATGGGAAGTGTTCGCGTAAATGTAAGAAATCATTAGTCAGATAGTATTGAAATAACACATAGTATTGAATAAAACTATTATTTACGGATTTTATCGCGTTTAATTACTTTAATTTATTTTTATTATTATCCCGACGTTTCGGGTGCTTTACAGCATCCATGGTGAATTGAAGGTAGGAGCTACTATGACATTGGGACGTCAAACATCTCAGTTCCCCCCGTGACCATGGGTGCTGTAAAGCACCCGAAACGTCGGGATAGTAATAAAAATAATTTAAAGTAATTAAACGCGATAAAATCCGTAAATAATAGTTTTATTCAATGTGTAGTGTTCGGAACACTACTACGGACTACAGGCCGACTATTGAAATAAGAATATATATATATATATATATATATATATATATATATATATATAGAGCTACTCTTCAACACATGGATTGCTTTCTCCTTCTATTGCAACTAGTATCTTAAAGCCTATTTCCTCAAATTGAAATGGTAATTAAGGTAGTCTATTTAAAAAAAAGAAACATTAAAATCTGTTCACTTGGCGAAAATATCGCGAATCATAAGTAGGTACAAAAAATTAGAATTAAGAACCTTCCTCCTTCTTCTTTTAGTTGTCTACAACAAGGTTTACAACACGGTTTACTATTACAACAAGGTTATACGTGGTAGAGCCATACTGCAGTTATATTAGAAGTATAGTTGTAGCACGAATGGGTGGGCTCGACCGGGGAAGGACCACGCTCTCACAGAATACTAGCGTGAAATAGTAGCTTAATGCTGCTGTGTTTCGTATGGTGAGTGTAGAGATCGGAGACCCTTTTTACTGGAAACGAGGCATTCTGGAGGATAGAAGTAGATGTCTATGGGCCACAGCAACTACTTACCATCAGGTGGACTGTGTGCTCGTTTGTCACCCTATCCTATAAAAAAAGGTAAAGATCATAAAAAGTAAAAAATATTATGTATTTTTCAGGTACTTTAATGCAGAAGTATACATATTCGCCGAATGGGTGTCAGTAGCAAAGAGAGCGCTAGCTCGAATGTTAGTCATTATAGTCTCTCTAGGATTTGGTATTGTAAAGTAAGTGTTGCCATCACTATTTAATACACATTATCACATTGACATTGTGTTTAGAATAGAATGGCTATGTTGAAGGGTAAGCATAGTGTATACGTATTTTAGAGCGAGAAAGATAGGCGAGACCATTCACGTACCGGCTATCGGCCTGGCGTCATTCGTTTACAGAACAAATCCTGCTTGTATTTGCAAAATCTTAGGTTTTAAAGTGAAAATTAGTGTTTAATAGACGTAATTAATGATGATTAGGTGTTTAGTATCACATATATACTGGATGATTTTCCTGAGATATCTGGACAGCCAATTCGGTGATAGGTAGATAGATCGCGGCTCACTTGTGAAATGGCCGGCGATATCACCAGACCTAAAACCTCTAGACTTTTATTTGTGATCCGAACTAAAACGATTAGTGTAAACAGAAGAAGCACAAAGTTTAAAGGTTTAACAACCAAACTACAAAGACGTGTTAGTTAGAAAGAATTGGTGGACATTTTGACAATGACTGCGATATCTCTTAAAAGGTTTTTTTTGTAAACAACAATAATGTAGTATAATTTTGTAAATATCAATCAGTATAGTTTATAAATAAGTTGATTTCGATCTTCTAAATATGCCTCAGATGTTGCAATAACGATAGGCATAAAAGATATCATTACAAACTCTTTATGAATTTATTATAATTCATGATAAAATTTAACATGTAAGTGTGCCCTTAAAAGTATGAAGGAAAGGTCGAAATCACATAAATAGTAATCTGAAACGAAAGGTTTTCGATTCCGGCGGGAAGGAGTGGCTTCGGCTGCAATCGTTCGGCTCGAATGTATGTCGCAGTCAAATAAGAAAAAAGAAGTGTTAATAAATGCCTAGTCGTAATGCACATCATTTAATGTATCAGTATGCTGAATTTTAAGTACCGTGCATTACATAACGAACAAATGCAACGGGTTGTCTTTAATACCACAACATTCACTAACGCTTTTGCATTGTGGCTAGAAATTTTGTCGTGAAGAAAGTAGACCTAACTAGTCGTTCTGTAATCAGGTTAGACATTGACATAGACATGTCAACGTATAGCAACGTCATTCCGGCTGAATGGTGCCGTATTAAAAAACACTTAGCGCTGCAAGCATTGCGAAGAATTGTAGCTAGGTCTTTTTTAATACGCCTGATTGTAAATGTTGGCTGCAACGATGTGTCGCCTACTTCCACGCGGCCGCCTGATGCCTACATAACTACGATATTCATTGTTGGCATCGGTAGGCATTCGCCTAACGAAAGAAATATGCATGCGTCTCGCTCGCGCTTACAACTTTCATTCACTAGCGATTGTACGCCGCGTCGTTTAAAACAATATCATTTATTTTAGTTTTACGCAAGTGTCGTAGAGTGAGTTTTTTGATATTCGGAAATTTTGCCATTAGCTATATTTTGTTATATTTTACAAACACTTTCAAGGACAGCTTATATTCCACTTACGCAATACACCATATTATTTTCCAGACGGTAAAAAAAGTCACCCAGCATAACTCACTTCAGACAGAAATTCCTCATTATTATACATTTTAATCTGTAGTTACGATTGTAATATTTACCTACCTAAACGCTGTGTTTTTGAGCAGAGGTACAAACGATTTTTACTCAAAGGGATGGTAAAAATATTTCATTTTATAATATTAATGTTATCAATACATAGGAATTAAAAAATAATCACAAATATGTGGAATCTTACTAATTCTAACTTCACTTTTGTAGAGATTGACACCATCGATAAATCTAATCGATATGTCCCTAACTGGCCTAGTATGCAACCTTGTTCAACTTCGTAATATATTCTTTAATTTTTTGGGTTCCCTAGTTGAATATTCTTCTTATCGTATGAAAAGATTTTTTTATAGAATTCGGGTGACAAGCGAGCATAAAGTTCACCAAATGGTTAGTAGATGCTGTGGCAGATAGATATAATCTAAAAATATTGATTAAAGTGGTTGAAAATAATAATTAGGGATGAATGGGTTCAAAAAAAAATTGACTATAAGAGCAAGTACTTTGAAGTAAAATGAATTTCTCATTAAAAATACTTATTGAAAGTAAGTTAGTTAGTAAGTTTTATTAATAAAGTATGTAGCAAATTTGCAAATCTTTAAGGAGAGTTCACAAAATTTTTGAAATAAATTTGTTTTCTTTGAACGTAAACATAAATCTAACAAATTTAGTTTGTACTTTTCTTTTTATTTCTTAAAATATAATGAAAAAGCTACTATATTTAAGGACATCTTAGTAATAACGTTGGCTATGTCTATGTACAAACTAGTTTTTATTTTAATTATAAATTATAGCAATAGATTAGCATCTGGATCTATTTCGCAATGTTATAAAAAATTGACATCGTAGTTTTGTTTACTAACTTTTAGTACACATTTCCTATCGCAGTTTGGTATTAGTAATTATTTTTTAATTTACATGTACATCAAAACATTCTTATCATTTTTTTAAGAACAGTTTCTTTCAGCGCCTTTATATGAACAATTTCTGAAGTTTATATATGAAACTAAGTGGTTGGACTCCATATCTGCCTGGGAGCACATCTGGGTAGGTATCATCTTGTTACCTAGTACCGATATAAATAAAGGCTGTGAGGTATTCCATCTCTGCCCTTAGAGGAGACAACGACATTGCCTTCTATGTTAGAAGTTAGCTATAAGTGTAAGCGCTTCAGTAGCCACATAAGTTCATTGGTTACTTCGGTTTTATAAAAAACCTATTAACTAATGAATAATAATATAACCTTTTTTATATCATGTATTATAAGTATGTTGAGAGTATTCCGAATTACAACTTTTATTGGATACCAAACACGATAGTTCAATATTTAATTTTTTTTATTATAAGTATTTATCCGTTATAAGCCGTTAGTAGTTTTTATGTGGCTTCATGTAGTCTAAAACCCCCGAAGGGGCATTATGCGCCTGAAGATATATAATTTGTCAGAATACGGTGAGTAGTTTAGAAGATCTAAGGGAGCAGATACATACGTACATAACCTTCTAAAATTGTTACTATCCTTTTGGTTTCACCGTAGTCAGGTAAAAATATTCGCTTAAATCATCTGCGACAAATCATAAGTCACGACTATAGTGCAATCGGTATCGAAAATTTAAGTTGAGGCAGGCAGTGCATGGTGCAGCACTATTTGTCTTCCACACATGCACATTTTACGCACACTGATGTTTTTTAATTTTGGTCTCACCCTAATCTCTCAATTTGATGTATGTACTCATGCAATATATCTATGTACTCAGGATTTAAGTAGACATGTAAAGGCTGTGATCATTGATCTATCTGACAAGAATGCGTCAGTAGGCATGCATTTTTCAAAAGTTGCCTATATTCACCACGCGGGCAGACGGCCGGACGGTTATCAATCGGTGACATCGGAGTAAAATTTCATTTTGGCTAATTTTTATTTTTTCTTTATTAGCCTGTAAACTTGTTCAGTCTTCCACTGGATATGGGCCTACTGCCTTGTAGGAAGTTCCGCCACTCTTAGCATTGGCGGGCGGATCGGTGATAGACTAGATATATCGTACTGTTAACGCCCTCTGTCACCGGTCTGGATATTACTGAGATGGTATACCACCAACTATCGGTGAATATGAGGGCTTGAAACAATGGTTCCTTCTTAAGCCGCTACCACACACCTCTTCTACACTCTTTAATTTACACGTACAAAATAATTTTTTCTAAAGGTTTATACTAGACTTAGTATTTTTACTGTCATCATTAAGGGAACTACCGGGTCATTTCAACACGAGTATCCTCTGATTACTCCCTGGGAAGTCGCAGCAATAAATAAGATTATCGAAATAAGTGCATTATTTAGTATAATAATAATAATTATTATTATTTACAACATCTATGGTGGTAGGTCGCAAGTATAGTGTGATTTATTGATGTGCCGATTGAGGTAGGTTCTTGTACTTTATTGGTATTCAAGTACTCGAGTTCTCAAACTAAAGTATTCGGATAAACAAAACTATTCTCAAAATGTTTACAACGTTATTGGTCCGTTAAGTCGCCTTAAGATACGATCGTCATCTCGGTAGCCCGAAAAAGAAAAAGGAAAGCTTCACCTGAGGAGACAGCTAGATTCTACGGGTCATACCCAGAGGCTGCAAAGCCAAAGTTTCTGGTGGAACTGGCCTTGCAGGGTACTTGTTTTGAACTATTTTTTATAGTTAAGACCAAATGTATAAAACAAAAATAGGAAATAGACAGAATTGACTCAGCAAAGATCCTTAGGCGTCCGTACGGGATGGTACTGGGTAAAATACCTGCTGGAAAAGTTAATAAGCACGCTCTTCCCAGAGAACTGGGCAATTCCCTCAGGTCCCCCGCCGTAGTCTTGGAGTGGCAGGATGAGATCTGATGACCGAGCAGAAGCTTGTCTAAGCCGTCAGCCGCTTGAGAGCCCAGAATCCTGGGTCGGGCTTTAGTGATGAGCCTGGTTTCCCTCGGAGACAGGCATAGGCAACTTGTTTACCAACTGTCTGCGGAGTGCCAAATTTCCCATAACCTGGAAAGAGGCAAGGTTGATAGTCTTAAAAAAGGAAGGCAAGGCCCGCGACACTTTTCTGCATACCGTCCCTTATGCCTGTTGGATGAGATTGCCAAATTTATCGTGAGAATAATTGCCACTTTAGCATGTGTCGCGCGTCCGTCCAGATTTGGCTGGTAGCCAGTTTGGGTTCCGACATGAGCGTTCCACTGTAGATGCAGTATCCCATGATGTCATATCGTTGGCGATTAGTTTCGATGTCGCCAACACCTTTAACTCTTCAACCTGGCACGCAATCGGGGAAGGGCACTAACACATCAATAAGTGCCCTTCTAACTGCAAGATATAAATTATAAGGGTCTAATTGCGCGATAGATATATCCTGTACATGGGGCAAGATGGTAGGAAGATCAAATGTGGGGTTCCGCAAAGCTCGGTGCTGGGGCCGCTACTGTGGAACCACGAATACGAGAATAGGCTAACCCATAAAAATGTTTACGTATTCTTTGGCTAAAGGGCTTGTAGCCAATAAAAAGTTAAAGTTACAGCCTATATACGTCCCACTGCTGGACACAGGCCTCTCCTCATTTCTGAGAGGGTTATTAGGGCTAGGAAGTGTTCGCCGCGCTGCCCCAATGCTTGTTGGCGAACTTCACATGCCTTCGATTTTTTTTTCGTATTTCTCAGACGTGCAGATTTCCTCACGATGTTTTCCTTCACCTTCGCGGAGCACATGGTAAATCAGCACTTAAAATTGTAACTAACAATTTCATTGGTGCCGGCGGGGATCGAACCCGGTTTTCTCGCATACTGTGAAATTTACAGCGAGCGCTAACCGTCTGAGCTACCATGGCTCTAGTAGTAGTAGTAGTAGCCAATGCATATTGATATAATAAGAGAGAGCGTGTGCGTGTGCTTAGGCCGCGGCTGGGGCCGGCACTGCAGCGCGTAGCGGGTGCGGGCGCCTGCTGGGCGGTGCTGGCGGCCGCGGAGGCGTGGCTGCGTCTGCAGCGCCGCGCCACGCGCGCGCTCTTGCTGGCCGAGGCGCCGCTCTCGCTACTCGACAGCGCCATCTGCTGGTGGGTGTTCGTCTCGCTGGCGCACACCACGCGCACGCTGCGCCTCCGCAGGGGAGTGTGTGTGTGTGAGTGCTTGTGTGTGTGCGTACGTACATACACACGCTGGCGGTGCGGAGGCCGGACTGCGGGGGGGGGGTCTGCATATTGTGATGTACGTACATACAAAACCTGAACATCCGTAGAAGAATGGTGGTACGTACGTACACGCGCACCTATTTTTCAACATTTCTAACATTTTTAAATTTCCCAATACTTTTTCATTTCAAATAAACACTAGAATTCAACAGTTGTAATAGGTTTTTGTTGAAAATTTAAACACAATTTTTAGACCAATACCTTAGGTTTTTGTCTAATGTGTGCGATAATGTATACTAACATTTAAATTTGAAAGTTATTCTATGATATTACTAAATTTATATTTTATTTTACCAAAATTATACAGTCGTACATGAATGGCAAAAGTAAACAAAATGCTGCCCTAACTCTCGCGCTCTCAAATTCTACGCTTTCTTCCTTATAACAAAAATTTGCTAGTATTATTGTCAAACATTCATAATTTTTACTCAAGCAAACTTTAGCAAATAAATTCATTTATCCTTAATAAGTATTCATAAGTCTGGTTTTAAAATATACTTTTTTAAAGAGACATAATTATGTTATCCAACTTTGTGAATTCTGTCCGTTTCAGAAACACCATCAAGTTGTCATTGTACAGGCACTTCACGAACACTCTCATATTCGCAGTTATTTCATCTGTGATATTTATGCTGTATTCTCTAAAGTCCTATAGAATCCAGTTGTGTATAACTGTAAGTATAAATAATTTATTTTTATTATTGAACATTGTTTTTATTGATTAAGAGTGACAAACGAGCACACAGTCTACTTGATGGTAAATGGTTGCTGTGGCCTATAGACTTCTACATCTTTCCTCGATTAAGAATCAAAATACTGAAATCCTCTTTACGGTATGTTACGCATAGAAACTCTGGGCGTAACCCTGTTTATAGCTCGCTGAGCGACCTTGAACTTCCTCATACGCCCAGCAGTGACGGACCACGTATCAGATACATACAAGCTTAGTATAGGGCGGCTCCCATTAGATGGAGTGACGATCTGGTAAGTGATGTAGGAAGTCAATGGACGCAGGTGGCTTGACCGTGCTTTATGACTTTCCTTGGGAAAGGTCTATGTTCAGCAGTGGACTTGTGAGGAGCTGTAATAGTGGTGATGATGATGATGATTTTGATACAAAAATGTGTATAATATCTATTTATTTGCAGATCATTCAACGTGTCAAATACAAGTTCTGTTCAGTGCAACTGTACATTTTAGTTTGTTTGCGATTTATTTAGGTCAACTTCAAATGCGTCATTTACTTTAGTTTTTATGCAGTTATCTTTTTCGTTTCGAACACAGTAGACGCGTTCTATATCATTATCAATTTTATTAATCAATTCAATAAATCATTTGTTCGTATATCATCTATCACCTATACCTAATTACAGAACTTAGTTGACATTTACTTCACTGTCGAAGTACCTACTTACATACTTATACTTGTCTTTTGTAATTAAAATATTTTAAGTTATAATAACACAAAATATTAAACTAAACTTTTAAAATTAAAAGTTTAGTAAGTTTAAAATGGTTACAAGATTCCTAACAGCAATGTGATCGTAACATTGCTGTTATGAATCGTATTTCGAGTTTATTTGTTGTTTACACTACCTATTAATTTCTTTAGAGCCAAGCATCGCTATTGGCGACGAATAGCCTTGTAAGTTGCATGTGTTAGGCATCACAGAACTCACATAGTAGCGAAAATATGGTCAATCGATCATAGTCAGAATAGGTACCTTACCTATGTAACTTACTTACCATTTCGCAATGTGTTTTTTTTTACTCTTTATTGACAGCCTTTAGTAACCATGGAAAGTTCGCCTTGACGTAAGAAGGGGAAAGGATGCAAAGTAATACGGACACTCGCGTGCAGTGATAGTTTTATTTAGCTTGCGTGCGCGATTTAACTAATCATTAATAATTATGTAGGCTATTAAAACGGCAAGCAGTCAACATCAAAGGGGACAGACTTCTGTACGTAGTACTATTATTTATTTTGTGCTGCTGTTGCTTAATGCTGTTGTTTAATTAATATTTGCTCATTTCAGGAATGGAAGGAAGTGTGGATGGACGAAGCATACTGGCACATGCTTTTCGCGAGCGTGTTGGCGGTCATCATGCTGTTATGGCGACCCACAAACAATAACCAGAGATATGCCTTCACGCCGCTGCTTGATTATGCCGAGGACGACGAGGGTATTTATATATTTCTCAATTTTATAGATCTTTTTTTTTCAAACCTTGCAAAGTTATAAAGAAATGCATAATTTGGTGCATTATTTGCAGATTTGCTAAATATCCTTAACGTATAGCGGGCAATTGTAATATTAGGTTTACTTTTATTAAATGTTGGTGATGATGACGATCATTATTATGATAATTATATAATGGGCGAGATAAAATAGGTCACGATCCTAAGAATTTACACACACACTCACACACACACACACGCACGCACGCACGCACGCACGGACGCACGCACGCACGCACGCACGCACGCTCGCTCGCTCGCTCGCTCGCACGCACGCACGCACGTACGCACGCACGCACGCACGCCGCACGCACGCACGCACGCACGCACGCTACGCTCGCACGCACGCACGCACGTACGCTCGCACGCACGCACGCACGCACGCACGCACGCACGCTCGCACGCACACACATACACACACACACACACACACACACACACACACACACACACACACACACACACGTATGTGCAACCACACGTACACTTTAAAATAATCGGGTTATGTACCTCAAAACGTGAAGAGTGTTCAATATCGAACTCGTTACAACACCTTCCCAATAGAAACTTAAAAGGATATCAAACAGCGAGATATTTGAGAACAGGTTTTAGACAGATCTATTGCTGTCGCGTTGTGCTTGAAAGATCGAACTAGACAACCAAGAGAGTGCAGCAGCGTGGACTGATTACACCAGTTGAAAGGAAAAATTTACCATCACCTGTATCCAAAACTGGAACTGTTTTCATTATTTCTTCAAGAACTGTGTAATAGGGATTGTGGCTTTGTCTGTATAATTTTAATTAATTTTGTTTCTTGTTACTAATAACAGCGGCATTACTGGGACGTGGACACGGTAAAGGTAAACTAAATAAGTATAGATTGTATCGAAAAAAATGTTTTCTATATGGTCATTATGCAGGGAGCAACTGAAGGAATTCATTTGTATTTATTGAACGCTGCGCAGATATTCTCATAAATATATTAATTTAATAGAATCAGGGATTACTTTGCGTACATTATATTAAAGGCGTTAAAATCTAAAAATATATAAATTTAATAGAATCGGGCATTACTTTGCGTACATTAAAGGTGTTAAAATTGATTACCTAAGAAATAAGGGTATCTAGTTCTCTGTACTAACCAACATTATGCTCTTATTTAACGGTAGTATTATGTGCGAGCATGTGCCCTTGACAAGCTAACCCATTTTTTGCTTGTCTTAGCTAATTAATATCAAAACGCTTAATGTATATGTAGGCAAAAGAGGATAATACTCAGATGCACTCATGATGGAGGGTGTGTATATGCGTGCGTTACAACATTAAATACAAAAAAAAATACAATAAGCCGATTGTTAGCAATTTGTCCTTAATATATGGTACGCTTGCATGAATGTTTTATTTAAAAAGCCATAAACAACAACGGTTTTGATGTTACTCTACAGATTTGACGCTTCGCTAGAATAACACTTTCATTCTCGATCCAACCAGTATGTTATAGACACAGAATACCATAATACACAATAGAATGGCTGTCAACCTTATTTTATACTAGGAAAGGCGTCGTCGAGAGCACACATACAAGCAATTACATCGTATTATCAGTTTATCACTGCTACAAACCCGATTCGCTGTGTTGACAGACGGATTTTAATACATATTTATTTGTAAATAGCATTCAATATGCCATTATCTAAATAATTTGCATGCGAAATTTGGAGACGGTTGTAACGTCAAAACACATCTCGTGTTGACATTTATACGTGTGAATTGACGTGTTAGTGGCATTTTAGTGGTTACACGGGCTCCGCCCACTCTCCCGTTCTATTATGTATGTATTATAGTATTCTATGGTTATAGACGTGCCAACATATAAGTATGTTTTGTCACCGTTTAACCATGTAGTAGCGCCGTAAGAATATCCACTACCCTATATTCTCTCGTAAGAGGCGACAGAGGGATCAAATCAGGAAATGGGCACCAGAGTTTTCATAATAGCGACTAAAAACACAACCCGCTTGTTAATCGTAGCAATTATGGTAAATATTCACCTATGAGGCAATCTGTGGAGGAAACCTGTGTTCAGCAGTGGACTTTAATAGGCTGTATGTTTTGTCACAGAGGAAGAAGAACAGTTCGTCAACGACGCGTACGGCGTGAAAATGCGCGGCCCGAGCTCGGAGGGTCCGAAGGCGGCCAGCGAGCCGCACGACGAGCTGCGCGACGAGCTGCGCTGGGTGGAGGAAAACATCCCGGCCAGCGCGCTGCCGCTGCTCGACTCCGATGAGGAGCTCGTCAACACCAAGTTCGAAGTCTCCAAAATGCAATAATCTGTTAAGCATCCTGTATAAATAAATGTATTTAAGTGTCTTACGTGTGCGTTTTATTTAAATCAGACCTCCAAATTAAATGAAACCTCTCGACGAAATTTTTCGATGCAAATTAAATTTTCTAACTTTTGAACCGGCTTCAAAAGAAGGAGGAAGTTCTCCAATCAACTTTTTAATGTGTGTTACCTCAGAACTTTTTTTAAGGTGCACCTATTTTGATGATTTTTTTTTATTTGAAAGCTGGTACTTTTCGTGTCCCATATAAATTCGATCAAGATCTTACCAGTACTTTTTGAGTTGATTGACTTCGGTTACATTGATGATGTTGTGATTTTATTTATATTGAAGTCGGTTGTACAAATTTTTATTTTTCACTTGTTAATCTACTACTGTTTAAAAATGGGGTTCTAAACAAAAAATAAACGGCTAAAGAAACTACGCAGGAATGCTCTTTTTTATTTGTTTTTAAAGCCAATGGTTGGTAATATAATACTCTTAACCAAAATTAAAAAGGATTAGGCCTCATTAGGTAATTAAAATATGTTCCATATTAAAATTACACAACAAAACAAAACATAACTAGCTATATGGGCATTATCAGTGCCTGCCCATTTCTATTGTGGAACTAGACGTGGAAACAGTAACGTAATGCAAATCAAACTTTTTTGGCATAGGTTTAAATATCTCATATATTGATGTAACATTATTAATGCACACATGAGTACAGAATAGTAAGGGTATATTAATATAATGTATAAAGAGAAACAATGATTTTTCTTATACTTTCAACTTATAGTTTCTCTTGATGGAATATTGCCAATGTCAATTACATTAAATTTTATTACATTTAATTTACCAAGAAATATATCAACTTAACCCATTAGTGGCCAAAATCAAATAAAAAACGTTTTTAAAGAAAAATATTTATTTTGTTAATCTGGGCAGTACTAGCAAACATAAAATGAAACAAAAATTTTTTAATTATTTTTTTATACTTTTTCAGGTGTGTACTTGTTTGAGTAAAGCGGCCACTTATATGTGAAATTTTCCAAAGCATGACTTTTCAACGCAGAGTGTTTTCAAACGCTTCTTGCATCCCTATCAGACCCTTGCATGGCAAATGGCGCGCCGTAATTGCTTTTCAAGCTTCCTTGGTTAGTGGCCTGAACCATCTTGAGGCAGTCCTTTGACCAAAGAAGAAAATGGTCTGGCTCTTTTTAGAGTTTCTTGTCGCAAATAGTATCTGGCATGTAAACGCCAAGCGTTTGAAACGGCCATGTCCAACAAGTATGTAAATAAAACCCACCACCACTTCTTGCCAGGAATCCTGATCCTGTGTAATGATATGGACTGATCAAGCTCATCGACTCCACCCAAACCTTTACTGTAGTTTTCAAATAAAAGCGGAATCCTTACATCGGGTTTCTCTCTTATTTTTGGGCACCATCTTTTTACCGTGCTCATTGGTTCAAAGTAATCATAGTTAGTAATACAAATACGCCCCATTGATTGAATTTGGTCATCATTACGTCGGCTAGGGATCTAATTTTGAACATTTTATCTCTGGAATTTGATGCTTCATCACTATTCACAAGATGAAGATATCTTTTTATTTCACGAAATTTATTGTTCGACATAGCTCTTGAAACTAGCGCAACTCTGACGTCCTCATCCAGTCATCAATATAATGCTTCCCGAGGCAATTTGTGATATCACAACAAAAAAATACCAATGAACTTTTTTAGGTCTGGTAAATCAAGTTGAAAGTAGTGTCTATTGTTCTGATTAGCGTAAAAAATACTATTAGATAATATGAGCTGTAATACTTATTCATCCAGTATTTTTTCAAAAATCTGTACATGATTTTAGTCCTTCAGCTGTTCCTTTATAGCATTTTGTTTATCTTGCACCTCAGATGTATGCTGATGGCCAAAAGATGGTGAACATTTTCTCCAGGCTGGAGCTTACTGCCACTGCTGAATGTTAGGCTTCCGACGAACTCGTTTTACGGACATTGGTTCTTCGTCACTGAAATCATAGTCGGTTAAAAAAGTACCTTCATCGCGTACCATAATATTTCCGGGCACATCTCATGGCAACGTATATGTCACCATATCTTCATCAGACCAGTCCTCTTCGTCAGTCACGACACTGGAACCAGGTGGTATTATCGCCAAATCATATTCACGGTCATCATCACTGTCTGCTGTGACTGCTGCAATTGCTTCCTCAAGTCCTATAAAGCTATTTGTACCAAAAAACATCTTGCGACTCATTGTTGAAAAACTGAAACAAAGTTGTATTTTTTATCTATTGAAGTAACCAGTGAACTCAATTGAGTACATTAGTAAAAATCTTCATCTAAAGTTAATAATAAACAATAACTGTTTTTTATTTGTAACACATTATAGACTACACTATATCTTATCTTTCTATTAGTTTTAATTTTATTAATTACAGGGTCCCAAGCAGGTGGTAGTACCCAGCTTCCTTCTTCCGTATCATCCTTGGTAGGAATTATTTCGTGAGAATGAATTCTGACGTAATGGTTGGGGCCGCCTAGGATATGATCACAACGTTCCGGGAAGTCTGCAGTTTGTATGTCAGGATACAAGTAGCTGGAGACATATCATTTAGTCGAAAAAAGGGTTATTATAATATTAAGGACTTTATGGATGATAATAACCCCTGGGGAGGGTGATCGCTACCAAGCTATTTCTAATTTGTTTTGTGTTGTTAACTGTAACGTACAAGATTGTAAGCTATTATTTGAAGAAAAAAAAATGTCCCGCTGGGTTTCTTGCTGGTTCTTCCCAGGACAAAGGTGTTTTTTGCGAACCAGTGGTAAATCTTAATTTAATATATGGCATTGATGTGTATTATTTATTTGATAATTTATATTATTAGGATAAACTAAAATTTGGTATTGCAATCAGAATGCGAGAATAATTAATTCGCGGATTTAAATTTACTTGTCGTGGGGGAAAGTGTTTCTTCACATTGTAGTTTTTAAAAGTTGCCTATTATTTTTTTCCACGCTTAGACATTAATGAAGTGGAAACTGATGCAAAACTCTGTTGTATGTTTTGTGTATATTTAAAATAACAATAAGAGAACGCATAATTTTCCGGCTGAGCGACATGTAATGGAACCAATCTCCCCCGGTTATCTTGATCAAATTTTAAATTAAATTGTATATTTATTATAGGTGTCAGTTCTTGTATTGTAATTTTATCTCGTTTTAAATCAATTGTAATTTTGTTATTTTATCAAAATTAAATTACGATAAAACAAGTGTCACTGCAATTATTTTTGTTTATATTGCGTATTAGTTAACAACAAACTGTTGAATAATGTCAGTTAAATACAAATCTAAATGACATTATTCAACATTTAAATGGTGAACACTAATAGTATTCTTAATAAATAAAGGCCTAATATGAAAAATGGAAAAGTTTTGGATGTAAGTTTGTTGTTTTTCTTTAATATACAGGATAGGCCACGAACTAGTTAACATTTAAAAAAATCGTATAAAAACCATTTGACATATTTTAAAAATTATTTATTTATAAGAAAGCTTGTTACTTAGAATTTATTTTTTAAAAATAATATCATCTAAATGGCCACCGTTTCGACTTTTGCACTTTTCTAAGCGAGTACTAAAATTTTCGAATACTCGACGGCAAAGAGATTGCGGGATTGCCGACATTCCTTCGATGATTTTTTCTTTTAGTTGACGTAGTGTATTTGGTTTATGTATGTAGACGACTCTTTAAATACCCCCATAAAAACAAGTCTGCTGGGTACAGATCTGGGCTCCTAGGTGGCTATGGGATGTCGTCTCGTTTGGAAATCAGCTTTTTCGGAAACATTTCTTTGACTCTTTGACTCGTTGGATGTGTGACAAGTGGCCTCGTCTTGTTGAAACCATGTGTTACGGTTGTAGCCAGCAAATTCCAGCAGCATCGGTGTAAAGAACTCCCGTAACATTTTCACATACTCAGCAGAATTAACAATAACCGAACGGCCGCGAGAATCTTCAAAAAAGTAGGGTCCAATGATTCCTTTTGCTGAAATTGCAACCCATACAGTTACCTTAGGAGAATGAAGTGGCCTCGCGTGTTGAGCTTTAGGATTTTCACTGCTCCAATACCGGCAATTTTGTTTGTTAACATGTCCGTTGAGGTGGAAATGGGCTTCGTCAGAAAATAAGTGGTTATCAAAATTACTGAAACGATCTAACGTTGTTTCGGCATACGACTTAGGTACGCAAATTCAAATCATTAGGTTTTAGTTCTTGCACTATCTGAATCTTATATGGATGTAACTTCAAATCTAATTTCAAAATACGGCGTAATGATGTGCGAGATAATCTTAATTCAGCCGAACGTTTGCGCGTCGATAACGGATCTGGATCACGTTGAACAGAAGCGGAAACTTGTTGCACGTTCTCTTCGCTTTGAGAAGTCCGTGGGCCGCCAGTTTGCTTCACATTTAGTATAGATCCCGTCTCTTCGAACTTCTTCACCCACTTTTTTTATTAAAGGAGCACTCGGACACTGACTTAAGTCGTGTAAATCGTATTCAACGCGAAATAAGCGTCTCGCAGTAATGAGCGAATTGCTGTTTAAATAAAATTGTTTCACACAATAAGCACGCTGCGGCCCCGTGAAGCGATCCATTGCTACAAAATTTCCGAGAAACGAGCTAGTGGCAAGACCCTTCCTCGCGCCCCGCACGGCTTGTGTTTGCGCGGGGTGTTACATTCAAATGTTAACGAATTCTTGGCCCAACCTACTCGTATATATAACATTTTCAACGACGAGAAAGGGATGAATGCCTGGTACTATGTACAGTAAAGTCTATTATTCATTAACGTAAATTAAAATTTTACGTTAATGAATAATAGAGAAAAATAATATAGGAAATTTTAGAATACAGTACTTTGTAATAATAAAATAACATATTTTATGCACCCCAATGCTGGGCAGCTGGCAGTCCTCCTTTTATTACTGAGAGGATTTTGGGCAAGAAGGAAGGTAGTTTTAAATAATTATTTATTTTAAAATTAAAAAGGAAATAGAATATCGTTGTTTTATTTATTCCACAACTGCTTCTTCACCGATTTTCATACATTACATTCCTTCAAACCCTGGATGTATTCGTACCGATGCAGTTACTTTGCACCAAAAAATTTTCTTTTTTTAATAGCTTTTAAACATTGAGCTTATAAAGGTCAAGTACAAGCTATAATATGTAGTATGCACTTGTATTTTAAAGCATTTCAGAAAAATATGGGAGTAAAATACATGAAAGTTTAAAGAGTTATCGCTCTATTCCGAGGCTTGAAATGAATAACGAGCGATTTTATGATACCTCCCATTCTTATTAACAAATCACCCTTTTTAAACCTACCGTACTGCTATATATTCCACCATCAGATGAATCAAACAATACTTTACTAGTTTCCCTCCATAATAGTTTCACGGAGATGATTTATTTTTATAATGCCTATAGGCAAAACTGAGAACATACCTATCTTATAATTTCGGACATTAACCGGAACAGACAGACATATAAAAAAATTTTTGACTCAAATCATCAAACTGACTGTATTTATACAGACTTTCGTAAAGCCTTCGACAGAGTTGATCACAAAATCCAACTTGATAAAATTGCTTTCAACGGTATACGTGGCAATCTTTGGCGGTGGTTTAAATCATATGTAACTAACCGCACGCAAAAGGTTGTTATTAATGGTTACGAATCAGAGTCTGTGTCTGTCACCTCCGGGGTACCTCAAGGATCTATATTGGGACCACTATTATTTATACTTTTTATTAATGATATTGACTCCTGTTTTCAGCACAGTAACTTTTTACTATACGCTGACGACCTTAAAATTTATCGTACCATTTGTGACAATGCTGATCACTTCAGACTTCAGGATGACTTGGACCGCTTTTCTGCTTATTGTTTAAAAAATAAATTAAGTCTTAGTATTAATAAGTGCAAAATGTTAACTGTTACTAGGAAAATTAATTTTAATCAACAATCATATTCCTTGATGCAGCTCTACTATTCAAAAAGTACATTCTATTTGTGACCTCGGCATTACCATTGACAGTAAATTAACACTCGATACACAAGTTGAACAAATATGTAATAAAGCTCTTAAAATGTTTGGGTTTGTAATGAGAGCCTGTAAGGAGTTCACCAACCCAGCAACATATATCTTTTTGTATATGGCACTGATACGCTCTCAGTTGGAATACGCTGTTGCTTTGTGGAATCCCTTTTATAATGTCTATACCGATCAGATTGCGAGGGTACAAAAAGTTTTTTAAGATGTAAGCATAAATATTGTTCGTATAATGTTATATTAAATAAATACAAAATGTTAACTTTAAAGCTCAGACGACAACAATTAGTAGCAATGTTATTATTTGACCTTTGCCATAATAGATATGTTTGCGTTCTTGTAACAAATAAATTGTGATATCGTGTACCTACTAGGTCAGATGTAAGATCAACATGCTCACGTCAAACATTTGCCCTTCCCTTTTGTAGAACCAATGCTGGCAAAAGAGCGCCGTTGTATCGCTTAATGCAAAATTATAATGATCACTTTTGGGACATTGACATTTTTAATAACCGTGCTAACTCCTATAGAAGCAAAGTGATTAATAAGCTTATGAGTCGTGTTAACTAAAAACTAAATAAAATAAATCAAAATATACCAAAACATAATTTAAATTATATAATTTGTTTGAAATCAATACTAAAATATGAACAGTTTTTTTTTTGTTTAGTTGTTTGTACTAGATTGTAATGTTTTTAAATAGTTCAATATTGCTGATCTGTTTAAGTAATTCCAACTAATGTCATTTTATAATATTGTGTATTATGTAGTAAGTCCTCCTTTACATCTCTCACTTTTGTAATTTATTGTATAAATTATTATATGAGGCTGGTTGTGTTGGCTTCACTAAATTTAAATTTTAGGTTTAAGATTAGTTATTAAGCCTATGCTGAAGTTGTTTACTGGTCCTTAAATAAATTTAAAAAAAATATATGAACAGACATGATATATATATATATATACATATATATATATATTTCATCCCTCTGCCCTCTTCTGTCGCATCGTAGTGACCTATTTTCTATTAGCTCAATAAAATAGAGTTGAAGTTCGCACAAAACATCATTCTAGAAAGGACAGTGGGAACTAAACGTACTGATTATATTATGGAAACTGTAATGGATGTGGAGGCGGGGCAATTTAAAATGTGATGTAACAATTTAACATTAATTAAAAGCTACCGGCCGGCGCTACGGCAATCACCTAGTATTCCAACCCGTCAGAATGACCTGTTAACACGTTAGTAAACAGTTGTGTACTAAATTATATCAATAACAATGGGTGAGTTAAGTTTTTTTTTTTTAATTTAATTGAAAAAGAATGTACACACAAAATTCTTTAAATATGAATCTTCAATTATCAAAATATTCGGTCATTTTTCTTTGTTATGAAAGCTACGAAAATACATCCTGTTTTCTTTTTATGAAAATACAAAATAAAAAAAAATCAATTTTGTGGTAGTTGATGAATTTGCTTGTAGTACCTCAACAAGCCTTTAACATGTTAGGTTACTCCATGATTATCACTTAATCATGAGTTTCGTTTAGTGCTAAGAAGGGTACAGACACACAAACTGGGCTTAATGTTTTTATTGATTTATCTAAACCATTTGATTGGGTAAATCACATAACAATACTTTGTATTCTATTAAAATATAAAATTTCTTTAAAATACCTAAATAATGTTAAAAATCTATTCTTGGTCCGATTGGTTTCTTAACAGGAAAAAAATATACCATACTTCGTTCAAAACTTTATTTTATAGACATGTTTGGAATTATTATAAATTTATAATTATATTTTTGGATAACTTGACGGTAAAAACTGCAGGGCATACATACAAGTGGAGTTATATAAAGGCTTTTAATAACAAAATGAGTCAAATTACTGTAAACAAACGATGAAGAGTTTATTATTAATGATATTACGTATAAGGCAAAAAGGGACAAATTGAGTTTTTTGAAGAATTTGATTTTCGCAAAAAATTGGTTTAAGCAAAACTCCATGTTTTTGAACCCGCGTAAAAGAACACATAGCTGACGTGAAGCATTAACGTTCCGAGAAATCTGCAGTTTGTGATCATATCCTAGGCGGCCCCCACCATTACATCAGATTTGATAGACCACAAATCCTCCCGAAAGAACATCGATTCCTACCAAGGATGATAAGTGAGACTATTGAAATTAAAAAAAACATCCTAATTTCAATAGAGAAGGTGGCTGGGTACTTCCACCTGGTTGGGACCCTGTAAATGATAAAATTAAAACTAAACCCTAGCATACCACAGCAAGCCTTCAATACACAGTAAGTTCATTCTGTGTTGATCGGACCATAAATAATAATTAAAAAGCTGAAGATACTCCCGGTTAACATTGACATTGGGACGTCAGTCATCTCAGTCCCCGTGACCATGGGTGCTTGAAAGCACCCAAAACGTCGGGAATTAAAAGTCAAATAAATTAAACGCGATAAAATCCGTAAAAGTAGTTTTAATCAATGTGTAGTGTTCGCGTAAATATAAGAAATCATTAAACAATTTTTTTTGGTATTTGCGTCTCTGGAGAATGGAATTTATTCATTGAATTGAAATAAAATCATTTAATAAAATTACTAACCTTCACGCTTTATTTTCTATCGCTATGTTTCATTTTCCTAGAGTTCTGTAAAGGGCTTGCAAGGTACATTGTTTTTCAAAGGCGTAGTACCGAACGATCGGTAAGTGGTAGAGCTGCAGCTACATTATGATTGTAACACAAATGACTTGGCTCGACCGGTCAAGTACTACGTTCTCACAGCATACCAGCGTAAGATAGCAGCTCAGTGAGTATAGAGAACTGGAGACCAATTTTACTGGCAACGAGGCATTCTGTCTTAGTTCTCAAGGGTAACAACGCATCTGCATTTTGATTCTTAATCGAGAATAGACGTTGATATCTATGGGCCAAACTATTCACTTACCATCAGGTGGACTGTGTGTTCATTTGTTACCGTTAATCTATAAAATAAGATTACGGTATACAATCTCGTTTACGCCAAAATATAGGTACAAAATCGGTCACGGGCAGATGTTTTAAAAACTAGTATTAGTTATAGTTCAAAAAATATTCATAAATCTTAAGAGAAACAAGATCAACTATGTAGTATATTTAATGTAGTATGTGCTATATAGTGAATTTATTTTCTCATTCCAGGTTACTTTTTGGAAGTGTTCATTTTACTTCTGGCTTTAAATTTAAGCGTTTGCGATGACATATTGTGTGATCGGCGCCCACTTAGTACGACAACAGACCCACTGCCGCCGGATAGTAGGTTCAAAATCGAGATTCTCGGCGTCAACGACAAATATATACCTACGAGGCAGTATACAAGTAATTATATTTTTTTTATTTATTTATATACTTATTGCCTTTCAAAAGTCCACTGCGAGACATTGAAATGGTCAATATCCCGGGACATAACTGTTTTGTTTTCTTTTACTGGTAATTTCAGTAATTGTACTATCTTTGGCTTTATCTTTAAGATAAGATAAGATAAGATGCTTTATTTGTCAGAATATGGTACATTACTGTTGTTACAAAAGAATTTTGATCCTAAATATTTTGCCGTTTCCGGCGTACAAATATTTTCAGATAGATAATTTTTCGAATAAACTAGAAAACTAAGACACTAATTATTATATAGTATAAAGATACTTGCCGCAATATTTATGGAAACCAAATCTATATAAAACAATCATCAATCAATTCATAATACTTTAGTTAAAACATTTCAAAAAATTTAAATTCAGCAATTCAATAAATACAATTTGAGTCAAATTTATCATTTAAGAAGTCATTTACTGAGTAATAACACTTATTTAAAAGAAATTGAAACAATTTACTTTTAAAGATTCCTATATTCATCTTTTTGAAACAAACAGGCAATTTGTTGTAAACATGTATTGCCATACAATATACATTTTTTGAGTAGAGTTGTATTCTTTGCTTTGGTACACACAATTTATGTATATTTCTACTAGTCCTAATTACAACATCATTGTGTTTTTCAAATAAATTACTATTTTTGTCAACAAAGATACAGATTTCGTAAATGTATAATGCTGGAAGCGGCAATATTTTATGTTTGCGAAAAAAGGGGAATACAACTATCTAATTGGTATACTCCGCACAAAGACCGTACACATTTTGTCTGTCCACGAAAAGCTCTAATTAAATCAACAGAATTACCCTAGGATCGAAGAAACATATCCATGATAGGCAGAGAGTGCGGCCTCCATGTTAGCCACTCGTCTTAACCGATATAAAACAAAGACAAATTTATCTAACTTTTTACATAGGCTATCAATATATGTCTTCCAATTACAGAACTTGTCTATTGTTACACCTAAAAGTTAGTATGGTTAACTTCTTCGATTATGTTTTTCCCATATTCAATTTTAAGTGGTTCTTGTTTACTATTATATGTCTGAAATCTTATCATCTTAGTTTTTTCGATGTTAATTTGTAAATTATTGTGTCTTAACCAATCTATTATTGTTTCTAAGGTCCTATTTATTTCATGTTCGTAGTCAAAATATTTATTATTTATATTAAATATGCCGAAAAGTGGTGGCGTAAGAAATCCACCACCTCATTTTATTATGTATCGGTCTAAGAATTTCAGTCTAGTAGCGGTGTATGAATATCCACTACACCATATCATGCCACGGGTGTGGTAAGACGCGACAGAGGGGATACAAATCAGGCGATGGGCAGCAGTGTCTGCCTAATAACGGCTAAAAATTATATATATATGTGAATATGTGTGTATAAGTGTATATATGTATAAACTAACATATTTATATTATATAATATGTTTTGATAGTATGTGTAAATAAGTTAGATTTTTTATCTCTCGCGGCTGTACCCATAGCTCTCACTACACTACTAAAGGTAAAGGTTAGCTGGCAGAGAATGCCTTTTCGGCATTAAGTTCGCCTTTGTACCAAATTGTTTTTGTTTGAGTGCAATAAAGAATTATCTATCTATCTATCTAACCTCTATATAAGGCAATCTACGGCTGAGGCCAATGTTCAGCAGTGGACTTCAATAAGCTGTCGAGGTAGCATTCGGATTCCGGTGGCCGCGGCCCGGCAGCGGCGACTCGGCGGTCGCGACCCTGTCGCTTCCGCACCGCTTTGTAGGGATTTGTATGGAACACTTTCCGAAGCACGCGACCACGGTAATATTATCTATACAGTATTCCAACTTCATCCAAACGGACGAAGCGAGAGCTACGCGCCTCGATCTCGGCGCGGCGGCATGCGCTCGGCATGCAGACAGTCGAGACTGTGCCGCAGTCATGATTTTATGAAATATATAAAAAAATGGAGGAAATAAATAATAGAATAGAAATAAAGAAATAATAAATCTGAACTTCATTTAAAAACAAACATATAAATTGTAAAGTAGGTATCTATAACCAATTAAAAGATATTCCCTTTCTCCACGTTGTCCATGTTTCCCAAAACAATTTTTAATTTATATTATTTTAGCTTTATATTAGAAAGCGGATTCTTTATATTTAAAAATCTAATAATAAAGCATGTCGTAAGTCTCAGCCGAGGTGCAAATATTTTTCGGTCGCAAATTTATTTAACCGATTTGTTATTCAAACATAAACATGGTTTTTTAATTAAATCTACCAATCAAAAAACGACACGCATTTTTATTGAACACTTCCTATTCAATTCACAAAGTACCTATTTTATTTGTTTATATAAAAAGTATATTTACAATCATAAAACTACATAAATGGAAACACAAAGTAAGCAAATGTAAAAATGCTGGAGGCAGGTAACCCTATCACATGTTTACGTGCCGCACGGCTGTAGGCATTTATTTGAAAGATACGGCCGAGTTACAATACTGTATAGATAGACGCGACAGTGCGGCGCGGCCGGGGGGCGTGGTTAGCGCACGACGACGTGGCAGCGTTGCCGGCAGTTTATTATTTAGTCTACATTACTTCCTAAATTTATTTTCTGTTGCTTTTAAGTGTTTATTAATTAGGATTTGATAGCTGCCTTCTTCATATCTTTATGTATATAATAAATCTATTTTATTTCTATTTGATGAGAGTAAGAACTACATTATTTCATCATCCTCTTCTTCGTCCTCTATAAGTCGCTTTAGGAGTTCTAGTTTCATTTTATTTGAGTTATCAGACATAGATCTGATACACAAAATACGACCGAACTCACACCAGACTTTTCTTGACTACTGCACGTGGCAGACGCGGCTCGGGCTGCGGTCGCTAGTATTCGTGAAAGGGTCTGCGTGCCCGCACCGCTCCCGCGGCAGCTTGTCGCGTCGCTGCAGAGCCGCGGCCCGCTAGTTATCCGAATGTTACCTTTACGGTTTCATTCTGTGGGAATCCTAAGAGGCGAAATGTCAGAAAACTATTATGGACTCCAATAGATGGCGGTGTACCATATCGATTAAGTCACATAAAATACTCGAACCGGCGACAGGCAGCAGCTTCCAAGATGTGAAGTGAGACGTCTGTTAATCGCCAATCTGATGCCATGTGTGGCGGGTAAATTATCCCTATAGCATACGTGATATGTGATATTGAAATAATTGGTTCTGTTAAGCTCAGACATTATTGTATTTTTTAAATCACTGACAGTTAGTCTTGCTGCCTGTCTGAGCTAATCTGTGGAATGCTGGAACAGATTGTGAATAAAACTTTACGAACGGATAGTGAACAACGTCAGGAGGGATCTAGACTATATTTTATTCTAAAATTTGAAAATAATTTTTTTTCAAAACAAACAAAAATGGTTTTTGACTATTTTAAACTAAATAACGCCATATTAATACCTAGATTATATCCGGATGAGCCGGAACAGGTCGCTAATTGTTAATAATTTTGCAAAAACACACCATTGGGTGAGGTTTGTTTTTGAATTTGGATGTAACATCTGTGTAAGCCTATTTTATGGACGATGATGGGTAAGACGAGTAGGGTAATAAATAATTCGACTTGCGACGAAGATTCGGCATTCGGTCTATTGACTGTTTTTATCATATTCGGCCGAATACCGAAGAGTTTTATTGTAATGAGAATTGGTAAATTGAAAATATTTATTTTAGAATTCATTTTTTTTTCTTATAATCATTAAAGTAGGTACTCAAAGGTAAACAATAAATTTCATATGAAATTTAAGAAAAGAACTATCAGATAAATGTCTATGCACTCGAATTATCGTAATTAAAATAGAAAATAATGGTGCGGAAATACTAACTTTTCTTAAATTTCAGGCTTTCTTGTAGACAATAACAGCTTCAGAGAATAGACGTCCTGAAGAATAAACATTACTTCGTTACCGGCCGAATACTTTTGTCCTATATTCGGCTATTCGGCCAGGAAGTTCGCAGAGTATTCGCTTTTGGACGTGTGGCTGAATATACTATTCTTTGCAAGGCTAATAAAATAAAATGTATCCTGCACGGTTCATAGCTTCGGAGAGAATTTTACGATCTTTTGTATGAATTTAGATACATTGAAACTTTTATTTTTTCGATGTTGTAATTCCTTTGCTTTGCTTTGCAGTCAGGCTTTCTACAACTGACAACTCGTCTACGTTCATCGCGTTCACGATATGGGCTCGAGGGGATATCAAGCCGCACGACAAGAATCCGATGAAGACTGCTTACCTCGACGCGGGTTTGATCTACCCGACTCCCAATTCAGATGCAATGCCGAACAAGAAATGCAATAACTCTGTTATACAGATTGATTTAACGCCTAAGACATATGTCGAGGTGATTATTGAAATAATTGTTTTTTAGTTTTAATTAGTAAGCGAGGACGGCGAAAGGCGAAATGGTAAATTATTTTGTTTTACAGGGCCGACAAATAACTTTAAGATTTGGATGTGTGCATCAGAAATTCCTAGTGTTTATAATTAAAATTAACTACGGAACCCTAACCAAATATATGTATACAGATAGGTATAAGATAACGTATAGACTGCGAAGGATGTATATTTTTATTGTTTTATTAATTTACGCTTGTTTTTATTATTTATTTATCACCTTTTACATTTATCGTTAAAAGCAGGACTTATGACGTATGTTACATTGTAAGGATCCCATCATCACATGCTACAAGTGGTAGGGGAAAAATTAAGTTATAATACTCTTTACTCATTTGTTTGACACCAATAATACATCGTCATAAAGGCTTGGTATACTATGATGTAATCGTAAATTTGAAAATGGAACACTAACAACATACACTTCACGTTTATTACCTAAAATAATTTTAATTTAGAATACGCTTTATTTGTGAGAATCTGGCGGAAAACTTGTTAATGTTTAAAAAAAATTACAAAAAAGTCGATAGCTGCTGAAGGTTCTCTCACTTTTACTCTCACTTTTACTGTTACTTCTACTTTTAGAAGAACCCCATTTTGGTAGTAGAATGAAAATCGATAAGCAAATTTTTAATTTCTTACATAAATCCCACGATAAATCGATTTTTGTATAGAATAAAAATGACAAACGAGCACACAATCCACCTGATGGTAAGTGGATGCTCTGGCCCATAGACACTTACATCTATCACTCTCTATCACATATATATTATAGATGCTTTGTCATCTCTGAAGACTAAGAGACGGAAAGCCTTTTTTCCAGTAAAAAGGGTCTCCGTTTCTTTACATTCACCATACGTAGCACAGGTAACGTAGCCTCGACTGAACCGACCCATTCGTGCTACAATTATAATATAGCTACAACATGGCTCTGTTTTTTTATGTATGTTACCTCATAACTTTTTTCTGTTTTTTTTTTTATAGAATAGGGGGCAAACGAGCATGCGGCTCACCTGATGTTAAGTGACTACCGCCGCCCATGATCAACCGCAACACCAGGGAAATTGCAGATGCGTTGCCGACCCTTTAGAAAGGAGTAAGCTCTTTTCTTATAGGTCCCCAGGTCGAATCGGTCCGGAAAAATCACCGGTGGTAAACTATTCCACAGAGAGGTTGTACGCGGAAGAAAACTCCTTTTGAAACGTACAGTGGTGGACCGCCAAGCATCCAGATGGTGATGATGGTATCGGGACGTTTGCCGCGTAGTGCGTTCACGAAATTTGGCGGCTGGGATTAATCCGAACAATTCCTCAGAGCACTCCCAATGGTATATGCGAAAGAAAATGCAAGGAGATGCAACATCTCTTCGCAGCGCCAGTGAATAGAGCCGATCGGAAAGCACACGGTCGTCGACGATTCGACGATTGGGGAGCCCCAGCCCAGAGATGGGAACAGTATTCCATGTGCGGCCGAACCTGCGTCTTGTAAAGTTGCAGGCGGTGTGCCTGCATGAAATACTGTCCCGGTCTGCTGAGCACGTCAAGCTTTTAAGAGGCCAATTTGGCCTTCTCTGCCAAGTGACCACGAAACTGCACGTCACTCGATATGTCGACGCCGAGGATTCCGATACTGGCTGAGGCAACAAGGGGAGTGCCTTGAAACTAAGGAGATACGACAAAGGGGTTCTTTTTAGCGGTTAACGCGCAAACTTGTGTCTTCTGGGGGTTAAATGGGACTAGATTTAGTCGCCCCCAATCCGAGACTCTGTTCAGCAAAGTCTCGACTTCAGACACAAGTTTGTCCCGGTACTCCGAGACGTTTTCCCGAGAAATATTAGCACGGCCGGTGTACAGAGCATCACCAGTGCTGTCATCTGCATAGCAATGAATGTTACGGGTTTGCAACATATCATTGATATGCAGAAGAAACAGCGTTAGCGATAGCACGCAGCCTTGTGGAACACCAGCATTAATAGGCTCGTAATCGGAGCTTGCACCGTCAACAACGACCTTGATGCTCCGATCTGCAAGAAAGCTGGTGATCCAATCGCACAATTTCTCGGGAAGCCCATAGGAAGGGTGCTTCGAAAGAAGCGCTTTGTGCCAAACCCGATTGAAGGCCTTCGCAATGTCTAAACTAACGGCCAATGCCTACCCCTTGGACTCTACTGCCTCCGCCCATCTGTGAGTTAGGTCGAATAGAAGATCACCAGCTGACCGACCACAGCGAAAACCGTATTGGCGATCACTAATCAGCTGGTGATCCTGAAGGTACCTCATGAGTTGGCAGTTAACAACAGACTCCATTGTTTTAGAGAACAAGGAGGTGATGGCGATAGGCCGGTAGTTGGACGGGTCTGAGCTGTCGCCTTTTGGCCTTTTAGGGATCGGGTGGACGAAAGCCGTCTTCCATGATTTTGGGACTACGCCTAGGGAGTAGGAGTACTGGAAAAGACGCGTTTAAAACCGGTGCCAACTCTGGAGCACACATCCTCAGCACGATTGGGGGGATTCCGTCTGGCCCACTCGACTTGTGGATGTCCAGGGAGAGGAGTGCTTTGCGAACCGAGCGCTGTGTGAACTGCACTTCCGGCATGGAGCACTCACACCGTAGGATGGTCGGCGGCGTACTCCCCCATCATCGAGATTCGAGTTGGACGCAAAGAAAGCCCAGCAGATCGCCTTTCTCCTTTGCGGTATGGGTCAGTGAGTCGTCCTCCCTGTGCAGAGATGGAAGACTGACAGAAATTCCCCTGGACAGCCTTGGCGAGAGACCAGAATGCACGGGTTCCAGAAGGAAGGCGAACTAGTTTCTCGCCAAATCTGCCTATGTGCTCTGACTTTGCCTTGGCAATGACTCTTTTGAAGGACTTAGAGGCGGAATTATACTTCTTTTTTAGAGCGCTGGTGTTTACATCGCGGGACGTTGATGCGTCAGCCCAGGCTCGGTAGCACTCCTGCTTATAGCATGATGCTATTTTACAGGAGCGACTAAACCATGGCTGAGATTTGCCTCCAATGGGCACCACAGAGGAAGGAATAAAAAGAGCATACCCTGAAGTACCACATCAGCGACAGAATCCGTAACAACGTTGGGATCGTCCGGCGAGAAGCAAACCCGCCCCCCAAGGGTAGGATGCAAAGAAAGACCGCATCCCATCCCAATCGGCTGGCCTATAGTGCGTAACACGGCGGCAGCTTGCAGAATGCAACTGCGATTTTAGCTTGAATGGCACCACACTCCGGACAAGACAATGGTCCGAGGAGCCTAAAGGGGCGTCGACGGTAATCTGGTATCCGTCCGGGTGAGAGGTCAGCAGAAGGTCCAACAGAGAAGGTGCATGATCCTTCACATCTGGAATCCGCGTAGGCAAAGTAACCAGTTGTGTCAGACCATATGCCAAGGCATAATCATGAACAGATCTCCCCGTATGATCGATTGAACGTGAACCAAGCCATTCGGCGTGATGGGCGTTAAAGTCGCCGAGGATCACGATCTCTGCGGAGGGGATCTGCTGTAGCAACGAATCTGTAGCCATTTGGACGTGGTCGAAGTGTCGGTCTGTTTCGGCGTTACCACTATGGGACCTATAGAGGCACCCGTAGACGCGCGGATGGTCGTCGCTGTCTACTAGTAGCCAAAGGATGTATAGCGGCGCTGTCGTCGCGCCACCAGCACACCGAAACACACCGAAGCCTAAATCGCGTTATTAACGTTCCGAATCATAGACAGTATATATAGAACATCTCCGAACTATCACACGGAGGGTTGGCCACTCCCCGGGCAGAACACCTTGCCCGGCGGGGGATCTCCCCTTTTCCTACCACGGCCACAGTGGTGACCATCCGACGTGATCTGAACACGTAACCAAACAACCTTCGGAAACTTCAAGCTTCGTCATCGTCATAGAATCCCCACCCATTCGCTCCCGAGTAGATATCGTCTGCAGTCTTCATATCCTGCAAGCCATCTAGCTTCACAAGGTTCATCGCAGCACTGGAATAATAATGCTTCCTGTTCCTTCAAGCTACTCTCTGCGCTACAGTGTTCGGCACGGCTCTGAGCCTTACTGCTCGCCTCTGCTTCACGGCACTCTCGCAGATTACTTGCCTTCTTCTCGACTCACCGCAGACTACAAGGCAATCTCCTGGCACTTGCACATTCGTCGGCAACGAGGCTGCACTATCGACCTCCGGTCTGAGCAGGGGGATGATGTAGCGGCGTTGTCGTCGCGCCACTAGCACACCGAAACACACCGAAGCCTAAATCGCGCTATTAACATTCCGAATCATAGACAGTATATATAGAACATCTCCGAACTATCACATGGAGTGTTGGCCACTCCCCGGGCAGAACACCTTGCTCGGTGGGAGATCTCCCCTTTTTCTTCCACGGCCACAGAAGGAAAGGTCCGAACCTTCAAGACTGTCGAGGCGTCGAGAACAGATGTCCTCTCTGACGTAAACGCAAACTCCAGCCTGAGGCACAAAGGAATGTTCCAGTTTGTACGTCGGGTAGGAGAGATACGAGACATCAGCCGGAGAGGAGACCTGCGTCTCGGTCAGAAAGAGCAGAGCCGGCCTCGCTGTCTCAAGATAGTAGTGGACGGCGTTTAGGTTAGAGTGAAGTCCCCTGATATTGCAGAAATTCACTGATAGCGTGGCAGGTGTCGCCTTGGTCTTGTTGCTCAGCTTGCCCCGAGCACATGTTGTCTTGAGTGGAATTTTGCGCCCCCAGAATACGCGGAGCAGCCTGAGCACCCACGCTCAGGAGTGGAGAAACACGGTCGTGGATGCTCAGCGAGGGATTCTCCAGGGGTGCTGGTACCCTCCAAGGGGTAGTCTATCATCGTTTAATTCCGCTACCATGTTGAAGGGGGGGGGGGTTTGGGCCTCCGGCCACCTGCACTCACCAGACGAAAACGCGGAAGCAGAGCTCCCACTTCACGCCGGTATTCTGTGAGGTCGTGGTACCACCCCGGTTTGAGCCGGCCCATACTTGCAACAGCAAAGCTGCCACGTGGCTCTACCACTGTTAAGAACCGATTTCCTGATCCTTTTTATATGAAATCTGACGCTTCTCTTGTTGTCCCATGTAAGTTTTTGAGTCATCCTTAAATAACGCGTATTTAATTGATTTTGGATATATTGAAGATGTTTTCATTTATTTATATTGAAGTTGTACAATCTTGTTAATTTAACCGCTTGTTTCTCTATTATCTTTAAAAAAACATCCGTTAACAAGCACTGGGCTAGCGCAACCTACTCACTCTTTACTGTCCTAACAACTCTTATAACCTGTCTGTCTCCGAGCGATGAGGAG
Source organism: Parnassius apollo (assembly GCA_907164705.1). Classification (NCBI taxonomy): domain Eukaryota; kingdom Metazoa; phylum Arthropoda; class Insecta; order Lepidoptera; family Papilionidae; genus Parnassius; species Parnassius apollo. Next base: position 1,089,966 of record CAJQZP010000795.1, on the reverse strand, counting down.
TATGTTTGCTGTTACTTTACTTTTATTTCTGTTAACACATACTGCCCAAGTGATAGTAAGACCACTGTTGTCTACAGACATGTTAGTCATCATTACAGCCCTTCACAAATCCACAGCTGAACATAGGCCTCCCCCAATGTATGCCACACAGCACGGTTCTGAGCCACCTGCATCCATTGACATCCTGTATGTCTTACCAGGTCATCACTCCATCTAGTGGGGGTCGCCTTACACTTCGCCTACCGGTACGAGGCTGCCATTCGAGGACCTTTTTTGCCCTGTCGGTTCTTCGAGCTATATGGCCGGCCCATAGCCACTTCTGCTTACTAATCCGTTGGACTATGTCGGACACTCTGGTTCTACTGCGGATATCCTCATTTCTAAGTTTATCACGCAGAGAAACCCCGAGGATATCCCTCTCCATAGCTCGCTGAGCGACTTTGAGCGTCCTCATACGGCCAGTAGTGAACAGACAGACATGTTAGTATAGTCATTTTATGTAGGTGTTTTGTTACCCTATCAACTACTCTTCTGATTGTGAATTCATTTCAGTTTCGAAATAAGTTATAACTTTTACGTTCATTTCGCAGGCATATTGGAAGGCACCAAAGAAAGAAAACAAATGTGTGACGATTAACGCAGTGGTCGCAGTTAAACGAGATGTATGGTATAGACAGGAAGGTCCGCTATCGAAACGCGTTTGTGAAGATCGAAGGAATGTTCTAGACATACAGCCCCCTAAGAACGATCACTGCAACGCTACAGAAGACGCCCGATATTTGGTGCGTATTTGACAAATTATTCTACGAGGAAAATACCTTAATAAGGGCCATCTTTACAAGGTGTCTTACGGGTGTCCATTTCGTTACCACCCATATTTCTTGTTTTCACCGCCAACCAACAGTGCACTCACTGCTTTGTTCCAGATTGAAGGGTTATGTAGTAACCTACCAATATAGTAAATATTATTTCATCTAAGCCCTAAGGCGTGACAAAATTTGTAATTTATATTTAAATATTGGCTTTACAATGAATTGCAGTGCTAAGGGCTGCGAGTTCAAATCCCACACGGTACAAGTATACTATAATATAATATAATATATTATATAATAAGTACGGCCCACAAAAAATTAATCCGGTTCTGAATGTTTGTGCCTGTGCAATTTATATATATGTTAACTGCCCTCAGGATACAGAAGAAAATCCTAATGTGTAGGTAACGTTTTAAGACGTTTGCCGTTGTCTATAGGCTACATACTATTAGGCGGGCTTTTATCTCTTTTTCCAATCAATAAATCACCCAACATCATCACCTTTACAATCATCATCATTATGTAATGTAAGTAGGCACTGCTTTGATTGCATTTTTTTAGCATAGGGAAGTGCCTACGCATACCCGCCTCGCAGGGCCATGGACGGGTTATGTCGGACTCGCACCGAATAAAGCCCCATGGTGTTCCACCTTCGTCGCATATTGGCAGGGCCATAGGAACGCTTTCACACACATCCGCATTAAGTTTGAGTTTGAGATTGAGTCGCGGAGGATAGGGCGAGTGGCCTACCGCCATACCAACACTCCTCTTCCTCTGCGACTCCACCTCGGCTGCGGCGGTAGGGGGCGAGGACACCTCTCTCGCCGCAGAACACCAGCACACATCCGAAGTGGGCATCTCGGGCCGGCCCTTCACCTCGGGCCAGCCATGTGGGTTCCTCTTTGTTCACCGCGGGTGACCAAGCCACGGCTACTAAGCCTCCCCGCCACGACAAGGCGGGAACCCGTTCGGGGAGGTTCTATTTAGTACTCAAGTTGAGGTCTGAACCTTGTGCGGTTCCACCTATGCCCATATTAACTATTAACTGTAAAGGCAGAATTAGTATTTATGGAAAATCCTAACGTGCGATAACAGCGTTTGGTCACATAAAGTTTGTAAGAGCCAGGGTCCTTTCCCTAAAAGGCCAGCTACCAACACTACAAATAATATATAAGAAATTATAATGAAAGTGGGGAGTTAAATAGGAAGGAAGAAACATATCTGGGGGCACGGCAGTGCCCCCGCCAAGTCGAGCAAAAAAAGCGGCACGGCCGTACTATACTTTTCTCGAAGCAATTCAGGCCATTTTCGACCCTCTATAACTTCGTAGAGGATTAAACTAGAAGCCTGAATTTTCAGTTACCGAGTAGACATTGTATAACCATGATATATTTCAAATTTCATTCAATTTGAACCAGTAGTTTAAGAAGTACAACTAGTCAAAGTTTCTTAATTTTGTCACTCACTGACTGACCGATCATCAAAAGTCTAAGGCACTTCTAGCAGACATAGAAGCTTCAAATTCAGAACACAATTAGTGTTTAGTGTTTAAATCAAGGAAAAACTAAAATAATTTTTAATTTCGGTCCAGTTTTCTAGATACATCAACTGCACAAATAACTTTGTAATCCTATATAAATATATAGAATTACAAAGTTACATTTGCAGTTAATGAATCAGTGTACTTGTATACGTATAATAGGTGTAGATAGGTACGTTGTTGGCATTCAGGAAGTAGAAGGTACTGGAAAGTAAAAAAGTAGACTATCTTATCTAAAAAAGAAATGAGATGCCATCAAAAACATAACTTGTAAAAAAACCAAGTGTCGCAACTCAGTTCTACCTTAAAAAGTAGTGAAATCCATGTAATACCAAGTCGGTTAATTTATTCAGTCCCTACTTAAGGGCCCTTCTGTTTTAAATTATTACGTAATTAGCTAACCTAACAACATTTTATAGTGACCATATCAATGTTAAAAATCTTTTATGTTTTAAATATAAAGATTGACTTGGCAATCGCAAGAAAACACAATGTATCTCACAAGTAGTACATACTATATTATATTAGATTGCTTAGTGCGATTGCAAGTCATCTTTATAAAAACATGATAATATGGTCACTATATTATTATATTATATATATATAGGTGAATATTATATATGATTTACTATAAGGTAAAAAGAGGAACTTTATATATGGATATTATTGTTATTTGAGTTTTTTATATAAAATAATTTCCTTATCACAGCTTACGTTCGAGGGTATGTGGTCGTACAATACACATTCCCAGCTGTTTCCCGAATCAGAGGACTTGGCCCGATTCAGCGACGTCGTTGGAGCGTCACACAACAGTAAATACAACGTATTCAAATGCAACTCCGACGCCAGCGAGGGTCTGAAGAGATTGGCTGAACAGGGAAACACTACGCAATTAGAGATTGAAATTATGAAGCAAGTGAGTTTGAGCAATTTGCATGACAATAACAGCGTGGTAGATTCTTTGCAACACGTGCTGAGTTAGAGCCATTTTCTTGTCCCTCTAACATCATTATTTTTGTATTAATTTTAGGTCAATGAAAAAATATTTTATTTGGGGCATCTATACCAATATAGTTTTCTCATCTGGTTGGGTTCTATAAATATATAATTATGAAAGAAAATGAAATGATAAAAATACATAAATATCAATAAAATAAAATAAATAATAAAAATACATAAATAAATAAAAGCGCAACCAGATGGAAGCCCTTGGCAGGGGAGACCAAACGGCTGAGGGTTAGGAGGAAAGGAAAGAAGTCGGCGGACGATGCGGGCGGTATCGAAGTCCGTCACGAAGTCCCAGTCGCCTCAGATGACCCGAGATACTGACCGGGATTAGCCCATTCGCAAAGACGACCACAGGAATAATTTCGGTCAGCAGACCACCCCACATGTCGGTCACCTCGTGAGCCGGGTCCAAGTATTTTGTTTTCTAATCTGTTTCGGCTTTCACAAGGTTCTCGTCATACGGAATGGTAATGTCGACCAAAAATATCCTTCACTGTGTCCGGTCCGTCAGCACAATATCGGGCTTATTTACAAGAATAGTCCTGTCTGTGACGGTCGCCCGGTCCCAGTAGAGCTTGGCGCGGTCATTTGCGAGCACGGCTTCCGGCAAGTACTTATAATAAGGCAGTTTCCGATCCACGAGACCGTATTTCAGAGCGAGCTCCAGGCGTAGAATCCTGGCTCTAATACTCAGAGCAAGAAACAACCGGAGATGACATGCCTAAGTGACTCACCGGGATAGCGACAGGCTCGACAGCCCTCGACGGTGACATGGAGATAGGATGTATCTCCGATAGTTGTTGGTCTTAATATCCTGGTCCTGTATTGTACAGACAAAACCCTCGGTTTCCCCGAAGAGGTCACCGAAACGTAGCCAGTGGAGGGCACACTGCAGAATCCACCTGATGGTAAGTGGATACTGTGGTCAATTTACACAAAAAGAGTCTTCGGCCCTCTACATTTACCATTCAAAATACAGCAGCGTGGGTCTACCAAGTAAACGAACATTATGTTCACTTCGTCGTTCGTAATTATTCCACTCGAGTGGAATAATTTGCCACATACGTCTGTCTGTTGTGTGGCTATCTCTAAGGCAAGAGTGCAGGGCTTTTGTTAAGCTTTTTAAGTGATAGAGCTATGCTATAGCTGCATTATTAACATAGTTGTAGGACGAATGGGTCGGCTCGACCGGGGAAGGACTACGCTCTTACAGAAAGCGTAAAATAGCAGCTCAACGCTGCTGTGTTTCGTGATGTGAGTGTAGAGAATCAGAGACCCATTTTACTGAAAACGAGGCATTCCATTTTAGTCCTCACGGGTGACAACGCATCTGCATTTTGATTCGTAATTGAGGATATGTAGATGTCTATGGGCTACAGCAACGACTTACATTCAAGTGGACAGTGTGCTCGTTTGTTACCCTTATACCATAAAAAAAAGTTATGTCAGTGCGCTACATCATCATTTACAATGAGATTGAACAATAGTCGACCATACCGACCCTTTCATGCTGTAGCTACCTTTTCTTAAAATTTTATTACCCTATTACCTACATCGTATTGCGTTTCTAACATAAAACAAACAACACTGACGGAGAAGGGAAATAATTTATATATTTAACGAGCTCCTGCCGCATTCAGGATCGAGATCTTGTGCAAAAATGCATATTTTCTGATATTTTCAGTGACTCGCGTGTATCATCAGAGGTGTACCCACATTACTCAAATATTTAGGATTCATTTATTTATCAATAATTAGTCTATTTAAATCTACTGCAGAGCAAAAGCTTAGATGGCATATTGAATATCTGCTAGAGTTGCCACGTTGGCAGGTTGGTTGGCAAACGCAGCTTTTTATCATCAATTTGTCATAAGGAACTGCTGCCCATGATCTGGTATGATTCCCTCTGTTGCATGTTACTATAGCGATTTTTTGCACTTACCTTTTTTAATAGCTCCAAATATATACAAAACTTGATTTAAAAATGTAGATGTTTTTTTTTATGACAATAAGATAATATCAATTAATTTAAATTTTTAGCTTGGTCGCAACGTCCGAACTGTAATAAAAGCAGTCGCGCCGCCAAAGACTTTCATGCAGACCACATCGATATTCCGAGTAACCCGCGACCACCACTTGGTGTCGCTGGTCACTGCTCTCATACCTTCTCCCGATTGGTTCCTCGGCGTCTCGAATATGGAGCTGTGCGACGTCAAGAGCAATACTTGGGCTAATAGCTTAATCCTGAACCTTTATCCGATGGACGCTGGCACCGACAGCGGGAAGAAATTTGATGTAAGTTTAAATTAAAGGCGGTGACTCAGGGGCGATGCATTTTACTGAAAATTACACACCATGCGAGTAATTGTTAAGTGCAATTATAATTGCTGATTCACCATGTGCTCGGCGGTAAAGGAAATCTTTAAATCTGAGAAATAAATATTTGAATGACATATAAAGTCTGCCAACACGCATCGGAGCAGTGCGAGGGAAAAATTGCTCCATAACCGTCTCAGAATTGAGGAAAAACTTGTGTCCATTTTAAAGCAGAATGAGGAATGAGACCGCGAATCGTGTCGAAACAAGTTTGTTATCTTTGAATAACCGCTTCCTTCATTCTACCCCGTACCATGATTCATGCGTATCGCGTAACGATACGTAATCTAATAAAGAAATGTACGGAAGTAATACCTGTCTTTTTGTTTCGATGCTAACATAATAATTGAGGTCAATGTACGTTTTCCCGCTAGAAACATACTATAGACAGGTATAAACATGAAATGGTTACAACGTCATCTATCGGCTGTCACTTGGTTTTCTGAGCATTTTCATAATTATGACACTTACAGGATGAGATGGTTTCTGTAGGTATTCTACAGCTACGGCACGGCAGTAATCGCTCCCATAACTGCCTTTGCTTGTCAAACGCGTAGGGCTTTTTTCCCAGAAAACGCGTAATTTCACGTATTACTATAATACATTGCATCATTGCAAGGGGGGATAAGTCGCTCGCATCCGTAGGCTTCGACCACCTAATCCTAGGCCCACTCTACACGTTTCCCCCGGGTAGTGCTAAAAGAGCGACCAAGCCGAAAGAACAGACTCGGCTACTCCCCTTGTGGTAGCGGCGTAAAATATACCACCCCCTAGTTTTCGCACCATGAGGCAAAGAGGAAAAGAAATGGCCCCGAGTTCCCGGCGCCCCTTTAATGGGGCAGGGGTGCGAAGAATCTCCGGGAGGAAAACCGGCGACGAGGTTCGCCACCCGTCACGTTCTGTCTCCCGGAGGGGCGAAAAGAGGATTGCGGAGACCCGTCTAGCTACGCTGATAAGATGGTTGAAGTATGCGATATGATGTATGAGAGATACGAATAAAAGTGGGCCTAAAGAAGTTGTTTGTTCTAGGGGTCTACGCCCCAGACATGTCTAATCCCACTTATATCCGAGAGCAGTTTCGGGAGATGGTAAGAATGGTGTTAATGAAATGTAAGGAAAATGAAAAAATTGTTATGTTAGGAGATTTTAATGGAAGGGTTGGGGTGAGGAGGCTTGGCTATGAAAGGATACTGGGAACGTTTGGTGATGAAAGTATTAATGAGAATGGTGAAAGCCTTCTCACCGTATGTGTGGAAAGGAAATCTTTTTGTGACGAACACTTTCTTTCGTCATAAGAAGATTCACATGTATACTTGGGAAAGAGGTGATGATAGAAGCATGATAGATTTCATAACTGTGGATGAAAGAATGAGGAGCGCAGTGGTGGATACAATGGTTTACCGGGGGTCCAACGTAGGGACGGACCACTACCTGGTCTTACGCCGAATTAGGGGTTTATTCAGACGTTGGTGACATCGGACATCTGTGTCTACCACAGCGTTACAGCGTATAAGAATTGAGAGGTTACAAGATGAAGATGTGAAAGACAAGTACAAATGTAGACTGAGAGAAAATATAAGTAATTTGGATGAGTTGTGTGTGAACGAGTTAGACTTGGAGAATGTGTGGCATAATGTTAAGAAAGGTTTAGTAGTAGTATGTGGTGTTAGTAAGAGAACGAATGAAAGGAAAGACAATACGTTATGGTGGGATGATGAGGTACGTATGGAAGTAGAAGCAAAAAAGAGAGCATGGCTAGATTTACTAGCAACCAAAGCTGGTAATTCTGGCGGTAAGAATGATGAGATTGAAAGAAAAAAGGCAGAGTTTAAACGTCTAAATAAGAGCGTAAAAGAATTAGTTGAAAGGAAAAAGCAAAAAAGAACGGATAAGAATGATAGAAGAATATCGGATAACTTCCAGGCAAATGTCAAAATGTTCTGGAAACTCGTAAGAAATACCAAGGGACATTCAAAACAGCCTAGATTGAATGCGATACGAGACGAGAATGGCTGTATTCTGAATGATGAAATGTTGAGTCTAAAGAGATGGAAGGAATATTTTGAAAGCGTATTTATGAGTTAGAAGACGTGTGAACTAAATGAAATAGAAATTACGAAAGAAGATGAAAGAGATAGGGAGATAAGTATAGATGAAATAATGAAAGCAATGAAAAGCGTGAAAGTAGGTAAGGCAGATGGATATGATAGAGTTTCACTCGAAATGCTAAGGGCTGGAGAGGACGTGGTGGCAGGCCTGCTGTACACATTGTTTAATTTATGTTGGGAACTAAAGCGGGTACCAGTTGTGAAGCTTCTATTAAAGCCGAAAAGCCGGGCTTGACTTATTAAACCTGAATCAATCAATTATATCAATCAATAATATCAACTAATAAAATAACTCGTAAAATGTTTCAAGCTATTTCAAATTTGCCGCGCACTCCACTCTTCGACACATGTCGATCGATGACCTCGTATTGCCTTAGCGATACTGCTGCTGTCATAAAAAATGAGTTTTAAATTTTTAATAGAGCTAATAGTTGTCTCCCTTGCTCGCGTGGGCTTTTTACGGGGCTTTCGAGAAGACGATCGCTCTCTTTCTAGCCAATGCAAAATATTCTATAATGAAATATAACTACGATTTTATATAACAATTAGTATAGAGATTTAAATCCAGGCTTTTGGGAATAAATTTGTTAAAAGCGGAGGCGCGCGGGCAATACGTTTGCAAGTTCATTTCACGTTTCAATGTTTATTTACTCTGTGTGCTTATCTTAAGCGATTTAATATTACGAGTTCAAAATTTATGCTTTTTTAAAGATTTTTAATGAAAATGGAAGGATAATAGTGTTCCTTGTGATGAATTGAAGTGTGTTAAAGTGATAATCGGAGAGGAAATCTTTAAACTTTGTTGAGATAATACACAAGGTTAAGAGTGTATTTCAAACTTATCAATTAGGTATCGCAATTAAAAACAGTTATTGGTACAATTAAAACGTTCACCAACATTTTACGTGGACGTAATTAAATCTTTCCATAAGAAAGCGAGACGATTCCACTTATCTTATCTTATCTCTTATCCATTAGAATGTAAATAATATATTTTTTTAATTTTGTACATAGTTTGTTTGTACTTTGTTCGTGTTTTACTTTTGTTCATGTGTTGTATTGGATGTAAATATTTTTTTTCTTTCGCTTAAACAAACCCAAATGGCTTCTTCAAAGCCACCGTAGCTATGCAATTGCTGATATGTAATACAATCTATCTAGCAGTGATATGCTCCTGTGTGCTTTGTTAAACACGTCCTGGACAGCACTGAATATGAAACTGAAGCGTGGAGACAGATCAAGATTGGTGTATTTTTATAAAACTGCTAAAAACAACAATTTATATTTTTATCAATTTATATCTTGGGCTTGCCCTAGCTTGGAGCTCTAGCTTCGCCACTGCGGGTACTGAGAGATTGGTACAAAGTCGTGATAAACCCAATATATAAGGGAAAAGGGTCACAACAGGACTGTAAAAACTACCGTGGTATCAGCCATCTTAACATTGTAGGAAAACTGTATGCTAAGGTACTAATTGAAAGAGTTATGAAAGAAACTGATGAAAAAATTTAGGATGTGCAAGCGGGATTTAGAAAGGGAATGGGGTGTACGATTCAAGTCTTTTCCATGCGCATGATCGCGGAGAAGTTTTTGGCGAAAAACCAAAAAGTTTTTTGTGCGTTCATGGACTTGGAAAAGGCTTATGACAGAGTGGACAGGGATGTGTTATGGCAAACGCTGAACGCATTTAGGTTGAGCGCTGGTTTAATACAGGCATTAAAGTCTCTGTATAGGGACTCGAGTGCTTGTGTTAAAATCAACGGGGCCTACTCGGACTGGTTTGGCATCCACAAAGGTGTCAGACAGGGCTGTGTAGCTTCCCCGTGGCTGTTCAACCTATTTATGGACAGTTGTTTGGAAAATGTGAAAGTTGAAAAATGCGGGTTAAGAATGGGTGAGTTAACCATCAAATGCCTTTTGTACGCCGATGATCAAGTCATACTTGCGTCGTCGGCGGCCGAGTTGCAAATGATGGTTACATTAATGAACAGGTCATTAAAAGAAAGGGGAATGAAAGATAACGCAAGTAAGACGAAAGTGATGGTTTTTGAAAGAGAAGAAAGTAAAACGGTATGTGAAATAAGAATAGAAGGAGAGTTAATTGAGCAAGTGGATGAGTTGATGTGTATTCAGCAGGGATGAGAGATATGATAAGGATATTGAACGACGAGTGAATGCAGAAAATAAAGTAAATACACTACACTCAGAAAAAGTCAGATGGCAATTCACAATGCTGTATTAGTCCCTACTTTAACGTATGGTAGTGAAAGTTGGGTGTGGCAGAAGAAGCACGAGAGTAAAATAAATGCAGTAGTAATGCGGTCGCTAAGGAGTATGTTAGGGCTGAATCTGAGTGACAGGGCGAGAAACTGTGTGATAAAAGAAGAGTGTGGTTTGCAAGATGATGCGATGACCAGGATTAAGAAAGGAATGCTTCGGTGGTTTGGTCATGTAGAAAGAATGAATGAGGAAAGACTGACAAAGCAAATATATGTTGCAGAAGTGAATGGAAGAGTCGGAAAGGGACGTCCTAGGCGGAAGTTTGTCGACCAAATTGGCGATATACTAAAAATGGGCCAAATAAGGAGTACCCTTAACCGACGACCAAGTATGCGTAGGTATATGGATGTGGAAGAGGCGAGAGAGGTATGTCAGGATCGTGCTAAATGGAAGTCTGTAGTCTCTGCCTACCCCTCTGGGTGACAGGCGTGAGTGTTTATGTTATGATACATTTCATCAAATGCTGATACTTACTAGCTGATAATGATAATCTCCGCGATAAAAAACACAGTTAATATCGTCATGCAAAAATACGAGTATGACCTTTAACTATTTTATAACCTCTAACTATTATATCTGACGTTGTAAGCAAATGCAACGTCAGTTTATGCGACCGTCAATTTGTGCGAATTGTTAACACGACGAGCAGACGATTTGTGGGTTGTTGACAACGATTTCAAAAGGAAGGATAGGCCCATCTAAATATTTTACTCATAACTTTTTCATACAAGAAAAAGTAGCGCATCTGTCGTAATACAAACGTCATATCATAACACGACGTAACCAGGGTCGGATTTCGTAGTACAATTATTATCCTAACTGTACCATTATTTCATAGTTTGTAGTATATAGTATCGTAATAATATTAAGCGCAAATACCATCATTTTACCTAAAGATCGACTTGTATTATTATTGGGTCCTTTTACTTTTTAATTTTAACCCTACGATATCGAGAATTTCTGTATTGTACATGAGTACCCCGTTTTTAAAATAAAATTAGAATTAGCTCCCTTTCTGGTCCATCAGTGCTCGATCGATGCATTTATGTTGCATCCTTGATACAACTATAATGAGGGGCTACCACGATAAAAACTCTATGCTCCAGAAGCAATAGGTTTGAAAACAGAATTTCAAATATTTTATGAATCAGATTTTCAGATTCAATTAAGCAGATATGGTTTCTTTTATACTCTTTTCGTTTTACCCTTATTGAATACAAAATATATTAGGTACCAATATTCAAAATTACACTTATTTTTTTTTGACAAATAAAATAGAAATAAAAATAAAACCGTCAAAATCGAAACGTATAGATAATCTAGACGCGTGAAGCCAAAATCTCGCCACATGGGAAAAAAGAAACATGAAACGTCAAACGTGATATTTTTTAAAGATAGTGTTATTTTATTTTTCATGTACAATATTTTGAGGGTCTGAATCCAACCCTGGCCTAATATTGGTAACGTAACTACAGTGGCGTAGCTACCTTGGGTGGCACCCGGTGCGGAAGTTGGTGGTGTCACCCCATCGAAAGTAAAAAGCAATAAATTTTATATGATAAAGGACATGGATCATTAATTATTTATAAGAAATAACAAAACACAATAATAACTAAGACAGAAAAGGAATTGTTATACAATTAAAATTTCTTCTTTCTAGCTTTGACAGCTGCAAACTCAGCAATAACTTCATCGAAATTTATTTTTTGTATTGCCTCGTGTTCGATGGCTAATATACCAAGATTGCTAAACCGCGAATGGGTCATTGTTGCACGCAAATAGTTTTTTATTAATTTTAATTTACTGAAACTCCTCTCACATGAAGCTACGGACACGCAAACCGTCATGAACAATTTCAGTGCAATCTATATATAATAACATTACAAAATATTATAATAAACTGTTAAAAAACTAGAGACACCCAATCAGTAACCGTAACATTAGCGACTTTTAAGTGTCTTCGCAGTCTTGATATCTCCAAAAGTAATTCGGTTTCTGAGACCTCACCATAAAAATCAGTAAATTTAGATGTAGCTAATTTCAGTTCTTCAGTATTCGCCAAAGCAAAACATTAGTTTGTACGATCTCGAACAATGAAGCTACAACTTGAAGAGACTTCGAGAGCGTCAGGCTCTTTAGCGGGAATCCCCGAATTATGCATAGAGCTGAGCTAGTGCTAGTGGAGCAATCCCCGAAAAAGAAATTTTTGTGCTAGCGATTTATTTATTTTTTGTTTGTAAATTGTTCTTAAAGTTGAGACATCGGGTGGGTGTCACCCCAAAAAAGGTGACACCCGGTGCGGCCCGTCCCCGCCGCCCCCCCTTTGCTACACTACTGCGTAACTATATAAACTAATTGTAAAATATAACTTTAAAAATGCGTTCATATAATAATTTAATTGTAACAAAATTAATACCAGGTTATTAACCGATAATGCGATATCCCATGTTCCTTTTAAATCTTCGTATCGTAATTTTTGCATTCTTTTACCACGCTGCTTGACATATTTATAACAGACAAATCTGTCCTGCGCGCGCACTACTGTCGACCGATTCGCGTTGGCCCTAAACTGTAATTTTAGGGCCAGTGCACTGGTCCGTTTTAGTTGTTCGGTCGGCCCGGTCCTTACGCTAGTAATATATAAGTCAATGGTTGTTGACGATTATTATATTAGGATGATCAACTTTTTTTAATCTAAATCGAAAAGGACTTAAATTTAATTTACTCAAAATGACAAGTAATTTACAATCAGGCGTATTGATATTAAATTCGGCCGATACTTACTGAGAAAGGATGGACAGGTGTTAGTGACACACAATCAGGTGTTGTTAATTTTCTTTAATCTTTACAGTCATCAAACGATGAAACAATGCCGCCGCAGCCGATAACCACGGCAGTGATCAATCCGAATGTGCCAAAAGAGGAAGTACGTCCATTTGCTCGATTGCAGTTCGATCTTATACGGACTTACCACCGCACTCCCAATTCAGAGTCAAGCACTGAGGTCGGTGATAATGAGGGTATGTGTGAAATCATATTTAATATATTTTTTTTTCAAATATAAAATTGACATTTGAAGCTGTGGCTTAGTAGTGTAATTTCCTGCAGACCAAATTTTGGTCACGGCGGCCAGCCATAACGAGGGCCATCTGCGTAGGACTGGATTGTAGTGCATGAGTGTGTGTATAGTGAACAAGTGCACTCTCTATTTTCTCACTTTTATAGTAAAATGAGAGCCGTGGTAGCTCAGTGGTTAACGCTCACTGTAAATATAATAGAACGCGAGAGTAACCCGGGTTCGATCCCCGCCGGCACCAATGAAATTGTTAATTGCAATTTTAAGTGCTGATTTACCACGTGCTCGGCGGTGAAGGAAAACATCGTGAGGAAACCTGCATGTCTGAGGAATAAGAAAAAAAATATTTCGAAGACATGTGAAGTACACGCATTTGGGCAGCGCGGCGGACACTTCCTTGCCCTAAACCCTCTCAGAAATGAGGGGAGGCCTGAGCCCAGCAGTGGGACGTATATAGGCTGTAACTCTACTTTCCTTTACTTTTATAGTAAAACTGCTGGCGTAGATGGATCGAAAGGGGAGAGATCAGATGCATTACCAACGGCTTTTCATTTTTTTTCGAGGCAAGGGTGTGAAATTCCACCATCTTCGTGACTCCCGGCTGCTACTGAATGTCTTGACAGAAAAAGCCAATAACAGATCTGGAGCGATCCGGGATTCGAATCTGCAACCACATGATCTGCAGTCGCGCATTAGATTATTGAGGTAGTCAACTCAGTGGATTAGTAATCGCTATAATTTGACAACAGTGGGTCTGAAGTAACACTTTTTAGCTTATAAACTGGAGTCTTATGCATAGGTCAAAATTAATATTTAAAATAAATTTGTTATTTAATATTTTTTGTTCAATTCTTATTTCAATTCAAACTTTATTAAAAAATATATAGTAAAGTAATGTAGAGTTACAGTCTAAATACGTCCCACTGCTGGGCACAGGCCTCCTCTCATTTCTGAGAGGGTTTAAAGGCAATGCAGTGTCCGCCGCGGTACCACAATGCGTGCAGCGGACTTCACATGTCTTTGAAATATATTTTATTTTTTATTTTTCGGACATCCAGGTTTCCTCTTCACTAATCCCTTCACCGCGGAGCAAATCAGCACTCCTGAATTGCAATATAATAATTTCATTGGTGCCGGCGAGGATTGAACTCGGGTTGCTCGCGTACTGTGAAATTTACAGCGGGTGCTAACTCCCTGAACTACCACGGCAGTAGTATCAAATAATAATACTTTTTAAAGTTAGTTTTTATAGTTTCTGAAAAAAAAAACTTTGTCCTGGAAGCATTATTAACTTCATCTACCTTAGATTCGATAGTTTATAAAGTATAATCAGTAAATACTCACATACACTTTGGCACTAATAATATCTAAAACTGTGATATTGACAAATTTTGATAGAACGTAACAAAACAATACTCATATGTTATTATTTATAATCCTCATTACAGTTTTCTTCCAAAACTTATGATACCGACCTAATATGGGACTGAAGATTTGAACCAAATTATAATATCTCAAACTTTTAGGTGAATGAAAAGCACACGTTGATTGAGAATTCCTTCACAGTCTATTTAAAATTAAAACTTTCTTTATGATTATTTCTGGTTGCTGCTGAAAATGACGTAGGTAATGTTTAGTTACAGGTGCAAACACTGAAAGAGAAACTACGACTTCACCATCCACTACACAATCCGAGTAAGTTACCAAATGGCACAAACTGTCACAAACTGTTTTAGACTCATTAAGCTACTACGTGTTCACGAGTACGTAATGCATCATACTGCGTACTTGTATAATGGAGGTCAGTGATAATACTTCAACGGTTAGACTAACTGTATGTTATACATACGGGTGATGTAGAGATTTGTCATTATCACTGCAACCCATCATGATTGGTTCCCAATATCCTATAAAATACGTCTTGAAGCCATCTACATTGGACTGCAGGATTCTTGTGTTCTTGTGTTCTGCCTCATGATTGTGTCAAATGGGAGTCATTATTCCCTACCGGTTCATAACTCTGTCAGCTATATTTTCAGTGGTCACCTCACTCGTGTCCGACTCTACCATATGATGGAGCGGCCTCCCCAAAGGCAAAATATTTTTTTAACATTTCGATATTTTGAATAATAGTAACTAGTACCTATGAAATGTGAACGACCTTATATCTTTGAGACGCACGCGAGTATGGCTACTTTCATTTGAAAAATTATACAGACTTAAAATGCTATGGAGATGGTGATCTTCCAAGTTCCATGCTTGCACGCACAACTGGTACAGTTTAGGGATAATCAAGGGGGATGACATAATTGTATCTCGCTCCACCCTAAAACTTACCTCGCGACGGCACTGACCACATAATTAATCTATAAATTTACCTATACCAATAAAGCTTTTTTTAAGAACAAATGAGCTGAACTACTGCAGCCTTGGTGTAAAGTGGACAAAAATAATTTCTGTACATTAAAAGATTAGCAGATCATAGGTATACGTAGGCCACAGTAGCTTTTGTATTTGAAATATTATTTCTTCACTTATTTAATGGAAAAAAGTAAAAATGTGCAAATAAGTAAAAATGTGCAAAAAAGTTAAAAAAACCGAATTTTCGATGCACACTTACCATTAGGGTAAACTGTGGTGTATGACCCATAGATATAGATATCCTCAAATGTATTCACAATGGTATCTGTGAGAGAGGTCCTTCCCCGCAGTGTAAACCGCTACAGTCTATTACATGAAAATTTGTATGTCCTGTTCCGGTCATCTCTTACCATACTATATGTGTTATGGTTGTATGATCGAATCTTTTTTTCAGCGTTGACATAGAAATCTCTTCTGAGGACACGGATCCTAATTGTCCCATGTCAGCTTGGGACGACTGGTTGCCATGTGAAGGAGACTGCGTAGACAATCAGGTTGAGGGTTACCAGATTAGATTTCGTCATCATATCGTTAACGGCCAGCCTGTGGAAATATATGTAAGAGGACCTAATATAATATATAAAAATTAATTTTTATTTGTTCGTACTTTATGCGATGCCATACCGTTCATCAGATCGCGGTTAAACTTTCTCTACACATTGCTTGCAATTACGCGAAGGTTATAGACATAGTTGGACCCGGAAGGTTATATGTTGTAGAATCCAGATATCTCCCGTATGATGTTAGTCTAATATATAAAAATTAATGTTTGTTTCTCAGTATTTTGCACACTGCCATACCGTTCATCAGTTTGCGGTAAAACTTTGTCAACTTATTGCTTGCACCTGCGCGAAGGTTATAGGCATAGTACAATTATCGTATCTACTGATGGTGGCGCGCATATCGTTTACTTGAAAGTTACACTATATATCCTAATCAGTGGCGAAGCTTCCATTAAAGCCGAAAAGCTGGGCTTGCCTTATTACACCTGAATCAATCAATAATATCAATCAATAATATCAACTAATAAAATAACTCGTAAAATGTTTCAAGCTATTTCAAATTTCCCGCGCACTCCACTGTTCGACACATGTCAACCGATGACCTCGTATTACCTTAGCGATACTGCTGCTGTCATAAAAAATGAGTTTTAATAGAGCTAATAGTTGTCTCCCTCGCCCGCGTGGGCTTTTTACGGGGCTTTCGAAAAGACGATCGCTCCCTTTCTAACCTATGGCAAAATATTCTTTAATGAAATATAACTACGATTGTATATATAGCAATTAGTATAGAGATTTAAAGCCAGGCTTTTGGGAATAAATTTGTTAAAAGCGGAGGCGCGCGGGCAATATGTTTGCAAGTTCATTTCACGTTTCAATGTTTATTTACTCTGTGTGCTTATCTTAAGCGATTTAATATTACGACTTCAAAATTTATGCTTTTTTAAAGATTTTTTAATGAAAATGGAGGATAATAGTGTTCCTTGTGATGAAGTGTGTTAAAGTGATAATCGGAGAGGAAATCTTTAAACTTTGTTGAGATAATACACAAGGTTAAGAGTGTATTTCAGACTTATCAATTATCGCAATTAAAAACAGTTATTGGTACAATTAAAGCGTTCAGCAACATTTTACGTGGACGTAATTAAATCTTTCCATAAGAAAGCGAGACGATTCCACTTTTCTTATCTTATCTCTTATCCATTAATATGTAAATAATTTCAGAATCCATCAGAATGTAAATAATTTGCTTTTTTTTAATTTTGTTCATAGTTTGTTTGTACTTTGTTCGTGTTTTACTTTTGTTCATGTATTGTATTGGATGTAAATATATATTTTTTTCTTTCTCTTAAACAAACCCAAACGGCTTTCTTCAAAGCCACCGAAGCTATGCAATTGCTGATATGTAATACAATCTATCTAGCAGTGGTATGCCTTCTGTGTGCTTTGTTAAGCACTTCCTTGACAGCACTAAATATGAAACTGAAGCGTGGAGATAGATCAAGATTGGTGTATTTTTATAAAACTGCTAAAAACAACAATCTATATTTTTATCAATTTATATCTTGGGCTTGCCCTAGCTTGGAGCTCTAGCTTCGCCACTGATCTTAATTATACAATATAACTCTTCCAAATTTAGACGCTAAGGTTGATCAATATACTATAGTATAGTGAAGTGCAACTACACTATACAGAATGTCTATTTGACAAAAAGTTTTTGCTCATGACTAAACCGTGATAGAATGGCTTATCATTAATTTGCGACGCTGAGGACCGCAGACGAAGATTTAAATCTCGCACGGAACTAGTAGTAGTAGTTTGTTCTTGTTCAATTATTCAATGATAGCTTCGTGGAACAGTGGCTTAGCAATGAGTTACGGCGTTAATGGCCTCGTCTTCGAATCCCGCACAGAACAAGTAATTGTATGGCCTACAAATAAATGTTTTAGATCTGTGGATGTTTGTCCTTAAGAAAATTATGTATGTAAGCTGCCACCAAGATACAAGAGCAAATCCTAGTGTGAACTATTTTTTTATAAATAAAAAATATTATCACGTTATGAGGCGTATCTACATATTGGAGTTATGCTCTGCTGTGTTGTGGGTCTTCGGTTCTTGCTTAAAACACCAATTGTTATTTTGTTATTTTTCGACTCTGTTTCATATTGTGATCCTGCCCTTGTATTTTGCAAACAATATCTACCTGCAGCCTTATTGCTTATGGGTTACATCAGGCATGGTAGAGTTAGGACGAGTGTATGTAGAATTGTGTAAACTGTTCCAATTGACTATTTAAAAAAAAAACTTTATTCATAAAATATTACTTCAGGGACCAGCGAGCAAGCGAATTCCACAGGAATGCTTAGATAAGTATTCTGTAAATGAACTTCGTGCCTGTACGGACAGTTGCGAAGAAGAGGAAGTTGAAGGTAGCACACAGAGTTCAGTATGTTTTCCATTCATACCATCTATTAGAGCCTATAAAAGTCCACTGCTGAACATGGTCTCCACATAGATTGTCTCAGGGGTATTTTGCAATATTTGACACGCTGGGCGAGCAGGTTGCCAACCAGCACTTTTTTATTAATTTGAGTTGTTATTTGGAAGATGCTGCTGCCCATCTCCTGTTTCAATTTCCCTCTGCTGTCTCTTACGACTCCCACGGGATGATATGGGTGAGTGGATATTCTTACACCAGCGTTAAACGTTCAAAATATATTTCAGTGCATTTATGTTTTTATGTCAGTAGTAACCGCACAATATATCCTAAAATTCTTAGAATTGTAAACATTTTTTATAAAATTATGGTGTCAAACGAGCACACAGTCCACTTGATGGTATGTGGATACTGTGGCCTATAGGCATTTACATTTATCTTCGATTAAGAATCGAAATTAATTTGCATTATGAAATGACTTGATTCGGGAAAAAGGGCTTCCGGTTCTCTACATAGACTATACGAACGCCGGTATTCTGTGAGAGCGTGGTCCTAGCCCGGTCGAGGCGACCCATTCGTGCTACATCTAATATAGCTGCAGCGTAACTCTACCACGTTAAAAATTTCCAGATATATAGTCCACTGTTAGACAACTTCATCCCTCCGATCAAAATTTGACCGTGTGAGCAGACTTGACAAAATAATTAACGATATTTCGCAATTTTGTAGCTACTCATTGTCATTGATTTCTCTCAAAATAGATTCAAATTATATATCTGTAACAGGAACAGGTATGATACGATGAGGCTAACATATCCTGGTAGAATGAAAGCCTTTTCAAATAAAGAAATATAATAAAAAAAAGATATTATACGTGGATAGCACGAATGGGTCGACTCGGCCGGGGTAGACGGGTGACCCTTACAGAATACCAGCGTAAAATAGTAACTTTATGCTGTTGTGTTTCGTATGGTGAGTGTAGAGAACCGGAGACCCTTTTTACTGGAAACGAGGCATTCCATCTTAGTCTTCAAGGGTGACAACGTATCTGTATTTTTATTCTTAATCGAGGATGAATGAAGATGTCTATAAGCAACAGCATCCACTTACCATCAGTTGGACTGTGTGCTCATTTGTCACCCATATGCTATAAAAAAAGATTCAACATCGTCAACATTACAGCCTATCAAGCCTTCTGCTGAACCCATGATTGCCTCGCTCCCCATAGGTTGCCTCATAAGAGGGATATAGGGCCCTAGTAGCCACGCTTGGCCGGCGGGTTGGAAACCGATTTTTTTTTAATTTTGTTTCTTTCGCATCTTACGACACCCACGGGACGATATGGGGTAGAGGATATTCTTAGACCGCCACTTCATGGTTCAAAAGAGACAATTTTTTTGTCAGTACCACCTGATGGCAAGTGGCATGGATTCTTGCAATCAACTTCTTCAGAGGGCAATTTCACTTCTTCGAGGGTATTTTCGAATGTTATAGGTTTACTTAAGTTATAAGTTAACCCAGTTTTATTTTTTATTTTTGCTACTTTACGCTAAAAATATTGTGTAAAAATAGCATGAATGTTAGCTTTAATTTCAGCGTTTTGTCAAATATGAATCATATTAAAATAACGTTTGTGCTATTTCCAGCTCAGCAAAGAATTTGGTAAGAAAAAACGTCGATCAGAACGACGGCCAGTATTTATAGATATGTATCAAAAACTTTTAAGATACACAATTAAATTATTATGGGAAATAAGTGCCTTTCATTTTCATTAAAATTAAATAAAAACCTAAATCAATAGGCACCATTTTTTTAAACAAAATATTTCAAATTATTTATAGTAGAAAATAAAATTCAACTATTTTAGGTTCTTTACCTTAACGTCTATGCTGTAAATCATGATATCACCACACACATCATCATTGTTTCATGTAGTATTTTGTGACCGATAGCAACAGTTATTTGTACGCACCTGTCAGCAGATGAACTTCGCCAAACGTCGAGCATTTACTCCGTAAGGCATCGAGACGTCGCTGACCACTCCTGGAATTAAAGATAGCTAGGGTTGTGAAGATCAACACCATCGCCGAGCCCGCTTCGCGAGACTCATCAACAATATTGAGTATTCTTCTTGTTCAAGAAGGAAACTACAGTGTGAATACGCCCAACCTGAGTCTCACACACCCCTCCAGTCTCGTTTAAAGTAAAACGGGTCTCTGGTTCTCTACAATCGCCATATGAAACACAACAGCATTAAGCTGTTATTTTACGTTAGTATTCTGTGAGAGCATCGTCTTACCCAGGTCGAGCCAACACATTCGTGCTACAACCACGATATAGCTGCAGCGTGGCTCTACCACGTATAAAATGATAGAGTTGTTATCAGGAAGATACTGTTGCATATCCCTCAATCGTGTTTTACGATACTCTGTAGATGGCATGGGGGCTTAGAAATTCTAAGTAATAATAATATATACTATTTGATGATGCCGCCTCTACACGGCATTGGGTGCGTTTGGCAGAAAAAAGCGCTAGCAAGCACCTTACATTTTCATAAATGTATTGAGAGGCCAGAGTTAATAAATTAATTTCCTTAAATTTTTGTCTCAGTAACTCTTTTGATTATAAATTATATATTGCTCTAATGGCCCTCTTCTGTACAATAAATATAATTTCAGTGTCAGTCGCGTGTCCCCATAGCAAAATACCATACGACATAATGCTATGGAAATAACTAAAGTAAACTATTCTAGTTGTTTCAACACTGGTAAGAGTTCTGATATTTTTACAGCATATGCTGCAGAACTAAGTCTGCTAGCTAGTTTTGATATATGGGAGAGCCATTGAAGGTTTAGGTCCAGTGTGATTCCAAGAAAAATGGTGGTATCAACAAGACTCAGTTCCTCCCCATTTAAAATTACATTAGTATTGACATGTTTAACATTAGGAGTTACGAATTTCATTTAGTTTTAGTTCCATTCAAATGCAAATTATTAACATTAAACTAATTGACTAACTTAGCTATAGCATTATTTACTTCGTCGTAATTTAATAACTGTCTAAGTCTAACTGTGTGAAAATTAATTAAGTATAATCAGCAAATAATACTATATCATGGTTATCCCCTACTATGTAAGATAAGTCATTAATATATACAAGAAACAGAAAGGGGCCGAGAATTGAGCCCTGAGGCACGCCCATTTGTACAATCGACCCGGAAGAACTCATACTATTAATGACAACTTTTTGTGTTCTGTCACTTAAATACGAAATAATTAATTTAAGAGCATCGCTTCTTACACCCTAGTGTTGAAGTTTCCTGATTAATGTTTCATGGTGAACACAATCGAAGGCTTTGGATAGTCTACAGAATACACCCAAAGCATCCTATGAATTCTCCCATGCATTAAATATACATTTAATCAGCTCAACACCATCATCAGTAGTCGAGAGACCGCTTGTGAAACCAAATAGATTTTTATAAAGTAAATTATTTATATTAAAAAAAATTTAACAGTTGATCAAGAATAATATTTTCAAAAGTTTTTGTAAGTGTTGGCAGTACGGAAATAGGTCCAAAATTAGCGGGGTCCTATGTACTACCAGATTTAAATAAATGTATTACTTTAATATGCTTCATTAAATCAGGAAACACACCAGATTCGATACTAGTATTAAAAATAATAGATAGTTGATAGTTTAGATAGTTTAGATTAGTTGACATCTGGCTACCTATTGTGGAAGAAGTACCTACATAGTTCTACAAGCAAGTAGATGGTGTGGCGATGGGCTCACCTGTATCTCCCATTGTCGCCGACATATTCATGTAAGACTTTGAGGAGAAAGCCCTGCTTGTCCCATACATCCAAGATTCTACAAGCGGTACGCAGATAACACTTTTACAATTCTACCTTTAGAGAAATTAAAAATTGCCATCAAAAACATAACTAGTAAAAAAACTAAGTTTCGCAACTCAGTTCTTCTACAGTAAAAAGTTGTAAGATCCATGTAGTATCAAATCGGTTAATTTATTTAGTCTCTACTTAAGGATCCTTCTATTTTAAGTAATTACGTAATTAGCTAACCTAACAACATTTTATAGTGACCATATTAATGTTAAAAATCTTTTATGCTTCAAATAAATGGATTGACTTGGCCATCGCAAGAAAACACAATGTATCTCACAAGTGCATACCTATTATTATTTATATAGCTTAGTGCGATTGCCAAGTCAATCAATATATTTAAAACATATAAGATTTTTAACATTGATATGGTCACGATAAAATGTTGTTAGGTTAGCTAATTACGTAATAACTTAAAACAGAAGGACCCTTAAGTAGGGACTGAATAAATTAACCGACTTGGTACTACATGGATCTCTCAACTTTTTACGGTAGAATAACTGAGTTGCGAGACTTGGTTTTTTATACAAGTTACGTTTTTGATGGCATTTCATTCCTTTTTGTAGATAAGATAGTCCTACTTTTCTCTTTCCGGTACCTTTTACTTCTTGAATACCAACAACCTTACCTATCTACACCTATTATACATATACAAGTACACTGATTCATTCACTGCAAATGTAACTTTGTACTTCTATATATTTACATGGGATTACAAAGTTATTTATACAGTTGGTGTATCTAGAAAACTGGGCTGAAATTAAAAAATATTTTAGTTTTTCCTCGATTTATACACTAAATACTAATTGTATTCTAAAGTTGAAGCTTCTATGTCTGCTAAAAGTGCCTTAGAGTTTTGATGATCGGTGTAGTCAGTCAGTGAGTGACAAAATTAAGAAACTTTGACTAGTTATAATTCTTAAACTACTGGTTCAAATTGAATGAAACTCGATATATACCATGTTTATACAATTTCTATTCGGTTACTGAAAATTCAGGCTTCTAGTTTCATTCACTACGACGTTATACTGTGTGGAAAATGGCCTAAATTACTTCCAGAAAAATATGGTACGGCCGTGCCGCTTTTATGCTCGACTTGACGGGGGCACTACCGTGCCCCCAGATACAAATAAAGATTTTTAGCTCATCTTAACACCATAAATTCTAAAATTCAGTTCACAATGGAGTTAGAGGTAAACAATTAAGTATTTTAACAGTGGTAGAGCCACGCGCCTGTGCTGTTGCACGCATGGGCCGGCTCAAACCGGGGTAGTACCACGACCTTAGAGAAGACCAGCGTAGAGGCTTTGCCTTTCGTCTGGTGAGTGCAGGCTTGGCCGGAGCCCCCCCCCTCTTCAACATGGTAGCGGAATTAAATGCAAGACTAACCCAGGGAATCCCTCGATGAGCATCGACGACCAAGCTACTCCACTTCTGATATCAACAAGTCTGATATTGTGCTGAAGACGTGTTCTCCGGAGTTGGCACCGGTTTGAACGCGTTTTTTCCGGTACTCCTACTCCCTCGGCGTTGTTCCGAAATCATGGAAGAGAGCTCTCGTGCATCCGATCCCTAAAAAAGGTAACTGCTCTGATCGGTCCAACTATTGGTCTATCGCCATTACCTCCTTGTTCTCTAAAATAATGGAATCCATTATTAACAGCCAGTCCATGCAGTACTTTTAAGATCTCCAGCTGATTAGCGACCGCCAGTACGGTTTCCGTCGCGGCCGCTCGGCTGGTGATCTTCTGGATTACCTAACTCATAAATGGGCGGAGGCAGTAGAGTCCAAGGGGGAGGCGTTGGCCGTTAGTTTGGACGTAGCGAAGGCCTTCGATCGGGTTTGGCACAAAGCGCATCTTATGAAACTTCTTTCCTATGGGCTTCCCGAAAAATTGTGTGATTGGATCACCAGTTTTCTCGCTGATCGGAGCATCGAGGTCGTAGTAGACGGTGCATGCTCCGCACACGCCGCACAAGCCCATTAAGGCTGGTGTTCCACAAAGCTGCGTGCTATCACCAACGCTGTTTTTTCTGAATATCAATGGCATGTTGCAAACCATGTCATTGATATGCAGAATGAAGTAAGCACAACTGATGAAATAAAACAAAATTTTTATAAGTATTTTTTATTGTACTGATAAATCAAATATTATAAAATAGGTAACAATATATAATTAATATAAAATTTGTATAAAATTATGATTAATTAGAAATTATTAATATAAAACAGATAATAAAATATATTTAATAGATCATTCATGAATGAACTCAAGTAAGAATAATTAATTATTTTGTATGAAAGTTAAAACGTAGTTTTTATTATAATTTCCAAAATATTTAAAATCAGTGGTTACAAACTAACTTACTCCATTAATTATATATAGTCTCCCATTGATGTGGGATAATCACAAAGGCGGAAAAGTACCAACATTGAACCTAAATCGCAACATTAGTTAGTTTTATTTAATTATTTAAGATTTAATACGTTTATATAAAAACATAAACTAAAACTTATGTGTGAAAAGTGATTCCGCTTGATTTATTATGTTTTTGTGACCTTCAATCGCATTCTTTCACTACGCATTTACCCATTTTTTGTCGCGGATCGTTCGAATCGTTTGGATCGTCGGCCTCACATTGAACACTGAACTGACGTTAGCTAGGCATATGGCTGTGGCCATATGTGCACGTTAGCTGTCGACTGTCATGAGGTTATTGATCAGTTTAATGACAGATATTTGAATTCTGAAATGCTGTGTTAATCTTATCACTGATAGCCTATCAGGTAGATTTATTATGTACAATGGCTAAAATGTCTCGAAACTTGGGGATGTGCTATTTTGGTCTTGGAACAAGTAACATTCTTGTTGATATTTGCATTTCAATATCAATGCAATCCAGGAGCTTCGAATAAACAAAAAAAATATACTACCTACATAATTTCATGACTCAAGTCACTTGTCAGACATGGACATTTGACATATCATCATAATCATCAAAAATTGGGATTGCATTTTTATTTTTGGCATGTTATTTATTTAGATTTATTCTCTTATTTTATTTTTAGTAAAATCCCTGAATTTTTCGCTTATTTACGGTATAGTGTACATATACTGGGCCTGAAGTGGACCGTCTCCTACTTTGAAATTGGGTATATTAATATTCGTGCTATGGTAGCTCAGTGGCTAAGCAAACCGGGTTCGACCCCGCTGGCAACAATGAAATTGTTAATTGCAATTTTAAGTGCTGATTTACTACGTGTTCGGCGGTGAAGAAAAACTTAATGAGGAACCCCGCATGTCTGAGAAATAGGAACTAAAACAATATTTCGGAGTCAAGTTAAGTTTGCCACCACACCACGCATTATGGGCAGCGCGGCGAACATTTCTTTGCCCTAAAAACCCTCTCAGAAATGAGAGGAGGCCTGCCCAGCTGTTGGACGAATATAGGCTGCAACTTTATTGGCGGCAAATATACATGTATCTAATCTAGCGCGGAAATTCCAATTCCATGAAGTGGTTGTTGACTATCTAAGATGAAGACCAGTAGTGTCAGCGACATTGCTGGCGACTAGATAAACAATATTCTGATCAAAACCCGGACTCTCACAGAATACGAGCGTAAAATAGCAGCTTAATGCTGCTGTGTTTCGTATGGTGAGTGTACGATACAGTACATATCAATGAATCTTTTTGAAACCTAGCGCTATGCTCAGTTTAACCTACATTTAGTGTCTACCAACGGTTAGGTTTCTAACGGTTAAGTCATCGGACAATGCTGTGTTCATGTCAAATGTTTACGGGGGTTGTCAGGAAACTACTAGTTATATAAAGTGAAGAATAATATGAACAAATATTAAAGGAAAATATGGTGTTTATATATTTAATACAACAAATATCGTTGATATCTTCATCCATGGTTAACCATGCGAAAAGGTATATATTTTGTAGGTTAATTATCCTTAAAAGTTTTTAGTGTAATTTCATAAGCAACAGAAATTAACCCACTAGGCAAGTCCTCCTTTGACCACGTAGTCAATCAACTAATGGAACTCGATGGTGAAGTCCAATAACGCTCAAAATCTCGAAACAAGTGTACAATCAGTGCGTGTTGCCAGCAATGACCTACGGAACCAAGACATTGTCCTTTATTTATTTTTTGGATGCATAAGAAAGCTTAAAGTAGTTCTGCAAACTATGGAGAGGGCTGTGCTCGGAGTTACTTTGCGTAACAGAATCTGTGTTGAATATATCCGCAGCAGAAACAGGGTTACAGACATGGTTTAAGGTATCAGTAAAGAATGCGCCATAGCTCGAAGAACCGGCAACCTATGGAGAAGAAAGGTTCCCAAGTGGCAGTCTGTAAGCGGAGCGAGGTGACTCCCCACTACAAGGAGGTCGAACGATCGGATAAAACATGTAGGATGTTGATGTATTTAGTTGGCACAAGACTGTGACAGTAGCTAGGGGAGGTATACCTTCAACTACGAATATGGACTTGTGACGGGTTATAATAGAGATTCAAATACAACTAATGTTAAATAATTATTCGTCGCCAGGGGCCTCGCAAATTTGATCTTGCCCACACCAAATTTAGGTCTTGCTCCGCCACTGTAAATACCTATAAAATTTACGAAATTCAATTAACCACTCGAATGTCGGAGTCAATTTGGCCAATATGGCGCATCTGTCGAGCACTTTCCCCTTTCCCAAGTACTAAGTATATAATATATATATATATATATATATATATATATATATATATATATTATATTAAATAAGCTATCAGATTATGCATAACAGATATATATGTTATATATATATATATATATATATATATATATATATATATATATGTTATATATATATATATATATATATATATATATATATATATATATATATATATATATGTTATATATTGTAGCGTTTGACAGATGCGCATATTATTTGAGACGCCAGAATATGCCGTTTCGACAGACGAGGGGTTCCACTCGAATGTCGGGGTCATTTTGGCCAATATGGCGCATCTGTCGAGCACTTTCCGAAGTACTAAGTAAGTATATAACAAGTATACTAAGTATATAATATATATACTAAGTAAGTATATTAAATCGTATATTAATGGAAACGTTATTAAATAAGCTCATCAGATCAGATCAGATTATGCATAACATATGTATGTTATATATAGTTTGCTATCACTCGACGCCATATTATGGCGTTTGACAGATGCGCATATTATTTGAGACGCCAGAATTTATGGCGTTTGGACAGACGAGAGGATATGAATTACATGCATATATTTTGGAGTCGCTCAAGTTTATTAAGTCGCTCATCGGTAATATAAAGATAATTTATGTCAATATAATCGATATAGAGTATTTATATAATATCCTAGATTTGGTGAAGATGAGTAAAAAGAAGTCCATTCTTAGGAGTGGTTTACACAAGCTCCAAACGTTTTATGACAAATCCGTCAAAATTCCCAAGTCAAGGTCAAAGTTAAATATTACGGGATTTCATTTAGTTTTATTTAATTTGGAGATTATTCTTGAACTACCAATAGTTATCGCTTGAGATTTTAAAAGATAAACGGTTAACACATACGAACGACTCTAGAAAAGGCACGCTAGGTTCTTGTTAATTATCGCAAATAGCTTTGGGGAGATCCTCTATGGTTGTTCGTAAATATATCTGGCAATCATAGGCATACAAGTGGCAGAGAGAAGATATTTAGTAAGTAATGGAATTTATTAATTTTGCAAATAAGAGAGCAACGGTATCGAGCTATGACAACGCTGTGTTTCATCCGAATATGTTGTCGATGTCCATATAAGTATACGAAACCTATAAATTGCAGTTGAAGATATGTTAAGAGAACACGGGATACCATTTGGAATATCAAATAGTAGAACATAAAATAGTAGAATTTTATTTCCTACTTGAAATAACTTGAAATATTTTGTTTAAAAAATGGTGCCTATTGAATTTAGATTTTTTTTATGAATGAAAATGAAAGGCATTTCTTTCCCATAAAAATTTAATTGTATCTTAAAAGTTTTTTTATACATGTCTATAAATACTGGTCGTCCTTCTGATCGACGTTTTTCCTTACCAAATTCTTTGCTGAGCTGGAAATAGCACAAATATTATTATAATTCATTCATATTTGACAAAACGCTGAAATTATTTCGAACATTCATGCTATTTTTACACAATATTTTTAGCGTAAAGCTACCAAAGTTTTGAAATAAAAAAAACTAAAGCTGCGTTATCTTATAAACTAAGTAAACCTATACCATTCCAAAAAAGCCTCGAAAGAAGTGAAATTGACCTCTGAATAAGTTGATTGCAAGTAGGTAAGTATATATTCCTCATCATACATATATGTATATATGTATGGTGCCACTTGCCATCAGCTACTGGTAAAAAAATTATCTCTTTTGAACCAAGAAGTGGCGGTCAAAGAATATCCTCTACCCCATATCGTCCCGTGGGTGTCGTAAGATGCGAAAGAAACAAAGTTTTAAAAAAAACGGTTTCCAACCCACCGGCCAAGCGTGGTAACTAGGACAAATATCCCTCTTATGAGACAACCTATGGGGACGAGACGAGGCAATCACGGGTTCAGCAGTATGCTTGATAGGCTGTAATGATGATGATGTTTAATCCTTTTTTGTAGAATAAGGGTGTCAAACGAGCGCACAGTCCACCTGATGGTAAGTGGATCCTGTGGCTTATAGACATCTTCGCGTAGACAGTATCGCGCATTTATAGGCGTTGACACCCCTGAGGACTAAGATGGAATGCCTCGTTTCCAGTAAAAAGGGTCTCTGGTTTTATACACTCATCACACGAAACACAGCAGCATTAAGCTACTATTTGACGCTGGTATTCTGTGAGAGCGTGGTCCCTATCCGGTCGAGCCGACCCATTCTTGCTACAACCATACTACTAATATAACTGCAGCATGGCTCCATGTAGAAAACCTGAAACCCTTTTTTCCGGAATCGAGGCACTTGCCGTCAGGTGGACTTACACAGTCCGTTTGTCACCGTTATTCTATAAAAAATGTTTACAATTCTAGGAATTTTAGGATATATTGTGCTGTTACTATTGACATTAAAATATCAATGCACTGAAATATATTTTGACCGTTTAACGCTGGTGTAAGAATATCCACTCACCCATATCATCCCGTGGCAGTCGTAAGAGACGGCAGAGGGAAATTGGGGGGTCCAAATTAAATGCTGCAACCTGCTCGCCCAGCTTGTCAAATATTGCAAAATACCCCTGAGCCAATCTATGGGGAGACCATGTACAGCAGTGGACTTTTATAGGCTCTAATGGATGGTATGAATGGAAAACATATTGAACTCTGTGTGCTACCTTCAACTTCCTCTTCTTCGCAACTGTCCGTACAGGCACGAAGTTCATTTACAGAATACTTATCTAAGCATTCCTGTGGAATTCGCTTGCTCGCTGCTCCCTGAAGTAATATTTTATGAATAAAGTTTTTTTTTAAATAGTCAATTGGAACAGTTTACACAATTCTACATACACTCGTCCTAACTCTACCATGCCTGATGTAACCCATAAGCAATAAGGCTGCAGGTAGATATTGTTCGCACAAAGCAAGGGCAGGATCACAATATGAAACAGACTCGAAAACTAACAATTAGTGTTTTAAGCAAGAACCGAAGACCCATAACCTAGTAGAGCATAACTCCTCATAGCGTGATAATATTTTTTATTTATAAAAAATTGTTCGCACTAGGATTTTTTCCTGTATTGTGCGGCTTTCACACATAAATGTCACAATGACAAACATCCACAGATCCGGAACATTTATTTGTAGGCCATATAAATACTTGTTATGTGCGGGATTCGAAGATGCGGTCATTAACGCTTCCACTCATTGCTAATCCACTGTTCCACGGAGCCATCATTGAATAATTGAACAAGAACAAACGTCCATTAGTTCCGTGCGAGATTTGAATTTGTGTCTGCGGTCCTCAGCGCCCCAAATTAAAGAAGTCCTTAAGAGTTATATTCTTTAATTTGGTTATATAGTATAACTTTCAAATAAACTTGTCGAAATGATACGCGCGCCACCTACAGTACGTTAATTGAACTATGCCTATAACCTTCGCGCAAGTGCAAGCAATAAGTTGACAAAGTTTTACCGCAATTTGATGAACGATATGGCAGCGTATAAAACACCAACAAAAAAAAACATAAATTTTTATATATTAGACTAGCGATATGCCTCGACTTCGCACGGCTGATGTCTGGATTCTACAATAATGTCACCTACCGGGTCCAACTATACCTTCGCGGAAGTGCAAGCTATGTGTTGACAAAGTTTAACCGTGATCTGATGAACAGTATGGCAGCACATAAAATACGAACAAATAAAAATTATTTTTTATATATTATATTAGGTCCTCTTACATATATTTCCACAGGCTGGCCGTTAACGATATGATGACGGAATCTAATCTGGTAACCCTCAACCTGATTGTCTACGCAGTCTCCTTCACATGGCAACCAGTCGTCCCAAGCTGACATGGGACAATTAGGATCCGTGTCCTCAGAAGAGATTTCTATGTCAACGCTGAAAAAAGGATTTGATGGTGAAACTATAAAACACATAGTATATACATAATATATATTTTTCACATTTTAATTTTTTTTCTATAAAAAAATAACTATTTTAAATACAAAAGCCACAGTGGCTCGGGAGTAATAATTTAAATCGAGCCCCATATACCTCTGATTTGCTAATCTTTTAATGTACACAAATTACTTTTGTCCACGTCCACGTCCTCGAGTTTTAGGGTGGAGCGAAATACAATTATGGCATCCCCCTTGATTATTCCAAAACTGTACCAGTGGTACGTTCAAGCATGGAACTGGGAAGATCACCATCTCAATAGCATTTTATGTCTCTATAATTTTTCATTTAAAAATAGCCATGATCACACGCGTCTCAAAGATAAAACGTTATTCACATATCACATACCCAAAAGCGAAAAAAATATTTTGCCTTTTGGAAGGTCACTCCGTGGTATGGTAGAGTCGAACCCGAGAGTTGTGACCATATAGCTCACAGAGTTATGAACCGTTAGGGAATAATGACTCCCATTTGACACATCCATAAGGCAGAACCTTCGGGCAGAACACATGAGTTCTGCAGTCTGATGTAGATGGCTTCGGGACGTATTTTATAGGATATTGGGAACCCATGATGATGGGTTGCAGCGATAATGACAAATCTCTACATCACCCGTATGTATAACATACAGTTAGTCTAACCGTTGAAGTATTATCACTGACCTCCATTGTACAAGTACGCAGTATGATGCATTACGTACTCATGAACACATAGTACCTTAATAACTCTAAAACAGTTTGTGACAGTTTGTGCCATTTGGTAACTTACTCGGATTGCGTAGTGGATGGTGAAGTCGTAGTTTCTCTTTCAGTGTTTGCATCTGTAACTAAACATTACCTACGTCATTTTCAGCAGCAACCAGAAATAATCATAAAGAAAGTTTTAATTTTAAATAGACTGTGAAGGAATTCTCAATCAACGTGTGCTTTTCGTTCACCTAAAAGTTTGAGATATTATAATTTGGTTCAAAACTTCAGTCCCATATTAGGTCGGTATCATAGGTTTTGGAAGAATAGTAATTCGACGATTAGAAAACTTTAATAAGGATAATATATAATAATATATGAGTATTGTTTTCTTCCGTTCTATAAACGTTTGTCAATTACACAGTATTTTCTATTATTAGTGCCAAAGTGTATGTATGTATTCGCTGATTAACTTTTTAAACTTTCGCACATAAGGAATGGCATTTTTTAATCTGTGCTTAAAGGGCAAAGGTTTTAATATGATGAAGTTAAAAATGCTTCCAGGATAGAGGTTTTTTTTTCAGAACCAGTAAAAACTGACTAAAAAATTTATAATTTGATACTACTGCCGTGTTAGTAGAGGGAGTTAACGATCATTGTAAATTTCACAGTACGCGATCAACCCGAGTTCGATCCCCGCCGGTACCAATGAATTTGTTAATTGCAATTTTGAGTGCTCGTACACGTGCTCTGCGGTGAAGGAAAACGTCATGGGGAAATTTGCATGTCTGAGAAACAAAAAAATATATTTTGAAGACATGTGAATTCCGCTGCACTCATTAGGGCAGCACGGCGGACACTTCCCTGCCCTAAAACCCTCTCAGAAGTGAGAATAGGCTGGTGCCCAGCAGTGGGACGTATATAGACTGTAAATTTACATTACTTTACTACTTTTTGATAAATATTGAATTGAAATAAGAATCTCCAGATCTGTTATTGTCTTTTTCTGTCAAGACATTCTCCGTAGCAGCCGGGAGTCAGGAGATGGCGGAGTATCACCTCCATGCCTCGAAAAAAAATAAAAAGCCGTTAGTAATGCACGTGATCTCTCTCTTTTCGTATCCCATTGCCGTTTCAGCACTTTTACTATGAAAGTGAGGAAATAGAGAGTGCACCTGTGCACTATACATACACTAGTGCATTACAATCCAGTCCTACGCAGATGGCCCTCGTTATGACTGGCCACCGTGACCAAATTGCGGTGTGCAGGAAATTAAACTACTAAGCCACAGCTTTAAATGTCAATGTTATATTTAAAAAAAATAAACATATTAAATATGATTTCACACGTACCCTCATTATCAACGACCTCAGTGCTAGACTCTGTATTGGGAGTGCGGTGGTAAGTCCTTATAAGATCGAACTGCAATCGAGCGAAAGGCCGTACTTCCTCTTTTGGCACATTCGGGTTGATCACTGCCGTGGCTATCGGCTGCGGCGGCATTGTTTCTTCGTTTGATGACTGTAAAGTTTTAAAAAAAAATAAATAACACCTGATTGTGGGTCACTAGCATGTTTCTTTCTATGTTTTCTTAGTAAGTATCGGCCGAATTAATACGCCTGATTTTAAATTACTTGTCGTTTTGGGTAAATCAACTTTAAGTCCTATTCGATAAGAGTGTAAAAGTTGTTCATCCTAATATAATAATCCTAAACGCAAATCGTCTGCTCGTCGTGTTGACAATTCACACACAAATTGACGATCGCAGAATCTGAGTTTGCACTTGCTTGCATTTTAAAGGGACATATCAGTTTACTTTTTGCATGCTGATATTAAGTATGCTTATAATCGTGTAGATTACCATTATCAGCCAGTAAATAATATCAGCATATAATGCAATATATTTCAGGAATAAGTGGAAAAAATGCCCTACGCGCTTGATAAGCAAAGGCAGTTGAGGAAGCGATTACCGCCGTGTCATAACTGTAAGATACCTACCGAAACCATCTCATTTTGTAAGTGCTCAGAAAACCAAGTGACTGCCGATAGGTTACATTGTAACCATTTCTTATTTATACCTATATATTTTCTATGATGTTGGTGCTGTTCTCATCTCTGACTCAATTTATACCAGATATAAAATAGTTAGACGTGCAAAAAGTCTAATACTGTGATTGTAGATTCGCTTAAAATCGTGGGATGGATCAAATCTTGAGTCCTATTAGATAAAGAAGAGGATTTCGGAGATCCTTCATAACCTTTATTGTGGTAGTGAGGCACTCCATCTTAGTCCTTAGGAGTGATAACGTATGTGATTTTTGTTTGATCGACCGGCGATGGATGTTAGTGTCTAATGGGCTATAGCATCCAATTACCATCAGATGAATTGTGTGCTCATTAATTACATAATATACTTCTATGATATCTAAAAATCGACGAATTCTTAAATAATATAAAAATGCCCTGAGTATTATTTTAGAAGAATTGAATTATCTGCACCTTGTGATATCCACCTGCCTTTAATGATAAATCACGAAAAGGAATAGCCGTTGTTTTACACAGGCTTCTCAACGGATTGTATTCCAATCTAGTGTCAACAATGCTCATCAGCGGTGCTAGCGAAGTTGGCTTTCTAAAATCTTTAACATCTTTTTTAAAAAAAATGTATATTCAGTTGACCTTACGTTGAGATATTATATTATGTTATTCATTTTTATATTTTTCTGTTTAGCGTTAATGATCGTTGTAAGTCGAATGGCCTGGCTCCGTAGATACGTCTATAAACGTTGAACACAAGTTTTTCCTCAATTCTGTGATGGTTATGGAGCAATTTTTCCCTCGCACTGCTCCGATGCGTGTTGGTAGACTTTATATGTCTTCCAAATATTTATTCCTCAGATTTGAAGATTCCCTTCACCGCTGATCACGTGGTGAATCAGCAAATATAATTGCACTCAAGAATTACTCGCGTGGTGTGTAATTTTCAGTAAATGCTCCGCCCCTTAGTCACCATCTTTAATTTAAACTTACATCGAATTTCTTCCCGCTGTCGGTGCCAGCGTCCATCGGATAAAGGTTCAGGATTAAGCTATTAGCCCAAGTATTGCTCATGACGTCGCACAGCTCCATATTCGAGACGCCGAGGAACCAATCGGGAGAAGGTATGAGAGCAGTGACCAGCGACACCAAGTGGTGTTCGCGGGTTACTCGGAAGATTGACTTGGTCTGCATGATAGTCTTTGGCGGCGCGACTGCTTTTATTACAGTTCGGACGTTGCGACCAAGCTAAACATTTAAAATTATTAACATTATCTAATTGTCATAAAAAAACATCTACATTTTTAAATCAAGTTTTGTACATATTTGGAGCTATTAAAAAAGGTATGTGCAAAAAATCGCTATAGTAACATGCAACAGAGGGAATCATACCAGGTCATGGGTAGCAGTTCCTTACGACAAATTGATGATAAAAAGCTGCGTTTGCCAACCAGCCTGCCAACGTGGCAACTCTAGCAGATATTCAATAGGCCATCTAAGGGGAGTAGAAACGCAATACGATGTAGGTAATAGGGATAATAAGGTTTTAAGGAAAAGTAGCTACAGCCTGAAAGGGTCGATGTGTTTGACTAGGTACTATTCAATCTCATTGTAAATGATGATGTAGCGCACTGACTTAACTTTTTTATAGGATAATGGCACAATTACACTTGGTCGTTAGCTTGTATTCGATTGACTATGGAATTCGGACAAACGACTAACAGCCTGGCCACGGGACATTCGCCGTAGCGAAAATTCGCGCGGCGCGACCGGCGAGGCGTCTAGCGACTAAAACAAATGTATAGAAATGTATGGATCAAGCCACGCGTAGCGGCGAGTGGCGACAATATTTATGTTAGTGACGAAATTTACCGGGCGAATCGCGCGGGCGACTGGCGGCGCGGCGGGCGACTGAAACAAATGTATGAATCAGTACGGTGCAAGCCACGGAGTCGGGCGGCAGACGCAGCGAATAGTCAAGGGAACATAATATTTTAGTTGTTTTCGCCGCGAATAATGCCGGGCCGACAAAAATAAACTTAAAATTCTATCCGCATTAACTTTTATCTCCAATTCTGGTTGAATGTAATACAAGAATGTAATCGCAGGTTTCGACACTCATTCTGGTATTTACTCGAAATTTTTTTCTAGATGCATTCTATTTGTTGTGGAATTCTCCATATATATAACCCGATTCCTATTCAAATCATGTACTCCGCAATCTCTTCCAAATATTATGTCTTGAATCAAAAAACAATTACTTTCTAAGCAATATCGAGATAACTTTGATAAAGACATTTCACTCTCGGCCTATCTGGTCGCGGCGGCAAACGTGACTTCCCGACTTCCCGTGGCCCTCAAATCGCGCCACGCGAATTGTCGCCCCGCGTGTCGCTTCGCCGTTCGCGCCGCCGATCCCCGTAGCCAGGCCGTAAGTGTAAATGAACGGAGTCGAGTACGTCCGTCTTCGTACAGCTTTCGTTTTGGTTTTATTCCAACAGAGAGATAACTTCAATGACGAGTAAAACAATGTAAATAA
The DNA here is from genome assembly GCA_907164705.1 of Parnassius apollo. Taxonomy (NCBI): domain Eukaryota; kingdom Metazoa; phylum Arthropoda; class Insecta; order Lepidoptera; family Papilionidae; genus Parnassius; species Parnassius apollo. The sequence continues at coordinate 1,053,558 of CAJQZP010000795.1, read as the reverse complement.
TGTATCGGGTCGAATTCGAGTAACGTCTTTCGTGCACCCGAATAAGGGCTAACAACCAAGTGTAATTGCGCCCTGAGGGTGACAAACGAGCACACAGTTTACCTGATGGTACGTAGTTGCCGTAGCCTATAGACATATACATCTACCCTCAATTACGAATCAAAATGCAGATGCGTTTTCACACGTGCGAACTAAGATGGAATGCCTCGTTTCCAGTATAATGGATTTCTGGTTCTCTACACTAACCATACGAAACACAGCAGCGTTGAGCTGCTATTTTACGCTGGTATTCTTTGACAGCGTGGTCGTTCCTCATTCGTGCTATAATTTAATACTAATACAGCTGCAGTATAACTCTCACGACACGACAGAAAAACAGATGTTAGCAAATCATTCCACTCCCATTACATTCCATTGACATTGCTTATGTCAATGGAGTAGAATAATTACGAGCGACGAAGTGAAAATTAGGTTCGTTTGCGTTGTAGGTCCACGCTGTTGTATTTTGAATGGTAAATGCAGAGGACCGAAGACTTTTTGTGTAAATGGACCATAGTACCCATTTACCATCAGGTGGATTGTGCGCTCGTTTGTCACCCTTATTTATATTAAAAATAAAAATAATACATAATAATAAGTACCTGGATGACCGAGCTTTGCTCGGTATTTTTTTTTTTTTTTGAATTCGTGTGTTTTGGAAATTATATTTAGATACAAATTACATACTGATGAAATATTAATAATATTTTTTGATCTTACCGACATAATAAAAAACCTAACTGGTTATTTGAATAAAAAATCATGAGTGCAATTAGTTTAATTTGAATTTTCGTGTTTTTAAAAAATACTTAAAAACGGCTCGAAATCATAGATTTTCTCACAAAAGAAGGGAACTTGAAAAAAAAGGCAAAAAAAGTCAGACCGAAGACAGGGCGTGAACCAGAGCACTGCGAATTTGTGACGGCCCGATACCCACATGAGCTATTACGATCATTAATAAAGTGTCAAAATTTAACGACTTATATTGTGGCAGTTTTTCATTGCCTGAAAACACGGTAAAACGACATTTTCTAAAAAAAAATCCTAGCTAGATCGATATAGTCGTTGGAGCCGTTTCCGAAATTCCAATTATATATATACAAGAATTGCTCGTTTAAGGGTATAAGATAATAAAATATTTTTTCGTTGACCGAAACCAGCGAAACGTGTAAAAAGTAAAAGTAATACGAAAATAATGATGTAAGAGGGATAAGGAAAGTGCTCTGACTCAGCATTTGTTGCAAATAATCTACAACGCTGTTATTCTGTCATGCAAATTGCTCAAACTCACTTGCTTCATAATTTCAATCTCTAATTGCGTAGTGTTTCCCTGTTCAGCCAATCTCTTCAGACCCTCGCTAGCGTCGGAGTTGTATTTGAATACGTTGTATTTGCCGTTGTGTGACGCTCCAACGACGTCGCTGAATCGGGCCAAGTCCCCTGATTCAGGAAACAGCTGGGAATGTGTGTTGTATGACCACATGCCCTCGAATGTAAGCTGTGATAAGGAAATTATTATTAAAACAAAGAACCCGACTGCAGTGATATATTAAGATTTAAAGAATGTATCCTCCTTCCTATTTAACTCCCCACTTTCATTATCACTTGTGAAAATCGGGAATTAGTTTAGAGGGCATATATACAAAAAATATTCTCTCCTAAGCTGCAGTCGGGTAAAAATGGAAGAAAATTTGAACATTCATCTAATTAAAAACAACGCCAATAATTATAATACTTCATCATTATTCAGTAGATACCTTTGACCAAGATTTACTCCTCGATAGAAAAAAAAATCAATTTCAATTACACATATTGAATATCCTACTTACAGAACATAATGATGATGACTGTAAGGGTGATAATAATAGGTGGTTTGGTGATTGAAAAACGAGTTAAAAGTCCACCTAATAGTATGTAGCCTATAGACAACTGTAAACGTCTCAAAACTTTACCTATTCATTAGGATTTTCTCCTGTATCGCGGGGCAGTTTACATATATAAATTTCACAGGGCACAAACATATCATATCATAATATTATATCATATACACTCACGCCTGTCACCCAGAGGGGTAGGCAGAGACTACGGACTTCCATTTGACACGATCCTGACATACCTCTTTCGCCTCCTTTACATCCATATATCAAGGCATACATGCTCGTCGGTTAAGGGTACTTTTAACGTGGCCCATTTTCAAAATATCGCCAATTTGGTCGATAAACTTGTTTCTAGGGCGTCCCTCCCGATCTGCGTCATTGAAATTTGCTTTGTCACTCTTTCCTCATTCATTCTTTCTACGTGACCAAACCACCGAAGCATTCCTTTCTTAATCCTGGTCACAACATCATCTTGCATACCACATTTATCTCTAATCACGCAATTTCTCACCCTGTAATTCAGATTCAACCATACATACTCCTTAAAGACCGCATTTCTACAGCATTTATCCTACTTTCGTGCTTCTTCTGCCACACCCAGCTTTCACTACCATACATTAAAGTAGGGACTAACACAGCATTATGAATTACCATACGTGCCTTTTTTGATACATTCTGGTTCTTCACAATAGAGTGTAGTACCCCATTCACTCTATTCCCTGCATTTACTCGTTGTTCTATATCCTTATCATATCTACCATCCCTGCTAAATACACATCCCAAATACACAAACTCATCCACTTGCTCAATTAACTCTCCTTCTATTCTTATTTCACATACCGTTTTGCTTTCCTTCTCTTTCAAAAACCATCACTTTCGTCTTGCTTGCGTTCACTTTCATTCCCCTTTCTTTTAATTGCCCAGTTCATTAATGTAACCATCATTTGCAACTCAGCCGCCGATGACGCAAATATGACTTGATCATCGGCATATAAAAGGCATTTGACGGTTAACTCGCCCATTCTTAACCCAAATTCTTCATCTTTCAAAGTTTGCAAACACCTGTCCATAAATAGGTTGAACAGCCACGGGGAAGCTGACACCTTTTCGGATGCCAAACCAGTCCGAGTAGACCCCATTGATCCTGACTCAAGCACTAGAATCCCTATAAAGAGACCTCAATGCCTGTATCAAACCAGTGCTCAACCCATATGAGTTCAGTGTTTGCCATAACACATTACTGTCCACTCTGTCATAAGCCTTTTCCAAGTCCATGAACGCACAAAAAACTTTCTGGTTTTTAGCCAAAAACTTCTCCGCAATCATGCGCATGGAAAAGACTTGATCTGTACACCCCATACTCTTTCGAAAACCCGCTTGCACATCCCAAATTTTTCCATCAGTTTCTTTCATAACTCTTTCAATTAACACCTTAGCATACAGTTTACCCACAATACTAAGCAAGCTGATACCGCGGTAGTTTTTGCAGTCCTGCTGTGACCCTTTTCCTTTATATATTGGTACTATAACTGCTTTAAACCAGTCATCCGGTACCCGTTTTAATTCCCAACATAAATTAAACAAGGTGTACAGCAGGCCTGCCACCACTTCCTCTCCAGCCCTTAGCATCTCGGGTGATACTCTATCATATCCAAATGCCTTACCTGCTTTCATGCTTTTCATTGCTTTCATTATTTCATCTACACTTATCTCCATACCCCTTTCCACTTCTTTCGGAATTTCTTGTTCATTTAATTCAGACGACTCTTCACTCATAAACACGCTTTCAAAGTATTCCTTCCATCTGTTTAAATTCGAAACTTCATCATTCAGAATACATCCATTCTCGTCTCTTATAGCATAAATTATAAGCTGTTTTGTATTTCCCCTGGCAGTTCTTACGAGTTTCCAGAACATTTTTATATTAGCCTGGAAATTATCAGATATCCTTCTATCATTCTTATCCGTTCTTTCATTCTTTTTCCTTCCAACTACTTCTTTTACTCTCTTATTTATACGTCTAAATTCTGCCTTTTTTCTTTCAATCTCATCATTCATACCTGAAGAATTATCAGCTTTGGTTGCTAGTAAATCTAACCATGCTTTCTTCTTTGATGCAACTTCCACCCGTACCTCATCATCCCACCACAACGTATTCCATTTCCTTTCATTTGTTCTCTTACTTACACCACATACTTCGGTGGCTGCATCCACCAAACCTTTCTTAATATTATCCCACACGGTATTCAAGTCTAAATCATTCATACACAATTCATTCAAACACCTAATATTTTCTCTCAGTCTGCATTTATACTTCTCTTTCACATCTTCATCTTGTAACTTCCCTATTCTTATACGCTGTAACGCAGTGGTAGACACATATGTCCGATGCCGCCAACGCTTGAAAAGACCATTAATTCGACATAAGACCAAGTAATGATCCGTCCCTACGTTGGACCCCCGGTAAACCCTTGTATCTACGACTGCGCTCCTCATTCTTTCATCCACAATTACGAAATCTATCATGCTTCTATCATCACCTCTTTCCCATATATACATATGAATCTTCTTATGACGAAAAAAAGTATTCGTCACAAAGAGATTCTTTTCCACACATACTTTGAGGAGGTCTTCACCATTCTCATTTATACTTTCATCACCAAACGTTCCCAATATCCTTTCATAACCAGACCTCATCACCCCAACCCTTCCATTAAAGTCTCCTAACATAACAATATTTTCATTTTCCTTACATTTTGTCAACACCATCCTTACCATGTCCCAAAACTGCTCTCGGATGTAAGTAGGCTTAGACATGTCTGGGGCGTACACCCCTAGCAAGAACAGCTTCTTTAAGCCCACTTTCATTCGTATCCATAGCAGCCTCGGGCTTACACACTCATACTCTTTCACACATTGACCCATTCTTTCTGAAAGTATGAAACCGACTCCCTGGCATGCCCGTTCGGTCTCGTCTACACCAGACCAATACGCGGTATACGTGACATGTGCAGTGGCATCCTTTCCCTTTCGTTTCGTCTCATTTACACATAACACATCTATTCCTCTGTCATTCATCATTTCGCATACTTCATCCATCTTATCATTTATTGCTCCACATACATTCAGCGTAGCCAGACGGGCTTCCGCAATCCACTTTTCGCCCCTCCGGGGGACAGAACGTGACGAGTGGCGAACCTCGTCGCCGGCTTTTCTCCCGGAGATTCTTCGCATCCCTGCCCCATTAAAGGGGCGCCGGGAACTCGGAGCCATTTCTTTTATTTCCTGACTCATGGTGCGAACAAGGGGTGGTGGTAGATTTTACGCCGCTACCACACGGCGGGAAGCCGAGTCTATTTTTCGGCTTGGTCACACTTTTAGCACCACCCGGGGGACACGTATAGGGTGGGCCTAAGGTTTGGTGGTCGAAGCCTACGGACGCGAGCGACTCATCCCCAAGGGCACAAACATTCACAACATTTCACAAACTTTCTACAAGTATTTGTAGGCCATATGTAAATACTTGTACTGTGCGGGATTCAAACTTGCGGCCCTTAGCGCTGCAACTTATTGTTAAGCCAAAATTTAAATATACGAGTAAATTACAGATTTTACATCACACCTTAGGGCTTAGATAAAATAATATGTACAATGTGGAACAAAGCAATGAGTACACTGTTGGTTGGCGGCGAAAATAAAAATGATGGTGGTAACAAAACGGAATTCGTACCTCGCGGAATAATTTGCGAAATACGCACCAAACATCGCATCGGACGCCTTCTGTAGCGTTGCTTAGGTAGAAAAAAAGCCCTGTCATCTTATAAAGATGGCCCTTTTTAGAGTGATTTTCCTCGAAGAATAATTTGTCAAATACGCTCCAAATATCGGGTGTCTTCTGTAGCGTTGCTTAGGTAGAAAAAAAGTCCCGTCACTTTGTAAAGATGGCCCTTTTTAGAGTGATTTTCCTCGAAGAATAATTTGTCAAATACGCACCAAATATCGGGTGTCTTCTGTAGCGTTGCTTAGGTAGAAAAAAGTCCCGTCACTTTGTAAAGATGGCCTTTTTTAGAGTGATTTTCCTCGAAGAATAATTTGTCAAATACGTACCAAATATTAGGTGTCTACTGTAGCGTTGCTTAGGTAGAAGAAAAAGCCCTGTCACCTTGTAAAGATGGCCCTTTTTAGAGTGATTTTCCTCGAAGAATAATTTGTCAAATACGCACCAAATATCGGGTGTCTTCTGTAGCGTTGCTTAGGTAGAAAAAAGTCCCGTCACTTTGTGAAGATGGCCTTTTTTTAGAGGGATTTTCCTCGCAGAATAATTAGTCAAATACGTACCAAATATCAGGTGTCTTCCGTAGCGTTGCTTAGGTAGAAAAAGGGTCCTGTCACCTTGTAAAGATGGCCCTTTTTAGAGTGATTTTGCTTGCAAAATAATTTGTCGAATACGCACCAAATATCGGGCGTCTTCTGTAGCGTTGCAGTGATCGTTCTTAGTTGGCAGCATATCTAGAATATTCCTTTGGTCTTCACACACACGTTTTGATAGCGGACCGTCCTGTCTATACCATACATCTCGTTTAACTGCGACCACTGCGTTAATCGTCACACATTTGTTTTCTTTCTTTGGTGCCTTCCAATATGCCTGAAAAATTATCATATGAATTATTTCGGAACTGAAGTGAATTCATAATCAGAAGAAGCGTAGTCATAGGGTAACAGCGCATCTACATAAAATGAATATACTAACATGTTTGTATGCAACAGTGGACTTATCACTTGGGCAGTATGTGTAAACAGAAATAAACTTTAAAATATGAGTAGCTCCGGAAGGTAAATAAAGAAACAAGTAATAAAATTTTGTACAACCGACTTCAATATAAATAAAATGAGAACATCATCAATGTATTCGAAGTCAATTAAATACGCATTATTAAAGGATAACTCAAAAACTACTTGGCAAATGTTGATCAAATTTATATGATACCACAAGCAAAGAAGGAAGCACCAGCTTTCAGATAAAAATGAATCACCAAAATTGTTTCACCTAGAGACAAGTTATGAGGTAACACACATAAAAAAAATACAATCAAATTGCATACCTCCTATTTTTTTAAAGTCGGTATAAAAGGTCACAAACCATCGTACTCTTATAGTCCATGTGATGATAAGTGCAATACTGTAGCTATTCTATTAGTTACTACACTAACCCGCTTGTGTCGGAAATGTTTTTTTAAATTCTCGGTTTTGTAGGTTTTGAAATCTTTTCCTTGCCCGCCGCGCTAGGCATGTGGCATTAATTTGACAATGCAAGTTAAGTTAATTTGTATGAAGATAAGAGTCGAACTTGGTTTGCCCATGTACTAAGAAATAAGACCGAGCGTTTGTTCCCTTAGTCACACAGCCTCAAAACGGGGTGGTACCACGACCTCACAGAATACCAGCGTGAAGTAGAGGATTCCTCAGCGTTTCGCTTGGTGCGTGCAGGTGGTCGAAGGCCCGATTACCCCCCCCCCCCTTAACATGGTAGCGGAATGAAATAAAATAACTGCCCCAGGAGGTTACTAGCACCCCTGGTGAATCCCTCGCTGAGCATCCACGACCAAGTTATTCTACTCTTTCTGAGCGTGGGTGCTCAGGCTGCCCAGCATATTCTGGGGGGGAGGGGCGCAATTCCGCTCGTGACAAAAAATGCTCGGGGCAAGCGGAGCAACAACCCCAAGGCGATCCACGATGATGCCACGCTATCCGTGAAGTTTTGCAACATCAGGGGACTTCACTCCTACCTTAACGCTATCCACCACCATGTGGAGACGGCGACGGAGTTTACAACGCCTCGGCAGTTTTGAAGTACGGACCTGTCCGTACTATGGCTGCGCGTAGACAGCGACGACCATCCCCGCGTCTCACATAGCGGTAATACCGAAACAGACCGCCTCATCGACTACGTCCAAATAGCTATGGATTCCGTGCTACAGCAGATCCCATCCGCAGAGATCGTGATCCTTGGCGATTTTAACGGCCAACACGCCGAACGGCTCGGTTCATGTTTAACCGATCATGCGGGGAGATCTTTTATGACTTTTCTTTGGCATATGGTCTGACACAACTGGTTACTGTGCCTACATAGATTCCAGATGTTGAAGATCATAAGGAAGACATCTTCCCTGTTGGACCTTCTGCTGACCTCTCATCCGGACGGATATCCGGTTTCCGTCAACGCCCCTTTAGGCTCTTCGGACCATTGTCTTGTCCGGAGTGTGGTGCTAGTCACATTAACGTCGCGGTTCCATTCTGCAGTCTGCCGCCGTGTTTCGCACTATAGGTCTGCCGATTGCGATGGGATGCGGTCTTTTTTGCTACCTTTGGGGTTTGCTTTTCGTCGGACGATCTTAGCGTTGTTGCTGATTTTGTCGCTGATGTGGTACTTTAGGGTATGGAAATTTACATTGCGTCCTCTGTGGTGCCCATCGGAGGCAGATCCCAGCCATGGTTTGGTCGCTTCTATAAAATAGCATTACGCTATAAGCAGAAGTGCTACCGGGCCTGGGCTGACCCATCAACGTGTCGAGGTGTAAACACCAGCACTCTTAAAAAGAAGTATAAATCCGCCTCCAGGTCCTTCAAAAGAGTAATTGCCAAGGCAATGTCAGAGCACATCGGCAGAATTGGCGAGAAGCTAGTTCGGCTACCTTCGGGAACCCGTGCATTCTGGTCTCTCGTCAAGGCTGTCCAAGGGAACTTCTGTCAGTCATCTCTTCAATCTATGCACAGAGAGTACGACTCAATGGCCCATACCGCAAAGGAGAAAGCCGGTCTGTTAGGCTCTCTCTTTGCTTCTAACTCGATGCTCTTGACAGCGGGGGAAACACCGCCGACCATCCCGTCGTGTGAGTGCTCCATGCTGGATGTGCGTTTTATACAGAGATTGGTTTGCAAAGCACTCCTCTCCCTGGACGTCAGCAAGTCGAGTGGGCCTGATGGAGTCCCTCCCATTGTGCTGAAGACGTGGGCTCCTAAGTGGGTATCAGTTTTAACGCGTCTTTTCCGGTAGGCCTATTCCCAAGGCGTAGTCCCGAATTCTTAGAAGACAGCTTTGATCCACCCGATCCCTAAAAAAGGCAACTGCTCAGACCCGTCCAACTACAGGCCTATCACCATCACCTGCGATTTATCCAAAACAATGGAGTCCATTGTAAACTACCAGCTCTGGACAAACTTCTTTAATTAACAAAGTCTAGGATTGGGGGCGACTAAATCTAGTCCAATTAAATCCCTAGAAGACACAAGTTTGCGCGTTAATCGCTAAAAAGAACCCCTTGGTCGTATCTCTTAAGTTTGAGGGCACTCCCCTTGCTGCCTCAGCTAGCATCGGAATCCTCGGCGTCTATATATCGAATAGAGTGCGGTTTCGTGGTCAATTGGAGGGAAAGGCCAAATTGGCCTCTAAAAAGCTTGGCATGCTCGACAGAGCGAGACAGTATTTCATGCCGGCACATCGCTTGCAAGTTTATAAAGAGCAAGTTCGGCCTTATATTAAATACTGTTCTCATCTCTCACCCCAGTTCCAGCTCCTTCCACTTGACCGCATCTAGCGCAGAGCAATTCGAATCACTGGCGCTGCGTAGGGAAGATGCATCCCTTTGCGTTTTCTATCGTATCTATTATGGGAGAGTATATAGGGGAGTGTTCTGAGGAATTGTTCGGATTAGTTCCAGCCGCCAAATTTCACGAACATACATTGCGTCAAAATTCTCGATACCATCCTCACCATCTGGATGCTTTGCGGTCCACCACTGTGCGTTTTACTAGGAGTTTTCTTCTTCGTACAAATTCACTGTGGAATTGTTTATCACCGGCGACTTTTTCGGACCGATACGACTTACGGACCTTCAAAAAAAGAGCTTACTCCTTTCTTAAAGGCCGGCAACGCACCTGCAGTTCCCCTGGTGTTGCGGTTGTTCATGGGCGGCGGTAGTCACTTACCATCAGCGCCGCATGCTCGTTTGCCCTTACTTCTATAAAAAAACATTTAATTAAACCTAAAAAAGCAACTTTTTTATCATCACCTCGACAGATGTCTTAGGCGTTAAATCAATCTGTATAACAGAGTTACTGCATTTCTTGTTCGGCATTGCATCTGAATTGGGAGTCGGGTAGATCAAACCCGCGTCGAAGTAAGCAGTCTTCATCGGGTTCTTGTCGTGCGGCTTGATATCCCCTCGAGCCCATATCGTAAACGCGATGAACGTAGACGAGTTGTCAGTTGTAGAAAGCCTGACTGCAATGAAGCAAAGGATTACAACATCAGAAAAATATAAATTTCAATGTATTTAAGTCCATACAAAAGATCGTAAAATTCTCTCCGAAGCTATGAACCGTGCGGGATACATTTATAATAGCCTTGCTACGAATAGTATATTCGGCCACACGTCGAATAGCGAATATTCTGCGAATTTCCTGGCCGAATAGCCGAATATTAGGCAAAAGTATTCGGCCGAGAACGAAGTAATGTTTATTCTTCAGAACGTCTATACTCTGCAGCTGGGATTGTCTACAAGAAGAAAGCCTGAAAATGGAGAAAAGTCAGTCTTTCTGCACCATTATCTTTCACTTTAATTACGGTAATTCGAGTGCATAGACATATATCTGATAGTCCTTTTTTTAAATTTTATAATGTGGACATGTATTGTGTGGTGTACCCATGACTACTTTAATGATTACAAAAGAAAAATTAATTATAAAATAAATATTTTCATTTTACCAATTCTCATTACAATAAAACCTCTTACGTTACTCAGTATACGGCAGAATATGATAAAACTAGCCAAATATTGAATAAAAGCCAAATTTTCGTTGCAAGTCGAATTATTTATAACCCTACTCGTCTTACCCATCATCTTCCATAAAATACACAGATGTTACATCCAAATTCAAAAACAAACCTCACCCAATGGTGTGTTTTTGCAAAATTATTAACAACCAGCGACCCGCTCCGGCTCGTCTGGATATAATATATTAATGTGGCGTTATTTTGTTTAAGATAGTCAAAAACCATTTTGTTTTTGTTTTGACAAAAAATAATTTACCAATTTTAGAATAAAATATAGTCTAGATCCCTCCTGACTTTTAGAAGATTTATTCACAATCTGTTCCAGCATTCCACAGATTAGCCAGACAGACAGACAGACTAACTGTCAGTAATTTAAAAAATACAATAATGTCTGATCTTAACAAAACTAATTATTTCAATAACACAGACACTTTAATTTTACTAATTATGAATAAATGTTTAGAATTAAACTGAGTCCACGCAGTTCAGTATCCTACAGATAATTTCATGGCATCAGATTGGTGATTACATACCTTCAACGCTGCTGCCTGTCGCCGGTTCGAGTACTTTACATGTGACTTAATCGATATGGTACAACGCTATCTGTTGGAGTGCATAGCAGTTTTCCGACATTTCGCCTCTTACGACTCCCACAGAATGAAACCGTTACCGTTACAGCCTATTAAAGTCCACTGCCGAACATTGGCCTCACATGTAGATTGCCTTATAGAGAGGATATTTGCCATAGTTGCCACGCTTTGCAAGCGGGTTGGCAACTACAGTTTATTTTTTATTTTTAGTCGTTATTAGGCAGACACAAGTTGTGTCTGAAGTCGAGTCTTTGCTGAACAGAGTCTCGGATTGGGGGCGACTAAATCTAGTCCAGTTTAACCTCCAGAAGACACAAGTTTGCGCGTTAACCGCTAAAAAGAACCCCTTTGTCGTATCTCCTCAGTTTCAAGGCACTCCCCTTGTTGCCTTAGCCAGTATCGGAATCTTCGGCGTCGATATATCGAGTGACGTGCAGTTTCGTGGTCACTTGGAAGAGAAGGCCAAATTGGCCTCTTAAAAGCTTGGCGTGCTCAGCAGAGCGGGACAGTATTTTTTTTTGGCGGTGTGTCGGCGGGACCGGCACACCACCTGCAACTTTACAAAGCGCAGGTTCGGCCGCACATGGAATACTGTTCCCATCTCTGGGCTGGGGCTCCCCAGTACCAGCTCCTTCCACTTGACCGCATCCAGCGCAGAACGGATCAAATCGTCGACGACCGAGTGCTTTCCGATCGGCTCGATTCACTGGCACTGCGAAGAGATGTTGCATCTCTTTGCATTTTCTTTTGCATATACCATGGAGAGTGCTCTGAGGAATTGTTCGGATTAATCCCAGCCGCCAAATTTCGTGAACGTACTACGCGGCAAACGTCCCGATATCATCCACACCATCTGGATGCTTGGCGGTCCACCACTGTACGTTTCAAGAGGATTTTTCTTCCGCGTACAACCTCTCTGTGGAATAGTTTACCACCAGCGATTTTTCCGGACCGATACGACCTGGGGACCTTCAAGAAAAGAGCGTACTCCTTTCTAAAGGGCCGGCAACGCACCTGCAATTCCCCTGGTGTTGCGGTTGATCATGGGCGGCAGTAGTCACTTAACATCAGGTGAGCCGCATGCTCGTTTGCCCCCTCTTCTATAAAAAAAGACACTGCTGCCCACCGCCTGATTTGTTTCCCTCTGTCGCGTCTTACCACACCCATGGCATGATATGGGTTAGTGGATGTTCTTACATCGCCACTACTCTGAAATTCTTACACCAGAACATAATGAAATGAGGTGGTGGATTTCTTAAACCGCCACTTTTCAGCATATTTAATATAAAGATAAAGCCAAAGGTGGTATAATTAATGAAATTACCAGTAAAAGATAACAAAACAGTTATGTCCCGGGATATTGACTATGGTAATGTCTTGCAGTGGGCTTTTAAAAGGATATAGTAATATATTGTGGCCGTCGGTAAGGCGCCTCGCTGACGGCAGAATCGTTACACTCAATAGCTCGAGGGTCCTCACTCACGAGTCTATTTTGATGAAGCTGTAAAGGCCGCAGGGCCAACAGCATACACTTTCAGAAAAAAAATATCACACGGAGCGTTGGCCGCTCCACCTTGCCCGGCGGGAGATTTTCCCTTTTCCTACCTCGGCCACAGTGGTGACCACTTGACTTGATATGAACACGAAACCAACAACCTTCTGATACTATAATTTCAAATCTTCGTCATTATCCTCAAGAACACCTATCATTCACTCCTGAAAATCGTCTTCTGCAGTCTTCAGTTCCTGCAAGCCAGTCCAACTTGTCTTCTCGACTTACCGCAGATTTATAAGGCAGACTTCTGGCACTTGCTCCGGCACATAGTTCTCACAGGCATCACTTGCAAGTGCGTAGTAGGCATGCATTACACACCGGCATATCGTTCGCACTGGCGTCACTTACACTTACGCACACAGCATGCATTCCCCACCGGCATTAAATACGCACCGGCAATCGGATTTTATAATGTTCAGTGCAACACTGGAATAGTAATGCTTCCTGTTCCTTCAAGCTACTCTCTGCTCTACAGTGTTCGGCAGGGCTCTGAGCCATACTGCTCGCCTTGCTTCACAACACTCTCGCAGATTACTTGCCTTCTTCTCGACTCACCGCAGACTACAAGACAAATCCCCTGCCACTTGCAAATTCGTCGACAACTAGATTGCAATATCGACCTCCGGTCTGAGCAGGGGGTGATGTGGCGGCGCTGTCGTCGCGCCACAAGCGAAAACACATCGAAGCCTAAATCGCGCAATCATAGTTCCGAAGTGGAACAGTATATCCATATTAATATTTGTTGGTTTGTCCTGATTTCACGTCGCAACAGAGCGTCGGCATGGCATGATTTTTTGTATGGCGATAGTTCGGTGGCTGTAGAGTGATATAGGTTACTTTTTTCCGCGGAAAAACATCTCATTCCCGTGGGAAAATAGAATATGTTGCAAAAGTTTGTCCTTCTTTAACGTCGCAACAGAGCGTCGGCATGGCATGAATTTTGGTATGGGGATAGTTCGGTGGCTGTAGAGTGACAAAGGCTACTTTTTTCAGCGGAAAAACATATCATTCCCGTGGGAAAATCGAATATGTTGCAAAATTAAATTGAGCTAGGTAGTGCCACCGTCATTCTACAAGACGGACGACGGTACGATGGACAAATACAGAAGGTCAGAATATCTAGATTATTATGTCTATTTTACCAAAATTAAGATAAAAAATGTATGGATCTGTATTTTTCCACGCAGGACCGGGAAGGGAACGATAAGAAACATAAAATTCACCAGCTGATTTTCTTCAAACGTTTTGGTGCATTGTAATTCACAGAATATTCGATAACCTCGCAGACGATATTAAGTAATCCGTTGATGCTCTGCCTACCCCGCAAGGGTTACAGGCGTGATTACAAATATGGATCAGAAATACCATCACCACCTGTCACGCTTTCACCCTTAACATTACTTAACTGTGGTAGAAACAGTTCTTAGTAATCCTATTAATTTATAATATAATTAATTATTAATAAGCCTTAGTAATATTTATTGAACGGAAATGAATACGGTTCTTATATGTGGTTATGAGTGAATCGGTATTACAATAAGAAAAATTGTGCAAAATTATAAGAAAAATATTTTTTGAGAGTTCTTATTAACAAACGTATACATAGTTTAAATTGATTCCGCTAGATGTCGTTACAAGGTTTTTAAAACGCGGTAAAGAAATGTTTCCTGACATGTACTTAATTCCCGCCGTTGAGCCTCGCGTCAACTTATAGTGCATACGGTACCTATACGCTTAAATTGTTTCTATTTCGTAGCTTATTCGACTACCTGCTTTCGATTTCGGTTGTTTGTTATTTGCTTTTTGATTTGGTTAAGGTTGAATGGATTTATATTGGCTTTCATTTTCGGATTTGTGTATTTTCTTTGATCGGTTTTGTTGATTTGGTTGGTATTCCTTTATACATATTTAGACTCTGGCTTTGATTTTGGATTTTGTTTATTTAGAATCGTGAATTGGTTTTCGTTGTTTTAGGTTGTTTAACAATATTTCAAAGGAATATTAATAGTATAGATAGTATATACGGTACCTATACACTTACTTCTTTTTTCGTTGGTGATATTTATATTGATTACTGCTTTCGATTTCGGTTTTCTGCGATTTGTTTTGTGATTTGGTTTAAGTTGATTCGATTTTTTTTGGCTATCGTTTTCGGATTCGTGTTGTGTCTTGAATTGGTTTTGTTGTTTTGATTTTAAAAAATATTTAAAAGGAATATTTATTCCTTTTAGATATTTTGGATTTGCTTTTAAAAAAAATATTTAAAAGGAAATTTAATTCCTTTTAGGTATTTTAACGTTTTTTTTATAAATAGGTTTTTTGTTACTTCATAATGCTTCGCAAACGTAAGTCCAGCCTTTCAAGAGTATCTTCTCAAAGACAAGCGAAAAGATTAGCTCGATCGCTAGAATCTTTAGAAGATGCTGAACTGAGAAGGCAAGAACAAGCAGAGCGTCAGGCTGGTTTTTGAGCATCTGAGACACCTTCTCAACGTCAGCAAAGGCATCTTGAACAGACAGAGCGTCAGGCTGCTTTAAGAGCTTCCGAAACACCTTCTCAAAGTCAGGAAAGGCGTCTTGAACAGGTAGAGCGTCAAGCTACTTTAAGAGCTTCTGAAACACCTTCTCAAAGTCAGCGAAGGCGTCTTGAACAGGCAGAGCGTCAAGCTACTTTAAGAGCTACTGAAACACCTGCTCAAAGTCAGCAAAGGCGTCTTGAACAGGCATAGCGTCAAGCTACTTTAAGAGCTACTGAAAAACCTGATCAAAGTCAGCAAAGGCGTCTTGAACAGGCAGAGCGTCAATCTACTTTAAGAGCTACTGAAATACTTGCTCAAAGTCAGCAAATGCTATTCGAACAAGCGGAACGTCAGGCCGCCTTAAGAGCCGCGGAAACACCTGATGAAACTCAACACAGACTCATTGAGCAAGCTGAACGTCAATCTACTATAAGGGCATCTGAAATACCAGAACAGACACAGGCGCGAAGAGATGCAAATGCGTAGCTCCAAGCTGAACGTCGACAAAATTTTCAAAGAAACAATTGGTCGGTTTTTAATGACGCAGCATTCAATTATGATCCGTTGATTGATTATAAAAATCACAGGTTAGTTGTTATCGGACTGATGGACAAGGCGTGTCGATTTTGCAGCGCTTTAAAATGGACAGATGAGACCGCAGGCATGTGCTGTTCCAATGGCAAAGTGTCTCTTCCGTTACTAGGGGAACCAGAAGAACCTTTGAAAACTCTCTTTTTATATGATGCTAATGAGTCACGGCGCTTTTTAAACAGGATCCGGAAATATAACTCATGCTTTCAAATGACGTCCTTCGGAGTTGACCGGGAAATAATAATGCCGGGATTTTCGACTACATTTACGGTGCAAGGGCAAATTTATCATAGAATAGGTTCACTTTTTCCAGCTGAAAACGAACAGCATAAATTTTTACAAGTATATTTTATAGGTGACGAAGAAATTGAGGTAGACGGTCGCTGCCAATTTATCCAGGGAGTTGAGAGAGACACAGTGTTCAAAATTCAAAGATTCTTGCATGAACGTAACATTTTAGTCAAAACATTTAAAACTGCTTTAGAATACCTACCTGAGGAGGATTATAAAGTCGTCATTCACGCAGATCGGACCCCTCGAGGAGAGCATGAAAGGCGCTACAATGCACCTTTGATAAACGAAATAGCAGCCGTAATTAGTGGTGATCAATTTTCTTCACGAGACATTGTCTTGCGAGCACGTGATGATACGTTGCAACGGGTAGCCGATACACACAAGTTTTATGACGCTCTGCAATACCCATTGATTTATTGCAAAGGACAAGAGGGTTATCATTTTCAAATTCCACTCATTAACCCGGTCACAAAGGAGCCTACTCCGAACAAAAAAGTATCATGTATGGATTTTTATGCGTATCATATGAAGTTGCGAGAAAATGATTTTAACCTCTTAGCCCGGTGTAGACAATTATTTCATCAATTTTTGGTAGACATGTATGTGAAGGTAGAAAGTGAACGTCTCCGTTATATATCTTTAAATCAAAAAAAGCTGCGCGTTGAGAATTATATACATTTACAAGATGCAGTTTCTAGCGACGCCAATGTAAACCCCAGAGATTTAGGTAAAATGGTAATTCTGCCCTCATCATTCGTTAACAGTCCCCGCTACCTACATGAGTACACACAAGACGCATTCGCCTATGTACGAACTTACGGAAGACCTGATCTTTTTGTTACTTTTACTTGCAATCCCACATGGAAAGAAATAACCGAGGAGCTAATGCCGAGCCAAAAAAGTACTGACAGACACGATTTAGTTGCTAGAGTATTTAGATTAAAAGTTAAAAATTAATGTATGTAATTAATAAAGGGAAAATTTTCGGAGAGGTGCAGTGCTTCATGTATTCAATTGAATGGTAAAAAAGAGGATTACCGCATGCCCACATTCTAATATGGCTTAAAGAGAAGTTGCGGCCCAGCCAAATAGACGACTAAATAAGCGCCGAGATTCCGGATCCTGAGCAAGATAAAGAATTGTATGATACCATCGTCCGAAATATGATTCACGGTCCATGTGGAGCACGAAATTCAATATCGCCATGTATGAAAGAAGGAAAATGTACAAAGAAATTCCCTAAACAGCTATTAAAAGAAACAGTGCACAATGACAATGGCTACCCTTTATACAGACGCAGAGCTCCTGAAGATGGTGGCAGGAAAGTTACGTTAAGTAGTAATCTCGCTCTGGAGCGTTCGAAACCTTAGATAACAGCTGGATTGTCCCGTATTCGCCCATTCTATGTAAAATGTTTAATGCCCACATTAATGTAGAAGCATGTAGCTCTGTCCGCGCAATCAAGTATATCTGTAAGTACATAAATAAAGGAAGCGACCAAGCAATATTTTATTAATTCTCAGGAGTGAAGGTGAGGCAAATCCCGTTAATGAAGTACAGACCTTTCAAGCAGGGCGTTATGTCAGCAGTAACGAGGCAGCGTGGCGTCTCCTTGGCTTCCCTTTACACGAAAGGCACCCAACAGTTACTCACCTTGCTGTGCACTTAGAAAATGGAGAGCGTGTATATTTCACCGAAAGAAATTTCCAAGAAAGAATTGCATCACCGCCAAAAACTACACTAACAGCCTTCTTTCAACTTTGTCAAACCGACCCCTTTGCAAAAACGTTGTTATATTCTGAAGTCCCGCGCTATTATACTTGGAACACATCTAGGAAGGAGTGGAAACGCCGTATTCAAGGCGCGCCTGTTGCAAATTGGCCCGGTGTAAAGTCATCACATGCCCTTGGTCGTGTGTATACCGTCCATGTAACTAATTTTGAATGTTTCTGTTTACGATTGCTGCTACACCATGTTCGCGGTCCTACAGGATATAAAGACCTTAAAACTGTCAACGGTCAGGAATGTGCAACTTATAGAGAAGCATGTGAAGCTCTGCATCTTTTAGAAAACGATAATCACTGGGATGAAACCATGGGGGAAGCTGTGCAGTGCCACCAGCCAAAATTAGGGATCTTTATGCAACTCTCATATCATCTTGCGGACTATCTAATGCAGATGAATTGTGGGACAAATATAAAGAGTACATGACGGAAGATATTTTGCGAAGCTTACAGCAGACACACGCGAACATAACATACAATGAACACATTTATAATGAAGCACTTGAAAAAACACTTGAATATAAAGTAATGGCAATGGTAGGCAAAAAATTAAGCGACTTTGGAATGATAAGCCCTCAGCGAATAACCAAAAATGAACTAAGTGATGAAATTATACGTGAAACAAACTACGATATACCAGCTTTGCAGCAGCAAGTAGCCGAATTTGTACCGCGCTTGCTTCCCGAACAAAAACGAGTTTTTGACAAAGTATTAGGACAAATTGAATCTGGAAATGGTGCACTTTTCTTTTTGGAGGAACTGGGAAGACATTTTTGTTAGATTTATTATTAGCGCAAGTACGGAAAGATAAAAACATTGCTGTGGCCGTAGCTTCCTCCGGTATAGCCGCCACGCTGCTAAGCGGGGGCCGCACTGCGAATTCTGTTTTAAAACTCCCTCTAAATCTAGCCCAGGAAGAATCGCCGATCTGCAACTTTAGCAAAAATAGTGCACGAGGTATGATGCTATGACAGTGCAAACTTTTAGTGCGGGACGAAAGTACAATGTCGCATAAAAAAGCTGTAGAAGCACTAAATCGAACGCTTCAGGATTTGCGCAGCAATACCGATGTAATGGGACGAATGGTGGTTTTACTGACTGGTGACTTTCGCCAAACTTTACCTGTCATTCAAAAGGGCATACCTGCAGATGAAATTAAAGCATGCCTCAAGTCGTCTATTTTATGGAACAAGGTGACAAAATTAACTACGAATATGAGAGTGCATTTGTATAATGATATCAATGCTGGACACTATGCTGACACACTATTAAAAATTGGTGATGGGTGGTTGGAAACGGATGCTGAGGGCTGCGTTAAATTGACGAGAGATTTTTGTAATTTAGTACAGAGTCATTCCGAATTAATTGCGAGCATTTATTCAGATTTAACGAACAACATGCATGAAGACAAATGGTTATGTGAAAGGGCGATTCTTGCACCATAAAATGAGAGCGTTAACAAAATAAATTCAGATATATTAAGCGAAGTAGCAGGAGAAATAACAGAGTATTTGACAGTAGACACAGTTATGGACACTGAACAGAGCACTTCATATCCCGCAGAGTTTCTAAATTCTCTAGAGTTGTCAGGTGTGCCCTCACATAAGCTTCAATTAAAATTAGGCGTCCCAGTCATGCTAATGCGAAATTTAGATGCTCCTCGGTTATGTAACGGGACAAGGCTACGTGTGACACACCTTGCACGCAACATAATCGATGCTACAATTTTGATAGGCGTAGAAAAAGGTGAAAATGTTATTATACCACGGATCCCTATAATTCCCACAGATCTTCCTTTTCAATTCAAAAGGTTGTAGTTCCCTATTAAGCTCAGTTTTGCAATGACAATTAATGAAGCACAATAGAATAGCTTCGAACTATCACACGGAGCGTTGGCCGCTCCCCGGGCAGAACACCTTGCCCGGCGGGAGACCTTCCCTTTTCCTAGCTCGGCTACAATATAAATAAATAAAAAACTAAAGAATTACTTGTATACTGCCTCGTAGGTATATATTTGTCGCTGACACCGAGAATCTCGATTTTGAACCTACTATCCGGCGGCAGCGGGTCTGTTGTCGTACTAAGTGGGCGCCGATCACACAATATGTCGTCGCAAAAGCATAATTTTAAAGCCAGAAGTAAAATGAACACCTCCAAAAAGTAACCTGGAATGAGAAAATAAATTCACTATATAGCACGTACTACATTAAATATACTACATAGTTGATCTTGTTTCTCTTAAGATTTATGAATATTTTTTGAACTATAACTAATACTAGTTTTTAAAACATCTGCCCGTGACCGATTTGGGTACCTATATTTTGGCGTAAACGAGATAGTATACCGTAATCTTATTTTATAGATTAACGGTAACAAATGAACACACAGTCCACCTGATGGTAAGTGAATAGTTTGGCCCATAGATATCAACGTCTATTCTCGATTAAGAATCAAAATGCAGATGCGTTGTTACCCTTGAGAACTAAGACAGAATGCCTCGTTGCCAATAAAATTGGTCTCCAGTTCTCTACACTCACTGAGCTGCTATCTTACGCTGGTATGCTGTGAGAACGTAGTACTTGACCGGTCGAGCCAAGTCATTTGTGTTACAATCATAATGTAGCTGCAGCACGGCTCTACCACTTACCGATCGTTTGGTACTACGCCTTTGAAAAATAATGTACCTTGCAAGCCCTTTACAGAAATCTAGGAAAATGAAACATAGCGATAGAAAATAAAGCATGAAGGTTAGTAATTTTCTTAAAAAGATTTTTTTTCAATTAAGTGAAAAAATTCTTAGCACCCCCTGTAGAGATGGAGTAACGAACTGGTAAGACATGCAGGAAGTCGATGGATGCAGGTGGGTTAGAACCGTACTTTGTGGCATTCCTTGGGTTCAGTAGTGGACTTGTGAAGGGCTGTTGCTGCTGTGAATGATGAATGAATAAATTCCATTCTCCAAAGACGTAAATACAAAAAAAATAAGTTTAAGAAACAAAACTAAGAAAAAGGTTTAAAAAATAAGAAATATGTTGCAAGATTGGATCTCTAGTAAAGTCGCTGTTGTTGAAATGTGAAACGATAAGGATAACATCGTTAGTGTTGTTACTTCACTCAAAGGTAATTTTGATATACTATACTAACTTGGTGTCTGTGACAGGATATACAGGATTATTTTGCAATAACCGGCCAAATTTGCAAAAAAGGTTCATTATGTAACTATATTCCTTATTCTAAACCTAGGCAAATGTTGAAGAAAACTTAATGAAAAAAAATCTCAGACATTCTATCCTTTTTGTCTTTTAAATTCAAAATGCACGGTAATGTATATTTTAACTGATCTTAATGCGCACGAAAACATTCGTAAGGGTCGATTGGTAGGCAAAAACGTTGTTCGCCGTGTTACCAACTCTATCAACTTTTCGGTAGATCTACCGAAAAGTTGATCTTTTAGTATCTAACTCCTATCTACTACCATGCAAAAAAATCAACCAACTTTTCAAATTTTTGAAAAACTTTAGTGTCATATCCGCAAATATTATATTAATGCCTTCAATTTTTTTTCATCAATGTATGTTTTTATTTACCTGATCCCTTAATGAGTTCATTGAATATTGAGATTGTAGTATCTATAACTCCTATCTACTACCATGCAAAAAAATCAACCAACTTTTCAAATTTTTGAAAAATTTTAGTGTCATATCCGCAAAAATGATATTAACGCCTTCAATTTTTTTTCATCAATGTATGTTTTTATTTACCTCATCCCTCAATGAGTTCATTGAATATTATAAAGAATAGCGACAGGACATTACTTTATGATCTGACCAAAGAGAATATAATCACTACGTTTAAGCAGCGGAACTTCCTTAGTAATAGCGTTTGATGGGCCAAATATCAGTAAGTCCCAGCCGGATATCACGCAGAAACTAACGGAGCGCAAAGATGACCTGAAGCAAAAAATTGCTGCTTGGAGGAAGCGGGTTCGACGATTTACCGAGAAGTCAAGGCGATTGAACCAGATTCGTCTCTTCCACAGTGATCAGAAGAGGCTCTATAAATCATTGGAGCGACAAATGGTAAATGGCACGGGCCCACCACCGGATCACGCCGCCACTGTGGCATTCTGGCGTGGTAGTGGTCAGAGCCCGTAAGCTACAGGGAGGGCCCCTGGACGGAAGTTGTGACTGATCGTGGGGCCGTATGGAAGCAGGAGTTCCACGGGAGGTTTTACAAGGCTCTACATGAGCCTTTCGTTGATACAGTCGCCTCCCTCAACTGGCTACGTTTCGGTGATCTATTCGGGGAAACCGAGGGTTTTGTCTGTGCAATACAGGACCAGGTTATCAAGACTAGCAACTATCGAAGATACATACTAAATGATTGCACCGTCGATATATGTCAAGCTTGCCGTCACGTCATCCCGGTGTCACTTAGGCATGGCCGAGGATTGTTTCGGTTGTTCGGCGCTTTCTTACTCTAAGTACTTGCACGGGCACAACCTATTAGCCAGGATGTTATACCAGGAGCTCGCTCTGAAATACGGTCTCGTGGATCGGAAACTGCCTTATTATAAGTGCTTGCCGGAAGCCGTGCTCGAAAATGACCGCGCCAGACTCTACTGGGAACGAGCCATCATCACGGTCAGGACTATTTTTGCCAATAAGCCTGATATTGTGCTCATGGTCTGGACATAGTCAAGGATATTTTTGGTGGACATTACGATTCCGTATGACGTGAATTTCATGAATGCCGAAACAGATAAGCAAACAAATTATCTGGACCTGGCTCACGAGGTGACAAACATGTGGGGTGGTCTGCAGACCGAAATTATTCCTGTAGTCGTCTCTGCGAATGGACTAATCCCGGTCAGCCTCTCGGGTCATCGAGGTGACTGGGACGCCGTGACGGACCGTTCCGAGCTCAAATGCAGAAGGCAGTGCTCCTCGATACCGCTCGCATCGTCTGCCGGTTTCTTTCCCTTTCCCCCTAATCCTTGGTCTCCCTTTCCGAGAGCTATCATCTGGTTGGCCTTTTATTTATTTACTTTTTAATAACTTCAGTGGGAAGTTGAAGACATAAAAAATGGGTCCGATTTTGCAAATTGGAAATTTTAACATATCTCCACGTTTCAAGGTCTTTAGAGTCGAATAGTAAGGTTTTTAAGAGGATGTCCATGTGTGCACATGTACGTATGTATGTATATTCGGATTCAATTTTAGCCTCGTGTATCTAGATAACAAAGAGTGATATTGACATGGGACTAGTTTCATTTAACGCATAATTATGGAACTTAGACCTCATTACATTTTGAGCAAAATCGGTCAAGTCTTTTTTGTGCCGAATGAAAAATTGTATATTATATTAATAAAACATACGATATTTTTTTATTTTTTCCACTGGGAAGTTAGTCGTGTGGACCTTTAGACCTAAACCAGGTATGACCCGAAATGTATGGCTTTTTTATTTATGTAAGTATATTAAATATATACTTATGTATATTAAATTATTTTATTTATCAATTAAAAAAGACGGCTCCGTGTCGCCGTGGCTTAGCAATGAGTTACAGCGCTAAGGGCCGCGGGTTCGAATCCCGCACGGAACAAGCATTTGTATGGCCTACAAGTAATTGTTCCGAGTCTGGATGTTTGTCCTTGTGAAATTTATGTTTGTAAACTGCCCCCACGATACAGGAGAAAATCATAGTATGGAGGTAACGTTTCTTTAGAAAAAGATTTAATTAAAAAAAATCCATTTATATATTTATTCAACCCAACCAGATGAGAATATTCTATTAATACCCCGAAAATAATAATATACTCTTCGTCACTTGTTT
Organism: Parnassius apollo; assembly: GCA_907164705.1. Taxonomy (NCBI): domain Eukaryota; kingdom Metazoa; phylum Arthropoda; class Insecta; order Lepidoptera; family Papilionidae; genus Parnassius; species Parnassius apollo. The sequence continues at coordinate 1,029,641 of CAJQZP010000795.1, read as the reverse complement.
ACAGCATTTTGACGCATTTTGTTATTAAAAGCTTTTATATAACTTCACTTGTATGTATGCCCTGGAATTTTTTACGGCTAGTCAAGCGCAAAATTATCCAAAAATATAATTATAAAATTATAAAAAGTCCAAAATATATAAAATAAGGTTTTTAACGATGTAAGTATGGTATATTTTTTCCTGTACGGAAGAAAAAACCAAATCGGACCAAGAATAGATTTTTAACATTGTTAACGTATTTTAAAGAAAATATATATTTTAATGATACATAGTAATAAGTGTTTTGCGCAATCAAATGGTTTAGATAAATCAATAAACACATTAAGCGTAATTAGTGTGTTTGTGTGCTTCTTACGAGTAGCACTATTAATGGGTTCCTGTGTAAAAAGAAACTCATGATTGACAGGTAATCATGCCTAACATGTTAAAGGCTTGTTGAGTTACTACAAGTAAATTCAAATACTGTAACTGCCACAGTATTGAATTTTTTTATGTCTTCATAAAAAATAAGACAGGATGTGTTTTCGAAGCTTTCAAAACAAAGAAAAATGTACATACATTTTGACATTTTAAGTATAAATAATTAAAGAATTTTGTATGAACATCCTTTGTCAATTAGAATTTTAAAAAAAACTTAACTCACCCATTGATATTGATATCATTTAGTACACAACTGTTTACTAACGTGTTAACAGGTCATTCTGACGGGTTGGAATACTAGGCGATTGCCGTAGCGCCGGCCGGTGGCTTTTAATTAATGTTAAATTGTTACATCACAGTTTAAATTGCCCCGCCTCCACATCCTTTACAGTTTCCACCAAAGAGAATATATTCAGTACGTTTAGTTTCCACTGTCCTTTCGAATGACGTTTTGTGCGAACTTCAACTCTATTTCATTGAGCTAATAGAAAATAGGCCATTACGAAGCGACAGAAGAGGGCAGAGGAATGTAAAAATTCAACTACGATAAAAAAAATCGGGAGAACAATAAAACGCCTTTGACCTAAGCAACTTCGTTTATTTTCAACTATTTTAATTAATAAACGTACGTATAAGTTTTAGTAAAAAATCTGAAAATCTATACAAATAAATATAAATTGAAATGTCTGTTTGTAATGTCAAAATAACAGCTTTTTACTAAATTCATATAAAATTATATGTGTTATTAATATATATATATCAAAAAACATTTAGAAAAATTATCGATCTTAGGAATCACATAAAAAAATTAATTCAAAACATGCTTCTGAAAAAGAAAAAACTGCTGACGCATTAACCAGTTACCAACCTAATGATCCTAAGAATTCCTCTGGAGTAGAGTTAGATCATTACTTAACGGTACCAAGGACCGCAAGAGATGCAAATCTATATAAATGGTGGGTTTCTAATAAATACCCTACCTTGGGAAAAGTTGCGGCTCAACACTTATCAACACTCGCCAGTTCAGTGTACAGTGAACGGCTTTTTTCAGAGGCTAATTTTTATTATAGATTCTTATGTACGTTCTCAATATTTCCCATGTTTCTGATGTTTTAATGTGTCTAATATTTTTTGTCTTTATTTTTCTCTGGAATACAATTAAGGCCGAGTACTCGATACTCGGGCGTTAATACTCGGTGTTCAACCGAACCCTAAAAAAAGGCTGAATCCGCCGAGTACCGAATCCAAACCGAGTACTTGTCCCATGTCTAATATATATATGGTACAGATAACAAAAAAAAAACAATTTTTAAAATATTCGTCTCTCTGTCTGTCTGTTACAGTTAATCTCCGAAACAGCTGGACTGATTTTGACGCAACTTTCACTGGCAGATAGCTGATGTTATAAAGAGTAATTAGGCTACTTTTATTTTAGAATTATGGTTCCGTGCAAATGAATTAAAACCCATGAAATTCAAACTTAATGAATTCCATGCGGACGAAGTTGCGGGGTAGGTCTCAGTTTTGCCTATGGGCATTATAAAAATAAATCATCTCTGTAAAACTATTATGGAGGAAAACTAATAAAGTATTGTCAAATTCATCTGATGGTGGAATATCTAGCAGTAGGTTTAAAAAGGGTTATTTGTTAAGAAGAATGGCAGGTATCATAAAATCGCTCGTTATTTATTTCAAGCCTCGGAATAGAGTGATAACTCTTTAAACTTTCATGCATTTTACTCCCATATTTTTCTGAATCGCTTTAAAATACAAGGGTTTATAGAGTTCGATTTTTATGTGGGCTAAATACTGATGATTAATACTACTTATTATAACTTGTATTATATAGGTCAATGTGTAAGGATATGCCAAAAAAAATTTTTTTTGGTGTGAAATAACTGCATCAGTAGGAATACATGCATGGTTTAAAAGAATGTAATGTATGAAAATCTGCGAATAAGCGGTTGTGGAATAAATAAAACAACGATATTCTAATTTTTTTTAATTTTAAAATAAACAATTATTTAAACTTATGTATTATTAGCTCTCAGCAATAAAAGGAGGGCTCTTTGCCTAGCTTTGGGGCGCATAAAATATATTATTTTATTATTACAAATTACTGTATACTTAAATTTCTTATATTATTTTTCTTTATTATTCACTGACATTATTTAATAGTTTGTTCTTAACTAATACGTTAAATAAACAAAACAATTGAGGTGGAAGTTGTTTACCGTAATTTAATTTGAATAAAATAATAAAATTACAATTAATTTAAAACTAGATAAAATTACAGTAAAAAAACTGATACCTATAATTAATATGCAGTATAATTTAAAATTTGATCAGGTGTTCTCTCCTACGATTTCCACGGATAACTCAGGATCGCTCAGCTGAAAAATTATGCGTTCAGTTATTGTTATTTTCAACATACACTCAACCCACAACAGATTTTTGCAACAGTTTCCACATCAATAATGTCTGAGTGTGGTAACACATAATAGGGAGCTTTTAAAAACTTTAATGGGCAACACTTTCTCCCAGGACAAGTAAAAACTTATGTAAGTGTGCAGTCATTATAAATTCGTGAATTAATTAATTTCGCGTTATGATTGCAATCCCAAATTTTTTATCCTAATAATATAAATTATCAAATAAATACTATTACACATTATTGTCATGTAGTGTTAGCATAAGAGGATCGACTACCCCATATCATCCCGTGGGTGTCGTAGACGACAGAGGGAAATGAACAAGAAGTGGGCAGCAGCATCTTCCTGGTAACAACTCAAAATAATAAGAGACTGCGGTTTTCGAGCCGCCTGCCACGCGTTGCAACTATGGCAATTAATATGATATGTATTTAAACACATATGATCAGCAGATAAAAACACCCAGACCCGAAGAATTATTAGAAGGCCACACAAACACTTGATCCGTGCGTGATTCGAACCCGCGGGTCACAGCGGCGCAGCCAAACGCTTAGCTTAGTGCACGTTAACTTAATTGTGCATCGTAACAGAACATTGATGATATATTTTTTTATGTAAAATTGCTTGGTATGTTTCGGAATGAGCAGAGGGGAGAAATTAAGTGCAATGTAGACGGATACGTCGAGTAATAAAGTTGTGGGTAAAAAGGGCACGACCATGTCCTTACCTGTTAGCATTTCGTTAGAGAAATCATCGGAACAGACGTCCTCGCATTCTATTCTTTCAAATGTGTCATAATGGAGCTTGCAATATTTCGGAACCTCCTTAGTCGCTGTATATTTAGCCTATTTAAAAGAAAATATAACTAGATTAAGATTGACAAACTCTTATACTAGTGATTATATCTTCTCTCTCTCTCTCTCTCTTTTTTTTATATATATATATATATATATATATATATATATATATATATATATATATATATATATATATATATACACACACACACAAATGGTGTTGCTAAAATGCAAAACCGGCTTGTGAGCTTTTGATGATTTTTGTGTGTTTTTGAATGGGGTCTCTAAGATGGTTTTAATTCACATTTGTACCCGGTAGATGGCGCTGTTGTCGAGATCCAGAAATCACCCGTGACGGATGATGAAGCCGAGGCGGATCGCTGGAGTAAAGCTGCAATATTTATACTCATGCAAACAAATAACTCTCCTGAGCTTAATAGAAGCCAGTTATTTGAATGTAACAGACAGACATTTCAATTTTATTTATACGTATAGATACATAGATTAAGGCGTCGTAGGTTCGCTTAGGTAAGTTCTAGTTTGAGTAACTTTTCAATAAGAATTGTGTAACTTTACATGGTATGGCCACGCTGCTTCTGTAATAACGTTGCCGCACGAATGGGTCGGCTCAATCGGGGAAAGGACCACGCTCTCACAGAATAGCAGCGGGAAACACGCTGCTGTATGACGAGTGTAAAATAACTGAGACCCTCTTTACTAGCAACGAGGCATTGGTCTATAGATGTAACAATGTATCCAAATTTTGATTCTAAATTGAGGATAAATGTATGTAGTCTTTTTATGGGCTACACCATCTACTTACCATCAGTTGGACTGTAAAGCCTTTGCCTTTATCACCCTAACTAATATTAAGAAAGGAATTGCCAAGAAGCGCATTCTCAATAGGACTTAGAGTGACCAACTTACATAAGGATCATATTTTTCAACAGCAATACCATCGACTAAATGATATCGCTCCCGCCACTTGTACCCGACGACCTGACCGTCGATACACTCGCCCTCACACTCACTCCACTCCTGCCACTGTGACATGGGACAGTCCTCGGGTGACTCGGTGTCCGTAACTACAGGATTCTCGCTGTAATTGAATTATTTACTTTATAAATTTAGGCCGACAGCTAAAAAAAGTATAAAGACAAGAAGGCAACCATCTTTCAATCCATCATGTTAATATTTAATAGCATCAAATCAAAGCGAAAAAATTGGATTATATTAATTTTTTTATGATTTACACGATTACAAAATAAGAAAAGTAAAGTTGCTATTATAGCACAATATACATATTCAACTTTTTGTAGGTAATTGTATTTTTATCTTTTTCTATGCTTTATAGCCCGTTTACATTTTCGCAGCGGCGAGGTGAGTCGCGAGGCGAGCCACTCGCTGCGCTCGCATCGTAGGCGGTTTTTTAGGCGCGAGTCAAAGGGCCTCGCGAGGGATGCGAGCGTGGTATTTACACTCGCGCTCTTGTTTTAGTTGTTTTATGGCGCCCTTCCGTGAAAATCGTTATTTTTAAAGTTAAAACATTATTGAGGTTCTTTTGTTACAGAATAGACCTCTAAAATTATTTAGAATTTTATTCTATCATGTCAGCTACTATGCACATGCACGTCATTATCATATGTTGTTTGCCTTAATTTTCTACAATACCTACAAATATTTTCTTTTAGCAATATGTGTAATAAAAAATCTATATTTTGCTTTCAGCAGAGAACTGCAGCTATATTATAGTTGTAGCATAAATGGGTCGGATCGACCGGGGAGGACCACGCTCTCACAGAAAACCAGCGTAAAATAGCAGCTTAATACTGCTGTGTTACGTATAGTGAGTGTCGTAGACGACAGAGGGAAATGAACAGGAATATCCGGAGACACATTTTTACTGGCAACGAGGCATTCCATTATAGTCCTCAGGGGTAACAACGCATCTGCGTTTTGATTCTTAATCAAGGATAAATGTGTTTAATTTCCTTCTTTCTAAAATGGTCAAGCATCGATAAATACTTATTAAGGCAAAAGTTGATGCCGTTGCTGGATCAACGCAAAATGAACGCATCGCGAGAATGTAAACAGGCACTCGTTATCTCGTAACAACACGCGAGCTGCGAGGCGAGGTACGAGGCGAGGCGCTAGGCGAGAGTGTAAACGGGCTATTACTTGTAACAACACGTGCCACTGACGCGGCGGACTGGAGTAGCACAATTATACCCGATACCAAACTGTCCGTCATTTTATGCTGGAGGAAACCGTAGGTGTAACACTTAAATAATAGCCTTCACTACGAAAATCACACATACCAATACAAACAATAAACTAGCAATTTTACATACACATACATAGATCAATTTACACAGAATCGCTCGGAGACAGCGACAACTCGGCTACAGACTCGGATCAGTCACGTGAGCAATCTGCATATTGTATGAGAGCGAACGGCCTGTGTTGATACACAAGTCCGAAACAACAACGTAATTATTGTAATTTTTAAGTTTAAAGAGAAGTAAATAACAATAATTTGATTAAAATTACTTATGTATAAGAAAGTTAACGCCATCTTCTTGTAAATTTGACATGGCAAATCTCTTTTTACATACAAGAAACTATACAATTTAGGTATTTTTGTACAACACCGATTCAGACGAGCAGCCGCACTGCTCACAACACTAAATCTAGTTAGATTTAGTGTTGTGAGCAGTGCCGCTGCAACTAGTTTTATTGTACGCTTAGGGCCACATGGACTTATACTTTGACTGGGTATGACTACTCCCCTCTGATCTACCGGTGGCCCGTGTTGCTCTATGTAGTTTTATTGTTAATTGTTGTGAGGTACCTGTTAGCCTGCTTTTCTTTCCTAACGTTTACCCCATTCTTATTAGTTTTTAGGTAATATAGTACATACACATTACACACCAACAAATCTCAATTTTATTACATACCTATGCTATGCCTATGTGTTGCTTAATAATAGTGAATGACGCGTGCATTTCATAAAGTAGGTATATTAAAATGGGTAATTGAAAATTAAATTTCCAAATGTGGATTCTAATATTATTACTTTTAACAATTTACTTTAATTTCTTCCTTCCCTTTTAACCAATACAGTAGACGCGTACAGCGAAGAAGTGCAATAGATCCAACATCTGTGTTCCCATCTGATTAAAACAACAACGTGAGCGTCAAAGAGTATAACATAACCTCTACATTTATGTGTCCTTAGCTTTACCTTCTTGAGCTACATGACTATTTACCCTTAGGTGGAATAGTAGTCAAATTCTGGCTTATAGTTATTAAAATGCGCTAAAATTAATATATAATAAATAGGTGAATAGGTAAATAAATTTAAAGATATCATGTTATCTCAATGCTTATTAATAAAGCCTAATAAGAATACCTAAATTATAAACAATCACTAAAGAAATTCACTAACATAGAGTTCTTTTTCAATTATGACTGAGAGAGCTTTTTCAATTTATATTTATATTGAACTGTCCATCTGTTGATGATTGGCTAGTGTATCACATAGCCACCCTCAATTGGCTTTAAAAAAAGATGCGTCTTCAACCTTGATGCCAAGATAAAATGCACAACAGGCTGTAAATATACTGACTCTGACACTATTACCCCATCTATCAGGAAAATACAGCACACAATATAAATTTTTGAATAATCATTAAACCCGCTGTCTGAATATATATTATTGTATAGGGAACCTGTTGAGCCTTGGCACTATGTGTACCTAGCCTATTAGGCTCATTTCAAATATAGTCGTGATGCTAAATTGTATTGTCTATGGTATTCGGTACGTCCGTAGACAGAGAAACCTATAGACAAATTAACGCCTTCTTTCGCATTCGTACACGATAAAGATAGATTTATGCATACGTCTTGCATAGAAATGAGACAGAGCGGTGTGATTGTTTGTTCCTTTCTCCGTGCCGGTTTTTTTTTGTACTTTGACAGTTCGTAGCGATCTAAGGAGTTTCCAAGTTGGTTTAAGTGAAAAAAAAGTGTTTTGTGAGCTTAAGATTGGTAAATCTTGTTCAGTTCAGTTCTTAGAACAATTAAAATGTTTATCTAAATATGTTTAAAAGTCATAGAGATTATGGTATAACCTAAAACTACGTTATCGTCCTTTCTCACTCGAGGGCACGCATATCATTAGTCTACAAGTTTCTCTGTCTACGGGTACGTCACTACCAACTATTCAATGTGAAGTTAGTCACTTGCCGCCATTAAGTAAATGTTTGGTGTTATCGACGTTAAAACTTTTTTTGGCGAAAAAATTAAGTATTTCTTATTTACTTTGCAGCCGGATATTTTTAAAAGTATTATAATAATCACTTGACTTTTAGTTATTGGTTCTTTTATTTAATAAGTGTTAAAATAATCATAAGCTTGCGAGATAAGTAACCTCAAAATATTTGAAATCTACCGTTTTTTTGAAGTCGGAGTAGTGTTTACCTCGTTCACTGTCGATCAGTTGTACCTTGATCAGTGGCCAAGGTACAACCTGGAAGTTGTAGGTACTTTGGCCAGTAGAATATTTTTTTAAAATTATTTCACATTCAAGTAACATATTCCTAATCAAATACATTTATTATTTCAGGAACCATGCCTAGAAGCAAACAAAATATGGATAATCTAACAAATGTCTTTAAAATGAATAAGGAGAAAAAATTCTCAACCTTCACTGCTTCCAAACATTTTGGAATACCAAGAACAACTTCGCATCGTCATCTAAAGCACTGTATGGAAAAAGGTAAGGATGTAAGCAGGTTACACGAAAACCTTGCAGTTAATCAAGTTTTTGATCGTATTGAAGAACATAGTCTGGTTGACAATATAATACTCGTAAAGATGCAGCACTCTTACAAGTTAGATTGGCTCTAAAAGACGTGAAAGTACTTGCATACCAATTTGCAAAAGCGAGCGGAAAAAGTACCCTAAGAATTGGGATACAAATAAAAGGAGAAACAGTCTATAAATATTTTGGCAAAAAAAGTTAGTGAATAAAAACAGAATAAACAATTCAAATATCAATCTGATATTATCGGATCAAAAGAAGAATTCTATCAGAAACAGAAAGTAATGAAGGTTTTATCGACTATTCACTGAGTGGCACACATCTGAGGATGTCTCCAATAATAACAGCGAGGTTGAGAATCTACAGGCTGAACAAGTTAATGTTAATAAAGAAAATTACAATATTGGAGACTATGTTATATGTGTATACGAAGGTTTCTATTTTGTCGTAAAGATAGAATCAAATTCTGAGAAGGGTGTTTTACTGAAATCAATGCAAAAATCACTTAAAAACTGGAAATGGTTTGAAAATAAATGACAATACAGAAAAAAATTAAAACCCCGCAAAAGGTTAACAAAAACAGAGAAATTTATTATATTCCAGAGATACAGAAGTACTGCGATTTCTACTAAATGCTTAAGGCTGAATAGTATATCTAGATAATACTAGTGTTTTATAAAAGCTGGTCCTAATGACTGATTAAAATTTGAGAGCGAAATACTTAAGAATTTATAAAGTTGATTGTTTAAATATTTTATTTTCTATAATTGGTAAGCTATGTAGGTTATAATTATGTTGATTTGCTATAAAGGTAATATGTTACGTTATGTTTTAAAAAATGTACCCTAGGTAGGTTTATGTACTGAATAATTTTAAAGTTTGTCATGATAAAACAGTGATTAAAGGTTTGTCATTTTTTGTTTAAAATATTGTTTCTTAAGAAAAAAAATCTACGTTTATTATTTTAATTTTATTCAGAATTTGCTATTTTTTTGTTAAATATTTTACTAAACCGAATAAAACGATTTAGTTAAGAAAAGTTAATAGTCTAGGTACACCGTAGTACTGGCCCAGGTACATAGGGTGTGTTTTACCTTGGCCTTTATTACTTTATTTTTAATTTTTAAAACACACGTAAGTATGAAATATACATTCCTAATATTGTGGTGGTGAATACTCAAAAAGTTGACCCTTCAAAATATGCAAATATGGTTGATATACAAAACGTCAAATCACAATAAAAATGGGTATCCAAAAAACTGTCCTAGGTACAACAGGTTGCCCTACTGCTACTTTTAAAAAATCACAAAACACGCTAACTGAGATAAAATAAAAATTGATTAAGCTGTGTTAATTTTTATTTTAGGTTAATTGAGTTTTAGTTTATTGTACATACTGTGACTTAAATTTATATTCAGTATGTTATACTTATTAGTTTTAAAACAACGTATTTTAAATTTTATAAGGCGATGCACGTTACATTCGTTGATTACATGCTAATGCTATAATAAAGATGGAACTGGCCGGAAAGGATCTTTTTAAATTCGAGTAAAAGTGACAAAAGAACAGACTGGCCTCATAATGGTAAATGTTTATTATGGTACGCTAGTATGTACACCTTCTTCAATGTTGTGACATCATAAATTTCATCTCTCTTCGATAAACTTACAACACAGATCTGTAATTAACAATTTATACAAGGTTATTTTGCAATATAGGCAATTTGGTGATGAAAAATTAATTAAAAAAATTTCAAACATTCTGTCCTTATTATATTTTAAATTCAAAATCCATCGTAATGCATTACTTTAACTGATTTTCTGCGCACGCACACATTGGTAAGGGTCGATCGGTAGGCAAAATATTGTTCCCCATAAAGCACATTCAATTTGGGATTTCACAATGCTGTGTTGGTCCCTACTTTAACGTATGGTAGTGAAAGTTGGGTGTGGCAGAAGAAGCACGAGAGTAGAATAAACGCAGTAGAAATGCGGTCGTTAAGGAGTATGTTAGGGCTGAATTTGAATGAGAGGGTGAGAAATTGTGTACTAAGAGTAGAGTGTGGTTCGCAAGATAATGTTGTGACCAGGATTAAGAAAGGAATGCTTCGGTGGTTTGGTCATGTGGAAAGAATGAATGAGGAAAGAGTGACAAAGAAAATGTATGTTTCAGAAGTGTCAGAAGTGTCAGAATGGCAGAGTCAGATAGGGACGTCCTAGGCGAAAATTTATGCACCAAATTAGCGATTTATTGAAAACGGGCCAAATTAGGAGTACCCTTAACCGACGAGCATGTATGCGTAGGTATATGTATGTAAAGGAGGAGAGACAGATGTGTCAGGATCGTGCCAAATGGAAGTCTGTAGTCTCTGCCTACTCCTCTGGGTGACAGGCGTGAGTTTTTATGTATGTATGTAATGTAAGAATCAAAATACAGATGCGTTGTCACCCCTGGGGACTAATATGGAATTCCTCATTTCCAGTAAAAAGTATCTCCGTTTCACTACACTCACCATATGAAACACAACAGCATTTAGCTGCTATTTTACGCTGGTATATCCTGTGAGAGTGTGGTTCTACCCTGGTCAAGTCGACGCACAGAAATAGTAATAATTTGTGAATATTATTACGATTTCTGTGAGTCGACCCATTCCTGCTACAACCATAAAATGGGTGCAGCGTGGCTCTACCACGTTTTTTTTTTAATTATGACGGCCTCGTTGGTCTAATACTTGTATCATGACTGTTGATTTATCAAGGTATACATGTAAGAGAATCTAAGAGCCTTCACATTTTTAAGAAACAACTGAACATATTTACCACTACTGAAATGTAAGTTTATTAAACCGAAAATGCATTTTATAATATTGACGTTTATTTGTTTGACAATTTTTAAATTTGAACTATACAATTTATTGAAGAGAACTACAAAATTTTATCTGACTATATAATTTAATTTTAAGACATAATTTTAATTATTACATTGTTTATATATTATGGTATTATGTATGGTGGTGGATATTTTTTTATAGGAGATGGTGCAAACGAGCATACGGCTCACCTGATGGTAAGTGATTACCGCCGCCCATGAACAACTGCTACACCAGAGGAATTTCAGATGCCTTGCCGGCCATTAAAAAGGAGTCGGTTCTTTTCTTTAAGGTCTCTAAGTCGAATCGGTCCGGAAAATCCTCTGGTGGTGGTCCATTCCACGAGGAATTTGTGTGAGGCAGAAAACTTCTTTTAAATCGCACAGTGGTGGACCGCCAGTCATCCAGATGGCATGGATGGTATCGCGACTTTTGTCGCGATGTGCGATGATGTGAAATTGTTTGGCTGGAATTAGTCCGAACAATTGCTCAGAGCACAAAATACGCAAAGAAATGCAACATCTCTTCGCAGTGTCAGTGAGTCAAGCCGATCGGAAATAGCTCGGTCGCTGACGATTTGAACGGCTCTGCGCTGGAGTGATCAAATGGAAGAAGCTGATTCTGAGAGGCCTCAGCCCAGAGATGGGAATAGTATTCCATGTGCGGCTGAACCTGCGCCTTGTTAAGTTGCAAGCGGTGTGCCGGCATGAAATACTGTCCCATGTGCTGAGCACCCCAAGCTTTTTAGAGGCCAATTTGGCCTTCTCTTCCAAGTGACCACGAAACGATCCACGTAGGCGAGGTAACCAGTTATGTCAGACAATATGCCAAAGCAAAGTCTTAAACAGATTTATCCGCATGATCAGTTAATCGGGAATGAAGTCATTCAGCGTAATGGGCGTTAAAATCACCAAGCATTACGATGTCTGTGGATGGGACCTCTTGTAGCACGGAGTCTGCAGCCACTTGGACGTGGTTGATGAGTCTGTCTATGTCGGCATTACAGCTAAAGGACTCATAGAGGCACCCGTTGACGCGGGAATGGTCATCGCAGCATCGGTCTACGCGCAGCCATAAGAAGCACAGATCCGTACCTTTAAGGCTGCCGAGGCGTCCAAAACAGATGTCTTCTCTAACGTACACACAAACTCCAGTCCGGGGCACAAAGGAGTATTCTATATTGTACCCCTGGTAGGAGAAATACGAAGTATCAGCTAGAGAGGACACGTTAGTCTCGGCTAGAAAAAGCAAGGCCGGCTTCGCTGTTTCCAGATGGTAGTCGACGACGTTAGGGTTTGAATGAAGTCCCCTGATGTTGCAGAAATTCACGGATAACATGGCAGAGAGTGCCTTTGTCTTATTGCTCCGTTTAGGTTTAGTCTCGAGACGAATTTCGCCCCCCCCCCCCACCTAGAATATGCGGGGTAGCTTAAACACCCACGCACACAAGTAACTTGGGCGTGGGATACCCAGCGAGGGATTCTCCCTCACGTCGACAGAAGATAGAATATGGCAGTATTTTTGTTAAATTGTTAAGACTAAATATTTTTAATTTAAATTTGATCATGAGGACCTTGATTCCAATCCCGGGTCGGGCAAAAAAAGATCATTTATTGATTTTTTCTGTCAAGAAACTGTCAGTAGCTGGCCTGAGTCAGGAAGATGGCGATGTCTCACCGCCGCGCCGTGCCTCTGAAAGCACGTAAAACCGTTGGTCCTGCACCTGATCTCTCTCTTCGGTTTACCGCACTACGGACTATGAGAGTGTGGGAATAGAGAGTGCATCTGTGCTTGCGCATACCTTAATACTACAATGCTGTCCTGCGCAGATGGCTAGTATCCGTTGAGGCCGGCAGACGTGACCGAAATTCAGTCTGGAGGACAATATTTTACCTACATATATATAGTGTTTGTATATAAGTTAAAATTTTGATATCAGGAGATATTCATTAGGTACAAGCGTGCTAATTGTGATCGTCAATCCGTCATCCAGGCATGGCGATTAAGGCAACTTCTCAGTACCACGATTGAGGCCCATAACTAGCCCTAGTAAAAAAAATTAAAAAAATGGGTACATAAAATACTGAAAAAAAAAGAAGAAAAAGTGCTGGCTATTTACAGAAGCACTTGCTCATCCTAACCTATTAGTGTTTGGCAAAACGTATAAACTATAAAATATGACCACAGAAATCGTAATAATGAGACAATAGAAGTCGCGTAGACGCATGACCTGGTCGCCGCTATTATGTGTTGACGAACATGATTCATCATTTTGTGATTTAGTTGCGCGGGGAACGTCGTACGTGAATTTATGTTATATAATGGTGAACTGCAGCATAATAAGTTGATTATTTACTAATTATCATTGTTTTAACTAATTTACATCTATATGAATACTTTACTATGATATTTACCTTTGTAAACTTTCATTTATTACTTTTTGTATTGACAATTACCATTGCTGCTTTTGTTCTACCGTAATACGCAACGTACGCGACGTTGACAAATTCGCCAAGCAATGTAATGTGAAACATTAGATATCATTGTGCATTGCGTATGTTTATAATACGGCTGCAGGTGGCGACATCGGTTTTGAAGTAATCGAGCGCTAGTTCATTTCTATTGTCATTATTACTATTTATGTGCATACGACATAATCGCAACACAGCCTGGACCCGAATACCATAAATTCATGGCTGTCCAGGACTAGCGGCCTAGTTGCCAAGCGCTACGTGTTGTGGTAAAAGTAAAAAAAGTGACTTTCAATAAGAATTTTTTTACGTGGTAGAGCCACGCTGCAGCTATATTATGGTTATAGCAAACTACTATTTATTCTGTGATTATAGCAGAAATGCTCGACCGGGGTAGAATCAGGCCCTTTCAGAATACCAGCGTAAAATAGAAGCTCAATGCTGCTGTGTTTCGTATAGTGAGTGTAGAGAACTGGGAAACCTTTTGGTGGAAACGAGGCATTCCATCTCAATTCTCAGTGGTGACACAATGATTTTATCAAGATTTTGTTTAAATGTTTCTAGGCCACAGCATTCAGGTTGACTGTGTGCTCTTTTGTCACCCTTATTCTAAAAAAAAATAGAATCTATGTTGAAAGAAGAAGATCTAATTTAGCCTTCTCATCTCTTGGAAGAGAAGACCAAATTGGCTTCTAAAAAGCTTGGCGTGCTTAGCAGAGCGAGACAGTATTTCATACCAACACAACGCTTGCAACTTTACAAGGCGCAGGTTCAGCCGCACACGGAATACTGTTCCCATCTCTGGGCTGGGGCTCCTCAGTGCTAGCTCCTTTCATTTGATTGCATTCAGCGCAGAGCTATTCGAATCGTCGGCGACCGAGCTCTTTCCGATCGGCTTGACTCACTGGCACTGCGAAGAGATGTTGCATCTCTTTGCTTATTTAGTCGTATTTACCACGAGAAGTGCTCTGAGAAATTGTTCTAACTAATTCCAGCCGCACAATTTCACCATCGCACATCGAGACAAAACTCGCGATACCATCCATACCATCTGGATGACTGGCGGTCTACCACTGTGCGATTTAAAAGAAGTTTTCTTCCTCGCACAACTTCCTCGTGGAATGGACTACAACCCGAGGATTTTCCGGACCGATACGACTTAAGGACCTTCAATAAAAGAGACTACTCCTTTTTAAAAAACCAGCAACACATCTGCAGTTCGCTGGTGTTGCAGTTGTTCATGGGCGGCGGTAATCGCTTACCATCAGGTGAGCCATATGCTCGTTTGCCCCCTCTCCTATAAAACATATAAAAAAATATTGAATAAAAATTATTCTATTCTATTCAACGTGGTTAACTTGGCCTTATCAACGCAAACTGTGTTTCGAACACTAAGAATAACAAGTAATTAAAAAAAAGTTTCCTTTCCGCCCCTTTCCGTTATGAGTGATGAGATGAGCGTTATGAGTCGAGTACAATTTATTAACTGTGCCTCACCGCCCGCGCTCGCCGCTAGCTAGGTCTGTGTTTTGGTACCTGGAGGGCGCATCAGGCTCTGAGAGACTTGATTCTTCCACGTCTGATTCTGTTTCTGTCCGTGCTTCTTCTGTCGTTGTTGTCACATCTTCCTCTATTAAATATATAAAAGTAAGCATTTTTTGAGTGAATGACCGACTGATGATTTTCAACACTGTTAGTACTGTTTTAACTATAATAAAGGCTGCTTTGAAATTAGAAGACTTATCAACTCTGATTAATAACAATCAACGACGTTTTTCGACGAATTTCATTCAATTTGAACCAATAGTTTAAGAATTATAACTAGGTAAAGTTTCTTAATTTTGTCACTCACTGACTGACCGATCATCAAAACTCTAAGGCACTTCTAGCAGGCATAGAAGCTTTAAACTTAGAATACAATTAGGGTTTAGTGTATAAACCAAGGAAAAACTAAAATATTTTTTAATTTCGGTCCAGTTTTCTAGATACACCAACTGCATAAATAACTTTGTAATATCATATAAATATATAGAATTACAAAGTTACATTTGCAGTGAATGAATCAGTGTACTTTTATATGTATAATAGGTGTAGGTAGATAGGTACGTTGTTGATATTCAAGAAGCAGAAGGTACCGGAAAGGTAAAAAAGTAGAACTATCTTATCTACAAAAAGAAGTGCGATGCCATCAAAAACATAACTTGTATAAAAACCAAGTCTCGCAACTCAGTTCTTCTACCGTAAAAAGTTGTGAGTTCCATGTAATACCAAGTCGGTTAATTTATTCAGTCCCTACTTAAGGGTCCTTCTGTTCTAAGTTATTACGTAATTAGCTAACCTAACAACATTTTATAGTGACCATACCAATGTTAAAAATCTTTTATGTTTTAAATAAATAGATTGACTTGGTAATCGAACGTAATTTGTTTATTTTTGTTCCATTAATTTTTCCCTGCTAGCGCGTTTTATTCCTTAATAGTCGTCAGGGCGACCACTTTTATCTTCATGTCTCAAAATTAGTCAACCGTGTGGAATTTTGTTATACCAACTGTACACGATACTTTAAATGGACCTTTATCCACAAATGCAATTTGGAGTCTGTCAAACAATTCGTTCGATTTTAGGTAACATTTCAAATTAAAAAAAAACATTTCTGACCAATGTTTTCGACACATACTCATATTCAATGAAATACTAATAAATAGTTTGTAAAAAAGTGAAGAAATTTAAAATTGGTTGGTGAACATTGGTATTGTTAATCTCTACACAGTATAAAAGAAAGTCGCTTCCCGCCGTCCGTATGCTAAGATCTTTTAAACTACGCAACAGATTTTGATGCAGTTTTCATCAATAGAGAGAATGATTCAAGAGGAAGGTTTGTATATATAATACATGCATATGTTCTGCACTAGGGTCGACAAAGCAGATATAGTTATAGGAATATTATATGACTTACAGTTCAGGAGAGAGAGAGTAGTTGTGCATACTTACATATGCTGCGCAAACCTGTTGGAAGCTCCTTATCACATATTATTAATTGCCTAGACTTTTTCGACTATCATAAACGAAAAACAATTTAGCAATACAACAGTCCATGGACACCTACAGACAAACTTCAAACAGAGAAGGCTACACACGCGCTGCCACCTCTGAGGACTAAAATATAGAGCCCGATAGCCTGTAATTATGCTGGCTCTATACTCTTCAGACCAGAACACAGACTGCTATTAGGTAGCAGACATGAGTAAGATTGTGGCACCCAGCCAGACGAACTCTTAGGCAGTAAAAAGAATCCTACCTTCTAGTATAACATTATCCTTATAAGTCAGAGATTTCAAACCTGTCGTCTTTTCTTCTTCTGTCGTTTCTTCCACGCACTCCTTTTGGTAAGTCCTGATTAGTTTAATTCGTAACCTTCCGAACGGATGGAGATCTTTCATGTCCATTTCGTAAAATGGCGAATCTTTATCGTAGGAGCTCATTTGCACACGAGATATCGCGTCTTGAGGAAACGTCTCGATATTCATTGACTGCAACCATTACAGTTAAGTATACTATTATAATATTCATTTTATATTGATTATGTTATAGATTTAAAATAGCCGTCGTAGATTAAATTAACAAGCAAAAACATATCATATCCAAGAAAAATAATTATCAAAAGACACAATGACCAAAAATTGTGGCAGACATAGAATATCTGGCGGGCACATGCGTTGGAAATATATTTATTCCTCAACAATGTGAAAAAAATACATCTTAAGAAACACTGTAGTTCTTCAAAAGTTCTTACTTGAAGAATAGTAGTGCCACCATGGAGGACGGAAAAATTAAAAAGCTTCTGAAGGACTTCAAGTACCGGTTTCCTATCCGCTTTTAAAAGCTCCGCTGTAATTCCATCCTCGCTCGGGGACTTGCCGTTTTTAAGGTGCTGGAGAGCCATTCTAATCTTGCTCAGACTGACGTCCGCAATATCATCGCAATAGTATCGGATAAGACTTGCTCTTGGATCATTACTCACACTTGCGTGTGACTCCAACGATGCCTGATGATGAGCTCCCCATAGAACCTTTCAATCTCACTCAAAATCTCAGGTGTCCAAAAAACGATACTGCCACACTCAGTCTTCAGCTTTGACAGTTGGCTCTTTCTGGCAGACAGATCTCTGGCAAAGACTTTGGAGCCCTGGTTCAGCTCAATCGCTTCTTCAATACGAACTGTATTGAAGAAGCCTAAGTCCCACTGAATGTATTTGGAGATCTGTCTGTTCAGTTGCCTGTATGCTGTCAAAACTGCTGAAGACTGCAGCTTTATTTCTCGTCTAACAGCCATGAAATTAAAAGTGTAATCGGAGACTTGTGGACAATAAATCCGACAACTCCTTGGGACAGATGGTCGCCATCCTGGTGATAGAACAAGTATTTTATTTATTTTATTTTATAGGATAGGGTGACAAACAAGCACACAGTCCACCTGATGGTAAGTGGTTGCTGTGGTCCATAAATATCTACATCTATCCTCGATTACGAATCAAAATGCAGATGCGTTGTCACCCGTGAGGACTCAGATGGAATGCCTCGTTTACAGTAAAAAAGGGTCTCCGGTTCTCTACACTTACCATACGAAACACAGCAGCGTTAAGCTACTATTTTACGCTGGTATTATATATATATATATATATATATAAGTTGCCGGATTCGAGGTTTACCTTGTCCTCCCCCTCTCTTCGGACCTGGGATAATCCTATAATATTCCAGCACCAGCGTCAGTCCTCAGAGTGCGTGCATTATATGTTGCCAGGCCGAGTCGAGCCTTAGATGGTAAAAGAATCTCAACCGGAGAATCTTAACTCCCCCTGCCCCGCCACTTATTTGCCATTAATTTGTACAGTACGTGAACAAGCTAGCGTTGAAAATAATCGAAAGTTCGAGTCAAAGAATCGAGTTCGAATAACGAATCGAAGTTGAAATTAATCGAAATAGATGAGTTTACGAATCAATAAAAAATAGTTAAACTAAACTAGTTTTCTATATTCTTTTAAGAAGTTCGTCGAAAAACAGGATTCTCATCACGACGTTGTATTATAATACAGGACATTAAGAAATTTTCTATGTTTTAAGTTTTTAAGTAACAATGAGAAACAACTTTTCAGTGGCTTGTGCCTTTCATCTTGTCTCCCTTGATTTAGTATTGGTTAACGAGTGTAGGATCCTAAGTCCTCCTAATCCTCACAAGACTTAAATGGTATTATAGAACTAGGTGTAATTTGGAGTTTGACTTTCGAAAAATCTAAGTGAGAGCCCTGAATCGGGAAATGTAGCCGAAGAAATAGCAATGAGCCTGATTTCTATTGCATTTGATTAAAGTGAAATCTGCTCAAACTATCTGGCATAGTAGGTGTAACAATATAAAAAATCTCAATTAAATATCCAGAATATCTTACCTCATAAGATATCCCACTGTCAGTCCCGGCGTCCCACGGAAATAAATTGAGTTCTCTTTCCTGAAGCCATGTATTGTCCTCTTGGCAGAGTTCAAACCTTGTGACTCCGAGGAACCAATCCGGAGAGGGATGGATACCCACAGCCACACTGATCAGATGATTAGTTTTGTCGGTACGGACGAAGGCGTAAGTAGGGTAGTTCATTTTTGGGTACCCGTGACCTTTTCCTTTGATCATAGTTCGAACTCCGTCACCTATCTGTAGGTGCGTTACAACAAATTATTAGATTAATAGAACAAGTGCACACATTTTAGTCAAGAAATGACTTATTACATCACACACACAAGTACATGCGCGCGCGCACACGCAAACGCACACGTTTGCAGGCACACACGCACGCGCACAAGCACACTGGTCCGAACACGATAAGAACGCCGAAAAAAACGGCATCGATCGAAAAAAGCTTGAAATTGTTGCTAAATTGGGACAAGTAGAGAAAGTAGTATGAGGGGGTTCTCTAGAACGATCTACGTAAATATATCGAATCAATAACTAATAGTTTAAAACTGATTGTAGACGGGTGATTATGAGATTTGGAAGTTGAACACCTCAGTCACCCCGTGATCTTGAGGATAGGGTGATGGATTCACTTACAGCACTCATGTGACAAAATTAGACCACAACCAAATTAAACCAAACGTACCTTCTCTCGGATTTCAACTTCAAGTTTGCTCGTATTTGTATGTTCGGCCAGTTCTCTGATACCTTGAGAAGCGAGGGAGCCAGGTATCCATAGAATATAGTCGACAGCGTGGGAGGCACCCACCAAGTCACTGAATCTTGGCTCCCATTCTTTTTCTGGATACTGCCGTGGATGTGTGTTCCGCGACCAAATACCAGTGAACGTGATCTGTAAAGATAGTTTATAAAAAAATTCTTAAAAGTATAAAGCGTAAATTTAATTCAAACTGAATTAAATTTACGCTCACACTAATGAACTTTTAATTGTCATTTTAAGTGCTGATCTATCAGTATTTTGTGGTGAAGCAAAACATCGTGAGGAAATTTGCCCGTCTGCGAATATAAAAAAATTGAAAATATGTAATGTCCATCAGCATCCGTTGAGGCAAAGCGTTAGATTCTTCCCTGCTCTAAAACCCCAGACCAAGGCGTATTGTGCCTACAATGCTGAATACAGGTTCCCTTTTAAATTGCCTATAAACGGTATAGAATATATAGGGTTTATTAAAATTATATTATCTAAATAAACAGAATCAAAAAAATTGAACAAATATTTTTTAAAGAATAAGGGTGACAAACGAGCACACAGTCCACCTGATGGTAAGTGGACGTTGTGGCCCACAGACATCTACATTTAACCTCGATTAAACATTAAAATGCAGATGCGTTGTCACTCCTATAGGACTAAGATGAAATGCCTCGATTCCAGTAAAACGGGTCTCCGGTTCTCTACACTCACCATACAAAACACAGCAGCATTAAGCTGCTATTTTACGCTAGTATTCTGTGAGAGTCCTTTCCCGGTTGCGCCGACCCATTCATGCTAAAACCATAATAGCTGCAGCGTGGCTCTACCACGTTGAAAAAATCATATTTTTACACCGCGACTACTCGGTCGGTATACTATATCCAAAAAGAAATAAAGCTGTATACCTACCTCATACTTAGCTTCATCGCAGATCTGGCAGTTGTAATTTAGCTGCGGCGTGACGTCATCCGGCTGTCTAGTGTCCTCGCAAAGCTGCTGGGTCAATGGTGGTCCATCTTCAAACCAAACCACTTCGGTTTCAACGACCATCGCGCGTAAAGTGACGCAGCCATTACCAGACTCCGGAGCTTGCCAATATACCTGGCGATAGTGCCGGATTAAGCTAAAGTCATAGTAGTACTATTGCCTATAGGTCTTGCGGCTAGAGAAAATACTTTATTACGTCTTTTAGTCCCGCTACATATATACGAAAGTATGTGGCCGGCCTTAGAAGTTGTAAAAAGATGAAAAAAGTCACAGTAGTTGCTTTGCCTGGGAGCCTCTATACATGAGTAAATCCAACTCCGTCCGCCATCATATTTTGATATGATGGCGGGCAATGCTTATTTCTATTTAAAATCATACAATTACATCCGTTCGTTGTTTGAAATAACAATTACTTGGTAAAGATAGTTCGTTTTCTCTACTACAATAAACCCAAGGAAAATTTTCGATAACTTATATATTTATTTAGTAATGATTATTCTCCTGATGCATGTTAAGGCCAAAACTCTAAGAGACATGATTTGGGAGCCCTAAAATGTAGATTCTATTGAATATCGACCATAAAAAAATATTTTTATCTCACAAATATCCTATACTTTAGTAATGATAAATATATTTTCGTTATATGCCTTTCACGTAAGGAAAAAAATCGACATAATTCAATTATCTACCGAAAAAGCTTCGATACAAGCCCCGGAATCTCCGAAGTTCAACGTCATTTTGACGTAAAATTTATACCAAAATAATCAATATTTGCTTAAATTATACTATGATTTTTACTTTTCAAGTCGTTACTATTGTTACGATCTTGAGGTTCGTGACAATAAAAACTGCTGATTGAATTACCAAAATTTACAAATTTATTCATCATCATCATCATCATCATTACAGCCCTTCACAAGTCCACTGCTGAACATAGGCCTCCCCCAAGTAATGCCACAAAGCACGGTCCTGAGCCACCTGCATCCATCGACTTCCTGCATGTCTTACCAGGTCGTCACTCCATCTAGTGGGGGGTCGCCCTACACTACGCCTACCGGTACGAGGCTGCCACTCGAGAACCTTTCTTCCCCATCGGTTATCGGTTCTTCGAGCTATATGGCCGGCCCATTGCCACTTCAGCTTACCAATCCGTTGGGCTATGTCGATCACTCTGGTTTTACTGCGGATATCCTCATTTCTGAGTCTATCACGCAGAGAAACTCCAAGCATAGCCCTCTCCATAGCTCGCTGAGCGACCTTAAGCGTCCTCATACGGCCAGCAGTGAAGGACCACGTCTCAGATCCGTAAGTCATCACTGGCAACACGCACTGGTTGTACAATCTAGTTTTTAGAGATTGAGGTATACCTGACGAAAAGATATTACTATATACTTTTATTGCCCAAGACCAATTAAAACTTAAAAACACTAATAATTAATCACACTGATTCACTTTATTTCGCTCCGAAGCTTCGCTTGTGTCGCCAAAATTCAATACTTCTTCGATCGCATCTTGCAGCGCCTTTAAATACACATTATCACCGAAACATGCAGAATATTCAAGTAAATACGTGCGCCAATCGACCAGGCGCTGAAAGTTCGAGTGTAGGGCTTCTAGAAAGCTTAGTTCTTCATTTCGATACTAGATGGCGCTGTCGGTTGAAAGATTAGTGATGTCATTTTCTGGAAAGCTCTCCTCGCTCTGTTACCCGACACAGATGGCGCTAGTGCCAGACGTCAAATTAGGCGCGCAACACTGCCCTCTCCTAAGACATGCTCGTCCCGAGCATTATCGGCCCCATAATAACGCGCCAGGCGATCCACATGGACGATCTTAGGAGTCCCTCTTGCGCCTTTCTGTATCCGGTAGGTTACATCGTTGATCCTGGTTACAATCCGGTACAGGCCGTCCCATTTAGCTTGAAGCTTAGGAGATTTCCCTTTGCTGCGGACTGGATTGTGCAACCACACTAGTGAACCTTTGTCGAACCCTTTGTTGTTCATTTTGCGGTCATACCGGGTTTTCATCTTTTCAGACATTTGCTGGCCCGATTGTCTGACGTGCTCATAAATGTCATTCATTTTGTTCCGCAAGTCATTTGCATAATCGGTTATACTGCGTGGGGCATCAGGTGGTATCCCGGTGATCAGGTCTGCAGGCAGCCGTAATTCTCTTCCAAAGTTTGCGAAAGCTGGTGTCACTGCTGTACTTTAGTGAACAGCGCTTCGATATAATAACAAAAACGGTTGTATGTGCTTGTCCCAATCTCGTTGCCGATTGTCTACAACTTTTGCTAGGTACCTCTCCAATGTCTGATTAAATCGTTCTACCATTCCATCAGATTGCGGGTGATAAGAACTCGTTCTTGTTTTATGAGTACCCATAACTCGGCAAGTTTCCTGAAATATTTGAGACTCAAAATTCCTTCCTTGATCGCTGTGAATCTCTAAAGGTACTCCAAAACGACAGACGACTTCATGAACTAGTTTATCTGCAACTGTTGAAGCTTCTTGATTTGGAATGGTGAAGACTTCTGGCCACTTAGTGAAGTAATCCATCACAACCATGAAATACTTGTTACCACTTTCACTCTCCGGAAACGGCCCCGTCACGTCAATGGCTATTCTCTCCCATGGTGCACCAACATTGTACAACTTCAACCCACCTCTACTACGAGTCTGAGGTCCATTTACGGCCGCACAACTTGTACATTTGCGACACCTGTCCTCGACGTCGTTTCGACATTGGACCCAGTAAAACCGTTCTCGGATCTTCAGTAGAGTTCGTTTAACTCCCAGGCCTCCTTAACAATCATTATGGTACAGCTGTAGAACATCCGGTACTTTAGCTTTAGGGACAACCATTTGCAAATGACAGCTGTCTCCCCGAACATTTTCCCATTTACGGCACAGAACTACATCCTGAAGCAGCAAGCTGTCCCACTGGGCCCAATAGCTTTTAGTTGTCGAACTCATGGCTGAGACGTCGCTCCACTTGGGCTTGGGAGCACTGGCCTTCATCCATTGCAGAATCGGCTTGATGTCCGGTTCTTCCTGCTGTGCACGTTGTAAGCTGTCCTTCCACTCGTTGCTGAGGTGGTCTGTCCTGAGCATCCTCACGGATATCACTTCCTTACTCTCTTGCCTAGTACAATGTTTGCAATCTTCAGGACAAGGTCTTCTTGACAATGCATCGGCGTTGCCATGAGATTTCCCGCTGCGATGTTCGATCTCAAAGTCGTATTCCTGCAGTAGTTCAATTCACCTCGCAACTTGACCTTCTGGATTTTTAAACTGCATTAGCCATTTAAGTGAAGCATGGTCAGTTGGTAAGTGAAATTTTCGTCCCAGAAGATATTTGCTAAAATGCTGCAACGACTTTATCACAGATAGCAATTCGCGTCTTGTGACACAATAGTTCCTTTCCGGTTTTGACAACGACTTGCTGAAGTACGCTATCACGACCTCTTGATCACCATTCCGTTGAGACAATACACCGCCAAGTCCTATATCACTTGCGTCTGTGTCAACTATAAATTCTTTGCTTGCATCAGGGTATCCCAAAATAGGTGTTTTGCACAGACGATCCTTGAGCTCCTGGAATGCGATATTGTAACCTTCATACCAGCAGAATGTTGCTTCTCCTCGGTGAGCTTGTGCAGAGGTTTTGCTATTCTGCAAAGTTCTTCACAAATCGCCGATAATAGGAGCACAAACCCAAAAATGCTCCAACCTGCGTTTTGTCTTTTGGAACCGGCCAATCCTTGACAGCGGCGATTTTTTCCGTATCCGTGCGGATACCTTCTTCCGACACCACATACCTCAAAAAGTTGACTTGCCGTTGGAATAGTAAACATTTCTTCGAACTCGAGGTTGGCACTCTGAATCTTCATGAGCACGCGTTCCAGGTTTTGAAGGAGTTCCTCAAACGTACGGCCCACGATGATGATCATGATGTCATCCAAGTAGACCAGACAGGCATCGCCAATTATCACGGTAAAGTACGAGCTCCATCAGCCTTTCAAACGTTGCTGGAGTATTGTACAATCCAAACGGCATTACTTTAAATTGCCACAGACCCTTTCCCGTCGAGAACGCAGTTTTCTCCTTGTCCTTAGGGTCAATTTCAACTTGCCAGTAGCCACTTTTTAGATCCAGCGTGCTAAACCACTTTACTCCTGTAAGCATGTCCAGCGTGTCATCAATTCTTGGCAAGGGATACTGTCCTTCTTTGTAACGTCGTTCAGACGGCGGTAGTCAACACAGAACCGCATGCTGCCGTCCTTCTTCTTTACCAGCACCACTGGTGAACACCATGGACTAGATTAAGGTTCAATAACACCATCCTTCACCATTCCCTCAATCATGGTTTCCACTTCCTTTTCACGTGCTACCGGCAATCTTATTGGCAGCTGACGGATAGGCAATTCTTCTCCTGTGTTTATTTTGTATTGAACCAAGACAGTCTTTCCTATGTCAGCTTCGTTTGATGAGAATACATCGGCATACTTGAGCAACAACTTCTTCGCCTTGACCATTTCGTTCGGGGAGAGAACGATGCGACAGTCTTCCAAAAGTGTGGTCACTCTCGTTTGTGCATCCTTACTGGGGGTCCCACTCGATAGATATTGGCACCGACGTAACCAATCCACTTCCTCACAAGTACCAACCAGTGTGTCTTTTTCTATAATATGTTCCTGGTCACAAAGGTTCAACACACGTACTCCTGCGATGTCAGTGGTTCTGACCAAGGTTCGAGCTACTTTCCATGGAAGGTCATTGTTTACCCTTTCCACAAGTACACAAGGGTGAGCTTGCCCAGCGTTTCGAGGAAGACTAACCGGCACCATAGTTTCGGATCTCGGCGGAACAATCTTCTTAATGTACACGTTCCCTGGTAACGCACCTTCCATAAAAAGTTCCTCCTGCCCACATTTCAAAACACCTTGCTTAACGTCGATCTCACAACAATTATTCCTCATAAAGTCTAGGCCCAGGATGTAGTCGTCCATTATATCAGCCACGATGACATTATGCAGGTAGATCATGTTGCCTAACTTCAACTCCATCTCTTTCTCTCCACGGAAGGGTATACGCTGACCGGTGGCTGTTACCAAATTAATGCGTTCTCGGTTGTATGCAGAGTCCCCAAGGAACTGACTTATATTTTGGGAACTAACAACCGTACGAGAGGCTCCAGTATCTATGGTCAGTTTACACGGCATTCCGTTGACTTCGCCCTTGATGATCAGACTGTTTTCATCATGGGTTTGTGAGATCGAGATCCTTGGGACTCTTTTAACATCAGCCAGCACCCGCCCCGCAGTTCTGGCTTTTACTCGTTTCCTTGCTGCTTCTGGGCGATGCTGTTGGCCACACTAGCCTCCTGAGATCGTTCACCTTCCTTTTCTAGTAAGTAAGTGGCCCCTTTCCACACAGCCATAGCACCTAGGGCTGTATCCTTTATTGCGGTCGCAAACTGTAGCTGTCGCAACCTCCCTGACGCGATGGGAACGATGATCCTGCCGCACGGCTTCCACTTCCAGTGCATGGGCCAAGGCGTGCTTAAGCGTCTCGTGGTTCCCGAGACTCACAGCAGCTCTGACTTCAAGGTCGCGGATGCCATCGATGAATGTCTACACCAGGTTCCCTTCAATGAGCGCAGGTACGGACCGGTATGCTTTTCGCACCAGCTTCTCCACCTCTAGAGCCCACTGCTGCAGGTTTTCGTTGATGCGCTGTACGCGATCTTTAAGCTGCACACGAAAGACGTGCTCCAGGTCAGCGTCGCCATATCTCGCCTCCAATGCCTCAAGGAGCTGCTCATAAGTCACTTCCTCACCGAGAGCTTCCAGAACAGTTAAGGCCTGGTCGCGCAGGCCTAGTATGAGAGCAGTCATGGCCTGACTTTTATTCCAGCCGTTCGCCTTCATAACAGCTTCGAATTGGATTTTGTAGGCCGACCAGGAAGAAGTCCCGTCGAACGGTGGCACCTTGAACCCACGTAGCGAAGGTGTTGTAGCTACTACGGGAGCTGTAATTCCATCCCCCAGTTTGAGGTCGTCCAGCGTTTTCTTCACGTCAGTTATCACGTAATCAACCCGATGGTTCACTTGGTAGATTTTGGTTTTAGCTTCTTTGTTTCGGGTTTCAGCTTTCGACAGGCGGTTGTCATGTTGAGCAACCCTATCCTTCACCTCCCTTATCTCTTTCCCGAAGTTAGCGTGAATGTTCTTCACGAGGAGTATCTGCTCTTCCTATCGGCGGGCCTGTTCCTACTGCTGCTCTTTTAAGCAACGGGCCTGTTCCTCTTGTCGGCGAGCCTGTTCCTCCTCTCGGCGAGCCTGCTCCTGCAGCATCACCATCAGAGCACCTAAGTCAGGTGCTGCAGATGTAGGAGCTACTGACGGGCCTGCAGCCGCGGCCCTCCGACGTCTGCGGCGTTGTACCACCAAATCTTGGTCCGTCTCCTGCTGGCGTTGACTTCGGGTACGGACACCCTCCGTTTCCTCCTTAGGTAAAATCGGCATGATTTTATCCCACTTCTGACACCAATTGTTACGAGCTTGAGGTTCGTGACAATAAAAACTGCCGATTGAATTACCAAAATTTACACTTTTATTACCCAAAACCAATTAAAATTAAAAAACACTAATAATTAGTCACACTGATTCACTTTATTTCGCTCCGAAGCTTCGCTTGTGTCGCCAAAATTCAATACTTCCTCGATCGCATGACTTTAAATACACATTATCACCGAAACATCCAGAATATTCAAGTAAATACGGCAATAGTGCCGGATTAAGCTAAAGTCATAGTAGTACTATTGCCTATAGGTCTTGCGGCTAGAGAAAATACTTTATTACGTCTTTTAGTCCCGCCATATATATATACGAAAGTATATGGCCGGCCTTAGAAGTTGTAAAAAGATGAAAAAAGTCACAGTAGTTGCTTTGCCTGGGAGCCTCTACATGGGTAAATCCAAAACCGCCCGCCATGATATCAAACAATGCTTATTTCTATTTAAAATCATACAATTACATTACGAAAAGATGTAGAGACTCGGTATTAGTAATTCAGAGGAGTATGACAAAGAAAACGCGAAATTACTTCCTCGTTGAAAATATATGTTTTCCGTTCGTTGTTTGAAATAACAATTACTTGGTAAAGATAGTTCGTTTTCTCTACTACAATAAACCCAAGGAAAATTTTAGATAACTTATATATTTATTTTGGTAATGATTATTCTCCTGATGCATGTTAAGGCCAAAACTCTAAGAGAAATGATTTGGGAGCCCTAATATGTAGATTCTATTGAATATCGACCATAAAAAAAATATTTTTATCTCACAAATATCCTATACTTTAGTAATGATAAATATATTTTCGTTATATGCCTTTCACGTAAGGAAAAAAATCGACATAATTCAATTATCTACCGAAAAAGCTTCGATACAAGCCCCGGAATCTCCGAAGTTCAACGTCATTTTGACGTAAAATTTATACCAAAATAATCAATATTTGCTTAAACTATACTATGATTTTTACTTTTCAAGTCGTTACTATTGTTACGAGCTTGATATTCGTGACAATAAAAACTGCCGATTGAATTACCAAAATTTACACTTTTTAAAAAACACTAATAATTAATCACACTGATTCACTTTATTTCGCTCCGAAGCTTCGCTTGTGTCGCCAAAATTCAATACTTCTTCGATCGCATCTTGCAGCGCCTTTAAATACACATTATCACCGAAACATCCAGAATATTCAAGTAAATACGCGCGCCAATCGACCAGGCGCCGAAAGTTCGAGTGTAGGGCTTCTAGAAAGCTTAGTTCTTCATTTCGAAACTAGATGGCGCTGTCGGTTGAAAGATTAGTGATGTCATTTTCTGGAAAGCTCTCCTCGCTCTGTTACCCGACACAGATGGCGCTAGTGCCAGACGTCAACTTAGGCGCGCAACACTATTATTTTCAATACGTACGTAAAGAATACGCTAGATGGCACAAACACCGCGTAACGGCTAATTTAATAATTTAATATTTATATTACCATATGAGTTAAAAATATCATTTTGTACGGTTTATTAAAATTGAAAATGAATAATTATATAACAGTCATTATTTTATGGAAAAAAATTGTAATGCTTTATCTTTTCATTTTACCATATCTAATTCCCGTCGTAATCTGTTCCTATATGCATATAACTTAAACAAAATAATTTGATGTTTCACATCTGCCAGGCGTCCCTTTTTTAATTTTGTACATTGTACTTTGTTCATGCTTTTCTTTTTTTCATGAATTGTATTGTATGTACATATATATCTTGTTCTTTCGCTCAAGCAAACCCAAATGGGTTTTTTCAAAGCCACCGAAGGTAAGCAATTGCTGATATGTCATACAATCTATCTATCAATAGTATGCCTTGTGCGTGCTTTGTCAAACACGTCCTTGACAGCATTAAATATGAAACTGAAGAGTGGAGACAGATCAAGATTGGTGTATTTTTATAAAACTGCTAAAAACAACAAAACCATATCTTGGGCTCGCCCTAGTTTGGAGCCCTAGCTTCTCCACTGTATATACGGTACTTATAACAAAAACAATGTTAAATATTTTTGTCTGCTGTTGGTCTGTCGGACTGTCTGTTTGTTCCGGCTAATCTCTGGAAATGGCTGACCGATTTTGACAGGACTTTCACTGGCTAATAGCTGATGTTATAAGCGGTATCTTAAGCTAATTTTATTTTAGAAAAATAATTAGGGTTCGACGCAAGAAAAATCAAAACCCATTCCATGCGAACGAAGTCACGGAGAGCAGCTAGTTTAAAATAGATTTATAACGTTCGTTATTATTTTATACACTAAGGGGACGATAACTTTCATTAATCACCAGTGTAGATTTTTTTAATGTTGTCAGAATATCATACAAGCTTTCAGATATAATATTTTTTACGGTTTTTATTATATGTGATTTTAATTTCTTACTCGTATATTTTAAGACATTTTATATACCTATTAGCTGATACCTTTTTTTATGGGACTATCATAAAATCCGTTCTTAGTGAACATTGCGAAATAAGTAACTATACTAAATTTCAAATCAATCTGGTGTATAGTTTTAGAAATATCATGATCAGTCAGTCAGTCAGTGGTGTATATATATATATATATGTGTGTGTGTGTGTGTGTGTGTGTATAAATATATATTTAAATATTTAATTTCCTTATAATTTTTGACTAAGGTAGTTTCTTAACTTTTTAAGATATATTAAATTTTTAGTAGTGAATTGGTCTCGATTTTAAAATGAAATATTTTTAATAGTGTGAACTATTTCTGTAGTAAATATTACCTCTACAAAACTCTTGGGTGACGCTATCACATGTTCAACAGAGTATAAGCAACGGTCACTATATTTTGCAGAAAGCATATCCCGGGGTTTCAGATGTCCAGGAAAAAGGGTCATAGTTCGCCTTGGATTCTTTGGGTTAGGCTTTGTGGCACCGTCTGCCGATATGATGAAGCCGGTGAATCTGGACTCGCCATCTGTAGCAGCTATTTGTACTGAAATAAAAATTTGCAGTAGAACTATGAATATCATGAATATGCAGCTCTTGATTTTCGATGATTGAAAACTTCAAAATAATCTTAAAGCATCATTGTTTAATGGGCTTTAGCAAATTGATTTTCTACCATCGCTTACGCCAAAAAACTTATAAAAATTAAATGGGTATGGGAATGATATATCTCAACGTATTATGTGACGAAGTCCAATCATGTTTCGCCTCTCTCTCAATCCTCTCAGTACATTACAAGAGGGCTCCGCGAGGGGATTTCAGCTTCAGAAGAGAGGGACAAAAGTGAAATTTTCTACATGAATACTGTTCACTCCCATCCTATGGAATTGATAAACATCATATGTAATTGTGCAATTCTATTTGAATGGAGCTGGAGTCGGATAAGTGGCGCGATACTCCATGTTGAACGGAGTTAGGTCGCTAGCACCAAGGGCTTGTCTTTGCCCGTCAACATGAGAACACTTTCTGAGACTGAAAAGTGACTGTCACACAAAGTTGAGACCATTAATTTCAAAACTTCTAAAATTAAA
Organism: Parnassius apollo; assembly: GCA_907164705.1. Lineage (NCBI taxonomy): Eukaryota > Metazoa > Arthropoda > Insecta > Lepidoptera > Papilionidae > Parnassius > Parnassius apollo. The sequence goes on along the minus strand of CAJQZP010000795.1, from coordinate 998,518 downwards.
GATCATCTTCGCGAAAAACGTCTAAGAGAGTATAGCCACGTGGAGAGAAAGCGAGACCCTTTTTCTTTCGTCGTCGTGTTCTTGGTAAAGTTCAGTGTGTAAAGTACTCTAAATTACAGTGGTTACAGAATTTAAACATAGAAAAAATTAAACAACTAATGCCAATCTCCTGAATCAATTTCAATTTTCATAAACATATTTTAATAGTTTGCCTATAATGTTCATTAATTACCTGTATATAATTGTTCAGGCATATATGTGTTTTCAGCGCCAACCACAGACAATTTAAATCGCCCATCAGCTGCTGATGCTTTCGTTGTAGATCCATATGGTCTTCTGTCGCAACGGAAGGCGAGTATTCCGATCTCCAGTGTTAGGAATAATCCAAAAATAATCAGTTTCATTATATGAAGCTAAAAATATAAAAACACAATCGCTATACAACCTCGATTCTAAATGCCTTTTTATGGACCATTGGACCAGCCCTTGGGGAAGGCCTGTTAAAACGTTCGATTTCAATGTAAAACGCAGGCTTTCCCCAAGGGATGCCACAACCAGAGATGCAGGAAGTTGATGGATGTAAGTGGATTTCTTACCAGGTCGTCACTTCATCAAGTAGGAAGCCACTCGAGAACCTTTCTTGCGAAACACATTAATTAATGATTTTTAATTTTTAATTATTTTTCTTGTAAGTAGTTAATTAAAAATATTTTATTATTATTTAGAATTACTATAGTATTCTCGTCGTCAGGTGGGAAAAATACTTTTAAAATATAGATCTATACAAATAAATAGAATTGACGTCATCATCATTCATCATTACAGCCCTTCACTTAACATAGGCCTCCCCCAAGGAATGCCACAAAGCACGGTCCTGAGCCACCTGCATCCATCGACTTCCTGCATGTCTTACCAGGTCGTCACTCCATCTAGTGGGGGGACGCCCTACATTTCGGCTGCCGGTCGAGAACCTTTTCGAGAATTGATGTGTCTGTTTGAAATATCAAAATAACCGCTTTTTACTAAATGCATATAAAAGTGTATACGGTACTTATTAAAAAAACCACAATTTTTAAAATTTTTGTTTGTCTGCTTGTTCCGGCTAAAAACTTTCACTGACAGATAGCTGATGTTATAAGGAATAACTTAGGCTGCTTTTATTTCAGAAAAAGAATTAGCTTCCGCGCAAAAAAAAATTAAAATCTTAAATTACACGCGGGCGAAGTCGTGGGGAACAGCTAGTTATGATATATAAACTACTATAAACATAAATTATTAGCATAAATATATATTAATTTATATAGTATTTTTAATATATACTAAAAATACTCTATAAAATAAAATACCATTGAGAAAATTAATAAAACCCCACCATATGGAGGCCTTCGGCAAGGGAAACCAAACGAGGGTTAGGGAGAAAGGGAAAGAAACTGAAGGACGATTCAGGACGGTATCGAGGAGCACTGCATTTGAGTCCAGAGCAGTCCGTCACCGACCCCAAGTTACCTCAGATAATCCTCGCCTGATCTCTCTCCGGTCGTGTCGGTTTGCCGTCTCATCGAACTATGAGATTGAGGGAATAAAGAGTGCACCGGTGCTTGCGCATACAATATAATCCTGTCCTGCGCAGATGGCTAGTCTCAGTCGATGCTGGCCGTCGTAACCGAAATTCGGTTTGGAGGACATTCTTTTTAATTATTAATAAAAATTTATACGGAAAAGAACCCCAGAACATACACAAACTGTTGGCAAATAGGGGTAAAGGTTTCATAATTTTGCGCTAACACTACACATTGGATTAAACTATATTTACAGATTTTATCGCGTTTAATAACTTATTTTAACTTATTTTTAATTCGCGACGTATCGGTCGCTATACAGCACCCGTGGTCACGGGGGGGGCCTGAGATATTTGACGTCCCAATGTAATATTTAGTCCGGCTACCTTCAGTTTTTGAATATAAATTTTTGGTCCGATCTACGCAGAATGAGCTTACATCTTGTTTAAGTCTTGCAGTGGTATGCTTGGGTTTGGGTTTAATTTTGTTAATTATAAGATCCCAAGCAGATGGCAGCACCCATTCATCTCCTCTATTGAAATTAGGATGTTTTTTTTATTTCAATAGCCTCGCATATAATCCTTGGTGGAAATCGGTGTTCTTTGCGAGGGTTTGTGATTTAGCATCATCATCATCATCATTACAGCCCTTCACAAGTCCACTGCTGAACATAGGCCTCCCCCAAGGTATGCCACAAAGCACGGTCCTGAGCCACCTGCATTCATCGACTTCCGGCATGTCTTACCAGGTCGTCACTCCATTTAGTAGGGGGTCGCCCTACACTTCGCCTACCGGTACGAGGCTGCCACTCGAGAACCCTTCTTCCCCAACGGTTGTCGGTTCTTCGAGCTATATGGCCGGCCCATTGCCACTTCTGCTTACTAATCCGTTGGGCTATGTCGGTCACTCTAGTTCTACTGCGGATATCCTCATTTCTAAGTTTATCACGCAGAGAAACTCCGAGCATAGCCCTCTCCATAGCTCGCTGAGCGACTTTGAGCGTCCTCATACGGCCAGCAGTGAAGGATCACGTCTGGGTTCCGTAAGTCATCACTGGCACCACGCACTGGTTGTACAACTTAGTTTTCAGGTTTTGAGGTATACCTGACGAGAAGATCTGTCGTAATTTCCCGAACGCTGCCCAGCCGAGTTGAATCCGTCGATTGACCTCTCGGTTGAAGTTGGACTTACCTAGTCGGACTATTTGTCCCAGGTAAACGTACTTGTCAACAACTTAAAGCTTAGTGCTCCCAACAACTACCGGCATAGGTGTGACATGGACATTAAACATGATCTTTGTTTTGTCCATGTTCAGCTTAAGACCTATCCGTTGGGAGGCACTATTGAGGTCATTGAGCATAGTGCTTAAGTCCTCCAGCGATTCTGCCGTAAGGACTATATCGTCGGCAAATCGAAGGTGAGTGATGTACTCGTCATTGATGTTAATACCGTACCCTTTCCAGTCCAGTAGCTTGAAAACGTCTTCCAATGCAGCGGTGAAGAGTTTCGGGGAAATAACGTCACCTTGTCTTACATTTCTCTGAAGTTCGATAAGTTTCGATTCTGTACTCGGATAGCCATCGTAGCCCTACTGTACAAACACTTCAGCACTTCGATATACCGACAGTCAACTTGGCACCGCTGTATAGATTGTAACACCGCCCAAATTTCGACGGAATCAAAGGCTTTCTCATAATCCACATACGCCAGGCAAAGTGGCAGATTATACTCTTCGGACTTCTGTACAAGAAGGGTATGTATGTGGTCTATGGTACTAAAGCCTTTTCGGAAACCGGCTTGTTCGGGAGGCTGGAAGTCGTCGAGTCTGCGTGCGAGACGATTTGTAATGACTCTCGAAAACAGCACGTAGACGCGGCTCAGAAGGGATATCTGTCTGTAGTTCTTCAAGAGTACGTTGTCACCTTTCTTGAAGAACAAGACCACCGCACTTCTGCTCCACGCCTCCGGAGTAGTGCCACCATGGAGGACGGAATTAAAGAGCCTCTGAAGGACTTCAAGTACCGGTTTTCCAACCGCTTTCAGAAGCTCCGCTGTATTTCCATCCTCGTCCGAGGACTTGCCGTTTTTAAGGTGCTGGAGAGCCATTCTAATCTCGCTCAGACTGACATCCGGGATATCATCGGAATAGTGTCGGATAAGACTTGCTCTTGGATCGTTACTCACACTTGCGTGTAGCTCCAACGATGATCTGTACAGCTGCCCATAGAACCTCTCAATCTCACTCAGAACCTCAGGTGTCCCGGAAACGATGCTACCACACTCAGTCTTCAGCTTTGACAGTAGGCACTTACTGGCAGACAGATCTCTGGCAAAGACTTTGGAGCCATGGTTCCGCTCGATCGCTTCTTCAATACGAGCAGTATTGAAGTTGCGCAAGTCTCGCCGCATGCATCTGCAGTGGTTTATCAAATCTAATGCAATAGTGGAGACGCACTTGAACATGTTCTCAGGGAAGTTTGCAGTCTGTAAGTTAATAAACGCGATAAAATCCGTAAATGTAGTTTTATTCAAAAAGAGATAAAATTTTAACTGGGCTATAAAGCTGGAATGGTATATTTGTTAGGATACGGGGCTATTGAGGAGAGACTCTGGACATCTGCTGTAATCGCGTCTTAATGGATATTATTGTTATTGGGATATTTAATAAGTATTCTCCTCGGGTTGGGCTGTAAAATATATAATATCAAAAATGATAAATAATGTAAAATAAAATATTATTACTATAATTAATGTTGTTATAGTCTGGGCAAGTTACAAGGTTATAAACACACTTTAGTACCGAGTTAAATACGAATATAAAAATAAAATTGAAGAAAAAAAATTACGTTCTTTGTGAACTGTGATGGACTTGGACGTGATATTTCTAAACCCTTAGGCGTGATACTGTAAGTTTTTCTATTTATTGCAATCAAGAAGCTAACTGGAACATGACAATAAATTAAAAGGTATCTCGTTGCCGTCCCAATTAATTACTTGATAGACTAGACCTTAGGTCTTATAGTGAATTAATGTCTCATATATCGAGGTTATAGTAAATGAACAATGACTATGGTTATTATTACTTAAACTACTTTGCGTGGTCGAAATAAACGTTAGTTTTGTAATTATAACAGCGTATGTGAATTTTAAGGAAAAAACTAAAGTTAAGGTTACAATTGTTTTCTTCCACAAATTATTTTAAAAAAATCTTTATTTTATACTCGAAGAAAACTGTAAATTTTAGATACATGTAATCTATAATTTATATTTATTAATAAAACATTGAAATGGTTTCCGGTTGTTTGTTTGGATACGCATCACATTAAAACTACTGACCTATTTTCTATAGACTTATTTAACGTAATACGTATAACTAAACCCTATTTATGACTAATAGCACTACAACAACCATTGTGACAGAAAACTTAAGAAAAGAAAAACATAAGCCTCCTTTTTACTCTTTCGTAAGCGGATAAAAGTTGCCCAAATGTTATACGCCACCATTTGCTGCCTACACACCAAATTTCATAGAAATTCGTCCGTTTTTGCGTAAATTGTAAATGAATAATTTTTCTACAGATTTATTATATGTACCTATATATTAAAGTCGTTTTATCAAAATCTGCTCCCATAATGCGATTCAAGGCTTTAAAATATTGCCGAATGACTTGGCTGTGCACCCTTTCCCTTTCAGAAGAAATATCATGAAAGTTTAGTAGAAGAGATGAATGTGAGAATAATCTGTGTGGTATATTACACCCTATGTGGGACTTTATTTCTATACACTACTTCTTGGCACCGACTAATCATATACCAGGGCTATTATGTGGAAATTATTTTAGTTCTTTTAAGTCATTTTATACCTAATAACTACTTATATTGAACCGACTTCAAAATAAGGAAGAGATTCTCAATTCTTGAAAAATATTTTTTTATATTTGTGTTACCTCAGAACTATTCTCTAGATGAACCAATTTTGATGATTCTTTTTCTACTTGAAAGTTGATATTTTTCTTGTGGTCCCGTATAAATTTGATCAAGATCTTACCACTATTTTGTGAATTATCCTTACTAATGATTATTTAATTGACTCCGACTACGTTGATGATGTTCTCATTTTATTTATATTGAAGTCGGTTGTACAAAATTTTAATTTTACCACTTGGTATCCACACGAATACTACACATAGAATAAATAAAACTAATTTTATGGATTTTATCACTTCTAACTTAACACATTTTTGCTTATTTAATTATCCGACGTTTCGGATGCTTTAAAGCACCCATGGTCACTGAGGGACAGAGGTGTTTGAAGTTCCGATGCTCCACCAGATGTAATAGTGTTCTGTGTCTCGATAACATAGAGCTATAACTGAAATACAAAACAGCCTGAATTATTGGTTCTCTCATCCTTGAAAAGGAATATTCCATTACAGCCGTGTACCGACCGTGTAAAAACCGACGCTGAACATAGGCGTCCCCTTCATTAGGGGGGGATTTCCTCATAGTTGCATGCTCGGCAGCCGCAGTTTTTTAAATTATTTTGAGTTGTTATCAGGAAGACACTGTCTATCTTCTGTTTCAGTTTTCCCCTTTGTCGCCTCTTACGACACCCACGACACGGCAATTATTAATTAATGGGTAGGTACCCACTTTAATAATTGTAATTATTTTAGTACATGATCGGGATATAAGAAAATTAAGTAAAATCCATCTCATTTTACGAGCCCTTTTATACCGCCCAACAATATTCACTAAATTTATAATATGTATTTTAAATTTCGATCTAACGCTTAAAACTAAATACATCTGGGACTACAGAACAAGATGAAAAAGTGTCCAGTTGTAAGCTGTAAATAATAGTTAAAAAACCATCCATAATGGGACTAGCGTAGATATAGGGCATGGTGTGAATGTAGCAGATGGATTGGAGTGTGCCAAATTTAAAAACTACTACTATTATTGGCATTAAAAATACTAATTTTTTAACAGATACCAAGCCCCCCCCCCCGCCACGAAAAGGAGGGAACGTTCGGGGGGAGTCCTCCTTACCTGTACCTTCCTTAGTTATAGTCAGGGCTGCCAAATTGTATAATTACTACGGAGAGTAGGGGTGAGGAGGACTATCTCATATGGGATAAAAAAGTGTCTAGCTGTAAGCAAATAATAGTTCAAAAACCTACCAGAATGGCGGAAGCTTAGACATAGGATATGGTATGTGGTTGCGCGGAAAAAGAAACGGTTACACTCTTGTTTTGTTCGGTTGGTTATTGTTTGCCAGTGTCTCTTTTTTTCTATTAGCATTCTATTCCTCACACACTGAAGGGGGGAGTGGCGCAATTTTTCTCGTCTATGAGAAGCGCGCCCCAGCGAGATAGAAGTGGTAGAAGTGGTCAACCAATATAAGGAAGCCCACTGCCGCCGCTCGCCCCTTTTTGCATCGTAGTTGAAGAAAACCGCTAGTTGTGTCCGCACCTCTGTGGCAGTTGCGCCACAGAACAATCGAGAAGTAACCGCCTCGCATAGTGCGAGTTATCGTCATGCACCGCTCTTCCAACGCACCATAAGACCAGGAACGTCGTCCACGAGACCGCAAGGAACCCCACCCCGGTAAGTGCTTCCTTTTAATTTGACTTGAACCGTTTTATTTCCTTGTCATATTTCTCTCCCTTAGCGGTTCAAGTTTATTATTATTATGGGATATCTATATAGTTTTCTCATCTGGTTGGGTTCTATAAATATATAATTATAAATGAAAATGAAAAAATAAATATACATAAATATCAATAACATAAAATAAATATAAAAGTACATAAATAAATAAAAGCCCAACCAGATGGAGGCCCTCGGCAGGGGAGACCAAACGGCCGAGGGTTAGGGGGAAAGGGAAAGAAACCGGCGGACGATGCGGGCGGTATCGAGGAGCACCGCCTTCTGCATTTGAACCTGGAGCGGTCCGCCACGTAGTCCCAGCCGCCTCAGATGACCCGACAGGCTGACTGGGATTAGCCCGTTTGCAGAGACGACTACAGGAATAATTTCGGTCGGCAGACCACCCCACATGTCGGTCACATCGTGAGCCAGGTCCAGATATTTTGTTTGCTTGTCTGTTTCGGCTTTCACGAGGTTCTCGTCATACGGAATGGTAATGTCGACCAAAAATATCCTTGACTGTGCCCGGTCCATCAGCACAATATCAGGCTTATTCGCAAGAATAGTCCTGTCTGTGATGATGGCCCGGTCCCAATAGAGCCTGGCGCGATCATTTTCGAGCACGGCTTCCGGCAAGTACTTGTAGTACGGCAATTTCCGGTCCACGAGACCGTATTTCAGAGCGAGCTCCTGGTGTAGAATTCTGGCTACTAGGTTGTGCCTGTGCAAGTACTCAGAGTTAGAAAGCGCCGAACAACCGGAGATAACATGCCTAAGTGACTCACCGGGATGGCGACAAGCTCGACAGATGTCGACGGTGCCATCCTTTAGGATGTATCTCCGATAGTTGTTGGTCTTAATAACCTGATCCTGTATTGCACAGACAAAACCCTCGGTTTCCCCCGAAGAGATCACCAAAGCGTAGCCAGTGGAGGGAGGCTACTGTGTCTACGAAAGGCTCATGTAGAGCCTTGTAGAACCTCCTTCTCCTTCCATACGGTCTCTCGGTCGGAAATGCTCTGCACTGCCGGGTCTTGCCATTGCTCGTTGGCTAAGGATAGAGGGTAAGTCCTTTATCACAAGAAATGACGTCCTTATAGAATGGATCATCCGATCTCGCCAGGAAGTAATCACGGAGGCTGCACACTTCGCGATTATGCATGGTGAGCGCGCTCAAGAAGCCACGAACACCATGCTTCCGCGACAAGTACAACCTCATTACCGACGATCTCGGATGATGCATCCTATGGGACGTCATGGTAGTGCGGACTTTTCTATCCAGGGCGTTAAGTTCAGTCTGAGTCCACCTGAGTATGCCAAAGGTATACATGAGGACAGGCATGACCCAGCCGTTATATGCGTGTGTCTTATTCACACCGGACAAAAGGCTGTTAAGCACTTTGGTCAAGCGTGCATAAAACACGTCGCAAACTGACTGTTTCATACCAGTCTCATCGATACCGATGTTTTGTGACATACCCAGGTATCGGTATGTTTCAGCCTCGGAAAGGGTCCTTAAGTTGACGGGCATAGATAAGTCTACGCCCTCAGAGTTAGCAACCCTTCCCCTTTCAACATGGAGGAACGCACACTTATCCGTCCCAAGCTCCATTCCAATGGAATTGCTAAATTCACAAGTGATGTTTAGCAATTCCATAAGATGGGAGCGACTGGAGGCGAATAACTTGAGGTCATCCATATAGAAAAGGTGGGTCACTTTTGTCCCTCCTCTCCGTAGCTGAAATCCCCTCCCGGAGCCCTCCAGTAAGGTACTGAGAGGGTTCAGAGAGAGGCAGAACCAGATTGGACTCAGACAATCGCCCTGGAAGATACCCCTTCTTATCCTTATGTGGTTCTCCGCAGCCATCATCCGCTCGCCCAGATGACAAAGGATCGTACTCCACTGCCCCATACATTGCTCGAGGAAGTCTCTAACTGTACAGTCTATCTTGTACAGCTCGAGGACTCTCTTTAGCCATGTATGGGGCACCGAGTCGAATGCCTTTCTGTAGTCTATCCAGGCGGCGGAGAAGTTCCGACGGTTGCGTTTCACCACTTTGCCAATGACCGCGTCAATGAGGAGTGGTTCCTTGGTTCCACGACCACCGCCCCGACATCCATTTTGAGCGCGCGACATCACCTGATTTGAGTCCAGGTGACAAGTGATTCTCGCGCTCAAAATGGATGTTAGTGTCTTGTATATGGTCGGTAGACACGTGATGGGGCGGTATTTGCTCGGGTCTGTGGTACCCTGGTCTTTAGGAACCAAATGAGTGATCCCAGTAGTGAAGAGGCTTGGGAGCGACTTCTGGTTGAGAGCCTCTTGAAACTGTCGGGCAAGCACACAGTGACACACCATGAACCCCTTCAGCCAGTAGTGATGCAGCCCGTCAAGCCCCGGACTTTTCCAGTTCGGGGCCCTACGGACCGCCTCAGCTACGTCATCCGGCGTTATGATGACGGGGTCCATGGGCGTAATACCCGCACACTGACTCGCCACAACTTCCGTCCAAGGGCCCTCGCTGTGGTTTACGGGCTCTGACCACAGGCCGCGCCAGAATGCTACAGTGTCGGCCTGATTCGGTGCTCGACCCGTTCCACTTACCATTGGTCGCTCCAATGATTCATAGAGCCTCTTCTGATTACTCTGGAAGAGACGATTCTGGTTGAACCGTGTCGACCTCTCGGTATATCGCCGAATCCGCTTTCCCCAAGCAGCGATTCTCTGCTTCAGATCATCTATGCGCTCCGTCAGTTTTTGCGTTATATCCGGCTGGGACAAACTGACATTTGTCCCAGCAAACGCCATCCTGACGGTGCGCACAATTCTTGGCCTGTTGTTGCCTGATCTGAAGCATATCAGTCTGCCGGTGAGAGCTCTAGCCTTTGCGATACGTTCCTCAATTCTTCTTCTCCATGCTGGGATAGCGCTACTGTGGCCAGTAGCGCGTCCAGCCGTGGAAACCTTGGCGCCTATGATACGGCAGACTGCCAGCGCGGCGCCAAAAAAATTGAGTCCGTCTCGCAAAGGTCCCGGCTGGCTTCCAAATAGGTCACCAGCATTGGGTTCAGAGCCCTCACGACAGCCCGATTCCGCTTGCTTAGGGCTATGCGGGGAAGTCGCGGTCGATTTTCGAGAGGCGTACTGCGCGTTTCCACAATTGCCTCTTCCAATGTACTCCTCATATGCTCTAATTCCAGTTCCTGGGCGACTGTTCCATCATCGTTTGAATCAACCACAACTGGCGTATTCACGGCGGCATCCACGTTTGCGGGTTGCTCTACCATTTGTCGCGCCGCATCCTCAACCGTAGCATTCTCATCCGACGAGGGAACAGCCTCACGTCGTAGCCGTTCGAGTTCGGCGACATCAAATATATTTGAGCGCAAGATATACCGAACTCGGTCTGCCAGGTTTTGCTCTGTGACGGTTAAAGATGGCTCCAGCTCAGCAAAAAGACGATGCATCCTAGCCCGATACGCCAAACATCCAGTTTCTCCCCCTTTCGCCCTAAAATACGCCCGCAATGCGTTGCTGTTCATCTGGGTTGTCCAACGCATGCGGCGTACTCCACCAGAGGCGGGTGCCGATTGCTGGGCCCGCGAAGACCCTGCCGACACCAAGCCAGCTGGTGGGGATGATGGATGCGAGGGGCTGCTGGGTGGTCGTGCAGCACCTCGCGCTCGGCTGGCGGTTCGCATGCTGCCGCGTCCAGCGCCAGCTCCAGACGCGCCCTGGCGACCTCCAGGCAGCGGCCCTTTGCGCGTTCTTCCGTATTCCATCATCCATAGTGGTGGGCGTCATTTAGCGGGAGCCGCCCAGACCCCGCGCCGTTTCATGGTGAGGCCATGTGCACAAGCGGGCCTTTGCACCTTCAATTTTTGCCGAGGCACGGCACTAACACCTCTTGGCAAGGTGCTGACTGACTGCGCTGACGTAGCGGTTTTGTCACATAACCGTTACGTCAGCGGGCGATGGGGTCGTCACTTCCCTACGCCTTTTTATTATTATTATTATTTATTTACCATTTTACAAATCATTAAAAGAAAGAAAAAAAAAACTATGCTAAAAAGTCGCATACAAAAAACCACTAAGGTTTGTGCTGACGCGACCTGAGTCGACATTATATTAAAGTATAATTAATAATTAAATACGTTTGTAAGAAAAGAAAAAAAGAAAGCATTTACAGCCTAATAGGACCTGAGCAGACGCATAAGCGCTGTTTTAAGTAGTACCATTATAAGTTATTCAAAAAGTACAATTTAAGTTTTTTTTTAATGTTTTTTATATTTAATTTGTAGCGGAATTCTGGGGGTAGGTTGTTTATAAGTCTTGGAACAATGTAACCTGCCGTTCGTTCCCCGTACATGTTGTTTGCACGACTCGTCTGCAGCTTGCAGCTGTTTTCGGCGCACGTACACACGGGGTGCTTGATTTCTAATATTAAGTCTTCATTAAAAAGTGTTTTTAGTAGTAAATATTTGACTTGCGTACGAACTGGTAATATATTACAGTGCTTGAAGAGCATACTATCATCATTATGAAATTGACGTCGAATTTTGTCTGTTACAATGTTTTTAAGGATTCTTATCTGGAGGTTATATATTTAGTTTAAATAAGTATTATATGTACGACCATAGCTACCTAAACCATACTGTATATACGATTATGCTAGAGAGTTATATAACATCATCTTAACTGGGAACGGAATTCTGTTCTTCAGTATTATAATGTTAGCTAAGAATTGTCTTAATTTGCTACAAACATACTTGATGTGGTTATGCCAAGTAAACTTACTATAGATCTGCATTCCGAGATATGTCTGGGTATTGACGAGATCTATAGAGGGGCAACTACATGTGTTTTTGCAAGAAGAGTGAAGGCAACTATGATTGTGAGCAACTATGTACTTGGATAAAGTACACTTGATATAAGGAGACTTTATGTGTAACAGCTTGGTTTTGGTGGAGTTCACAACCAATCCGGCGTCATGACACCATTTTGCAAACATATTAAAGTCAGACTGTAACAATTCACATACTATATCAGGGTCTTTATCGGCGACTAGCAAACATGTGTCATCTGCAAATTGGTAGCATGAACAGTGATTTATGTAAAAGCGCATGTCGTTTACATATGACAGAAGTCACCGGGTCGCTGTGTGTGTCATTTATTCTCACATAGAATTTCCTACTTTTAAGATAATTTGTACACAATCTCAGAAGAGGTCCCCGTAGTCCACAATCGTCCAACTTAGTGATAATTTGTTTATGATCAAGAGTATCGAATGCCCGTGAAAAGTCTATAAATAGGACGAGTACATGTTTTTTGTTATTAAGATACTCGTTAATTTCATCTGTTAACTTCATCAAGAGATCATTTGTACCCTTCCCAGCTTGAAAACCATACTGATTTTGATATATTACATCGTGCGTATTGTAGAATTTATAAATTTGTTTACACACATACTTTTCTACTATTTTATCTATTGAAGATAATAAAGTGATTGGTCGATAGTTCAGGAAATCATCCCGTCTTCCTTTCTTGTATATTGGTCTAACACATCCTATCTTTAGTTCATCGGGATAAATGCCAGTTTCAACACTTGTATTGATTAGGTTGGCAATGGCCGTGGCCCCTTCTGTGTCCATACATTTTATATCAGAAACCCCAATATTATCATAGCCTGGTGCCTTATTAGAGCTAAGTTTTTTGATTATTTTATCAACCTTGTCACGGGTTGCTTTTTGAAAGTATATACTAGAATTATTTGGCCGAGAATACTTACTGGGATTTAACAAATTCAAATTACAGGTTTGGATTATGTTTTTCACAGCTTTATCAAATCCTATAGCAAAGTTATTTACAATATCTTTGATCGTCTGCCCTTTAAATGCTTTTAAAACTGCCGCATCCACTGACGATGTTACACGCCCAAGCATTTTGTTGATTATTTGATAAACTTTTCTTCTATTTTTGAAATTCTGTTGAATGTTTTTAATATAGTATCTATTTCGTTTATTCTCTAATACTTTATGAACTTTATTTCTTATTGTATTGTATTCTAATCTTAATTTTGAATCGAGTGGATTTCGTTTCCAAGAACGGAACAGTTTGTTACGTTTTTCGCATAATCGATTGACGTTATCATCGATCCATGGTAGTTTATATTGATTATTAATATTATGTTTGTTAACCTTATGTTTAATAATACTTGTAGCTGCTTTTTTTGCACTTTGAAAAGATCGTTTAATGAAGTTAAAGATCTCAACAGGTGATTTCGTAGAGTTTCTTTGAAGCCATTTAACATTTTTTAATTCTTTGTAAATTATATCATAATCAATGACTTGTTTAAAAACCTCCCGTGTGTCAACACTAACTGAATCGCCCATGCAAGCGAGCATGATTGCTCGGTGATCTGCCAGTGTAATGTCTAACGCCGCGGCGTACGGATTAAATGTGGGGAGACGTGCAAATATGTGGTCAATGCAGGACTTTGTGATAAGATTTAGTTTTTTTTCTATCCTAGTGTAGTCAGATATTCCACACATTAATCCATACTCGCTGAGCATTTCTAGGTATAAGTCTTTAAGTGATGAGGCACTTTTCAGGTCAATATTTGTATCACCTATCTAGATTAGATTTCTTTTTTCGTTAAACGTGGACATGCATTTGCTCAACTCCTTTACAAAAATATACCTATTTGTTTTTGGCGGTCTATATACTGCACACAAAACTATATCTTGATTTGAGTTAAGTTTTATAGTACCTATTATGTTTTCAAATGTTTTGCTTTGTTGTTGTATTAAGGTGAATGTAAGGTGATTTTTAATGTATATAATAATGCCACCCCCTGTAGTAGTGTGTACATGTTATAGCCCGTCAAGTTATATAAATTTACAATATTATTGGAAATACCAGCCTCTGTTACGACTATTATGTCTACAGGAAACGTGCAGTTATGAATGACTTGTTGTAATTTCGTAAAGTTTTTTATCATAGATCTTATATTAACGTGCAAACAAGAAATATTTAAATGACAGTTGCTAAGTAGCTGTTTGAAAAACGAGTTTGTTGAAGTACAATTTGTTAATTGATTTATTTGTTCTGACATTCTTTCAAACACATTTCACATTTCATTCAATTTGTGACACAGACATTCAAAGCTGTGATTTGGAGTGGAAACTCCTTCGAGACACTGGTAAAACAATAGATTTTGGAATACCGAGTGCATCGTCCAAGGTTGCCGCGTGCCATCTTGTTTTGGTTACAAGACCCCGCACATACAGCCCAGCGAATTAATCGAGCACAACAAGCAAAAGGCTTGACCCAGGAATCGAACCCGAGGCCCCAATCGCCGAAAACATTTCTGGTCATTAGCGTGCCGCCAGTATAAATGTAGTAGTTGTAGATGTATTGAATTGTACCGAGTTAAAAAAATATTTTTGGTGACTAGAGTAGTTAATTACAGTACAGTTTACAAAATTTCAACTATTCACGTAGTCCAATTTTTTTAATATAACCTAAAATAACTGCTGTGGGAAAACGGAGTGATTTTATTTTTGTAAACTTTAAATACGTTTAGTAATTTTTTAATGTGAACTGTTTTAAAACTTTTTAAAATAGTTCAAATATTTTTTATATAAAAATGTTTAGTAGTCCTGCTTACCCTAATAATTACATTCAAATTGTCTATATTAGATAATTATCTTAATTCATTATTTTATACAACCTGTTTGTACAGAAGATTTCTTTGTATAATTGGATACTAAAATAAAAGTACAAATGTAAATATTATTTTGCGAGAATTAAAATCCCTAAACTCTTAATAAGTATTATTTATTATCTTTCTACACACGAACAGAGTATATTATACAACTGAAAGGCTCTGTATCTCTAGCCAATAGCCACTTGTAATGTATAAAAAAACAGTATTATCAATGTCATTTATATCATCTTGCATCTGGAAAAACGCGGGAACCTTGAAACGTGATAGGCGCCTTTTTTTAAATTAAAATTTTAATTTTGTTTTGTTTAGTTAAAAGGCACTAAACTTTTATTGTTTTATCGTTACTGGGTTTCCTCATCATGGGGAAACGTAGAAAAAAAGTTGCCGGGAGAAGAAGTCTTTGAAGAAACGACAGAGGAGGAAGAAGTTGACACCAGTACTGAGGAAGATTCTGAGAAAGAGCAGCGCAAATATAAGCTGTACTTTGTATCTGACTACCACAGGAGGTAGCCTGAGGACTCTGTTCTCGTTGATTTTGTTGTTTTTGTCGAATCAAATGACGAAAGCAGGGTAATCGTCATGCAGGACATGATGTCTCTGTCCACACATATGAAGAGGTTCAATAAAGGCATTAAATATCTGCAATCTATGAATAAATACAAAATGGGCGTTCAGTTTAAAAGCCCTCTCTAGCGAATGCATTTTTAAATAATGTTAAATTTCTTAATGAATACAAAATGAGGGCATCTATCCTAGCAATAGGGACAGAAATAACAGGAGTCATAATTAATGTACCCACTAATATTTCTAATTCAAGAATTTTTGGTATCTTAACGACTTACAGGAAGATAATATGTGTAAAAAGGATAATGAGGAAACATAAGAATAACGCAGGATGCAATTTGATGCAGCTGACGGGCACCGTGGCCATCACAGTTCAGTTTTGCCGGACCACGTCGATCTCCATGGTTGGCGGTTCGTGGTAAATCAGTATATTCCACCAGTGAAGCAGTGCTACAACCGTCTGAGTTTTTCTCTAAAATTCTGTGAAATGCTAAATTTGTATTGAAAATCACAACTACAAAGATTGCCAAGTCTCTTCAGATAAAGCGATATGCATACATTGCAAAGGAAACCATCTAAACATTTCTGGACAGTGTGCTGTCAAGAAACAAAAGATAAAAGAAAATCAGGCTAAATTACACAAAACCCGTTTGTAACCTTTTTAATAAAAACGATTTCCCCGAATTAAAAAAAAACCCTAAAGATGCTCTTATGTCACTACTAAAGAATGATGATATTATTAATATAATTTTAAATAGTCATTAAAATAACTTAATAAATCAAATGAACAAACCACCACCACTTCTCAGCTTATTAAAGATGTTCTCATAGATACAATGAAACCAAAATAGATATTTTATTATATAGCATTTAATATTTATGGATTAGTTTAAAATTTTACAATGGAATGCATGATTGAAGTTTAATTAAAAATCGCTTTAAATTTACTCAATTTTTACATGAGAACACTATAGATGTTGCTCTTATATGTGAAACTTGGCTTAAACCTAGGCACAATTTTTAGAGTAAAAGGTTATAATAGTATACGATTAGATTCAGGTAATGATCATAATGGAGTAGCAATACATCTACATAACAAAATTAGATTTCGTGTTATCAATACATTCTCTGATTCTCTCATTACAAAATATAGCTGTACAAATACAATATAATGATAAATTGTTAACTTTGTAGTTAGTGTCTACCGTCCCCCTAATTCACCAATTAATAATAATAAAAATAGATAATTTAATCCAAAGTTTGCCACAGCCAGTCGTTATAGCTGGTGATTTCAACGCCCATCACACGTTAGGGGGATGTACTGAATCGGATTCACGGGGTAGGGATGTTCTTGCAAGTAAAAATGACAACAATCTTGTAATTTTGAATGATGATCAGATGACTACAGTAGGATCTCACAGATGGAGGCAGAATGCATTAGACTTGACACTTGTTTCATCTTCACTGGCTCTGTCTTGTGAGTGGCAAGTATGTGATGATGATTCTCTAGGTAGCTATCATTTCACACAATTTTATTGTCCTCTTTCCTCGGAATTTTAGACAGAAAGTGTGATCGAGCTAGTAGATGGTCTTGGACTATTAGTCAATGAAATTTCACTTGCATCTGATGCATTGTTCAATTGCAAGAACTCCCTAATAATTTATTGCTACATCTGTAGTACAGTTTTCCGTAATTTTCTATTAGTAGTTGAATGTAGTTTGTGTTTGTTATTGAAGCACATATCAAAATATCTAAAGCGATCTTTTTGTACCATGCCAGAGACTTTCTTTTTGGGTCATAATAACTTGAAAGCTGGTCACATACATCTATGCCTTTTTTTCGCTCATTGTAATAGAGCACGGCTTCCGGCTTCAAAATTGGCCGATATCCCGAAGACATTCGCAAAGTAGCGTCACATGTAGAAATCATTGCAACGTCGCGTTTGTCTCTCCATTTCATCACTGTTACATTGTCCTTCTGTCAAGCAACTACTTCACCTGTTTTAGGTCCTATTTTTTTCGATCTTATTGCCCATGGAAGTTCTTTTCTATTTGCTCGCAAAGTGCCGCATAAGTCTGTCTTATGCTGCAGCAAATATTTTGCTAATAATGTGTAATGTCTGTCCACCGATTCATGCGACTATGAACTGATATGTTGACGTTCTGTTTCAGTTGAGAAGCGTACAGATTTGTTTGAGTGACGATAAGATCTAACACTTCGTCGGTAAATATACGCCGATAAATGGAAACAACATATTGTTCACCTTGGATATGAATAGTTGGGCTGTTATTATAAGGTTGGCGTGACAGTGGTAAGATCTCCTGACTCCAGCCATTTTCTCTATCTATATCATTTACTTCTTGCAGAGTAAGCGGGTAAGGTTTACAATTCGGTCGCCTGAATTAGGGGGTGGGGGTGGTGTGGCGGGAGGGGGAGAAGTTGTAGTCACCCCCTATTTCCCCTTCCTGCCGGACGTGCTTAGTTTTTTTTATAAATTTTTAAAAACCTCATTTTGAGGTTATGTTTCGTAATTTTTATGACAATTTTAACCTGATTTATGGGGAGAGAGAGTTGGGGGACGGAAGCCCCACGCCACTTAACGTGGTGCAGCCGAGAGAAGCCCGATCGACCTACTTCTGAGTGGTTTACAAAAAAATAACCACGAAGGGAATGACGGGGTCTATTCGCTCGCTTCGCTCGCTCACTCGACCCCGTCATCCCCTTCTAACCTAACCTGTCCGAGTCGGGGTGCCCCACGTCCTAGGCTCGCTTCGCTCGCTATTGCACCCAATATAACACCAAAACATTAACTTTTATAACTACTTAAATTTATAAACATAATTTATGGCTGCCACCATTTGTAAAAAAGGATCTTTGCGATATTTAGCAGTATTCCGCCGCAACAATATTCCACTATTCACCAAAATTATGAAACTCTGAAGCAAGAAGCAACGGCGTGACAAAAACTGCCAACAAAATGGCCGGCCTAGCGAATAATTTTACACATTTTTAAATCGATTCAAATCGAAATTGGATGAATCGATTCACAAATAATCGAGATCGTAAAGATCGATTTCACAAATATCGATCTTTTTTTGATTTGCGTTAAAAGTTTATTTATGTTTACAATGTCAAAAGATACAATAAGTACAGATAACATTGAATGATTGAATTAAAAACTGTCATTCTTTACGAGTTAGGGTATATTCAACTAATTGTAAATACATACATACATACATACATACATAAACACTCACGCCTGTCACCCAGAGGGGTAGGCAAAGACTACAGACTTCCATTTGGCACGATCCTGACACACCTCTCTCGCCTCCTTCACATCCATACACCTACGCATACATGCTCGTAGGTTAAGGGTACACGGTACAAGGGTAACAGTACTTCCACGGCCTTAATTAAAATAACTGATGATATCCGCTTCGCGATGGATAATCGTCAACTAACTCTTCTTATCCTTCTGGACTTCAGTAACGCCTTTAACTGTGTTGACTATGACATCCTGTTAGCAATTTTGAAATCCCTGAATTTAACATCGTCAGTTCTACAATGGTTCAGTTCCTATCTTCAGGGACGCCCTCAACGCATACGTGTTGATGATAAGTTCTCCGATTGGTGTAACGTTGTTGCTGGTGTTCCTCAAGGCGGTGTTTTATCTCCGTTGCTTTTTTCTGTGTTTATCAATGCACTTGTTTCCGTAATAAATTTCAGCAAGTATCACCTGTACGCAGATGATGTCCAGCTGTATCAGCATTTTAGTTTAATTGACCTAAATTCATCTGTTGACAGAATGAATTCTGATCTTGCTGCAGTTCATCAGTGGGCAAGATGTCATGGGCTAATATTAAATCCTGCCAAAACACAGGTTATAATCATAGGGAGCAGAAAAATTACATGTCGACTTGACTATCAATATCTACCTAAAGTCACTCTAAACGGTGTAGATTTAGAATATGTTAGGCAGGTTAAGAACCTTGGTTTAATTTTGGCTGACGATCTAAGTTGGGTGCTACAGGTTAATGAGATCAGGAGACGTATTTTTGGAACTATGCATTCATTAAAGCTCTGGCAAAAATTTATTCCTCAGACGGCCAAGGTTACGCTAGTCAACTCTCTGTTGCTTTCTATTTTTGATTATGCCGATATTGCCTATCTATTTGTTTCTGATTTTATTTTATGAATAACTTATATGTGACCATTGAAAAATTAACCCTTAGTGACTGATTGTATCTAAAAAGAACCTTTGCAATACTCATTGTTAAATAAAATGCTACTATGTTTATTAACTCGTTATTACTTTTTTTAAATAAATTGTATTTTTGTTGCAGGTTGAAAACTGCTTAGGAGCACTCGGATATTAAATAGCTTAAGCTTTGAATATTGCTGCATATTTGATAAATGGGGGGAGCAACAAGCACAAACCATAAATACTACAAGGAGAAAAATTTTAGAAAAGTTGTTACATCATTTAAATTGAATATGTGACATATGTGCAAAGAACCATCAGTTCCTTCTATAAAAAATTAGATTGTAATTATAGAGGTTTCAATGGCTGTGGCAACATTTAAAAGAAATTGATATTTTGCGCCTAGAAGAAAGAATTTGCTTGCACTTTTAAATTAATACTGAAATGTAAAAATAAAAGACTTAGACGGCCATTACATTATCCAATTTGCAGAGCGCTAGGTGAGTTAGCATGCTAAATTTGTATTGTGTAAAGGCAGTTAGACAGCTAGTGATCCAATCTAGTGCGATCGTATGGACTCTGCCGCGCTAGCTCATTTCGTACACTAGCTAGCGCACTAAATTGCATGGTGTAAGGTGTTCTAGTGTGTTAAACACTAGCTCGGCCAGTCAGTCAGTCAGTCGGCTCGGACAGGACGTATGCTTATGTTATAAGATCAAAATGACGCAACCATCGACTAAAGAAAGGGAAGTGCTCTTGAATATAATAGAATTATACAAAGACATGCCATATCTTTGGGATAAAAAACATAAGGACTATAAAAACAAAGATATAAGAAATGATGGAAACAAAGTGCTTCTTGAAGTTTACAAAGGATTCGATAGCAACGTGACAGTGACAAATTTAGTAAAAAAAATTCAAAATTTAAGAAGCGGTTACTTTAAGGAATTAAAAAAGGTATGTACCAACCAATTCATTATTATACGAACTAAACATTTTTGTCTTATGATTTCGCGATTGTCACAATCGCAATAACTATAGGGTTTTAAAAAAATCGGTTTTTATTTAGTACTAGCCTTTAGCCCGTGACTTCGTCCACGTGGATTACGCATTAGTGACAGTTTTTTGATTATCCCGTATTTACTTTCTTCTGGAATAAATTGTTATAAACGTTGGCAGTAGAATAGACAGATTCGGTTTTTTACGATTTTTTCTATATATTTAGTGTTTATTATTTAATATGGAACGGTTTATATATTTATGTTTTAGGTAAAAGAATCGAGTCGCACTGGAGCTGGAGCTGACGAGGTGTATGTACCTACACTTTGGTACTTTGATGCTTTGAGTTTTCTTGGGTCGGTTAGTGAGCCTTGTCGTATAGACCAAGACACAATGGAAACACAGGTATGTTAATAATATGTTTATTTAATAATCAAAAATTTATTATTTTGTTGGTACGAAATTCATCATTTTGTCATGGAAAGGAACACTACCCTCTTCTGAGTTAAAATAGTCCACAAACTTGTTTCGAACTGCAACCCTTTCAGCATTAAGCTGGGTTTCATTCACACGCTTTGATAATACCAGGCCATCGGGTATCTGTTTGCGCCAATCTCCTTGATGGAATGTATATGTTTTTGTATTTTCTCGATCAACAGAATTTGTAGTAATATATCGTGGTGCTTTTCTCCGTAAAAAATTGTGCAAAACACAACATGCGAGTATAATATAATCCACTCTATCTATTTTAACACTCAGATTTCTTCGTAAAACTCGGAAGCGGGCGGCTAATATACCGAATGCATTCTCAACTACTCTTCTAGCCCTCGATAAGCGGTAGTTGAATATTCTTCTTTCATATGTTATGCCTTTGAAAGGAAATGGTTTCATTACGTTTCTTTCGATACCAAAAGCACTGTTACCCAAAAATACGTATGGTACAGTAACTTGTGTGTTCGGTAATGTGTAAGCTGAAGGCAAAAAAGGCCGTTAGTTCCCGTATATACGGTACATAAATTCGTAATTAGCGTTTACTACAGCAAACAGCACCACACTGAAAAATCCTTTATAATTATAATACAAAGATCCACTTCTTGGGGGTTTGTCAATAGCAACATGTTTTCCGTCAAAAGCACCGACACAATTATCAAAGTCCCACTTATTTTTAAAGGATCTTGCGGTATTTTCCCACTCAGCTTCTGTTTCAGGCATCTGAAAATAAAACAAATCTGTTACTATACTTAATGATTTTGTTACAGGAAATTTCGACTTCATCATCTGAAACCGAAAGTGTACGAAGATCTGAGTCAGCGTCTCCACAAAAGAAAAAGAGAGTTACGAAAGCTAGCTTACTGCAAAAGCATGAGTCACTCATAAATACAGCTGGGAAACTTCTGCATAAAAAAGAAGAGGAATGGGAAATTATAGGAAAGGGTATAGGCTTGCAACTGAAGGATCTAAATAAAAGACAGTTTTATATAGCTCAGAAAATAATACATGACACCCTCTATTACGCCCAAATGGGAATGTTAACTGAACATTCATCTGTCACTGGTCTCGAACATAATCAATCACAGCACACTTACGAGTCAACAGTTGGAAACCGTAGAACTACACTAATATATCAAGCTCCATTTCGCTATCCAGCCCGTAGACTGTATACTCAATCAGCTGGTGCATCATCATCCCCTAAATATTATATTAATTCTGATTCTCAGTCATCTTGTGCCATACCGTCGTCACCATCCCCATCTCCAAAAGGACTACTTATTGAG
The DNA here is from genome assembly GCA_907164705.1 of Parnassius apollo. Taxonomy (NCBI): domain Eukaryota; kingdom Metazoa; phylum Arthropoda; class Insecta; order Lepidoptera; family Papilionidae; genus Parnassius; species Parnassius apollo. The sequence continues at coordinate 976,037 of CAJQZP010000795.1, read as the reverse complement.
TCGCCTCATCCATCCCACTACACTCAACCACCATATTCTTCCCCTAAATCACTACCTCAAGAGCCCTCGCCACAGCAAGTAATTTTTCGGCCATCTCATCCATCAGCGTCCCACCATACTGCGTCTTTTTTTATTATCATTAAACTCGACACCATTGCTAAAGCAATGCCAACTTTCTGGTGTTTTTATGTGCCATATTCGTTTAGCGCTCTTCGAAAGATGCAGTTTGGACGACGATCACTACTGAAATGAAAGAAAGTTAAACTAACTAGCTTCACTAGCTAGTCTAGTGTAATGAGCGAGCTCTTTTTATAGTTCACTGCAGCACTAAATCTAGCGCTCTGCAAATTGGATAATGTAATGGGCGCTTTAATAAATATTTCTGTATTTTATTTCTTTGTATCTAAATAAACGTTAATAATGGTTTAAATTTATGTACGTGGTCACATTGTGAACACGTACATAAGTTTAAACCAATAAAAATAAATTTTCTAAGTTCTGAGAGGATTTTTTACAGCCACTTGCTACTAGGCTGAAACAAATAAATGCCTTTGCCTTAGATAAATTTAAAAACGTAAATGACACTCAATTTTTGAGGCTCGCTATAGACCAATTTTTTAGTATGGAAGATTGTCGTCTGTACGTTAGTACTGATTAGTACCTATGGTTAGTACTCTTATTAGTTTGTGTACCTAACCAACGTACCAAAACGAAACCGAAACGCATAACGCAAACTATGGAACGATCTCCCAAAACGGAAAACGGCCAACTAACCGATAACCTTCGTTGATATTCGTCGCTTCTCGTACTTGCGATAGTTTAAATAAGTATAGAAAGAGATGAAGCGAATACGGATATCGTTGCGATGTTTTGGTAGTTATCACACAACGGTGCACATTGTGAATTATAATATATAGCTAAAGCAATAAAGTCGAATTTTAAATAGTTAAAATTGTCCAAATTTTAAATTCGTGTAGTTGTGAGAGTTATCAAATTTCAAATGATCTTTAGCTCATTAGGGACAAGACTTGCATTTGTATGATCGTAGTATATTTGGTTTAGGCAACTTTATGTTTATGTTTATTATATTTTGGATGGAAAGTTTAGAATTTGCTTTTATCTAAAACGCAACAATTACGCACTTGGTCTTGGTGGCTCGTGCCCATGCCGTTCGCTAAGATAATAACATCCGTTAAGTTATTAGTAATATAATATATATGTAATATTATCCATTAATTTTTGACGTTGCGTTTGTGCATTTATTTGCAATATTTGTGTGCATTTTGTGCATTAGGTAGTTGTAATTCAGACAATTATGTGTAAAGTGTAAATATAATATAGCTTAGTATAGCTTAACTTGATTTAGACTTTAATTTTTTTGGAATACAGACTTTCAAAATGTTGCGTAAGGTTAGTGAAATATGGTCTCGCTTCGATAAAAAAGACAATTCCGACCACTTTTTCCACCGGAGCCGAATCAGCGGCTAGTGCAAATCAGGTAAACCTGCGGTTAATAGAGTTGAATTTTGAAATTGTATTGAGAATTCGAATTTAAACTTTTCTGCTAGTCCTAAGCCTAGTTAAGCATGAAGAAAAATCGCCAACTTAAATAATTGTTAATAAATACATTAACTAAAATAATTTTTTATAAATATATATAGATTAAAATTATGTTTACTTCTTAAGAATACACTTTAATTATAGACTTTGAAATCAAACTCTGATCCTAAGTCTCAATTTGAAAATAATGGGTATGAAAATTATAGAAATAAATAAGGATAGAATGAACGTAATTTTATCCACTACCCCATTATCATCCCGTGGGTGAAACAAATCAGGAGATGAGCAGCAACGTTTTCGTAATAAAGACTATGAACAATGTGTGTCGTGAAGACACACTACAGAAGTGAAACTTTTGTATTACAGGGAACCATTTAAATTATTCATCAATGACTTATGAATAACGTAGATTTTTCAAAAGTCATTGATTCTTCGATCTTAAGAAGAAATATTATCGGTTTAGTTTGTTAATTCGGTAATTGTAAATGAAAAAATGAAAATGAAAATGAAAAATGATTTATTGATTTACAATGATACATTTTAAACCAGTCGCAAGGGCCCCTGTACTAGGTTGGGAACCTGTATTACTGGGTACCCCGCTCATCCACCAAGACAATACTATGTTAATCAATAAATAACAAAAAGCAAGGCAAGATCTAGCATTAGAATGTAAATGAAATTTGGAATATAATAATAATTACATGATAAGCATGCATGCTAAGCATGCACGCGTTTGTGTGTGTGTGTGTGTGTGTGTGTGTGTGTGTGTGTGTGTATGCGCGTATGTGTGTGTGTGTGTGTGTGTGTGTGTGTGTGTGTGTCTGTGTGTGTGTGTGTGTGTGTGTGTGTTTTGTGGTTGTGTGGTAGTGCTTTAACAATTGGTGTGGCTGTTCGAAGTATAAAAGTTATGTAATAAATTGTTCAGTTTCTTCGTAGTTTAGTGTTAATAAAAATTGAGTCACTACACGTTTAACTTTAGTCCACGTCAAGGGGTAAATATTCAATCTGCTGTTGAATTTGTTGTAAATAGATATAGATTGGAATACGTATTGCTTTTGTTTAAACTTTGTTTTATTTTGTGGTATATTGCAAATTTTGGCACTCCTACGTTTTGGTGTCTGATGAGGTATGAAAGGTAAATGTCGATGCTTTTTTAAAATACAATTCAATATATACATCTGGCGAGTGGTAAGCAATTTGTAAGATTTATGTAGTTCACAAGTTGAAAATCGAAACGGTTTCAAGAACATCACTTTAATTAGAGCTCTTTGAGCTCTTTCTAGTCTTATTAGATGTGTTTTAGCTGCACCACCCCAAACAGGTATGCAATAACTCATTACCGATTGCGCTAGAGCTTTGTAGGTGGTTATAAGAGTTGTTTCATTTGCAACACACCTGAGTTTTTTAAATACCCATGTTAGTTTCCTTATCCTGTCAGCAATGTTTTCAATGTGTTGACTCCAGGTAAGGTGCTGATCAATAGTTACACCGAGATATTTGATGGTACTAGTTCTAGTGATTTTATCACATGAGCAGTTATTATAGCTATCTAAATATGGCTTATGGCAGGTATGAACTGTTAGGTTAAATTTAGAATTTGGTTGTGTATTTTTCCGTACGGTAAAAGGTATGAATTTAGTTTTGTTAATGTTAAGGGTCAGAAGGTTCGATCTTAGCCAGTTAGATATATGGTATATTCCGGAGTCAGCAATAATCCTTAGATTTTCCCATGATTTTGCGTTAAAAATGAGAGCAGTGTCATCTGCGTAGGTGTATATTTGACAATTTTGTAGGCTTAAATTGCATAGATCGTTGACATAGATTAAAAATAGAGTAGGTCCGAGGACGCTACCTTGAGGGACACCATAAGAGATATTTGATGGACGGCTAAGATATTCACCAAGCTTGAGTTGTTGCTGACGTTCGGTAAGATAGTCTGTTAGAAGGGCGTGAGGCAGGCCTCTTATACCATATTTATATAGTTTGTCTAACAGGATAGGGATAGAAACGGTGTCGAACGCCTTGGCCAAATCCAAAAAGACTCCAAGACATTTGTTACCAGAGTCCAGTTGCTTACTTATTTCTTCAGTTAAGGCTAACACAGCATCCTGAGTAGAAATTCCATTTCTAAAACCAAATTGGTGTTTAGAGAGTAGGTCGTTATCTATGAGATATTTTTTCAATCTATTATTTATTAGTTTCTCTAGTATTTTTGATAGAACTGTTAGCACAGAAATTGGTCTGTAGTTGTCCACATCATCTTTACTTCCACTTTTATGTATAGGGGTTACTAATGCCCTTTTAAATGTTATGGGAAATCGGCCATTTTTAAAACAGAGATTGCAGATATGGCAAATTATAGGTGTAAGGGTGTGTCTGGCCATTTTAATAAATGATGTTGGAATGTTATCCCATCCTGGGGCAGACTCATTAGAGAGATCGCTTATGACCGAATTTATTTCCAACGGGTCGGTATCTAGTAGAACAAAAGAATTCATTGGAGTTGGCATTTTAGTCATGTAATTATTTACTATAGGAGGGGCAGAGTTTTTTAAATTTTCAGCCAATTTTTTGCCTATACTAGAAAAGTGATCATTAATAAAATTTACAGATTCTACAGGGGAGGACGCTATAGTTGTAAGTTTATGTGTGTCGTCAGTATTATCTTTATTAACATAGCAAATTGATTTAATATTCTTCCACAGCATTTTGGGGTTATTTTTTGCATTATCCAATTTCCTCCTTTCATAATTATTTTAAGCTTCCGGACAAGCTTATGACAGTGATTTCTGTAGCGTATATAAGTTATTTTTAAAATGTGATTATCAGGATTTTTTTTAACTTTATAATGTAATTTATCTCGATTTCGTAGACATCGTAATACTCCAGGTGTTATCCATGGCTGAATACAGCGTTTTCTAACGGGAATTGTGGTTATCGTTTGATTATTTTTCATTGCTACTGAAATTATACTAACCAAAGCATCAGCAGCCAGTGTTGGGTCATGTATGTCTAGTATTTTTATAAGTTTGGACTTTATTTCATCAAGAGTTGTTATATAATTTACGGAAACCTTAGTTTTCGAAACATTGCGGCGCACAGGCTTATTCATAAGGTTTAGAAGAACAGTGGAATGATCAGTGGGGGCATTAGTGAGTACGAGAGATTTCGTTGGGTGTACTGTTTTTAGCATCATATGATCATAGCACATTTTGTCACGAGTTGGAAGCCTATGAGCAGGAAGCAATCCATGGTAAGCAAGTGAGGTTAAATAATTGGGGCAGTTAGTGTCTATGGAACCGAATTTGATATCTATGTTTATGTCACCGGTTAAAATAATGTTTTGATAACTTTTATAACGGCGGAGTAAGGTTTGAAGAGATGTGGTGAAGTCGTCAGTGTTTCGTATTGAAGGTGTACGATATATACCTATTAGAACTGTATCAGTTAGGGTAAGCACAAGACAAGAGGCATTTCTAATGCAAGGTTCCGATATTTTGTAGTTAAGTTTCTTATGTATGTAAAATACCACGCCGTCACACTGATTTAAAGTGTTTTTTGTAAAATATTTATTATAGTCATTATTAAGTGTTGGAATGGGCTTATTTTTTGAAAGATGACACTCTGTCATGACTAGTATGTCGCAATGAATGTTTAGTGAGTCCAACATTACTTGAAAAGTATCAAAATTTTTATAAATACTCCTTATGTTTTGAGTGAGAATGGTTAAATGATTAAATGTAGTTATGTGAGAGTGGCAATCCTCAGGCCTGCACATAAAGGCCTGGGCAACTTCAGTATTGTCTATATCTGTATTAGTTTGTAGCAAACTATCCATTATTATTCAGAAAGGGCTTTCGTTCCTACTAGTCCGGTAACAAAAAAATTTACGAGTAACATTGCATAAAAAGGATATTCACCAAAATTACTGCAATGGGAAAAATACTGGAAAAAAATTTTGTCTATCTTCGATCAGGAGTGAACTTAAATTATTAACTTTTATTATTAATTTTCGATAAAAGAACAGCAAATTTTTCGGTGTAAGATATGTATGTAAAAGAGTGCGGTGATTAATTTTTATGTTTATGAGTGTGATGTTTGATGTGCGAGCTTGTGTAAATAGTAGTGTTCGTGATATGTACATATAGTTATATATAATATGAAAAATGTAAACAATGCAGAATATACAATAAAAGTAGAAAAGGAGGTAAACAACAATAATATCAAACCAAGAACATGTCTGAGCTATAAATAAAAATAGTCATTTGTTAATATACAGGTTTTTGATTTGACATTCGTTCTCTATTTTTATGATCGGTGAGCTCTCATCTTTCCTCACCAAAACGTTACCGAGCGATGTCCAGCAAAACTTATATTTCTGAGTTCTGGTTAATTCTCTAGCCAAGTAGTACAGTCTGTTTCCTTTTTGTGTCAAATGGTCCGACACAAAAATTGGAGTGTTGTTGCCTTTTTAAGCCCAAATGCTGCGAAGTGAGTTTATTGTTTTTATTTTGAAAATTATATATTTTTGCAGCGTGTAATATATTCGTCTTCTGTATGTAGGATGACAATTCGACTACTATGGGCTTTTTGTCACCCTTGTGAGAGGATCTATAAATGTCTTTTATATCGTTAGTTTTGAGTTCAACTTTGAGCGATGTAGATAATTGAGTAACCATATTTATTAGGGATGATTTTGATTCATTATCCATTTTCGGCACATTTTTTAATTCAAATGAGCATTTACGATACGACTTGATCGTAAATGCTCATTTGAATTAAAAAATGATTGTCTATTATTTATATAATTTTATTAAACTTATTTTATTAAAACTTGGGGGATGAGTCGCTCGCGTCCGTAGGCTTCGACCACCTAACCTTAGGCCCACCCTACACGTGTCCCCCGGGTGGTGCTAAACGAGCGACAAAGCCGAAAAATAGACTCGGCTCCTCGCCGTATGGTAGCGGCGTAAAATTTACCACCACCCCTTGTTCGCACCATGACTCAGAAAATAAAAGAAATGGCCCCAAGTTCCCGGCGCCCCTTCAATGGGGCAGGGGTGCGAAGAATCTCCGGGAGAAAAACCGGCGACGAGGTTCGCCACCCGTCACGTTCTGTCTCCCGGAGGGGCGAAAAGTGGATTGCGGAAACCCGTCTGGCTACGCTGAATGTATGTGGAGGAATGAACGATAAGATGGATGAAGTATGCGAAATGATGAATGACAGAGGAATAGATGTGTTATGTGTGAATGAGACGAAACGAAAGGGAAAGGATGCAACTGCACATGGCACGTATACCGCGTATTGGTCTGGTGTAGACGAGACCGAACGGGCATGCCAGGGAGTAGGTTTCATCCTTTCAGAAAGAATGGGTCAATGTGTGAAAGAGTATGAATGTGTAAGCCCGAGGCTGCTATGGATACGAATGAAAGTGGGCTTAAAGAAGCTGTTCCTTCTAGGGGTGTACGCTCCAGACATGTCTAAGCCCACTTACATCCGAGAGCAGTTTTGGGACATGGTAAGGATGGTGTTGACAAAATGTAAGGAAATTGAAAATATTATTATGTTAGGAGACTTTAATGGAAGGGTTGGGGTGAAGAGGTCTGGTTATGAAAGGATATTGGGAACGTTTGGTGATGAAAGTATAAATGAGAATGGTGAAGACCTCCTCACCGTATGTGTGGAAAATAATCTTTTTGTGACATAAGAAGATTCACATGTATACATGGGAAAACGGGTGATGATAGAAGCATGATAGATTTCGTAAATGTGGATGATAGAATGAGGAGCGCAGTCGTAGATACAAGGGTTTACCGGGGGTCCAACATAGGGACGGATCATTACTTGGTCTTATGTCAAATTAATGGTCTTTTCAAGCGTTGGCGGCATCGGACATCTGTGTCTACCACTGCTTTACAGCGTATAAGAATAGAGAAGTTACAAGATGAAGATGTGAAAGAGAAGTATAAATGTAGACTGAGAGGAAATATTAGATGTTTGAATGAGTTGTGTATGAATGATTTAGACTTGAATACTGTGTGGGATAATATTAAGAAAGGTTTGGTGGATGCCGCCACCGAAGTATGTGGTGTAAGTAAGAGAACAAATGAAAGGAAAAGTAATACGTTGTGGTGGGATGATGAGGTACGGGTAGAAGTTGAATCAAAGAAGAAAGCATGGTTAGATTTACTAGCAACCAAAGCTGGTAATTCTTCTGGTATTAATAATGAGATTGAAAGAAAAAGGCAGAATTTAGACGTCTAAATAAGAGAGTAAAAGAAGTTGTTGAAAGGAAAAAGAAAGAAAGAACGGATAAGAATGATAGCAGGATATCTGATAATTTCCAGGCTAACATAAAAATGTTCTGGAAACTCGTAGGAACTGCCAGGGGAAATACAAAACAGCCTCTAATGAATGCTATAAGAGACGAGAATGGATGTATTCTGAATGATGAAGCTTCGAATTTATACAGATGGAAGGAATACTTTGAAAGCGTGTTTATGAATGAAGAGTCGTCCGATTCCGAAAATTCCGAAAGAAGTGGAAGGGGCTATGGAGATAAGTGTAGATGAAATAATGAAAGCAATGAAAAGCATGAAAGCAGGTAAGGCAGCTGGATATGATAGAGTATCACTCGAGATGCTAAGGGCTGGAGAGGGAGTGGTGGCAAGCCTGCTGTACACCTAGTTTAATTTATGTTGGGAATTAAAACGGGTACCGGATGACTGGTGTAAAGCAGTTATAGTACCAATATATAAAGGAAAAGGGTCACAGCAGGATTGCAAAAACTACCGTGGTATCAGCTTGCTTAGTATTGTGGGTAAACTGTATGCTAAGGTGTTAATTGAAAGAGTTATGAAAGAAACTGATGGAAAAATTTGGGATGTGCAAGCGGGTTTTAGAAAGGGAATAGGGTGTACAGATCAAGTCTTTTCCATGCGCATGATTGCGGAAAAGTTTTTGGCCAGAAACCAGAAAGTTTTTTGTGCGTTCATGGACTTGGAAAAGGCTTATGACAGAGTGGACAGGAATGTGTTATGGCAAACACTGAAATCATATGGGTTGAGCGCTGGTTTGATACAGGCATTAAGGTCTCTTTATAGGGACTCTAGTGCTTGTGTAAGGATTAATGGGGTCTACTCGGACTGGTTTGTCATCCAAAAAGGTGTCAGACAGGGCTGTGTAGCTTCCCCTTGGCTGTTCAACCTATTTATGGACAGGTGTTTGCAAACTTTGAAAGATGAAGAATGTGGGTTAAGAATGGGCGATTTAACCGTCAAATGCCTTTTGTATGCCGATGATCAAGTCATATTTGCGTCATCGGCGGCTGAGTTGCAAATGATGGTTACATTAATGAACTGGGAATTAAAAGAAAGGGGAATGAAAGTGAACGCAAGTAAGACGAAAGTGATGGTTTTTGAAAGAGAAGAAAGCAAAACGGTATGTGAAATAAGAATAGAAGGAGAGTTAATTGAGCAAGTGGATGAGTTTGTGTATTTAGGATGTGTATTTAGCAGGGATGGTAGATATGATAGGGAATTAGAACGACGAGTAAATGCAGGGAATAGAGTGAATGGGGCACTACACTCTATTGTGAAGAACCAGAATGTGTCAAAAAAGGCACGTATGGTAATTCATAATGCTGTGTTAATCCCTACTTTAATGTATGGTAGTGAAAACTGGGTGTGGCAGAAGAAGCACGAAAGGAGAATAAATGCTGTAGAAATGCGGTCTTTAAGGAGTATGCTAGGGTTGAATCTGAATTACAGGGTGAGAAATTGCGTGATTAGAGATAAATGTGGTATGCAAGATGATGTTGTGACCAGGATTAAGAAAGAAATGCTTCGGTGGTTTGGTCATGTAGAAAGAATGAATGAGGAAAGAGTGACAAAGCAAATTTATATGGCAGATGTGAACGGCCGAGTCGGGAAGGGACGCCGTAGAAAAAAGTTTATCGACCAAATTGGCGATATTTTGAATAGGGGCCACGTTAAATGTACCCTTAACCGACGAGCATAGATATATGGATGTAAAGGAGGCGAAAGAGGTATGTCAGGATCGTGCCAAATGGAAGTCCGTAGTCTCTGCCTACCCCTCTGGGTGACAGGCGTGAGTGTTTATGTTATATATGTTTATTTTATTAAAATTTGACGTCTTCGTGGCACGGCAGCTTTGAATTAGTACGTAGTGTTTACACCCACCACTTTTCGTCATACAAAAAGGTTGCGGATCAGAATTTCAATCAAAGCCCTCCCGTAAAAAGTTTCACTTCAAAAAACTGTGGCTGCCAACCCGCTTGCCAAGCGTGGCAACTATGGCAAATGTGGGATACCTATGATGCAATCTATGAGGAGGCCTAAATGTTCAGCAGTGGACTTTAATAAGCTGTAACAGTAACGGTATAATTTATTACTGCATAACATTGAATTTACAAAAATTATAACAATATGCTCAATGACTCAATAGTGCCTTCCAATGGATGGGCATTAAGATGAACATGGACAAAACAAAGATCATGTTTAATGTCCATGTTACACCTATGCCCGTAGTTGTTGAGAGCACTAAGCTCGAAGTTGTTGACGAGACCGTTTACCTCGGACAAATAGTCCGATTAGGTATGTCCAACTTCGACCGAAAGTTCAACAGACGGATTCAACTCGGCTGGGCAGCGTTGCAGAAATTACGACACATCTTCTCGTCAGGCCTATGTTCAGCAGTGGACTTGTGAGAGAGTTTTAATGAGAGTTTTAATGATGATGAATGGTAATGGCATTATATTAATATGATACATAAATAGAATGGACGTTACGGGTAGAGTCCACCTATCCATAGAGTCTATTCTATTTATTTAGGTATTGGTAGGGTATAGAATTTTTATCGATATAATTTGGTACACTGTCTTATCCCTATTATTAGTTCCGTGGACGTGCACTTTTGCTGCTAGCGCGAAAATGGCGGAAATCAAATCGCTTCCGAATATCACGGTGTATAGCCAGTCCAGCGTACTTGTATATATAGAGGTCAGTGATATGGATTAAAAGTTATAAAGATTATAATATAAAGAAGACTTGGCTTTAGCCTTTATGATTTTTGAAAATATGAAGAATTAAAGAAAATAAGACTTGGCTTCGGCCTTTATGGATTTTGAAGAGATGGAAAGAAGAAAAATAAGACTTGGTTCCGGCCTTTACACTTCAAAACTCTATATATTCAAATTAAAAAAAGACAAGGCTGTATGGCTTAGTTCTTTTGCCTGCTCTCTTGAGCGAATAATAAAAACAACAACAATCATCTTGCATCTTGTTGTCATCGCACGCTAACTTTGGAGTGTTGTTTTTCAATATAAATTGGCAGTGTTCGTGTACAGGAAGTGCTTGTCAAATGGTGGATAAATGTCTGTAAAACCAATAAAGATGCCGTCGGCAACGAAAGACTCGACAATTTTAAAAATTGCCGTTGAAATGCTCAATGCGCCTGACAAGGTGCCGCAGCTTATTGAGTTCGACCAGAGTCAGCCTTTATCAAGCATCATACAACTGCTATGCAAGCCATGGGGCTTGCCTGATCCTGATAACTACGCCCTTCAATTCTCAGAGAGTAATAATCAAAATTATATCACGGAGAAAAATCGAAACGAGATAAAGAACGGTTCGGTGTTACGTCTAGAGCAGTCTCCAGCCAAAACTGTTCAAGATATACTGGCCAAAATCAATTCAGGTAGTGAAATTGACCAAACGGCAGCTTTAGCAAAATTATCGACTTTAAGTAGTGACCTCACCTTTGCACTGGAATTTATTAACAAGAAAGGTTTATCTCTTATTATTCACAACATTGAGAGTGGAAAGTTCAAAGGTAACTCACTTAAATTTGCTTTAATAACGTTTGTAGAGTTAATGGATCATGGAAATATATCTTGGGATATACTAGAGAATCCATTTATAAATAAAGTTGCAAGCTTTGTTAGCAATCAAACAAATACACAAGATCCAAAAATAATACAGTCGTGTTTATCAATACTTGAAAACATTGTGCTCAATAGCTCAGGAAAGAACTTACATGTGGAGAAAGAAATTACAATACCAAACCTTATATCGCATCTTCAAAACCCTTATCAAGATAGTATTATACAACAAAATGCAATAGCTTTAATTAATGCAATATTTTCTAAAGCAGATTTAAATAAAAGAAAAGCTATTGCAGCAACTTTGTCCTCAAAGCAGGTTAGAAATGTGATCTATGAAAATCTCATTGGAGCTTGTGAATTTTCCAAAAATTTATCAAAAGAAGCTTTAGGTACAGAATTAGCCCATCAGTTGTATGTACTGCAAACACTCACTCTAGGGCTATTGGAACCTAAAATGAGGCAACGGGCTGACTCTCAAGAGCAGGAATCACAAGAAAAAATAAAAGAATTGAGAAAAATTGCATTTGATATTGACAACAACTCCTTAGAAGTGACTACAAGGCATCAAATAAACAACTCAATGAAAGATTACAAAAAACTTGGCTTCAAATGTGAAATTGATCCTATAAAAGATTTCAATGAGGTTCCACCAGGAATATTGGCACTCGATTGTATGCTTTATTTTGCTAGAAACTACTCTGAGGATTACCGAAAGATTGTTTTAGAAAATAGCAGAGCTGTAGAACATGAATGTCCGTTTGGTAAAACTAGTGTTGAACTTGTGAAGTTGCTATGTGACATATTACATATAGGTGAACCACCTAGTGAGCAAGGTCAAACATATCATCCCCTCTTTTTCACTCATGATCATCCATTTGAAGAACTGTTTTGTATCTGTATTGCTCTCCTGAATAAAACATGGAAAGAAATGAGAGCAACTTCAGAGGATTCTATGAAAGTTTTGAGTGTAGTCCGAGAACAAATCAACAGGGCACTTTCTGCATCTCCCAAAGGTTTTGATAAATTTCGCCAAAGAATAAACCAGTTGACTTATGCTGAAATAACACAAATATGGCAGCAGGAACGCACAAATAGAGAAGTATGGGAGTCACATGCAAGACCAATAGTAGAATTAAAAGAAAAAATCACACCAGAGATTATCGACTTAATTCAGCAACAAAGGCTAGGTGTACTGGTTGGTGGAACTAGGTTTAAGAAATATTCTGCAAGGGGTCAAAGAATAAAGGATAAGTTCTGGTTTGTGCGTCTATCTCCAAATCATAAAGTGTTGCATTATGGCGACTGTGATGAGAAAAGTACACCAAGTTTAGAAGAACTTGGTAATAAATTAGCTGTATCAGATATTAAGTGTGTAGTGGTAGGCAAAGATTGTCCACATATGAAGGATCTAAGAGGTAGAAAAGTGACCCCACATTTAGCATTTTCATTAATCTTAAAGTCTGCAGAGGAATCTCTAGACTTTGTAGCACCTGATGAGCAAATCTTTGATTATTGGACTGATGGAATAAATGCATTGCTAAAAGAAAAAATGTCGAGTAGGTCTTTTGAAAATGATTTAGAGACTCTACTGTCTATGGATATAAAAGTTCGTCTTCTTGATGCCGAGGGAATTGATATACCCCAAGATCCTCCACAAATACTAGAAGAGCCAGATGACTATGACTTTTATTATGACAATAACTAGTTTTTTCCAAAACAAGTACTGCATTTAGTTATAGATATTTTAAGTAAACAATTTGAGCTTATAGCTTATAATGTTATCATATTTTATTTTAATCACACATAGTATTCCAGTATATTTAAAGATCTCCATATTAAGAATAATGTAAGACATATTTTAAATAGTTTTTAATAATCTAAATGTGAATTCAAATTATTATATTATTATGTAATTAGTATAAAAAGGACCATTAAGTTTCAGTAGTGACATCCATATCAAATAAAAATTGTTTGTAATATTTAAAAAAAATTAACACTTCATAAATTGTCTTAAACAATAGACTAATCTTTTCATGAACAGTTTAAAAAAATATTATTTTAAATCATGACAAAATCAAAATCAAAATGAATGAAAATTATTGTGTATGTAATTAATTTTCTATAGAAGTGAAAAATAATTTGATGAATTTAGCACCTAAATACTTTACTCATTTCAACATTTATGTCAATGAAAATTCTATAGTTCTTAATTAGAATAAACATATTTTATTGCATTAGTTACATTATGATGAATTTTAATTTGATGTAATCAATTATTTAAACATATTTAACCATTTTAATGTAAACACTTCATTTGTATGTGCTGAATGTATATCTTCCAGTTTAGTGTGTGGCCATATTCCATGATATATTTTATATACCAAAGATCATAATATCTAAAGAACAAAATATATTTAATAATAATACAATCTAATAAAAATCTATTACAAATGTGGTTATTTTATTATCTAATAATTAAATGGAGTTGGCACGAATGGGTAGGCTCAACCAAGGAAGGACTATGCTCTCACAGAATACCAGCGTAAACCAGTGTGTTTTGTATGGTGTAAACAACTGGAGACCCCTGTTACTGGAAACAAGGCATTACATCTTAGTCCTCACAGGTAACAAACTCATCTGCATTTGCAGTCGAGGATGAATGTATATGTCTATGTGCCATAGCAACCTCTTACCATCAGGTAGATTGTGCACTCGTTTGTTACCTTATCCTATAAAAAAAATATTGTTTTAGGCAATGTTATTCAATGTACTCTACTGAATTTAATTTCTTTAGAATGTTTAACTGATTTCACAGGGTAAATTTGAATATACTGACTACTAATAGTTATTTTAGAATTTTCCATTCGCAAAATATACTGTAATGCCATGAAATCTGTACTTCACTAGTTACATATTGAAGTATGTAGGTATAGAAACTAAATTCATATGTTATAGGGCCGCTTTGTGACTGTATTGTACGTTCTTTAAAAAAAATGCTTGACTTGATTGGAGAAAATCATGCTCTCAGAGAATACTAGCATAATTGTAATGACTTCTTAGTGACGAAAACCAGAGACCCATTTTTTTGGGTGGTCATATTGGCTTCCCATCCCATCAGACTACGAGAGTGAAGAAATGGATTGAACCTGTGCCTAAGTATAACACTCGTGCACCATAATCTGGTCATGACACAGATGGCTAGTCTCCATTGGGACTGGTCTCTGTGACAAATTCGATCTAAAGTGCTTGAATAATGGGATGCTGAACTTGCCTTTGCAAGCACCACATTCGTACAAAATAAAATTTAATATAATATTATCAATAAATAATAGAATGTGCTGCTTTTACTTTTTTTTGGTACAAAAGAAATAAATAGATTGCAAAAAATAAGACTTCGTCGACTGACTCAACGTGATACAAAGGTTTCAAATTGCTCAAGCTCTCTTCTCTATCTCTAATTTTATTAAGGTGTTTTGCCAATCTTAACAAGGTCACCTTTTCTTTCGTGGGGAAATCCTCATGGACACCTTTGGCTGCGGGGACACCCGAAAGGTTATGCCGGACTCCTACCGGCTATAACTCCAAGGTGGTCTCCATCAGCGGGATCTCCGTTCGGAATGCAACCGGGGCCTCTCTTTCGCTTTGCTTTATTGAAAGCACGTCCCGGGGGCAGTATTTACTACCCCCAGCACCCTCGCAATGCTATCGCGTTGTTTCGGGACTACTTCCGAGCCATCGGGGGTTACATTACTAGGCGCCGGGCCCCGCCCCAAATGCTTGCAACCCCAGAGGCCTCGTTTCTGGTAGGGGATCACCATCTTAAAGGTGACCCCCTACCAACGGGGTCGTGACGAGTGCCTTGACAGCGTCGTCTCCGAGAGGGATCTCTCCTCCTCCGATCCAGCTCAGCAGCCTCCTTCTGGACCATTACGGACTCACAGAAAGTGGCTACGGCCCTCCACGCCGAATCCTCGCTCAGCATCGCCGACACGACTGCTGGCAGGGAGAGGTTCCGACCGATCCGGCTCGCCAGGATTATCCACTCCCGTTCCCATGCTGGGTAAACCGCAAGCTTATGGGATGCGGAATCCTGGTCCAGCCCACCACAGTGAAAGCAGTTCGCCGTCGCTTCGCGTTCGATCTTACACAGATAATCACCGAAGCACCCATTCCCAGTAATTATCTGTGTAAGTCTGTAGGTGAGTCTTTCTACTCGTCGCTGCATCCAGACTTCGAAAACCGGCAGGATTGCGCCAATGACATGTTTCCGTGCATATAGCGCTCCTCGTTAAGTCGAGTGTGCCATTTCGCCAAGCTTTCTGTTGCTCCTGCCGTTTTAGAGACTTGAGCACCTCATCTGGCTCACTGCCACCTCCCTGACGAAGGATGCGGATTCGATTGTACACCCTCGCATCCATATGCACCAGTATATCTAGGAGTAGAAAGCGAGCCAGGACTGTTGCTGCCTCAAAGGACATTGTGCGGTATCCTCGCACGATCCGTATAGCAATCCTCCGCTGGACACTGTAGATTCGGGACCCTTCGATCGGGTTTGGCGCAAAGCGCTTCTTACTTCCTTCCTATGGGCTTCCCGAAAAATGGTGCAATTGGATCACCGTTTTCTTGCTGATCGGAGCATCAAGGTATCATCATCGTAGTAGACAGTGCATGCTCCGATTACGAGCCCATTAACGCTGGTGTTCCACAAGGCTGCGTGCTGTCACCGACGCTGTTTCTTCTGCATATCAATGAGATGTTGCAAACCGGTAACATTCATTGCTATGCAGATGACAGCACTGATGATGCTTTATACACAGGCCGTGCCAATATTTCTCGGGAAAACGTCGCAGAGTACCGGGACAGACTTGTGTCTGAAGTCGAAATTTTGTTGAACAAAGTCTCGGACTGGGGGCGACTAAATCTAGTCCAGTTTAATCCCCAGAAGACAAAAGTTGGCGCGTTTACCGCTAGAAACCCCCTTTGTGGTCTCTCCTCAGTTTCAAGTCACTCCCCTTGTTGCCTTAGCCAGTATCGGAATCCTCGGCGTAGACATATCGAGTGACGTGCAGTTTCGTGGTCACTTGGAAGAGAAGGCCAAATTGGCCTCTAAAAAGCTTGGCATACTCAGCAGAGCGGGACAGTATTTCATGCCGGTTTACCGCCTGCAACTTCACAAGGCTGCTGAATCGACTACCACCAGAGATTTTTCCGGACCGATACGACTTAGGGACCTTCAAGAAAAAGCCTACTCCTTTTTAAAAGGCCGGCAACGCATCTGCAATTCCCTTGGTGTCAAGGTTGCTCATGGGCGGCGGTTATCACTTTCCATCAGGTGAGCTCTATGCCCGTTTGCCTCCTCTTCTATAAAAAAATTAGTTCTACAGCGTCGGATGGCTAGCCTTTGCGCCCAAACAGGCGCCCCATATAAGGCTACGGACCGCACTACCCCGGCATAGAGGCGGTGGACTTCCTCCCTCGGTCCCCCTAGATTGGGCAGCAGTCTGTGCATAGCACTCTCAATGCGGGGGACTAGGCGCTCAAAGTGCTCTTGGAAGCCCCAGCGACTGTCTAGGTGGAGCTCTAGGTACTTTATGTACCTAGGGCTCGCACCCACGTGGACGCACGAGACGGGTGGTTGGTGGACCTCGGTTTTATGAGGCGCTATTTCTAGACTCAACTCGTGGATTTTGGCAACGACGACTTCCATCCCAAGCTCGGCCAGCTCCTTGGTCCCCTCGAATGTGACCCCGCTGGCGTCTACCAGTGTGTCATCGGCATAGCACATGATATTTACGCCAGCAGGAAGGTCGACACGTCGAGAACCGCATCGTATGCGGTTCCACAATAGCGGACCCAGCACCGAGCCCTGCCGTACCCCACCCGTTTGATCACCCTCCGGATCTTCCTACCATCTTGCCCCGTGTACAGAATGTACCTGTCACGCAAGTAGTCCCCGATTATGCCTTGCAGGTAGGCAGGCACCTGGTGAAGTACTTGTGCCCTCCTGATTGCATCACAGGGTGGAGAGTTAAAGGCGTTGACGATATCGAGACTTATCGCCAACGCCACACTACCCTCGGCTACTGCTTGTTACGACAGGGAGCGGACGCACATAATGGCATTTACGGTGGAACGCTCCCGTCGGAATCAAAATTGGCTATCAGCCAAATCGGAACCGACGCGCGACAGATGTCTGTTGAGCCGAGTGGCAACTATCCTTTGAAACAATTTGCCAATCTCATCCAGCAGGCATATGGAACGGTACGTAGAGGGAGAATCGGCGGCCCTGCCTTCCTTTTTCAAGAGGACCAACCTTACCTCTTTCCAAGCTGTGGGGAACTTGGCACTCTGCAGGTAGCCGCTAAACAGCTGTCTAATCCTGTCCCCCAAGGCAGCCAGACTCAGCAGTAGAGCCTGACCCGGATTTCCGTCAGGCCTCGGTCCGGTGTTCCGGGCTCGCAAGCGGCTTACGGCTCGGTCTAGCTCTTCCATGGTCACCCCCATCTCATCATTCCACTCCCATGACGATGGCAGGTGACCTGAGGGACTTGACCGGTCCTCTGGGAAAAGTGTGCTGATCACTCTTCCCAGCAGGTTCAGATCGAGAGTTTCCGTCAAGGGGACGTCCAGGGCCGGAGTTCTCCAAGCACCATCCTGTACGGTCGCCTCGAAGAATCTTAGTTGAGTCCCTCTAATAGCTCTTTCCAGGACCGAGACTTGGCGTCAGATATGGCAATTTGTAATGCCTTTGTAGCCGCTCGGTATGCCCCGTAGAGTCTGGCTATCTCCTCTGGTAGAGCTCGCCTTCTCCTTCGGCTCTAGTGTACTGGTGTAGTCGACTCCGCAAGCAGATCGCGCGAGGGTGTGGAATTTCGACCGACCACCAGTACTCCCCCCTGCACTTGGGACGACTGGTTCTGGGCATTGATACGTTGCATAAATGCGCCATCGTAGCCTAAAAGCAGTTCGCTTTCCCTTCCGGATCGATCTGAACCCCCTCGGCTTTTTCCGGCCAGGCCACGACGATGGCGGTGGCTTCTAGCTTGTCTCGATCTAGCCGCTTGAGGCACCAACGCTGCGGTGGGCCGCTTTCTCGACGACTGAAATTACTGTCGAAGTGGCAAAGTGCGACATCGAACACGATGTGGCGGTGGTCCGACAATGTAACCACCTCCGTCGCAACTTGCCAGCCTGACAGTATTCGCATTCCAGGAGGAGTTGCCCATGTGAGGTCCACAATGGACTCCTCTGATATCGTACACACACACTCTTAGACCCCCGATTTAATAGTCGGAGGTACAGACCAGCCGCCCACTCCATTACAATCTCTCCTTTTGGATCGTCCCTAGAGTTACCCCAGGCCCTAGTATGCGCGTTAAAGTCTCCTAGGACGATCAACAGACGAGGTAAGCACCCGCGCACCCAATCCGCCACCTCGTCCGGGTACTCCTCGTAGTCGGCGAGGGTCCTGCTGGGAGAGATATAACAGCCCACTATGGCCTGGGTGCCCCACTGCACTGCTACAAAGCCCTGCCCCTTTTGCAGGAGGATGCAGCGTGGAGCACTATCACAACCCCCCCCCAGTAGATGACTACGGAGCCATATTCATCACCGAACCAGCGAGGATGCTTGGGGACGGTATGGGGCTCCGCTACTACTGCAAGGGCAACCAGACACTTTACAATGGTCTGCATAAGCAGATGTTGTGGCAGTGATTCAGGTTAACCTGGAGGTCTTTGAGGGGCGTGAATTTTAAGTCTCAGCAACTTCCATTACCGAGTCGGCGCTTGGTGCCGCAACAGGTGCTGCTGCAACCGTCCCGTTGGAGGGGCTGGAAGAGGGCTTACTCTTCCTAACTCCCCTTTTTGCCGGTTGAGCGCATTTTTCCCCAAGGTATAGTTGGAGGGGCGTCCGAGGTCAGAGCAAACGGGATATTTCAGTGCCGAAGCAGTACACTGGTTTGCTCTATGACCTAGTTCGCCACAGGCGTACCAGCGGGTGCTCCTGTCTGCCTCGTTAGGGCACTTACTGCCCACATGCCCCTTCTGGAACAGTGCATAGGCCTGGGCTCTAGCAGCTTCCCCCGAGTGGAACTCCAGCCTTTATTTTTCAAACCGCTTCTACTGGGCATCGCACCCAGCACGTCCCCATGCTGGTGGGAGTTCGGCGAACGTTTCCAACTTTGATATCGTCTATCGAACAACCGCCCAACTCGGCGATCGCAGCCGCTATCTCATTAGAGCTGACAGCGTCGTCAAGATCCCTCAGTTGGACGTCGCGAATTTTAACTGGAGGACTAATTCGTACCTTCAGATCTGAGAGGACCTCGCGCAATTTCGCTGCTATATTATCCGCCTTTGATTTACAGTCAAGGCCCGTAATCTCGAATAGTAAACCCCATGTTACAGCTCGCTTTTGGCGAACGGAGTCGATTACCAACTTTGCCAATCGGATCTTTCGCCTTTGCTTCCCCCATTACATTGGCGTATGTAAGCGCCGAGTCCTCAGGCAGCGTCACTGTTACTGCCGCTGATGCTGGAGTACGCATTGCATTTCTGCGTCTTTTTTTACTCCCTTTTGAAGGAGGGAAAGAATCCGCCATTGTTTTAAGTCGCTTTTGCATTGGCCTTCTTGTCACGTCTGCCCATGAGCTTACCATCGGCGGCGGTGAGTTGCGCGGCTGCGGCGGGGTAGCCATCGGAGGCAGATTGACAACCAATTATTATTAATAATATTTAAAATTTAAGAGAGGAAGATTGTGATGCAAAAACACTAGTTTTTTAGCCCTATTTGGGTCCAGTTTGCTTCTTTTTGCTTCATATACTAAGCCCGCCTCTGAAGAAAGCCGTTCACTGTAAACGGAACTGGTGGTTGTTGATAAGTGTTGAGCGGCAACTTTTCCCAAGATGGGGTAATAGCCTTTATTAGAAACACATTTATATGGATTTGCATCTCTTGCGGCACTTGATACGTCAGTGGCGTAGCGTGGGTTTTCGCCGCCCTGGGCCGCCTGGAATTTACAAGGCATAACTTTACTAACTTAACACTAGGTATATACAACAATAAATAATAATAATAATTAATATACAATTGGATTTTACATACATAGTGCTCAACACTTAGCAACCTTTACAGGTATTGCAAAAAGGCATACTTAGTTATAGTTATAATTAAGAGCATCACTCATTGTTACGGCCTCTAGTTACCCGGGCAAAGGTCGTGGGACCCGGGCCCATCAGGGGTTCCACTCGACGAGTAACAGGAGGTCGGCCTAAATGGCTTGTGGAATATTACACGTTAGCGGTAAAAAGGGAACCAAACAAAACTTACCTATTTCTTCGAAG
Source organism: Parnassius apollo (assembly GCA_907164705.1). NCBI lineage: Eukaryota > Metazoa > Arthropoda > Insecta > Lepidoptera > Papilionidae > Parnassius > Parnassius apollo. The sequence continues at coordinate 955,228 of CAJQZP010000795.1, read as the reverse complement.
TAGGGTCAACCTTAGGAAGATTCAGGTGTAAGTGTGTGCGTGCTGGATTGTGTTGTGTTGTGTTATATTATGTAACCTGACTTCCCGCTGGTTGCAGAACCGCCGATCCCAAGGCTTCACCTCTATTCTTTATATCGAAGTGGCAGTCCGTCGCAAAAATTTAAGAGTCTCGGAAATTATACTCGTTTCTCACTTGTTAATTGGAGTCAAGTCAATTATCATTAGGTTAATCCAATAAATTCCAACAAGATTTAACCGAACGCTCGACTTTACAACGCGAAACTCGACATTTGTGAAAAAAAATATCACCGGGCCGCGTTGCAAACAACTCAGGTTCGCGAAGTATAGGCGTCAGGGCAGCGGGCGATTAAGCTATTAACACGACGCGCAACTACTCAGTTCCACGCTCTGCGGCAAGTGTCCCAAAACGCTGACGCCGGCGCGGCCGTCTGCCGCACCTGCCCGCACCCCCCGCGCCTCCGCCGTCAGGTTCGTTTCCCGCTCGACCCGAGCGCCGACGCAAGTTGCCAAACGTTAAAATTAGGCCTAAACAAGCCCCCGTCCCGGACATGAGGATCTAGGTCCGCGAGTAAATTGGCAAACGGGATAGGGTAGAGACGGCACGTTGCAAAACCGAATCTCCAACCAAAACCTCGGCCACCCTAGGCATCCCATCCGGTCCATACGACAACTTGACAATGCGCCCACGGCGCCAATACAAGGGCGAGGCGTTAGGTTCTTTAACTAACACGAGGTCTCCAACCCGAGGGGGGGTCCGTCTTGTCAGACCACTTAACGCGCTGCTGCAAAAGATGTAGGTACTCCAGAGACCATCGGTGCCAAAACCTCTGAGTTATTTGTTGCAGCATGTCAAATCTGCTCAACCGCGTATAGTGGCCTAGTGGTCAGGAAGGCGCCCCCCTGCTCCTATTGTAGAGCAGCAGAACACCGGGTGACGTCGTGCCCTAAATTATTAGGCAAGCCTGCCTCAGCGAGACGAACCATCGCCAGGGAGCGCCGCTGGTGCTACTCATGTTTAGAAAGGCACCTCCAACGAGACTGCCCGCACCAGCTGCCCTGTCCGCACTGCCAGGGCAATCACCACGCCGTTTTGTGCCTGGGCGCGAACGGCTCTTTCTCTCGGGGCTCTGCCGGGCCCTCATCCCCCACGGGCGGGGGCGCCCAGCGACCCCCCTGACAGGTGACACTCGTCGCTCTTCTACCGACGACCCTGCCCCTGGGTTTGGAGGGGGTTCCTCTTACGACCAGTCGGGGGGTCGTTCCCCCAGGGGCGGGGGGTTCGTCACCCCCCCCTCGGAGGGTCGAGAGGGACTTCACGGCCACTCAGCGGTCAGCGAGATCCTTCTCACCCCCATTAGCAGAGAGGCCGCGACTGGAGTACCACCCCCCCTTTTGGTCGGTCCCGCTACTACGGGCTCCCTGAGACCTCGAAGCTGTCCAGGGCCTCCAGGCCAAGGTTCCCAGAAGCCCCCCGGGTCGGCCCGTTCTGCGAATTTCTTCCACGGGCCAGTGAGATGCCGCCGGAATTCCGCTTTCCGGACCCCCCGGCTTGAGTGCCGGTCCGACGAAGGCAGCTCCAGCTAGGAAACTGCCGCCCTAGCTCCCACCACGGCCGCCTTCACTGATCCTTTAAGCCGTCCGCAGTCCACCTGTCAAACTGTTCTATTGCCGACGGCCGCCGTGAAGGTGTACAACCCGAGTGGCGACTGCTTAACTGTTCGCGCTCTATTGGATTCAGGTTCACAACGCTGTGTGGCCTCCACTCGGTTGGTGGGAAGACTAGGGCTCCCCCTGGAGCTCTAAATCATGTCCAATGGTAGGTATTGGAGGTGCAGAGCCTCCTGCTCCTAGGGGACAAGCAAGGCTGGTGTTTGGTCCTGCAAGCGAACACCTCCACCTCTTAGTTAAGGTAAATGTCCTCGATGATATTGTAGGCTTTCTCCCTAATGCCCGTATAAATGATAGCGCGGTTTGTTGTACGTCTGGCTTGAGACCGGCAGACCCTCAATGGTCCCAACCTGGGCCTATAGATTTGTTGCTGGGGGCCGACGTGCTGGGGTTCATCCTGTTAGGCGAGATACGAGCCCTACAGCCCGATGGCTTGTCAGCCGTGTCCACTGTATTTGGGCACAGTTTCTTTGGACCGGTTCTGTGGTCTCCACCGCATCAGGCAGCCGACCCGCTCCCTGTGGCGGGCGTGTCTCTTTCGGACGTCGTCCAGCGGTTCTGGGAAATTGAGGAGCCGCCACACGCGCCTCGAGTCAACCCTCTAGACCGTGAGTGCGAGTTGTTCTACCAGAACAATACCGGCCGCCGTGTCGACGGTCGCTTTGTCACCCGCTTACCCTTTCTTGACTCACGGCCTCCTTTGGGCCAATCTCGGACCATGGCCGAAAAGAGGTTGCTTTCTATGGAGCGCCGTATGCGTCGCGACACAGCCTTTTGCGACAAGTATGTCGAGTTCATGCGCGAATATCAAGAGCTGGGTCACATGTCACCTTCTCATTTCGACTGGCGATCACATGAACACTACTTCCTCCCCCACCACGCGGTTTTGAAGTCCCCTGGGAGTAAGATTCGGGTGGTTTTCGACGGCTCCGCCCCCCTCGTCCAATGGGGTGTCCCTGAACCAGTGTCTCCACTCTGGTCCTAAATTGATCAAGGACATATCCGACATTTTGACCCACTTCCGCCGGCATCAAGTTGTTTTTGTAGCCGACATTCGGATGATGTTTCGACAATCAGTGGTCCACCGTGATGACCGTCGATATCAGCTGATCCTGTGGCGCGAGAAGCCCAGCGATCCGATACAAGTGTTCGAGTTGAACACCACCACCTATGGACTCCGATCCAGCCCGTATGTCGCCATGCGAACCCTCCTCGAACTCGCTGAGAGAGAGCGCCTAAGATACGCTCGGGGGGCTTCTATTTTGGAGACCTCGGTCTACATGGACGATATTTGTACGGGTGCCTCCACCGTCGAGGAGGCTCTCGTATTGCGAGACGAATTGATTGCCATCCTGAAGTCGGGAGGTTATGAGCTGCGCAAATGGTTGTCGAACTCCCCTCATATTTTGAAGGACCTCCCAGGAGAGGATCAACAAGACCCTCATCTATTCGAGCACCCTGACAATCCTAATTTGTTGACTGTGCTTGGCATTCAATATCAGCCTGTTCAGGATACCTTCACGTATCGAGTCAAGCTCGATCCCCCCCCTAAATCATGGACCAAGCGTTCTGTGTTGTCAACTGTAGCTCGCACCTTCGATCCTAATGGTTGGATTACTCCGGTCATCTTTTTGGCTAAGTGCTTCCTTCAAAAACTCTGGATATCCGGGTTGGGCTGGGACGACCTTATAAGCGGTGCTCTCTTGCGAGAGTGGCTCTCAATTGTGTCCTCCCTTCCAGACATCGACCGGGTCTCCATGTCAAGGTGCTTCCTCCCTCCAGGGAAATGCAGGGTTACCCTGCACGGATTTTGCGACGCCTCTGAGAAGGGTTATGCTGCTGTTGTATATTTGCGGACGGTGAGCTCTTCTGGCCATACTTCCGTCCATCTCGTACTTGCTAAAAGCAAAGTGGCTCCCATTAGGTCCCGCTTAACTATTCCTAAGTTGGAACTGTCTGGAGCTGCTCTTCTCACGCGACTGCTCAACCACGTTCACTCCTCCTTGAAGTCGGTAATCGACATTACGGACGTCTACGCTTGGTCGGACAGTGAGATAGTACTTTGTTGGCTCCGAGCGGCACCTCACAATCTTGAGGTCTTCGTGTCGAACCGCGTGTCCCAAATCCAGAATTCTGTCACTTGTCTAACGTGGAGACATGTCCCAGGGGGAGTTGAATCCAGCAGACTGTGCTTCTCGTGGCTGTGAAGCCTCCTACTTGGTTGATCACCCGCTGTGGTGGGGGCCCGGCCGGTTAACTGAGTCTCAGGCGTTCTGGCCCCAGAACAAATACTCTGAACCAATTGAATTGCCTGGCCTACGAGCCCGAGTAGGAGTGGTCAAGGATAAGCCCACTCGTGATCTCTCCTTACTAGAACGGTACAGCTCTCTCGACAAGCTCTTGGGAGTGACTGCTTGGTTGCGTCGATTTGTCCGCAACTCGAGAGACCCATCTAACCGAATATCTGATTCCGCCTTGTCTCCTAACGAGCGGCGCGAAGCCTTGATGCATTGGACCCGTATGATCCAAGCGGAGCATTTCGAGCTCGTGATTGATACCTTGAAGCGGGGCTTAGTTGTCAAGGGTGCGCTGGCCCGCCTGAACCCCTTCCTGGATGACTCGGGGATGCTTCGCGTGGGCGGACGCTTGAAAAATTCTCAACTGCCGTACGAGGCTCGACACCCTCTCCTGCTCCCCAAGGACGGCGCCTTTGTTCGGTTGCTGGTAACTCACTACCATGTTCAGAATGCCCACGCTGGGTGCAACGCTCTTTCGGCTATTTTGCAGCGGGAGTTTTGGATTTTGGCGGGTCGACGCACCATTCGGAGCGTCATCTTTAAGTGCATATCTTGTTATAGCGCAGCTCATAACCTCCCGACTTCAGGATGGCAATCAATTCGTCTCGCAATACGAGAGCCTCCTCGACGGTGGAGGCACCCGTACAAATATCGTCCATGTAGACCGAGGTCTCCAAAATAGAAGCCCCCCGAGCGTATCTTAGGCGCTCTCTCTCAGCGAGTTCGAGGAGGGTTCGCATGGCGACATACGGGCTGGATCGGAGTCCATAGGTGGTGGTGTTCAACTCGAACACTTGTATCGGATCGCTGGGCTTCTCGCGCCACAGGATCAGCTGATATCGACGGTCATCACGGTGGACCACTGATTGTCGAAACATCATCCGAATGTCGGCTACAAAAACAACTTGATGCCGGCGGAAGTGGGTCAAAATGTCGGATATGTCCTTGATCAATTTAGGACCAGAGTGGAGACACTGGTTCAGGGACACCCCATTGGACGAGGGGGGCGGAGCCGTCGAAAACCACCCGAATCTTACTCCCAGGGGACTTCAAAACCGCGTGGTGGGGGAGGAAGTAGTGTTCATGTGATCGCCAGTCGAAATGAGAAGGTGACATGTGACCCAGCTCTTGATATTCGCGCATGAACTCGACATACTTGTCGCAAAAGGCTGTGTCGCGACGCATACGGCGCTCCATAGAAAGCAACCTCTTTTCGGCCATGGTCCGAGATTGGCCCAAAGGAGGCCGTGAGTCAAGAAAGGGTAAGCGGGTGACAAAGCGACCGTCGACACGGCGGCCGGTATTGTTCTGGTAGAACAACTCGCACTCACGGTCTAGAGGGTTGACTCGAGGCGCGTGTGGCGGCTCCTCAATTTCCCAGAACCGCTGGACGACGTCCGAAAGAGACACGCCCGCCACAGGGAGCGGGTCGGCTGCCTGATGCGGTGGAGACCACAGAACCGGTCCAAAGAAACTGTGCCCAAATACAGTGGACACGGCTGACAAGCCATCGGGCTGTAGGGCTCGTATCTCGCCTAACAGGATGAACCCCAGCACGTCGGCCCCCAGCAACAAATCTATAGGCCCAGGTTGGGACCATTGAGGGTCTGCCGGTCTCAAGCCAGACGTACAACAAACCGCGCTATCATTTATACGGGCATTAGGGAGAAAGCCTACAATATCATCGAGGACATTTACCTTAACTAAGAGGTGGAGGTGTTCGCTTGCAGGACCAAACACCAGCCTTGCTTGTCCCCTAGGAGCAGGAGGCTCTGCACCTCCAATACCTACCATTGGACATGATTTAGAGCTCCAGGGGGAGCCCTAGTCTTCCCACCAACCGAGTGGAGGCCACACAGCGTTGTGAACCTGAATCCAATAGAGCGCGAACAGTTAAGCAGTCGCCACTCGGGTTGTACACCTTCACGGCGGCCGTCGGCAATAGAACAGTTTGACAGGTGGACTGCGGACGGCTTAAAGGATCAGTGAAGGCGGCCGTGGTGGGAGCTAGGGCGGCAGTTTCCTAGCTGGAGCTGCCTTCGTCGGACCGGCACTCAAGCCGGGGGGTCCGGAAAGCGGAATTCCGGCGGCATCTCACTGGCCCGTGGAAGAAATTCGCAGAACGGGCCGACCCGGGGGGCTTCTGGGAACCTTGGCCTGGAGGCCCTGGACAGCTTCGAGGTCTCAGGGAGCCCGTAGTAGCGGGACCGACCAAAAGGGGGGTGGTACTCCAGTCGCGGCCTCTCTGCTAATGGGGGTGAGAAGGATCTCGCTGACCGCTGAGTGGCCGTGAAGTCCCTCTCGACCCTCCGAGGGGGGGGGTGACGAACCCCCCGCCCCTGGGGGGAACGACCCCCCGACTGGTCGTAAGAGGAACCCCCTCCAAACCCAGGGGCAGGGTCGTCGGTAGAAGAGCGACGAGTGTCACCTGTCAGGGGGGGTGGCTGGGCGCCCCCCGCCCGTGGGGGATGAGGGCCCGGCAGAGCCCCGAGAGAAAGAGCCGTTCGCGCCCAGGCACAAAACGGCGTGGTGATTGCCCTGGCAGTGCGGACAGGGCAGCTGGTGCGGGCAGTCTCGTTGGAGGTGCCTTTCTAAACATGAATAGCACCAGCGGCGCTCCCTGGCGATGGTTCGTCTCGCTGAGGCAGGCTTGCCTAATAATTTAGGGCACGACGTCACCCGGTGTTCTGCTGCTCTACAATAGGAGCAGGGGGGCGCCTTCCTGACCACTAGGCCACTATAAGATGATAGGAGGGGGCGCCCTCCCGCAGGAGCACTACTCGGTCTGAGGGGGGTTGACAACGACTTGGCCGGGGGTTTCGCCTTTCCCTGGTCACGGTTCGGTTAGCAGTCCGCAGATCTTCGGCGGTGCCCGCTGCGTTTTCGATCTGCCGGCACTGCTCCTCCAAGAACCGCAGCAGATCCCTGAAGGGAGGAATATAGGAGGCGCCGTCTCCGCCGTACCTCTCCTCAAAATGGAGTCGAAGATCGAGAGGTAGGCGGGACAGTACAATATGAAGCAACAAAAAGGACCATTCGTCCACCGGCAAATCCAGCCGTCTCAACGAGTTGCAGGCCACCAAGACCGGATTTACGATGTCCGGTCGTAGTCGGGCCCGGTCCTTTAGCAGCGGGAGGTTCAACAGGAGTTTGACGTGCTCGTCCGCAATTCGCCGTACGTTGGCATACCTTCCGGCAAGGAGGTCCCGAGCGTTCAGGTAGGCGTTGTCCGACACCTTCAAATGGCCGACGACGCCCAAGGCCTCCCCCCTCTAATGAGGCCAGGAGATACGCCATCTTCTGGCTTGGTGTTAAATCCCTCCGGGCATCCACTAGGCTGTCAAAAAGTCCCACAAACGTTAACCACTCGGAGAGGACCCCGGAGAACCTTGGCAGGTCCAGAGTGGGAAGTCGTCCCAACAGCTCCGGGTGAGTGGGCTGCTTCCGAGGGGACTCGAGCAGGACACCCAGCCGAGCTTCACGCGCGTCACTAGCCTGCTTGGCCCCTGCCTCAATCAGGTCATCCGTGTGAGCAAAAAATTGCTCATAGTCGGAAAGACAGGAGGCTAGGACTCCCTGTTCCGCTCCCGAAGCCATAATCTCGGAGCATGCCTCCTCCACTACGGCCCTTCGGGCCATGACTTGCTCGAGCCGCTTCTCCAAGCTATGGATTCTATCTGGTCTCCCTATCAAGCTGTGAGCATTCGCAGCCCAGCGCAGTTCCGCTTGTAAGCGAAGCGTCGGTGACCGGTGTGAAGGCATCATTACAAGGTACGATTATCACCGTACAAATTACTTTAATTTAAATTTAGTACAAATTACTTTACACAATTAGTTTAATTATCACAATAAAAATAATACAATACAAAATACTATTTATCCAATCAGTAATTATACTACGCAATTAATTTAATTAGTACAATTACGGTTCGTCCTCACGATTATTATAACGAGAGTACAATAATTCCTTACCACCACGGCTTACGGGCGTGGCTCAATTCTAACACTTAACAAAGTAAGCGACCAGATAAAGTAAATAAAAAACTCAAAAAATACGGTTACTACACGGTTCTATACACCGATCCTATGCTAACAAATAACAAGCGAATAAAACAAATTATTATTACGTATTGCAACAAACACAACCAGCAGCCACGTGGTTACAACCGCTATCTTGCTACCAACTTACGTATTGCGCTGGGAGACTACGCTACTCCTACCAAAATGTTACGTATTGAGCTGGGAGTGGTTTCAAAACCCATCAGGAAAACCACGCTCTGCTACCAAAAATGTTACGGCCTCTAGTTACCCGGGCAAAGGTCGTGGGACCCGGGCCCATCAGGGGTTCCACTCGACGAGTAACAGGAGGTCGGCCTAAATGGCTTGTGGAATATTACACGTTAGCGGTAAAAAAGGGAACCAAACAAAACTTACCTATTTCTTCGAAGTAGGGTCAACCTTAGGAAGATTCAGGTGTAAGTGTGTGCGTGCTGGATTGTGTTGTGTTGTGTTATATTATGTAACCTGACTTCCCGCTGGTTGCAGAACCGCCGATCCCAAGGCTTCACCTCTATTCTTTATATCGAAGTGGCAGTCCGTCACAAAAATTTAAGAGTCTCGGAAATTATACTCGTTTCTCACTTGTTAATTGGAGTCAAGTCAATTATCATTAGGTTAATCCAATAAATTCCAACAAGATTTAACCGAACGCGCTTTACAACAAACTCGACATTTGTGAAAAAAAATATCACCGGGCCGCGTTGCAAACAACTCAGGTTCGCGAAGTATAGGCGTCAGGGCAGCGGGCGATTAAGCTATTAACACGACGCGCAACTACTCAGTTCCACGCTCTGCGGCAAGTGTCCCAAAACGCTGACGCCGGCGCGGCCGTCTGCCGCACCTGCCCGCACCCCCCGCGCCTCCGCCGTCAGGTTCGTTTCCCGCTCGACCCGAGCGCCGACGCAAGTTGCCAAACGTTAAAATTAGGCCTAAACACTCATCATATTATTTCTTTCCTCCTAAATCAGATCAAATTAAAAAAAATTAAAAGTAACTTGATTAATAAATTACCTGTAGTATTATTGAAATCAATTTTCGTTATTTTGCATTTGATAAATTAGGAGAATCGTTAATTACCGCTAAAAGTGGCTTCTTACAGCGGTTATCAACGTTCTCTTAACCAACAGCAATTAATATCAACTTAGATGGAATAAAATATTTATGTTAGTGTGCCTAGACTTATTAATTATTTCTGTCACTATTCGTTTTAAAATTAGATTGAAAATGTACTTTTCGTGTTTTTTTTTTCAAAGCAAAAATCAAAATGTATGTCATATTCCATTTCCAGAATAACTAAATTTGGTTGGCACGTCTACCAATGGTGCAGCTGCAACATTGGTAGATGTATGCGCTCCTATTGGAGCTTTCTGTATTTATGTCCCAACACGTTCGATCTAAGTTAAATTCTTCCGGCCCAATATTACTGCACTCATTAAAAGGCATATTTTTACGCTAGATTTTGCAGCTGTTGGAATCGATCATGAATTTCAGCAGTTACTTTGTCTATATTGTCCACCTCAATTCGTTCTCATTCGATAACCCAACATCTACATTTTCGTCGTCAAAAATATGCCTCCTCCAGATTCGTCTTGAGGGTTCAAAAGAAATTTCAAGCTCTTCACATAAATTTTTAGCATATCATAGAGAGTCGTTCACAAATTTCTCTCGTTGTTCTCCTAATACTAATATAAGAAAATGTTATTACATCGGGAGTCATTACGAATCCCCAAACTTTCAGCCTCCCGAAGAAGCCGGTTACCGAAAAAGGCACCATAAATGACATACATACCCTTCGGCAAATTGTACAGAAGACCGAAAAGCACAATCTGCTACTTCGTCTTTATCAGCGGTGCCAAGTTGACAGTCGGTGTCAACCCTGCGCAGTGACAAGCCACACATTGCCGAGTTAGTCAGAAAAAAAGGCACTGACAGATTTCCTAGGTAGAAAATATGAAGTCCCGCGTTTCACTGTCGGGCGTTTTGTCGGGCTGTACAGTCGCCTTACTTATAGCCCGGATTTTTTTTTAATTTTCGGGAATCTATGTATTTATAATCTATGAGATAAAAATATTATTTCGTACTTTTTTAATAAATTAACACTTAAAAAGATTTAACGGCTAATGATTTAATATGACAATTCTAACCATAATTTATAGATCTTATAGCAAATAATTGTTATGATCCTTATTTTTAGACAAGTGAAGCCTAAATTTTAATCTAATAAATAAAAAGAATACACGTATTAATATTGTTATAGAATATTTTCATTTTTTGAAAGAAAGTTTAGAAAAGAAACATTAGATATATAGTTTACATTTTATTAAGAAATTATCGTTCCCCATCGTTCCCTCTATGAAATCTGTCAAGTATTTTAGCTCATTGTAAAGTGGCGCCGCCCTATTGGTAGAAAAAGTCGTGGATGCCCTCATTAATGACATATTATTTGATTTTTACCAATTTACGATAGTAAATTTAAGACCATAGCCGAAAACATTTTTTGTCATTCACTTTTTTACTTTCCAACAGGGATCCAAATTGAATAAAACTAAATTTACGGATAATGATTTCTTAAATTTACGCGAACACTACACATTGAATAAAACTAAATTTACGAATTTTATCGCGTTTATTTAACTACTTTTACTTATTTTTAATTCCCGACGTTTCGGGTGCTTTACAGCAACCATGGTCACGGGGGGGGGACTGAGATGTTTGACGTCCCAATGTCATAGTTAGTCCGGCTACCTTCAGTTTTTGAATATTAATTTTTGGTCCGATTTACGCAAAACCAGCTTATAGTATCATGAAGTCTTGCAGTGGTATGCTTAGGTTTGGGTTTAATTTTGTTAATTATAGGATCCCAAGCAGGTGGCAGCACCCATCCATCTTCTCTATTGAAATTTGGATGTTTTTTAATTTCAATAGCCTCGCGTATCATCCTTGGTAGGAATCGGTGTTCTTTTGCGAGAATTTGTGGTTTATCAAAACGAATGTAATGGTGGGGACGATCTTGAACATGTTCGCAGACTGCAGACTTCCCGGAGCGTCGGTGCTTCACGTCAGCTATATGTTCTTTCACGCGGGTTTTTATGGATCTTTTTGTTTGACCTATGTAAGAGAGACCACATTCATAATCTAACTTGTACACTCCTGCATCTTGTAGAGGGATATTACACTTGACGGATGGTAAAAATTGACTAATCTTCTTCGGCGGCTTGTAGTATGTTTTAATAGAAGCTCGCTTCAAGATGTAGCCAACCTTGTCTGTGACTCCTCTGACATATGGTAGTACAGCAGGTACACGCTCGACTGTGGCTGGCTTCACTCGGTCACTGTGACGTAGGCGCGGGACCCGAAGCTTGTTGTCTTGCAATACTTGCTTGACATGCTGAAGTTCGGCGGCCAGATGTTTTCTGTCACAGATCTCTCGTGCTCTCTGAAACAAAGATTTATCCTCGGTAGCTAACTGTGAAGGATGATGGTGAGATTCACCATTTAAATATCGGTTGGTGTGGGTCTTTTTTCTATACACAGTGTGACCAATTGTGTTATTAGGATTTCGAATGACTAAAACATCTAAGAAAGCTAAAGAATTATTTGCCTCTAACTCCATTGTGAATTGTATTTTAGAGTTTATAGAGTTAAGGTGGTTTAAAAATGCAGTTACTTTGTCAGATGGTAAAATTGTGAAAGTGTCGTCTACGTACCGCTTGTAGAATCTTGGATTTACAGGAGCAGTAAGAAGCGCTTTCTCCTCGAAGTCCTCCATGAATATGTCAGCGACTATGGGAGATACAGGTGAGCCCATCGCCACACCATCTACTTGCTTGTAGAACTCCTCCTTCCACAATAGATAGCCAGATGTGAGGCAGTGTTTGAGTAATACTGCATATTCAGCAGGCATGTTATTATATTCTAGCTTCCTAGTTACAATTGATATGCAGTCTTCAATAGGTAGGCATGTGAATAGTGACTGAACATCAAAACTGACCATAGTTTCATTGTCAGCGAGATGTAGGTCTTTTATCTCACTAACAAAATGGTATGAATCCTTTGTGTGTGCTCTGGTATGTCCTCTCAGTGGTGACAGTACTTTTGCCAAGTGTTGTGCCAGCTTATAAGTTGGTGAATCAATCTGGCTCACTATAGGACGTAGTGGAGCGTTTGGTTTGTGTATCTTTGGTAACCCATACAACCTCGGTGGTTTGGTACATGATGGTATTAGCGAATTCACGTCGAGATTTAATTTTTCGGAGTGTTTCTTTATTAAATCGCTAGTTGCTTTAAACGTGTTAGTTGTGTGGTCTGTTTTGACCTTTTTGTATGTACTTTCGTCCGATAAAAGCTGTAGTATTTTAAAATTATACTCTGACGTGTCCATTATTACCGTAGCATTTCCTTTATCCGCGCGGAGAATCGTTAGATCTGGTCTGTTCCGTAAGTTAATCAACGCTGTAAATTCGTCTTTGGGAAGGTTTGGTTTCGGCACTGAACTACGACGTAACAAGGACGAAATATCTTGACGTATAGCCTCCAAATCTTCCTTACCAATATTATTTTTAAACAGACAATCCTCAACGCTGCAGATAATTTCTTCGTACGGGATTTTTCGCGGTGTTAATGCGAAATTCATTCCCTTCGCTAACACCTTTATTGTTGGTTCGTCCAGTGTATGTTTTGACAGATTATAGACCGTGCGTTGTTTATTGTTTGCGTCAGTGGTCAACGGTTGTGTTTCGTTCTGACGTTGACTTAGATGGTTGGCATGCTCTACTCCCCATTTTCAACTTCCGCACTCGCAAGAGCAATCCTACCAGATCGTATCACCTCCAGGTCAGCCGGAAGGATGCTGGCTAATACCCGAAGTGCCGCAGTGCTGATCGTCCTGTAACTCTTAGTCAACAAAACGAGTGAAGACCTCTGTGATCTGAGATGTGACGTACGCACCGTATAATTCATTACCCGATTCACCTAGACGGCCGCTGCATTGTACAAAACACGAAGAGCCGGGTAACGAATACTAATGATGCAACAGAACTCTGTTTCTGTTTCCGCAACTGAAAGTTCGAGTGTGGGGCTTCCAGAAAGCTTAATTCTTCTCTTCGATACTAGGTGGCGCTGTTGGTCGAAAGTCAAGATTCACATTTTGTGGGAAGCCCTCCTCGCTCTGGTCCCCGACACTAGATGGCGCTAGTGTCGGGTACAAGACGTCAACTTAGGCGCGCAACACTGCCCCCTCCTAAGATATGCTCGTCCCGAGCATTATCGGTCCCATAATAACGCACCAGGCGATCCACATGGACGATCTTAGGAGTCTCTCTTGGGCCTTTCTGTGACGGCTCTACAATGTCAAGGGCTGTCCTATCCCATGGTGCACCAACATTGTACAATTTCGATGCTCCTCTACTACGTGTCTGAGGTCCCCTCACAGCCGCACAACTTGTACATGTGCGACACCAATCCTCGACATCGTCACGATAGTGGACCCAGTAAAACTGTTCTCGGATCTCGGATGGACTCCTGAACAACCATTATGGTGCAGCTGTAGAACATTCGGCACTTTAGCTCTAGGGACAACCATTTGTAAACGACAGCTGTCTCCTCGACCATTGTCCCATTTACGGCACAGGACTCCATCCTGAATCAGCAAGCCGTCCCATTGGGCCGAATAGCTTCTAGTGGTCGAACTCTCATCGCTGAGACGTCGCTCCACTTAGGCTTGGTAGCACGGGCCTTCATCCATTCCAGAATCGGCTCGATGTCCGGATCTTCCTGCTGTGCATGTCGTAGGCTGTCCTTCCACTCGTTGCTGAGGTGGTCTGTCCTGAGCATCCTCACGGATACCACTTCCTTACTCTCTTGCCTAGTACAATGTTTGCAATCTTCAAGACAAGATCTTCTTGACAATGCATCTGCGTTGCCACGAGATTTCCCGCTGCGATGTCTGATACTAAAGTCTTATTCCTGCTGCTGCTGGGCGGTGATGTTAGCCGCACTTCCCTTCTGAGATTGTTTACCTTCCCTTTCTAGGGTTCGCTGAGGGCAGCTGGATCGAAGCTGGCCCCTTTCTCCACAGCCATAGTACCTAGGGCTGTATCCTTTATTGTGGTCGCGAACCGTAACTGCTGCAACCTCCCTGACGCGATGGGAACGAAGATCTTGCCGCACGGCTTCCACCTCCAGTGCATGGGCTACGGCGTTCTTAAGCGTCACGTGGTGCCTGAGCCTCACAGCAGCTCTGACTTCAAGGTCGCGGATGCCGTCGATGAATGTACTCTAGAGACTCTCCACCTCTAGAGCCCACTGCTGCAGGTTTTCGTTGATGCGCTGCACGCGATCTTTAAGCTGCGCACGAAAGACGTGTTCCAGGTGAACGTCGCCATATCTCGCCTCCAATGCCTCAAGGAGCTGGTCATAAGACACTTCCTCACCGAGAGCTTCCAGAACAGTTAAGGCCTGGTCACGCAGGCCTAGCGTGAGAGCAGTCATGGCCTGACTTTTATTCCAGCCGTTCGCTTCCATGATAGCCTCGAACTGGATTTTGTAGGCCAACCAGGAAGAAGTCCCGTCGAACGGCGGCACTTTGAACCCACGTAGCGAAGATGTTGTAGCGACTACGGGAGCTGTGACTCCATCCCCCAGTTTGAGGTCGTCCAGCGTTTTCTTCACGTCAGCCATCACGTTGTCTACCCGATTGTTCACTTGGTCGATTCGGGTTTCAGATTTCTCGATTCGGGTTTCAGCTTCCGACAGGCGGTTGTCATGTTGAGCAACCTTATCCTTCACCTCCTTCATCTCCTTCCCGAAGGTAGCGTGAAGGTCCTTCGTGAGGAGCATCTGCTCTTCCAATCGACGCGCCTGTTCCTCTTGTCTGCCCCGCAGCTGCTCTTCCAATCAACGCGCCTGTTCCTTTTGTCCGCCCCGCAGCTGCTCTTCCAATCGGCGTGCATGTTCCGCCTGCTGGTGGGCCTGTGCCTCCTGCCGCTCTTTCAACCAACGGGCGTGTTCCTCCTGTCGACGGGCCTGTTCCTCCTGTTGGCGGGCCTGCTCCTGCAGCATCACCATCAGAGCACCTAAGTCAGGTGCTGCAGATGTAGGAGCTACTGACGGGCCTGCAGCCGGTGGCTGGCCCTCCGACGTCTGTGGCGTTGCACCACCAAATCTTCTTTGGTCCGTCTCCTGCTGGCGTTGACTTCGGGTACGGACACCCTCCGTTTCCTCCTTAGGTAAAATCGGCACGATTTTACCCCACACCTGACACCAATTGTTACGTCTGACACAACTAGATACTTCGCCTACGCGGATTCCAGATGTGGAGGATCATGAACCTTCCCTGTTGGACCTTCTGTTAACGGACGGATATCAGATTTCCGTCGAAGCCCTTTAGGCTCCTCGGACCATTGTTTTGTCCGGAGTGTGGTGCCACTCACGCTGAAATCACAGTTGCATTCTGCAGGCTGCCGCCGTGTTTGGCACTATAGGTCAGCCGATTGGGATGGGATGCGGTCTTTCTTTGCATCCTACCCTTGGGTTTGCTTCTCGCCGGACGATCCCAACGTTGTTGCGGATTCTGTCGCTGATGTGGTACTTCAGGGTATGGAACTTTTTATTCCTTCCTCTGTGGTTGTGGTTGCCCATTGGAGGCAAATCTCAGCCATGGTTTGGTCGCTCCTGTAAAATAACATCATGCTATAAGCAGGAGTGCTACCAAGCCTGGGCTGACGCATCAGCGTTCCGGGATGTAAACACCAGCCCTCTAAAACGAAGTATAATTCCGCCTCTAGATCCTCCAAAAGAGTCATTGCTAAGGCAAAGTCAGAGCACATAGGCAGAATTGGCGAGAAACTAGTTCGCCTTCCATCTGGAACCCGTGCATTCTGGTCTCTCGCCAAGGCTGTCCAGGGGAATTTCTGTCAGCCATCTCTTCCATCTCTGCACAGGGAGGACGACTCACTGGCCCACACCGCAAAGGAGAAAGCCGATCTTCTAGGCTTTTTTTTGCATCCAACTCGACTCTCGATGACGGGGGGAGTACGCCGCCGACCATCCCGCGGTGTGAGTGCTCCATGCCGGAAGTGCAGTTCACACAGCGCTCGGTTCGCAAAGCACTCCTCTCCCTAGACATCCACAAGTCGAGTGGGCCTGACGGGATCCCGCCAATTGTGCTGAGGATGTGTGCTTCAGAATTGGCACCGGTTTTAACGCGTCTTTTCCGGTACTCCTACTCCCTAGGCGTAGTCCCAAAATCATGGAAGACGGCTTTCTTCCACCCGATCCCTAAAAAAGGCGACCGCTGAGACCCATTCAACTACCGGCCTATCGCCATCACCACCTTGTTCTCCAAAACAATGGAGTCAATTGTAAACTGCCAGCTCATGAGGTAACTTGAGGATCACCAGCTGATTAGTGACCGCCAATACCGTTTTCGCCGCGGTCGGTCAGCTGTTGATCTTCTGGTCTACCTAACTCACAGATGAGCGGAGGCAGTACAGTCCAAGGGGGAGGCATTGGCCGTTAGTTTGGACATTGCGTAGGCCTTCGATGGCACAAAGCGCTTCTTTCGAAACTCGCTTTCTATGGGCTTCCCGAGAAATTGTGCGATTGGATAACCAGCTTTCTTGCAGATCGGAGCATCAAGGTCGTTGTAGACGGTGCAAGCTCCGATTGCAAACCTATTAATGCTGGTGGTCCACAAGGCTGCGTGCTGTCGCAAACGCTGTTTCTTCTGCATATCAATGATATGTTGCAAACCCGTAACATTCATTGCTATGCAGATGACAACACTGGTGATGCTCTTTACACCGGCCGAGCCAATATTTCTCGGGAAAATGTCTCCGAATGCCGGAACAAACTTGTGTCTGAAGTCGAGTCTTTGCTGAACAGAATCTCGGATTGAGGGCGACTAAATCTAGTCCAGTTTAACCCCCAGAAGACACAAGTTTGCGCGTTAACCGCTAAAAAAACCCCTTTGTCATATCTCCTAAGTTTCAAGGCACTCCCCTTGCTGCGTCAGCCAGAACCGGAATCCTCGGCGTCGACATATCGAGTGACGTGCAGTTTCGTGGTAACTTGGAAGAGAAGGCCAAATTGGCCTCTTAAAAGCTTGACGAGCTCAGCAGACCGGGACAGTATTTCATGCCGGCACACCACCTGCAACTTTACAAGGCGCAGGTTCCGCCGCACATGGAATACTGTTCCCATCTCTGGGCTGGGGCTCCCCAGTACCAGCTCCTTCCACTTGACCGCATCCAGCGCAGAGCGGCTCGAATCGTCAACGACCGAGTGCTTTCCGATCGGCTTGATTCATTGGCACTGCGAAGAGATGTTGCATCTCTTTGCATTTTCTTTCGCATGTACCATGGAGAGTGCTTTGAGGAATTGTTCGGATTAATCCCGGCCGCCAAATTGCGTGAACGCACTACGCGGCAAACGTCCCGATATCATCCACATCATCTGGATGCTTGGCGGTCCACCACTGTACGTTTCAACAGGAGTTTTCTTCCGCGTACAACCTCTCTGTGGAATAGTTCACCACCGGCGATTTTTCGGGACCGATACGGCCTGGGACCTTCAAGAAAAGAGCTTACTCCTTTCTAAAGGGCCGGCAACGCACCTGCAATTCCCCTGGTGTTGCGGTCACTTAACATCAGGTGAGCCGCATGCTCGTTTGCCCCCTCTTCTATTAAAAAAAGAGCTTGAGGTTCGTGACAATAAAAACTGCCGATTGAATTACCAAAATTTACACTTTAATTTTTTAACACCAATTAAAACTTAAAACATTAATAATTAATCACACTGATTCACTTTATTTCGCTTCGAAGCTTCGCTTGTCTCGCCAAATTCAATACTGCCCCGATCGCGCAGTGGCTTTATATAAGGCTCTTCCATGAAAACATCCAGAATATTCCAGAATATTCAAGTAAATACGTGCGCCAACCGACCAGGCGCAGAAAGTTCGAGTGTGGGGCTTCCAGAAAGCTTAATTCTTCTGTTCGATACTAGATGGCGCCGTTGGTCGAAAGTCAAGATTGACATTTTGTGGGAAGCCCCCCTCGCTCTGGTCCCCGACACTTGATGGCGCTAGTGCCGAGTACAAGCCGTCAACTTAGGCGCGCAACAGTACTTTAATTCCATTAATTTATGTTTTATTAAAAGTGTTCATGCATGAAGAGGTTGATAAATGATGAAGCAAAAGAGCTTTGCTTGGATCGAAGTAATTGACGTGCCATAGTATCTACCGATCTCAATAGGCGTCAGGTGTGATGATTTATTTATATATAATTAAAAATTGTCAATGTTAAGCACATAATAAGACGAGTCAATAAAAGCATTTTCAGATTGTTTTCCTGTTATGGAAAAAGGAGATATGTCAATTATTTTAATAATTATATTAAATAGATATAATATTTAAAAGAAATATTTTTCGAAAACATAAAAGGCGACTAAATTGTGAAATGAAAATTAAAACAAACTTTTATTAAGTATTTCTATATATTTTTGGATTAAACTGCATAAATCTTTTAAAACAAATAAGCGTTTGCTTCATCAGCCCCTGGTGAAATGTTGTGTTTTTAGACTCATCCCCCTTAAAATATTCACAAACAAAAAGTCACGTAGATTTTTATTGTGTCGTTTATATGTTTAACGTTTTTGTTTTTTGCATGAAAATACACTGCAATTCGGAATTTTTTCGGAGTTCGATTGACTGGCACGATCATGGAAACTAGTTGCTCCGCGTCGTGCGCCATTCCGCAGTTTTATAAAACCCCAGCAATACATGTTCGGCAAGCCTCAGCCAACGCGAACGTAAGCAAATTGATACAAGGCGAGTGCTACAGTCTACACGTTGGTCAAGTTCGAAAGAGACCAATTCCAAGGCCAATATTCAACGGGTATGAGTTTATAGTAAATTTGTGGGTATGAGTGAGTCCCCAGGAGTTATAGTGTTCTGTGAGTGAGTCGGACTCGTACCTTTGACGAAGAGCTATGCCTTGCGATGCCGCCTCCTTTGGTTTAATACTTAAAGTTCTTAGGTCGTTGGTAACTATAATTATAATGGGTGCGTTTGGCAGAAAAAAGCGCTAGCAAGCGCTACAAGTGCTGAAATAGTTTTCGGCCAGGACACGATTGCTACTTCAGTAGCGCTGACACAATCCGCCATTTTGCTTTTTTAATTTGTTTGTTTTGAAGTAGAGTTTATAAGTTATTTTGTGCAGTATTAGTTTTAAGTAATATAATGACATGAATAAACATATACATGTTATTAAAAATTCATGATTGGTAAATTTTTAATATGAATACTTTACAAACATAAATTTAAATTAGGTTAGGTTCCCCGGTTAAAACTAACTTCGTGTCCTAGAGGAAAATAGCTACTTACGATTTGACAGCGCTTACCGCTTACGATCGCCATTTTGCTTACAAACGCTTGCTAGCGCTTTTTTCTGCCAAACGCACCCAATATAGATTATAGAGTTATTTGAAGTCTGTGGTTATCTTACGTCATTACACGAGAAATGAGACATCCATGCGACATCTTGTTCTTGTTCTAAATAATCTTTCAGTTCTTTCTTTTCATTTTCAGTATTTCGGTCGAATTTTTCAACCAGTTTAATACTGGGATATTTATAAATTTCACAATTGTAATATGCTTGAAAAGAAGCCAAAATCAGCTTCTAAACGGTTTATAAGATACGCTTTAGGAACGGTATTCGTCGCGGAAGCTGTAGGAATTGCAGTATCATACGGCTTATATTTTAAATTAAATACAGATAGAGGTAAGTTTTATGAAGTATGTCTGAAGACTTGAGATTCTTGAGAATCGACCGAAGTTCTCGCATTCTGGCTCGCATGTTGCAGAGAATAATTCAGAGAGTTAGAAGAGTGATTCTAATTTATTGAATTATTACTTTCTACATCTTCCATTAATAAAGCACTGACAATAAAAACCTAGTTAAAATCTATCACAATTCACTTGTAATTACAGTGCGACAGATGTATATGAAATGGAAACAATTTTTTTCGGTGCAGTCGATTTTTTTGGCACGGTCCATTCTTTCGGTGCCGTTGATCCTTTCGGTGTGAAAATGCAAGGTCTCCTTGAAATCGATTCGTTCAACGTGATTAGTTCGAATAAGTGTGTATTCACCTTTAAATTGCAATGTTTTTCTGCCAAGTAGGTACGATTTAAGGGAATCTCCTACTCCATATCATCCTATCGTTAGAGACGACAAAAAGGGAATAAATGAAACAAGATGGGCAGAAGCTTATTTGTGATAAAATTCAAATAAAAAAATGCATTTGCCAACCTTTATATCCTTTTCTGGCAATCTATGATGAGGTCTGTGTTCTACAGTAGTCTTGCATAGGTTGTGATTAATGAATGAATACAATCTTTTCTATTTTTAATAGCACTCATTGAATTTTGTGGTTCAATTTCATTTCATTTTGTCATGAGCTTTTCTCCATTCCATAATATTTTAAGACTGTTTTTTAAATATCTGCAATTATTGATCAAAAATTTCACTCAATTTAGTACAATTTTTATTATTAGGCACACTTGTTAGAATTATTGAGCAAAACTGTTTCTAAAGTTTCACCTTTTTTATTTTTACAGATTTCCGTTTATACATGCACAAGAATTACTACTGGGTATTGGACGGTTACTATGGTCTTGGTGAACTTCTAGGTGGGCAAAAAACCCGTGAGTTAGATCACAAAGTCTGGACCAACGAAGGCAAGATATAAATCACCGGTGAGATGAGTGTTGCAGTTAGGTCCTGTTTTTGGATGTTGACATTCGGAAGCCTCGGTTATGGACTGTTCAAGGTGGTCAAACCTGATGATGAACTGCTCAAGAAGGTCATTACCCTTTAACATATTTGTTACGTATGGTAACTGGTTTGATTGCTTTTGGAAGATCAGTTCATTTACCACTTAAAAAATAAGTGATACTTCCTATGACACCACTGTAGGTGGTGTAGGTACCTCCTTCTTTTATTCCAGATCTTAACTTTTTTTTAGTCCCAATCTTAACTTTTTGCTTTGGGTGTTAACACCGTAATTAACTTTTTAAACCTACTACTGTATAAGTAGGGTAAACAAACATGTTTTATTATGTAGATTGAATTTTATATATCTAATTTATTAAATTCTTTGTTTATGTTGTGTGTATGTGTCTGTGTGAGAAAATCATTATTAAGAAACATTACAACTAAATTATTACAACTTAATTAGATCAATTGAAGAAGGGACCTTAAGTTGCTGAATCTCAAATTTTAAAACTAATAAAATGTAATACTCGTAATATGTAAGGGAAATTCATCAAGTTTGATCACATACATAACTTATGGCATTCATATTGGACCAACATCTTAAAAATATGACTTGTAATTTTTGCTTGTAATGTAACAAGCAAAAATTCCCCGCCGGCACTAATGAAATTGTTAATTGCAATTTTAAGTACTGATTTACCACGTGCTCGCCGGTGAAGGAAAACATCGTGAGGAAACCTGCATGTCTGAAAAATAAAAAATAAATATTTCGAAGACATGTGAAGTTCGCCAACACGCACTGGGGCAGCGCGGCGGACATTTCCTTGCCCTAAAACCCTCTCAGAAATGAGAGGAGGCCTGTGCCCAGCAGTGGGACGTATATAGGCTGTAACTTTACTTTTTTACTTTTATGTAACAAGTCGGATTTGAGGATTATATTGATAACTTAAAGCTCAGTTTGACTGCAACTTTTGGTGAAAAATGTATCCACATAGTGGTACCAGTTGTATGGTGTCTAGACTATCACTCTGATTGATCCTTTAAACAATCTGATATTAATTTTAATTTTATAAATAAAAGAGAATGTTGTCTTGATTGTTTAATTCATAAATGTTATTAAGATACAAAAGCAATAATGGTATTTCAGTTAGTTATATAGTCTGTTCGCTTAGATACAGTCGCCTTTGTGTCGCGCCGCTTTGGTATGTACTGCATATTGTTAAAGGCGCCGCCGCAACATCAAAGGTTTTGTCATATGCGGCGTACACCAGCAGAATTTGGCATTTTAAAATGAAGGGATGTAGTGAAAGATTATTTACTACCTAACTTGTGTTTGATATTATATTTGTATTTTATTACAATAACCATAACAATAAAACAGTATTCTATTTTTTCTGTGTTTGTTATATAAATGTTTTTCTATAACAAACAGAATTTAACAAAAAAAAAAATAATAGTTACAACTCGGATTGACCGACAATATCTTGTGAACAGACTATGCTCCATTGTAATTTAATGTCTGAATTCTGAGATATTTCATTACAAGCAAAGATTTCAGTTAATACTTGCTTTTAGGCTTAACACTTTCAAAATGTTGCATTACTTTACACTTCCGTAATGATAGTCTACCCTAATGGTAGTGTTAGCATTCATTGTAAAAAAATTTTTGCATATCATCTTAATCATTATTTTCTTCATAAATCATGTTAACATCTATCCATTTATGCTTTTCCAAATTTTATATTGTTATTAATTTGGTTTCACCTAGAAGAATCTTTATTTACTGACATTATAATATTCAAATTTGTTATTTTTAGTTTGATGAAGAATCCAAGCACACGGAAACTAGAAAACGTACCCAAGATACAATAGCCATACTTAAGGAAGCTACTAAACAAGATTCTGAAATAAACAAGAAAATTGAAGTACTCTTGAAAAAATGAGTGACAAAAGTTCTATATTAGAAAGGCTGAGTAGGCGAGATGCACAACGTTTAGAAAAACTTCAAAAAGCTCACAAAGCCAGAGAGGAAGTGGATGCTTCCAATGAAAATGAAGATTATTTCTCAGGAGCTTTCAAAATTAAATCCGAGTATATAGAACAACTGCTCTCTCAAGTTCCTACAGTAGAGGTATCAGTGTTACCTTCCCATTTTGATAACATTAAAAGAGAGGTTAATGAACTACAAAAATATGTTGTCACATCCTCATTTTTTCTGAAAGAGTTCAACATGCGCAAATATTTGGGAATTGTGCAAAATTTACAATCAAAATGTTATGAATTAGAAGACAGGTATGTCCCTCGTAAAAAGTTTGGGTTCACAAAGAAGAAATTGCCAAAATCTGACAGTCACAAGCAAAACTCAATAGATGATCATGATGGTGTAGGCAAAGTGGACAGTAACAAATGGGACGAAAAGTTTTTTGGCTTTGATTCACAGAATGGGAAGGTACTATTGTTAGAAAATGATGATCTATTCCAAAGAGATGTGGCATTGAGAAATCTTAAAAATTGTACAATTGGTCTCAGAGGTGTTATGGGAACATTGCACTTGACAAATTTGGATAATTGTGTTGTTCTCTCTGGTCCAGTAACTTCATCTGTGTTTGTAGATAAGTGTACAAATTGTAAGATAGTCGCGGCTTGCCAACAACTCCGCATGCACACTTCAAATAAATGTGACATATACCTTCATGTCACAAGTAAGGGTATTGTTGAAGATTGTTCAGAAATAAGGACAGCACCATACAATTTAAACTATGATGATTTAGAGAAGCATTTTAACATGTCATCTTTAGATAGAAATAATAATAATTGGGACTGTTTAGATGATTTCAACTGGCTTGCTCCAGATGTACCTTCACCAAACTGGTCAATTTTAGATGCGAAAGATCGTGTTCATGATTGGAAAGAATGGTGGTCAAAGGTTCCATCATAATAAACTTATTTAAAAACAATTTAGAATATTGCCTTGAATTAACAAAATGAATTTCACGTTTTAAGGTGAATCAAAACACACAAAAAATTTAACTGTTACTAACTGGTGCTTCAAATTTCGTTTTTATTTCTTAACAAACTTGCTTACTGTAAATTGATTGTTTAATAACTTTAGTTTTATATTTAGAACTGGACACAAAAACAATACAACAATAATATCTCAGAAAAGCTCTGTATCTATGTGCCGCGCGCTAAAAGTTTACCGATGATCTCCCCCTCCTACTTCCGCCGACTGGTGCCCGTCCCGCGGGACTCGCGCACTTGTATGGCATACCTGCGTGCGTGTTGTAAATAATCTTTTTGCAGTTTTTTTTTCATTAGTTCGTTTATTATAGTCTATCAAAGTCCACAGCCGAATATAGACCTCTATACTTATTAAAAAAAAAGAAATTATCTATTCCTGCAGCTTTTACGCCATTAACAAAATAAACTCTAAAAAAACGGTAAAAAAAACTCCGCCAGTATAGCGAGATACATTCAACCAATAATTGTATACAAATTACACTTGTTTGTTGTTGTGAGTTCTTAATTTATTTAAATTAGCAGCAATAATTTTGTTTACAAATTGACCTTATAATGATGTATAACTTTTTAATCTTAAAAAGAATGTTTTATCTAGTTATTAAATTGGAATCATGTATGTCATATTTAAATAACAATACAAAATAGAGTATTTATAAGTCCAGAATACAAGCCATAAAAAATAAAAATGCATTTATTAATGCTGATGCGTATGTATGAAACTTGTATAGAAAAAAAATCTTGATATAAAATAATATAACTGATAATGATAATTCTAATGTAGACTGCTGTAATACAAGGTCTAGTTCATTAGAATTTTCTTTAATAATTAAATATTTTGAAACAAACATGCTGAATGCAGAATTATTTCTATTTTGATTACATAGTCCAAAAGCTTAAATAATAAACTATTACTTTACTCAATACATAGTTTCTTAGTTAACAAAATATTTGCAACTTTAATACATTTAATACAGTTATTTATACTATAATAAATAATATAGAATGTAGTTAAAGCATTTTTTTAATTTGATGTAATATTTCCCCAAGACCGATTTTCAATCACGGTACTCAAATGATAATCGGGAGCCATCAACATACAAGAGATTTGTCTGCCAGAAAGAGCCAACTGTCAAAGCTGAAGGCTGAGTGTGGCAGCATTGTTTCCGGGACACCTGAGATTTTGAGTGAGATTGAAAGGTTCTATGGGCAGCTGTACACTTCATCGTTGGAGCCACACACAGGTGTGAGTAACGATCAAAGAGCAAGTCTTATACAACACTATTCCGATGATATGCCGGACGTCAGTCTGAGCGAGATTAGAATGGCTCTCCAGCACCTTAAAAACGGCAGGGCCCCGGGCGAGGATGGAATTACAGCGGAGCTACTAAAAGCGGGTGGACCACTGTTACTTAAAGTCCTTCAGAAGCTCTCCGTGGTGGCACTACTCAGGAGGCGTGGAGCAGAAGTGCGGTGGTTGTATTCTTTAAGAAAGGCGACAACGCCCTTTTGAAGAACTACAGACCGATTTCCCTTCTGAGCCGCGTCTACGTGCTGTTTTCGAGAGTCATTACGAATCGTCTCGCACGCAGACTCGATGACTTCCAGCCTCCCGAACAAGCCGGTTTCCGAAAAGGCTTCAGTACCATAGACCACATACATACCCTGCGGCAGATTGTATAGAAGACCGAAGAGTACAATCTGCCACTTTGCCTGGCGTATGTGGATTATGAAAAAGCCTTTGATTCCGTCGAAACTTGGGCGGTGCTACAGTCCCTTCAGTAGTGCCAAGTTGACTGCCGGTATATCTGAAGTGCTGAAGTGTTTGGAGCATAGTGCTCCCAACAACTACCGGTATGCCACTATGCTCGAAGTTGTTGACGAGTACGTTTACCTGGGACAAATAGTCCGACTAGGTAAGGCCAACTTCGACCGAAAGGTCAATCGACTGATTCAACTCGGTTGGGCAGCGTTTGAAAAAATTACGACACATCTCGTCAGTTATACCCCAAACTCTGAAAACTAGATTGTACAACCAGTGAGTGTTGCCAGTGATGACTTACGGATCTGAGACGTGGTCCTTCACTGTTGGCCGTATGAGGACGCTCAAGGTCGCTCTGCGAGCTATGAAGAGGGCTATGTTCGGAGTTTCTCTGCGTGATAAACACAGAAATGAGCATATCCGCAGTAGAACCAGAGTGACCGACATAGCCCAACGGATTAGTAAGCTGAAGTGGCAATGGGCCGGCCATATAGCTCGAAGAACCGATAACCGATGGGGAAAAAAGGTTCTCGAGTGGCAGCCTCGTACCGGTATGCGTAGTGTAGGGTGACCCCGCACTTGTTGGAGTGACGACCTGGTAAGACACGCAGGAAGTTGATGGATGCAGGTGGCTCAGGACCGTGCTTTGTGGAATTATTTGGGGGAGGCCCTTGTTCAGCAATGGACTTTTGAAGGTCTGTAATGATGATGATGATGATCAACATACAAAGCAGTAGACCAGGGGATAAGCTCACCGTAATATACACTAAGGATTTATATATAATTTATAGATTAAGTGGAAAAAGATTGTTCTCCTGATGCTAATAGGATTCTGTGGCCCTTTAGCATCTACATATATCCTCGATAATGAAATAAAATTGTCACCCCTGAAGTTTTAGACTGAATGCCTTGTTGGATTGAAAAGGATCTCTGGTTCTCTGCACTCACTATACGAAATACAACAGCATTAAGTTGCTATATTACACAGACATCCGACGAGAGCGTGGTTCTTTTCCGAGCTGATCCAATTATGCTGCAGTCATAAATAGCTAGAGTATGGAGTCAACCAAATGTAATCTTTGCTGGTACAAAGGAAATTAATTGAAAATTCACGTGATCTACGTGCTCAGCGGTGAGAAAATCTTCATACCTGAAAATTAAAAAATAAGTTGGAGAATAAGTTATCTGTGCCCCAAAATTTTCTCAGGTTATGAGAGAAAACCCGTGACACGTGCAAACAGGGGCTGTAATTTCTAGCGGAAATAGCTCAGCATGCTTGTCAATTCCCTACGAGACAAATCCTTAATGAGTTTTTGTACACTGTTAGCCGTTTAGTAAAGCCGCCAATACATTTTGCCCAAGCTTTAGCCAACGTGAACGTAGGCAAATTTATACAAGGCCAGTGCTACAGTCTACATGATGGCCAAGTTTGAACGAGTGAATATACTGAAGGGCCAACTAACATGTGGACACGTAATTCATAGAGTACTTTTATACCTGAAAACGTAATTGCAGAGTGCAGGCGAGCGCCTTTGATTTGTGCAGAAAAACCGACACTGTTCCGAACTGAGACGAGTCGTGGCGAGGGATCCCGATAGTTGGCAAGGCACGCCAAATGGATCGCATACACGTTGCCTGCACTCAGGTATACAAAAAGTATTCTTCTGTGCCTGCCTGCACTCTGCCAGCTAGGCGAACGACTAGCAATGCATAGAGTAGAGTAATATATACAGAAAGAGCAATGGCGAGACTAGACAAATGGGCTGTCTATTAGGCATGTCGATCTAGGATCGATTAATCGAAGAATCGATTTCTTGTGCCAAAACAGATTTTTTTAATCGATATATAGTACTGAATCGATATTTCACCCTAGAAAATTGAGATGGAATCATTTTCTCTTTTCATAAAAACTATAAAATTATTTACAATAAGTTGAATGTACCCAAACTCGTAAAGAACGACAGTTTTTCTAATCAAAAACTGGCAAAACTGCTGGGTGCTCAGTTTTTTCGCCTCTAGAAATAAATAAATAACGTTTGTACTGTACTTTATACAAATTCGAAAGCAAATTAAAAAAAATCGCAGAATTCGATTTTTTTTAATTTGCTTAGAAATCGATCTTTCAGACCTCGTTTTTTTGTTCATCAGATTTCGCATTCGAATCGATCTTTTTCGTTAAGAATCGACATCCTACTGTCTATACGTTTGTACCTGCTCGCCTTCGCTCGGCTCGCTTCGCAACGTGTATAGCCGACATAAGAGAGTTTATCGCTCAATTTCGTCCACCCAAGGTGTTTTAAGAGGCAACCATTGGAAACAAATCCAGGGGGCTAGATGAGAAAACTATCTAGTAGTACTAGTAGTAGTAATTGTACCCGAGAAGTAAAATATGTTTGGCCGTGAATGGAAAAGGGGAGATTTCCCGCCGGGCAATGTGTTCTGCCCGGTGGGCAGCCAGCGCTCTTTGTTCGTGTGTTAGCATAGAGCTGTTCGGAACTTTGATAGCGTGATTTAGGTTTTGATGTATTTTACTAGTGGCGCAACGACAGCGCCCGTCATATATGTAGACCGCCACGGGAAGCAGCGTTAAAGGTGTAAGATATCTGGTACCTCGGCCGCTAATCCTCCTGCCAAACGTGGCGATTAAGGTAAACCCTAACAACGGGGGAGCCCATTGTCTAGCCGTGGGCTTTTGCGAGGTGATAAAGATTGGTACCGGCTGGGGCACAAATCTTCAGCATACAATTTACTCATGAATGCTTGTATTGAAGTACCTAGTAAAAAGTAGGACGATACATACCGACGAGTAGGTACTTCGGAATTTGTGTGTGATTTGTATCGTTAGCTTGATAGCTGAGGCAACAAGACCACAAAGGCTTACGGTGAGTCAAAATTGAATCGAAAGTCGAAAACTTTTAACGCAAAGTTGTTCTAAATTAACTTATTGATAGTCATAATGAACCAATGGTTGAAAACCATCTAAAATACTCTGCTGGCAGCCGGATACGTGCTACCGAAAATCAAGAATTGGTAGACCTTGGTATTATCCAGCAGGCAAATGATAGTGATGATAAAATCCTCAGTTCGCTGAGAAACAGAGTCAAAGATAGCTGTCGTCAATCTGCCTGGCGATTTCAGCAAATCCTCTCTATTACGGGACAGCGATTTTTGTTTTTTTTCGGATCGGACAGTATGTTTTTATATAAAAGAAGTCAAATTAGTTACTATCGTGTGGATGAGGGATTATTCCACTTTTTATCAGTTTTCTTGACGGCATTTTCGCATATTAAACGCTTATTTCCTGATTCCACATCTCTCGTCAGAGAGGATTAATAAATCCTTGTTCCGCGTGCATAAATTTTGACGGCAAGGAGATAGGCCGGATCCTTACCAATAACATTATATTATTATTTAAACACTAATTTTATTTAAAAAAAATAACAGTGCAAAGTATCAGCTTAATAATAACTTAAAATTTACAAACTATATTACAGTTTTTTCATTAATTAAACAACAATATCATGTGGTGTGCGGTGGTTACTTCTTCTTTACATTCGCTTCTAAAAGGGTCCGTGTTAACGACTAGCGTAGCTAGTTGCTAGACCGGGAAGGCGAAAATTTGATGTTAGCTACAGCTGTTTAGACCTTAAACCACTGTCATCCGTCATGTAGTAAGTTATAGACAGCATGGCGCTGAATTAAAGACATTTAACAATAAATATTTATTTATTTACTTCGGCAATCCAATTACGTACACATATATAAAAATTACATCACAGAAAATTTACAATTGAACTTACTAAGTATAATATGTATATATTATTATCGGTTTTGTTATATAAAAGGTCGTGGTTTAAATGTGTCATATTATATATATTTTTGCCTTATTATATACAATTTATTGTTATTATACACTTCCAAATAATTTCAAGACTTCAGTCTTTATTTTCATGTAATGATTGACGACATCTAATGAAACAACAGTCATGATTTTTTATGAAACACAACACAATAGTTACGCGTCGTCCTTAAACTACAGTCCGAACGTATAAAGAATGGGATTATAAAATGGCGGCTTATCGAGCTCATACCGTCAATATGTACAGTACCAATAGCGATAACCCGCTAAAGACGTTTATAACGTTATATTATTCAGCTAGGAATTTTCTATTAATGGGAAAAAAATTGAAAAGAATTGTATATGCAAGCAGGTACATTCATTTTAAAATAACATTTATAACCAGCGACACGCTCTGGCTTCGTCTGGTTGGGAATTATTAATGAGGCGCTATTTAGACTTAAATAATCACATAGGTGACGCCATTTTCAATCCTATTCTTTAACCGCACGAGTAATAATTAATATTAGTTGAGTGACAGAGACAGCTAGTATTGGCATAAAAGGCCCGACCTACATAATTTCTGCTTTTTATATTATTTTAAATTGTTTGATGTGAATAAATGCATTTTCCCCTTTCACTAGACAAACTAATGATATTTTTTATATGTAAACAGAGATTCTAGGTTGCATATTTATGTAAAACAATAGAAAGAGTGTAAATTTAATTAAGTACATGACCCGGTGGTGTTTTATGACCTCATACATTAAAAATAATCTCATAATTATTTAACCAAAGAAGTAATAAAGAATAAAACATTGATACTAATATTGTGTAATTTTCATTACATTACATTTATAAGTAAATTATATCACGCTTAGTTGCCACATGATATGTATTGTAAACAAAAACTAATTTTTAAATCTTAAGAACTTATACATATTGGCAATAGTTACCGAAAGAACTTTGTTGAAGCACACTCAAAAACAATGTCTAATAATGTTCGCATTATGGAAAAATAAAACAAGTACATTAAATTTAACTTTTTGTAAAATATTATTAAATCATTTTTTTATCGGGCATATTCTAATAGGTTGGTTATTAAAAAAATAAAGCCTTGTATTTGTGACCATACAGTTAATTTCTTAATAGTACATAACTAAACCAAAAAATTATAATTAAATAGTATTATGCAGTTCACTAAGGAAGGAAAGTCAGAAGGCCTCCTGGTTCACCGCTCAGAAATCAGAAATACATGCATTGGATATGATAAAAAGAATTGAGTTTGAATAATAATCAAAAATTGAAAATCCATTAATATTTTTTATAAAAAGGTAGTCCGGTTTTTAAGATGAAATATTTTCCTTAAAAGTAACATTATAATGTTAATTCTGATTCAAAATTATTTTTGGCATGACATCCCATGCACAAATAAAATGCATAGAATATTTTCAAAGCTATGAAGTACAAACAGGAACATAACATAAGTATGGCAAGTTTCTAATGTTATCCACATTGGTTTGGTCTTTTTTTACTTAGTATAAAATGGTTGAAGGTTCAGGATTTAATTGCTGCTTAATAATTAAAATGACTGTAGCCAAATATTCTATAATTATTTTATTTATTCTATATATTATTGTATTGTAACCTCATAATTTTTATATAATATGGGTGACAACCGAACACACAGTCCACTTAATGGTAAGTGGTTGCTGTGGCCCATAGACATTTATCTTGATTAATAATTAAAATGCAAATGCGTCGTTACCCTTAAGGAATAAGGTTTAACACCTTTTTTCCATTAAAAAAGGATCTGCAGTTCTGTACATTCACCGTACGAAACATAGCGGTTTTAAACTGTTATTTTATGCTGGTATTCTATTTCGGGCTGATCCATTCGTACTACAACTATAATATAGCTGCTGTATGGCTTTACCACGTAAATAGGTTCATATAATTTTAGAGTTATAACTTAAAAAAAAATACTAGTCAACATTTAAATTATTATGTTATACGTCTGTTCTGTAAAAGAACTATCATGGTGGAAAAATAATCAGATATTTAGGTTTTAAAATAGCTACTTCAGAATCTTCATATTTTGTAATTGTAAAAAAGTAAACCATACAAAATACGTTAGTATATTTTACAGTCTGACCATTATTTATAATAAGTAAACACGATAAAACGCTATTATTTCAACACGCTAGCGCCTTAAACTCACCTTGGGTCTCTTTACAGACTATAAAAAATTTCAATAAAATGATAATTTTTAAGTTGGTCACAAAATGTTACGTGATAAAATCATTTGCAACCAACATTAACTTTTTAGGTGCATCGTGTATATGTGCGACCTGCAATGGATTTTTTCAATTGAATTTATATAGTTAGTATAAAGTAATTATAATATTGCATAATATATAATATTACATATTTAAAATTTATTTAGGGCCTTGTCAATAGAACTGCTGTTTTTCTATAGCATTTTCAAGATTCTATATTATATAAAAAGCTATAATACAAAGTTTTTGTTAGTATATATTTTTTGAACTTCGAAATGAATTTCACTTTATTTTAATCCGAATACTTAATATTAGAAAATAAAATTATTTGAAAAAACAAAATAATAAACGGTAACTTCAAAGGAAATATATGAACTCGATGCATAATTCTCTAATATTTTAGTTACAAAATTGCTAATAAAAAGTTTAAAAAAAATTAAACATAAACTTTTGCAGTATTAATTTTAATCTCATTCGAAAATATAAGGGTACCATATACGTAAAAGACAAAGGCAAATTGACATCATTGCCATCACAAAAAACTAAAAATATACTCATGACACAAAATACGGTCAGCCTATAGCAATCCAAAGCTTTAATATTGCAAGTAAGGAAAACTCCGTAAATCATTTTTCAAGTGAATAAGTAAATAACAAGATAAAAATATTTATAAAAATAAATAATAAACACTAATAAATCGTGAATTCTCAAAATTCATCTTAAAATATTCTTTTAATTGAGTACTACAATAATAGGTTCAATGGTGTCAATCAATTAGTTCAACTTCACTCTATTTATTTATTGTGACAGTAATTTTGTGTATTTTCTCCAAACATTATTCAGTGTGAAAAAAATTATGCTTCAAAATTAGATCGATCGGCCTAATCAAAACTTATAGCAGATAAAAGTAGAATTATTTAGGACACTAAGGTGGTGTTTTAACACCACGCATATATCGATGCGATTTTGAGCAATCTAACCAATTTATTGCTAAGCTATTTAAGTCACTGTTTATTCACTCTCACCAATTGGGTTTCTTGTGGGTTATTGTCCATTGTTGGAATGTATTGTTGGGGTCGCACGGGGCTAAGCCCAGAGTCCGGGATTGCGGCTGCAGTGTTAAGCAATGGCTGTGGAGACGATGGACGAGTTGGTTGTGTACCTCGTCGTAACTGAAAAATATTAAAGAAAATTAGATAGATTATACCAAAAAGAAATAATTAAGGTTGCCAACTTTTTGTATTAGAACTTTTTGTATTATATAATGTCGAAGAATTAAAAATAAAGTTAATTATTAAAAAAAATTAGTTTACGACGAATAATTTTGTGTATTCGATGCTTTCCCATAATCTAAGTAGTAATTAAAATAAATGAGAAGTTTAATTTTTTTATAAAATTAATACAAGCTCCATTTCGGGTTTAATGATTCCATATACTATTGGTTATAAAACAGTACTTTGTATATTTCTTTAACAGAACAGTAAACAGTATTCACAAGCTAAATAAAATATAATACTGTTTTAACAGTATGATTTGCAACCCTAGCTGTAGTAGCTTAAAGGCTAAAAGTTAAAGTTACAACCTAAATACGTCCCTATGCTGGGTACATGCCACCTCTTATTTCTGAAAGGGTTTTAGGACATGGAAACGACCAGTACCGTCTTTACCATAAGGGCACACGGGCCCGTGCATAAGGGCCGCCGTCACGAAAGGCGTCGGCCTTATTCGCTTACGCTATACAATATTTTTTCTATTTTAGGAAAATATAACCCGACAAAAAAATTATAGACTAAATGAGGGCGATGTTAGTGACTTTTTGGCAACCCTGAGCAACTTTTTTTACTTTCCAACAGGGCCCCAAATTCTTGTGTGCCCAAGGGCCCCGGTATGGCCTAAGACGGCGTTGGAAATGACCGCCGCGCTGTCCCAATGCGTGTGCTCAAAGGATGAGTTCAAATCCTGAATCTTGCGCTCAGGTTTCGAACTCACCCGTGGCGAAGCAATCTCCTACTCTGAGCATTAGACAACGTAGTCATTTTTGTTGAATATCTAATATATTACATACATCAATAAATAAAACATGGCGGTTAGCACTGCAATCTGACAAGTGAGCGTGTTACTGCGAAGTGACAACCGAGCGTGTTACTGCGATGTGACAACTGAGCGTGAACATGGGACGTGACAAGTGTGCGTGTTACTGTGATCTAACAAGGGTCGTGTTATTACGACGTGATAATTAGGGTGTGTGTAACTATGATGTAACAAGAGGTCGTGTGTGATGTCACAAGTGAGCATCCTACTGCGACGTAACAAGTGAGCGTGTTACTGCGATATGACAAGTGTGGGTGTTATTGCGATGTAACATGGGAGCGTGTTATTATGATGTGACAAGTGAACGTGTTATGCGAGCGTGCTACCGCGATGTGACAAGTGAGCTTATTAATATGGTCTGACAGGCGAGTGTGTTATAAAAGTAATATAATCTTATGCGATGTGTCGTCGCCTACAAGATCTATGTTACTATCATGTGACTGCGTCGTTGGTCTGGTGGTCGTAAACGCGATTGCTGATCACAAGGTCCTGGGTACGAATCCCGGGTCAAGCCAAGATCAATTATTGGGTGACAGAAAACTGCCAAGAAATTCTCAGTAGCAGCCTAGAGTCAGGAAATTGCGTTTTTTTAATAGGATAAGGGTGACAAACGAGCACACAATCTAACTGATGGTAAGTGGATGCTGTGCCCCATAGACATCTACATTTAACCTCGATTAAGAATCAAAATGCAGATGCGTTGCCACCCTTGAGGACTAAGATGGAATGCATCGATTCCAGGAAAACGGGTCTCCGGTTCTCTACACTCACCATACGAAACACAGCAGCATTAAGCTGCTATTTTACGCTGGTATTCTGTGAGAGCGTGGTCCTTCCCCGGTCGAGCCGATCCATTCCTGTGTGGCCGTGGAAAGAAAAAGGGAGATCTCCCGCCGGGCAAGGTGTTCTACCCGGGGAGCGGCCGACACTCCGAGTGATAGTTCGGAGAAGTTCTATATATACTGTCTATGATTCGGAATGTTAATAGCGCGATTTAGGCTTTGGTGTGTCTCGGTGTGCTAGTGGCGCGACGACAGCGCCGCTACATCACCCCCCTGCTCAGACCGGAGGTCGATAGTGAAGTCTCGTTGTCGACGAATGTGCAAGTGCCAGGAGATTGCCTTGTAGTCTGCGGTGAGTCGAGAAGAAGGCAAGTAATCTGCGAGAGTGCCGTGAAGCAGAGGCGAGCAGTAAGGCTCAGAGCCGTGCCGAACACTGTATAGCGCAGAGAGTAGCTTGAAGGAACAGGAAGCATTATTATTCCAGTGCTGCGATGAACCTTGTGAAGCTAGATGGCTTGCAGGATATGAAGACTGCAGACGATATCTGCTCGGGAGCGAATGGGTGGGGTATTCTATGACGATTATGAAGCTTGAAGTTTCCGAAGGTTGTTTGGTTGCGTGTTCAGATCACGTCGGATGGTTACCACTGTGGCCGTGAAAGGAAAAGGGGAAATCTCCCGCCGGGCAAGGTGTTCTGCCCGGGGAGCGGCCGACACTCCATGTGATAGTTCGGAGATGTTCTATATATACTGTCTATGATTCGGAATGTTAATAGCGCGATTTAGGCTTTGGTGTGTCTCGGTGTGCTAGTGGCGCGACGACAGCGCCGCTACACCTGCTACAACCATAACAACTGCAGCACTGCAGCAACACTATAATCTTGCTCTGCGCAGATGGCTAGACCCAGGTGTCCTCTCCAACTGATACTTCGTA
Organism: Parnassius apollo; assembly: GCA_907164705.1. Taxonomy (NCBI): domain Eukaryota; kingdom Metazoa; phylum Arthropoda; class Insecta; order Lepidoptera; family Papilionidae; genus Parnassius; species Parnassius apollo. The sequence continues at coordinate 919,707 of CAJQZP010000795.1, read as the reverse complement.
TCTCTCCTACCTGGGGTACAAATTGGAACATTCCTTTGTGCCCCAGCTGGAGTTTGCGTATACATCAGAGAGGACATCTGTTTTCAACGCTTCGGCAGTCTTGAAAGTACGGACCTGTACTTGGTCTTGTGTCTTTGGCTCTATAGGTCGGCCGATTGGTATAGGATGCGGTCTTTTTTTGAATTCTACCCTTGGGGGCGGGTTTGCTTCTCAGCGGACGATCTTAGCGTTATTGCTGATTCTGTCGCTGATGTGGTACTTCAGGGTGTGGAACTTTTTATTCCGTCCTCTGTGATGTCCATCGGAGGCATATTCCAGCCACGGTTTGGTCGCTCCTGTAAAATAGCATTACGCTATAAGCAGGAGTGCTACCGGGCCTGGGCTGACGCATCAGTTTCGAGATGTAACCACCAGCGCTCATAAAAAGAAGTATAATTCCTACTCTAGGTCCTTCAAAAGAATCAATGCCAAGGCAAGGTCTGAGCACATCAGCAGAATTGGTGAGAAACTAGTTCGCCTTCTCTCGGTAACTCGTGCATTCTGGTTTCTCACCAAGGCTGTCCAAGAGAACTTCTGTCAGTCATCTCTTCCATCTCTGCACAGAGAGGGCGACTTACTGGCCCATGCCGCAAAGGAGAAAGCCGATCTGTCAGACTCTTTGCATCCAACTCGACACTCGATGACGGAGGGAACACTGCGCTGACCATCCCGCGGTGTGAGTGCTCCAAGCAGGATGTGCGGTTTACACAGCGCTCGGTTCGCAAAGCACTTCTCTCCCTGGACGTCAGCAAGACGAGTGGGTTCGATGGAGTCCCTCCCATTATGCTGAAGACATGTGCTTCGGAGTCGCTACCGGTTTTAATGTGTCTTTTCCGGTACCTCTACTCCCAAGGCGTAGTTCCAAATTCTTGGATGACAGCTTTGGTCCATCCGATCCCTAAAAAAGGCAACTGCTGAGATCCGTCCAACTACAGGTCTATCGCCATCACCTCCTTGTTCTCCAAAATAATGTAGTCCATTGTAAACTGCCAGCTCATGAGGCACCTTGAGGATCATCAGCTGATCAGTGACCGCCAAAACGGTTTCCGTCGTGGTCGATCAGCTGGTTATCTTCTGGTCTACCTTACTCATTGTTTACGCACAATTGCAAGGTACTAGCTCCGAGCGGGGAACGGTTAGCGTTGCGCGGGAAGGGGGCGCTCGCTATGCGCGTACGGCGCTGTCAGCAAGGGCAGTCGGCAGGAAGCTTCGTGCGCTACGGCCGTGCCGGTTAGACGTCGGGCGTTACATAATAGTCGTTGCGTCGCATATCGACGGCCTCCATGTTGTTGTATTTTGTCGTTAATATACGTGACAACGAGGCTTTTTTGTGTTTGATTGACTATTTTAACATTGATCGCTATTAATTTGTGTCGACGAGTGGCTTATGTAGCTAATTAAAGATAAAATAAATTAGTTAAATTGTACGAAGGAATTTTGCTTTCGTGTGGAGCGCTGAACTTTGTGATCTGGGTGTAGATCGCGCGCGATTATAATTCGTGCTAAGTGACGCTGGACTTGAGTTCCGATAGCGGTGAGTGTCTTTTGGAGCGGTCAACGCATGTGGTGCTGCTGATTGTATCGGTGACGTCAGGTTACATTACACACCTTCCTACACTACACACACACTACCATTTATTTGCCCCTGACACCTTGTGGTAGACCCTACTTCTGGAATTCGGTAAGTTTTGTGTTTGCGTATCTAGCCGTTATAATTTAATTATCCATAGGGCATTTTGGGCTCGACCCTCTAGTTACTCGTCGAATTGGGTTACTGATGGGCCCTAGCTCAATCGACCTTTGTCGGAGTAACTCAGGGCCGTAACACTCATAGATGGGCGGAGGCAGTAGAGTCCAAGGGGAAGGCATTGGTCGTTAGTTTGGACATAGAGAAGGCTTTCGATCGGGTCTAGCACAAAGCGCTTCTTTCGAAGCTTCCTTCCTATAGGCTTCCCGAGAAATTGTGCGATTGGATCACTAGTTTTCTTGCTAATCGGACTATTAAGGTCGTAGTAGACGGTGCATGTGCCTATTAACGCTGGTGTTCCACAAGGCTGTGTGCTATCTCCAACGCTGTTTCTTCTGCATATCAATATGTTGAAAACTGGTAACACTCATTGCTATGCAGACGACAGTTCTGGTGATGAATTATATACACCGGCCGTGCCAATATTTTTCGGGAAATCGTTGCCGAGTACCGGGATATACTTGTGTCTGAAGTTGAGTCTTTGCTTAACAAAGTCTCGGATTGGAGGCGACTAAATCTAGTCCAATTCAATCCCCAGAAGACACAAGTTTGCGCATAAATTGCTAAAAAGAACCCCTTTGTCGTATTTCCTCAGTTTGAAGGCACTCCCCTTGCTGCCTCAGCTAGCATAGGAATCCTCGGCGTCAACATATCGAATAGTGTGCAGTTTCGTGTTCACTTGGTGCTCAGTAGAGCGAGACAGTATTTCATGCTGGCACATCGCTTGCATCTTTACAAAGCGCAAGTTCGGCCTCACAAGGAATACTGTTCTCATCTCTGGGCCGGGGCAATCCAGTGCCAGCTCCTTCCACTTGACCGCATCCAGCGCAGATTCGAATCGTCGACGACCGAGTTCTTACTGATCAGCTCGATTCACTGGCGCTGCGTAGGGATGTTGCATTCCTTTGCGTTTCTATCGTATCTACCATGGGAATTGTTCGGATTAGTTCCAGCCGCCAAATTTCACAAACGCACGTCGCGTCAAAATTCACGATACCATCCTAACCATCTCGATCACTACTGTCCACCACCGTGTGTTTTACTAGGAGTTTTCTTCCTCGTACAACCTCTCTGTGGAACTGTTTACCATTGGCGATTTTTCCGGACCGATACGATTTTGGGACCTTCAAGAAAAAACTTTACTCCTTTCTAAAAGGCCGACAACACACCTATAATTCCCCTGGTTGTTCATGGGCGGCGGTAGTCACTTACCATCAGCCATCAGGTGAGCAGCATGCTCGTTTGCCCCCTTTTCAACAAAAAATATATAATTGAAGTGACAAAATGACCGTGTTACTGTGATGTGACAAGTGACCGTGTTACTGTGATGTGACAAGTGACCGTGTTACTGTGATGTGACAAGTGACCGTGTTACTATGATGTGTCAAGTAACCGTTTTACTACAATATGACGAGTGTATTGATGGGATATGACAAGCGAACGTATTAATATGGTCTGACAAGCAACCATATTGTGATGCAATTGTAAACGAGTATGCACCTACAAGATGTTAAGATGTTAGTGTGTATGATGTGATGTGATGACTGTGTATAATGAGCGATTGGTCACCTCCAGGGTCCGTCGACGGTGCCGAGGCGGCAGATGGCCTGCTTGAGGCTGTCGGTGTCGGCCTCCACGCAGCGCTCGCCGACGCCCAGCTGGCCGGCCTCGTTCAGTCTGAACAGCTGGTTGTTGCCGGCGCCGTGACATGTCGACGTGCCTGTTGTGAGAAATGAACACGATTTTACAGTAAAGAATAAATTATTTTTGTTTAAAAATTATTTTACCGTTACCGTTAAGGCCTATCAAAAGTCCACTGCTGAACATAGATCTCCCCCATAGATTGCCTCATAGGGGGGATTGGATCCCTCAGAGATTGCCACGCTTGGCAAGCGTGTTGGCATTCGCAGTATTTTTTATTTTAGTCGTTATTAGGAAGCCACTGCTTTCCATCTATAGTCCGTTCGCGTTAAGAAAATAGTGAGTCATCGTTGTCCGCCGGCCTGGCCACGCCCCCCAGCCAATTAAAATGCAAGAAATAAGAAAGTCGAGTTCACAGTGACCAGTTGAAGTCAGGCCTTCACGCCCCACAATATAATAAATATTTAATAGATGAGACTGCCAAAAGTAATGGCATTACAATTTTTCGTCTACCGCCTTACTATTGCAAACTTAATCCAATTGAATTGGTTTGGACCCAAATAAAAAATTATGTTGGTGCCAATAACTCCACGTTCAAAATGAGTGACATAAAAAATATTAGATGACGCAACAGCATTAATAGACGCTAATCGTTGGAAGAAGTGCTGCGACCACGTGATACGCGAAGAAAATACCATGTGGAATTTGGATGACATCATGGAACTTTCAGAACAAAATTCTTTCATAATTAATGTAACTGGAGAATCTAGCGATACTGATTAGTAATTTAAGTAATTTTAAGAAAATTTGTTTCAATTAAACTTAATTAAATGTTTGAAAAAAAAAATTTTTACTCCACTGTGAATACACCTTTACCCTGTAGTTGCACTGATGACTCACTATTTTGCTAACGCGAACGGACTATACTCACTTGTTTCTCTCTGTCGTTTCTTTCGACACTGCTGCATACAGGCGAAAATGTTTTTATTTTTTTGTGAAGTCATTTTTCTCTATCTATTAATTTCAACCACTTATTTCGAACATCAATATTTTGTGAAATGCTGCCACAGCATCCACTTATCGTCGGTGGACTGTGTGCTCGTTTGTCACCATTAAAAAATTAAATATTTTCATACGATTAGAATAATATTTAGCTACGGAACCTGTCAATTAAAAAATATGTATTACTAAGTTGAATGCCAGGTTTACCACTACATGTTAAAGACTTTTATTTAAGATATATACTATTCTTTAAGACATACGATAATGTCAATCTCTACAAAAGTGTGTTTAAAATAAGCAGAATTTTACGTATTTGTAATTATTTTAAATTCAACTGCTTTGCATTCAGATTATTAATATTATAAAATGTGATAATTTTTCCTATACATTTAAGTACAAATTGTTTGGATCGGCTCTAAAACAAAGCATTTAGACAATTAAACAATTCAATCGTACCTAAGGGTTAAATGTATAAAAATGTAGGATTTCTTTCTGAGGTGAGTTATATTTAAGTACTAAACACCTAGTCATAATTAATAACGTGTATTAAACACTTATTTTCGCTTTAAAACCTGAGATTTTGCAAATATAAGCGGGATTTGTTTTGTTCAAGAATGACACCAGGCCGGTACAGGCCGATATCCTGAACGTGAATGGTCTAGCCTATTTTTTTCACTCTAACATACGCATACTCTTTCTCTTATGCATTTCCAATCTATTCTAACGTCAGTTTATACTAAATCTATGGTTTACAACTAGATGCTAGATATAGGCCTTGCACATAGACGGGAAGATTTGTCACACTTTATGACGGATTCTCATTTACATTTAATAAAATTTGAAAAAGGAATAATAATATATAAAACTTACCAATATATGCCGGAGCAGCTTTACCCATTGTGTCTAAACAAACACCCCCAGCCTTATTTTTCACCATGCCCCAATGTATGTTTTTTGGCAACTTGGGGAACTTATCATAAACATCATAAGCCACATTCTCCATGAACCAACCGAAGCTTTTACACTTCAGTCTTTCCTTCAACGCGAGCTGTTCACTAATGTCACCCATATCCAAGAACCTGGCCATCGGTTCCCTCGTGTAGAAATACTCCTTATGCTCCTCATCGAACCAAGTCTCAATCACTCTCTTGTAATTAATAGTTATAAGCGAGCCCTTGCGATTCTTCGCCAGACTTCCGAAAGAGTAAGGCATGAACGCCCTGTAAACGTGTCCAACCCTTGAACAGGGCACCCATTCTATACTTCCACCGCACTGCCAAATCTTGAAGCTCAATTCGAAGTTCTCTCCACCCCATACTAAAAGACCAGGGTCGTAAGCACCAATCTCAAGGAAATATCTCCTGTTAATTGCAAACAACCCGCCAGCATGTGTGGGACTTTTGTACGGTTCGGATTTATGCTTGTGGAGGCTCGCTTCTCTTTCAGGGACCTCATTTTCTTTATAAAGCATCCCCCACTCGAAGATGCCTCTATAGTTGGTTCCGTGTTGATAAACTGGTCGATATTCGAAGGTCCTGTGGTCGATTCCGTCTATAACCGGCACAGTCATAATCCTGTAGTCTCTATAAATTGGAGCAAGTAGTGGGGGGAGCCAGTTGACATTGACCTCGCAGTGTGCGTCGAGGAATACGATCACGTCACCGGTGGCCTCCTGTGCTCCTCTAGACCGAGTGCGGATTAAGCCCTCCCTTTGTGCATTCCTAATCAGGCGCACTTTGCCATTCCATCTTTTAATGTAGTTATCAAGATTTTCTTTTAGGTTATCCTTATCGGAATAGTCATCGACCTATAAAACGAAATATATCTTAATATATATAAATTACCTGTCACGTTGTTTGTCCGCGATGGACTCTCTAAACTACTCAAACGATTTTAATAAAATTTTCACACCGTGTGCAGTCTGGTCCAACTTGAGAGATAGGATAATTTTTTTGCCCATAAGTGAACTACAATTTTTTGCCAATTTAAAGATTCTTGATGAGACATGACAATGGGTCGTCGAAAAGGACAGAACAACGTCTGCCGGGCAAGCTAGTATATTATAATAATTAAGACTGACGTTATTAGTAGATAACTTACACTTAATTTTCATGAACTTCACTATAAAGTTACATTTTAAAGTACTTTTTTATATTTTTTACACTTCAATGAATAAATAAATTGCTATTGCTTTATACTTCATTGAAGTAATATGTACCACTTACTAGAAGAGACGCTGAGACTTACTTGATTGCAACACGCGTTAGAGCCCACGGGCTCAAAATTACTTAGTATTTTCCATAAAAAGATACTTTGCTCCTTCCACGCATCCCGCACAGATTTTGTTCGCGATGTCTGTTTTAGTATGTAGTACATATTACACATCTTATTAATAAAATTTTGTTAAATAAATAAAAATAACATACCAAAACTACTTCGTGTAGTATATGCGGGGGCGATCGATCAAAGACCGAGTGTACCGTCCTCATCAGTACGGAGAAGCCCTCATTGTGAAATACGATGATTACTGAGGTTGAAGGCAGGTCTTTGGGATAGTGCCAATACTTGCACTCTTCTAGACGTGTATCAGGAATCGATCTATTAAAAAAAACTAATTTAAGCCACATGCCATCTTGTGATAGGTCAGCGAGGTCTTTTATTATATATTATTTTACATATACATGAAATTTTTGTACGTGTTAGGGTTTCACGCTGCAGCTATATTATGGTTGTAACACGTCGGCTTGACCGGGGTAGGATCACGCTCTCACAGAATACCAGCGTAAAATGCAGCTTAATGCATTTTACGCTGGTATTCTTATGATGTTTTTCGTATGATGAGTGTAGAGAACCGGAGACCCTTTTTACTACCATGAGGCATTCGACTTTAGTCCCCAGCGGTGACAACGTATCTGTATTTTGATTCTTAATCGAGGAAAAATGTAGATATCTATGGACCACAACATCTACTTAGGTTGACTGTGTGCTCGTTTGTCACTCTTATTCTATAAAAAAATAATATTATCACCGGTAAGCGGTGGTCGTTTAAGGGCTAAGCTAAGCAAAGCGTTCGCTTAATTTCACAGTACCCGAGCAACCTGTGGTTGGTACCGGTCAGCAAAAAAACATTCCGTGGACATGTAGATTCAGCCAACACTCATTGGAGCAGTGCGGCGGACTCGCTCTAGAACCCTTCCACAAAAGAGAGGAGGGCTCTGCTCAACTCTGTAACATATATAGGATGTCACTTCACTTTTACAAGATATTATTGAGTTGTCCAGGGGTTCATTCACTTTCTTTCCTGTAGCACGTTGATACGTACTTAACAAATTCAAAGCTCATGTGTTAAACTGTGCAAAGGTCAAATGGTCACGTGCAAAGATCAAAGATCATATGTTAGTCATAAGAATAAATTAATTAAAATCTATCGAAATTCAAATCATATGCACCCTAGCCCTGCGAAGGTCAAGGATGCCTACTAATTTTACTGTTTTATTGTTCGTAAAGTAGGTTGGATATGATTTGAATTTCGATAGATTTTAATTAATTAATTTGTTTAATTCAAAATTTTTGTTTTTATTTTTTGTAAAATATCAGTCCCATAGGATTCTACTCCGTTCACATGTTATACCCTATCTTTTTCCAGACTGTAAAAAAGTTATGCAGTATAGATTAGTGAAACCTATGAATTCGGTTTAATTTTTATCAAATTGTAGCTTATTGATTATTTGTAGCTTATTAATCGTTTGCGCTTACCTACATTTTATAACAGAGTTTTGTTGCCGGTATTTTATTTATAATCATATTTTTTCTAGGTACTTCTGCAATGAATATCACATAAAAACGAAGCATCTAACTAAATTCCGTGCACTGAATAAAGATCATGCCGCTTTCGTACCTACTACAACTTTAGCCATCTCGGGCACAAGTTCGGTATTATTAGCAAAGGAGCAATTGACTTTAACAGACCCTTTCGAAAGGAAATTTTGCTTTGGGACGTAAATGACACTAAAGTCAGGAAGTACCATTATTTATTCGCAGAAATGATTGATTGCATTAGACAACGAGCAATTGTCCATTACAGAAAAAACCGGATTCACCAGACTCCTGGAAGCAGCTTTACACCGATATAAAATGCGAAGCCGTACTCTAATATTACCCAAGAAGTAATTCGTAACATATATGACAGAATTTATGAGAAAATTAAAAAAAAAACATTTCAAGTGCCTTCGCTATTTCAGTGACTTCTGACAAATGGACTTGCTTACACAACAACGCTAGCTTCCTGAGTTTCACAGCCCATTGGATATCTCCTAAATTTAAACTAAAACACGGAGTTCTTAAAATGAGCCTTTCTTAGGTTCACATTGAAGAAAATATAGCAAAGGAGCTTAACACTGTCACGAAGCGATAGGACATTATTTTAATTTATTTAATTTAATTTATTAGTAAAATACATTTACTCATTGATGACAGTGGCACTAACATGGTAAAGGGTGTTCGTTTGGTTTAGTACGATTCTGGTAGATGTTTCATACATACGCTTCAGAGAGTTATAAAATATAAGTCGTTAAAAGCCCAGGGTGAAGTGATAACAATGATTCCTATTGGAACGCGAGTTGTTACACAATTCAATCATTCAGACTTAGCGCAAGAAAAACTGCTAGCGATTCAAAAAGAGCTAAATTTATCCTAGCATCAGTTGGTGCAAGATATCAGCACTAGATAGAATTCCGAAAAAGCGTACGATATCATTATTTGCCGCTGATCATGATACATTCACACATTTGATAGCTCAAGAGTGATGTGTGATGGAGCCATGCATCAATTTATTGAAACATTTTGAAGAAATAACCAAAACAACAAGTTCTGGTTTGACCTGCATATCGGAAGTAATACCACACGTTGTTTTAGTATTTAGTAAGTATTTAGATAAAGATGAAACTAAGCAAAGAACGCCGAATTTGCCACACATACGGGCCTATTTAAAAGCTGAATTAGAAAGTCGTTTCAACTCCTTACGTCAAGACTGTAACTAATTGATTGCTACTCACCTAGACTCGAGATTCAAAACTACTTGGGAGTAGTTGAACTCAACGGAAAATTCTATTGGAATACTTAAAAATATTCTATTGGAATACTTAAAAATGTCTCCAATACCAGTTTTTCTTCAACACCGGCTAAAAAAAGTATAGGTGAGCTGTATCTCGCGAAGCTCATTACACGTTCTGGGTTTGTTTTATTGAAGTAGCAAACAAAAACAACACCAGCCAGTCTCACCATGAAAAAAGAAACGCAATTGCATGTAATATTAATTTCTATCTAAAGTTAGTGCGAATTGCTCGCGATAGCGACCCTTATATTTGGTGGACACTGGTCAGCTAATGCTACACAATACTCTAATTTGTCTGTGTGGCAAAATCTATCTTTCAGCACCCTGCAGCAGTGTGTACAGCGAAAGAATTTTTCTGAAGCTCGCATTGTTGAAACAGCTTGTCACCTATCAATGCAAAGAAATTAGTATTAATTCACCATAATTTTCCCTTAGTGCAGTAAGACTACTATTTTTTAAGTTTTGAAATGAAAATTTTGTGATTACTGATTATATTTGTTAAGTGACATAAATAAAGTACTCAACTGAATTTTATATTTTGTATTTCATTTAAATACGGTATCCGGCGAGATAGCCGTTTTTTTATCCGGTATCCGGCTGGATAGTAATTTAGGCCGGATAGGCTGAATACCGGATTGTTAACAGAAATCCGTTTCATCGCCATTAGTTACACATTGGAGAAAATTAAGGGGCCTCAAGCTTCTCCTAATTTTAAAATCTTTGATACAATTTTCTAACGTTATCTAAATAATCTTTATTACAATATTCTTTTAACGTTTGCGTTTGCGATCTAGAAAATTTCCTATTGCCCCAACTCTGTAAAACTGTGATAAGAAACGTGTACTTATTCGATAGTAGTACATTATTTCAAAACATGCATATGGGTGTATATGTTTGCTTTTGAGTTTCGACAAGCGCATGGTCATGTTGTGCCCTAAACGCAGATTCTCGGTTTGAATCCCACAACGGAATTAAATTGCTGATTTGTCTAACCACAATCATACATTGTTTCTTTTTATTTATAGAATAGGATGACAAACAAGCACACAGTTCAGGGTTGGTAAGTGGATGCTGTGGCCCATAAACATCTGTATTTATCCTCGGTTAATAATCAATTGTAGATGCGTTGTAACCCGTGAGGACTAATAAAAAGTCTCCAGTTCTTTACATTCACCATACGAAACATAGCAGTATTGAGCTGCTATTTTAAGTGGGTATTCATGCAAAATAAAAAAAATCCATTCAATTTTTGTACCATGAACTCATACGGCTTGGCTAAGCATTTAGCTTCAGCGCCTAGGGGCCGCGGGTTTGAAACCAGCAAGGAACAAAGGTTTTGTATTAGGTGCCTTAAACATATTTGTTCCAAAATCGTTTCAAGCCGGTAGGAAAAAAATATTACGGGTAACGTTAAATAATTATAACTTTAACAAAAAGAAAAAACCGACTTCAAAATGCTAAAAACAGTTATTAATTTGCAACCCTTAGGGTGGAAGGACCCTTGGGGGCGGAATTTTAGATATCTCACTAGTGTAGAGACAGCTAGATTAGTTTATTTCAGTAACTTCCATAGCACAATGTCATTTGGGATTTTGCTATGGAGAAATGCGGCTGATTTAGAAACTTTTTGTTTTGCAAAAGAGGGCCATAAGAGCTATTTACAACCTAAAACCGAGTCTCTTAGAGAAAATTTTAAAGAAATAAATATTTTAACTTTGGCCTCTCAATACAATTACGAAAATTTAATGTATATTAACAAAAACAAATGTAGCTTTAGTAAAACAAGCGATATACACTCTGTAAGCACTAGGAACAAACATAAGTTAGTGATACCAGCTTTTCGACTCCACAGTCAGTAATTCATTTTTGGGGCAATGTATACGCTATTAAAACAGTCCTAGAAAATATACAGGGTCTCTCTATTACCAAGTTTAAATATTTAATTAAACAAAAACTGTATAAAAAGGGTTGTAATAATATAAATAAATACATGGTTGATAATAAACTCTGGGAATAAGGTTGTCGCTTCCCAGCTGTTTCTAAACTAAATTTTGTAAATATTTTGTAACCATTCACATTGAAAAATCAAAAAAAGTCTCGTTGGGTTTCTTGCTGGTTCTTCCGAGGACAGAGGTTTTTTACGAAACAGTGGTAAAGTAAAAAATGACTTTCAATAAGAATTAGATGTAATTAGCATTGCCAGGCGTCCGGATAAAGCAGGACAGTCAGGCTTTTTGGTTGCGTGTCCGGCCAAATTAAACGCTGTCCGGCCCGTCTGGGTTTTGTTAGACTTTTTAAAGGAGACAATCGTTTTTGGGCTAACTAGATATTTTAACGTAACTTAATTCATAAAAAAGATACCAATTTACTATAGTAAATTGGCTAACGATTTTATGAAAATCTAACCGGTATCATGATAAATAATACAATTAAGATACAATAGCTACATATGAATCACCGCAGCACGGTAATTTTATCTATACAGTATGCCAACTCCATACAAACGGACGAAGCGAGAGCTATGCCTACGCGCCTCGATCTCGGCATGCGCTCGGCACGCAGACAGTCGTGAATCGTGATTGCCGCAGTGACGATTTTGTGGAATATATATAAAAAATGGAGGAAATAAATAGAATAGAAAGAAATAAATAAATCATAAATCCGAACTTCATTTAAAACTAAACATATAAATTGTAAAATAGCTCAACCAAGTAAAAATATTCCTTTTCTCCACCTTGTCCATGTTTCCCAAAATAATTTTTAATTAAGCTTTATATTAGAATTAGGACTTTTATACTTAAAATTTTAATAATAAAGCATTACGTACGTGCGTATTTTTCGGTCGCAAATTTATAAGACCGAGACACGCATTTTTATTGTTATTCAAACATAAATATGGTTTTTTAATTAAATCTACAGATCAAAAAACGACACGCATTTTTATTGAACACTTCCTATTCAATTCACAAAGTACCTATTAAATTTGTTTATATAAAAAAGTATATTTACTATCATAAAACTAAATGGAAAAAAGTAGGCAAATGTAAAAATGCTGGAGGCAGGCAGCCCTATCGCATGTTTACGTACCGCGCGACTGTAGGCATTTATTTCAAAGATACGGTCGAGTTACAATACTGTATAGATAATATTACCGTGACCGCAGTCTGTTTATTCGTGAACTGAGTTCCGGAGAATACACCTAGTATTTAATATTTTGAAGAACCTACAACTTTTTTATACTTTTTATTACTAACACTGCACTATTATATCATAGAATATCTATAAAAACTACTAAACAGTCGCACATATAAGTTTGAGGTTATAATGAGATTGCCGTTTGATTGTTAGTTTCTCAGTATTCCCGTTAGATGCGGTAAAACTAATATCAATAGAGTAATCTAGAGATACGAGTAATAAATCGACATGTATCATTCACATTCATCATTATGTTACGCCACAATAATAAAGAGGACTGATTTATTCATTTTTATTGTTATTTCATTAGAATTTAAGAATATTTTATGGTAAATTATAAAAAGCATTGTTTTACTTTAAAAATAATTGTCATGTTATACTAAGACTAAAAAATTAAGGGCGTCCGACCTTTTTACTAAAATGTCCGGCTAAGCTCGTTGGTCTGTCCGGCTTTTCGGTCTTAAGACCTGGCAACCCTAGATGTAATCTATATTGAATAAAAAAATATTCTATTCTATTCTAAACTAAAGACGATGTCTATATCCGACTCGGTAGCGCTATAGCAGTGTTAAGTTACGGCACCGGTTTAAAAAAAATAAAGGTCTACAAATAATTTTTTGTTTAAGTCTAAGTCTGTATTTTTTTTCGGCATTACTTTGCGGAAATCCATTATAATAAAAAAATATAAATTACTTCGCAACCTTCCGCTAACTAAATACTTACGAATACAATGATGCGGCTTACCTGGATTGAAGAGCACCTCCCGCCCTCGTTCAAATGCATGCACTAACTCCGTCACCACTAGTCCCAGCACCACTACTCCTGGCACCACTACTTCTAACACCACTATTCCAGGTAAGACACACCATCGACGATAATACGACACGTGTTTCGCCTCTACACGAGGCATCCTTAGGTAATGTAGACTCTACGGCGGCTGACCGCTTAGCGGTCATGGGATAGTGGTGTTGGAAGTAGTGGTGCCGGGAGTAGTGGTGTTGGGAGTAGTGGTGCTGGGACTAGTGGTGACGGAGTCAGTGCACGCAATTGAGGGAGGGCGGGAGGTGCTCTTCAATCCAGGTAAGACACATCATTGTATTTAGTTAGCGGAAGGTTGAGTAGTAATTTATATTTTTTTAATAAAAGTAGTTTTACGAAAATAAGTGATATTCATTCTGTAAATACTAGGAACAGACACAAGCTAGTAGTACCAGTTACTCGACTCCACCGAGTCAGTAATTCATTCTTGGGTCGATGTATACGCTTTTATAATATCACAGAAAATATACAAAATTTGTCATACACAAAGTACAAAAATGTTATTAAACTAAGTTTGTATAAAAACGGTTATTATAATATTAAGGAATTTATGGATGATAATAACCCCTGGGAAGGGTGATCGCTACCAAGCTATTTCTAATTTGTCTTGTGTTGTTAATTGTAAATATGATTGTAAGCTAAAAATAGTCCCGCTGGGTTTCTTGCTGGTTCTTTCCAGGACAGGGTTTTTTTTTGCGAACCAGTGGTAAATGAAAAAAGTGACTTTCAATAAGTATTGTTATAATCTACATTGAATAAAAAAGTTTCTGTTTCTGTTTCATCAATTGTTGTATTATCCGATGACAATACACATGGAACCAGAAGAGACACAGAGAACCGATTCCTTAACATGTCTGAGAAATTCCAAATCGTTCAGACGTCCTGAACTCCTGAAGTAGGTGAATAACGAATTACAAAATTCCATTAAATTTATACATACACACATCCAGGTCAAGCTCATAAAAGCTTGTTAACAAGGCTTATCTTGCTGTTACTTTTCAGAACGAGAAAAATAAATTAATATTAGCATCGAACTGGTAAATATAAACACGAAATTGTACTATTAAAACTACACGAAAATACAATCAGGACTGATAAAAAGATTAGGTACTAAGAATAATTATTGATTAAGACGTAAAATCGATATCTTGTATTTTCTACATTGATTAGTTTTAGTATTTATAAGTTGGTTTGATATTTCATTTTGATTTATTGCTAGGTAATTTTATGAATTAAAATTAAAAGGTACGACCATGTATAATTCTTGTAATTCACGAGCGATAATATTTACACGATAAATCATATTTTACAGCCTATATACGTCCCACTGCTGTAATTAAGTCGTCAAGCTGCTGAAATCAGCATTTAAAATTGCAATTAACAATTTCTTTGGTGCCGGCGGGGATCGAACCCGGATTTCTCGCGTACTGTGAAATTTACAGCAAGCGCGTAGCTCCTGAGTAACCACGGATCATAATCTGCTCAGTTAAGCGTTAATCCAGCTAAACGCTAACTGTAATTTTCACTTTTTTATAAAAGAGGCAAACGAGCATACTTATATAATTTTACCAAAATTTTGGTAATTCAATGGGCAGTTTTTATTGTCACGAACCTCAAGCTCTTTTTTTATAGAAGAGGGGGGCAAATGAGCATGCGGCTCACCTGATGTTAAGTGACTAACGCCGCCCATGAACAACTGCAATACCAGAGGAGTTGCAGGTGCGTTGCCGGCCCATTAGAAAGGACTAAGCTCTTTTCTTGAAGGTCCCTAGGTCGTATCGGTCCGAAAAATCGCCGGTGGCAAACTATTCCACAGAGTGGTCGTAAGCGGAAGAAAACTCCTAGCGAAACGTACAGTGGTGGACCACCAAGCATCCAGATGGTGTGGATGGTATCGGGAGCACTTGGTCGTCGACGATTCGAGCCGCTCTGCGCTGGATGCGGTCAAGTGGAAGGAGCTGGCACTGGGGAGCCCCAGCTCAGAGATGGGAACAGTATTCCACGTGCGGCCTTGTAAAGTTGCAGGCGGTGTGCCGTGATGAAATACTGTCCCGCTCTGCCGAGCACGCCAAGATTTTTAGAGGCCGATTTGGCCTTCTCTTCCAAGTGACCACGAAACTGCACGTCACTCGATATGTCGACGCCAAGGATTTCGATACTGGCTGAGACAACAAGAGGAGTGCCTTGAAACTAAGAAGATACGACAAAGGGGATCCCGTCATCGAGAGTCAAGTTGGACGCAAAGAAAGAGCCAAGCAGATCGGCTTTCTCCCTTGCGGCATGAGCACGGCACAGTAGCACTCCTGCTTATAGCATGATGCTATTTTACAGGGACGACTAAACCATGGCTGAGATCTGTCTGCGATGGGCACCACAGAGGAAGGAATAAAAAGTTCCATACCGTGAAGTACCACATCAGCGACAGAATCAGTAACAACGTTGGGATCGTCGGACGAGAAGCAAACTACTACTACTACAAAAAGCCAAGGGTAGCATGCAAAGAAAGACCGCATCCTATCCCAATCGGCTGACCTATAGTGCCAAACACAGCAGCCTCCAGAATGCAACCGCGATTTCAGTGTGAGTGGCACCACACTCCGGACAAGACAATGATCCGAGGAACAGGGGCATCGACGCAGATCTGATATTTGTCCGGATGAGAGGTCAGCAGAAGGTCCAACAGGGAAGATGCATGATCCTCCACATCTGGAATGCGCGTAGGCGAAGTAACCAGTTGTATTAGACCATATGCCAAGGCAAAATCATGAACAGATCTCCCCGCATGATCGCTTAAACATGAACCAAGCCATTCGGCGAGGTGGGCGTTAAAATCACCAAGCATTACGATCTCTGCGGATGGGACCTCTTGTAGCACGGAGTCTGCAGCCATTTGGACGTGGTCGATGAGTCGGTCAGTGTCGGCATTACCGCTATAGGACCTATAGAGGCACCCGTTAACGTCGGTGTAATGGTCGTCGTAGTCTACGCGCAGCCATAAGATGTACAAGTCCGTACCTTCAAGGCTGTCGAGGCGTCTGAAATATGTCATCTCTGACGGACACAGAAACTCCGGCCCGGGACACAAAGGAGTATTCTAAATTGTACCCCGGATAGGAGAGATACGAAGCATCAGCCGGAGAAGACACCTGTGTCTCGGACAAAAAAAGCCAGCCGCACCGTCTCGAGAATTTGGTGTACGGCGTTTAGGTTCGAGTGAAGTCGGAATTTTGCCCCCCCCCCCCCCAGAAGCCTTCGTCCACCTGCACTCACCAGACGAAACGCGGAAGCTGAGCTTCCACTTCACGCTGGTATTCTGTGAGGTCGTGGTACCACTGTTAACTTCACTTGGTTGAAAAATAATAAATAATAATTTAATAAGAAATTACATAATAATATAATAATAAATAAATTAATTAATAATTACTTTAAAAAGGAATCAATAAAAAATGAAATTTATTTAATAATTGAGCAGGATTGGGTTGATTGGATGATGCAAGAATGCAGTGGCAAAGCTAGGGCTCCAAACTAGGGCAAGCCCAAGATATGGTTTTGCTGTTTTTAGCAGTTTTATAAAAATACACCGATCTTGATTTGTCTCTTCAGTTTCATATTCAGTGCTGTCGAGGACGTGTTTAACAAAGCACACAGAAGGCATACTACTGCTAGATAGATTGTATGACATATCAGCAATTGCATACATTCGGTGGCTTTGAAAAAAGCCGTTTGGGTTTGCTTGAGCGAAAGAAAAAGATATTTATTATTTACATACAATACTATACTATACATATATACAATACTATACATGAACAAACTACAAACAAACTACGTACAAAATTAAAAAAAAAAAACAAATTATTTATATTCTAAATTGAATGGTCTCTCTTTCTTAATGAAAGATTTGATTACGTCCGCGTAAAATGTTGACGAACGTTTTACGAGTTATTTCATTAGTTGATATTATTGATTGAGCAGTTTGAAAGGGCAAGCTTGTCTTTTTGGCTTCTATGGAGGATTCGCCAATGCAAGGATGCAGCGTACATACGCCACACTGCTGGGCACAGACTTCCTCTCACTACTGAGAAGGCGATGGAGAAATCGCACTGCCGCGTTGTTCCAGTGCGTCTTAGCAGTCTTCACATGTCCTCGAAACATTTTATTACTCAAGAGCTGTACGTTTCCTTACCGTATTTTCCTTGCTGAGTACCTATGTGGTAAATCAACACTTAAAATTGTAATAACAGTTACATTTGTACCGGCAGGTTTTCGAATTCGGATTGCTCACGTTAGTGTAAGTTCTGTGAAATTTACGATGAGCGCTAACCGCTAACTTATCCTAACTAGTATTTTAATGTCATAAATGCGAAGGTTTAAGTGTTGTTTCTTTTTAGACAGTGATAAGGGAATTGAGATGGACATAGGCTATTATTGCAGGAATATATACAATAGACAAGTGATAAAATAAAAATTTTGTACAACCGACTTCAATAAAAATAAAATTAGAACATCATCAATGTAGTCGAAGTCAAATACGCATTTTTAAGAATAACTCAAAAACTACCAGTCAGATCTTGATCAAATTTATGTGAGGTCACATGAGAAGCAATAGCTTTCAAGTAAAAAAGAATCATCAAAATTGGTTCACCTAGAAAAAAGTTCTGAGGTAACACACATTTAAAAAAATTGTCGGATTGAGAATCTCCTCTTTTCTTTTTGAAGTTTTTTGAAAAATAGGAAGACTACGTCAGAAACAGGTAGAGATAGACAAGGCGCCCTTGAGCAGGTGTTCCTCTTTATCCATATCTATTGAAAAAACTTATATATATTATTCTATACTGGTCTGCAAGAAAATCCTCACTTCATCTTAACCTGTATTAAGTTTTATGCTTTCACACATATTTTTATAGTTTTTTTTCATTTACTAAATAACCCATGCATAGTGATACATTCCCTGTATGTTTTTGATTTGGTTTCTAATCTTTTCTACAGCATATATTTTATATGTGGTAGAACCTTGTTATGCTGCAATGCTGCAGTTATATTAGTAGTATAGTTGTAGCACAAATGGGTCAGATCAACCGAGGAAGTACCACACTCTCACAGAATAATAGCGTAAAATAGTAGCTTAATGCTGCTTTGTTTCGTGTGGTGAGTGTAGAGATCCGGAGACCCTTTTTACTGGAAATGAGGCATTCCATCTTAGTCCTCACGGGTGACAACACATCTGCATTTTGATTCATAATCGAGGATACATGTAGGTGTCTTTGGGCCACAGCAACCACTTACCATCAGGTGGACTGTGTGCTCGTTTGTCACCCTATCCTATAAAAAATATAATGATGCAAAATAAATTTGTTAGCTAGCTTACATATATGTCCACCGTAACTTTGCGTCACCAAGAAAAAAAGTAGATTCAACAATACTCAGCTTGCAATGCAGCAAGCAGTGGAGCAATTTTTACATTAATTTAAATTGAACATAATATGATCTTTTTTCAAAAAAAATTACTAAGTGTTTGCAGTACAATACACTGATGACGATAAAAGCAACCAGTAAAAACTCCATTCTCCTTTATGGCTGTTTCCATTAGATTTAAAAAAAGTAAAGTAGCTTGTGTGCCTGTTGCTGCTATCACAACACAAAAAAATGTTGTTTCTTTATTCTGTAAAATACATTAAATGAAACAAACCAGCTGTAAGGATCAACCCTAAAAGAATTTAAGACGTTTTACGGATGATACTAAAAAAGGTGGAGGATCTGAAATTTCCTCGGAAGATCTCAACATCCACATTATATGTACAATATACCTGCCAGCAATAAACAGTTGTTTAACCAAGATCTTAATGAGATTAAACAAATCACATATCATGACAGCAACAAGTGCTATTCCAGGACACGGCTCTTTTAACATCTATTTACCATAGGTGTCACAGACAGTCCCCTATGCAGAGCATATATGAGGGAGGGGAAAAAGGAAATTGCAACATCAAAGGACTGCTGAGTTTCTTCAAGAAGATTTCATGGCTCAAATAATCATAATATTTCTGCCCACATGCAAATGTAAAAATGCAAATGCTGCTGAATGCTTAAACATGAAGTTGCAGAAAATAGCTTGTAGAAATATAAACTACTCTGTAATCTCGAAAACATAAGAACATTAGTGGTCAGTGGCCTTCTGACATAGATTTACCATTTTCCATGTGAAGTTATTTTCCCCTAATAAAAATTCGCTTTTTTAAAATAAAAGAATAGGAATTTAAAATTAACAAATGCCATGGGAAATCTTTGAAAGTAGCGGGTTTATATTTGTACGGCATGTTTTTCCTAAAGTCAACTCTACGTAGCTTGTTCATGTATTAAATTCACAACACACCAAGTCAAACATGTGCATACCAGTGTGATTTTTAAATGAGGACAAGCTGAGTATTGCATAATCCACAATTTTTCTCAAAATTTACACAAATTTTTGGTGAGGCCTCTATATCCTCCTGGATTCCAGAAAAAAAAATCGATATTATTTAAAACTTAGGTTTTATGGTATATCAGGTGTCTGTACATGCCCAAATGCAATAAAAATTATTGTTTTTTTTATATAGCTTTTACTTATGTCATATACATATGACAATGGTTCGGTATATACGATAGTTCGTTCGTACTTATGTCATATGTATATGAAACTGGAATTCAACTCCCAATAAAAATTCCAGTATTTTATTATATCAATATGCATTTTTTATTATTTTCACGTCTGGTCAGTGTGTATAATCATTTTTATTAACTAAGGAGTTGCCAATATGAAAAATTTCAGGACAACAGGGTTGGGCTTTCCTGGACAATATTGCCGTATTTCATACTGACCGCTAAACGGCACTATCATCTCATCAATGATTAATTCAATACGTATTTCTTGCGTGAGCCACCCTCACAAGACAGACTGAAGAAGTGGATTTGCCTTCCATATCTTAAACATTAGTTTTTCTTCGTTTGATACCTCAGTATCAAAAACTACTTTTAGACTATTTCTTATATTAATATATTTATTTTGTGTCGTAGCCTTTATTATAACATAACTCCCGTAATTTTTAGACCAGAATAATGCTATATTTGGTAATTTGGTAGAAGAACTAACCATCCAAATACCGAAAAAGACTTTCAGTTCTTTGACTGTTAGACCCAAGGTGTAGGCTTTTCTTATTATATTAGTCCTATTTGTAGTAGTTGTCATTTCTTCCAGTATATCATCATTGATACATTGTGTAAAATAATTTTCACGTGTCCATGACTCAGTCTCAACTTTTAAGTAACGGGGTTAGTAAAATGGGAATTCTAAAGGTTCAAACCGACATTACGTGAGTCGGAGATAGACGTTCTAACAGTAATAATAATAATAATAATAATAATAAAGCTTATAGCGTAGGGAATTGACGACCCCATCGCCCGCTGACGTAACGGTTATGTGACAAAACTGGTACGTCAGCGCAGTCAGTCAGCGCCTTGCCGAGAGGTGTTAGTGCCGTGCCTCGGCAAAATTTGAAGGTGCAGAGGCCCGCTTGTGCTTATGGCCTCACCATGAAACGGCACCAGGTCTGGGCGTCTCCCGTTAAATGACGCCCACCAATATGGATGATGGATATACGGAAGAACGCGCAAAGGGCCGCTGCCTGGAGGTCGCCGGGGCGCGTCTGGAGCTGGCGCTGGACGCGACAGCATGCGAACCGCCAGCCGAGCGCGAGGAGCTGCACGGTCATCTACCAGCCCCTCGCATCCATCATCCCCACCAGAAGGTTTGGTGTCGGCAGGGTCTTCGCGGGCCCAGCAAGCGGCACCCGCCGCTGGTGGAGTACGTCGCATGCGTTGGACAACCAAGAATGAACAGAACGCATTGCGGGCGTATTTTAGGGCGAAAGGGGGAGAAACTGGATGTTTTGCGTATCGGGCTAGGATGCATCGTCTTTTTGCTGAGCTGGAGCCATCTGTAACCGTCACCGAGCAAAACCTGGCAGACCGAGTTCGGTATATCTTGCGCTCAAATATATTTGATGTCGCCGAACTCAAACGGCTACGACGTGAGGCTGTTCCCTCGTCGGGTGAAAATGCTGCGGCTGAGGATGCGGCGCCACAAATTGCTGAGCAACCGGCAAATGTGGATACCGCCGTGAATACCCCAGTTGTGGTTGATTCAAACGATGATGGAACAGTCGCCCAGGAACTGGAACTAGAGCATATGAGGAGTACATTGGAGGAGGCGATTGTGGAAACGCGCAGTACGCCTCTCGAAAATCGACCCCGACTTCCCCGCTTAGCCCTAAGCAAGCGGAATCGGGCTGTCGTGAGGGCTCTGAACCCAATGCTGGTTACCTATTTGGAAGCCAGCCGGGACCTTTGCGAGACGGACTCAATTCTTTTTGGCGCCGCACTGGCAGTCTGCCGTATTATAGGCGCCAAACTTTCCACGGCTGGACGCGCTACTGGACAAAGTAGTGCTATCACCAGCCTGGAGAATAAGAATTGAAGAACGTATCGCAAAGGCTAGGGCCCTCATCGGCAGACTGATATGCTTCAGGTCAGGCAATACCAGGCCAAGGATTGCGCGCACCGTCAGGATGGCGTTTGCTGGGACAAATGTTAGTTTGTCCCAGCCGGATGTAATGCAAAAACTGACGGAGCGTATAGACGACCTGAAGCAAAGAATAGCTGCTTGGGGAAAGCGGATTCGGCGATATACTGAGAGGTCGACACGGTTCAACCCGAATCGTCTCTTCCAGAGTGATCAGAAGAGGCTCTATAAATCATTGGAGCGACCAATAGTAAGTGGAACGTGCCCTGCACCAAATCAGGCCGACACGGTCGCATTCTGGCGCAGCCTGTGGTCAGAGCTCGTAAACCACAACGAGGGCCCTTGGACGGAAGTTGTGGCAGGAGTCAGTGTGCGGGTATTACGCCCATGGACCCCGTCATCATAACGCCGGATGACGTAGCTGAGGCGGTCCGTAGGGCCCCGAACTGGAAAAGTCCGGGGCTTGACGGGCTGCATCACTACTGGCTGAAGGGGTTCATGGTGTGTCACGCTGTGCTCGCTCGACAGTTTCAAGAGGCTCTCAACCAGAATTCGCTCCCGAGCCTCTTCACTACTGGGATCACTCATTTGGTTCCTAAAGATCAGGGTGCCACAGACCCGAGCAAATACCGCCCCATCACGTGTCTACCGACTATATACAAGACACTAACATCCATCTTGAGCGCGAGAATCGCTTGTCACCTGGACTCAAATCAGGTGATGTCGCGCGCTCAAAATGGTATGTCGGGGCGGCGGTCGTGGAACCAAGGAACCACTCCTCATTGACGCGGTCATTGGCAAAGTGGTGAAACGCAACCGTCGGAACTTCTCCGCCGCCTGGATAGACTACAGAAAGGCATTCGACTCGGTGCCCCATACATGGCTAAAGAGAGTCCTCGAGCTGTACAAGATAGACTGTACAGTTAGAGACTTCCTCGAGCAGTGTATGGGGCAGTGGAGTACGATCCTTTGTCATCTGGGCGAGCGGATGATGGCTGCGGAGAACCACATAAGGATAAGAAGGGGTATCTTCCAGGGCGTTTGTCTGAGTCCAATCTGGTTCCGCCTCTCTCTGAACCCTCTCAGTACCTTACTGGAGGGCTCCGGGAGGGGATTTCAGCTACGGAAAGGAGGGACAAAAGTGACCCACCTTTTCTATATGGATGACCTCAAGTTATTCGCCTCCAGTCGCTCCCATCTTATGGAATTGCTAAACATCACTTGTGAATTTAGCAATTCCATTGGAATGGAACTGGGGACGGATAAGTGTGCGGTCCTCCATGTTGAAAGGGGAAGGGTCGCTAACTCTGAGGGCATAGACTTATCTATGCCCGTCAACTTAAGGGCCCTTTCCGAGGCTGAAACATACCGATACCTGGGTATGGTCATATCCAGAACATCGGTATCGATGAGGCTGGTATGAAACAGTCAGTTTGCGACGTGTTTTATGCACGCTTGACCAAAGTGCTTAACAGCCTTTTGTCCGGTGTGAATAAGACACACGCATATAACGGTTGGGTCATGCCTGTCCTCATGTATACCTTTGGCATACTCAGGTGGACTCAGACTGAACTTAACGCCCTGGATAGAAAAGTCCGCACTACCATGACGTCCCATAGGATGCATCATCCGAGATCGTCGGTAATGAGGCTGTACTTGCCGCGAAAGCATGGTGGGCGTGGTGTCCTGAGCGCGCTCACCATGCATAATAGCGAAGTGTGCAGCCTCCGTCATTACTTCCTGGCGAGATCGGATGATCCATTCTATAATGACGTTATTTCCAGTGATAAAGGACTTACCCCTCTATCCTTAGCCAACGAGCAATGGCAAGACCTGGCAGTACAGAGCATTTCCGACTGGGAGACCGTATGGAAGGAGAAGGAGCTCCACGTGAGGTACTACAGGGCTCTACAGGGCATGAGCCTCACGTAGATACAGCTGCCTCCCTCAACTGGCTACGTTTCTGTTACCTTTTCGGGAAAACCGAGGGTTTTGTCTGTGCAATACAGGATCAGGTTATTAAGACCAACAACTATCGGAGATACATCCTAAAGGATGGCACTGTCGACGTCTGTGGAGCTTGTCGCCATCCCGGGGAGTCACTTAGGCATGTCATCTCCGGTTGTTCGGCGCTTTCTAACTCTGAGTACTTGCACAGGCACAACCTAGTAGCCAGAATTCTATACCAGGAGCTCGCTCTGAAATACGGTCTCGTGGACCGAAAATTGCCGTATTACAAATACTTGCCGGAAGCCGTGCTCGAAAATTACCGCGCCAGGCTCTACTGTGACCGGGCCATCATCACAGACAGGACTATTCTTGCCAATAAGCCTGATATTGTGCTGATGGACCGGGCACAGTCAAGGATATTTTTGATCGACATTACCATTCCGTATGACGAGAACCTCGTGAAAGCCGAAACAGATAAACGAACAAAATATCTGGACCTGGCTCACGAGGTGACCGACATGTGGGGTGGTATGCCGACCGAAATTATTCCTGTAGTCGTCTCTGCGAATGGGCTAATCCCAGTCAGCCTCTCGGGTCATCTGAGGCGACTGGGACTCCGTGACGGACCGCTCCGGGCTCAAATGCAGAAGGCGGTGCTCCTCGATACCGCCCGCATCGTCCGCCGGTTTCTTTCCCTTTCCCCCTAACCCTCGGACGTTTGGTCTCCCCTGCCGAGGGCTCCCATCTGGTTGGATCTTATTTATTTATGTAGTTTTTGTATTTATTTTATTTTATTGATATTTATGTACATTTATCTTTTCATTTTAATTTATAATTATATATTTATAGAACCCAACCAGGTGAGAAAATTATATAGATACCCCAAATAATAATAATAATAATAAAGGCATTTATTTAACAGTACGTAATACAATTTCTTAATATCTAAGTCATATATAATCTAGATTGTCTTCTGCTGACTGCCAATCGGCAAAGGCCTCCTCCAACCTTTTCCACTCGTTTCTATCCTTGGCAATCCGTCTCCAAGTCCATTTGCTACTCTCCTGTTGATTTCTTTTTCCATGTTGTCTGTGGGTCAGATCATTTGGCCCAGATAGATGTATTCATCAACGTATTCTATCTCACTTTGGCCAACCCTGATGTTTTCATTCTTAGGTCCGTTGGTCATTACTTTCGTTTTCTCCATGTTCATTTTCAATCCCACCGTGTGACTTTCTAATGCCAGATCATTTGCCATGACATTCAGTTCATGTGGGGTTTTTGCAAAGAGAACGATGTCGTCTGCATATCTTAAATGTGTTAACCAAGTTCCATCGATACTTATTCCATATCCGTACCAATTTAGTCTTCTAAATATTATCTCAGTCCTCATCATCTCAGTCGCCCTGTCGCACACCTTTTTGTATGCTAAATGGTTCTCCTTTCTTTTCTAACTGTATGCATGCTGTACTTTTCTTGTATATCTCTCTCTCAGTATCCTTATGTACTTGCTTTCGATACCTTGTTCTTTTAGGGCCTGTAATATCTTATTGTGAAATAAAGAGTCGAAAGCCTTGCTGTAGTCTATATATATGCCATGTAATATAATTGGTTGTATTCATGGGATTTTTCTATAATCTGCCTCATAACATGTATATGGTCCAATACTGAGTACCCTCTACGAAAACCTGCTTGCTCGTCTGGTTGGTTATCGTCTAATTTTCTTTCCAGTCTTCTTAGCAGTATTTTCGCAAATATTTTGTATAAGTTGGACATAAGGCTGATCGGGCGATAATTACCTATATTAAGTTTATCACCCTTTTTATATAACAATACTATATTAGATTACGTCCATTGTATCGGGATAATTTCGTTTGCGAAAATTTCAATAAATAGTTTCGTGATAATTGGTAACAGGACATTTTTTGCCATTAATAGGATTTCATTTTCAATGCCATCTGGCCCTGGGGCTTTGTCTTTACTTTGGGACTGTAATGCTACTTCTATCTCACGTTGCAGTATATAGGGCATGCTCTCATCCTCATCATCGTTTAGTACTATTAATTCGCCAGGTTCTTCTTGTGTGTTCTCATATAATTGTTTATAGTATGATGTAGCAATATCTCTTATATCTGATCTTCTATTTTGTTCTATTCCTTTCTCATTTCTAACTTTTGTAACCCAATCTTTTGATTCTGACAGTTCTTTATATGCTTTTTTTGTTCCTCCTGTTCTAATGATTTGCTCTTCTATTTTTTTTTCTTCTGTTTTGTTTTCTATCCCTTCTCATACTCTGTTTTATATCTTTACTCAGCTCTGATATGCGTTTTCTACGGTTCTCTGTGTCTCTGGAACTGATTACTTGTTTCCTTGCTTCGAGTAGATTTTTTTGTTTTTATCGATAAATAGCTTTTCTTCTTTTCTTTATTAGTGCAGGTACTTTTTGCTAGTTTGATTGAATTCTCAAACCAGTCGTATTTCTGTTGAATATCTAGGTTCTTGGTTTCTTTCTCAAGGTCTACACATCTTTCGGTCAGTTTATTTGCAGCTTCTTGTAGGTTTTTAATACTCAACTTACCAACAAAGTTCCTCCTGGGTCTTTGTGTCTTTATATGTCGTAGTGTGAGATCTGCCTTGACCATTCTATGGTTCGTGTTGAAATTAAATTTGTTCACAACATTTAAATCGGTGAAACACATTGGTTTGTTGGTGAGAACAAAGTCAATTTTATTTTTGTATTTGCCTCCTTGTGATACCCATGTCCATTTCCTTGAACCTTTCTCTTCAAATTTGCTGTTTAGAATATAGAGGTTGTTTTCGAAAGGCATTTTAATGAGTCTTGTTCCATTTTTGCTTCGTCGAGTTCCATATGTAAAAGGTCCGAGAACACGTTTTTCTTCTGGCAAGCTTTCACCTGTCTGGCCGTTGAAGTCTCCCCTTCACTATTAAGTCTTTATGCGTATGTCTCTCTATAGTACTGTTTAGATTCTCATAGAATTCTTCAATTGTCTTTTTGTCTGCTTGTTCAGTTGGAGAGTAAACTTGCACAACAGACCACATATCTTCCTAATTGGGTAACTTTATATTTAGCACTGCTAAACGGTCCGAAATTCCTATGAACTCATCAACATATTGTTGCATGTGCTTTTTGAGAATAAATCCTACCCCATTTTGGCCTTCTTTTTCGGCTATTATGTGATATAGAAGGAAGTCCTCGTATTCTTGTATGTTTTCTCCAGCTCGTCTTACTTCACTCAGACCCAGAATGTCCCATTTGATATCATTTAATGCTTTATTTAGTTCTGTTAGACTCTCGTCCGACTTTAGGGTTAGAACATTAAGTGCTGCAATTTGTATACTTTCTTTAAAGGGGGCATTACATTTTTCTTTGTTGTTAATGTTGTTTTTATTGTTGTTTTCTAGTGTATGTTTGTTTAGTAGTGTATGTTTGTTTGGTTTTTTGTAGGTTGGTGGGTGGTGGTCTAATTCCCCACGGGGACCAGCCGGGTTAGGGAATGTTAATTTGGTTTTGGTGGTATTCGTTGTTTTACTGTTTTTATTTCGACTACCGCCTATTTCTAGTTTTTTGATGTCTCCTCTGTATTCGGATTTGATTGGCTTCTCATTCTTTCTGCTGGGTTGATTCTCGACATTTTAGCAGGTTGGTATAACTTGGGTTCTCCAGGGGCTTTGCTGAAGTTGTCTGGGGGAGTAGAAGGTGGGGTGGATTGGGCTCTCTTCCTCTTTTCGGGTTCCATTTTGTCTCGTATAATTAGTTTGCCATTCCTTATTGTTGCATACTTTCCAGATGCTCTGGCTTCCTTCATTTTTGGGATAAGAGTCTTTCTTTCTTCCAGTTCCTCTTTAGACAGATCTTCTGTTACGTAGACTCCTTCTGGGAATTTTTTTTCTTTTTCAAGATTTCGTTTCTTCTCCATGTTAGGGTACATGAAATTTTTATAGGTCTTATCTTGCCTTCTGTCTTTTTCCCAACTCTGTATATGCTGCTAAGTTCCCATTTATCCCAGTCGTGTTTCTCTTCCTCCGCTTGTTCTGTTGTGCAGGGAACGTTGAATAGTTCTATTACAGTATTCATTAATTCTAGATTGTTATTTTCAGTTTCTTTAACCCCGTGCAGTAAGACATTATTTTTCCTCGTTTAAAGTTCCAGATATTTTACTTTCGATCTTAGTAGCAAAATCTCAGACTTCATAGCTTCGTTTTCCTTTTTTTATTGGTAACAGTTGCTCTTCAATAGTTTTGCTGATATTCTCGGTTATGGTTTGGGTTTGTTTATCATTTTGTTTTTCAATCTCTTCCTTTATAGTGGCCAACAGCATTTTTGTTTGTTCGTCCATACTTGGTACCGATTTTCTACCAAATTGGTAGATTTTGGCTTGACCTGGCAACTTTTGTGTGTTTTGACATTAGTTGGACTTCCAATTTTTGTCTATGGTATTTAATAACTTCAAAATAATTTTGCAAATTTTCGATGGTTATTTCACTGTACTTAGCACTTCCCACGAAAGGATTATTAGTTTAAATTTATCAACACTGTTTGTTTGCTATTTTTAGTGCACTTTTTTTTCCGATCGGTCACTTTTCTACTATTGTTACTAATTAAAAATGCGGAGACGATCACTATGTAATGTTCACAGTTTGACAGTTGGTCGTCGAAAGACGTTCTAACAGTAACTGCTGTTTAATGTGAATGTTCTTGGGTACCTGTAGTTCCCTACTCGTCTCCTTCTCTTCCCTATTACAGAAAATTGCAGAGATACGTCTGATTGTGAAACTATTTACTCATCTGAAGAGCTGGAAGATGAAGTACTTGATTCTTCGTCTTCTTCAGGTCCTGGTGTAAAATTCGTTTTCATCAGCATCAGAGAGATCTATCTAGAATCTGATTCTTCGAGGTGTAATAAATATTCATCATCGCACAAGGCTATATATATATATGACATAAATAATAAGTTAGTTGTTATGCTGAGAACCATTGTAATACTAGTATGACATTAAAAAGTTTCTGATCTTAATGCCCAGAATAATTGACCATTTGAAAAAATAATCTGCTTATTAGTTATGTGGGTAGGTTATTAGTACAAAACAAGCATAGTTATTGTGACAAATAAAAAGAAACAATAATAATTTTCGGATAACATAGCATGTTCATCATTCATTCCTTGTGGCACCTTAAAGAGAGAGTTATTTGACAGGTCTGTCAAACTCAAAATGACTAAAGTAACACAACTACCATAAAATGATTAGTTCCGAAAACAATTCACATATAGCATTAAAACGAATTTTTAATAATATAAGTATGACACTGGCATCCAGGAGGATATATCAAATCTAGCTAGCAAACTTAGCTCTGTAGCTTATGCTGTAAAAAAGATTAGAAGCATAATTAAGAATGTATGGCGATCATATCACAATACATGGATTATTGAGTAATTGAGACATGATAAAGACATAAAATGTCATAAATTATAAGAAATTTAGTTAGCTCACCTGTTCATAGCTATATCATCTGATGCAGCAATGTTCATTCCATATTCACTCTCAGACTCTGTGATATCGTTGGCACGATCTTGAGACATATGGTATGGTTTTCCTTCTTCCCCTGGACCATTAACTGATCTCCTGACTTTAGGCTCAAAGTTGCCAATTTCTGCACAATGTAGATGACAAATAACTTATACATAAAGATTTAGTAATATGTAAATTACCATTGTTTATAATAATCTAAAATAATATTGATTATTAGGGATATAAATTTAGCTATTGTGAAAAATGTGAAGAAAATGCTTTATAATTATGTCAAAATATTTTTTTATAATTATTTAAATGGAAACAACTAGCAACAACCTAGAATCTTTATTTAATGGGAATTTTCTACTCATGCTTTCACTCCCCACCTCACTTGAATCATACCTAAGGTCAAACTAGAGAAGAAACAAAAGACCTATCTAGTCCGGCCATGAGTTCTGTTACAATTGAAAATGCATTTTTTTTTAATGCAGAAATGTAATATTACTAAAGCTTATATGTACATATTTATTAAGTCTCAGCAAAAATAAAAACAATATTCTATTCAAAATGGCCACCTTTGGCTTTTATACAGGCCTTTAATCTGTCTGGCCACGAATCTATGAATTTACACTGTTTCCATGGGAAATTTCACCACTGCTTGCTACAGAGATTTTTTAAGAGACTCAACGTCGCCGTGTAGTTTAGAGCAAGCCATGTCCTCTAAAACTGACCATAACTTGTAGTCTAAAGGGTCAAAACTCTTTAGACTACAAAAACTCTGAAGATTGACCCTCATCTACCCCAGACCTCAAGGTGTCCTTCACCTAATATAGCGACAGTAGGCGCTTGATCGATCCACTCTTTTTAATTGTAAAGAGTGATTTAGGGCATGTCCTGTACATCAACAATAAGCACCGAGCTTCAGGTCTTGTTTTATAAATCGCGACAGAGTCCTAGCAGGAATCTTCATTTCTTGCGATAAGATTTTTGCTTCCTAATGGGATTTCTACTAATTCTGGCTTTAACAGCATTAAAAGCCTTTGTAGTTCTAACAGCACGCGGCCGCCCCATACTTTTAAGGTCTTCTATAGAGGAAGTGTTGTTGGATCTGTTGATAGTATGATATATAAACATATGACTGATACTAAGCTTTTGAAATGTCTGGAATATGACCGACAGTTCCATACCCACTTAGTGCAAGGCGATCACCGCAATTCTATTTTCTTCAAAACCCCATTCCATATTGTAATTTGATAATGAACACGAAAAATTATGTGAAATGGCGCGAAATCGAAAGAACTTTTAAAAATAATGAATGCATTCCAAATTCAAAATAATTAAAAAGTTTAAAAAAAAAAGTTTTTTTTGTAACAGTATTTATGGCCAGACTAGTTAATTAGTTACTTTAAGCAGCTTTTGCATAAAATTCCATTTTAATGAAATGTAAATAAAATAAAATGATATCCTTACTATACTAACAGCTAATAATTAATCAATAAAAATTTCATTTCATAAATAAATAACTTTTTAATAGGTGTCAGTATTGCCACATAACTACAATAATTTTCTCAATTATTTCTGTTATATAAATACAAAAATAATTATAATAAATAATAATTAAGATGATATAAATACTGAGGACAGATATTTTTCAGTACAAGATGTTTTGATAATACCACAGGATTTGCTATATAAGGATGATTGCCTACAGCAAATATCAAAGACTGCTATATAAACTGTAACAAGAATAAAAGTTTACTGTAAGGTTTTAGGGATGTATATGGATATATAGCATTAATAATGAACAACTATACTAGTAAGCGAAATGTAAGATCACTCTCCAATAGATGGTGTGACAACCTAGTAGGACATACAGGAAGTTGACATATACAGTTAGCTATAAACTGTGTTATTGTGACATTATTTGTAAGGGTCCTATGTTCAGTAGCAGACTTATACAGGACTGTGACAATATAGATTAGAAATGAAGGTTGATGGATAAGAAATATGCTGTACAGAATAGAACAATGTGGATATTCTAGAAGGGAAAGGAGCAGCCAATTGGGTCACTTTGTTTTTCTTATAAGCAATAAAAAGAATTAAGTTTAAAGATTTTATGTTTGGAATCAAGAAAATTTATTAAGAATAGAAAACAGGGGTCCCATTTCTATTCTATACATTTTCTTTACTTTAAATCTTTCAACAATATTTCATTGCAGTTTTTAAGTAATTGAAGTCACAACAGCAGACTTTACATACTGAGAAAACAGTATTGCTATTAAAGTATTTAAAAAAGTAAAACTGGGTTTAAAGAAGTAAAAAGAATGTATTTCTAATAGCTTTACAAGTTAGAGCTAAGATATGGTGCATAGCCAATCTAAATAAATATGTAAAAACTATTTTTAGTTATGCATTTAAAGTTGGTTTTCATTTTATTTTTATAATTTAATTTTGTAACCCTTTTCAATGGACTAAGCTATATGACAAGATCAAGATACTTAGAAATAGAATAGAGCCTAGTTGCATAAAAAAAGATTAGTTATTTAATAAAATTTCAATGATTTTTTTATTTTGTCTATTTGATAAAAACATAATAATTAAAATCGGTTTTCATTTGACGAAGTTAAGTACGTAACTAACTTAAATGGAAAAAAACAGGGGAATTGAAGTGCTTTTTTTTTAAGTCGGGTAAAAACCTTTAGCTTAATATTTACTATTACCATACAGACGGCCGGGTCACACACAACCCATAGTACTAATAAAATAATGCAATGCGGGCGCATTCTCCTACTAGGGCATATAACTGTAAATTTTTTCTACATTGCACAACAACATATATGTAACTTACCTGTGTTTAGAGATGGATAAACGTTTCTGTGGAACTTGTAATAACTTTTTTGAGCACCAGATTGGATTATTTCATTAGTATCAGTGCCGACGTTTGCGCTAGACCAGTTATGAAGAGCATAAATTAAGACCAACAATAACAGGCAAATGCCTGCTATGCGAAAAATTCTACCTCGTCTTAAGTTTGTAATTCTCATTTTTGTACTTTGTACTGATTTTACATTACAAACTTAACATTAATAACGAAAAAAGAACTATATTCTTAGTTTGTGACGAGTACACTATATGACGTTTATTGTTGCTTTTACCCATAGATTACTGTATATCATAGATTACTGACTATGTACTAGCTGTATATATACTATGAGATAGAGATAGAGACTTTTACCTGTGGTCTGTGGTGGTAGCGTAGACAGAGAAACCTATAGACTAATGATCGGCGTGGCCTCGAGTAAGAAAGGACGATAACGAATTTTTAGGTTATACAATAATCATTATGACTTTTAAACACATTTAGATAAAAAATTTAATTGTTCTAAGAACTGAACTGAACAAGATTCACCAATCTTAGGCTCACAAAACACTTTTTTTTCACTTAAACCAACTTGTAAACTCCTTAAATCGCTACGTTTTCAAAGTTGTTTAGCAAACTGTAGAGTTTGCTAAACAAAAAAACCGGCACGGTGAAAGGGACAAACAATCACACCGCTCTATCTCATTTCTATGCAAGACGTATGCATAAATCTATCTTTTTCGTATGCGAATGCGAAAGAAGGCGTCAATTTGTCTATAGGTTTCTCTGTCTACGGGTGGTAGCCACAGACTGACTAGTGGATTCTACCCGTAGACAGAGAAACCTATAGACTAATGATTAGCGTGGCCTCGAGTGAGAAAGGACGGTAACGTAGTTTTAGGTTATACAATAATCTTTATGACTTATAAACATATTTAGATAAAAATTTTAATTGTTCTTAGAACTGAACTGAACAAGATTCACCGATCTTAAGCTCACAAAACACTTTTTTCTCACTTAAACCAACTTGTAAATTCCTTAGATCGCTATGAACTGTCGAAGTTGTTTAGCAAAGTGTAGTTTGCTAAACGAAAAAACCGGCACGGAGAAAGGGACAAACAATCACACCGCTCTGTCTCATTTCTATGCAAGACGTATGCATAAATCTATCTTTTTCGTGTGCGAATGCGAAAGAAGGCGTCAATTTGTCTATAGGTTTCTCTGTCTACGATTCTACTTATACTTTACTGAATATGGTGGCTTTTACTTTGAAGTTTATTAATTTATAGTGTGGGGTATGTAGTGTAGAGGTAAGGAGTGCAGACTGTATAAAAAAGTGTCCGTAGGAAAATGCTAAATAAGGGTGGCGCCACTATAGCTACAGTGTAAATTTTAAAAAAAATTTATAATTTTTTTGTTGCACAGACTTTCACCATAATTCTTTTTACAATAATTATTTTATTTCTTTCAAAAATTTTTATTTTTAAATAACTCTCAACGTATTTTAGGCGATTTTTCATACCCTGTAGCTACTTAAGCGCTGTTGTAGAGAATTTTGGAACTGTTATTTACTGCATACAAATGGACACATCTTAAACTATTCTCCCATAGAGGAAAGAAATATATTCTCCTATGGGAGATTGTCGTCCTTACCTCTATACTCCATGGTTTATAGTTTATACCTTTGACTAGAGAAGAAAGAAAGGACATGACATAAAGATCGTTAGTTGTAGGAATGTAACGAAATATCGGCGTCTCGTTTTAGCTTATGAGTATATTCGTGTGTAAAAAAAGGACAACAGTAGTTTTATCATTACCGAATACGGCAACAATTTTTACGTTGCGGCTGGGCGCCATGTTTTGTCACAGTCGATGACAACTATATCAGTTGTCATTGCGACTTTAATGAGGTGAGTGTGTTATTTTTAGATGTTTCTCTCGTGGAATTCGATTATTACGGAATTTCTCATTCTATTCCTCGAGACTTCTAAATCGAGATAAAAACCATCCTATATGTTAATTCAGGTAGTAAACTATTTGTGTTCCAAATTATTACATTCAAACTGGTCTGATACTTTTGGAGTGATTGAGGAACAAACAAACATTAAAATTTTTGCATTTATTATAGTTCGATTAGTGTGAGTATGATGAGTGAGCCTAATGTATTATATATATATATATATATATATATATATATATATATATATATATATATATATATATATATATATACAAACAAACAAAAATTCTTTAATTAGTATTTCTTTTTAAGTAATTCCCGGGAAATAATTGTAACATTAATAATAGATAGTAACATTATAAAAACAAAACAAAAAAGACTGCTTAAAAGTAATGAACTGAAAACATAGGTGTAACTTATAATATATTTCATTAATCTCCTTTTTATTTACTTAATTTTGATATCCCTATCGATAGGCTGAGTAAAAAAATTAAGGACTTACAATTTGGCGCCAACAATCCGTCATATTGATTTAAAAAAACTTATCTAAGAACACACGGGTGTTTGAGACGAATCACACTAAAGAGTCTTTTTCTAAATAAGCGCCACATTATCGTCAATAAGTATAGTGCGCAGCACTACGTCAAGCCGCCATCTTTGTACCAGAATTTTTGTTTGTTTGTATATGTATTATATATATATATATATATATATATATATATATATATATATATATATATACATATATATACAAACAAACAAAAATTCTTTAATTAGTATTTCTTTTTAAGTAATTCCCGGGAAATAATTGTAACATTAATAATAGATGGTAACATTATAAAAACAAAACAAAAACGACTGCTTAAAAGTAATGAACTGAAAACATAGGTGTAACTTATAATATATTTCATTAATCTCCTTTTTATTTCCTTAATTTTGATATCCCTATCGATAGGTTGAGTAAAAAAAATTAAGGACTTACAATTTGGCGCCAACAATCCGTCATATTGATTTAAAAAAACTTATCTAAGAACACACGGGTGTTTGAGACGAATCACACTAAAGAGTCTTTTTCTAAAAAAGCGCCACATTATCGTCAATAAGTATAGTGCGCAGCACTACGTCAAGCCGCCATCTTTGTACCAGACTCAGTTTAGGTATACACGTTCTTTCGTAGGCATGTCATGTCCTTTCTTTCTTCTCTAGTCAAAGGTTTATATATGTATATATGTTAATATATTATGTATATGTATATTATGTATGTATACACACACAGAATTAGGCTCAGAAGGGTTAAAACCCAGAGCCGTAAAGCCAGTTAATAAAAATAAAATTGGCCGCTCCTGTTTTATCGTTTAAATAATGGTTTTAATTGGAAAAACCATGAAGGTCAGAGAACAGGAGAACGATCGCCGTAGAAAATAGTGTCCCAGAAATATGGACACCATAAGTGACGCGCTGCGATCGCTAAGTTCGGTCAATAAAGTCATTTTCAGTCTATTTTTCCAATCAGATGCTAAACCACTTGCACATCCACGCACAATAAAATATTTCTCCATTTTTTAATGTTTCTTTTTGTCAAAAATTACAAAATTACGGAGCATGAAAAATTTCTCACCAATGCCACGGACACAGACTAATATGATACTTACGTATGCCACGGAGAAAATTTGTACATTATTCAACTAACTTCATCTACTTGTACTCATAAACAGCTAACTTCGCAGTCACTACTTACCGACGTCAGCGCCGCTATAACTTCTACAATTTTCAAGGACAGGCGGGCTATGCTTTAGTACGTGATCGTTCTCCTGTTCTCTAACTTCCATGGGAAAATCACACACACACACACACACACACAGAGACTTTTTTTATTTTACTGGTTTTACTCTGGGTTCTAGGCCTTCTGAGCCTATCATTTCTTTTGGAATTTTCATTTTTATATACTTTTTCTTCACAATATGCTGATGCGTCACATTGCGAAACCCTTGGGAGATTTCGACGACACCTCAACCCAGCGGACAGTTGACGACGACAGCCACTCTAGTTCATAAGGTGCCCAAGCGATCAATGTTACTTGAGCTTTATATCGTCATCGAAGCACTTGTTTCGTCGTTTTCTCTAATAGTTCATACGCGCAGACACTTAATTCACAAAATCGCATCACTTTTACGAATCAATATCCACTTCAAACCATTATTCAAGCGACAAAAGAGGAGCAATATTCCGTCCCTGGCCAAGTTCCCACCAAAACTCCACACAGTCTAAGATACATGAGGAATTTAGAGTAATTACATCTCAGAGTAATTACATACATACCTTTGCATAGAGAGAACCTATACATTTCTACATAAATTGAGTCAATATACTTGTCTTGTTTTTTCTAATTGAATTTTCAAATAAGTCAAAAAGAGACAAATATGTTCAAAGATGTTGCATATAATTCATGCGTGGAAAAAGAAATGTCATGGTCATCTTTGGTCTCTTTTTAGACTGCTAAATAAAAAAGTTAGTAAATCGTATTACCAACGACATTCCCATCCCGTCGAAAGGTGTTCAGCTCTCCCTCTTCGCAGACGACACTGCTATCTACTGTAAAGGTGTCTCGCTACCTTTCATACGGAACAAGGTTCAAAAGTCAGTTGACGACCTAGGAGCTTGATTCAAAAAATGGCGCATCGATGTGAACCCGCAGAAGAGCTCCGCCGTTCACTTCGATTATAAACGACGCCGTCTCAAAAACACTCCAACAATTCGTATGCTAGGGACCCCTGTCCCCTGGCATACGACTGCCAAACATTTAGGTGTCACTCTAGACACGAGGCTCACTTTCAGGCCCCACGTCAAAAGAGTAACCCGTCACGCACGTTTTTACCTGAGTAGGCTCAACAGTATGTTGGGCCGACACAGTAAAATGTCCCTTAGAAACAAGCGTACCCTTTATAAGGTCTGTATACGACCAGTCATGTCCTACGCGGGCCCCGTTTATGCCCACGCCGACCCTAAAATTATTAATGAACTACAAATAGTTCAAAACATTTTCTGTCGTCGAGCTGCGAACGCACCTTGGTACGTCCGTAATGCCGACCTTCATCGTGACCTAGAGCTCCCCACAATTCAACAATTTCTCAAAAAACTCTCTGAGAACTTCTTCAAAGCCTCAGAGTCGCACTCCACCACTCAATACTAGCTTGCCAGGCAGACGTTGTTCTGCCCTTTTCGACGACCCTTTGTCATGTCCTATTAAATGAATGTTACTTGAATACTACGACTTTGATAGTGGTGAGATGACTGAGATGAGTTATACCTACATTTGCAAGATAAGTAAAAACAACAAATTAATAGAAATTTTTTATTACATACCACTTAACTTCAAAACAGTAAAAGAAGAAAAAAGACATATTTAGTACTAACCTTAACCTAGGTACCTGCAAAAACTTACTTTATACTTTTTATTTTAGATAAGAACATGGTAATGACTCCAAGTTATATTTACCTTCATTAAAAAAATATCGTCGTTGACCTAACCTACTATACTCTTTAGCTTGACCATAGGTCTGACTAATTGGTCACATATACTGTCGGGACGTCACTTACAGATGTCACTATCGTAATGAAACCGTAGACAGAGGATTATCAGTCTACGAATGAAACTTATTTAAAATTAAAGACATCAAGTAGTGTTAAAATTTTTTTTTAATAGATTCGTCATAAAAATAAAAAAAGCAAATATTGGATGTTTCTATAAATAAATATATCTATATATCGAATACAATAAATATTTTTCAAAACATCGAACCAATCTGATATATTGTACGGAAAACATCGAACAGATATGATACATGGATGTTAAGTGAATATCCCTATGAAATATTATAGTTCTGCTTCTGTGACATACTGACAAACCATAGATAAGAGTGTATACTAACAAATAATTCAAATTTTGTAATCGTTATTTCGTTACAATAGGTCAAGAGGTGTTTATTTATTTTAAATTATGACTATTGACTCACAAGTAAAAACAGTGTGCTAGATTTAAATTTAAAACGTAGTTCTTAATTTGAAACGTAGGTAGTAAACTTTATATTGTATTTGTTATCGAAAATGGAGAAAAGTAAGTATAAATTATAAAACCATTTTTGTGAAGTACTAGTTTCAAATGTTAATAAACCTACTTTATTCATGCTATCGCTATAAAATCACAATGTGGAAAATAAGGGTTAGTCAATAATTTCTTATGTCTTTTTTACCAGGGCAAACTGTGGAAATTTTTATTGAAAAATGGGGTTGTGATTTTCCCAACTATCCTCTGACTCTAGCTGATCTCAAGAAACCACATGCATTTATGGGAGCCTTGTGTCATGTTTTTGATCGACTGGGTATTGATAAAAATATAATTTTACAGGTATACATTTACGTCATAATAAATTATTTAACTAAACGGAATTATTGGTAATAATAAGTCTTGTATCGGTGATTATATTACTGACGGTTAAATTTTTCGCAGTTTTATGTTGAAAATTAATCACAGTAGTTTTTCTATAAAGTCTATAGTTTTAAAAAGTCCCTTGTACAGGATAAAGTAGTAGAAATGTTTATCATATCAATTATATGGAATATACTAAACCTATTAAAGTAGGTAAAGTGAGCATTCTGTGTGGTTCGCTTTCTCTTGGCTGTAAAACTATTTTTTAGAAGCATTTTAAATAACCACAGTGGAGGCAAGCTTTTGAGGGACCTCCTACATGATATTCAAAGGTGAAAATGATTTTGAGAGTATATAATAATTAGAGTTGGGCCGATTATTACTTTGACTGATTGGCCGATTAGCCAATTACTCGGTCAAGAAATGGCCGATTAATCGGCCCAGACAATCCCTGTTTAGGCGGTGTTCGGGAAAGGTCGGTCACATTTGTTGATGATGAAGATGATTGTAGATTCTTTATTTAATAACATTACAGGAAAAAAACAACTTATTGTAATTTTACGCACAGAAAAATAACAATTTATTTTATTTTAATTTTTAGCACAAAAACCATAACAATTTAGTTAAGTACAGAAATAAGTCTTCTTTTATTTGTCTTTTAAAAATCTACACATGCGTATAGTTAAACAATCTTTATTCAAGAATTAATTGTTTTCTTTTTTTGTTATGAAAAGGGGCAACTTAAGATGTGTTTTTTTAAAGTTTATTAAGAATATCAATATTAATATTTTATTTTGTTATGTTATTACTCTGCATTAAGATTAGAAAAAGTTAAAAAGTAGAATTAAAATAGTAAGCACTTAGGTTTTCATTTAGTTTTAAATTTAAATAGCTACCTCAGATTTTTTTTTGCCAAAGTTCCTATGTTCAGAGTAATTAACATTAAGACATTTGAGACTGATTTTTCAAGAAAAGCTATGTATGAACCTGCTTATTTATTTGATTTACCTACATATAAATCTGATGTGATTTTATGCATGGGAGAGAAACTATTATTTTCTTAAATTTAAAGCTTTACTCATATCAATGTAGCCACACTTACCATGCAGAAAATCACGAAAAATCTTTGCTGAAATTAATAAAATAAGAAGCCAATTAAGTGGCGGTTTTAGCCGATTAATCGCCAACTAATCGGTGACTACAAATAGGCCGAATAATAGGCCAGCTAATTGGCCCAACTCTAATAATAATATTTGAGGCTGTCTGCAAAAAACATCTTAAATAAAAGCTGAAATTCCAGAGGGGGTAAGAGACAGATCAGGAAGATGCTGTTGCACATCTCCTGTTTCACTGTTTCTCAGTAGCCTCTTGCGACTCGCAGAACATTATGGGGTAGTGGATATTTTTTCACTGTCTACACTGTGCTACACTGTTACAATAATTTTATATATTGGTTTATTTAATTGTAAATAATTTGCTATTTTGTTTTATCAAGGCTCCACCAGAGGAAAGCAACAATAAACATTTTATTTATTACTGGGACTTAATTCCTGTGATCAATGTGACTCGTATCATCAACTATCTTGTCTCCAAGATGCAGCACAATGGCACCAAAGTCACCATCATCCACTTTCTACAACCAACAACAACAACATCACATTCCATCTTGTGTTTACTTGTCAATCTAATGGTATTTAATGAAGCATGTATGACTGACATTGCACCATATGAACAGGAGCTGTTTTCAAAGAGAGAGGAGGTGAATATCTAGTAATTTATTTACTAATCGTTTTTTCAGTATTCCCATCGGTTTTAAAAAAAGGAGAAGGTCCTCAGATCAACTAATATTTTCAACCAACTTCAAAAGGTGGAGGTTCTCAATTCAACTGTATTTTTTTTTGTATGATACTTTAAAACTTTTTAGGTGAACCGATTTTGATGATTCCATTTTATTTTAAAGCTAGTGCTTCTCATGTGGTCCCATACTAATTTGATCAAGATCTGATTAGTAGTTTATGAGGTATTAGAATAATGCATACTTAATTGACTTCGACTACATTGATGATGTTCTCAATTTATTTATGTTGAAGTCAGTTATACAATTTTTTTATTTTTGTATGTAAAGAATATTTATTTTATATAATATATTTTTTTATTTAAGAGGTTCAAAAGTGATGAAGTTTCTAATGTAATAATAATTACGTCCACTCAAAAGTGTTAAAAAATAAACTTTTTTAGTTTACCGGTCTCGAGAACCTTTCTTCCCCATCGGTTATCGGTTCTTCGAGCTATATGGCTGGCCTATTGCCACTTCAGCTTACTAATCCGTTGGGCTATGTCAGTCACTCTGGTTTTACTGCAGATATCCTCATTTCTGAGTCTATCACGCACAGAAACTCCGAGCATAGCCCTCTGCATAGCTCGTTGAGCGACCTTGAGCTTCCTCATACGGCCAGCAGTGAAAGACCACGTCTCAGATCCGTAAGTTATCACTGGCAACATGCACTGGTTGTACAATCTAGTTTTCAGAGATTGAGGTATACCTGACGAGAAGATGTGTCGTAATTTCCCGAACGCTGCCCAGCCGAGTTGAATCCGTCGATTGTCGTCCCAGTTGAAGTTGGACTTACCTAGTCTCACTATTTGTCCCAGGTAAACGTACTCCTCAACAACTTCGAGCATAGTGCTCCCAACAACTACCGGTGTGACATGGACATTAAACATAATCTTTGTTTTGTCCATGTTCATCTTAAGACCTATTCGTTGGAAGACACCATTAAGGTCATTGAGCATAGTGCTTAGGTCCTCCAGCAATTCTGCCATAAGGACTATATGGTCGGCAAATCGAAGGTGAGTGATGTACTCGCCATTGATGTTAATACCGTACCCTTTCCAGTCTAGTAGCTTGAAAACGTCTTCCAATGCAGCGGTGAAGAGTTTCGGGGATATAACGTCACCCTGTCTTACACCTCTCTGCAGTTGGATAGGTTTCGAACTCTGGTTCTGTACTTGGATAGCCATCGTAGCCCTACTGTACAAACACTTCAGCACTTCGATATACCGACAGTCAACTTGGCACAGCTGAAGGGACTGTAGCACCGCCCAAATTTCGACGGAATCACAGGCTTTCTCATAATCCACATACGCCAGGCGAAGTGGCAGATAGTACTCTTCGGTCTTCTGTATAATCTGCTGCAGGGTATATATGTGGTCTATGGTACAGAAGCCTTTTCGGAAACTGGCTTGTTCGGGAGGCTGGAAGTCGTCGAGTTTGCGTGCGAGACGGTTCGTAATGACTCTCGAAAACAGCACGTAGACGCGGCTCAGAAGGGAAATCGGTCTGTAGTTCTTCAAGACAGCGTTGTCGCCTTTCTTAAAGAACAAGACCACCGCACTTCTGCTCCATGCCTCCGGAGTAGTGCCACCATGGAGGATGGAATTAAAGAGCTTCTGAAGGACTTTAGTACTGGTGTTCCACCCGCTTTCAGAAGCTCCGCTGTAATTCCATCCTCACCTGGGACCCTGCCGTTTTTAAGGCGCTGGAGAGCCATTCTAATCTCGCTTAGACTGACATCCGGGATATCATCGGAATAGTGTCGGATAAGACTTGCTCTTGGATCGTTACTCACACTTGCGTGTGGCTCCAACAATGATGTGTACAGCTGCCCATAGAACCTCTCAATCTCACTCAAAATCTCAGGTGTCCCGGAAACGATGATGCCACACTCAGTATTCAGCTTTGACAGTTGGCTCTTTCTGGCAGACAGATCTCTGGCAAAGACTTTGGAGTCCTGGTTCCGCTCGATCGCTTTTTTAATACGAGCAGTATTAAAGTTGCGTAAGTCTCGCCGCATGCATTTGGAGATCTATCTGTTCAGTTGCCTGTATGCTGTCAAATCTGTTGACGATTGCAGCCTCATCTCCCGTCTAACAGCCATGAGATTAAGAGTGTGATCGGAGAGTTTTTGTGTTCTTCTGCGGCGGGTCTTGCAGAACTGAGCTCCGACCGTATGGACAGTTTCCACGAGCTTGTCATTCATATCGTCCACTGCATTGCAATCTTCTAGACACTGAATGCGGTTATGTAACTCAAGCTGAAAGGTTTCGGGATTCTGGATTAGAGCACGAGGGGGACTGAGCGTTGACTTCATTAGACGAGATCTCTCCAACTTAACGTTTAGGTTCAGTGTGCCTCTAACCATTCGGTGATCGCTGCCAGTTTTCAACCTTGCGATCACTGAAACATCACTGAACAGTTGGCGTCTGGTCGTCATAATGAAGTCAATCTCGTTTTTTGTCGAACCGTCGGGGCTCGACCAGGTCCACTTTCTGTGGGGCCGCTTCTGGAAGAAAGAGTTCATCATAAAAAGTCCCTCTTTCTCCATGAAGTCGGCCAGCTGCTGGCTCCTTGGATTCCGTTGCCCTATCCTATTGTAGCAAGTTATTAAATTTTAATTCTCATGTTTCAGGTCAAGACATTAGAGGATAGAAAAAACAGGTTATTGGAAATGCTCAATGAGCAAGCGGAGGAAAAGGGAAGACGTGCAGAAAGGCTAGAAAAGGTATTTGAAATATTACTGGCTATTGGCCTATTATTATTCATCATTCATTGTAGCCCATCAAAAGTTCATTACTGCACATAGGCCTTCCTCATAGATTGCCTTATGACCCATAGGTGCCATGTTTGGCAATCAGGTTGGCAACTGCGGTTATATTTGTTATTTTCAGATGTTATGAGAAAGATGTGTACAGAGGAGAAACACATGAACACATTCACACAGCACACATTACACACACATACACTATGCACATGCTACACATTCACTACATACATGCACACTACACACACTATTTTTACTTTCTAAATTTTTTTTAGTCGTTTATGCATTAATTTAGTATAAGTGGTTCTTGCTTTAGTAAAACTTTATGATAAGTTTCCCCTTG
Source organism: Parnassius apollo (assembly GCA_907164705.1). Lineage (NCBI taxonomy): Eukaryota > Metazoa > Arthropoda > Insecta > Lepidoptera > Papilionidae > Parnassius > Parnassius apollo. The sequence continues at coordinate 875,925 of CAJQZP010000795.1, read as the reverse complement.
TCTCTTACAATACCCACTTAATGATATGAGGTGGATATTCTTGCATTGCGATTGCACTGCCAATGCACAGTAATCTTTAAGTATTATGATAATATAATTTTTTTAACTATCTATGTACAGTTTTGTTATAATTTTATATATAAAAAACAAGTTAAAATTTAATCTGTTAATAACTGTGGCCTATCATTGAATGAAAGACAGTAGCCTAATGGTTGAGGGTGCGTCTTCGAATTCGGATGGATGTAAGTTTGAACTGGCTACACTACTGTTGTGACTCTTGAACCGAGTGACAAGCATTTTAAGCTAACTTGAAGTGATTAATAGGGTATAGTAAGTAATGTATTACTAACTACTAGTAATGTATTTCTAGAATACATTGCAAACATTGCAGTTTATTAATATTCGACAGTGTTTATGGGATTACATAAGTTATTAGCTGCGTGCAGAAAGTTTGCTGATGATGTCTGACGTCACATGTCAATGGTTAGTATGGTTGACAAGAATACATGTTACTAATATAGTAGTTGCAAATGCAATAAATTAATAAAGGAAATATTATTAATAAAAAAGAAAAAGTTACAGCCTATATACGTCCCACAGCTGGGCACAGGCCTCCGCTCATTTCTGAGAGGGTTTTAGGGCAAGGAATTGTCTGCCGCGCTGCCCCAGTGCGTGTTGGCGAACTTCACATGTCCTCGAAATATTTTTTTCCTTATTTCTCTGACATGCAGGTTTCCTCACGATGTTTTCCTTCACCGCTAAGCACGTGGTAAATCAGCACTTAAAATTGCAAATAATAATTTCATTGGTGTCGGCGGGGATCGAACCCGGTTTGCTCGCGTACTACAGCGAGCGCTAACCATCTGAGCTACCACGGCTCCAATAAAAAAGAAAGGGAGTTGTATTTCACGCAAAATACGCGCTTAGACATGGAGTTGCGGAAAACAGCCCGTCGTAAACGAAACTAAACTAAACGGAGTTGTAACTAAGATTGATTACAGGCGAACCTTTTAGTTTTTCCTTCTCGAAAAACGTTAGAACCTGTTCAAGTAATAAAAAATATTGAAATAAAAAAAACGTCTTGTGTGGTGTGAAAATTGAGAAGTGCCCTTTTATTTACTAATGACAATTTACGTCAACAAAAAACAATATACTTTTTTCAAATATGTTCCATTTACAAATATTCAGCCCCCCCCCCCCCCCGGAACAAAAGCAAACTATTTAATTATTCCCAAAATTAATCAAGAAAATAAACCAATAAGCCTTTAGCACAATTAGTAACAAGTAAGTAGATATTAACAAAATAACATTGATATTGTTCAGTAGGGCTATGAAGGCTATCCGAGGACAGAACCAGAGCACGAAACCTATCCAACTGCTACTGCTAAGCTACTGAACTGGAAAGAATACGCTATTAACATCAATGGCGAGTACATCACTCACCTTCGATTTGCCGACGATATAGGTCTTATCGCAGAATCGCTGAAGGACCTAAGCAATATGCTCCATGACCTCAATAGTGCTTTCCAACGGATGGCTCTTAAGATGAACATGGACAAAACAAAGATCATGTTTAATGTCCATGTCACATCTACGCCCGTAGTTGTTGGGAGCACCAAGCTCGAAGTTGTTGAGGAGTATGTTTACCTGGGAAAAATAGTCCGACTAGGTAAGTCCAACTTCGACCGAGAGGTCAATCGACGGATTCAACTGCTGGGCAGCGTTCGGAAAATTACTCAGCTATACCTCAAAACCTGAAAACTAAACTGTACAACCAGTGCATGTTGCCAGTGATGACCTAGGCAACTGGGACATGGTCCTTCACTGCTGGCCATATGAGGACGCTCAAAGTCGCTCAGCGAGCTATGGAGAGGGCTATGCTCGAAGTTTCTCTACGTGATAAACATAGAAATTAGGTTATACGCAGTAGAACTAGAGTGACCTACATAGCCCAACGGTTTAGTAAGCTGAAGTGGCAATAGGCCGGCCATATAGCTCGAAGAACCGACAACCATTGGGGAAAAAAGGCTCTCGAGTGGCAGCCTCGTACTGGTAGGCCAAGTGTAGGTCGATCCCCCACTAGATAGAGTGACGACCTGGTAAGACATGCAAGAAGTCGATGGATGCAGGTGGCTCAGGACCGTGCTTTGTTTGTGGCATACCTTGGGGGAGGCTAATGTTCAGCAGTGGACTTGTGAAGGGCTGTAATGATGATGATGAACAAAATAATTGGATAATAAAGTAAAAATACGATAATAAAGTAAAAATACGATAATAAAGTAAAAATACGATAGTAAAGTAAAAATACGATAATAAAGTAAAATTAGGCCTGCTGGAAGAAATTTCATTATGGAATAAGCAGTGCCTTTGTACATAATTTTGTTTTTACCATTTTCCTATCGAAGTATGTGTGTACATAAACTGTTAAATAAATAAATACAAGTAACATTAATTATTCATACTTTTTATACAAACTAGTTATTAGAATTAGTAACATAATCAACATTGTCACTTAGTAAAGCAACCTAGCATTAAATAAAGTACTTGTTGAATAGATGTTATAAACTAAACTTATTTAAAGCCTCTATTCGTACATAAACGCCTACATGTTCATAATACAACTACTAAAGTAAAAATAATAATTGAAAAAGACATTAATGATTCAAACATACGATACACACTGATGTAAGTAGTTTGTTCTTTCTTATACAGAATTACTAAACATTTCAATAGAGAAAAAGAAGAAAAAAACATTTAATTTACCCTACAGGCAAAGGCACAGTTTTACTTATTGGCCGGGAAAATATGCCATTTTTGGTTTTTACATCAATGGCTCTAATTTTGTTATTTTTACCTTTGTAAAAATGGGTGTCATCATTTTTGAGTAAAACTATATCATTAATTTTTACATCAGGTTCAATCGTATACCATTTGTAGCGTAACTGCAATGAATTTAAATACTCTTAAGTGCCAATGTTTTCAGTATAATTGTCTGAATTTACATATTTGGTTGTACGCAGTGAGCTTATTTTCAGGTATATCAATTACAGAGATTTCAGGAAAAGAAGTCAATGGTTCTCCTATGATAAAATGGCTGGGGGCTAAACATTGTAAGTCTGAAGCATCATTACGGAGAGAACAAAGTGGCCTAGAATTAGTAATAGCATCTATCTACGTTAACAAGGTGTTAAGATTTTTGTATGTCAGTGTCGTGTTACCCACTACGCGTTTCAAATGATGTTGTACCATTTTGATCCCATATACCTTCCCAATTTGGTGCTGTTGGGACTATGTACCTATTTCCAAGTAATTTTTTCATTTTGCAATAAAGAGTCTAATTCAGGATTACGCTTCAAGCACCATATGGAGACCGTGAAGCTCCTTTTCTGCGCCCTTGAATGTGGTGGCATTGTCGCCGTGAAGCTCCAGACACCTCGTCTCCATATAAAACGTTTTAAAGCTTTCAAAAACTCCTTGGATGTAAGGTCGTTCACTAATTCGAGATGAGTAGCTTTCGTGCTGAGGCAAATGACATACCCTTTGGTGATGAAAGGCTTACGTATCCTGCTTTGCTTGAAGGTAATAGGACCTGCGTAATCAAGACCAGTTATTAGAAAGGGCCTATTAGGGGTTATGCGATACTTTGGTAGGTAAGCTGTGTACGCGCGTTGTTAGAAAATTTAGCGCACGTAATGCATTTTTGTATGATGTGTCTCACGCTATTATGCGCCTGCACCGGCCAGAAGCGACATCTCACGCTGCTCAGCGTCATCTGTGGTCCAGCGTACAGCAGCATGTGCTCGTACCTGAGAATGAGATCTGTTACATGACAACAAGCTGGTAACAACATGGAAAACTTCTTATGAGAAGGCAAATCAGAGTGTCTAATGCGGCCTCCTACACGCAGAACGCCGTTATCTGAAAATATATTAAGTTATTTTAAATGTTGGTTTGTGAAGTTTTTGTGCCTATTGAAATCAGAATTAAACATCAAGTGCTTAAACTCGTTAGGGAAATGCGAGCGTTGCACCGAAGACACTATGACACGGACGGCAACCTCGCGCTCTGCGACATTTTTAGATATTTCCTGTAAACATACTTTCATTTTTAACTTTCCCTTTCTGGTTATCTATAAAACGCAGAACACGCGAAAAGACCTTTACTAATATTGACCAGGACGAGGATCTCTCGAATATGGTTTCGCAATATGATTTTTCGATCGTGTGAGAAATGGTGACTACTAGAGGTGGGTAATATCACTTTTAGCCTATATCAAATCGTACCTATGTAAAGAAAAATATCTGATATTGTATCTATATATTTTAATATCTATATGTTTGTTGATGTTTTCTTTATATTAAATTAAATCGTGTCGTGTTTATGTCATCTAGCGTATTTTGTGCGTACCACCTTGAGAGTTAATCAATTTTTGTACGATAAAATCATTTTACGTATAAAATGAAGTAGATGGCGCTATTACAAAGTATTATTATACTCGTTTACTCCAAAGAATACATTTTTAATTTATTACACTTAACTTCTCAAAATAGTCCCGTATTATGCGTGTAAGCGGACGGGACATTGTTATACATAATAGGTTTAATTCGTTCTACACAATGTCAAACACTAAACTTGAATTAATTTGTTTAAAAAATGTACAGTATCTACCTAATATCTATAAAAACAGTTCAAACTTAAAAAAAAACTATCATAAAACAAAAAAATTATCAAGTTAAAATTAAAATTTCGAAACCGAATTACAAACGAAACTGAGCAGAGAAATAATATAAAATATGTCATCTGCATTCAAATTACGCGACGCAATTCACGATACATGTGAACAAAACTGAAAATAAAATTTAAAAATAGAACACAAGAGCTTATTTTGTTGAAACCCAAAGCACAATAGCAAACAGGTACCTCAATGTTTCAATGTCGGTTTCGACTTAAATTTTCAGGTCGTGTTACAAATATTTAAAATTAATTGGATTAAAAATAACATTATATTAAATACAGAATAAGATCTAAAGTCGTTCATTTCGAAAACATTGCAACACAACAAAATATTAATAAAATACCACTTAGACTGGATATTAAAAATGATGTGTTCTGTAATAAATCGTATGTTACTACTAATAATGATTAATATTAATAATATTAGGCGTAAGCGTATAACCTTTTAGTTGTGAAGTAGTCGTAATATCAGTTTAACCCATATATTCTATCGCGCTCACGGTTTGTTCGGTATTCGAATCGATGTATATATTTAGATATTTTACATATCATATCATTACTTTCGCTGGGGGCCGCGAGCGTGCTCGCGGCGCTGATCTCGGCCAGCCTGCCGTGCCCGCGGAACCATGACTCGCTAGCGACTAGCGACTAGCGAAGCTATTTTGTCTGGAACATCATCATCCCAACCGATGTTTTCACGCCAAATCGCTTGCATAAAAAGCTTGCGTAGTCACAGGACCTATGGATCATATATTTTGGCAATACATGCAAAGATATTGCGCTTTGTGTTTTTAGTGTTATCCAAATTTTTGAGGACCTGAAACATATATCATTCGGAGGATCCCACAAGAGCCCCAGTGTTTTAAGAACAGAATCGTCATCGCCGAAGAACTTTTGATTACAGGTTTGTCTCTTTTCCACTGGAATATGATTTAGCAATGTAGTTGAATTAGAATAAAACTAATGCAGTTCGGAACAACCATGTCTCGTTAAATCCACTAAATGATTGATAAGAGACTGGGCAATCTGCAATCATCATGACCACTAAGACATTCGTCCATGTAGATGTTGGATTTAATTTTTTCGGCTGCCAGGGTGTAACGGAGTCCATCTTTCACTAACTCCACTTATGTACGAGTGGCCAGAAAACTAGCGGGAGCAGTCCCGTATGTGATTGTACTTAGCTGAAGGCACTTAAATACATCCTGCGGACTGTCGCGCCAGAGCACTCTTTGCAGCGACTGATGCTTTTTAATGTTAATTTGTCGGTACATTTTCTTAATGTCGCATATGAATGCGTATTTATGACATATGAATCGAATTAGGATCGTCATTAGATCAGGTTGTACAACAGGTCCTACGTACAGTATATTATTTAGACTTAAACCTGACGACGAGGGGAAACTACAATTGAAAACCAGTCTGAACTTCGTGGTCGTGGCGTTTGGCCGCAGAACAGCTATTGTCGGCATGTAGTGGGTAGGCTGTCCATTTTCTGCGCGTGGAAAGTCTGAAACCCAATGACCATGACCTAAATCAACAATTTCTTGAATAAATTCAGCATACTTTTTATACAGTTCAGGGTCAGATTGAAAACGCTTTTCTAGATTTAGAAAACAGCCTAACGTCTTATTAAATGAATTGCCGAGCTGGTCCAGAAGCTCAGTTTTTACAGGTAAATCTACCTCGTAACATCAGTCCTTGAGACAGAGTCACAATACAGTTTTTCACACTGTTTGTCCTGTGGGGATACTCTACCAAAACTTAGATATGGCATCGTGTAGTAAAGCATGACAAGATAGATTCCCGATGATATCTATTAGATATCTCGTTTGAAGACTGGGTTATGTCGCCACATACAAGCCAACCAAAGGCAGTGCTTATAAGACCAGGAAGACCTTTACCTAACTCTTTAATTGACTGACGCAAGCACAAACGAAATGACCCCTAAGATACTTATGGACCCCGATAAGTTGTAGTCTGGGTCAGCTAATTCGTACTTGTTTGTCAAGTTCAAAATGTTCCTATCGAAGGACATTGTCGGTAATTTTTCAGTAATCTTTCCTTATAATGTTAAACTCTGCACTGTTACTATAGGTAGAAACGCGAGAATTAAGCCGAAGAGTAGTTTTTTTCTTTTATGTTTTTACTTTGTTCACCAATACCGGACACCATAGAATACTATAATACATACATAATAGAACGGGGGAGTGGGCGAAGCCCGTGTAACCACTAATATGTCATTAACATGTCAATTCACACATATAAATTTCAACACAATCAATCGTTTCCAATTTTCGTGTCAAGCGTCGCTGCATGCAAATTATTTAAAAAATGGCAAATTGTGCAATAATTACCTGTCGAAAGAACAGCGGGAAATAGATTTTAAATAAAGGAGACATATTCTACAACCAGTAAGTCGAAACTATTTATATTTTGTGAATATTAGAAACAAAAATAAAGAAATATTTATGTGTCAAAAACATTGATAAAGTCTAAATTGTGTTTGTAGTAGTGATAACTGATAATACGACGTAATAGCTTATATGTGTGCTCCCGGCGACGCCAATCCTCCAACAAAATAAGGTTGACAGCCATTATTCTGTGTATTATAGTATTCTATGCCGGACACAGTTATATGTACAGTGGATGTTGTGACACCTAATTTCTTTACAAAGTTTGTGGAAACATAATTGCTCATACTACCTATGTCCAACAAAACGCGAGCCTCGTGAGTCCGTCCTTGCGCATCATGGATATTTATTACAGCGGACATTTGACAACATGTTGAGAGATACCTCTGGCTCTGAGCGGTGCTGACTGCTAGACGAGCACTGGACATTTTTCGACAACGGTGTGTCTTTGTGTGCACTTTGAGAGGCAGCACGAGACTCACCTCCTGAAATGCGCGTCATACAATTTTGGGTAGTCGGCACATGCAATGTGGTATGATGTTCTCCATTACATTTCCCACATTTAAAATTTTATTACAGTTGAATTTTATTATGATTTGGACTTAAACACAAAGAACAAAGATTCAGAGACTATAGTATGCCATCTTTCATCAACAGACATTATTTTGTACATGAAGCACTTACTTGTGAAGTGACACTTATTACAAATTGAACACTTCACCTTCTTTTTCTCAGGTGCAGCAGTACTGGCGTGGGCTGTTACTCTCTGACTTGTTACAGGAGAACGAGTCGGCGTAATATCTGGAGCGATCATCTCTAGAGCCTGACAGCGATGCTGTAGGTATGTAACGAATTCATCGAGCGTTGGATTGGTTTTCCCATCTCACTGTGATTCGAAGTCACGTAGACTTTTGAAATCCAATTTATGAGATAGAACATGCATAAGTATTACGTCGCATAGGTTTCCTAATTTCAGAGATGAGATGGAGTTGTAGTGTTGCTGAAAATCACTTAATAACAGTCTCAAGTTTTGGTTGTTGCATTTTGTCAATTTGTTCAAACTGCATATGGCAGCTATGTGATGATTTGCCATTAAAATCTTGTTATTATATCTCTCTAATAAAGAATTCCATGCTTAGACGTAATTATCACCGACACATCATCATCATCATTACAGCCTTTCACAAGTCCACTGCTGAACATAGGCCTCCCCCAAGTAATGCCACAAAGCACGATCCTGAGCCACCTGCATCCATCGACTTCCTGCCTGTCTTACCAGGTCGTCACTCCATCAAGTGGGGGGTTGCCCTACACTACGCATACCGGTACGAGGCTGCCACTCGAGAACCTTTTTTCCTCCTCGGTTATCGGTTCTTCGAGCTATATGGCCGGTCCATTGCCACTTCAGCTCACTAATCCGCTGGGCTATTGGTTCGACTGCGAATATTCTCATTCACGCAGAGAAACCCCGATCATAGCCCTCTCCATAAGTGAAAAGAGTGACCTTGAGCGTCCTCATACGGCCAGCAGTGAAGGACCACGTCTCAGATCCGTAAGTCATCACTGGCAACACGCACTGGTTGTACAATCTAGTTTTCAGAGTTTGAGGTATACCTGACGAGAAGATGTGTCGTAATTTTCCGAACGCTGCCCAGCCGAGTTGAATCCGTCGATTGACCTCTCGGTCGAAGTTGGACTTACCTAGTCGGACTATTTGTCCCAAGTAAACATATTCGTCAACAACTTCGAGCATAGTGCTCCCAACAACTACCGGCATAGGTGTGACATGGACATTAAACATGATCTTTGTTTTGTCCATGTTCATCTTAAGACCTATCCGTTGGGAGACACCATTAAGGTTATTGAGCATGCTTAGGTCCTCCAGCGATTCTGCCATAAGGACTATATCGTCGGCAAATCGAAGATGAGTGATGTACTCGCCATTCATGTTAATAACGTATCCTTTCGAGTCCAGTAGCTTGAAAACGTCTTCCAATGCAGCGGTGAAGAGTTTCGGGGATATAACGTCACCCTGTTTTACACCTCTCTGCAATTGGATAGATTTCGAACTCTGGTTCTGTACTCGGGTAGCCATCGTAGCCCTACTGTACAAACACCGTACACCGTAGCACCGCCCAAATTTCGACGGAATCAAAGGCTTTCTCATAGTCCACATACGCCAGGCAATGTGACAGATTGTACTCTTCTGTCTTCTGTACAATCTGCCGCAGGGTATGTATGTGGTCTATGGTACTGAAGTCTTTTCGGAAACCGGTTTGTTCGGGAAGCTAGAAGTCGTCGAGTCTGCGTGCGATATGATTCGTAATGACTTTCGAAAACAGCACGTAGACGTGGATTAGAAAGGAAATTGATTTGTAGTTCTTCAAGAGAGCGTTGTCACTTTTCTTGAAGAACAAGACCACAGTACTTCCGCTCCACGCCTCCGGAGTAGTGCCACCATGGAGGACGGAATTGAAGAGCTTCTGAATGATTTTAGTTCTGGTGTTCCACCTGCTTTCAGCTCCGCTGTAATTCCATCCTCGCATGGGGCCATGCCGTTTTTAAGGTGCTGGAGAGCCATTCTAATCTCGCTCAGACTGACGTCCACGATATCATCAATAGTGTCTGATAAGACTTGCTCTTAGATCGTTACTCACACTTGCCTGTGGCTCCAACGATGATGTGTACAGCTGCCCGTAGAACCTCTCAATCTCACTCAAAATCTCAGGTGTCCCGGAAACGATGATGCCACACTCAGTCTTCAGCTTTTGCAGTTGGCTCTTCCTGGCAAACAGATCTATGGCAAAGACTTTGGAGCCCTGGTTCCGCTAAATCGTTTTTTCAATACGAGCTGTATTGAAGTTGCGTAAGTCCTGGCGTATGCATTTGGAGATCTGTCTGTTCAGTTGCATGTATGCTGTTAAATCTGCTGACAACAGCAGCTTCATCTCCCGTCTAACAGCCATGAGATTAAGAAGTGTTATCGGAGAGTTTTTGTGTCCTTCTGCGGCGGGTCTTGCAGAACTTAGCTCCGACCGTATGGACAGTGTCCACGAGCTTGTCATTCACATCGTCCACTGCATTGCAATCTTCTAGGCACTGAAAGCGGTTTTGTAACTCGAGCTTAAAGGTTTCGGGATTTTGGATTAGAGCATGAGGGGGACGGAGCGTTGACCTCAATGGACGAGACCTCTCCACCCTTGCGATCACTGAGACATCACTGAACAGTTGCCGTCTAGTCGTCATAATGAAGTCATTCTCATTTTTTGTCGGTCGCTGCTGGAAGAAAGAGTTCATCATAAAGAGTCCCTCTTTCTCCATGAAGTCGGCCAGCTGCTGGCTTCTTAGGTTCTGTTGCCCTATCCCAAATTTCCCTACATTCACCTCACCATTCTTTCGTGTGCCTAGTTTTGCGTTGAAGTCTCCTATTAACACCGTATAGTGAGTTTTGGAAGAATGTATGGCTCTAGAAATATCCTCATACACTTCCTCCACCTCATCATCGGGATGTTCCGACGTTGGTGCGTAAACCTGTATGACCTTCAGCGAATACCGTCTGGTGATTCTGAGTATAAGGTACGCAACCCTCATCGACACACTCCCAATCTTTACAACGTTGTTAACGAGAGACTTGTGAACGATAAACCCAACACCTCCTTGGGACAGATGGTCGCCCTCCCGGTGATAGAACAAGTTGCCGGATTCGAGAATCATCGCGTCCTCCCTCTCTCTTCAGACATCGGATAATCCTATAATATTCCAGCCTGTCACCCTTAATACTACATTTTAATTAATACAATTTTTGAACGTCGGATAAGTCTGTGTTGTTGTGCACAAAACTTTCAAACATCTTTAAAATTTTAACCAATTGTTGTGATTTCCATCAAAACAAGACAGAGAAACTTTTGGTAAATTATAAAACGTGTGCGACTTACCTTTTTTTTTTGTTGATTCCAGAATCCTTATGTCTTCTATCTTCTTGAGAATATCAAAATATTTTTTTTTCTCCAGACATATGTTTTGATTCTTGCATACTATCCAGCTCCTCGATTTCCATCATTATTGGTTCTAAAGTTTTAAAGATTTCTTTTGCTGATCCAACAGTTTCAGAGGCTGCTCGGAAACACTTACCTCTGCTAGTTGATTTTGAATATTTGTTAACCTACCTTTTTCTTTTCTACTGTTGACTACTTTCTTCTGTTGATTAGTTTTGTTATTGCGTCCTCCATCTTAACAAATTGAAACGCAAACAGAGGCTATAAAAATATGTTAAGTAGGTTACTTATGCATACACAACATAGTAGGTAGAACCTTGAGACACGAGAAAAGACACTATCGCTACAAATTATTAAATTGCAGAAAGTTTCTATTGTATTTTGCACATTAAATACCAAATAGTTAGTCCAACTCTGTTATAGAACCACACTTTAACCAGCAGTAGGCTCCACTTCATGTCACGGTATTCAAACGCCGACAAACGAAGCTACTGCTACCATTACATATAGTCATCCGATGCTTTTGCTCCGACAAACACATCATACATTAACATATATACCATAAAGATTTTCATTTTCCGCTAATTGCTGCCTTGAAAATGCTTTGCTGCTTCCGCCGGTATTTCTTTAAAAACAGATTCAATTCTTGTTGAACTCGAATGATTTTACGATATATTTCCGCGGTGCAGTTCCTTGCAGTTTTCAGCAGTAAAAATCCGGCTCGAAGGACCATGTTTAAATAATAAAAATATAGAAATAAAACGTCTTGTATGATGTGAAAATTGAGAAGTGCCCTTTTATTTACTAATGACAATTTACGTCAACAAAAACAATTTGCTTTTTTCAAATATGTTCCATTTACAAACAAACCTTTAAAATAATAACACGTTCGCCACCACACGAAAGGCTATCCCTTCATTCATTTTGATAAAAAAAATAACACTAATATAAAACAAAAAAAAAACTTGACAGAAAAATAATGAATTTTTTCGGAGTGAGAGCAATAAATTCAAAGACGTGAGCGCACGACTGCGCTGTCGGTACTGACTCGGCGACCGCGTGATGTGGTCGACTGAGGCTAGAGGAGTGGTCATTGGCAAACATTCTGCGGGCGGCTAATAATTTGGTCATAATGATGAATCTTAAATAGGCTTAGCTAAAACAGACTTGAGTGCTCTAACAATAAAATTTCTAATCCACAGCTAGACACTGAGATAAAACATTTTGAAGAAGAACTAAAACATGAAAAAGAAGCTCATGAGGAAGAAAGGAAAAAGTTAGATGTTATTCTAAATGAGGACAAACAAACGGAAATATTATTAGAGAAAAAGAAAACACTCAGAGATTGTCTCATAGCGGAAGTAGAGAATAAGAGAGCCCAAAGAGTTTATGATGCAGATGATATTAAAGCCCAGGTAGAGCAAGCAGCACAGAATAATCAAGAAGCAGAACAGAAGTTAAGCTCTCTTAAAGCAACACTCATGAATAAAGAAAACCGCTTAAAAAATTTGCATGCAATCAAACCTCACATGGATACAGGAAGTAATTTGTTGTATGAGATTATAAAGCTTTCTGAAAGTATGAAGTAAGATTTATTTTATGAATTTTTTAAATTTAGTTTTTTTTTTAAATTGGTTAAATCCTGATAGGTACCCATTTATTGTGGGTACAATTAACAGGTTATGCCCAATTCTTACCCGCTAAAACTCCATGGTGCTCATCTGTTCGCCCTTAGTCCGGCTGCAGGAACTCTTTCGCACACTACTGTCCTTCTCGATGAGGGAGTGGAGCTAGATTACTATAAGAAGAGGAGGCAAACGAGTATGCGGCTCACCTTGTGGTAAGTGACTACCGCCGCCATTGACAAACGCAACACCAGGGGTACTGCAGGTGCGTTGCCGGCCTTTTAGATAAGCTCTTTTCTTGAAGGTCCCTAAGTCGTACTATAAGAGATTTTGTTCATCATCATCAATGCCAAAAAGCACGGTCCTGAGCCACCTGCATCCATTTACTTCCTGCATGTCCGGGTCCAGGTCGTCACTCCATCTAGTGGGGGGTCGCCTTACACTTCGCCTACCGGTACGAGGCTGCCACTTGAGAATATATTTTATCCCATCGGTTGTCAGTACTTCGAGCTATAAGGCAGGACCGTTGCCACTTCAGCTTACTAATCCATTGGGCTATGTCAGTCACTCTGGCATGAAACCCCGAGCATAGCCCTCTCCATAGGTCTCTGAGCGACCTTGAGCGTCCTCATACGGCCAGCAGTGAAGGACCATGTCTCAGTTCCTTAGGTCATCACTGGCAACACGCACTGGTTGTACAGTTTCGTTTTGAGGTTTTGTGGTATAGCTGAAGAGAAAATGTGTCGTAATTTCCCGAGAACGCTGCTCAGCCGAGTTGAATAAGTCGATCGACCACTTGGCCGAAGTTAGAACTTAAGCCTAGACGGACTATTTGTCTCAGGTAAACATACTCGTCAACAACTTCGAGCTTAGTGCTCCCAACAACTACTGGCATAGGTGTGACATGGATGTTACACAAGATTTTTGTTTTGTCCATGTTCATCTTAAGACCTATCCGTTAGGGGGTACTATTGAGGTCATCGAGCATAGTACTTAGGTCCTCCAGTGATTCTGCTATAAGGACTATATCCTCGGCAAATCGAAGGTGAGTGATGTACTCGCCATTGATGTTAATACCGTTCAGTAGCTTGAAAACGACTTCCAACGTACTCTGGTTCTGTACTCTGATAACCATCGTAGCTCTACTTTACAAACACTTCAGCACTTCGATATACCGTCAGTCAACTTTGCACCGCTTAAGGGATTTTATCACCGCCCAAATTTCGACGGAATCTAAGGCGTGAGAAAGCCTTTGATTCCGTCCACTTATGCCACGGAAAGTGGCAGATTGTACTCTTCGGTTTCGGATATGTATGTGGTTTATGGTAATAAAGCCTTTTCGGAAACCGGCTGGTTCTGGGGGCGGGAAGTCGTCGAGTCTGCGTGCGAGACGATTCGTAATGACTGTCGAAAACAGCACATTTTTTAATAGTTATCGTTAATGTAGATGTTTTCTATATGAATGGGGATAAACTGAGGAAAAGTAAAATTGATTTAACATTCTTCCTGATGGTTAGTGCGCCCACCCATAGACAACAAACATTTGGCTATGGATGCGTTAAAATTATTGAGTTCTAAGATAGAATAAAATACAGTGATTTATATTTAATATATATTATAAGTAATTTTTACGGACAGTCATATTTACTGTTTCGGAAAAACTTCTATCCTGAGAAGAATCAGCAAGAAACCCTGTGGGTCTGGCTCTCCATGCCCTTTAAAACACACAAAACTTGATGCACTGTGGTGAATAGTGACAGAAACATTCATTTCGTTTTATTTAATTTACAGAGACAATGATTCTAATGATTTAGAATCAGACAGTCAAGATGGTGAGTTGGAAGTTTATAAAACAGAAGCAAGTGAGCTGGAGGCTCAACTGGCGGACTTGAGAGCTGCTAGAGCAGAAAAAGCTAAAAAGAGGCAAGAGAATCTAGCGAGAATGCAACAAGAAAACATGCTGGCGAAAACGTGAGTATTATTAAAATAATATTGATAGAATCAGACGTTACTTTGCGGAAATCCATTATAATAAAGATATTAATTAATTTGCAACCTTCTGCTAACTAAATACAATGATGTATATTACCTGGATTGAAGAGCACCTCCCGCCCTCCCTCAATTACATGCACCAATCCCGTCACCACTAATACCAGCACCACTACTCCCAACACCAATATTACAGGAAAGATCAAATTAAATCAAATCAGTTTATTTTGTGAACCTCGGTTATTTTACAGATCTCAATATATGTCATAGTAAAATACAAGGTAGGTTCTCTATGTCTCGCCAGTAGGCATACAAAATATAAAATAATAATTGCTTAATAATTTTTCTTCTCTTCTGATGTCAGTTTTTAATTGAAATAATGTATTAATATAAGAAAATTTTAAACATAATAAAGGTATAGTATAATATAACATATAATAATTATCATCATTTTGTCTAATTGTCATCTAGTATTCATTGGCACATGTCATGATAGGTATATATTCAATGTAGTATTGTAATGTTAAAATGTGTCGCTAAGGAATTCCTCTAAAGAATAATATGCTTTTTCATTTAGTAGATCATAAAGTTTACGTTTATAAATATTAATGTTGTCACAATCTCTAATGTATTTAGGTATTTTGTTATATACTTTTGGTGCCATTGCATATAAACTCTTCTGTAATAAAACAGTTCTACTTGATACTAAATGAAGCTTATCTGTGCGACGTTGACTTTCCACGAACTTATACATGTTAATATTACGTTTTACAAAAATGCTTGTTTCATAAATATATAATGAGGGAAATGTTAGAACTTTTAAATTTTGAAAATGCGGCTTGCATGTGTTTGTGCTTTTTAAACTACAGATCGCACGTAGACATTTTTTTGTGCGATGAATACTTCGCGAATGTTAGGTGCATTTCCCCAAAATATAACGCCATATCTCAGGATTGAGGCGACATAGCCATGGTACGCTGCTAATAGTGCTCTCTGGTTTGCAATTTTTCCCAACATATAAAGAACGTATGCTAATTGGTGCAATTTTTTACAAATATAATCAATTTGAGTTTTCCACGACATATCATTGTCTATAAGTAGTCCCAAATTTTTTTAACTTGTTTCTTTTACGTCTTGACC
Organism: Parnassius apollo; assembly: GCA_907164705.1. Taxonomy (NCBI): domain Eukaryota; kingdom Metazoa; phylum Arthropoda; class Insecta; order Lepidoptera; family Papilionidae; genus Parnassius; species Parnassius apollo. Next base: position 860,028 of record CAJQZP010000795.1, on the reverse strand, counting down.
CATATATTTGATGTGTAGATTTATTGAGGTGTTTTTTTTTAATTTGAAATGTCATTATTTTCGTTTTATCCAGATTAATTTTTAGGTTGTTTTCTTTCAACCAGTCAATAATTGATATAAGACTCTTATTAATTTCACGTTCTATTTCATCATAGTTATTACTGTTGTAAATTACAGTGCTGTCATCGGCAAATAACGACATTTGGTGTCTTGTACAATTTGGAAAGTTAATTATATAAATGATAAAAAGGAGAGGGGCAAGTACTCCACCTTGAGGAACTCCGTATTTAATCAATTGTGTATCAGAAGAGTATATTTTTTCGATTTTCGACTTGATATCTATTCGGGTAATTTGTGTTGTTTGTTTTCTGTCTTTTAAATAAGATTTCATTAGACTAGCACATTTCCCCTAACTCCATAGATGTATAATTTGCTAAGTAGTAGATTATGATCTACATAATCGAAGGCCAAAGACACACCATCGACGACAATACGACACGTGTTTCGCCTCTACACGAGGCATCCTCAGGTGATGTAAGTTAGCGGTCAGCCGCCGTAGAGTCTACCTAGCCTTTATTTTAATTAATTTTAAAGTGGGTGTTTGGTAGAAGAAATGGTTTAAATAGTTAGGCGGTTTAAAGAGGAGGATATCTCAAGTATGATCTAAAGCATCCCACTGTTGGGCAGTCTTTCTCATGTCTGAGAGGTTTATTGGCAAGTTTCACACGTAAAGAAAATATGAATATAATGTTGTTACACTAATGTATAATTTTATAAGAATTGAAAATAAAATTATATAGCTAACGTAATTTTAATCCCTCTACAAGATGCAGGAGTGTACAAGCTTGATTGTGAATGTGGTCTCTCTTACATAGGGCAAACTAAAAGATCAATTAGAACCCGCGTTAAAGAACATGTAGCTGATGTGAAGAATCGACGCTCCGTGAAGTCTGCAGTCTGTGAACATGTACAGGATCGCCCCCGTCATTACATCACATTTGATAGACCACAAATCCTCGCTAAAGAACACAGATTTCTTCCAAGGTTGATTTGCGAGGCTATTGAAATCAAAAAACATTCTAATTTTAATAGAGAAGGTGGCTGGGCGCAACCATCTGCTTGGGATCCTATAATTAATAAAATGAAATCCCAACCCAAGCATACAACTGCAAGACTTCAAGATACTATGGTCATAAAAGATAGCTTGATCTCTGCGAAAGCTGTCAGTAAAAATCACGCCTATGAAGTCCTGAATTTCTTAGTAGTACAGACAGTAACCTATGCACTAATTAGGTCGGCATGCCCATAAAGTATGACATTAACAGGTACTGTCTGTACTACTAAGAAATTCAGGACTTCATAGGCGTGATTTTTACTGACAGCTGTCGCAGAGATCAAGCTACCTTTTATGAACTATATAAACTCATACTGTGTAGATCAGAACAAAAATTAAAATTTTAATCTGTGGTAACCGCGATTAACCATGACATCTGGACGTAAAACATCTCAGTCCCCCTGTGACCCCGTGACCATGGGTGCTGTAAAGTAGTCGAAACGTCGGGTGTATAAAACAAGTTAATATACGCGATAAAATCCGTAAATACTAGTATTGTTTAAATGTGTAGTGTTCGCGTAAATATAAGAAATCTTTGTAAAATGTAATGTAATGTTTAAGATTTATTGAAACATCTATATTCTCTACACTAAAGAGATAACACGTATGACGTCAATTTATGTTATCTAATATTTAATCTTAGTTATAGAAAAACGATGGGTTACCTTTTTACCACTTGAGTGTAAAGGCGTTCATTTTGCAAGTTCCTTAGGAGTGTCCTTTACATTAGATATTCCTAGAAATATAAAATAATATTAAAAAGTCTGTATTTAAAACTGAGTAAAAAATAGTTATTTTTATTATTAGTTGTCGCCACAAAAATATTGAGAAGTTAATGAATCATAACATTGATATTTGTAATAACTAAGTAGTGAGAAAGGTTAATTGTAAGTTGAGTCTCTAAAAGCAACACTTTTGACCACCTGTGACTGCTATCAATACCTAGTCTAATGTTTAACAGGCCAGAAATTGCTTTTTTTCTGTGCCCGAATTAAAAACATATCTACATATAATATTCTTAAAAAACATTGTTAAACTTTGGCCTAGCCTTGACCATTATTATTTATTTTGTTCCTTCTAATTCGCTGACTGATGGATGCCCTATTCCTGTGTTTCATATGATGCTTAATTGTGCTTGAAAATTGAACAGCAAGCCGTGTTATTGCGGTAATGAATTTTTCTAACTGCTTATGCTTATAGTTATACCCAAATCAAAAGGTCTATTAGTAATTCACAGCACACATACTTGAAAAGCACTTCACCTTTACACTTAAAAAGAATTCTTCGAAAGTTGATCTTTGTTTATTTGGTTTCATGATCATGATAACAATTTTTTCTGACAACAAAAGGAATGAGGCAAAGCCACGCACCTATACAGCCTTATAATTATTTAAAACTCGCAAATATAGCGTTTTTTATATAAATTGTATGAAAAGATGTTATGTTTGACGAATTATACCATTTACTAAATATTTTTACCATTTAAATGCTCGTTTGTGAAAGTTACAAAGGTATTATTATGACTTCACCGTTTTAACGATAAATAAAACATGCTTGTTGCTAAGAGTAACATAGCTAACTTCATGTGTTACGACATAATTTTTGGCCTATACGAGCGTAATTCCGATTTCAATCCAATATTAACAAAAATTTTTTTCAAGAGTACAGTAATTTGTCAACATTGAAATTAATTGATTGATGGATTCAAGAGTAAGCTTGCTGTTTGGAACAGGATTATAGTGCATGAGTGTGCGTGCTAGAGAACAGGTGCACTCTCCTTTCAGTCACTTTCATTGTCTGATGGGATAGCAATCTGACATGACTAGAGAGAGAGACCAGGCTGAGACTGCCTACCAAGGTATGGAAACAACCCAACTTCCTGACTCTGGCCTGCTATTAAGAACTACTTTACAGTAAAACCTAATAACTGATTTTGGCTTGACCTGTGACTCGAACCTGGGACCACACGATCATCAGTAGGGTTTACGACCACTAGATAAACATGGCGGTCATGATAAGTAATTTGGTCAATCACATATATCCAAAAATCATTAATGTGCGTTTTTCACAAATATTGTCCGAGACTCCAACCAAGGACTGGCAATTAAATAGGTATATGATCAACTAATTAATATTGTTTTAATCAATTATTGATAATTAACAGACAATAATGAATATATAAAAATATGTATCCTAATTGTTCTAAATAAACGGTCAGATGTCTTCATCCCTTTGTGTTCGATATTCGACGCATTCGAACGTAATGGTTTGCATCGTCTTGCGTTACGTACATCAGAAGGGTGGAATAATTTGCCGGCTTTTGTATTTCCGTCCTATTACAATCTGGAGCGTAATATATTCAGAGAAAATAGAACTTTAAGGCAAGAGTGAATAAGGCTTTTTGTTATGCTAAGATGGTACGATTTACCTTGTAGAGCTTGTTCACCTGTTATCACCAAATGGGAATGTTTTAGTTAGATTAGTTAAGCACTGAGCTCTCAAATATATAGTATATTACAATAAAGACATTAATTAATTCGCAACTATCCGCATAAAAATACAATGATGTGTCTTACCTGGATTGAAGAGCACCTCCCACCCTCCCTCAATTGCGTGCACCAATCCTGTCACCACTAATCCCAGCACCACTACTCCCAACACCACTACTCCTAACACCACTATTCCCGGCACCACTACTCCCAACACCACTATTCCAGGAAAGACACACCATCGACGACAACACGACACGTGTTTCGCCTCTACACGAGGCATCTTCAGGTTATGTAGACTCTATGGCGGCTGACCGCTAAGACTTCACTAGTGGTGCTGGAATTAGTTGTGACGGGATTAGTGCACGCAGTTGAGGGAGGGCGGGAGGTGCTCTTCAATCCAGGTAAGACACAATTGTATTTTTATGCAGATAGTTGCGAATTAATTAATGTCTTTATTGTAATGGATTTCCGCAAAGTAACGCCTGATTCTATCAATTATATAGTATATTAATTTATTGTGTGGTCGAAATCCTTTTCCGCCTATAAATCCTGGTTAGGGTACCTACTCTCTAACCTGTTACTGCTGCCAAATAGCAGTGATCTAAAGGGTAAAGAGAGCCAGTATTATTACAAGCTGTGAGGCATTCCATCTTAAGGCCCGCGTCCACTAGGCTTGCCGAGCTGACTCGAATCGAATCGCAGAAAGTCGCCTCTTATACAAGGTGTAAGTGTAAACACCGTTGTCACTAAAACCATAGGTAGTTGGCTTTAATATAAAAATATTTATCCGAATTTTTAAAAAAACGCTATTTTCTTTCAAAAAGTTTCTGTCCGATACTGTCCGTAAATTCATGCATACCCTATGTGCCCGAGTAACGTAATCACTGTAAAGATCACCGCCCATGCTAGCTACCTACAAAACATTCTAATAAAAACACAATAGGTACACATAACCTGTAATGTAACTTTTCCCTCATACTTTCATCCTGGCTTAAGACAGGCAAAAATTGAGGAATTAAGGACAAATTGAGATTTTACTAAAGAAATGTTATTTTTCATTGAATTTACGTTCTATAAGTGAAAACAAACCACTGATTTCAAGGATAACGGTAGTTAAACTAACAACCTGTATAATATATAATATGAAACTGCGTCCATTAGCGACGAGCCGCGAATCCCTTAATCCGAAGGCCGAATTGAATCGACCGCGCGAATTGCTTAACAGGCGAATTTCTTCGCCGACGCGATTGGATTCAACTTGGCGCGCCTCAGCCGACGCAGAGAAGTGGATGCGCGCCAACAATTTTTTTTATATTTTTATTTCGTTTTCATAAAAACCTTTTTGTTTAAATAAAAATGCCCCTCTTTTTCTGAGAGAAGGCAAGCACCTTACAGTCGAATAAAATAAGATTTTCCATGATGTTAAAAGTTGTAGAACATAAAAATATAAATTTAAAAACTTACCTAAGGCAAACAGCGAGTCGTTTTTCCGGTGGAATGGGCCTCCTGAATCTTGTAGTTTCTTTGCACAGTCCAAGTAAGTCTAGCAAAACATGAAATTTTTCATGGGATAAAAGAAATTATAGAAAAAAATTAACAGGATCCCTTCTTAAATCTGAATATAAATAATGAAATTCGCCATAGTTACTTCTTTTCATATTAAACGTCGTGCGTCCAGTATTTGGAAGCACGCTGTTTCCTTTTTCTATTGTCCTCTTCTTTATTAAAAATTACTTATAATACAAACATCTCTTTATCCGAGCTGTCCATGAAGCAAAAACAACCTAATTTGATGAAGAGTTTGCAATGAATGAACAATTCGATTCAATTCTTCAGAGATGGACGCACTAGGAATAATAAATGCGACTCGCTTCGATTCGATGCCTTTCTGCTGTAGTCGACGCCACGCTTTAATCTTCAGAGATGACAGTGCATCTTTGTTTAAAGTTGGCTGCAGGTGTCCATTTACATGAATTGCAGTGGTCATTTACCAACAGGTGCACTGTAAGTTCGTTTCTCACTTTAGTCTTGTAAAAAAAAGTGTAAACTAGATACAATAATAGATTTACGTGGCTATGTATCTATTTACTAAATTGTTATTCTGTAAATAGAAACCTACAAGAGGCAGAAGAGAAGAAAAGAAAAAATGTTGAAAGTGCAAAGAAAATAACTCAGCGCATACAAGAAATCAAACACCTTACCACCAAATATGAAGAGGAGAAAGCTGAGGGAATGGAAGAACTCGCAAGAATTAAAAACGACTTCAGCAGTAGTGTAAGTTGTGACACACCAATTATTTTCTTTTTTTAAACATCATCCCCAAATTAACTATAGGTTTGACGTTGTGGAGGTTTACATACATAAATTGCACCAGGATAAAAATCCATACTCCACGTACTTGTTCCGTGCGTGATTTGAACCCGCGTTGATGTCTTCTTCATGTGTCTTTTAGGCACATGGAGGTTTCGGGCTTCGGGGTAAGCCCCCATTACCCGTGTTGTCCTCGCGGTCCACTACTATGGACCGGTCCTGGGAGCCTTCTAATGGCGTTGTAGGTGTCAAAACGTTTGTCGCTATCGGTAATTTTTTCGTAGTCGGTTATGACTACGAAAAAAGGAGGTTATCTAATGAGGTCGGGGTTGGCCTTTCAGCGGCATTGAGGGTTGTTACTCGACTCTCTAATCGATATAGAGAGGAGTTCTCTTGGATAGGGTCGCCCGTCCGGAGGGCGAGTGTGTAGCGGCGCAAAGTTGTTAAGGTGTATATGCGGCCCGTTGTCTGCTCGGTCGAACAGTCCGCGCGCCAACCGGGCCACAAATTCCTGTATGGTGTCGATCTTCAGGTTGGCCGCTATGACGTCATTCCGGACGTAGCGACCCGCACCGACGATGGTTCTTAACGCCATATTTTGCTGGGCCTGCAGTCGCCGCCTCAGAGGCTCGCTCAGAAGCGCGTACCAGGCCGGAGCAGCATAGGTGATAATGGCTCTGATGTAGGTTTTATATACTCGCACTTTGGTGTTAAGTGGTAGCTTGGATGCCAGGACCGGACGTAGCATCGCCCGCGCACATCGTGCTCTACGGACGACGAGGTCGACGTGCGCAGTCATGCGCAGCGCCCGGTCGATCCGGCACCCAAGGTAGGTCACGGCCTTCTCGTACGCGATCTGCTGGCCATTGAGGGTTAATTGAGGTGGTAGGTTCCTGAGGCGGCGAGTGAGCAGAGCGGTCGTCTTACCAACGTTGACGACCATCCTCCACTCATCTAGCCATGGTGGCAACAGGTCCAGGAGGCGTTGCATCCTGGCAGCGGCAATATGGGCTCTTCTGGAAGAGGTGAAATAAGCGCTATCGTCCGCATATAACGCCAATTCCACGTCGTCCTCCCATTCTTGCAGCCTGCCTGCCAGGGTAGGGATATCGTTGGTATAAGCCGCATACAGGACTGGAGACAAACAGCTGCCCTGAGGAACGCCGGCTCTGATGGTTCTGGTTGCGGACTCGGCGCCCTCTACGCAGACGTAGAACTTCCTGTCTGCCAGGAAAGACGCCACTAGCCGCAACATAGCAGGAGGGACACTGGTCTGTTCTTCCAATTTAAAAAGTAATCCAGAATGCCACACCCTGTCGAACGCCTTCTCGATATCGAGAAAGACGCCCAACGTAGTGCGGCCACGGTTGTAAGCCGCAAGCAGCTGCAGCACTCTGGTCAGCTGTGTTGCTGTAGAGTGACCCCTCCTGAATCCGTGCTGCTCCGCCCGAAGTTGGATGCACGGGCGGAGGCGTCTTAGCAACAATCTTTCAAGCAGTTTAGCTATGTGTGGTAGCAGCGTGATCGGCCTGTAGCTGGCAGCTCTACGCCTGTCCTTCCCGGGTTTCGGCAAGACGATTACTTTGCCTTTCTTCCAGTCCTCCGGGAAGTGGGATGTCCGCAGTATCCCGTTGTAGAGTCGACCAAGCTCTACTAGGACTCTATGGGGCAGCTGTCGGAGTGCAGCGTTGGTAATCCCGTCGTGCCCCGGCGCCTTCCTCGGTTGCAGGCGGGTTGCTGTCCACCGCAGTTCAGCGGGGGAGATGAACCACTCTCCTGCAAGAGGCGGCGCGGGCGACGACAGGAACTCCTGTACGCGACTCTCCTTTTGGGCATGAAGCTCCAAGAACTCCGCACTTGCTGGGTTCGGTATAAATTGCTCCTCGAAGTGCTCTACTAGGATATCCGCTCTACCCTTGGCATCGTAACGACGTTCGCCCGCGTTATTGGTCAGCGGGCAAACGGGAGGTTTGGCTTTAGTTAACTGCCGGTTCAGTTTGTAGAGCGACGCATCGTGCTCTTCCGCCTTCCATATGCGCCGCTCCCAGGCATCTCCTCTGTGTGCCTGGACTGCAACCGACAGTTCCTCCGACAAGGTGTTCAGTCTCATTTTGATTCTCGGGCAGCGAGTACGCGCCCAGAGTCTCCTTAAGGCCCTTTTTCTCTTGATCTGCACGCAGATGTTATGCGGCAGATCATCCCTTCTGGAGGACATCGGGACGATCGTAGAGGCAGCATTGAGGGCCTCCTGTATCGCCTTTGTCATGTTAGTGGCTGCGGCCTCTACGTCGTCCGCTGTGTTTAAGGGGTGGTGTGCTGGAGGTCTCTCCTGCAGGTGTTTGTGGTAGAGCCTCCAGTCGACACGTGTCTTCACTGTTCTGGGCGGCGTAGTCACCGCCTTTAAGCCAAGGGTAATTAAGATCGGGAGGTGCTGCGATTCCAGGTCGTACAGCACCTCTACCACTATCGGGTAGTTGATGTTCCTAGCGAGCACGATGTCCAGTACATCCGGACGACTTCGTGGATCCGTAGGAATGTGTGTAGGTTCTTCAGGACCTAAAACGTCATAGCCGTATCTTTCGGCGTCTTCAAATAGTGCATGACCCGGCGGGTTGATCAGTCTAGGTTCCCACGCCGGGTGTTTGGCGTTTAGGTCCCCGGCGATGATGGTCGGTGTTTCGCCTTCCATTACCGTCCGGACGTCTGAGGAGCAAAATGGAGTCCCTGGCGGGCGGTATGCTGCAAAGATCCTAAGTTCCTCGCCCGCCGCCTCCATTTTTATGCCGATAGAGCGCATAGTCTGGTATTCCGGTAGGTCTAGTTCTTGATGGACGATGTCTCTTCTCACTAGGACCGCTGTCCCTCTGTAAGCGGCCCCTTGAGAAGTGACCTCGTCCCTCCTATACAGATGGTAATTGGGCAGCTTTATGCGTGTACTCGGGTTAAGTTTCGTCTCTCCCAGCAAGATGACCTGTACGTCTTGTTGTTGGGCGACGGTGCAGAGTTCTTGTAGCTTCTGCTGGATTCCACTTGGATTCCAGTAGAGGAGGCGCAGGTTAGACTCCTCCATAGTGCCGAGCCAGGAGGTTCGCCAGCGCCTTCATGACTGCTGTGATGGGGTCGGTCCCGGCCCTGATGTCTGCCAGGACCTGGCTGCCGACTTCAATTGCAATGCCAACCAAACGTTGGATGGCGTCTGCAGTCTCGAAGCCGGCTGTTGGTGTTCTGCGTGTCTGTGCAGGAGTTGGCGCTGGTCTCGTGAGTTGGATTTGTGCTCTTTGCGTATGGGTAGAGCGCGCTCTATGTATAGAGCGGGCTCTATTTTCTGATAGAGCCCTTTCTGGCACTCTACCCATTCTGGTTTTCTTGACCTCCTTGGTAACCTGCGCCTGGGCTATCGTTACCGCTGGGGTTGGGGTAGAGGTAGCTGCCTGAGGAGGAGGCTGCACCTTCTTCTTCTTCTTCTTCCTCCCCCGCTTACTCCACTGGGTGGTTTGGCGCTCTGTGGCGTCATTAGCGGGGGGGTTGAAGAGTCGTCCCGGTGGTTGCCTTTGATGTAGTAGTGGTGGGCACCACCGATTCTGTGGGAGCCGTGACGGGTGGTGGGGGGGCAGGTTGCCTTCCCCTTCCACTGATTGTCGTCCACCCGTCTTCCTGGACCACGGCCCTGGGACGACTTTGGGGGATCCTCTTGGGCTCCTCTGGGAGTAGTCCCGGTAGAGTGATCCCCTGCTTCCTTGCAATCCTCCTCAGGACTGGGCAGCGGCGATCGTTGGCGGTATGGTTCTTGGCGCAGTTAGCGCATCGCGGTTCCTCATCTCTACCTCTTGGGCAGTTGCTGGCTATGTGGTCTCCGGCACAGCGAACACACTTCACTGGCCTGAAGCAATTCGTAGATGCGTGACCAAAGGCCTGGCAGCGGTGGCACTGTGAAGGGCCCGCTTTGAACCCGCGGCTCTTAGCGCCTCAATTCAATGCTAAGCGTGTGACTGAGGAGGTAGCCGTCTTGTTATATCAATATTTTAGTAATCTTCTTTCTTTTGAATCTTCAGCAATTTATGGCTGCGTTTGGCAGAAAAAAGCGCTAGGAAGCGCTTGTAAGCAAAATGACGAAAATAAACAGTTTTCGGCCAGGACACGTTTGCTAACTTCAGTAGCGCTGACACAATCCGCCATTTTGCTTATTTAATTTGTTTGTTTTGAAGTAGAGTTTAAAAGTTGTTTTGTGCAATATTAGTTTCAAGTAATATAATGACATGAATAAACATATACATGTTATTAAAAATTAATGATTGGTAATTTTTAATATGAATACTTTACAAACATATATTTAAATTAGGTTAGGTTCCCTGGTTAAAACTAACTTCGTGTCCTAGAGGAAAATAGCTGCTAACGATTTGACAGCGCTTGCCGCTTACGATCGCCATTTTGCTTACAAGCGCTTCCTAGCGCTTTTTTCTGCCAAACGCAGCCAATATGGTATAGTTAAATAAGTTGGTAAGAGAGGAAGTCACCCCACTTTATGGTTTTGGATAGATGGCTCGATCTCTTTACGCCATACAAAATATTCCAGCTGGCAATTCATGAAAAGTGTAAGTCATCTGGTATTGTCAATCTAACTGCAGAGTTTGACGATTCCTCCCCACAACAAACTCATAGAGAAAATTATATTCAAAATCACTGAACCTAAATTTCAAAGGCTGGTGATAAGGCAGCCCTACTAGAACGAGAGTACTGGCTCTGCGTTTACCATCTCAGCTGCTCAGTGTGGAAAGTATTAGAAAATCCTCAAGTGACAGCTGGTACTTTTGAAAAAGCCTATGTTTGACAGTAAAGCATGTGGCATAGCCCTAAGAGAATCCATGATCTCAATTCGCTGTGTCGTAAAAGTGAATTATCGGTTATGCTTATAAGATCTCTTGGCATCCTTTATTTTCTTTATGTTAAAAACATTACCCCCACACTAGGATTTTCTCCTGTATCACAGGACAGGACAGGACAAACATACAGACCAGGAATAATTATTCGTAAGCCATACATATACTTGTTTCATGCGCGATTCGAACTCGCGGCCTCCAGCGCTGCAACTCATTACTAAGCCACTGCGCTACAGTGCCGTCATCTGATAGATGGCTGAATAACCATGTAGACGTCAGACGACGTTAAATAGAAGCAGCAGCCGTGAACTCTTATAGGATGCTTATGATGGTGATGATGATGCTTAATGGCGAATTATAAAAGGCTGTTAACTTCTGTGAAGTATTGCTCATTTTGCTACAATTTTAAATAAAATAATATAATATCTAGTGTAACAAATAGAAACACAGATTGATTATTTAAAAAGATTTTAATGGCCTTCGGCCAAACAAATAATTATAAACTTAAAAAACAATCAAAATTTAAAGATTTGAAATAATGACAATCACTAGGTATTCTATTATACGCACCTGGGTGGGGCTGAGCAGTTGGCCGCCGCATGCCCGTAAAGTTGGCAGCGGTGGCACTGCGCCGGATAACCGCGCCTATGTGGAAACTCGATCTTTACTCTCGACAGGCCGCACACGGTGCGTATTTGTCGAAATGTCTCTTGCCTCCGGCACGTTGGACAGGATAGGAAGGGCATGCGGGTACCTCTTGCCCCTACTGCTGTGCATCTTGTGTACAGCCTCGACTGGGAAGCCCTGGGATTTAATGTCCTCCAGGATCTCCTCGTTGGCGAGTTCAAAAGGAACTCCCGAGAGGAGGGACAAAGGTACAACAATTTTTTTATCAGGGTTGGTATTCGATCTAAATTTAAATGTCGTTAGCACTTCTTGAGTAAACCCCGGGTCGGTCATTGATGATACTGTAGTGCTAGGTCAATGTCCTTGGTGCAGGCAAACATGTTCCAAAGGGTTTACGTACATAGCGATAGCCATTTAGTTAATTATTAAGTGTTAGGGCGAAACATCTTAACTCTGGGGAATATTTAGTTCTGGGCTTCTAGTCTTACTTTTAAGTAATTGTCTCTTTAAAAGTTCGCTTTCTTCAGGTCTTGTCTTTTCTAGGACCTGTTTGTTTTCTTTACTTATCAAAGATGTCTCTGTCAGCGAATCTAGTATTTCTTGCAATTTTGTTACTTTTTTCTTTATAAACCGTTACTGCGATTGAAGCCTTATTATGCCATTGTTTTTTATTTTGAGGCGTTTTTTTAGTTAAATTTTTCTTGGTGTATAGTCTATTCGCTTAGATAAAGTCGCTTTTGTGCCGCACCGCCTCGGCATGTACCGTAATTTGTCAAAGGCGCAACATTAACCCTTAGTTTACCCGGTGGTTTTTTAGTACATATTTTACCTCATGTGGTCTCAGGGACTCACTCAATATTTGTATCTCAATCTATAAAAATTTACTCTAAAATTGAAATGAAACGGTTTTGCAGTCTTATAATCAGCTTTATTGTTAAAATAACTCTTAAGCTATAATAACAAATGGTTTTTTACATTAAAAATCATAGCTTTTTTAAGAACTACTAACCAGAATCACGGAAATTCTTAGAAAAAATAACAAGGGTCAAGTTCTGATCTAAAAATCATAACCTTCTTGGTAAACTGTAAAGTTTTGAACATTACTATTTCGAATGGCATAAATCAAAAAAAAAATAACTTGTATCTTTGAATAAAAAGGAACGTGCAATGATTATTGATTTGCTTTCAAACAGATTTGATGAGATTGTAAACAGATTTTCTTTCTGTAGTTCAGACAAATTGGCTTCGAGCAGCTGTGATAAAGGTACACGGTCTTCTTACGTAAACGCCAGGGGCAGAGATGACAGTTTTTTCTTTCATTTCGGGCTATTTTTTGTTCCTAATTGGTTTCCATAGGCAGCAGAGCAATTTGAGTTATTTCCGAAAAGATAACGCGAAGCTGGCGGGGAAGTATTGAATTGTATAGCCTTGTCTTGAGATTGTTTTCCTTAAGTTGACTAGCTAATGCTTTCAAATAATCAAGGCGTGTCATTTCCGCAATACCACGACACACAACGAAGCTATACCAAGCTGTTATGTCCAAAATACGGAAGAAAATAGCCATAGGCCAGCGAAATGTACGACGGCTACAAGAATACACCGCGCATTATTGGTCAACTGCGTCAACTCCGGCGTACTCCTTTTGTAGCGTTATAATGTTCATTTATTTCCGGTTTTTGAGATTCGGGATTGACTGTATCATCGTAATGCATCGTTGAGTAAAGAATCAGAGCTTTTCGTTTCTTAGGAACATGACTAACTAATATGCAGTCTTTGGTAAAACGATGACTTTTCTGATCTGGTATTGTTCGGTAGAAAATCTGGCGGTATCATTGTCTTGTTTTTCTTTATAGTTCCCACTGTAGTCAAACCTCTCGATTTTACTTCCTTTTGTAATACTTTATTATAAAATCTAAACAAAAAATAAAAACCAGTTCGGCAGACAAACCCGACTGTTTAATAACAGCAGGGGCAAGCAAGGGCTCATAGCTGGGGTGGTAAAATAAAAAAAATGCAACCGACTTCAATATAATTAAAATGAGAACAACAGTCAATTAAATACGCATTATTAAGGATAACCCAAAAACTACTAGTCAGATCTTGATTAAATTTATATGTGTGGTCCACACGAGAAGTACCCCACCTTCAGATAAAAAAGAATCATCGAAATTGGTTTACCCAGATAAAAGTTCAGAGGTAACACAAAAGAAATAAACAATTGAATTGAATACCATCACTTTTTTGAAGTCGGTAAAAAGTGGGAAACACTAGTATTATGATTTTTTTTATTTGGACCAAACCCTTCAAGGTGCTACAGATATAGCATGCCACTAAACGCATAGAATTACTTAACCATTCACAAGTCCACTGACAAACATTGCCTCTCCCTCTAGGAATGCCACAAAACATGGTCATCACTCCATCCAGGTCAGACGCGCGGAGCCCCGAGTTGACCTCGGTGTTATAAACACGTAGAAAAACGACTGTTTTATTTTTAAAGCTCTCCCAGTTAAAGTACGCCACATTTTGCTTATCAATATGAGGTTGCTACTCGAAACCTTTTGTTCCCATTGGTTGTCGTTAATTCGAGCTTCCATTTCTAAGGGTGGTCTATTGCTACGTCAGCTTAACTAATATTGGGCTTAATTCGTAGTAAATGAAGATATTAAAAATGCATTTTTTGTTTCAGTTGAAGTCTATTGAAGATTTGTTAATAAAGAAAACTCTGGAAGCCAAGAAAAGAATAGAAGATAAAATTCGTAACCGTAACGAAATATATTAAAATGGTTAAGTTTTAAAGTTTTGTATACTAGTGATATTGCTTGCTGTAATCGCACAATCAAAGTCAAGAGTGGCGATTATACTACTATATTATTATGGACTGATGAAAAAAGTGATATTGTATTGAGTAGATAATGCTTGATTAAGTAAAAGAAAATACAAAAAAATATGTATGTCTGTGAAATTATTGTCATTAAGAAAAAAGGCTAATTTAAATTTTTAAATGTAGTTATGCAATATGTAGCAAAACCGAGTTGTTCCCGTTAAAATTTTATTTGCCAATTGTATGTGGTTTTATTACCTCTAACTGATACGCGATAAGATAAAGTGGAGTCTGACAATACTCTTACTTCCCGGCCTCTTTAAGAGGAGTATTACAAAAAAAAAAAAACGCGAAATTACAGGGGTTTCTCGTTGAAATAGTATGTTTTTCGTTCGTTGCTTGAATTAACAATTACTTGGTAAAAATAGTTCCTTTCCTCTACCCACAGATTACCTCCTAATAGATTCCGCATACAGGGCCACAAACGCGCGCAATTCATACTTGCTGTAGCTAGCATATGAAGTGACGCTAAGAATCACGATATCATTGTCGACCAAGTTTGTGACCCGTAGGCACGTCCGAGTAAAATTTAAAAATAATTTTTGTATCCAAAATACATTACAAATGGCTTCCTGTGCAGTGAAATGGTGTGGCAAGTCAGCTAAGACATCCAGTTATCAAAAAGATGGCATAATATTTCATCGGTAAGTAAATTTTATTCTTATCACGTTAACACATTTCAAATACACCGGAGTTCAACTTACACTGGATATTAAATGTTGCAAAGTGATATCATTTGAGCACCCGTTGATGTCTTTTTAATATGTCCCTTTCACTCATTACGTAAATTAAAATAGTTGTCTTTGTCTAACGACAGCACGTGTATCGATAGTGTTGTGATTTTATAAGTCGATATTTGTTTGGTCATCGTTTACTTTTCTTTTGTAGTCATTATTTTATACAAATAGTGGCGTATAATTGTGGTACCTATATGTTATAGGTTTCCTAAATACCCCGAAAGGAAAAGATGTGGATCGACGCTACATGTCGAGGGCACCAATGGTTGCCCACCAAAAATAGTGTGCTATGCTCAAGACACTTCACAGAAGACAATCTTCATATTATGAAAAGTCGTAGAAGGCTTGTGGATTCCGCTATACTATCTCCATACTTGCCAGTTTTAGTATGGAATTTTACATTTAAAAAAAAGTATAATACCAATGGTGAAAATTACACAATAAGTAATAGCATTAAGTGGTTAGTGGTGATATTCTAATATTTAATGAATTTACTGTTACTGTGAATTGAATGTTACACGTCGAAATTAAACTATTTTTAACGGATTTATAAACCGTTTATTTAAAAACCATAAAACAAGTGAAAGTTATAGTGTGATTAATGTTATTCTAGTGTTGCATGAACTTCAGTAATATCCTATTATTATTATTATTAAGTACATCCAAGTTTGAAACACGTACCGTATGGTTCTTTAATTAATAATACTACTTTTAGGTGCAACACTAAGCAAAAATACTGTTACCACCGTAAAGGACATATCGGACCACACACAAAGGATTCGCGCCATTTCGTTAGTGAGATAAAAGACATACATCTCGCTGACAATGAAACTATGGTCAGTTTTGGTGGTCAGTCACTATTCACATGCCTACTTATTGAAGACTGCTTCTCAATTGTAACTAGGAAGCTACAAGATAACAACATGCCTGCAGAATATGCAGTATTACTCAAACACTGCTTCACATCTGACTATCTATTGTAGAAGGAAGAGTTCTACAAGCTAGTTGATGGTGTAGCGATGGGCTCACCTGTATTTCCTATAGTCGCCGACATATATCATGGAGGATTTTGAGGAGAAACCCTTCTTACTGCTCCTATAAATCCAAGATTCTACAAGCGGTACGTAGACGACACTTTCAAAATTTTACCGTCTGACAAAGCAACTGCAGTTTTAGACCACCTTAACTCCATAAGCTACAAAATACAAATCACGATGGAGTTAGAAGCAAATAATACTTTAGCTTTCCTAGATCGTCCGAAATCCTGATAACACTATTGGTCATACTATGTATAGAAAAAAGGCCTATACCAACCGATATTTAAATGGTGAATCTCACCATCATTCTTCGTAGTTTGCTACTGTGGGTAAATATTTGTTTCAGAGATCACAGGGGATCTGTGACTGAATATATCTGGCTGCCGAGCTTCAGCATGTCAATCAAGTATTGCAAGACAAGCTTTGGGTCACAAGCCTACGTCACAGCGACCGAGTGAAGCCGGCCACAGTCGGTGGATGGGTGCTGCCATCTGCTTGGCATCCTATAATTAACAAAATCTATCCAAAACCAAGCATACCACTGCAAGACTTCATGATACTGTAAGCTGGTTTTATGTAGATCGGGACCAAAAATCTATATTCAAAAAGTGAAGATAGCCGGACTAACTATGATATTGAGATGTCAAACATTTAAGTCCCCCCCCGTGACAATTAATTAAACGCGATAAAATCCATATAATTATATAGTTGTATTTAATGTGTAGTGTTCGCGTAAATTTAAGAAATCATTAGATTACATGTACAATAATATATATATATATATATATATATATATATATATATAAATTCTTTTATTTATATACACTGTTTTATTTTTTAATAAATCAAATAAAAATTGATCAATTCATTTATTTATCAATAATCAATAAATCCCAAATTTATCGATCAACGTCCCAGCCTGTCCCATCACTATGGTTCGGAGCATTCGAAGTTCACCCTTGAATTTTCCAATCACAGCGCATTTGACACGTCCCCCGCAACCCGAAATTTGGTGAAATCGAAACAGAACAAATATTCCATGATGCGGTATCTATTATGAGGTAATCTGTGCCTCTACCACATTAAGCTCAAAGCCAATTTAGATAACTTATTTATTTATTTAGTAATAATCATTCTCCAGATGCATGTTTAGGCCAAAACTCTGGGAGGCATGATTTGGGAGCTCTAATTTGTAGATTCTATTGAATGTCGACCATTAAAAATATTTTTATCTTTTAAATATCTTATACTTTAATAATGATAAAATACATTTTCGTTATATTTATTTCACGTAAGGAAAAAAAAAACATCGACATAATTCAGTTAACGACCGAAAAAGCTTCAATACAAGCCCCAATATAATTCTCCGAAGTTCTACATAATTTTGATGTTAAATTTATACCATAATAATCATCAACATATGCTTTAACTATACTATGATTTTTACTTGTTAAATCGGTACTATTATTTTTAATTAAATAAATAAAAGTACCATATATTTCTCTACTGAATTCACTACCGCGTGAGCGCTTGTCGAGTTTAAGCCTGTGTTTTTTATAGGAGGGGCAAACGATCATACCACAAATTATAAAGTTGTATGTACAAGACAGATAGGACAGTACGTCGCCGTAGCGAGTTTGGAGGGCAAGCTTTTTCCCGCTAGATGGCTACCTTGTTAGTGTTGGGGTGTATAGATTATCCATGATATCGATAGATTTTGCAGCGATAGGGATGTGAATTGAGTTTATCGATTTCTTTTATTTTCATTATTCTTTATTAGTTATATTAATAAGGGAAAGGAATTAAAAAAAAAACATATTTGCAAGTTTCATTTTTTATATTTTCTTTGTTTTAACCATTTTATATGCGCTATTTTTTGAATATATGGTGCATCGTTAAAATTAATTACACAATGCGATCCATTCAATATTCTGTTTATTGTTCGGCACCAGTGAAATATTTGGATTTCCCAAGAAGTAAAATTTTTTTTTTTGATTTTGTCATGGTGCTCTTGGCAGCCTATCCATTCCAAATTATTTTGAGTAATAAATTTTTCGGATATATTTTTAATAATATTTCCTTTGTGGCAAGTATTATTTAATACCACATTACTTAAATCAACTAATTTTGAAAATACTACAATAAATCTTGTACTAGGGTACATAAGATTTTTCCCTTTAAGGTGCTTTCGTTCTCTGTGTCTAATTAAATCATGGACACTAAGCTGCTGATCCTCATTATTTAAAAATGTTTTTTTTGCAATTTTTACATTTATTTTGACACAGTTTTCTTATAATATATCCTGAAGTGTAACTCCTCGCATTTACATTTATTTTTTCTTCAAATATGGAGGAGACCATATTTCCTGATAAATTTACTTCAGATGAACAACTAAGGTTTCTATTATCATTACTATCGGGAACTGGTTGTTCATCTGAAGCAAATTCCTCATTCAATAAAGTTATGTTTAATATGGTCTCCCCCATATCATCTTCACAATTAAAATTTTTTGTGTGGATGGCCAGCATGTCCGTCATTAATAATGACTTAAAAGAGTTTCGGAACGAAAATGTATCGGGGTTGGTATATCTATAATTATATGCTCTTATTTTGCCAAAGAAATTTTCAAGGGGGTCTTGATTTAGGTTTCTCGTGTAAAAGAAACTGACCCCCCTCCGATTGCATTATTTCACTTACTCTTATTAGGCTTTCTAGTGTTGTAACCCAATTGTTTAATGTTGGTACATTTTTTATTGTAGCTTTTTCTAAAGAATTTTTTGGAATGAAATGCATTTTTTTTAAACTTCTTAATGGCTTCAATCCAAAATGCTTTGTGGGCACTATTCAGTTTGACTGGACCTCGTATTTTTCCTGGAGCCCTACCAGACCTCGAACCATTGCAACTGTCGAACAATTGGTCAAAGAAAGCAACTGCTGCAGCTGTATTTTTTGTTGTTTCACTGATTTGTGTTCCGTCATGTCGCTGAGCTGGAACAAAAAACATGAAATTAGAATTACTTTTACATGATGTATTTTTACTTACATGTAACAGGCATTCTTTACTCATGTTTATTACAAAATAAATTTTTATGAAATTAATAATAACTAAACAAGAAAAATCAATTTACATTTTATTTAAATCTTTCCAACTCCAAATGAACATTAAACCCCAAAGTTCATCTTTAGAGACAGTTGAGTTATTTAAATTGCCACAAACACACATTCATAGACTGCAAATCTCACAGAGAAGAAGTAAAAACTAAACTATCAAAAGTTATATGATAAACAATATGATGGGCATTGATGGGATCATACTGTAGCCCAAACAGCTTGATGGATTTTAACATTTGGGTATCATCAGATTTGTCTTAGTTGTGGATGTGACATAGGAAATTAAAAAAGGACATAAAGTTAGCCTTACGCATACACAATCACAAACACAATATTCCATTAATCGCTTTTTACATGGTAGCCCATAATGTTATACATTGACCAAAGTATAAGAAACTCACAATTTCAAGGATTGTCTACAAAAAATATATCAGCATCAAGCATAAAAATAATAAAATAATTTGTAAATACCTACTAATATAATAAGGCCTGCTGGACACTTATTATTTTTATGAATTACAACTTATCTATCCACTTACTATCAGATGAGCTGTGCACTTGTTTGTCAATAATTAAAAACATATTCATAGATTAAATAATCATCCAGCAAATGGCCATCAATTAAGATCATTTATTAATTTATCGTAGCAGAGTACATTTCATCAAAAGACAACTTTAAGATCCATAATATGTAATTTCTTGGTACAAATAAACACACAGAAAAGCAAAACTATTTAATAAAAAACTGAAACCTTTCTCCTTCAAAAATGTTTCTATTCTGTGGGTGAATATTAAGTTTGTTGACATTATGATTGTATTAAATTAAAATTTTACATTATGACATTTGTTTTATGGAATGATAGAAAATATTAATCTAAATTTAGTTATATTTATTAATATATTTTAATCTAGTAATATTTGAGAATCCCATTGACATTATTTTATTAAGTTAAGTAGAACTTTACTCTGTGACATTTTAATTTTTTTTTTATTTAACTATATTATATTTAAATAGTTGTACAAAGAATTTGTTTTCTACT
Source organism: Parnassius apollo (assembly GCA_907164705.1). Taxonomy (NCBI): domain Eukaryota; kingdom Metazoa; phylum Arthropoda; class Insecta; order Lepidoptera; family Papilionidae; genus Parnassius; species Parnassius apollo. The sequence continues at coordinate 839,799 of CAJQZP010000795.1, read as the reverse complement.
TATATCTTGTCTAATACAATTCCCTTAAGTTTAGAATGCCTGATAAAGTCCATTTAGTTGTAAGTACATAATATAACTATCCTAAAACCTTTACACCAATAGCAAATAAAGTATTTGATTTGTTTAAAGGATGAAATTCTTGATGCAACTCTAGCATATAGAAAACTAGAAAACCACCTTTTTTACCTTTTATACGTGGTAGAGCCATGCTGCAGCTATATTTCTGGTATAGTTGTAACACGAATGGGTCGGCTCGACTGGGGAAGAACACAGAATACCAGCGTAAAATAGCAGCTTAATGCTGCTGTGTTTCGTATGGTGAGTGTAGTGAACCTGAGACCCTTCTTACTGGAAACAAGCCATTCCATCTTAGTCCTCACGAGTGACAACACATCTGCATTTTGATTCGTAATCGAGGATAAATGTAGATGTCTATGGGCCACAGAAACCACTTACCATCAGGTGGACTGTGTGTGATGAACTCGCCAAAAACACTTTAATAGACTACCATAGTTAAAATATGAATAGTTATCCTTATTGAAAAAATAGGCAGTAGTTAACTTACAAAAAGTTGCTGTATACTGCATTGTGGCAGCTACACATTCACTGAAGACTTGAGTGCAGTTCTTAACTTTCATCTTCTTTATTTTTTCTGGTATAACATGCTCATCTGACAATTTTGGGAGCATTCGTATATTTCCCAATTTACAGTCATAGTTGTAAACATCTACAATGTCTTCCCATTTTGTTAATTTTTCCTCAAAAATTAAATTCTTATTCAACATGTTGTTGCGTAGGCCTTTTATTAAGTGTGGAGGATCATAGATCACACTTAAGTTACTTCCCCCAATTAGGATACTACCATCTATAAAAAAATATTTCATTACAATGATGGGATATTATTTTTACAAGGTTTATAATTTTAGAGAGAGAAAAATAGGTGAAGTGCTCAACTCGAAGACTTTATAGGAGTTGTGCATTTTAGCTTCCACTCATTAAAATGTTTTCAGAACCTTTGGTCTCAAAACCAAAACCTTCAGTGCTCAAAAGTTTAATTTAACCCATTTTAAAGTAGGAATCGACATAATACTAGGTACATTATTATATGTGGTAGAGCCATGCTGCAGTTATATTAGTAGTATAGTTGTAGCACGAATGGGTTGGCTCGACCGGGGAAGGACCACGCTCTCACAAAATACCAGCGTAAAATAGCAGCTTAACACTGCTGTGTTTCGTATGGTGAGTGTAGAGAACCGGAGACCCTTTTTACTGGAAAAGAGGCATTCCATCTTAGTCCTCACGGGTGACAACGCATCTGCATTTTGATTCACAAATAAGGATAAATGTAGATGTCTATGGGCCACAGTAGCCACTTACCTTCAGGTGGACTGTGTGCTCGTTTGTCACCCTATCCTAAAAAAAAAATATATTATATGTATTTAATATTATTTTTTAAGCTTACCAAATTTTATATTATTTTGAAAACAGTGTCTCTTAGTCTCTTCTTGAAGATCTTTAAGAGCACGCTGTGATGTAGCTCCCTGGTCACAAATGAAGGCTAAAGGCTTTAATCCAGATTCGATTACTATCTTAACCATATCCTTTAAAATATGTTTCAAAGTAGCTGCTGGTGTAATTCCTTGGCAAAAATAGTAAGCGACTGGTTGTCGCCATGATGCACAAATACCTCTGAGCATCACTACCAAAGCATGGTCAACAAATTTTGGGGGCCCATCTGCTTTTACAAACCCCTCAATTTCATCATTGCTTGCAACAAAATTCAAATGTGCAGATAACTGAACTTCATCAAAAACAATGCTGCACAGTTTTTTTGCATTACTCAATGTTTTGATTTTTTGTTTTAAAATTGCAAAAAAGTTTTCATTTATACCTTCTCCAAATTTAATATTTTGTAAAACTCTATTCAGAGTTCTTTTGGTTGGTAAAGAGAATAATTTTTGTAGAAGGGAATACCCCTTAGGGCTCTGTTTATACAGCGCAATGCTCATTAATTTTTATCAATATTATACCTTCTTCCTTTTGAAGCTTTACCAGCAAACCTCAGCTGCAATGCTATAAACTGTTTTGGGAAGAAATCTAACTTTCTATTAATTTTCTAAAACTTTTGGTATTTCTAAGAATTTCTGCATGAGCAATGTTTTGTTTGTTATCTTCATTACTTGTAAACAATCTCTTTCTTTTAATCATATCTTTACACTTAAAGTACAACCTTCGACATCTTGGAGTTATGTTGTTAATATTGGTTACAAGTCGAGGTCTACTTTTTACAAGCTTAATACATTTGTTTTTATCACCTGGAAAAAAATATGTATGAGTGATATTGTAATCAGTATTACAAATGGTTCATATAAAATAAATATTTTTATTTAACTGTTGGCATTGTTCTAACTTTTGACTATAAAAAAGTACACATGTATGTAAAAACATTAACACTAGGAAACTACATGTTAAATTACAATTAATATGACTCTTATTTTACAATCTGGTATAAAGAAAGATCACTATGATGCTCAGGTATTTTGTGATCATAGTGGAAAATAAAGTATGAAATTATGTATAAACATTTAACATTACATTAATTTAAAATAAACTTACTGTGTTGAATTGTCGATGGCTTTCGTGAAATGGGGACATCATAACTTTGCTGAGAAGTTGATGGCTTTGACAACATGGTGATGTCATCTGACACAGAAGTCTCTCCAGTATTTTCTCTTTTACTATTTTGTGAATCATCTAAATTAACTGCAATTAAAATAATTACTTTATAACTTTATTTTTATTTTTAATTGTATACCAAAATACAGGAAAATGAGTAGAGTTCAATCTAAAGTATAATATGAACAACAAGCGTTCTTGTCACTCTGAAAGTGATCTCTCCCAGACGACCTTTGCATAGAGGACTGATGCAAAAAATAGTTAAAATCTTTAAACTTTTTAAATTTTTTAAGAAAAAAAAATCCAGGGGAGTGTACAAAAATGGATGAAAATATATATAAAACCAAGTGATATACACACCACCTAATTAAATACTAATCACTTTTATACAGTAGGTTATGCTGATGACCTGACTATACTGGTCTCGGGAAAGACAGCTAGCATAGTGTGCGACCTGACCCAAGCGGCTCTCCGTATAGTGGAGAGATGGTGCAGGGAATACGACTTAACCGTCAACCCAAATAAAACGGTTTTAGTAATGTTCACACAAAAACGGATGCTGAGTAACTATCATCTTCCAAGTCTTTTCAGCACAAAACTCCAGCTATCCTCTGAGGTAAAATATTTAGGTCTTACCTTGGACAGCAAACTTAACTGGAATAAAAACATAGAAAACAAAATCAACAAAGCTAGTATAACTTTCTGGCAATGCAGAAACATGATTGGCAAAAGATGGGGACTGACGCCAAAAATCATACTGTGGCTTTACAAAACTGTAATCCGGCCCATGATCACATACGGCGCTCTGGTATGGTGGACCAAGACCAATGAAGCCACCACAATTAAGAAGCTTCAGCGCTACCAGAGACTGGCATGTATGGCTGCCACAGGCTGCATAAGAACTACGCCAACAGCAGCCTTGGAAGCGATGCTGGAGCTAACTCCGCTTCATCTACATATACAACAAGAAGCGACTTTAGCTGCCATCAGACTCAAGACCCTAAATCTTTGGAGTTGGTTCTAAAACAAAGGAAGGTGTAGGTTCTGGAGCCTTCTCTGAAGACCTCGATATTCACATATGCACACCGCTGGGTACCTATAACACGGTCTTTCAGGCGGAATGTATGGGTATCATTCAAGCGGCCATAGCAATAGATGCTAGGAAGGTTAATGACTTCCCCATCAGAATACTGACCGACAGTAGGGCGGTACTACAAGCTCTGAGTTGCAATGGGGTGAACTCGGGACTAATATATGAATGCCATCAACGATTAAATGAGGTATGTAAAAACAACAATGTGACTCTACAATGGATAAAGGGACACAGTGGATCCAGAGGCAACGATGCAGCGGACGAACTGGCCAGAAGAGGATCGGCTCTGGCCACTATAGGGCCGGAACCAATCATACCAATCCCCTTTGGTAACGTTCGTTCAATGGTACGTAGACACTTCACTAATCAACACGCTCAGCTTTGGAAAAATCTAATAGACTGTAGACAAGCTAGGGAGGCCCTACCTGTAATAAACAGTCGCTTAACCAAAGTTCTAATGAGACTGAACAAGCCGCAGATCAGGATAGTAACTAGTGCTATCACAGGACATGGCACCTTTAACAAACATTTATTTACTATAGGTGTTACAGATAGTCCCCTGTGCAGGGCATGTATGGGGGAGGAAGAAACGGCGGCCCACGTGCTACTGAAATGTCCGGAGGTCGCTACGTACAGGGCTAAACATCTCGGCACGCCGGGATCACTCCCCGAAGTTGCATGCAACATCAAGGGACTGTTGAGCTTCTTCGGGGGAGATCTCATGGCTCGAATAATCACATTATTCCTGCCCACACGCAAAATACGCGCAGAGACGTGGAGTTGCGGAAAACAGCCCGTTGCAAACTAAACTAAACTATACACACCACCTTATTGTACAACAGCCGCTGTATTAATCCAGGTGGAAAAAACATCTTGCACCTGAATGTGCTATGTGTGTTCCTAATATTAATATTATACTTATTAAATATAGCAATTTATAATAAAAATAATATATCATCATTAGAACTCTCTATAGATCATTAAGTGACCTTGAGCTAATGTGCCCAGCGATGAAGGACCACATCTCAGATCCATATGTTATCAATGGCATTATGCACTGGTTGTATAATCTCGTTTTCAAGTTTTGAGGTATATATGACAAGATGTGTCAATCTTCACACGCTGCCCAGCTGAGTTGGATCTGTTGATTGATGTCTAGGTTAAAGTTGGACTTACTTAATCGGACAATTTGTTCAAGGTAAACATATGTGTGATGTGTACATAATATATATCAAGCTAATATTAAAAAAAATATTTACCCAGCATGTATTCTTTACTATATTTTGGCTTTTTAATTATTTCAGGAGCTGCTTCTTCCATACCTTGCCTTCTTTTACAGTAAGTATGATCATAATAGTCAGTGATGGATTGACCTGAAATAAATATCACTTTAGCTATTTTGTAATATAAGATAGCTTTTAAAACAGTGATTATAAAACCAAAAAAAAATTTTGCATAAGAACATGCAATATACATATTTAGTATCATATTTTCTTCAAACTCTACTCTCATGGTTAATATTGCATTGATAAATAATTTAAACCACTGCCTCGGGTATAATTCAGTCTTTATCAAATATATTTCTAAATTTGGCTCTAAATGGGAAAGATATTTTCGTACTTACTGGATACTCCACAAGCTATTTCTTCTTCAGTCAGTAGAGTAGGATAACCGTGGTATTTCCTCGTGAAGCCATCAAGATATTGATGTTCGAAATGCCTGATACAAATCTTCTTTTTGGCTAATTGTTTCGATGACAGTTCAAGAAGTTTAGGGCTATGAGGAGCGACATAAGAAAGCCAAAGGCTTTGCATGTTTTTGTCTCGAGGAAAGTAAAACATTACTATATCCTTGGCAAGACAAGAGTTGACACAACACACGGTAATATGCATTATTTAACCCTACGGCACTAGTAGATAATAACACCAAAAAATATGAGTTCTATCTCTAAAATGAGTCCTGTCTCTTATAAGTCACTGAATCAACAGCACCACAAAGATTCGACGAGATAACGGAGGAACTGAAGCTCAACTCAACGTTGCTAGTGAATTTGTAGAGCAGTAACCAAAAAAATACAGAAACGTGTACGAGTCTTACGAATCGACAGCGATTTGTAAAAAAAGATTGCTACTTTCAAGTGTCAACATTTAACTATGACATTTGTCAAAATAGGAAGTCTGTGGCGCCACCAAGTGTTGATTTAAACGGGCTACACACGAGACGATATCGGTGGCGATCTAGGGTGGAAAGAAATCGGGGCTTTTATCGGGGCAGACCCTACACACGGGCCTGCCTAGCAGTACGCGTTCGGACTTGGAGCGGAACACATATGCGGTAGAGTTCTTCAAAATAGCTTCAACTCTCTTAAAACACCAATGTATTGGTTTGGCATTAGCCCTCTCGGTAAATTTATTCGAAAATAGAAAAAGAGGAGTTGCTGGGTGAAAAAATGGCTCCAAAAAAAATGAAAATTAAGCCACATAAACGTACTAAATGGCCTGTAATCCAAGGACGTGATTAATTTTCTCCGGACGGATGGATGAAGACAGTTTTTATAACCTTCTAGAAATGATTTCGCCACTTATATAAAAACGTCAATTTCTCCTACCTATGCTATTTGGTTATTTCTTCTCTTTGTTCATTTCTGCTTTGATCAAAATCTGGTTATGTATACACACAACAAACAAGGAAATAAAATACTTTTGTATAATAATATGTATACTTTTTTTTTTAATGTAATCTTTATTTATGGAGTAAAACTATCAGAAAATAAAATAGCTTATATCTTTTTTTAAACATAAATAAACCTTTAATTTCGGACATACTCCCTTTTATATAACTTGTTTGTTGATGTGGAGATGGTGAAGGAGTAGAAGTTAGTTGTTGATAAGATGATGAAGGCACGTAAGAGATCGAAGTGTGGTCTTGTGGAGTTGTAAGAGATATGAGTGCGGTCTTGTGTTGATAGCGTTGGAATAGGAGTTAGTTGTTGAGGAGAGGCTTTATCTTCTCCTTACTTACATCATACACTCTACTTTACGAACGGCAATAAAAAAATTAGTTTAGTAGGCATTCTTGACCATGTCACTTCGCAGGGTCACAGGCTAGGGTGGATATGATTTGAATTTCGATAAAATTTCAATTAATTTATATATTTTTGTTCACTTTTTTTTTGGTTTTTTGTAAAATATCAGTGCCATAGGCTTCTACTCCGTTTATATGATTAAAATGTAAAAATTTTGTTATATAAAAAAGGTCATTCAGTATCACTGTTTTGTTAACTTCCTTTCGCGAGGGTTGCCGGCAGCGGCTGCCTAAAGAAATCGGGCCGATGCGCCTACACACACTCAGTAAGGAGGGGTCGGTGCCCCGATCTAGGAAGCATCGGCTGATCTAGGAAGCATTTTTGCTCCTGCCAGCCGATTAAGGAGGCGATATCGGCCACGACTTAGGATGGCCCTACATACGACACGATTTAGAGGCAATCTAGGAGGCATCCCCACTACTCCACCCTAGATCGCCACCGATATCGTGTCGTATGTAGCCCGCTTTAAGAGTGCCCTCCAAACTCATAAGTTTTAAAAAAATGTTCTAGCTGTCAACGCCGTGGATCATACGGCTCACCTGATGGTAAGTGATTACCGCCGCCCATGAACAACTGCTACACCAGGGGACTTGCAGATGCGTTGCCGGCCTTTTAAAAAGGAGTAGGCTTTTCTTGAAGGCTTTTTCTGTGTCAGTTTATTTAAAGCACACCGTCTCGTTTCGACCGTAGTGTTGGTCGATTGCCGTTATAGGCGCTGCTATTTTGGCCTGTGTTCCGAAATAGAACTCAACTACGATCGCAGTTTTTGATCGTTGGAAGTATTTACTTTATACAGTAAAAGTACTAAAAAACTACAAAGACGACAAATTTTGGATTTTGGATATTACTCCAATTTAAAAGCAAATTAACTCAAGTTACTAGCGTTTTATAAAAAGTGTGTACTTGTTGAAATTATTAACTGGAGATAAGCTCGGTCTATGCCGTTGCGGAAAATATTTTGTAATAAAAAATATGGTAATTGACTGTAAGTACCGATAAAAGAATATTAGTTACAATTGGTTATTTTATTTATTAAAACACGTTGCAACCGTACTATTTATTCATTTATACCACTATGCTACCGTTAGTAGATATGTTCGATTATTAACCAACATCGATTAACAATCGATTACTGTGAAACAGTTAAAATATTTATGTGTAAGTAATTATTTTAACGTAGTGTAGGGCGACCCCCCACTAGATGGAGTGACGACCTGGTAAGACATGCAGGAAGTCCATGGATGCAGGTGGCTCAGGACCGTGCTTTGTGCCATACCTTGGGGGAGGCCTATGTTCAGCAGTGACTTGTGAAGGGTTGTAATGATGATGATGAATTATTTCAACACTAAGGTTCATAAATAATGAAAAATATGTGAAATGGATTATAATAAATTAATTAGATAACATTAAAATGACACACCAAAAATTTTCCATCCTCTGAACTCCATCCTAACAAAACTTGTACAATGAAAGATCAAGGTCGTTTAGTCGCTATACTCACAGTATCAAAGTGCGAGCGAGTGAATAGATAGTATGAAATAAAGTATTGCTCGCGTAAGTCGTCGTATAAATCTACAAAGAAGACGAATTTTGGATTTTGAATATGTTACCCAAGATACAAGCGTTTTATTAAATAAAAAAGTGTGTACTGCTTGAAATTATTGCCTCGAGATAAGCTCGGTCAATTCCATTGCGGCAAATATTTTTATAATAAAAATATGGTAATTGACTGTAAGTACCGATTAAAAAATATTATTTACAGTTGGTTATTTTATTTATTAAAACAGGTTGCAACCGTACTATTTATCTATTTATACCACTATGCTACCGTTAGTAGATATAATCGATTATTAACCAACATCAGTTCACAATCGATTACTGTGAAATAAAATATTTATGTGTACTTATTTCAATACTAAGGTTCATAAATAATGAAAAATATATCAAACAGATTATAATAAATTAATTAGATAACATAAAAATGACACCAAAAATTTTCCGTCCTCAACTCCATCATAACAAAACTTGTATAATGAAAGATCAAGATCGTTTAGTCGCTATACTCACAGTATCATAGTGCGAGCGAGTGAATAGATAATATGAAATAAAGTATCGCTCGCGTAGGTCGTGGTCCGCTCGGAGCGTTAAATACCTAAATTCGCGTAACGCCGAAATGTAAAGAGGGTTTTTAACAGATGGTCTCTTGACCGTAACGCACAACGCTGCGGTATGCGGCTGAAACGCAGCATCACAACGCAGCGTTTAGCATCTCTGCGGAGAAGTGGTCAGTTAGTTTTGCCGCAGTTTAAAAGCAGAAGTGTCAACATGAACAATATTTTTGAAATTTGTGCTTTACTTGAGAAGGAGGACGAAGAAGAATTTCTACTGCTTCAGAAAAGACAAAAAAGCATTAATTCTATTAAATTATCTTCAAACAAATCCATTGTCAACCAGTATAACGCACACCGCAGCGTCGCAACGAGAATGACGCCGCGCATTGCGGAATACCCGCTCCCCACTTCACCGCGCTTGCCCATCGCCGCTGACGCATACTGCGACGGAATAAGAGACCATTTTAGACCTTTTTTCGTACGATTATGTGTCCGGAAGCGTTGTGCGTTACGATCCATAGAATAAAACTTTATACGTGGTGATGGTGATGATGATGCAAGGTCTGGTGTTGGTGGCGAGTCAAACTGTCCGATGATCCGATGGTGCAAGGGCTTGTGAAGTGGGCTCACACTCGAAAGTGGAGGCTTATCGTCGACTACAAATCCAACTGTGTGGATTTAGGCACATACAGCCAAGACTTTGGTTTAAAATGGATTTTGATTCGTAAAATTGATGCGATTTTGTGAATTAGGTGTCTACGCGTGTGAACTATTAGAGAAAACGACGAAACAAGTGCTTTGAATCTTGATTTAACCGTCGACAGCTGGCACCTTATCCAAGGACCGCGGTGATGAACGCTGAGGTTTACGGAGCCAAGAATAAGTATTGGGCGGGAATTCTGTATTGCGACGCGCCTAACACCTGAGAATCCCAGTACTTTAACTGTTCTCAGGATATCCTACTTCTGACACCAAAATTGTTAGGATGGCTCGCCTTGAATGCTTTTAAAAATACGCTTTTTCTGCTACAAAACTAATTTAAGTTCGGAATTTTATAAGTTATAAGAAAGTTGTGTACTGAACAAAGGTAGACATTGTGCATGAATTATATGGAAAATCACTTTTATATACTTTACACAATGCTTAAAATATCAATTACTACTCACTTATACATTTGGTCTGTATCAATTCAACGTAGATCTTATAAAACATGAATAAGTGCGTCTCGTTGCTACGACTTTATATTTATAAACTCAACTTCTTAGATGAACTTTAACACTAATTGTAACTACTTTAACTTCGTGTTGGCAAACTTTATATGTCAACGAAGTATTATATTCTTCAGATTACCTCAGAATAGATATTTGTCAGGTTTCCTCAGAATGTTTTCCTTTAGCGCCGAGCACGTATTAAACGAGCACTATACGACTTAATCACCGTCGTAGCCGGGTTGCTCACATTCTGTAATATTTACGTCGAGTATCTACTAAGCCCCTGGGTTATAACGGCACAGTATGCATTCAAGCGGCGCGGCGGAATTTATCTTTCTGTAACGCTCTGAAACTGGAGGAGGACAGATTTGGGGTGTATATTATACAGTACGTGAGTTTTTTTTACTATTGCAAGTCGTGGCTTGACTGCTATCCTACATAATGGCACAGTAACTACATATTACTAACAGTCGGTCGTTAAAGGCGTCTAGATGGGGCAATCGTGCGCTGCGGTGCGGGGTGAGACGCGGGCTGAACGCTCCCGACCGGCTGTTAGTCGTTCTATTTAATTTTTAATATTTATTTACCTGTAGACTGGAGTAATATTAAAACGAGAAAAATGTGAAACCATCAGATATATATTACAATAACAGTAAATAAAAATAAACAGTAATATGCTCCGTCAGATTCTGAAGCAACAGCCATGCTCACGTCCTACGCATACATGCTCGTTAGATCTTAATTCGGCCCTTCTTCAATATATCACCAATTTGGTCGATAAATTTTTTGTCTAGGGACGCCCTTGCTGACTTTGCCACTCCTGCGACATGATTTTTCTTCACTTTTTCCTCATTAATTCTTTCAACAGTAAGGGTAAGATTGACAAACGAGCACACAGTCCACTTTATGGTAAGTGGATGCTGAGGTCTATAGACATCTACATTGATCCTCAATTAAATTTTAAAATGCTGATGCGTTGTCACCCCTGAGGAATAATATGGAATGCCTCGTTTCCAGTAAAAAGGGTCTCCGGTTCTCTACACTCACCATATGAAACACAGCAACATCAAAGCATTCCTTTCTTAATTCTAGTCACAATACCTTATTTATTTGTTTTTTTTTTTGTTAGTATAAGGGTGACGAACGAGCGTATAGTCCACTGATGGTAAGTAGATGCTGTGGCCCATAGACATCTATCTACACTTATCCTCGATTAAGAATCGGTAGATACGTTGTTATCGCTGCGAACTAAGATGGAATGTCTCGTTTCCAGTAAAAAGGGTCTCCGGTTTTCTACACTCACCATACGAAACACAACAGCATTAAGCTGCTATTTTATGCTTGTATTCTGTGAGAGCGTGGTCCTACCCCGGTCGAGCCGACCCATTCGTGATACAGCCGTGATATAGCTACAGCTTGGCTCTACCTCGGTGAAAAAGGAAGAAAATTATTTTAATTTAAACGGTAAAATTACATTAATTTTGCATTGCATTACATTAATCAAAGACAATATATTCATTCTTCTCGCTCACAAAACTTCAGGCATTATATTACGTTCATTCATCCGTAAACAGACTGCCACTTAGGATGTGTGTCCAGGGGAGCAGTAGGTAACTGCTGTGAGGACACGGAAGATGGCGGGCGCAACAGTAGATAATTGATATAAAATATCGCAGTGCAGTACTCAGTTTTGAATGGTCTATTTTCTCGCGAAGTGTTTTACACACCATGATAATTTGTTGATACGCTCGCCGTGTATGCAATGAGAGACTCAGAGAAATTTAGTGGAATTTAATATGGATAGTTCTCATAATGATTTCTTAAATTTACGCGAACACTACACATTGAATAAAACTATTATTTACGGATTTTATCGCGTTTAATTACTTTAATTTATTTTTATTATTATCCCGACGTTTCGGGTGCTTTACAGCGCCCATGGTCACATCTCAGTCCCCCCCGTGACCATGGGCGCTGTAAAGCATCCGAAACGTCGGGATAATAATAAAAATAAATTAAAGTAATTAAACGCGATAAAATCCGTAAATAATAGTTTTATTCAATGGTTAGTTCTTTAAAGACGTTAAACTTTTCCAAAAGAGAATATAAGTGCTTTCATACGGATTCCAAATACAACTTGTTTCAAACGTACCATAGCAGTGAATATTAATTACGCTGTATGACGCTTAGAACATTTATAAGTACGAGATCACGCTATATTTACCGATTTTGTATATTTTAAAGATATTTTAAAAATAGTCAAGGGGCGGCTTTTATGGCCCTAGCTCCGGCTGACAGCTCTCATACTACGATACTTTCAGGTACATACAAAAAGTACCTACTCTGTGTATGATACTGACGCTCGCGACTCTTTGTATCAACATTTGACGTAGAAATAGAACTACGTCTCTCTTTTCTTTTTCTTCATTAAAAAAATGTTACACTATACACCAGTATTTTCTCCTGTCTCCTGAAGTCTGTGTACACAAGGACAAACATCCAGATCCGGAACAATACACAAATAATTGTTCCGTGCGGGATTGGAACCTGCGGCCCTCAGCAGTGTCTTAAAATAATAATAATCTTTATTGATTTCTTTCACAAATAGTTCATTGCGACATTATATGTTACAAAAAAAAAACAAAAACAAAACGGTAGTTTTTGTGGGAGACGGGACTCCCAAAATAGGATACGTAAACATGTCTTGATTCAATTATTAATGCTTATGGGTGGGCATGGATACCTCTGTGATTCCCCTTTTCCGCATTTTATCCTTATCGCTCACCGTACCACAGAATAAATATTAATAGTACCGTACCTACTTTGGATAAATGACATTGAATGATGACACCAATCTTATTTCGCATCCGCGTTATTCTGCTACTGAATTATTTGGTATTCATTTAGTAGTTGACTGTGATATAATTTTTATTTTCTTTGTTTTCGACTTTCGTAATTTTTAACATGTTAGTACCATTGTACGTTATAACTAAATATGTAGGTAATACAAAATAATTTATTAAATAACACATACAAAAAATACTAACTAAATGATAGACCATTTGAGCAGCACTTGATAGTGGTTTAGATAGAATGCTTTAATACCTATGTTACTACACCATATATATATATATATATATATATATATATATATATATATATATATATATATATATATATATATCTTTGACATCCATATAATATCTACGCATACACGCTCGTCGGTTAAGGTTAACTCCTAATGTGGTCCATTTTCAATATTTCGCCAATTTGGTCGATATATTGAAAATGGACTTCGTCTAGGGCGTCCCTTGCCGACTCTGCCGTTCAAATCTGCAATAATTATAAATTTTATTAAAACATCTTAATGTTAGTTTCGGCTCGTTCGTTCTCGTTAAGGTTAATTGAAGATAACCTTAGAAGTTAAAGTATATAATATTTTATTAATAAAAAATCACTAATCCATACACATAAATAAAATTTATCTGTCTGCAATATCGTTAAAACTGGTTTCTTTTAACCTAGGGGATTTATTTGCATGCTATAGAGACACAAACAATTGTATCTAAAAATTTGTCAGTCAACCTGTGTGTCTGTATCCGGGCTAATGTTCGGAATGGCTGAATCGATTGTCATAAAACTTCACGAGCTGGTAAAGAGCAACGCCAGATATACCACATTTTATCCGAAACTTGGGCAGGTTTTCATGTGAAATTGAAAAACTGATAAATTATTTGGAATGGATGGAATGGCAATTCGTATCGACACGACCGGACAGAAATCAGGTGCAGAATCAACGGCTTAACGTGTTTTCCGAGACACGATGGTGAATTACCGCCAACTTCCTGACTCCAGGCTACTAAGAATTTCTTGAAAAAAAAACCTAATAACTGATTTTGGTCCGACTCAGGATTTGAACCCGATAAGGATAAGGTAATCAGAAGTGGCGCAAGGTGTGGGCGAACGCCTATAGCCTCGCGGGCCACCACCAGTCCAGTCACCTGACGATGGAAAGTCGCTACTGCCGTCTATGGACACATGTAGCCAAGTTCAAACAAAGATACTACAGACGTGTCACCTGTGAGAACTAAGATAGAATACCTTTTCTTTCGCATCTACACCGGGGAGTGATCTGAGGAATTGTTCGGATTAATCCCAGCCGCCCAATTTCATGAACGCACATCGCGGCAAAACTTCCGATACCATCCACACTATCTGGATGCTTGACGGTCCACCACTGTACATTTCACTAGGAGTTTTCCTCCGGGTACGACCTCTCTGTGGAATAATTTACCACCGGCGATTTTTCCGGACCGATATGACTTAGGGACCTTCAAGGAAAGAGCTTACTTCTTTCTAAAAGGCAGGCAACGCACCTGCAATTCCCCTGGTGTTGCAGTTGTTCATGGGCGACGGTAGTCACTTAACATCAGGTGAGCCATTTGCTCGTTTGCCCCATCTCGTATAAAAATACCTCATAGCCAGTTATTACGCTGGCTCTTTACATCCTTCAGACCCGAACACTCACAGTAGTGCATGCTGTATTTGACGGTAGAGATAGATACGGGAGTGGTTCGTACCCACACCGACCCAGAAAAGGGATCCTACCGCTTATCGATAATTGTTTCAAATGGTTATTCAAAATTTGAACTACTTAACCTAAGACCACCGTTATTATACACTAAACTTGCAACGAATAGTATATTCGGCTACACGTCGACTAGCGAATATTCTGCGGGTTTCCTATGGGCTTCCACAGCCGAATATTAGGCAAAACAAAAGTATTCGGCCGAAAAGGAAGCTTGAAGGAAGCGAGAAGTCTGCGAGAAGAAAGGAATAAACTACTGCCTGAAAGTGCAGAAAAATTAGTCTTCCTGCAGCATTATCTTCCACTTTAATTAAGATAATTCAAGTGCATAGACATTTATCTGATAGTTTTTTTAATTTTGTAATATGGAAGTTGATTATGTACCTATGACTTAAAACGATTACAAGAAAAAAATTTACCAATTACAATATAACCGCTTACTTAAGTATTCGATGTTCGGCCGAACAGGATCAAAGTAGCAGTATAGGCCGAATACCGAATAATAGCGGAATATGCGTTGCAAGTCTATACACCTCTAGGTGCTTTTAAGTTTTACGCGCACGAAATCGCATGAAAAAGTTAGTTAATATAATTGTGCTTATGTTAGTTAGTAATATAAATCTTTTTTCTAATCTGCTTGATGAGCGTGGTCAATGTTCCTAATTCTGAGAGGTGTTTATCAGGTCTTTATCCAATAATACGATGAATGGAAATACAGTTTTACGTGGTAGAGCTATGTAGAAGCTGTATTAAGAACGTAGGTCGCATGGGTCGGCCCGACTTAGATTCGACAAAATAACAAAATAATACTTTCGTATCTATAATGATGGCTGTCCAAAACTGGAGACTTTATTGTGAAGAGGCATTCCATCTCCACTGGTGACAACTGCACCGGGAGGGTTGTCTGTTCTCTCTGCTTGGGTTGGGTTGCCAGTTCTTAAAACCGAAAAGCCGGACAGACCAGCCAGCTTAGCCGGATTTTGGTAAAAAGGCCGGACACCCTTAATTTTTTAATCTTATTACTTACTATATGACAATTTTTTTCAAAAAAATCATATCTCTCAAAGTTTTAGTCTTACTGAGATAAAAATTAACTCATTCGGAGGCCAATAATATTGTTTATCGTTTACATTATCGAAATTTTTGTTGACGTACTTGTACCTTTGAAGGAAAAAAAATTAACTTCAAATAAATATCAAAAAAATATGCTAATCGGCAAATTATTGTAAATTACTGCAAAAACAACCCCGTTCACCCTTTTTATTTTTATACTAGATCGACAGATTTTGAGTTAAGCTACAATACAACATAATGTTTACAACTGTATCTTTATTACTTTAAGAATTATTGTTGTTTGAACATAGCATATGCGCAAACACAAAAGGCCTTTGTTAAATGACAACTGGCACTGCCTGCCTAGGAGTAATAGTAATCTGAGATTACTTATGATATTCGATGAATTAGAGATGATGAATTAGAGATCAGAGAATCAGAATCATCATTTATAAGTAGTATAATTTGAGAGCAGGCAGCACAGAACACTATTACTCCTAGGCAGGCAGTGCCGGTTGTCACTGACACACTGTATAATTATATATATATATATATATATATATATATATATATATATATATTTTATATATATATATATATATATATATATGCATGTATTCACAAATAACTAAAATCATTTGTCAATTTAGCTATAGGTTTGTCATTCAGCTCAGAAGTGAATGAAAATGGCCCAAAAATACGATATAATATATTTAAAAGTTATTAAGTGGTTAAGGGGAATGTTGGTAATGTCTATAGCATTAATATTCTTTTTAAAAAATATAAACATTATTATTTTTACTTATTATGTGGGAATAGCAATGCGATTAAAACGAGAGTTCACTTTGTTGCAACGTAACCTTTTGTGATAACGAGGAATCCCCTTTCCTCTCATTGTGAACTCCGGGGTTTTTACACATGCTTCTATATTATGTATATAAGCCCAGTTATTTCTGCACATTATCATATTAGCTTAGCTCCGTCTTCGGAACAGTCGATCTTTAATAATCCAATCTCAATAGCCGTCAATATGAAGAGCTTGTTTTTAGTGTTTGTTTTTGCTATATTTCTCCAGTGTGAATCAAAGAAATTTACTAGATGTGAACTGGTCCAGCAGATGCGAAGCCATGGCTTTCCCGAAGATAAGATGAGGGATTGTAAGTATTGTTTTGTTGTTTACCGGACTGCGCGACGCAAAGGGGGCAATGTGTTTATCAGCCTATTTAAGTATGTTCGTTCTGCTGTGGCACTTCAGAGACCAAACGCGTGGGGCAATTTTGATGATTCTTTCGTCAATCGATTTGTCTTAATCTTGTGAGTGTCATTAAAGACATGACAGTAATCAAAATAAACACACAGACAAAAATAAAAAATAAGGTCGAGGAACTTATGTCTAGTGTATCATTGAATAGGTCTTTGAAAATCATTTTTAGGTGTTTCTGTATTCGTTTTTCATTTTGAGAAACCATTTAGGATCTACATCGATTTGAAATTGCGTAGCAATCATTCTTACTTAAATTTTAAAAAAATATAATATATTTGTAAAGTGGTAAAGTTTTTTTAAATTGAATTAGGGTAACAAACGAGTACACAGTTCACCTGATGGTAAGTGGATGCTGTGGACCATAGACATCTAAATTTATCCTCAACTAAGAATTAAAATGCAGAGCAATTGTCACCCTTGAGGACTAAGATGGAATGCCTCGTTTCCAGTAAAAAGGGTCTCCGGTTCTCTACACCCGCCACACGAAACACAGTAGCATTAAGCTGCTATTTTATGCTGTGAGAGCGTGGTCCTTCCACGGTCAAACCGACCCATTCATGCTACAAACATAATATGGCTGCAGCTTGGCTCTACCACGTATAGAAAAGTACTTATATAATTGTATAATAGTTCCTATTAACCTGAAAAACAATTTTTCACCTTTCGGTAAGCCTTTTTATGCAGTTTTTTAAATTATTGTTTTAACCATGAGTCGTAATTTCATTATTATCAAAATTAAACACAAAACTGAATAATCTATTTTTGTCGGCAAGCAGCATGTCGTGTCGAGTGCCGGTCTTAGTCCTCAATGGTGACAGGCCATCTGTACCTTGTCCACCTTATTTGCTTTAGGTTGGTTGTGTACAAGGGCTGCAGTTTTCACTTCATATCATGTGGACTGATATTTCTCTTTAGTTGTCACTTCAATTTTATTTAAAAAAAACACATTTATTAAAATGTAAGAATTAGCATTGTTCCAAATACAGAGCTTTCTGTCTCGTTGATCTGGTGGTCGTAAGTGCGACTGCTGAGCATGAGACCCTGGGTTCGAATCCCGAGTCTGGCTAAAATCACTTATTTCTTTCAAGAAATTCTTAGTAGCCCGGAGTCAGGAAGTTGACGGTAATTCAACCCCGTGCCTCGTTAAGCCGTTGATCCTACGCCTGATTTCTCTGCGGTAGTGTCGAATTGCCATTCCATCGGACTATGACAGTGAGGAAATAGAAAGAGAGTACACCTGCGCTTGCAATTACACTCGGGTACTATAATCTTGTGTTGTGCAGGTGGCTAGTCTTCTTTGAGACTCGCCTAACTGGATAAATCAGATCTAAATGTATTAAGTGCATTTATAGTTGCGAAAGATATATTACTATTTTGATTTACTAGTACATGCATGTTGCATTATTTTCTAACAAAAAAAAACAACATTATTTTTTATCAGAAGTATCATAATCGATGTTCTTTTCACGGTGATACCCGAGGCCAGGGCCTATTGTGTCTTATTATAAATCTATCACTGGTTGTGCACGTGCCTCCTATTGCAAATAAGGTTAGCGTTAAAATAGGGAAGATTTTGTCGTCCTGCCCCGACATGTTAGGTGGCCTTCACATGCTCTCGAAATATTTTTTATTTCTCAATGTTTATTTTGTACAAAGGTTTCCTCACAATGATTATCTTCACCGTCAAACATGTGGTTAATCATTATCGATAGTGAGCATGAGGATACATTTCGAAGAGTGTGCATAGGAGTTGCATTAATTTCTCCTCTCTTCCTTCCACTATCGGACAAACAGACATTCGGCCAATGTCCTCCCTTATTTGCTGAAATATCACGTGTTTGAACCAAACGGCTTATGTGCTCGATCGTTATTTCTTCCAAATAAAGAATGATTTACCAGCATCTGCATCATCTATCTTTTCATCCGATAAAATGTGATCTTCAAAGAAAGAGTAAAAAGGCTTTTGTGAAATTAAGTCAGTGCGCACTGTTATATTTGTCTTACCATCTTACCACTTACCCTCAGGTGGGATATTTGTACATCACTGGTTTATAATGAGGTATTTAAAATGTATGATATTTATATGTTATAATATTTTACGTTATACTTTCAGTAAAATGTGTTGTGTTTTTATCCAGGGGTGTGTCTCGTAGAAAGTGAAAGTTCCCGTACTACCCATTACGTCGGCAAGGTGAACAAGAATGGCTCCCGGGACTACGGCCTCTTCCAGATCAACGACAAGTACTGGTGCAGTAATACTAGCACTGCCGGCAAAGACTGCAATGTGACTTGTAATGGTACGTTGTCTTGCTGTCCACTGAAAAGCATCGCGTACACGGCTGTGTTCCAGTCGACAGGGTATAGAGTAACAAGCACCGCAGAACATTTTTGTTGATATTTGATTTTATAGTATAAGTGTGACAATCGAGACACAGTTCGCCTGATGGTAAGTAGATGCTGTGGCACATAGAAATATAGATCTGTCTATGATTAAGAATAAAAATTCAGATGTAATATCACGCCTGAGGACTAAGTTGAAATGTCTCATTTCCGGCACAAAGTTATATATATGGTTTTCTGCTCTCACCATACAAAACACAAGAGTATTAAACTTCTATTTTACCCTGGTATTCTGTAAGAGCGTGGTTCTCATCATATATTATTGATGATGATATATGATATTATTAAAAGTATTTTATATTTTCAGACCTCCTGACAGACGATATTACCAAAGCGGCGAAATGCGCTAAGAAGGTGTATAAGCGTCATGGATTCAATGCCTGGTACGGATGGAAAAACAAGTGCCAGGGTTCGCTGCCTGATATAAGTTCCTGCTAGAGGAATGTGAAATTGAACTTGCAACAGTCTCCTTAGACTTAATATCACTTCGTTCACTGTACTGAAATCTACATAATTAGTCATTATTATAAGTATATTAAAATATTTTTATGTTTATGTTTATTTCGTTTTTATTCAATTCTGGTTAGTGAGTTCTGATTTTATTTATATAGAACACAACAATCCGGGTTTGATATCCACTGGCGCCAATAAAATTGATAATTGCAATTTTAAATTCAGATTTGCCACATGCTCGGCGGTAAAAGAAATTGTCATGAGGAAACCTGTAAAGCATGTCGTGCTGCGATGGTATTCTTGCGAGGCATAAGACAGGGTTATTTTTCAAAGAGTAGCCAAACTTTCAACTTAAGTTCAAATATATAAATAATAATATACCATTATTGCAGTTTTTGAAAATTTGATTAAATAATACTTCTACTTTTATTTGAAACTAGCTTTTTACCCGCGGCTTCGCTCGCGTAGGCTCCAATTTAGCAACAACAATAATAAATGTTGTTCAGTGCAGTTCAGGAAATTTCGACCAGAGTCACCTTTATATCTGTGTCTCATGTCTGTTCGTCAAAGAATTTTTTTAGAATTCTTAAGAACTATTGGACGTAGATGATTGATACTTATTTGGCATAGGTATAATATGTTACAGGAACACACGAATAAATTAGTTTTTCATAATTTCACTAATATCTTATGTCTTTAAACACCTACTATTTTTATATCAGGTGTGTCTTCCAATGTATATATAAGAAAGGTCAATTATCTTGAAATCAAAATCTCGAAATGATGAAAGAATGTAAAGTGTAAATGTAAATATTTTACACTTTACATTCTTTCATCATTAAAGTTTATTTAGTTTTAACAAAACACTGACGAATTTCATTTTCGTCCATTTATTTAAGGTATGATGTTTATTTGCGATATTTGATTCATATCATTAGTCCCATTTAGTATTCATGGGCATTATAAAATAAATGCTGATATTATTTTAACGTTTGAGTAGACTGCAATTTTTTTATTTAAATGAAGTTCTATAGGTAATGATTTCTTATATTTAGGTGAATGCTAAACATGAACTAAAATTAAATTTGCGAATTTTATCGCTTTTTTAGGTGAGTTTTTATACGCATCTTTGGATGCAAGATCCGTAAAAACCAGCGTGAAAGAACATAGGTATCACTGATGTAAAGCACGGGCGCTTCGGGATTATTCAGTATCGTTCCAACCATTGTATCGGATCTAGAACATAACACTTCGCCAAAGAACCGCGATTTCTATCAAGGATGATTTGCAAGACTATCGAAATTTAAAAAAACATCCTAATTTCAATAGAGAATATATCTGGGTGCTACCATCTTCTAGGGGTCGATTAATTAATAAAATAGAATTCGAAACCAAGCTTACTACTGCAAGACTTATAGCCTTCGTTAACTATGACATCAAAACGTCGAACATCTCCGTATACCCCCCCCCCCTCCTACCGTGAACGTAAAGTATTAAAAAAAGTAAAAACTAATCGCGATAAAATTCTTAACATTAATTTTATTCCAAATGAAGATCTATTCACAGTGAAAGAGTGGGACGAACCACACCAGGGTATTCAATCTCAGAACCACACTCATGAACGGGAGTAGGAAAATGTTCGCCTTGTTGTGGCGAAGAAAGAGAATCCATCACCTCATATCGTCGTAGCAAATATCCAGCCAATTTGACAATTTATGGGGAACGCCTATGTGGACATTTGATAGGCTGTAATGATGAAGATGATGAGTTCTATGCGTAAATAATTGCTGCATTAAAAGTAGCAGCCTACATGTCATCGTCATTACTGGGTACCGGCTGCAGATAATTTTTAGTCAAAAAAGTTTTCGCTGCGCTGATCCCAATACGGGATGACCTTAATTGGAGAACCAGATATGCAGGTTTCCTCCCGATGTTTTCCTCACAAATGTGATAAATTCAAATTGCAATTAAAATACTTTTTAAGTATTCAGACGGCTAGGTTTCCACACGAAATTATTATTCACCACTCCACCGGAGACGTGATAAGTAACAGCACGTAAAATTTCCTATAGCAGATTTATTTTTCCTCGAGGAAATCGTACAAGCTTTGTTCCCGTGCCATGATGAAATATCACGGCCTGCTACACGTACACGGCTCTCGTATTTGTTTAAATAAAATTCTATGCCGATAGAGAGCCAATATATTCAACTAAAGAGCTTCCCTCATAATCACAGTTTTCTGTGCACAATATTAAAATAGAGTTTTCACTACAGTGAGTTTCAACCCTCAGGAGTACGATGGTATACTTAACTAAATTTTGACCACTGTGTGGAATATGGATTGAGTCCTTTCTGCTTAACTACATCCAAATATAACAGTATCGTTAGTCATTTTGCCAAACGTGATAAATGCAATAAATCATCCCTAGGATGACCACCGGTTTGGGTATTTAAAGTTTTGATTCTAAACGAGTAAGTATTCAGTAGCCTCTATTATTTAATTTTATCAGTGACTTATCATTAGTTTACTTAGCGGTGAGTAGATGGCGCTATTATTAGATGAAATAATGAAAGCCAAAACTATGCTTTCTAGTAATATCAGCGATAGAAGGTTGGGGTGCAACCGGAAAGCCGTGAACATTTGTTTATTATATAAATAAGAAATGAAGTAGCGTTGATTCTGCTAAAATTCTGTTTGTGTTAAAAATACGCTACCAGCGCCGCTAGCGGTGGAGAACTATTTGACGATATACCCATAATATCATAAAATAGCAATGTTATTTAGTTATTTGAGTTTAATATCGTCAAACAGTCTCTTTTCATTGATTTGGACAATTTTATTGTGACATGTTCAACAAACAGTGTTAAATTAATACTACTACGAGTATTTCACGAAATTTATTAGGTACTTTAAGATATGATCAGTCTACGATTTGACCATGACCTTATATAAAAATATCTTTGAAGGATAATGAGAATTTTGCAAAAATTGCAGGCAGACCAGTTTATATCATTGAAATAATACTAGTTTTTACGGAATTTATCGCGTATATTTAACTTTTTTAAATACCCGACGTTTCGAACGCTTTACAGCACTCATGGTCACGGGTCGGACTGAGATGTTCAACGTCCATATGTCATAGTTAACCGCGGTTACCATAGACTAAAATTTAACTTTTGTTCCGATCTATGCAGTATGAACTTATGGTATCTTGAAGTCTTGCAGTTGTATGCTTGGGTTGGGATTTAATTTTATTTATTATAGGATCCCAAGCAGATGGTAGCACCCAGCCATCTTCTCTATTGAAATTAGGATGTTTTTTGATTTCAATAGCCTCGCGAATCATCCTTGGAAGGAATCGGTGTTCTTTAGCGAGGATTTGCGGTCTATCAAATCTGATGTAGTGACGGGGGCGATCCTGTACGTGTTCACAGACTGCAGTCTTCCCGGAGCGTCGATTCTTCACATCAGCTATATGTTCTTTAACGCGGGTTTTTATTGATCTTTTAGTTTGTCCTATGTAGGAGAGACCACATTCACAATCAAGCTTGTACACTCCTGCATCTTGCAGAGGGACATTATACTTGACCGATGGTAAAAACTGACCAATCTTCTTCAGCGGCTTGAAGTATGTTTTGATGGAAGCGCGCTTCAAGATGTAGCCAATCAAGAAAAATCAAGTATGTTTTGATGGAAGCGCGCTTCAAGATGTAGCCAATCTTGTCTTGTCAATCACTCCTCTAACATATGGCAGTACAGCAGGTACACGCTCGACTGTGGCCGGCTTCACTCGTTCACTGTGACGTAGGCGCAGGACGCGAAGCTTGTTGTCATGCAAAACTTGCTTGACATGGTGGAGCTCTGCAGCCAGGTGTTTACTGTCACAGATCCCTCGTGCTCTCTGAAACAAAGATTTGCCCACGGTAGCTAACTGTGAAGGATGGTGGTGAGAATCACCGTTTAAATATCTATCTGTATGGGTCTTTTTTCTATACACAGTATGGCTCAAGGTGTTATCAGGATTCCGAATTACTAACACATCTAAAAACCGCTCCGCTCCGCTAGACGCTCAGGGAAGTCTGCAGTCTGTGAATCGTTTGGACCGCAGATCCTCGCTAAAGAACACCGATTCCTTCCAAGGATGATTCGCGAGGCTATTGAAATCAAAAAACATCCTAATTTCAATAGAGAAGATGGCTGGGTGCTACCATCTGCTTGGGATCCTATAATAAATAAAATTAAATCCCAACCCAAGCATACAACTGCAAGACTTCAAGATACCATAAGTTCATACTGCATAGATCGGAACAAAAGTTAAATTTTAATCTATGGTAACCGCGGTTAACTATGACATATGGACGTTGAACATCTCAGTCCGACCCGTGACCATGAGTGCTGTAAAGCGTTCGAAACGTCGGGTATTTAAAAAAGTTAAATATACGCGATAAATTCCGTAAAAACTAGTATTATTTCAATGTGTAGTGTTCGCGTAAATATAAGAAATCAGTTTATATCAGTTTACATATATATTAGTAATTAAACTAAAAACCAAATTAAGTATATATTTTATATTTTTGATAAACGTCATTGTTATCTGTTAAAGTTATTACACCTGTGAAATGAAATAACGAAAAAGCTAAAAAATGAAAGAAAGGATTTTTAAATAATTTTATATATCAAATTATTTTAACATATAAATGTAAATTCTTTAATTATATTTAATTAGTAACTGAACGAAAAATGTACTTTTTATATTTGATCATAGATGGCGCTGTTTTGAAAAATAAAATGTAAATCGTTGGTGTAGTTTCAATTAATTAAAAAAAGGTTAAAACTAGCTTTGGAACTTTATTTATAAATATGCTATTTATTTGAAAAAAAAAACCAGTCACCTGCACATGAACAGACAGAATCATAATACAAAATTAACATTTAAAGAAAGGAAAAGACTTGACCTTCTTTCCTGATGTTCCGTAATCGGATAAAAATTAGCCCCGGGTTACTAACTACCTACATACAAAATTTCATGGAAATCGGTTCAGTAGTTTTTGCATGAATCGTAAATACACAGACAGTCAGATAGACAGAAATTTTACTTAGTCCCCTGGACTTGTTTTTTTAAGAATATATTAGAATTATTATAGACACAACTTTTCTACACATTTATTATATGTATAGATTATACGAAATTGAATTTAATTTATGAGCAACAATGTTTTTGCCTACCGATTGACCCTTACGAATGTTTACGTGCATAGTAAAATCAGTTAATTCAAAAATCTACTTACGTTGTAGAGCCACGCTGCATTATGGTTGTAGCACGAATGGGTCGGCTCGACCGGGACAGGACCACGCTCTCACAGAATACCAGCGTAAAATAGCAGAGTAATACTGCTGTGTCTCGTATGGTGAGTGAAAATAAATCGAGGCATTTCTTTTATATTATTTCCATGCTATTAAGACATCATATTTTTTTAATTCAAAAATCAAATTCGGAAAGGCTAAATTGAGTGTGATGAAACATTACGAACAGATAGAGTGATAGTCAAGAGGGAGCTTGGCTATTTTTAATCAATGTAACAGACAGATACTTAAATTTTAAATAAATGTTAAGAAGATGTAGGCAAGTATTTCCTTCTTTCGTTTATTTCAGGTTTAGACTAACAATAACGTCACGTAATCACGTTTGACACTACTACACG
Organism: Parnassius apollo; assembly: GCA_907164705.1. Classification (NCBI taxonomy): domain Eukaryota; kingdom Metazoa; phylum Arthropoda; class Insecta; order Lepidoptera; family Papilionidae; genus Parnassius; species Parnassius apollo. The sequence continues at coordinate 814,162 of CAJQZP010000795.1, read as the reverse complement.
AACTGTAACTAATTCAGACACAATTAACCAGTTAATTCTGTTGTGCTACTTTAGACTAACGGAACTGCTCATCAAAAGGCTGTGTCGCATAGTTGCATTGCATACGTTCTATTAATGACTATTTACTTTACAATTCATTTTGTCCTGCACGAAGATACATTATATCTATAACTAGAGTCAGGTAAGTGTAAATAAAACATTGGAAACAAAACACGTTCGTAATTTTGATAAAACTATGATTTTGTATATTTATTTATTTTAAATAAAAAAGACACCCTCAAACTGGTATTTATTCCTGAAGTTTGGAGGTGGTCATTCTGGAGTCGTCTTTAATTTTTCTATTCACTATACCTCAGCACTGACTTCAATGTGTGAAATTACTTATTTTATTTTCGTTATTTAACTTTAACTTTTTATTGAAACTTAACTATTTGAGTCTTCTTGCCAAGAAATTCTCAGCAGTAGCCTGGAGTTTAGAAGCAGGCGGTGTTTCACGCCCGTGTCTTGGAACTCGAAGAGAACGTAAAGCCGCTCATACTGCGCCAATCTCTTTTCAGTGTATCGGATTACCATCTCATCAGTCTCATATGGTAATCTGGATGGGACGGTAATCTGGAAGGGATGGTAATCTGGATGTGATGGTAATCTATAGAATGAGGGAATAAAGTATAATAGAATGGTAAAGCTTATCTGTAACCAATATAAAAATTTATCTAGAGCACTATTCTCTCACCATTACTTCACTGACGGTTTTAGTTTTTCTGTTAAGCTTGTTAGTAAAGTTTCGTATGCATACAATTCAATGTTAGTTAATTTAGATAAGAAATAAGAACGGGCCATGAATGGAGCCCTTTAGAAAACCTATTTTTATTACAGAATCTACAGAATTTGATTCAATTAATATGGACCATCTCAATCCTATTGTTAAGGTAAGAATCCAACAAACGAAGAGCCTGCTTACAGAGCACAGAGAAGATAATTAATTTATTGGGCAATATACGCTTTATCAACAATGTCCTAGAAAATAATATACTTGTTAGTCTCTCTAACTATACAGGATGTCCGGTTTCCGATGTCCGATACTTTAAGGGGTTAAAATACAATTAATTTTATCGACAAATCAAGAATCAATGATTTTTTTTCGCCATCAATAAAAAATGGCAGCACTATAAAAAAATTGTTGGCGAAGCATAGATGCTTGTATTAATTTAACAATATCTACCCAAGTAGAAGATTTTCAAGAACAAAATTGGTCTCAAATGTTAGTTAATAGTGTAGACAATAAATCTAGATTCAAAGTATTATTTTTTAATTTTTCAGTATTAGTAAAAAATATTTTTGAAAAAATAAATTAGACAACAAATTGATGTTGTTTTTCAGATTCTTAGCTTTAAAAAAAACCATCGTGTTAACCAATTTTTTTTACTTGTTTTTATTATAATACAGGATATTTGCTATCCTGTATTATAATCTGCGTGCATACTCTACAACAGCTCTATTTGCACTCCCGTTACACAATCCATACACGAAATGGATGTCAGCGATATGCTGGCTTGAGTACTCGTTCATTGTAATAAACAAAAAGTAACAGTTCAACAACAAAACAAAAACGTAACAAAGTCTAACAACAAACAATAATTATGTACAGTAAGTAGATTTACTTAAAACCAGGAATGCTATCACAACGCAGAGCGAGGGACGACTGCTCGACGGCACAAGCTTTTTTTTTTTTTTTTGCGCCCGAAGCAATTAAAGGGTTACCCTATACGTAGGGAGGCGGATAATGCATTACGCATACCACGATAGCCGGTCTATCGTGGTTATGAGGGGCTCACTGTCCTACCGGGGACCCTAAGTGATACCCTCTAAAAACCGCCTTTGGGGACAGGCAACCGGCTGATTAAGCTCTATTGTGCCTTATCATGAGCGACCCTCTTTTGGGAAAAGAGGGCGCAGGCGGCTAAGTGCCGCTGAGGGAGTGCCTACGAAGGCAAATTAATGTTAGATATTACAATAATTTTATTTAATTAGAGTTGGCCTGAGCCGCCAGGAGACAGTTCAGGTCGTTTGAAAGTTTATTAGGCGGGTCCGAGAGAGAGTTTCTCGGCCTGCGGACACGATAGCGAGAGGGGGGTGGGGCTGCATAAGAAGCTGCCTCACGAATTAAATGGTTTGGGTGCGACTCTGAGGCTTTGAAGAAGTTCTCAGAGAGTTTTTTTAAGAAATTGTTGAATTGTTGGGAGCTCTAAGTCCCGATGAAGGTCGGCATTGCGGACGTACCACGGTGCGTTCGCAGCTCGACGACAGAAGAGGTTCTGAACTATTTGGAGTTCATTTAAAATGTTAGGGTTTGCGTGGGCAAAGACGGGGCCCGCGTAAGTCATGACTGGTCGTATACATACCTTGTAGAGGGTACGCTTGTTTCGAAGGGACATTTTACTGTGTCGGCCCAACATACTGTTGAGCCTACTCAGATAAAATCGTGCGTGACGGGTTACTCTTTTGACGTGGGGCTTGAAAGTGAGCCCTGTGTCTAGAGTGACACCTAAATATTTGGCGGACGTATGCCAGGGGACAGGGGTCCCTAGCATACGTATTGGTGGAGTGTTTTTGAGACGGCGTCGTTTATAATCGAAGTGGACGGTGGAGCTCTTCTCCGGGTTCACATCGATGCGCCATTTTTTTGAACCAAGCTCCTAGGTCATCAACTGACTTTTGGATCTTGTTCCGTATAAGGGGTAGTGAGACACCTTTGCAGTAGATGGCAGTGTCATCTGCAAAGAGGGAGAGTTGAACACCTTTCGACGGGATGGGAATGTCGTTGGTGAACAGGATGTACAGCAGAGGAGCAAGTACTGAGCCCTGAGGGACACCAGCCTTGATAGTTCGCTGTGAAGAGAGCGTGCCTTCGTGTCTGAAACGAAAGGTACGATGTTTTAAATAGGAGGCCACGAGACGAACTAGACGATCGGGGAGACCTATTTTATAGAGCTTGTAGATAAGGCCTGTGTGCCAGACTCTATCGAAAGCTTTGGCTATATCGAAAAAGACCGCGATGGTCTTATGACGACGAGGATAGAAACCGCTGAGGATATATTCCACAATGCGGTGAACTTGTTGGGGACATGAGTGTTTGGCTCGGAAGCCGAATTGATGGGGAATGATAAGAGGGTCGCCGTCTGTGGGAAACAGATAGCGCCTCATACGGATTTGGATGACTCTTTCGAAGAGCTTGCCCATTGCCTTGAGGAGGCTAATGGGGCGATGGCTGGAGGGGGAGGTTGAGAGGCTTGCCTGCCTTGGGAATTCCAATCACAGTAGCCTCTTTCCACGTAGTGGGAAAATAACTAAGGTTGAAGCAGGCGTTGAAGATAATAGATAAAAAGGTTAACACCTGCTCGGGAAAGTGTTTTAGGGCTTGGTTGGAGATGCCATCCGCGCCCGGAGCCTTTTTAGGCTTAAGTCCTTTGATGAGGGATGAGATCTCATCATTGGACACAGAGATAGGTTCGGAGGCCGTGGGGGGTGAGTTCCGGCGGCGGACCTCATCCTCCACTGCCTGGACGTGTGAGGGGTCGACGGGTTGAGAACTGGGAGAGCATTGAGCGGCAATGCTATCTGCAAAGCACTCAGCCTTTTCCTCGTCCTCGAAGGCAACCGTGCCGTCGGGACGGGAGAGAGGGGGAGTGTGGGTGATAGCGTCTATGCGGAGGGCTCTAGCCATCTGATAGTACGCTGTGTGAGATGGAGAGATATTCTCCATGAGCTTACTCTTTTCGAGGTCTCGAAATACGGAGAGGCGGAAGCGGAGTTCTCGTTGAAGACGATTGGCCGCGCGCCTATATTCGGGGGTGGGATATTTTGCTGCTCTCCGGAAAGCAGCTTTTTTTGGCTTTTAATAGGTTGCTAATATGTAGAGGAAGCCCACTATTGTTAGCAACCGGGACGACCCTTTCGTTCTCCTTAAGGGAGGATTTAATAAGGGTGGAGAGTGAGTCCACCGCGGTGTCGATTTTTTCGGGACTATCTAAGTCCGACGGTAGGGAGATGGTAGAGTCCTGTGAGTCCAAAGCTTTAGCTAGGGACTCCTTGAATCCCCTTCCAGTTAGTGAAGGTTTTCGTGTGTGTTGGGGGAGGTGGCTGATGGCCAAGAATGAGGGAGACCGGTCGGTGATCTGATCCTAGATCGTCTAGTGTCTCGATTGCTCCGAGGTTGAGAGAAACTCCTTGGAGTAACGCAAAATCTAACACATCGGGGGCGTGATCGGTGTTATCGGGAAAGTGAGTAACACCGAGAGGACTATGGGCGGTAATATCAAGAGACTGCGTGACATCGAGCAGTATCTTGCCACTAGGGGACGTAGTGCGGCATGTCCATTCAGTATGCTTGGAGTTAAAATCTCCAAACATAATGACTGAATTGCCTAAAGATAAAATGGCCTCAAAATCCTTTTTGAGGGGATAGGTTCCTGAATGGATGTAACAGGAGGCTATGAGGATGGACTGATGTCCAGTCATAGCTAGCCTGCATACCGTGGCTTCCATGTTGGTAAGCTGCGGAGTAGAAATGGGCGAGCAATGAAGTGTCTTCTTGTAATAGATGGCCGTTCCGCCGCCTCGGCGGTCGGGTCTGTCGTTACGAAGAAGAGAGAAGTTTTTAATAGAAAGGCCTCTAGTGTCCTTAGCTTTGAGATTAGTTTCCTGTAGGAGGAGGAAATCGACTTCACGATTCCGAAGAAAGAGCTTGAGCTCTGGGAGGTTATTTCGCAAGCCGCGAATATTAAATGATACAAGCGATAAACCCTTAGGTTTGATACGACCGTGAGATCTAGGTAGGTTAATTCGCTCAATCATTGAAGTTAAGTTAATTAAGTTAACCTAACTTACAACGCTAACAAAAGGTTATTGTGCTCCGCAAGAACGAGGAGACGTTCTTGGGGGGACTTGGCCGCGCGCAGTTTGCGTGATACTACTGTTATTTCCCTAACATCGATATTCCTAATAGCGGAATATAGCGTGTTGTAGTCGTCGATTGTGGGCTCTGCTTCATGAGCGTACGAGGTTGTCCGCGGTGGGTCTGCCTTTTTTGGTCCCCAGAGAAAGACTGGAGGCTGCATTGGCTTGGAGAAGCCCGGAGGGGGGCCGAATTATGCCCTGAGGGGGCCTAGGGGGGACCTGAGGGGGCCTATGGGGACCCTGAGAGGGTCGAAGGAAGCCCTGGATAGGCTGAGAAGGGCCCTGACGGGGCCGTTGTTGGAGGGCCGGAAAAGATCGGTCATTCACCGGCGGTGGAGCTTTCCTACTGGGGCGAGGTTGAGGTGCGAGTGGGCAACCCTTGTAGTTCGCCGGGTGTCCTGTCTGGTTGCACAGGACACAGGCAGGCGGGGGATTCGGCGTCTTTGGGCCGGGGACACTCTTTTGTGTTGTGAGGTTCCAGGCACTTCACGCACCTGGGTGGGGCGGAGCAGTTGGCCGCCGCGTGACCATAAAGTTGGCAGCGGTGGCACTGCGCCGGGAAGCCGGGCCTATGTGGGGGCTCTACCTTCACCCTTGACAGGCCGCACACTGTGCGCACCTGCCGGAAGATGGCTTTAGCCTCCGGCACGTTTGACAGGATTACTAGGGCAAGGTTGTATCTCTTGCCCGTTCTATTGTGCATTTTGTGCACTGCTTCTACGGGGAAACCTTGGGACTTAAGGTCCTCGAGGATTTCCTCGTTTGAGAATTCGAATGGGACGCCTCTGATGACGGCCCTAACTTTACGCTCTTCAGGGAGAGCGTACGTGTGGTATGAGACCCTTTCGGCTGTGAATAGCCGGGTGATCTGACGGAAGTCCTCGATCGAGGCAGGGATGATTTTGATCGCCTCCCCGAGGTTGATGGCATGATCATACTTGATACCTGCGTTGTAGCAGGTTTTGGATAATTGGGTGAATTTTGCCTTGTCTCTTAGGAAGACAGGGGGGCGGGACTTGCTTCTTCGCTAGTACTGGAGCACAACGAGAGGCTGGTTTGGATGGTGTGGGGATGTCTACTGACATCAGTGGGACGGGGGCAGCGTCGAGGGCTGCGAAGGTTGAAGGAGCGGCAGGGGCCGCTGAAGTGGGGGGGGGTGCGTTTTATCGCGGCGCGCTTTCCGTTGCGCTTGGAGGTGACTGTGGTGAAGTTGGACTCCCCGGTTCCGTCGGAGTCAGAGGACTCCGATGAACCGGAGCCTGAGGTAGTGGCGCGCCTCTTCCGGGAGGACGGCGCCGAGGACTCGGAGCATGCGTACTCCATTTCTAGGGGGGCAGATTCGAGCGGGGCAAAAGAGTTCCTCGTTTAGAGGTAAGATGCGATTACCGGCGGCGGATGGTGTGCCTGAGGGGCAGGGAGGGAAGCCTGGGCGGCGATGGTGGCGATGGCGGCGAGGACCGTCTCATTGCCATTTAAACCGAATTGGTTAATGAGGGCGGCGAGGGACTCAGTGAAACTGGGTGTGGCCATTTTGGGTCAGTAAGCAAGCTGAGCTATGTATAAATAAAGATGAGGACGGGTCCCTGCTCTCGGTAGAACAGGGACTAGATCGCGAGACGTACTACGACACACTATACACGTAATACAAGAATAACAAGAGCACAGAAAATAAAAGAGACAGTAAAAAAAAAAATTGAAAAATGATAATGAAAATGAAATGAAATGACAAGTGAAAATGAAAAATGAAAATGAAAAGCGGAAGTCAGTCAGACCTCCCTGCCCGAAGACAGGGGGGCAAGAGCTGTAGCGAAAAAGTAACTCACCGGCACCTCGACGCTGTTCCGCGTGAGCAGGACAGCGGAGGCGCGTGAGAGCGCGACAGCATTACCGTACTGTACGGGAGCGCGGACCACCAGGAGGCGACCGTCCGAGAGCGGTGCCGCCGGCGGACTGAGCACTGCGTCGGCGCTGTACAGCGCGAGCGGGACAGCGGACTACCTGGATGCAACCGCTCGGAAGCGATGCCACAGGCGGAATGCTGTGTTCCGGCACAAGCGCTCACTTCACCCTTTTATACCTGGAGACAGCCGTTATTCTGTGTTGTGCACAGCGTTTTTTACCTGCTCACACAAAGGATGCTATTGTGCTTGCTTACGATTCCTTGAATTATTGAAGAATGTTATCTTACTCACTGGAATGGGTGTTTAGTTATCTAATATCGGGGTAGAGGCACTTTGAACAGTTATATTCAAATTATCATAGCTCCTAAACTATCTAACTCAGAGTTAAGATTTAAATGTGCATTTATAGCAAATATCCTGTATTATAATAAAAATAAGTAAAAAAAATTGGTTAACACGATGGTTTTTTTTAAAGCTAAGAATCTGAAAAACAACATCAATTTGTTGTCTAATTTATTTTTTCAAAAATGTTTTTTACTAATACTGAAAAATTAAAAAAATAATATTTTGAATCTAGATTTATTGTCTACACTATTAACTAACATTTGAGACCAATTTTGTTTTTGAAAGTCTTCTACTTGGGTAGATATTGTTAAATTAATACAAGCATCTATGCTTCGCCAACAATTTTTTTAAAGTGCTGCCATTTTTTTATTGATGGCGAAAAAAAAATCATTGATCCCTGATTTGTCGATAAAATTAATTGTATTTTAACCCCTTAAAGTATCGGACATCGGAAACCGGACACATTGTATAAAAAGGGGATTCCGGTACTTGCAGATATATAATATTTATTCTGAATGATACGATAAATGATATATATATATATATATATATATCATACAATTAACATTTAAAGAAAGGAAAAGTCTTGAACTTCTTTTTTGATATATATGTATCATACGTACATCGTCATAACTCCTGAGAATGAGCTGAGCTAGCTTCAGAGTTCTTTCTTCAATAGGTTCTGTAAATAACTGTACAATCTATTTTTATTGGATAATTTTACTTTGAAAAAAGATTCTTGCTACATTTATTGCTGGTTCTTCTCATGACAGAGTTTTTTCGAAACCAGTGGTAAACGTGAAAAATTACTGAATAATAATAATTTATTAATTTTGAATAAAAATATTCTATTCTATTCTGTCCTGTTATACATTTTCAGGGATTTTGTTGAAAAAGTGTATAAATTGCCTCATAAATGAATTAGGTACTAATACTGTGGGGTCTAATGTGTTTTTTCCTATTATTTAAAGTATGTGCAGGAAGGTAGTTAAATAGAATTAATTTACAATCACAAAATACACGGATCACAGGTAATCAACTATAAATTGTACCGAGACTAATTTAATAGCTGAGAATAATAATAATTAATTCGTTTCCACGGATTAATTATCCGAATAGTCTAGGATGAGCTGGTAGCGGGATACAACAAGTGAACCGTGCCACGCCAGCGCCAAGACTGCCCTTTTCTGTATATATTACACTACTCTGTGACTGCCCTAACGGCGGCCGCTCCGTACAATCGAGACAAGTAGCTACCCGCGCGCCACTGCAGGCGCAATGCTCAGGTGTGCGGTGCACGTGTTGTTTATAATAATTCCAACTAGCCACCGAGGCGTTGCTGCACGTGCAATACATACCGACATATGAATATCTTTCTTTGCATCAGAGTTATTTTTGTTTTAATGTGCATATTATTACATTTATATAAACGTTTTGCGGGACTTACGTTAGTATATTTATTTCATTATACTTTTCTGTAAGGGATTCTTCACAATTTCAATTTTTTCCTCTTTTGCAGAAAAATATAGTTTCAATGTCAGCTAGCTAATCGGCAGGAAGTCTGCTTGCTAAGTTAGTTACATAGGAGTACATCCTTCATCTACATACATCTAAATAAGATTAGATTAGAATTTATAGAGAGTGCAGCTGTGCTCGCGCACACAATATAACCCTGTCTAGCGCAGATGGCTAGTTTCCGTAGAGACAGACCGCTGTAACCAAAGTTCTGAGGGTCATCAGTATATCATAAAACATTTATATATCATCTGCTAAAATGCTACAATTACACACTCCCAACTATTTCCCATACAATTAGATTATCAGACGCGGTGAAGTGGGTAGATAGTTTACATACACGTCGGCCGTGTCGGATATGTTTTGTAGAGAAGGGCAAATGAGCATGCAGCTCACCTGATTACGAGGTGAGACTCTACCGCCGCCAATGAACAACCGCTACATCAGGGGAATTGCAAATGCCTTGCCGGCCTTTTAAATAAGAGTAGGCTCTTTCCTCGAAGAGCCGTAATTCGTATCGATCCAGAAAAATCGATGGTAGTAGTCGATTTCACAAGGAAGTTAAGCGAGAAAATAATAGAATAGAATAATTTTTATTCAATAATGGCGATCCGCGCGCCATCTAGCGTCTACCTAGTGTCTATTTTACGTACCAGCTTGAAAGCCAATCAATTTTTGTTCATTAATATTACTTTACCGTACAATCAAGTAGATGGCGCTATTACAAAGCAATGTTATTAAAAATATCTTTTAATTTATTACATTAAAATTAAATCATTTTGTAATATTTATTTGATATACAATTAAACTTTTATATTATACTAGCGATCCTGGACCGCGACAATAGCGCCGCCTACCGATTTCTGAATCTAAACCATTCCAGGAGCCACTCAAACCCACAAACATTTCATCAGCAGCATCGGTCGAGCCAGTTTCTAACTTTAGCGAGACTAACGGACAGCAATTATGTATTTTTAAATATAGAGACAGATTACAAGAATAAGTATTGGAAATCGTTTAAAGTTCATCATTTAAAGTCATTCGCAAAGTGGTTGACCGCTGGGTGGTATGGATGGTATCGCGAGTTTTGTCGCGATGTGCGATGGTGAAATTTGCGGATAGAATTAGTCCGAACAATTTCTTTGATCACTCTCCGTTGTAGATGCGATAGTATATGTAAAGCGATGCAACATATCTTCGCAGCACCAGTGAGTTAAGCCGATTGGAAAGAAGGATCTGACCCAGGGGAGCTACGGCCGAGAGATGATAATAGTATTCCATGCTGTGAGGTGGAACTTGCACCTTATAAAATTGCAAGCGGTGTGGCGGCATGGAATACTGTCCTGCTCTACAAAACACGCCAAGCCTTCTAGAAGCCAATTTGGGCTTCCCTTTCAAGTAACCGCAGAACTAAACGCCATCCGATATATTGACGTCTAGGATACCAATGCTAGCTGAGTCAACGACGTGCATAACATTGACAAAAGGGTAATCACATTAATTAGCAAACTTTTTTTTATAGGATAGGTTGACAAACGAGCACACAGTCTTCCTGATGGTCCATAGACATCTACATCTGTCCTCGATTTAAAATCAAAATGCAGATGCGTTGTCACCCGTAAGGACTAAGATAGAATGCCTCATTTCTAGTAAAAAGGGTCTCCGGTTCTCAACACTCACCATAAGAAACACAGCAGCATTAAGCTACTATTTTACGCTAGTATTTTGTGAGAGCATGGTCCTTCCCCCGTAGTCGATCCATTCGTACTACAACTATACTACTAAACAACTGCAGCATGACTCTACCACGAATATATAATAAAATAGTTTACACTTTTTATTTTAGACTTTTCTTTATTTGGAAGTATTTTGTTACATATAAACTTCGATCAATAGTATATAAATGATCGAAGCATATAAAGAAGACATTTCATTAATAATTATTTTATAGCTTGGTAATTTAAGAGAATTGTGAAGTGCGATAACATATTAATCCCCATAAAATTTTACTAATTGAGACAATTTTGTGTCATTTCACTGCTGAACATAGGCCTCTCAAGGCATACAAAGCACGGTTCTGAGCCACCTACATCCATCGACTTCCTGCGTGTCTTACGAGGTCGTCACTCCATCTAATCACCATTAACTACGCCTACCGGTACGAGGCTGCCACTCGAGAACCTTTTTTACCTATTGGTTGTCGGTTCTTCGAGCTATATGTCCGGTCCATTGCCACTTCAGCTAACTAATCTATTGGGCTATGCCAGTCAGTCTGGTTCTACTACAGATATCCTTATTTATAAGTTTTACACACAGAGAAACCCCGAGCATAGCCATAGCTCTCCATAGCTCGCTGTCTGACCTTGAGCGTCCTCATGCGGCCGGCAGTGAAGAAGCACGTCTCAGATCCATTAGTCATCACTGGCAACACGCACTGGTTGTACAATCTCTATACCAACCGAGTTGAATTTTTCGGTCAATGTTGGACTTACCTGTTCGGACTATTTATCCCATGTAAACCTATTTTTCAACAACTTCGTTTATGTCGTTGCTCATGGGGGGTATATTGCCATAGTTGCCAGGCTTGGCGAGCAGATTGGCAACCGCGGGTTTTGTTGTACAGGTGCTGTTATCAGGAAGATGCTACTGCCCATCTCCTGCCTGTTTCCCTCTGTCGCCTTTTACGACACCCACGGGAATATATTATTATACACGGGAATATATATAAATATTACAAAATGATTTAATTTTAATGTAACAAATTAAAAGATATTTTTTAATAACATTGCTTTGTAATAGCGCCATCTACTTGATTGTAAGGTAAAGTAACATTATTGAACAAAAATTGATTGGCTTTCAAACTGGTACGTAAAATAGATACTAGGTAGACGCTAGATGGCGCGCGGATCGCTAGTATTGAATAAAAATGATTCTATTCTATTATTTTCTCGCTTAACTTCCTTGTGAAATCGACTACTACTAGCGATTTTTCTGGATCGATACGAATTACGGCTCTTCGAGGAAAGAGCCTACTCTTATTTAAAAGGTTGGCAAGGCATTTGCAATTCCCCTGATGTAGCGGTTGTCCATTGGCGACGGTAGAGTCTCACCTCGTAATCAGGTGAGCTGCATGCTCATTTGCCCTTCTCTACAAAACATATCCGACACGGCCGACGTGTATGTAAACTATCTACCCACTTCACCGCGTCTGATAATCTAATTGTATGGGAAATAGTTGGGAGTGTGTAATTGTAGCATTTTTAGCAGACGATATAAAGATATCGATGGGGTGGTGGATATTCTTTACAGCCATTGCATGGCATTCATTACACTAGTACTTAGTCTAGGTCTGTACGTTTGAATTTTTTAGTATCTCAATTTGTTTAATTTAAAAAATAAAAACACTCGAAGAAGTTTTAAATCAAAAATATAGATAATGAGTTTTTTTAGCATCTTATACTTAATGTTATTTAACTTCTATCGTACGCAATAGTTTTTTTTCTTTAAAATAAAAACGTACGGACCTAGTTTTTAATTATATCTACAACTCGGAAAAACGTTATCGCTTTTTGTATGAAAAAGAACCAGTGGTGTCACCAGCATTGAAATTGCGACCTTCTGGTAATGCGATCTGAAGTTTGACTGTGGAAGGATAAGAGTACACTCCTTATGACAGTACGGAGCTTTACTATGTATTTAGATATCGGTTCTTTTCGCCTGTTGCGTGAAATTTCAGTGATTAATTGACGTATTATCATAACATTAGCCTTTTTAACTCCACAGCTGGTACATTCGTGATGTTCGGGGTAGTACCGACACTAAGAGGATGATAAACTGATAACGCTTGATAAGTTGGATAAAATATATTGTGAATGAATATACAAATTAAAAGTCTAGAACTACTGATAATGAGTACGCGTAGCGCTCTTGATGGCTATAGGCGAACTGATTCTAAAATACATGTGCCGCGGAAATATGTAAAAGAGGTTAAGTTGTGAAATGATGACTTAACAATTGTACGTTGCATTACATGCTCGTACACGTGGAAAGTCAACAATCCAGCAATCCAAAAGTCCAACACTAGCTTTGATTGGCTCTGCAATAATTTTAGATTTTGCTTACCACCCAACTTGCGAAATTTGAGATCAACGTTTTCGAAGGTTAACTGCTACCGGCTGGTCGTTCTGGCCTTGTCAATCGTGTGCAGTCGAGGACAACATTTGGAACAAAAGTTAGCGCATTCTGATTGCAATCCTTGGTTAATTGATATCATCATTATCATCTTCATCGTTACAGCTATTGAAAAATACACTGCTAAACACAAGCACTCCCAAGGAATGGAATAAAAAACGAGCCTGACGACTGGTCGTTGATGAACTGATACATGAACAATTGGTAAAATTTAAAATTTTATACAACCGACTTCAATATAAATAAAATGGGAACATCTTTAATGTAGCCGAAGTCAATTAAATACGCATTATTAAGGATAACTCAAAAACTACTCGTCGGTTCTTGATCCAATTTACATGCGAACAAATGACAAGCACCAGTTTTCAAATAAAAATAATTTCTGAGGTAACATATATTACAAAATAGAATCGAATTGAGTACCTCCTCCTTTTGGAAGTCGGTTAAAATAATGAATCGTGGGTATCAAAGTAAATGTTCACTTTAGCACAAAATGGAATAACAAACCATTGTAAGATTAAATATATTTATTTATAATTGAATCAGCGTAGAATTTAGTTGAATGGCTATAACATCATTACAAATATTTGAAATAAGTTTAGTGTACCATATTAACTGGTCTACTTTTTACAGGAGCTGATGTCGGGCAATGGTTTTCCGCGGCATTTGTTCTTCCAACCGTACCAGGCGTCGAAGCCGTGGCGCTGGTAAATCTTCTTAGCGCAAGCGGCCGCTTTCGATATGTTGTCACTCAGAAGTTCTGAAGCGATAATTAAAAACAATATTGCAGTGTCAAATAGCAGCTTAATGCTGCTGTGTTTCGTATGGTGAGTGTAGAGAACCGGAGACCCTTTTTACTGGACAAGTGGCATTTCATCTTAGTCCTCAAGGCTGACAACGCATAGTTGCATTATGAGTCGCAAACGAGGATAGATGTAGATGTTTATGGGCCACAGCAACCACTTACCATCAGGTGGACGGTGTGCTCGCTTATCACCTTTTCATATATATATAAAACAATAATAATTAATATGCAAATACAAAACATTTCATTTTAATATTATTCAAATATGTTACCCAAACCTAGTGTTTTTTCTCAAATATTGTAGAAACAATTTCAAAACATAAATCCAGATCTGGAACAATGACTTGTTGGTTATACAAATATTCGTTCCATATGGGATTCGAACCCACAGCCTTTAGCACCACAATTAATTAGTCAGCTACTGCATTACTTAGACGTCTGGATAAAATCAACATACGTTTACAGGTGACGTTGCAGTCCTTGCCAGGCTGGCTAGTGCTGCTGCACCAATATCTGTCGTTGATCTGGAACAGCCCGTAGTCCCGGGAGCCGTCGCTGTTCGGACCACTGACGATGTCAGTGCGACGAGAACTTTCATTCTCCACTAGACACACCCCTAAATAGGAAATAGGGTGAATGTTAAATGCATTTGCTTTACAACCGTTTCAACATCACCTTTGCACTGTTGAACTTAAAAATTATGTAAATCGTCTTAAAGTAGGCCTGAAACCTGATGTCAATGCAAGTTATAGAAATGAAATCACAGCCTGGTAAGAGATGCAGGAAGTCGATGGATGCAGGTGGCTTAGAACCTTGTTTTATTAGATTCCTTGGGGGCCTATGTTTAGTAGTAGACTTGTGAAAAGCTGCAATAATGATGATGATGGTATGAATGATACATGAAATGAAGTAAATTTTATTTCTTCGACGTGAAAAAATAAAATTATGTTTGTCAAATGTATTTTTTTTAAATCTACTAATTGCTTACTTAGCCGCTCCGTTCTTTTTGGCTATGGAAAAGTCAGTTTTTTTTAGAGTTTTATCTTCAGTATCAATCACGGCGTAAGTTTATAGCGTTAAGTTACATGTGCACTTTAGACCAGAACAATTGTTAATTAAATTAAATTTGTCTACTTCAATTTATTACACCTATAAAATTGTTAGTTTAATATCTGTTAGTATATCACTAATTTCGACACATAATAAATAAAAATTTGACACCAACAAAACGTATTCCAAACCAAATTTCCGTCACGGTGGCCAATCATAACCGACTGAATTTTACAAAGGACTGAGTTTTGAAGCTCGAGGGTATGCGCAAGCATATGTGCACTCTCTAATCCCTTTACTCTCATAGTCCGATGGGGCGGCAATCAGCCTTGACCTGAGAGTGATCAGGCACATAAACAACAAATTCATCTGCTTGCGGAGGCACGGGGATGACACTGCCGTATTCCTGCTTTTTTGATTTTTATTTTTGATTTTGATTTAAAATAATTAAATATTTTATTCAAGTAAGTGTCGCAGTAGAGCGTACAGACCACTTGATAAAATTAAGAACTAACATTAAATGTCTAGCAATACAAAACCGTCTGTAGTTCTTGTCACTTGTTAAACTAATCAACGTTACTTTTATCCCACCTGATGGTTATTGGTGATGTATCCGAAGTTGGTAAACACAATGACTCAGGAAAAACCTTTTCACTCTTGCTGCTTTAGCATACATTGCACTTGATGGTGAGTGGAGTAAGACACAAAATGCAAATACGTTGTCACCTTTGAGGACTAAGATGGAGTATCCCGTTTCCAGTAAAAAGGGTCTCCGGTTCCCTACACTCACAATACAAAACATAGTAGCATTAAGCTGCTAGTTTACGCTGTTTTTCTGTGACAGCGTGGTCCTTTTGTGCTTGGACTCAGCATGGTGCTATCACGTGAAAATTACAGACATCCTTAATAGTTTACAACGTAAATTGACCAATTATAAGGAATGTAACATACAACTGTCGTGTTATATTTGAGCATTTGTATTGACACATAAACGTGGTAGCGCAGTGCATAATATTATGCCTGCAAAAAAAAAGAGCCGTGGTAGCTACCTCAGACGGTGCGCGCTCTCTGTAATTTTCACAGTACGCGAACAAACTGGGTTCGATCCCTGCTGGCACTAATCAAATTGTTAATTGCAATTTTAAGTGTTGATTTACCAGGTGCTGGGCGGTGAAGGAAAACGTCATGAGCAAACCTGCATGTCTGAGAAATATAAAAAAATTATTTCGAGGACACATGAAGTTCTCCAACATGCATTGGGGCAGCGCGGCGGACAGCTGTTTTTCCTAAAACTCTTTCAGATGTAAGAGGACGAGGCCTGTACGAGGCGGTGGGACTTGTGTAGGCTGTAACTTTAACTTTTTAACTTTACTACATGCAGACTGTGCCAACTTGTCCATTACTTGTACATAAATGGGTAGTAAAGCTTTGTTACTTACAATCTCTCATTTTGTTCCTCCGGGAAGCCATGTTTTCTTAGTTCCCTCACCAGCTCACATCTTGACAGTTGCTTTGCTTCACACTGCAGCAGCACTCCTAGAGCGAAGAGAACTATTAACACTTTCATATTGTGTTAGAAAATTATAGGTTTATGAGCCTGTGGCAGTAGTTCTTCTGTTAGAAGACTTTAAACTGTACACTGTCGATGCAAAACTAAAAGGCGCTTAAATACTGAAACTCTGTATCGTCGTTTGTAAATAGTCACGATTGCGCTATAGTTAAGGGGATAGAGTAAGTCAGCTCAAATGCTACTTTCACCCCCCACTTCCTCGCGCGTCGTATGCTATGTACCGACATGTTTGTAATCACTAATACTGTAAGTAGAAAGGTCGTTAGACACTTATTTCATTAGGTTTATCATATTTATGCCTGTTTCTTAACGTCAAGCCAGTCGCTTCTTATTTTTATTACGGTTATTTCGAATTTTAATTTTACGTCGTCCTGTTGCGTAATGTATATTCTGATCGTAAGCGACACAACCTCCCCGTTCAAAGGCCGAAGCGAAGTGACCGTGCGGCTGGAATCACGCTTCAAAAGGACGATAGTTTAGGTAATTTCTTTTTACAGTGAAAATAATGGTATTTTAAAAAAAGTAAATAACATAAGCACTACTTTATAGTTAGTTCAGTTAGTATGCAAAGTTTCATGATCTTATTTAAAGTATTTTATGAATAACAGCGGTTTATTGTTTATTTTGAAGGTAACTTTGGATTTTTTTTTCTATCGAGAAAATTTTACGAAATCGTGTTTTCGTCTAACATAATCCTTAACATTAATCCTCAACTTTACCATATATTTATTTCAAAATAAATGCTGCAATATTTTCTGTATAACGAAGGATCTTGCTAATTTGAGATTATATTTCCCCTTAACATAATAGTGCGCGGGAATCCCTTATTGTTATCAGATTAAGTGGCCTCTTAATAAACATTTTTTATCAATACGGAAGATAAAATTGTGTGCTACAAAATTAAAGAGGGCAGTGACCTTATATAATATGATTCTAGGGAAGACTAACGATTTTCAACCGTCTACAAAAAAAAAGAAGAGTTCCTCAATTCGACTGTATTTTTTATGTGTGTTACCTCAGAACTTTTTTCTAGATGAGTCGATTTTGATGATTCTATTTTTATTTAAAAGCTGGATCTTTTCACGAGGTCCCATATAATTTTGATCAAGATCTGACCCTTAGTTTATGAGTTATCCTTAATAATGCGTATTTAATTGACTTCGGCTACATTGATGATGTTATTATTTTATTCATATTGAAGACGGTTGTACATCTTTTTTTATTTTACCACCTGTGTGTATTCAGCGAGTTTCTTTCCTGATGGCTTGATATGTATTCTGGAGCCGCTTTTAAAATATTTATTTTATTTTATTTATTTATTTTATTTAAAAACTTACATGTAACACCTTAAGCATATGGCATTCTCTGCCAGTCAACCCTGGGTGCCAAGGACAATTGTTGGCAGGCCATTATACGTAAATAAGTGCTTATACATTAAAATATACATATATACAAATTACATACATACACATTACATTTAAATATACACACATATAGTTTCTCGGAGAAGAACTTTGAAAACTTTTTTATTTGTGGCATTCTTAATATCGTTGGGGAGGGTGTTCCAAAGTTGTATAGCTTGTATCGTAAAAGACGTCCTAAAAAAATTTGACTTATGCTGTGGAAACCCTAACCTCAGACGGTTTGACTGTCGGGATGTTCGACCGTCGATCGGATGAAAAAAATGAAAATTATCCTTAAGATAAGAACGCGACCTTGGATCGTTTAAAATTGAATAAAGTACAAGTAAAATTCTAAGCTTTGAACGATAGGATGATATGTGGTCATACTTACGTAAACCAAAAATAAACATGGAATTATTAAGAAGGCGCTCCAACTTGTTTAGAAGATTTTCTGACAGATCTGGGTAACATACATCGGCATAGTCGATAATAGGTAGAATAATTATAATGGTTTTCATATGTATAGAATAAATATGTATAGAATATATAAACATGTTCTATATATATAGAATATGTATAGAATAAATATTATGGTTTTCATACGTTTTTTGTGCTACGACCTACATTTAATCCTAGCATGCACACGTATTTAAAGTAATTTTATGTTGTTAAAATTGAAGCACTTTATGAAAATGTAATTTTATTTCTTTGTAAATATATATATTTTAAGTGTGTGAGTATTGATAATTTATGGCTTTTCCATTCTTCTTCTTTGTCCTCACATAGGAGGGAGGTATAACGTTATGTGTATATTTATTTATTTAAATAGATACATCATCGACAAAATCGAAAATACTACATTTTTAGATAAAGGATATGTCTTTACCGGCGTATACATTATAAGAGAAAAAAAACTAAACAACATATAAACTCTAAAACAAAAAGAAATTAAACTAAACAATCAAAGCAAAAGCACCGAATCCAGTAATAATTACATAAATAATAATTTTGAATCATTAATCTGGCAAGGCAGTTAAATTAAGTCTTTAATTTTCTTTTAAATAACGTTCGGGGTGTAAAGATGTCGATTATGATTGTTTAAGCTGTGTAAGTATCGATACATCTATGGCTTTTTAAGAGAAAACTTGCCTAAATTGGTTCTACTGATGGGAATATTGAACAATATTCCCATCAGTAGAATCACAGTATATAAAGATAAATAAAAATAAATACTTAAATAAACGCCACGCTTGTCTGGCGGATTGGCGAACTCAGTCTCAATCGTCTATTATACGTCTCAAAGTTGCTATACTTTGCCAGTCAGGAAATTTGCATCTGGCATAAATGCGCAATTGTGCCCGCACGGTACAACTACTTGTGTGACCTACAAATAATTGCTCTGGATGTGTTCCCGTGTGCAATTTATGTATGTGAACTCTACGAGGAGAAAATGCTAGTCAAAGTTTAAAAAAGTAATTGATGAGACAACTTACAAGTTAAAGTTGTTTTGAAATCTTGTGAGTTATTTCACTCCCTCAGCTTTCTCCTTTTCATATTTAGTAGTAAGGTGTTTGATTACTGTAAATCCTAGTATCGGGGTAAAGTTCCTTTAAAAAAATGTTATTTAGCCACCTGTCCGTAGCCTCGGCTAATATTGTAAAGTAAAAAGTCTGCCAGGCTGCTTTTTTATCGTTATGAATATACACCTAAACTTAGAAACCTACAGCCAGAATAAATAATATAAATAGCTGTGGGAACATTAGTCTTCACAAGTGAAAACGTAGTCGTAGCCTTTTTTGTTTGAACAAGAAGAAACCAGCCTAAACAACTTAAACCTCGTACTATGGAGTGTAGAAATAAGGAGTACCAACTCACATAATAGAACAGTTGAAAAAGTGGTCACCTGTAAGTAGTAAATAACAGTTCAAAAACTATCAAAAACTCTCCACAATAGCGCTGGAGTAGCTACTGGGATGAACTGAACTTAGCAGTTGTCGACGGTTTAAGTGTGCTGCTAAACTGCTCAGTAGCTTTAAAATCTAAAATAATTTTATTTAGTAAATATATCCTCGAAATAGTCGTCTATCCCACTAATATTTTTCGGTGCGTTCTTTAAAATTTACCCCGTAGCTATATAGTGGCGCCACCTTATTTAACAGTTTTCTATGGAAACTTTTTAATACACCGTTTGTACTCCTTGCTTCTACACTCCATACCTCGTACCATTTGATTACAATATACAAACCGCCGTTTTATGCAGATGTGTTGTCATTCCTGATGACTAGGATGGAATGCTTCGTTACCAGTAAAATGAGTCTATGGTTCTCTACACTCACTCACCATACGCATTAAGCTGATATTTATTGCTGATATAGCATGGAATAGAATGGAATATAATACAATATTAATGAAATGGAATGTACTAGAATTAAATAGGATGGAAAAGAATGAAGTGAATGGACCATTACTATTATTCTCAAATCAAAAGTCATAATTTCCAGAACAAAACATTGGAAACAAAAGCGTATCATGTGTTTTTTACAGTAGCTTCCCCATACACATCATTAATCCTTCGAGATGTTTTTGCAGCGCTGGTGCCACGGTGGAAACTTGTATTCGTAAGTAACACGATATTTTACGTTTTCCATATTGTGAAACAGAACAATGTCAAAGAATAATCAAATGGCGCGAAAACAAATGACTAAATCACAAAATTCGGAACACAATAACACAAAAATTCCTATATTTGAAATAAATTTGATAAAAGCCAAACAAAAGCCCTATCCCCTATGGATTACTACATAGAGCAGTTATTGTCAGAGCACATTGACACGCTATTTGTATTATTTTGAGTGTTATCACGAAGATGTTTCTGTCCATCTCCGTTTCGGTTTCCCATTGTTGCTTCAAGTTATACAAAGGTACTCCGTGGTTGCTTCTTACAACACCCACGGGATCGGGACGATATGGGGTAATGGATATCTTTGCATAGCCTTTACGTTATTTTCAGCTATAACGTTTATAGATAATAATTTATAGGTGTAAATATGTCATCATTAAGGAGAAGATTTTCTCAAGTGTAAGCCACTTTCGTAATCATTATTTTTCTTTTGCATTGTATTTAATTAATCATAGTTTATGAGTTTGATAGCATAAAGGGATTCCCAGACACTGATCGACCGCAATCAGCAGAGTTCCTTCACCTAAAACCATACCTGGGATGTACGAGTATTTAAGTGTAATTAATTGCTGTAGACAGCATACACAAGCAGTCTACGAAACAGATCGGTTTCTCCTGTAGACTTGAAGTTTTCTAAAATAATCAATATGAAGTGGGCTTTACTTCTATGTGCTCTAGGGTTGTTCCTTCATTGTGAAGCCAAACAGTTGTCGAGATGTGAGCTGGTGCGCGAATTAAGAAGAAATGGCTTCCCGGAGAACAAAATGAGAGATTGTAAGTAGACTTTATTGAGCTATTTGTGCTTGGTATTATAATTATATGAGACTATATGCAAGACACCTTATCAAAAATTCTCCTATTTGAACACAAATCTAGGTCTTTAGAAACATATCTCTTGGAAGTAACAAGTTAACAACTTTGATTTGATTACTAGAGGTTAGAGCGACGAGTAGGTGGGTCGAGCCGTGGTAGCTCGGGGGATTAGCGCTCGCTGTAAATTTCACAGTAAGTTAGCAACCCAGGTTCAATCCGGTCGGCAAAAATGAAATTGTTAATTACAATTTTAAGAACTGATTTATCACGTGCTCTGTGTGAAGGAAAACATCGTGATGAAACCTGTATGTCTGAGAAATAAGAAATAAAAAAATATTTCGAAGACATGTGGAGTCCGTCAACACGCATTGGGGTAGTGTGGCGGACATTTCCTTGCCCTAAACCCCTCTCAGAAGTGAGGGGGGGGGGACTGCGCTTAGTAGTGCGACGTTGTATATAGGCTGTAACTTTACTTTACTTTACTAGGGGTGTGTCTAGTGGAGAAGGAAAGTTCTCGTCGCACTGACATCGTCAGCAGGCCGAACGGCGACGGTTCCAGGGACTACGGACTGTTCCAGATCAACGACAGATATTGGTGCAGCAACACTGGCCAGCCGGGAAAGGACTGCAACGTCACCTGCAAACGTGCGTATACTCCTCAAAGATTTTTCGTGAAAATTATCACCAAGTCATTATCTCGATGAATACTCACACTTACATAACAAACCTATGGGAGGAATTAAAATTGTTATCTTTCTTAAAATCTCGGTATCTATTTCAACTGTGGTGGATTTAATAGACTGGTCATGATGTACGGAATACCAGAACGAGGTATCTTCAAACGAGTGTACCTAGTTCTCTCCTGTGATGTGACACTTCGAAAGTCATAACTTCGAAAGTTTTGATTGAGCGCGATACAAATTATATACTAGTACTTCTTATCAAGTTTCATGTGACCAAGTATTGCTAATTTAGCAGTTCCGCTATGAAGAGGTAGAAATTTATTTGATATTTTATATCGAATAATGTGTTATTTAAAAGGTTTATTAACAGTCAGCTCAGGCGGTACCTTGGGGATCACCAGCTGATTAGTGACCGCCAGTACGGTTTCGATCGCGGTCGTTTGGCTGGTGATCTTCTGGGTTACCTAACCTATAAATGGGTGGAGGCAGTAGAGTCCAAGGGGGAGCCGTTGGCTATTAGTTTGGACATAGCGAAGAGCAATAATCAGTTTTGGCACAAAGCGCTTTCCTATGGGCTTCCCGAAAAATGGTGCAATTGGATTATCAGTTTTCTTGCAGATCGGGTCGTAGTAGACGGGTCATGATCCGATTATAAGTCCGTTAACGCTAGTGGTGTATATCAATGACATGTTGCAAACCGCTAGCATTCATTGCTATGCGGACGACAGCACTGGTGATGTTTTATACACCGGCCGTGTTAATATTTATCGGGAAAACTTTGCCGAGTACCGGAACACACTTGTGTCTGAAGTCAAGACTTTGTTGAACAAAGTCTCGGACTGGGGGCGTCTAAATATAGTCCAGTTCAATCCCAAAAGACACAAGTTTGCGCGTTTAACCCCTTCGTCGTATCTCCTCTGTTTCAAGGCAAGTATCGGAATTCTTGGCGTCGACATATCGAGTGACGTGTAGTTTCGTGGTTACTTGGAAGAAAAGGCCAAATAGGCCAATAAAAAGCTTGGCGTGCTCAGCAGAGCGGGACAGTATTTCATGCCGCCACACGGCTTAGGTTCGGCCGCACATGGAATAATTTTCCCATCCCTGGGCTGGGGTTCCCAGTGCCAGCTCCATCCATTTGATAGCATTCCGGCGCAGAGCTGTTCGAATCGTCGAAGACCGAGCTCTGCAGAGATGTTGCATCTCTTTGCATATTCTATCGTATTTATCACGTGGAGTGCTATGAGGAATTGTTCGGAATAATTCCAGCTGCACAATTTCACCATCGCACATCGCGAATAAACTCGCGATACTATCCATACCATCTGGATGACTGGCGGTCAACCACTGTGCGATTTAAAAGAAGTTTTGCGATTCCCCTGGTGTTGCAGTTGTTGGGTGGCTGTAATCACCATCAGTTGCACCGTATGCTCGTTTGTCCCCTCTCCTATAAAAAAGGTAGCTCTCGAGAACTCATGTCTAACTAAAATCAATTCAAATAGACCTTTCTAAGTTTTTGAAATAGCAAACTTTAAAGTAGACTGCAGTGTCAAATAATTAAATGAACTTCAATTTTAGTATTAATTTCAAGTTAAAATAAAACGAATACCTGCAGATGTACTTATTCATCAGAAGGAATGAAACATAATCGGAGCAACGTAAAATTACCCTGTCTGATCTCAATACTTACTTACTTTTATTGTGTCATATTGCATGTGTATCTATTTCACTTCCATGTGTGATTTACATGAAGCACACGAGGAAAATGTCGAGTGAATGTTTCTGTTTTCCACCTGATGGTAAGTGGTTATGCAGTCAAAAATGGTAAATTGGATTACTATGGGCTAAACAATCCAGACACATTACGATACGAAAACTATAACAATGATCGGAATATCAGCAATCTTTGGAATACTCATACTGATTTTGCAAGATTATTAAAACTTAACAAAGATTAAAATGATTTTTCAGAATTGCTCTCTGATAATATATCAAAGTCGGCTGCTTGTGCCAAGAAGATCTATCAGCGGCACGGCTTCGACGCCTGGTACGGCTGGAAGAACAACTGCAGGAGCAAGCCGCTGCCTGATATTAGCTCGTGCAAAAATTAAGTAGGGATTGTACTTTGTACACGAACAATAGTACTATACTGGATATTATATGAACGAGTAACGTTACAATATGTTCCCTATAAAATTATCGTATAAATAACATAGTATAAATAATATGCTTTTGTAATATTTTTAAAAATATATGTTTTAAAATCAGCACATTTGTTTACTTCCAAATATCAAGATGTAAATCTTTCAGCGACATGTAAAAATTAACCATTTCACTGTCCCGTAACCTACAAACGAACATTTCAATTGCTTATCTATTGCGTCATTTTCGCGGGCAGGTTAAAAAAAAATAGAATTAGCATTACAAACGAGCACACAGTCCACATGACGGTAGGTGGAAGCTGTGACCCATAGAAAATCTACATATATCCTAAATTAAGAATCAAAATGTCGATGTGTTGTCATCCATGAGGACGGGTATGAAATGCCTTGTTTTCATTAAAAAAGTATGTCTCTTTTTTACACTCACCATACAAAACACAGTAGCATTAAGCTGCAGTAACAATCTATTTTGAAAATAGCGTAGGAAACCAATGGGTACTACGATTGCCAGCCTCTCTGACAAGTATATCGATTCATTTTTGCTATTCAAAGCTAGTGCCAAATTACTTTCCAACCTGAATGTAAGTGATGATGCAGACGAAGATGGTAAAGCGCTCAGTGCACTTAATAAATGCCTATTCACTTTTGCCTTGAACTCATCGACATTGTAATCGGATGTTTTATTGCACTTATTTACTTTACTCATGACGAACGATAAAGCATGGCGTTTGGTTTAAGCGCGTGGTAGTCGACAGCAAGTTGGTGGAGACTGGCCGAGCTATCGGATGGTGTAAGGGAAAGGGATTGTGACAAAATCTTCACACTTAGGTGAGAGCCATCTCAAACTGATGACTTTTTATGATTTTACATACAATCAATAGTTATGAATTAATGTTCTCTGCCA
Organism: Parnassius apollo; assembly: GCA_907164705.1. Lineage (NCBI taxonomy): Eukaryota > Metazoa > Arthropoda > Insecta > Lepidoptera > Papilionidae > Parnassius > Parnassius apollo. Next base: position 789,187 of record CAJQZP010000795.1, on the reverse strand, counting down.
CGTGGACGGCGGTAAAAGAAAATGTCAGGAGGAAACCCGTAAAGCATGTCATGTTGCGACTGTATTCTTGCGACCATACTCACCTTTCTGGATCGAGTCTATTCATTCGTGCTGAAGGCATAATACAGAGTTATTTCCAAAGAAAAATTCCCAGAAAATATAGAAAATTTGTCACACGCAAAGTTCAAAATTTTTATTAAACTAAGTTTGTATAAAAAGGCAAAATTTATGGATGATAATAACCCCTGAGAAGGATGATCGCTACTCGTATCAAGCTATTTCTAAAAAAAAGTCCCGCTGGGTTTCTTGCTGGTTCTTCCCAGGACAGAAGTTTTTTTGCGAACCAGTGGTAAATTAAAAAAGTGACTTTCAATAAGTATTGTTATAATCTACATTGAATAAAAAAGTTTCTGTTTCTGTTTCAAAGAGTAGCCAAACTTTCAACTTAAGTTCAAATATTTAAATAATGATATACCATTATTGCAGTTATTGAAAATGCGATTAAACGGGGCTTCTACTTTTCATCTGAAATTGAATTTGATTTATAGCCAACAATGTTTTTGTCTGCCGATTGACCCTAACGAATGGCGTGCGCAGTAAAATCAGTTAAAATAATGCATTACCACGCATTTTGAATTTAAAAGATAAAAAGGACAGAATGTTTTGGATTTTTTTGTTATTTTTCTTCACCATTTGCCTATATTACGTATCCTGACCCTTTCCTGCAGATTTGGCCGGTTATTACAAAATAATCACGTATAGTTTGGTTGTCACTGAACCACGGATAAAGATGTAAATATAGTCATTTATTAATGTGAGTGTCTACTACCCAATTACCCTTTTGTCAATCTTAGGGACCTCGTTGACTCCGCTAGCGTTATACTAAAGAGGATACCCTCGACGTCGGAATGACGTTCAGTTTCGCGGTCACTTGAAAGGGAAGCCCAAATTGGCTTCTAGAAAGCTTGGCGTGTTTTGTATAGCAGGACAGTATTTCATGCCGGTACACCGCTTGCAACTTTTTAAGGCGCAAGTTCCACCTCACAGCATGGAATACAATTATCATCTCTCGGTCGGAGCACCCCAGGGTCAAATCCTTCTTTCCGCTCGGCTTAACTCACTGGCGCTGCAAAGATATGTTGCATCTCTTTACATATATCATCGCATCTATCACGGGGAGTGATCAAAGAAATTGTTCGGACTATTTCTAATTTCACCATCGCACATTGCGACAAAACTCGCGATACCATCCATACCACCCAGCGGTCAACCACTTTGCGAATGACTTTAAACGATGAACTTTAAACGATTTCCAATACTTATTCTTGTAATCTGTCTCTATATATAAAAATAAATAATTGGTGTCCGTTAGACTCGCTAAAGTTAGAAACTGGCTCGACCGATGCTGCTGATGAATATTTGTGGGTTTGAGTGGCTCCTGGAATGGTTTAAATTCACAAATCGATAGGTGGCGCTGTTGTCGAGATAAGATAAAAGTTTAATTAGCAAATAAATGTTACAAAATGATTTAATTTAAGTGTAATAAATTAAAATAATATTTTTTTGAGAAACATTGCTTTGTGATAGCGCTATCTACTTGATTCTATAGGTACAATAATTTTATTGAACCAAAATTGATTGCCTCTCAAGCTGGTACCTAAACAAGACGCTAGATGGCGGGGCAGATCGCTAGTATTGAATAAAAATGATTCCATTCTATTCTATTCTATTCTCGCTTAACTTCCTTGTGAAATCGACTACCACCAGCGATTTTTCTAGATCGATACGAATTACGGATCTTCAAGAAAAGAGCCCACTCTTATTTAAAAGGCCGGCAAGGCATTTGCAATTCCCCTGATGTAGCGGTTGTTCATTGGCGGCGGTAGAGTCTCACCTCGTAATCAGGTGAGCTGCATGCTCGTTTGCCCTTCTCTACAAAACATATCCGACACGGCCGACGTGTATGTTAACTATCTACCCACTTCACCGCGTCTGATAATCTAATTGTATGGGAAATAGTTGGGAGTGTGTTTTAATTGTACCATTTTAGCAGATGATATATAAATGTTTTATGATATACTGATGATCCTCAGAACTTTGGTTACAGCGGTCTGTCTCTACGGAAACTAGCCATCTGCGCTAGACAGGGTTATATTGTGTGCGCGAGCACAGCTGCACTCTCTATTAATTCTAATCTAATCTTATTCAGATGTACTCCTATGTAGTTAACTTAGCTAGCAAACTTCCTACCGCTTAGCTAGCCCTTTAGCTTATGCTGTAAGAAATATTATTAGTCTCGACAATGTTGAGAATATATTCTGTAGAATACTACTATTGGGAAACGTGACCGACATTGAAACTATTTATTTGTTCTGCAAAAGAGGAAAAAAATTGAAATTGTGAAGAATCCCTTACAGAAAAGTTTAACTTGCAAAACATTTATAATAACGTATGCACATTACAACAAAAATAACTGATATAAACAAAGATATTCATACTTTAAATTAGTATTAGTATTAGTAATTCATTTATGAGGTAATTTATTATACACTTTCTCAACAAAATCCCTGAAATGTTTAATAGAACAGACTAGAATATCATATAGTATTTTTTATTCAAAATTAACAAATTGTTATTATCCAGTCATTTTTTACGTTTACCACTGGTTTCGAAAAAAACTCTGTCTTGAGAAGAACCAGCAAGAAACGTAGCGAGGATCTTTTTTCAAAGTAAAATTATGCAATAAAATAGGTTGTACAGTTATTTACAAAACTTATTGAATATAGAACTAGGAAGCTATTATCTCATTCTCATTATATACAGGTTACAACGGTGTACTTCAGAATAAATATTATACTTATATCGGCAAATATCTGAATCCCCTTTTTATACAGTCAGAGAAACTAAGAAGTAGGTATATTATTTTTTAGGACATTGATGATAAAGCGTGCATTGCCCGATAAAGTAATTACTGACTATGTGCTCTGTAAGCAGGCTCTTCGTTTGTTGATTCATGCTTTAGCAATAGGTCTCAGATGGTCTATATTAATAGAATTAAATTATGTAGGTTCTGTAATAAAAATGGATTTGCCACAGGATTCCATTCTTGGCCCGTTCTTATTTCTTATCTAAATTAAATAACATGGAATTGTATGCATATAAAACTTTACCAAACAGGGTCAACCGAAAACTAGGACCGTTAGTGAAGTGAGTAGTCGTGAAAGAATTGTGCTCCAGATAAGTTTTTAAATTGGTTCCAAATATTCTTTTATATTCTATTATATTTTATTCCTTCATTCTATAGATTACGATTTACGTACTCTTCGTGTTCCGAGACACGGGCGTTAAACACCACCTACTTCTAAACTCCGGACTACTGCTGCAAAAAAACTGAAATAATTAAGTTTTAATAAAAAGTTAAAGCCGACTTTACATAACGAAAATAAAATAAGTAATTTCACACAATTAAAGACGACTTCAAAATGATCACCTCCGAAATTTAGTAATAAATCCCTGTTTGAGGGTGTCGTTTTCATTTAAAATAAGTAAATACACAAAATCTTAGTTCCATCAAAATTACGAACGTGTTTTGTTTCGAATGTTTTATTTACACTTACCTGACTTTAGTTATAGATATAATGTATCTTCGTGCAGGACAAAATGAATTGTAAATAGTCATTAATAGAACGTATGCAATGCAACTATGCGACACAGCCTTTTGATGGGCAGTTATTCTAAAGTAGCACAACAGTATTAACTGAGTTAATTGTGTCTGAATTAGTTACGGTTCGTGTAGTAGTGTCAAACGTGACGTTATTGTTAGTCTAAACCTGAAATAAACGAAACAAAGGAATACATCATCTTAATATTTTTTTTAATTTAAATGTCTATCTAAATTAAAAAAAATATCCTGAATCCCTTTTGGCTGTCTCTCTATCTGTTCGTAAAAATTCATTGCAATTGGTTTAGCCATTCCGAATTTGATTTTAAATTATAAAAATGTCTTAATAGCATGAAAATCACATAAATTTGATTAATAGTAGGCAGTTTTTTCAATATTACAGACCAGAGATACATTTATATGTATAGATATCTCAAATTAATTAGCAAACTGCATCGAATATAATCTAATCTAATTTTTTTATAGAATAGGGTGACAAACGAGCACACAGTCCACCTGATGGTAGGTTATTGCTGTGGCCCATAGTCTATGCGCCATAGACATCTGCATCTGTCCTCGATCACGAATCAAAATGCAGATGCGTTGTCACCTATGAGGAATAAGAATGAATGCCCCGTTTCCAGTAAAAAGGGTCTCCGGTTCTCTACACTCACCATACGAAATACAGCAGCATTAAGCTACTATTTTACGCTGGTCTTCTGTGAGAGCGAGGTTCCTCCCCGGTCCAGCCGACCCATTCGTGCTACAACTATACTACTAATATAACTGCAGCATATTTCTACCACGAATAATAGTTTATATTTATTATTAGACTTGTTTTTGGAAGTGCTTTGTTACATATAAAGAAAACATTTCATTATTGCTTATTTTATAGCTTGGTAATTTAACAGAATTGAGAAGTGCGATAACATTTTAATCCCTATAAAACTTTACGAATTGAGACAATTTTGTCTCATTAGATTCATCATTATCACTCATCATTACAATTGTTCACAAGTCCATTGCTGAACATAGACCTCCCCCAAGGCATGCAATAAAGCACGGTCCTGAGCCACCTGCATCCATTGTTGCATGATTTACCAGATCGTCACTCCACCTAGTGGAGGGACACCCTACACTACGCCTACCGGTACGATGTTGCCACTCCAAACCTTTTGTCCATCGGTTGTCGGTTCTTCAAGCGATATGGCCGGTCTATTGCCACTTCAGCTTACTAATCCGTTGGGCTATGTCGGTTACTCTGGTTCGACTGCGGATATCCTCATTTATGAGTTTATTATGCAGACAAACCCCGAGCATAGCTCTCTACATAGCTCGCTGAACGACCTTGAGCGTCCTCATACGGCCAGCAGTGAAGGACCACGTCTCAGATCCGTCAGTTATCACTGGCAACACGCACTGGTTGTACAATCTAGTTTTCAGAGTTTGAGGTATACCTGACGGGAAGATGTGTCGTAATTTCCCGAACGCTGCCCAGTCGAGTTGAATCCGTTTATTGACCTCTCGGTCGAAGTTGGACGTACCTATTCGGACTACTTGTCCCAGGTAAACGTACTCGTCAACAACTTCGAGCATAGTGCTTCCAATAACTACTGGCATAGGTGTGACATGGACATTAAACATGACCTTTGTACTATTTGTCTCAGGTAAACGTATTCGTCAACAACTTCGTTTGTAGCGTTGCTCATGGGCGGTATGTTGCCATCCGCAGTTGGCATGGCAACCGCACTCTCTTTGTTGTACAATTTCTGTTATCAGGAAAATGCTACTGCTCACCTCCTGTCTGTTTATCTCTGTGACCTTTTACAACACCCACGGGAAGATATGGGGTAGTGGATACTCTTAACCGCCATTACACGGCATTCAGTACACATTAATCTAGGTCTTTACATTTTTATTTTTTTCGTAATTCTGTTTAGATTGATAAAAAAATTTAAAACGCTCGAAGATTTAAAAAAAAAATTGGATATTGAGCTGTACTAGCATCTTATACTTAACCGTACTTAACTTACATCGTACGCAACATTTATTTTAAATTGCGACCGCTTGACCGTGGAAGGATAAGCGATCTCACCGGGCAAGATGTTTAGCCCGGGAAGTGTCCAACTCTCCGTATGTCAGTATAGAACTTTACTATATATTTAGATTTCGGTTCTATTCCCCTGTGAATAATTAACATATTATCATAACATTAGCCTTTTTTAAGTTTACAGCTGGCATATTCGTGAAAAGTCAACAATCCTACAATCCAAAATCCAACATTAGTTATTGGAAGACTTACTTTAGATTCTGCTTACCACCAAACTTGTGAAATTTGAGATCAACGTTTCCGAATGTTTACTGCTACCAGCCGGTCATCCGAGCCTCGTCAATCATGTGCAGTCGAGGACGGCATTTGGAAAAACAGTTAGCGTATTCTCATTGCAATCCTTGGTTAATTGTATCATCATCATCGTTACAGCTATTGAAAACTCCACTGCTAAACACAAGTACTCCCAAGGAGGCATAAAAACCAGCCCTGACGACCGGTCGATGATGAACTGATACATAAACCAGTGGTAAAATTAAAAATTTTGTACAACCGACTTCATAAATTAATTACGCCTTATTAAGAATAACTCAAAACTACTCGTCAGATCTTGATCAAATTTATATGGGACCACATGAGAAGCACCAGCTTTCAATTAAAAATAGTATCATCAAAATCGGTTCACCTAGAGAAAAGTTCTGAGGCACAAATAAAAAAAATACAGTTGAATTGAATACCTCCTCCTTTCTGAAGTCGGTTAAAATAATCAATCGTGGTTATCAATATAAAAGTTCACTAAAGCACAAAATGGAATAACAAGACATTGTAAGATTAAATATATTTATTTATAATTGAATCAGCATAAAATTTAGTTGAATAGCTATAACATCATTACAAATATTTGAAATAAGTTTAGTGTACCATATTAACTGGTCTACTTTTTACAGGAGCTGATGTCGGGCAATGGTTTTCCGCGGCATTTGTTCTTCCAACCGTACCAGGCGTCGAAGCCGTGGCGCTGATAGATCTTCTTAGCGCAAGCGGCCGCTTTCGATATGTCGTCACTCAGAAGTTCTGAAGCGATAATTAAAAACCATTATAGTATTCCATGTTAAAAACAATGATTAATCTGCAAAAACAACATTTAATTTAAATTTTATTTTAATATGTTAACTAAATCTAGTGTTTTTAAGCTATTGCATAGCTTCTATCGCGGGCCTTGAGCGCGGGGACCGAATGCAGAAATTCCGTAACGAAAAAAACCTCACGCTCCCCACTCCGACGGGCACGGAGGTGTGGCGTTGAAAGCCGTGCATCGTCTAACGTCGTTTCAGTTCAGCAGACTTCGGCACTCGGCAGACTTCGGCACGGTGTTTGTGTTCGTGCGACTAGACGTATGCGTGTACACTAGCTGCTAACTCAATGATATAAATTCCTGAATAACCTACATGTATTGTAAGACATTAAAAATATTTTAAACAATATTAACTTCTCATTTATTCAATAAGAGAAAAAAAATTGTTTTCTTATCTGTCACCACGCTCAAAAAGTGTAACTTGATTTAATATCAAAGACTTAACTGCATAAATAAAATAAATAAATAATTATAATTGCATAAGTTGATAAAAAATGCTATGCAATAGCTTTACCGCGGCAGTCACCGAGTGTCACACGTATTTTTTTCTCATGTATTGTAGAAACAATTTACAAAAATAAATGCAGATCTGGAACAATGACTAGTTGGTTATAGGTACAAATATTCGTTTCATACGGGATTCGAACCCACAGCCTTTAGCGCCACAATTAGTTACTCAGCCACTGCATTACGTAGACGTCCGGATAAAATAAACTTACGTTTACAGGTGACGTTGCAGTCCTTGCCAGGCTGGCCAGTGTTGCTGCACCAATATCTGTCGTTGATCTGGAACAGTCCGTAGTCCCGGGAGCCGTCGCCGTTCGGCCTGCTGACGATGTCAGTGCGACGAGAGCTTTCATTCTCCACTAGACACACCCCTAAATAGAAAATAGGCTGAATGTTAAATGCATTTGCTTTACAACCGTTTTCAGCATCACTTTTGCTTGTTTGTTTGAAAATTATGTAAATCTTCTTAATATAGGCCTAAAGATTGATTTCAATGCAAGGTTTAGAAATGAAATGACAGCCTGGTAAGAGATGCAGGAAGTAGACGGATGCAGGTGGCCTAAGACCTTGTTTTATGGCAGGCATTTCTTGGGGAGGCCTATGTTCAGCAGTAGACTTGTGAAAGGCTGTAATAATGATGATGATGATATGGATGATATATGAAATGAAATTAAGTAAATTTTATTTCTACGACTTTAAAAAATAAAATTTTATTTGTCAAATATATTTTCTTTAAATGTACTTAATCGCTTACTGAGCCGCTCCATTCTGTTGGCTATGCTAAAGTCAGATAATAACTATCAAAGATTTAAATAAGTTTATGTCTTCTGTATCAATCACAGCGTAAGTTTATAGTGTTACATGTACACTTTAAGACAATTAACAATTGATAATTAAATTAAATTAAATTATTTCAATTTATTAAACCAATCAAATTGTTAGTAAACGGCTCTGTTAGTCCGTATTAAAAAAAATATAACACCAAAAATAGTGTTTTCCAAACTAAATTTCTGTCTCGGTGGCCACTTACAATGGAAACTAGCCATTTGTGCAGGACTGAATTTAGTGCTCGAGTGTATGCGCAAGCACAGGTGCACTCTCTAATCCGCTTAAACTCATAGTCCGATGGGACGGTAATCCGATATGACCTGAGAGTGATCAGGAACAGAAACAACAGTTTCATCCGCTTGCGGAGGCATGGGGTATCCGATTCTCTACTCTCATAATACAAAACACAGCAGCATTAAGCTAAGTTATTTTACGCTGGTTTTCTGTGAAAGCGTGATCCTTTTGTGCTTGGACTCAGCATGGTGCTGTCGCGTGGAAATTACGGACATTCTTTATAGTTTACCGCATAAATTGACCAAATATAAGGAATGCAACATACAACTGTCGTATTATAATTGAGTATTTGTATTGACACATAAACGTGGTAGAGTCAAGCAGTAGCAAAATATTATGCCTGCAAAAAAAAAGAGCCGTGGTAGCTACCTCAGACGGTGCGCGCTCTCTGTAATTTTCACAGTACGCGAACAAACTGGGTTCGATCCCTGCTGGCACTAATCAAATTGTTAATTGAAATTTTAAGTGTTGATTTACCACGTGCTGGGCGGTGAAGTAAAACGTCATGAGCAAACCTGCATGTCTGAGAAATATAAAAAAAAAATATTTCGAGGACACATGAAGTTCTCCAACATTCATTGGGGCAGCGCGGCGGACAGCTGTTTATCCTAAAACTCTTTCAGATGTAAGCGGACGAGGCCTGTGCCAGGCGGTGGGACTTGTGTAGGCTGTAACTTTAACTTTTTAACTTTACTACATGCAGACTGTGCCAACTTGTCCATTACTTGTACATAAATGGGTAGTAAAGCTTTGTTACTTACAATCTCTCATTTTGTTCTCCGGGAAGCCATGTTTTCTTAGTTCCCTCACCAGCTCACATCTTGACAGTTGCTTTGCTTGACACTGCAGCAGCACTCCTAGAGCGAAGAGAACTATTAACACTTTCATATTGTGTTAGAAAATTATAGGTTTATGAGCCTGTGGCAGTAGTTCTTCTGTTAGAAGACTTTTAACTGTATACTGTCGATGTCAAACTAAAAGGCGTTTAAATACTGAAACTCTGTATCGTCGTTTGTAAATAATCACGATTGCGCTATAGTTAACATAACTTTGCGCGGGAATCCCTTATTGTTATCAGATTAAGTAGCCTCTTAATAAACATTGTTCATCAATACGGAAGATAAAATTGTATGTTACAAAATTAAACAGGACAGTGGCTTTATATAATATGAGTCTAGGGACGAACGAATTTTCAACCGTCTACAAAAACGAGGTTCTCAATTCGACTGTATTTTTTTATGTGTTACCTCAGAACTTTTTTCTCGGTGAATCGATTTTGATGATTATATTTTTATTTAAAAGCTGGATCTTTTCACAAGGTCTCATATAAATTTGATCAAGATCTAACCCGTAGTTTATGATTTATCTTTAATTATGCGTATTTAAATGACTTCGACTGCATTGATTATGTTTTCATTTTATTTATATTGAAGTCGGTTGTACAATATTTGTGATGTTGAAAACGGTTGTGCTACGAGCCATATTTAATCACGTATTTGAAGTTATTTTATGTTGTTAAAATTGAAGCACATTATGAAAATATAACTTTATTTCTTTGCAAATATATAAAATATTTTTAAATGTACCTATGAGCATTGATTATTTATTGCTTTTCTTTATTCTTCTTCTTTGACCCTCACATAATAGAGAGGAATAGTATGATAATAAGTAAGTACTTAAATAAACGCCACGCTTGTCTGGCGGATTCAGTCCCAATCGTCTAGCATTTTAATGCTGCTAGACTTTGCCAGTCAGGAAATTTGCATCTGGCATAAATACGCAATTGTGCCCGCACGATACAAATACTTGTGTGGCCTATAAATAATTGCTCTGGATGTGTTTCCGTGTAAAATTTATGTATGTAAGCTCCACGAGGAGAAAATGCTAGTTAACGTTTTATAAAAAAAAAGTAATTGATGAGACAACTTACAAGTTGAAGATGTTTTTAGTTCTTGTAATTTTTTCACTTCCTCAGCTTTCTCTTTTAAATATTTAGTAATAACGAGTTTGCTTACTTGTAAATCCTAGTGTGGGGGCAAAGTTTCTTAAAAAATGTTATTCGGGCATCTATCAGAAACCGCGGCTAATATTGTAAAGTAAAAAGTCCGTCAGACTTCTTTTTTATCGTTATGAACATACACCTAAACCTAGGAACCCAGAGCAAGAATACTTAATATACAATGCTGTGAGAGAATTAATCTTCAGAATTGAAAACGTAGTGGTAGCCTTTTTTATTTAAAGTTGCTTGTCACCAGCAACCAGCCTAAACAACTTAAACCTCGTACCATTAGATTAATTGTTTGCTCTCTTGTATACATCTTGTATACTCGACACGCCGTTCTCTAAACACATTAAAAACATATTCAAGACAATGCAAACTGCTTTTTTATGCAGATGTCATTCCTGAGGACTAAGATGGAATGCCTCGTTACTAGTTAAAAGGGTCTCCAGTTCTCTCCATTCACCATACGTAACACAGCAGCATTAAACTGCTATTTGATGCTGGTATAGCAGGGAACAGAATGGAATATAATGAATGTTAATGTGATAAAATATTCTGGAATTAAATAGATTAAAAAAGAATAAAATGAACTATTCCATTCATTTCATACTTCTACCCCACTCTGCTCTACTCTACTCTATTCTACTCCATTTTATTTTATTCCATTCCAATCTAATCAATTCTATTCCAGTACATACTATTCCATTCCTTTTTATTCTTTGCTATTCCATTCCATCCAATTGTTCTATTCTATTCCATTCCGAAAAAAGTGGTAATCTGTTGTAGCAAGTTCCGAGGGGATGGTGGGTGTCGGAGATATTCCAATCCCTTAATTAATAACAAAAACACATTCCTAAATTTGAATTTGGAATTCTTAACCAAACGCAAGATATCGAAATGGCCAGTTCAACAAAATGCAAATTTCATATGCAAGGATCTAATATATCGCGAGCTGAAAACGACTGTTGATTTTAATTTTTTCCATTCCATACATATATAAAAGTCGACTGCTGAACAAAACCTCCCCTATATATCACTAGATAGAGCAGTTATTGTCATAGCAGCGAAGCTTGGCATGCTATTTTTATTATTTTAAGTGTTATCAGGAAGACGTTGCTGCCCATCTCAGTTTCGGTTTCCCATTGCCGCTTCTTACGACACCCATGGAACGATATGGGATAATAGATATCTTTATATAGCCTTTACATATTACGTTTATGGATAATAATTTAAAGATGAGCATATGTTATCATTAAGGAAAAAAATATTCTCAAGTGTCAGGCCACTTTCGTAATTATTATTTTTCTTTAGCATTGTATTTCATTATTCGTAGTTTATCAGTTAGATAGCATAAAGGGATTAGAGTTTTTTTACCTAAAACCGCACCTAGGATGTACGAGTATTTAAGCGTAATTAATTGCTATTGACAGCGTACCCAAGCAGGATACGAAACAGATCAGTTTCTTCTTCTTGAAGACTTAATCTTGAAGCATTCTAAAATAATCAATATGAAGTGGGCTTTATTTCTGTGTGCTCTAGGGTTGTTCCTTCATTGTGAAGCCAAGCAGTTATCGAGATGTGAGCTGGTGCGCGAATTAAGAAAAAACGGCTTCCCGGAGAACAAAATGCGAGATTGTAAGTAGACTTTTAAGGGCTGTGTTTAGTATTATAATTCTATGAGGCTATATGTAACTCATCTAATCAAAAATTTTAGTGTTTGATTACAAATCTAGATTTTGATAAACTTATCTCTTGTAAGTAACAATTCAACAATAGTTTTGTGTGACACGAATGTGTATAAACTTACCACAAAAGAATCATTACGTAATTACCGCCTTCGTGTTGTCATCGGCCTTTTAACAAAGAATGTTTTTGACTATAAGTCCGCTTTCTGCTGTTTTGTGACCCTGTTTTGTGTAAGGTTTAATATAAATTAAAAAATATGTAAAAAATATAATAATATATTGAGTTTACTCGTTTGTTTTTGGCTAATAAAAACAATCTAAAGGTGTTTACGTGATAGAGCCACACTGCAGCTCTATTATGGCTGTAGCATGAATACATGTACAGAAACCAACGTATTATATTTAAAAACCCGAGTTCAACCGAGTATTTATTATGATGAGTATGGGAAACCACATTCTTTATCTTTACGAGGCATTTCATATTAGCACTTAGGGGTGACAAATGCATTTTGATTCCTAATCGAAAATATATAAGTGATATTGGGCTGTAGGTATCTATTAACCGACATTTGGACTAGACGCTCGCCTGCCACTTTTATTTATTCTTTTAATATCTTATGTAAGATATATTAGAATTATAGTTAAGCGGTGGTAGCACTGAGACTGATATGGGAGCAACCCAAGTTTCGTTTGTTAATCGAAATATTAAACGCTGTATATAAATAACACTGTGGTGTTTGAAAACATTATCAACATGCCAGAGATATTTCTGGTTCCATACCCCTTTCAAATATAAGAGAAAAGTTGTGCCCTATTATGAAAAGTGTATTTGTTTATGATTATTGTCTATATCATAAACAACATACAACATAGTCGTATCTGAAGAAACGCCCATTATTAGAAATGGGCGTTTCTTCAGAAATATTTGTGGATTTATAAACTGCTTTGATTACTAGGGGTATGTCTAGTGGAGAATGAAAGTTCTCGTCGCACTGACATCGTCAGCAGGCCGAACAGCGACGGCTCCCGGGACTACGGACTGTTCCAGATCAACGACAGATATTGGTGCAGCAGCACTAGCCAGCCTGGCAAGGACTGCAACGTCACCTGTAAACGTGCGTATACTCTTTTAAGATATTTCTCAAAATTATCAACAAGTCATTAACTCGTTGAATACATCCACAGACATAACAATCTAAGGGAGGAATTGAACGTGTTTCATTTAAATCTCAGTATTAATTTCACCTGTGGTGGAATAGACCAGCAGTGATGTACAGAATACCAGACCGAGATACCTTTAAAACGAGTGTATATCTAGTTCTATCTCGTGACGTGGCACTGTATCTGTATCATAACTTCTAGAGTCTTGATCCTCACTGAGATTCGACCTGAGTACACTCGAGACCGTATGCGTATGCGGATGCTCAAGGTCGCTCAGTGAGCTATGGAAAAGGCTACGCTCGGGGGTTCTTTGCGTGATAAACTAAGAAATGAGGATATCCACAGTAGAGCTAGAGTGGCTGACATAGTCAAACGGATTAGTAAGCAAAGGTGGCAATGGACCGACCATATAGCTCGAAGAACCGACATACGATGAAGAAAAAGATTCTTGAGTGGCAGCCTCGTACCGGTAGGCGAAGTTTAGGGCGATCCCCCACTAGTTGGAATGACGATCTGGTAAGATATGCGGGAAGTCGATGGATGCAGGTGGCTCAGGGCCGTGCTTTGTGGCATTCCACGGGGGAGGTCTATGTTCAGCAGTGTACTTGTGAAGGGCTATAATAATGATGATGATGACTCTCGAGACCTCAGATTTCACTAAAGTCAGTTCAGGTCGGCCACACTAAGATTTTGAAATAACACACTTTATTTTAACTAAGTTGATTTAATTTTTTTGATACTCTGCATTCTGCAAAGTATCAAAAAATTAAATTAACTTGAATATATATTTATATTAAATAACATAATCAGTATAACGGATGTTTACCTTGCCTGTGTCTCGATACTTACTGGGGCAGTATATATTTTGACATATTGTGTGTGTATCTATTTTCGAACGAGTGTTTCTGTTTCTTGACTTTTATCCTATACTAAGTACGTAAGTGGTATGTAGCCAAAGATTGGAGTTAAAATGGACTAAACAATTCAGAGGAATTTCGATATGAACACTATAACAATGATTCGGATGGCAGAAATCTTAAAAATACTCATATTGACATTGCAAGATTTTTAAATATTAACAGGTTTGAGTTATTTTTCAGAATTGCTCTCTGATAATATATCAAAGTCGGCTGCTTGTGCCAAGAAGATCTATCAGCGGCACGGCTTCGACGCCTGGTACGGCTGGAAGAACAACTGCAGGAGCAAGCCGCTGCCTGATATTAGCTCGTGCAAAAATAAATAAGAATCGTATTACAAGAATGTTAATATACTCAATATTGTATGATTATAATTTGCAATATGTTCTCTGTAAAATATAATTTATGTAACAGATATTACCTATCATATTAAACATTTGTTAGTACAATATGTGTTCTTTTAATTATATGTTTCTGTGATTTTTATGTGATCAAAGTTGGTCTAAAGAAAATCTGAATCACTTGGGGGAATATATTTGCAACAACTGAGCAATTAACATGCATATTACAATGTTGAAAACTTATTCTCAAACCAGAGAAAAACAACAGACTGAACATTAAATATGTCGGGAATATCGGGAATATCATCAGAAGGTTAATCTGTATCACTTTCGATACCCATTTGTCAATACTTCAATATATTTCATTAGCTACGTTATACAAAACATTTAAATGTTGTTAGGTGGACCCTGTTGTGCATTGCAATATTACATATTTAATTCTTAGTTAAACTAATATATTATAAAAATTCTTAAAAAGTCTCGCCGCAAATATAACTTGCAGGAGCGATGACGTAGATTTCAAAAAGTGTTTTGAAGAATTCAATTTTAATACAACATATTGACTTTGACTTGGCTTGAGTATCTAAATAAGCAACTAGACTAAGTTATAAAGCATATTCTATAAGAAAGACTAGACGTCTCTTTAAATGTTGAAACAGCTAGATTGGGTTATTGAGTTGTTTTCATAGTAAAATATCTTATGTACCTTTGCTTTATAGAAACGTGACAGATATTGAAAGTATATTTGTTTTGCAAATGAGGGCGGTTTGTAAAGGCAATTTACAACTTAAATGTAGATGGTTCTCAGAGAAAAGAGTAAAGAAATAAATATATAAATTTTAGCCTTGCAATATATAAATATCTTTTATGTGAACAAAGATATTTTATAATTATATACTGTGAACAAAAACAGTTACAAAAGTTTACAAAATTAGTAACACATTTGTGGAGCAATGTCGTTTACATTGCCCTATAAATGTGTCAAACGATTAAACTGCAATGAAATACTAGAAAATTTCCAATATATTTAAAAAAATAACTTAATAATTTTCATTAAAAACTGTATAAAGTGATTATGAATTTCAGGAGTACATGAATAAAAATAACCCCTAGGAATTAAATGATCGTTACCACGATGGTTCTATTACAATTCATATGATTGTATAATACTATAGTTACTATTAATGTACATATATATATATATATATATATATATATATATATATATATATATATATATATATATATATATATTTCATTAAAAAATTATAGCGTTGGTTTTTTGGCTAGTTCTTTACAGAACAAAGGTATTTTTGAACTAAACTAAACTGGTAATTAAAATAATACTCTCAATAAGTATGACGTATTAAGCTACATAAAATAAAAAATAAAAATTAATCTACATATTATAGCTGTTTAAGCCTTCTCAAAATTTAAAAAAGCATTTTGAGACAGGTTCTTAAATTGAGGTCATAAACAAACTAATAGTCCACCTGATGGTAAGTAGATACTGACTCCAGCCCTTATACACCTGCAAACAACTTCAAATAAAGAAGTCTACAGATACGTTGTCACTTCAGAGGACCAAGAAGGAAAGAATCACAGCCTGTATTTACACCGACTTTTAATATTTATCCTTCAGCCTGGAAGTTTGGTGTCAGAAATTAGTAAGAGGATGGTTCCTAATCAGAGGGACTCATAAGTGGCTGAATATTTGAAGATAGACATATTCAGGGTTCGAAAGTTAAGTTCAAATCTCGCTCCCAATTAACTTCTTATGGGTTTAAAATAAAGTTTTTAGTGCAGATTAAAGAAACAAAAGCTGAAAATTTTCGTCGAACGGTGAAAAGATTTATAAAAACGATAATTAGTATTTTGAAAATGGTAATTATGCTAAGTGATTTGTAATTATAAATAACATACTTCAATCACATACTTATTTATAATTAAGGTAACAGAATATGACATCAAGCTTAGCTATATACCGACTAGAATTAATAAAAAAATACTTGAGAATTCAAGTTTAATAAATAGTTTAGTCATCATCACATGGGAACAAAAATTAATAATTTTAATCTAGAGGTACCCGTGGTTAACTATGACATTGGGAACACCTCAGTCCCTCTCGTGACCATGGGTGCTGTAAAGTACTCGAAACGTTGGGTATATAAAATAATTTAATATACGAGATAAAATCTGTAAAAACCAGTTCTATTTAAATGTGTAGTGTTTACGTAAATATGAGAAATCATTAACTATTGATTGTAGTTCAGATGTGTTAATATTTTGCCATTAAGGAAAAGATATTCTGTGTCAGCCACTTTCGTAATTAATATTTTTCTATTGCATTGTAGTTCATTAGTCATAGCCTATTAGGTTGATAACATTAAGGGATTCCCAGACACTAAACGACCGCAATCAGCAAAGTTCCTTCACCTAAAACCATACCTGGGATGTAAGAGTATTTAAGCGTAATTAATTGCTATAAACATCATACACAAGCAGGCTACGAAACGGATCGGTTTCTTCTGAAGTCTTGCAGTATTACAAAAAACAACAATATGAAGTGGGCTTTACTTCTATGTGCTCTAGGGTTGTTCCTTCATTGTGAAGCCAAACAGTTGTCGAGATGTGAGCTGGTGCGCGAATTAAGAAGAAATGGCTTCCCGGAGAACAAAATGAGAGACTGTAAGTAGACTTTATTGAGATGTGCTTAGTACTACAATTGTATTAACCTATATCTAACTCTCTAATTAAATATCCAAGTGAAGAAGAAATCTAGTACCTTCGATAATTTATCCCTTGTAAGTAACAAGTCAACAAATTTTGTGCGACACTGACACTAATATGGCGGTGCATTAAATATCACAAAAGAACCAGTATGTAAATACCGCATACATACATAATAATACACTAGTAAGAGGGGGAGACTACATTCCATTTGGCACGATCCTGACACACCTCTCTTGCCTCCTTCACATCCATACACCTACGCATACATGCTCGTCGGTTAAGGGTACTCCTAATTTGGCCCGTTTTCAATAAATCGCCAATTTGGTCGATAAATTTTCGCCTAGGACGTCCCTTTCCGACTCTGCCATTCACTTCTGCACCATAAATTTTCTTTGTCACTCTTTCCTCATTCATTCTTTCCACATGACCAAACCACCGAAGCATTCCTTTCTTAATCCTGGTCACAACATCATCTTGCAAACCACACTCTTCTATTATTACACAATTTCTTACCCTGTTATTCAGATTCAGCCCTAACATAAATACCGCATTTGTAAGTTATCGCTGTACTGTTTTTGCAAGGTTCAAGAAGTAAAAAAAATATTTGATAACAATGTAACTGTAAATGTTCACTCATTTGCTTTTGGTTAATAAAACAAACTATGTAAAAGAGATTAACGTGGTAATGCTATGCAGCATATTGTCACCCTTACTTCGTAAGAATACTTACGATTGCGCACTGCTATATATATAGATCTATCTGTGTGATCATAAATTAAGGATGCGTGGCAAATTTTAACTTATACCATAACCCTTTCAGCTATAAGTTTATGGTAATTATATGAAATCCGTTTTTTTTTGCGTAACATCAAAATAGGGCGTTGCTTTAGAAATTATTGTGGATTTACAAATTGCTTTGATTACTAGGGGTGTGTCTAGTGGAGAAGGAAAGTTCTCGTCGCACTGACATCGTCAGCAGGCCGAACGGTGACGGCTCCCGGGACTACGGACTGTTCCAGATCAACGACAGATATTGGTGCAGCAGCACTAGCCAGCCTGGCAAGGACTGCAACGTCACCTGTAAACGTGCGTATATTCCTTAAAGATATTTCCTGAAAATTATCACCAAGTCATTATCTCGATGAATACTCACACTTCCATAACAGAACTATGGGAAGAATTAATTGTTATCTTTCTTAAAACTCTGTATTATTTTTAACTGTGGTGGATTTAATAGACTGGCAATGATGTACAGATACATACGACAGAGTATTTCCAGGTCCTTTCTTCTTTACTATTAACTGAAAAAAAGGGGTTAACTCTTGGATATTAGGGTTACTCTGTCATAAAAAAACCTTTTGTGATTTCACTCTGTCTCTTGTAATGACACCATTATAACTTCTTGTTTTGATTCCATGAGATACAAATTTATGAGTGAAATACATAGTATCAAGTTTTAGATAACGAATTATTGCAAATTTATGTATTTTATGCTCTTTCACTCTGTAAATAGAGGGTGGAATTTTTTGGTATTTTTCATATAAAACAATAAGAGGTCGGAGATTTTACCCCTTCTATCTAGTAAAATTACCTAAGTAAAACTGAAACTAAAACCCAAGTAAAATTGGAATATGGAAACAATTATCCGAATGGAAAAACTTACTCATACTGACATTGCAAGATTCTCTTAAATGTTAATAAAGTTTTAAATGATTTTTCAGAATTGCTCTCCGATAATATATCAAAGTCGGCTGCTTGTGCCAAGAAGATCTATCAGCGGCACGGCTTCGACGCCTGGTACGGCTGGAAGAACAACTGCAGGAGCAAGCCGCTGCCTGATATTAGCTCGTGCAAAAAATAAATTGGGATTGTACAATAGGGACAATAATAATCTAAATATACGTACGATTGTAATATATTACATGATCACTTTATAAAATATCGTATGACTAACATAACATTACACAGAATATTAAACATTTATTGAATAATATTTTCTATATAGAAAATATTTGTGGTACTTTAAAAATATATGTTTTTAAAATCAGCTTTTTTCTTTATAAATTGTATCATATATTTCTTGATACGGCGTGTACAAATTAAATCACTCATTTCGAAAACTGTGTAGGAAAAGTGTCTGGTGAATACTAAGATTGTCAGTCTCTCAGTCAGTTATGGCGGTTACGATAAAACTTTCACACTTGGGCGAGACCCATGTCTAACTGATGGCTTTAGCTACGGCATTAATTTACAGCCAGGACCTCATTTCAGCAGTCAGGTAATCTAACTACGTCACTAAATCGCACTAAGCCAAGCGGTCGCCGTAATGCTGTGCCTTGTAATGATATTGATAATAGAAGTAGAAACTGATCAAAAATAAATTGGTCTAATGAGAATCTAGGAATAATCGAGGCGCAATCATTTTGCTACAACTATGTCACTGTACTCACTGTACTCAGTGACATAGTACATATATACGCATAACTTTACAGTAGTGTTGTATAAAGCAGGTTTAAAGACATTAATCAGGAAACTACAATATTATAGTGCTATATAATATTGTGTTAATATCTTTTTATGATATATGGAAATGCAATAAATATTTTTAAATAAAAATTAAACAAATATTATGTGTTAATATATATACCAAAGGGCTCACTGAAAACCATTTTTAAAGAAATTAATGTCTTATATTTTACTTACGTCACAATTTATTGCTATACCCGCGACTTCTTACGCATAGAACCTATGTTAGTAATCTTCGATCAACATATTGTTGATCGATGTTAGTAATGTTTTCGTTTTTAATATATATATATTATTTTTTTTTTTTTTTTTTTTTTTTATATATAACACATCAACAGTGATAGTTGTAGATAATAGTAGATAGTGATAGTGATACCTTAATCCTAAATAATTTACAACTTTATAGTTCAAATATTTTTAGTTTCAATAAAAAGTTTATATACAGATTGAAACCTAGTTTATTCAATTTTCAAATTTTAAAAATGTAAATAAAAAATAAAACAAAAGAAAAAACAAAATACGGCAACAAAATTGTTGGTAATTCTTTAGTTAACGAATACTTCGTTAATTAAAAAGCTGAAGGTATTCTGAATTAACACTGACATCGGGACGTCGGTTACCTCAGTCCCCGCATGGAGCAGGTTAGAGAGAAGGAGAACGATCGCTGTAGAAAATAGTCTCCCAGAAATATGGACAAAATAAGTGAGGCGCTGTGATCGCTAAGTTGTCTCAATAAAAGTCATTTTCAGTCTATTTTTCCGATCAGATGCCACCTGCACATCCACGCTCTGTACAATATTTCACCATTTTTTAATGTTTCTTTTTGTCAAAAACTAAAAAATTACGGAGCAAGATTATTTTCTCATCAATGCCGCGAAGCAAATTTGTACATTATTCAACAAACTTCATCTACTTGTACTCATAAACAGGTAACTTCGCAGATACTAATTACCGACGCGACGGCAGTTCAGGCACAGACGGCCTATGCTTTAGCACGTAGTGATCGTTCTCCTCCTCTCTAACCACTGTAGTCCCCCGCATAGATTACTGTGTATGTCCCCATTGACCATGGGTGCTGAAAAGCACCCGAAACGTCGAGAATTAAAAATCAAGTAAGCTAAACGCGATAAAATCCGTAAAAGTAGTTTTAAACAATGTCTAATTTTCGCGTAAATATAAGAAAGCATTGACTTCAATTAGTAACATAGAATTTATCCTTTATAGGTATAATAACAAACCTTTATACGGCGTGTACAAATTAAAGCACCCATTTCGAAAAGTCTATGGTGGGTACTTAGATTACCAGCCCCTATGTGAGGTGAGGTAATTTATTTTTAACTATTCTAAACCAGTACTTGATACCCAGGACCATTGAAGTAATATGTACTTACGTACTAGAACAGCTATTTCAAACAAAAAATGTGCGCTACTCTGTGTTCGCGCGGTTGCTTTTTTATCATAGAATAAACATAAGTAGAATGATCAGTAGGTAATAATAGATTGTATTGTTAAATAGGTTAATTATATCGAGAATAATTTTCAAATTTTGTCATTTATTTTGTATGTTATATTTGCTTATTTAATATAATATTACATAATATTATATCACAATTACATTTTAATGATATTTTTATCTGAATATTTTAAAAGATATCTATGTCAAATATTTAAAAAAAAACATACTAAACGTATGTTTAACAAAACTTATTAATGTAACATTTAAATTGCAAATATATGTTTTTAAGTCGTTCATAAAGCTGGGCATGCGAGAGTTAAAAATTGACGAATTTATTCCACTTTGACTTTCATGTGGAAACGTAAAAATAAAATAAAAGAATAATGAGCAGATTTGAATATAAAAAATTTTGCCTAATTATGATAACTCATATAAGTTTCTACAAAAAAAATGTGTATAATAATATATTCGTCCTATACTTAAGTACCCACAGAAATGTCGCATCTGAACAAATTAATTTCGTAATCTATATTACAATGACACGAGATGGCGTCTCAGGAATAATTTGTTTTATTATTAATCTATAATATTTTTTACTGATTAAGTATCTTATTAACCGATAAAAAGTAATTCCTTGGTTTTTTCTGACATTTTTTGAATAATTTGTGCACGACGCTATTTTTATCAAGAGATTTTTTTTAAATCAGCATAACACGTGACAACTCTACAAGCGCCTAGCGAGTGACTGATTAAAGTGCGGTGTTTGCACCGCAGTTGAGTGGAACATAGTAGCTGAATGCAGTGTCGCCTCTAGTACGTAGTACATAATAGTTCAATGCCCAGGACAGAGGTATTTTCCGAATCAGTGGTAAAAAATGACTCAATAAGCATTATGTAATAATCTATATTGAATAAAAGTTATTCTATTCTATTCTCCCTGCAGGACACTATTAGTATCCACAAAGTTTTGACCACACTGCACACAGTGGATTCCACAGGGAAATTGCGCGAGGAAGAATTCTTCTTGTAAATCGCACAGTGGTGGATCGCCAATCATTCAGATAGTATAACTGCTTCATATCCTTTAGTATTTTTTATAGTTCGCCCTTTATTTGGCTTTACTTTAATGAAACCAGTATAATCAACACCTGTGTGGTATAACCCTTGACTCTGGTAAATCAGCCATTAATTGATGTTACATAGACCGACTCTTTTTTCTGCATTTGACAAGTCAATATTTTTGTGACGTAACCACTACGTAAGTAGAAGACCCCCATAAAATATCAAGATATGTGTGAGCATTTGAATCTTAGTTGAGAAATGGGAATAATAACAAACGAAGAATTTTTGTATTCTTCTTTAGCCTTACGTTTGGTTTCCCTAATATTTACCATGGCAGTAAATCAAATAAAAACAATCCATGATGTCTTTTTATAATGCCTAAAATCTACTGATAACTTAGGTAAACAGGATTCGAAGAATCAGACAAAAGGCCGCAATTTTTTTTAAAGGATAAGGATGGAAAATGGGCACACAGTCCACCTGATGGTAAGCGGATGCTGTGGCCCACAGACATCCACATTTAACCTCGATTAAGAATCAAAATGCAGATGCCTTGTCAGCGTTGAGGACTAAGGTGGAATGCCCCGATTCCAGTAAAACGGGTCTCCGGTTCTCTACACTCACCATACGAAGCACAGCAGCATCAAGCTGCTATTTTACGCTGGTATGCTGTGAGAACGTGGTCCTTCCCCGGTCGAGCCAACCTATTCATGCTACAACCAAAATACAGCTGCAGCGTGGCCATACCACGGCAAATGCAAGCTATAAGTAAAATATGCCATCAAAGATAATATGTTCACGAGTGTAAGCCATGTCCGTAATTTTTATTAACATTTTGCGTTGTTGTTCATTAGTCATGGTTTAGCAGTTTAATAGCATAAATTCCTAGATACTGTTTGACTGCAATCAGCAGAATTCCTTCACCCATAAGCATACCTTGGATGTACGAGTATTTAAGTTTAATTAATTGCTATTGACATCATACACAAGCAGGCTACGAAACAGATCGGTTTCTTCTGAAGTCTTGAAATACTCTAGAAAATAACAATATGAAGTGGGCTTTACTTTTATGTGCTCTAGGGTTGCTCCTTCATTGTGAAGCCAAACAGTTGTCGAGATGTGAGCTGGTGCGCGAATTAAGAAGAAATGGCTTCCCAGAGAACAAAATGAGAGATTGTAAGTAGACTTTATTGAGCTGTGCTTAGTATTATAATTATATGAGGTTATATCTAACTCTATAATCAAATAACCAAGTTTGAAACAGAAATCTAGTACCTTCGATAACTTATCCCTTGTAAGTAACAAGTCAACAAGTTTTGTGCGACACTGACACAAATATGACGGTGCATGAAATATCAAAAAGAACCAGTATGTAAATACTGCATTCGTAGAGTGATCACTGTACTGTTTTTGTAAGATTCAACAAAAAAAAATTGATAACATATTATGTTCACTCATTTACTTTTCGGTAATAAAACAAACTATGAAAAGTGCTAAACGTGGTAGTGCTATGCAGCACGATTGTGTGTTTGTGTGTCACCATGGCCGTATATAAATCAATATAAAATAATAACACAATGCTGATGTGTTTTGAATGCCGGGTGAAGGGAATCGGAAGGTTTTTACTATTAACGAGAAATTTCGTTGTATTCCTCAAGAATGACTCGTTGTTGCTTAGTCGAGGATAAGTATATATGGGACATAGAATCTTTTCATAAACAGGAATATTTTTATTAACAGGTTTACTGTGTGCTTTACTGTCACTGACTGAGATTAATCTGAATTAGTAATTAGAGTAATGGCAGCTCAAAGACTAGTGAGGAACCAATGTTCGATTGCCACTGGTGTTGCTAATAAAATTAATCAAACAATTGAAAAGAACATGTACGTTGTAGTCGGTGCTCAAAACAATTGTAATAACATGTAAATGTATTACAATTGTTTTGAGTAAAACAATTGTAATACATTTACATGTTAATTCGTGTTCGTAAATTAAGACTGCGTGGCAAATTTTAATTTGTACCATAACACTTTCTAAGTTTATGGGAATTATATGAAATCTGTTCATTTTTGCGTAACTTCGGAATTGGGTGTTGCTTCAGAAATGATTGTGTATTTACAAATTGATTTGATTACTAGGGGTGTGTCTCGTGGAGAATGAAAGTTCTCGTCGCACTGACATCGTCAGCAGGCCGAACAGCGACGGCTCCCGGGACTACGGACTGTTCCAGATCAACGACAGATATTGGTGCAGCAGCACTAGCCAGCCTGGCAAGGACTGCAACGTCACCTGTAAACGTGCGTATACTCACACATTTTTGTACACGCACAAATTTATGTATTTTATGCTCTTACCATCTGTAAATAGGTGGTGGAATTTTTGATACTTTTCATATAGAACAACAAGAGGTCTTAGATTTTACCCCTTCTATGTAGTAAAATTACCTAAGTAAAACTAAAACTAACTAAAACCTAAGTAAAATTAGAATATGAAAACAATGATCCAAATGGCAAAATTTCCATACTGATATTGCAAGATTGTTGTTGATGTTAATAAAGTTTTAAATGATTTTTCAGAACTGCTCTCTGATAATATATCAAAGTCGGCTGCTTGTGCCAAGAAGATCTATCAGCGGCACGGCTTCGACGCCTGGTACGGCTGAAAGAACAACTGCAGGGGAAAGCCGCTGCCTGATATTAGCTCGTGCAAAAATTAAGTAGGGATTGTACAACAAAAACAATAATAATTTAAATATACGTACGATTGTAATATATTACACGATCACTTGATAAAATATCGTATGAATAATATAACATTACAAAGAATATTTAATATTTATTGAACAATATTTTTATATAGATCATATTTGTGATATTTTAAAATACATGTTTTAAAATTCAGCTCTTTTGTTTTATTTATAAATAATATCTGGTATTTCTTGATACGGCGTGTACAAATTAAAGCAACCATTTCGAAAACAGGGTAGGCACCTATGTTGTTGGTGGGAAATAGTTTCTTAATATTCACCCCGGGAGCACCTTATCCTGTTCTTTCTTCCCGTTGTGTCAGATAACTGTCCCATCGGATTATGAGAATGACTAATAAAGAGTGCAGCCGTGCTAGTGCATATACTCGGGCAATATAATTCTGTTCTGTGCATGTGGCTACTTTCCGTTGGAACTGGCCGCAGTGACCATAATTCGGTCTGGAGAACGTATTAATTAAGTACGGAGTAACGGTGCATCAGTATTATTGTTACAAAAAAATATGGTTTTATAGATTTCTATCGTCTTATATTTTTAGTAATGATATTTTATTATATTCAAAGATTTAATATAGTCCAGCGGAGCCGCGCCTTTTCTTCTGAATTGTGCACATGTTTCAAGCGCACGCTAAACTCAATTAGCCTGTTTCCTCTGAAGATTAGCCTTTAGCCTGTTTCCTCTGAAGATTAGACTTTAGCCTGTTTCCTCTGAAGATTAGACTTTAGCCTGTTTCCTCTGAAGATTAGCCTTTAGCCTGTTTCCTCTGAAGATTAGCCTTTAGCCTGTTTCCTCTGAAGATTAGACTTTAGCCTGGTTCCTCTGAATATTATCCTTTAGCCTGTTTCCTCTGAAGATTAGCCTTTAGCCTGTTTCCTCTGAAGATTAGACTTTAGCCTGTTTCCTCTGAAGATTAGCCTTTAGCCTGTTTCCTCTGAAGATTAAAAAACGTCCGCCAGAAGTAGCACCAGTGGGGTATACATGTTTTGATTTCCCTATTGACAGTAACGTTAACGGAACGCAATGGAAAAAGGTTATTTAAAAGTTGACATATCTCTCTTATTTTTCAACCAAATGTAAACCCAAACTTAACTTAATTAATTAATACATTACTATAACCTATATTCAATTGGTTTCCACAATAGAAACAAGCATACAAACGCACAACTAAACTGACAAAAACTGTGTACGATTTGATTACAATACATACTCGATGTATAGATTATATTATTCTTTAACTAGCTGTGCTGATTCCACGCGAACTAAGTCACGGACTTTAAAAAATTCGTACTTTGCTATTTAATTATATATATATTATAAATTTTTTTATATATTATATTTTTTTTTAATTATAATTTTCTATGTGATCATGATTTATTTGTAAATTAATCCTGTCGCGAAGACTTAGAAAGACACTAATCTGAATAAAAACATTCAGCAATAATAATTCACCGACTAGGTCAATCAGAAAAATAAATGAAAGAAAAAAAAACCAGAAACGAACCAAGAAACGAATAGACCGAACTCTACGTTTGTGTTTTATTTTGTAAATAAACAAAAAAGTGACCGCAGTAACGTAATCCCTAATTTACTAATAGTTTCCCTAATACTTGGTTTCCATAAATCAAATAAGAGATTGGCCTTAATAAACAAGCATCATCACAAGTTATTTATTAAAATTTATTATATTGAATAAGAAATTTGAAATGAAAACTACACTAGTAAAAGGAATGAAATTGCATAAAGTATCTATATTTTGTCTCATACTGCAAACAAATGAAAAATAAAACTAATCTTAACTTAGGAAAGTTTTTCACCTTTAAGTAATAGGTGTGATTGGGATTAAAATCAGTAAAGTAATAGGTGTGATGGGGATTAAACTCAGTAAAGTAATAGGTGTGATTGGGGTTAAAATTAGTAAAGTAATAGGTGTGATTGGGATTAAAATCAGTAAAGTAATAGGTGTGATGGGGATTAAAATCAGTAAAGTAATAGGTGTGATTGGGATTAAAATCAGTAAAGTAATATGTGTGATTGGGATTAAAATCAATAAAGTAATATGTGTGATTGGGATTAAATCAGTTGGGTTATCTTTCAAGAAATTCTCAGTAGCAGCCCGGAGTCAAGAGTTTAGCAGTGTTTCATCCCTTTGCTTCAGAAAGCACGTAAAGTACTTTATATGTATCTATCTAAGAATTTAAATTTTCCAAAAATTCTTTCTTAGTGGATGCCTGCTTAATAAAAGGAAATTGTTGTTGCAATTTCACGCATCTACGTCCAGCAGATTGAGCTGTAGACTTAATACAATATTTTTCATACAAAATTTGCACCCTTGTTTTAAAACCGTATGAGGCAAATTTAATATAATATATATACACACACACACACACACACGCACACGAATACAACACACACTGTTTATCTACGACGGAATATAAAATATATTCCGTGATATCGACTATATACTCTTTATATACTGAGTAATAGATAATATACTATACTGAATGAATAACTCATCTACCAGCGCACAAGCTCGCTTGAATTATTTACTTTGTAAAGCCATGCTGTGGCTATATTATGGTTGTAACATAAACGGGTCGATTCGACCGGGGAAGGACCACGCTCTCACAGAATACCAGCGTAAAATAGCAGCGTAATGCTGTTGTGTTTCGTATGGTTAGTGTAGATAACCGGAGACCCGTTTTACTGGAAACGAGGCATTCCATCTTAGTCCTCAGGGATGACAACGCATTTGCTTTTTGATTCTTAATTGAGTATAAATGTGGATGTCTATGGGCCACAGCATTCACATACCATCAGGTGGACTGTGTGCTCGTTTGTCAATAAAAGCTATAAAAAATGATCGAAGTAAATGTCAGACATGAGGAGACATGAAATGTCTCCTCTGCTCAATTAAGTCAGTTCACGTTTTTATTGTGTTACCAGAGCAATGAGGTTAGCAATTTTATTAACGTCTCGACGCTGTCTTATATCCCAGTACAAGAGTAATGCGTTGTTATGACGTCATTTCAAGCGAAAAATGTAAGCTGAATTATACAAAGTATAGCCCGTACGGATAAAGAATGGAATTAGATATGGCGGCTCATAGAGCCAGTACCGTCGACAAGTACAGTACCACCAGTGAAAACCCGCTAATAACGATATATTGTTGTAACCTTATAGTATTCGGTTAATTGGAAATGTTCTATTAATATTTGAATTGATTTGAATGAAAATATTTGAAAAAACTGTACACGCAAGTAGGTATAGGTATAGGTATTTAAAATTAAATTTATAACTAGCGACCCGCTTTGATTTTGCCTGGGTGGTTTCGAATAATGTAGCGTTATTTAGAGATAAGATAATTATTCATTTATTTTATCTTATCAATATTTCTATTTTAATAAAATCTCTAAATTTTTCGGATGGAACTTAGTCGAGATCACACTTTAGTCTAGAATACTCCACACTCTATTTTTTGGAGAAGTTTTATTGCAATCGGTTTAGTAATTCTGAAGATTAGCTAGGACAAACAGGCAAGCGAAATTTTTAAAAGTGATTACTTATTTTTTAATGGCAAAAACAAATTTAAATATCATTAAATTATGAAGAAAACTCATAACGCGTCATAGCAAATATGGACTGATTTTTTTGTGGTTTATGGCTTTTATATTATTGTTATTATTAATTTCAATGACAAGTTGGACTGAAGTTATGGAATGTATGAAAAATACATATCGCGTCGTATTTTTTTTTGCAGTCGTTACCAGCACGTGTGAGTATAGATAGCGACAGTGTGCGAGCGAGAGGTGAATAGAGGCGCCGCCCTTTTCAGTCACATTCTTTTTCCGCACGGGTAGTATGTATACGTCTTACATCTATTTACGCCAGCAGCTTAACTGTTAAGTGTAGTAAATAAGTATACTACTTACTTGATAATTGATAGAAATCCATTATAATAAAAATATAAATTACTTCGCAACCTTCCGCTAACTGAATACAATGATGTGTCTTACCTGGATTGAAGAGCACCTCCCGCCCTCCCTCAATTGCATGCACTAACTCCGTCACCACTAGTCCCAGCACTACTACTTCCAACACCACTATTCCAGGTAAGACACACCATCGACAATAATACGACACGTGTTTCGCCCTACATGAGGCATCCTCAGGTGATGTAGACTCCACGTCGGCTGACCGCTAAGTCTCTTCTGTTATCTTAGCGTTATTTATGTTTTTACTATACTATTTACTTCTTTGCCCAGATAAAGTACGGATAGCGCAACTGAAGCATTGGTTTCAAATCCGCCATCCGACTACTAATGTGACCATTTATGACATTAGTTGGTTTCTAATATTAATATAATTGATAGAATCAGGCGTTACTTTACGGAAATCCAGTATAATAAAGATATTAATATTAGAGTGGGACTAGCTTCTCATGGGTGATTAATGGAATTAAATAACAGCGCCACCTACCGCATCCAACTATAGCTAAGAATTATCTAGCTACCCCATAAGTACCCCATAAACATTTCATCAAAATCAACGGCGGTCAAGCCGTTTATGAGGAGAAGAATAATAATTCTTCTCTTTTCGATTATTCGATCTCCTAACGATTATTTTGGAAAATATTAGTAAGTACCTACTTTAGACGTTTTTTTTATAGAATAGGGTGACAAACGAGCACACAGTCCACCTGATGGTAAGTGGTTGCTGCGGCCCATAGACATCTACATCTATCTTCCATTACAAATCAAAATGCAGATGCGTTGTCACCCGCGAGGACTGAGATGGAATGCCTCATTTCCAGTAACAAGGGTCTCCGGTTCTCTACACTCACCATACGAAATACAGCAGCATTAAGCTACTATTTTACGCTAGTATTCTGTGAGAGCGTGGTCCTTCCCCGGTCGAGCCGACCCATTCGTGCTACAACTATACTACTAATATAACTGCAGCATGGCTCTACCACGTAAAAATTATTTATACGTGGTAGAGCCATGCTGCGGCTATATTTTGGTTGTCTTACGAATGGGCCGACTCTATCGGGGAAGTACCGCGCTCTTACAGAATACCAGTGTAAAGTAGCAACTTAATGCTGCTGTGTTTCGTATGGTGAGTGTAGAGACCCGGAGACCCGTTTTTCTGGAATCGAGTTATTCCACCTTAGTCCTCATGGATGACAATCTATCTACATTTTCACTCGTAGCCGAGGTTAAATATAAATGTCTATGGGCATCCACTTACCATCAGGTGGACTGTGTGCTCGTTTCTTTTCGTCACCTTATTCTATAAAAAAACGTGATACTTTCATAAACAAGCAGAAAGACAGACAAAAAACTCTAAAAATGCAGAAATGTATTTAATTACTTATTTTTACTCCTTCTTAATAATGTTTGTTCCAAAACTATAAAATGTACTATATAATATGAGCATTACTATTGGTAGTATCCGCAACATTTGCCAGTAGTATTTGAAATAATTTGTTTTTCCCTACTCTGAGATAATACTCGTAAATCTGGTCTGATATTTCTAGTTTATTAGTTTTCCAACTATATCATAAATGATATATAATTAACTTCCGCTGTGTCACTGGTGCGGTGGCAGTGCAGCTATTATTCCATATACAGGAAACTTACCATTGTAACAGCATTAAACCAAGGTTAAAGGTTAAATTAGATATAATAACAATAATATCGTACGTAACGCACCTGCGATTCCCCTGGTTCGTGTTGTCGTCTACATGCACCGAGGTGCAATGCAGGTATCGAGCCTCGGGGTATACCCCATTGCCCGGATAATCCTCATGGCCCATCACTATGGGCCAGTCCCCTGGTGTTGCAGTTGTTCATGGGCGGCAGTCGACACTAACCATCTGGTGAGCCGCATACTCGTTTGCCACCATCTCGCTCTCTCATTCTCTCTTTCAAAAAAAAATCTGGCATTTCTCATAGTCGCCTTTAAACTCATGAAACGTAATGTGATGAATTATTCTCTTGCGCCACCATCACACAGCTCACTATTGTTTGATCTGGATAAAATATTGATCCACTTCTACAGAAAAAGCAAAAACGCCTTTGTGGCTTTATAAAAACTGTTTACAACTTACTATAGATTAATGAACCAACTTCTCAAACAATTACTGTTTGTGTGCCAACTCTTACACTTTTTTCTTACAAGTAATATAGACCTATTCTGAATAGGGTTTATGAGGTCATTGCTTCCCCATTGTCCTAGATTTATTATATTTATATCGATATAAGAATTTATTAAATGAAATACAAGATATTTTTTAAAATACGTCTACAAACGAATTGTATTTTTTCATTTGATGAATAGGATTTTGCATTATTTCAATGTTTAATTCGCACTATATTTAGTAATGTGATCACCAATTAACATACTAAGCGTGGTGATTACGCCATTCTCTCCCTAAAATATGCGAGAATTTGAATAAAGGGACGATCAGGGATACGAAGTAGATAGTCTTCGAATTTATTTACATTGCTTACTAATTAGGCAACTCTAAACTGTTTTGTGTGCACACACATACACACAAATGCGTGGTGTACATACGCAAGTACGCACGCACATACACTTCACGCACGCTCACACGCACATACACACAATTAATAAACGAAAACTCCTCAATAAATGAAACTTGGAAAGTCAAGTCCAAGAATGAGCTAACTGGCAAGAATTAGATAGAAGATTCATAATGGGCAGGTTGGTAAGCGCAATGCTTCACATCACCTCGTAGAATTTAGCTATTCGGATAGATTTCCGTCATTTTTGTCCATCATCAGGATGCATCGCGTACGATTGTGGTTGCCAATCGTACAAAAGAGGTCACTTTCTCCTATATTTTTTTACGGAACCTGAGGGAACACAGCTCACCTGATGGTAAGTGGCTTATGCAGGCCATGGGTACCTAAGTGTCGTTTGACACTTCGATTTTATTAAAAAATCTAGGAAATACTAGCCTACGAGTCGACGAACCTAGTGCATCCAAATATTTACAATTAAAAGAATTTATCAATGATATAAACTGCGCATTTAAAAAAATTTGTATGAATTATAAGTTGAGTTCAAGCTAAAACGTAGTGTTCTTAATATCTGTATCCTTAAGTTAAATTTCACTGCGTCCGGAAAGTGCCACTCCAGTCCGAAACCACACCTGCGCTTTAGCAAGCGTAGGCTCTAGCTGTAGAGTGACTTAGCTACTTTTCGAACGTGTTGTGTTTTTAAAGCAGTTTCGGTCAAGCGCGAACTGTGTTTATGAACTTTAGTTCCGTATAAAAAATTAATTAAATAATGAAAAATTTTAATCTGAAAGTTTTGTCACAAATATTTCAATCATCAATGTCTTTATTCATAAATTATATTGTTTAAATAAAAGCAAGGAATATAAGAAAAAATATGTGCATTATTGAGGACGAATAATGTCGTAGCAAAAATGTCAAGTAAGTAAGTTGTAAGCTGAATAGTAAAAGCGACACGAAAGTACTGTTTATCACATAGCAATTTCCGTTGTCATCTAAAACCGCGTAACCCAAATAGCGACGGCGGTGGGTTTCCCGGGCAGGCGCAAACATCGACAACGAAGCGGCGAGCTAGTTCGTCCCTGCAGTTGTTTGTGATGTCCGCGTGCGAATGGGAGGTGCGGGCTGGGCGCGGGGCGAAGCTCGCGTAGCTGACGACTCCGACTTCGAGACGCTGAAGCAGCTCTTGGCCTCTGAAGACGGTTGGAACCTGGAGTATGAACGTGATGGCGTCAAAGTCTGGGCCGAAAACGCCGCACACGGCGCGTTGCGTACGGTTAAGGTAAGTTTTTTAGTACTCATTAACCTGCCAGTCTCTTTTGTGCTTTGACGTATATATATTTTTTAAGTATCTGCCTATTACCTATTTCTTTTTATGTTTACGTTATCGTTCGTGTGTTGGTTGTTTTAGGATAAAATTTAAAGATATCAGTTTATGTATATATATATATTTCGTGTTTACCTTTTATTTTATATAATTTTTACGTTAATTATTGAAAACTTTTATGTACTTTAGTTATTGAATATTTTATTAATGTCCATCATTTTATTAAAGTATAAATATTTTTATACGCTAAATAGACGAAAATTTATTTATTTCTAATTGAGTAAAACATTACCTTCCAATTGAAATACATGAAGAGGCATTTACGAAAATTAAGCGTTGAAGGCAATAAAGTATATACCATTTTTTTTCTTAAAATGTCATCTTCACCTATATGTTGAATAGGAAAAATTATCCAACTATACTCGTATATACTAAACCAACTGACTACTTATAAAGCGTATTAATACTAGTGCAAAAGTATCCGTGTGAAGCCCATTAGTGCATTGGTGCATTTTTGGAAAGGTTTATATCTAACAATAGGATTCTAAAAAGTGCTTAAGAAGTACAAAAAACGTTAAATGAAACTAATTTTACAGATTTTATCGTGTTTAATTTTTTTAATTCCTGATGTTTCGCGTGCTTACAGTACCCACGGTCACGGGGGGACTAAGTCATAGCTTTCTTCAGTTTTAGAATATGAATTTTTACAGTGTCTTGAAGTCTTGCTGTGGTTATGCTAGGGTTTGGATTCAATTTAAACTAACATTATTTTACGAGTACAACGATCACCCACTTTGATGTTAACTTACTTTTAGCGGTAGCCATGGACTACATATAAACATACATTTTGTTAAATTATATATATATCATATATATACATATATATACATATATATATATATATATATATTAGACATTAGATATATAGCCCATGGATGTCTATAACTAAGTTCAAACGACGGAGGCTATGATAACATGCGCTCCTGTTGACGAGGATGGACTGCTTCACAGTACGTAATTATACCATCTCTTTCACTCTTCAACGAGAACACAACTTGAGTACACTATTGCTTGGCGACAGCAGGACGAGGATGGTACAAACCCAGACGGACTTATAGGCAGAAAAATCTGCCTAGCTGATAAATATGGTTCTTCTATCTAAAACAATAAAAAGTCCAATTATTTAAAAAAGAAAGTAATTAAAAACCGTGTTTCGGAAGAGATTTTTAAAACCTAAATACTCACCCATATAGTAAGCATGAATATATCTTTAAATATATGATCTTCTGTACGTGTGTTTTTCACTGAACTCCTCCTAAACGGCTAGAAAGATTTTGTGGAAATTTTGTGTGTGTAAAGTTACAGCCTATATACGTCCCACTGCTGGGCACAGGCCTCCCCTCATTTCTGAGAGGGTTTTAGGGCAAGGAAGTGTCCGCCGCGCTGCTCCAATGCGAGTTGGCTAACTTCACATGTTTTCGAAATATTTTTTCTTCTTATTTCTTAGACTTGCAGGTTTCCTCACGATGTTTCCTTCACCGCCGAGCACTTGGTAAATCAGCACTTAAAATTGCAATTAACAATTTCATTGGTACCGGCGGGGGTCGAACCCGGGTTACTCGCGTTCTGTTATACTTACAGCGAGCGTTAACCATCTGAGCTACCACGGCTCTTTAGTAATAGATAATTAGAGATAAGTTACATTCCTTAAATCTAAGTATTATAGTCTGTTTTTCACTGATCTCCGAAACGGTTAGAAAGATGTTGAAGAAAATTTGTGTGTGTAATTAAATTGAGTTGA
The DNA here is from genome assembly GCA_907164705.1 of Parnassius apollo. Lineage (NCBI taxonomy): Eukaryota > Metazoa > Arthropoda > Insecta > Lepidoptera > Papilionidae > Parnassius > Parnassius apollo. The sequence continues at coordinate 754,393 of CAJQZP010000795.1, read as the reverse complement.
AAATGGTTCAGTTTCACAATCCGAGCCGGTAGATGGCGCTGCTGTCGAGACCCAAAAATCACCCGTGCGAAGCCGGGCGGTCGCTAGTAATAGAATAGATAATTAGAGATAAGTTAGATTTCTTCAGTCTAACTATTAAAATTATGAATCTTCTCTACGTCTGTTTTTCACTGATCTCCTAAACGGTTAAAAAGATTTTGAAGAAAATTTGTGTGTGTAATTAAATTGAGTTGAAAATGGTTCAGTTTCACAATCCGAGCCGGTAGATGGCGCTGCTGTCGAGACCCAAAAATCACCCGTGCGAAGCCGGGGCGGTTCGCTAGTAATAGAATAGATAATAAATATAAAGGAATACACTTATGCTTTACAATTATTATAATATCTCTATATAAAAATCGTCTCGCAAAAACTCGAAAATGGCTCCAATGACTATGATGAAATTGTTTGTGTGTATTAATTTGTGGTATGTTTATATGATCTCTGAATAGTACCCGGTAGGTTGCGCATTTGTCAAGATTCAGAAATCACCCGTGGAAAACGATTTATTATTAGAATTTATTATTAGAATAAATATTAAAATTATTTATGTGGTGGTGGTCCTATCAGCCCCTCCAGCCAGGGATTTTTTAATTCAAAGTTCAAAGGTCGATCGTGAAATTATCTTTGAAAGAAATTAATTGAAAATTGCTTGTTGTTAAATACCAACTCCGCCTATGTTTCCATAAACTGCCACAACTATTTGTGGTTCTAATTTAAGTAACAAGATAAAAAACTTTTTCAATTTTTACGATCCCTTTTATTATAGACTAAAGTGCAAAATAACATTTTTATAATACATATAATATGGAATATACATATACCTGATATTAGCAAGTAACTTTTTTTTAGAATAAGGGTGATAAGCGAGCACACAGTCCACCTGATGGTAAGTGGGTGCTGTGGCCCATAGACATCCACATTTATCCTCGATTAAGAATCAAAAGGCAGATGCTTTGTCACCCCTGAGGACTAAGATGCAATGCATCGTTTCCAGTAAAAAAGGGTCTCCGGATCTTTACACTTGCCATTCAAAACACAGCAGTATTAAGCTGCTATTTTACGCTGATATTCAGTGAGATCGTGGTCCTTCCGTGATTGAGCCCTCCCATTCGTGCTACAACCATAATATAGCTATAGCGTGGCTCTACCACGTTGGAAAAATTTGAATGAAAAAACTTCTCGCTATGATATTTTTAGGCTGTAATGGATGGATGGTTGATATAATAACTAGACTCTTGTATGTAAAAAAACATATATCTCATATGTTTTTTTATTGTTTTTTATAAAAAAGAATATTAACAATGCTATAAAAATTATTAATATTCCCCTTAATCACTCGTGGTAAGCTTAAATTGCTTGTGTTACGAGTGGTTTACGCCAGTAGTCGAATGGCGGATTCGAACACACGACCTTTTTGAGTTAGTGGTCCGCGCCCTGCCATTAGGCTACTGTCGCTTTTATTTATTTATATGTGTGGCTAGCGATCCACCCCGGCTTCACACAGAATATTTCTGGATCTCGACAGCAGCGCCACCTACCGGGTCCAAAATATTTCATCAAATCTGTCGAGCCGTTTTTGAGTTTTAGCGCGACTAACGGACAACAACTCTCGTACTTTGATGGTCAATCACACTGAAAAGTGTGACAATGAAGGTAAATCTTTTCTGCAACGAGCGAGGTTCTTGTATATTTTGGCATTTATTTCGCCAATTGGTAAATAAATTGCCGAAAAGATGTCGTGAACTACAAAAGTAAGGGCGTTTTTATATTTATCTAATAGTAATAAAAGGCAATCTGTCACAGAAGTGGTTCATTAGCATCTTAGTAGTTAGACTGTGAGCAGGTGATTGAGTTTTTGCTGTGTACGGGGGTTTCCACCGTAAAATGGAACTGTGTGTGGAGGAATGAAGGCCTTTTCTGGCTTCTAGGTCCTCAGGAGTGGATACATCTGCATGTTGATACTTTACTGATGATAGATGCAGTTGTCCGTTGGCAATGACCTCTGTTTACTATCAGGTATTATATAATACTATATAAAGAGACATCATTAGTGTTAGTGAAATAGGGTAAGGAGTAGTCCCTTTCTGATTATATGCTACCAAGGGTCAGCCGGTCTTAATGTGGGTGTGGATGTGTGAGAGTGACATCTGGCTATATTAGCCGACGTGACCATGGCACTGTGCTCTGCAGATGAAACAACATTAGATTTTAAACCCCGCGAGGTGGGTATGCATAAGATTTCCACTAAAAATGTATAAAGACAACAAAATATGCGTTTTAAAATGTATTATAACACGGACTGACTAAACAAGTGTAAATAAGTACTACATTATCTGTGACACTCAGCTAAGTATACAAACGATTATTTACGCTGTCAAGGTTGTCATTGATAATTTTACAAAATTTACACTTAATATTCATGTGAAATTTTAGCTTTCTCTTTTTTAAAAGAGTTACCTAGGAATTATTCTAGAAATTTCACATGTTGTGAAGTTGTTGTACATACTTGAATTACACATTTACTTTAGCCGGTTGCTAAAGGGAAGATTTACCTCCGGGAGAGAGCGATAGATTTCCGCGATATGAGATCGTATTTAAGGGGATCCTCATTTTAAGTTTCACAAAAACGTATGCCGGTTTGATAATTGAGGTACTTTATGAAGAGTTTTTGAATTCTTTCTAATCCGTTGATATATAAAGCATATTGCAATAATCATATGGAGTTACCATGTTCAAGAATACTGTGAAAATGTGTGTAGAAGATAGATATTAGACTGCTTATGTTTTTAAAAGGTTTACAAGTCCTCATAGTGAATCCTAAATTGCGGAATGTGGTATTTACAAAATGGTTGACATTCTCGGAAACTTCATTTTAGAATCAAGAAAAACTCCTAAATCTTTAACTATGTCAGTCCGTTTTATGCCTTCGCTATTAAAGTGATACGGAAAAACAATTTAATTTTTCTTTCGGCTAAAGCATTGACATTTGCTTATATTTACTGTAATATTGTTACGGGCATAATGACCCCAATTCTCCCTCTTATCTTAAGGATAACTTTCAATATTTGTATTTTACTAACGATAGAGTTCCCCGTTCCCAAAATTGTCTTAAAATTCGTATTCCACCACATAGGAGTGGTTTCTTTAATTCCTCTTTTACTATACAATCTTTACTGCTCTGGAATGCCTTGCCTGTTTATATCAAGAAAATTAATAACAAGAATTATTTTAAAAGACTAGTTCGAGAGTTCTGTCGTAAGAATAATACGACCTGACTATCCGACTATTGTTTTTTTTTCTCTCTTTCACTTTATAAGTAATATTTTGTATAATGTATTTTAATATGTATTATGTTATTTTATATATTTATTATTTATCCTATATTATATATTAAGTAAGTATGTATATTTTACTAACTATATATCTATTCTATTCACTTGCATTTTATTTTGTTTTATATTCTTATTATTTATTTATGAAGTGATTGGTTACACCTGCCATAGTATCTCAAATCATCCAGGGTTAACTGGCAGAGAATACCATATTAAGGCATTAAGTCCGCCCTTTATATCCCTTAGTATATAAGGTGTATAATAAAGATTAAATAAAAAAATACGTGTTGCACTCGGTGACTGCCGCGGTAAAGCTATTGCATAGCATTTTTTATCAACTTATGCAATTATAATTATTTATTTATTTTATTTATGCAGTTAAGTCTTTGATATTAAATCAAGTTACACTTTTTGAGAGTGGTGACCGATACGAAAACAATTTTTTTTCTCTTATTGAATAAATGAGAAGTTAATATTGTTTAAAATATTTTTAATATCTTACAATACATGTAGGTTATTCAGGAATTTTTATCATTCAGCATACGTCTAGTCGCACGCACACAAACCGTGCCGAACTCTGCCGAGTGCCGAAGTCTGCCGAACTAAAACGATGTTAGACGATGCACGGCTTTCAACGCCACACTTCCGTGCCCGTCGGAGTGGGGAGCGTGAGGTTTTTTTTCGTTTCGGAATTTCTGGATTCGGTCCGCGCGCTCAAGGCCCGCGATAGAAGCTATGCAATAGCTTAATAAATAAAATAAATAATGTAAATGTAAATTATCCAAGTCACGTTGAATTAATTCACAATTTTTAATTGAGTAAATTTTCGTTAACACCTTTTTGTCATCAGCGTAAAGTAGATGATTAGAAAATTCTAAACGTAGGTGAATGTCAAAGTGAAAAGCATAATAGATATAATATATTATTATTTCGTTGTGTTCAAGAAAACGCTGCTGCCATCTCCTATTTCAGTTTCTTGTTGTCGCCTCTCACCACATCCTCAGGACGATATGGGGTAGTGGAATCTCTTACGACGCCATTATACTACCCGATTAGTAGTAGATGCAGCGGTATTATCGGGAAAAGGACTACACTCGATATTTTATATCAGTTTGAGAATAAAAGCGTGAATTGCAGTATATTATTGCTGCTGTGGTCTGTATATTGCGTGACAAGAACTCTAAACACTTTTCACAAATAACGAGGCATTAGATTTACGTTATCAGAGGTGATTATGCATTTGCATCAGTTTTTAATTCGGGACAACCAAGAAGATCTGTGGGGTACAGGATCTACTTACCAAGTGGTGTGTGTTCGTTTGTTAACCATATTTGCATACCGTTAAAGCCATTGATAATGTTCGGAAATTTGCCATAGTTGCCACGCTTGGTAAACGAGTTGGCAACCGCAAAAATGTCACCTCTTGCGACCACCACGGGATGTTATTTGATAGTACATAGTCTTACACGGCCACTACACGATATAGTGCTAAACCGTCGCTACACGGTACTACAGTTTATGTTTATAATCTATATTAGTACAAAAAGGTTAAATTACAGCAAAATCTGTAGACTTTTTTATAGAATATATGCAAGCACACAGTCCAGCTACTTGTAACGGGATGCTGTGGCCGATAGACGCATCTATATTTATCCTCGGTTAAGAATCAAAATGCAAATGTGTTGTCACCCCTGAGGACTGAGATGTAATGCCTCGTTTACCTTAAAAAAGAGTATCCGGTTCTCCACACTCAACATACAAAACACAGCAGCATTAAGCTGCTATATTAGGCAATTATCTGTGAGAGGGTAATCCTACCCCGGACGAGCTGACCAATTCGTGCTAAAAAAATGTGCTCATCATGTAAGCATGGCTCTGTCATGTAAAAAACAACAAAGAGATTACAGAATAGACGTACAAAAATGTTATAGCAAGCTGTGATGTAGTTCGTTGGTCAATAATACAGTGAGTCATGCCAAGTGAAATCGTTATATCGGCGATAAGCTAACTGATAAATTTGTAGAGAGGTTAGGATGCAATGTCAGAGATAAGAAAACAATCATATCACAACCAGACACTGAAACCTGTTGGCCCTGGGTTTGATTCCAGAATCCATATTCCATTCATAATCTAACTCATATATATATATATATATATATATATATATATATATATATATATATATAAAGAGCGAACCTGTTATTAGCATATATATATATATATATATATATATATATATATATATATATATATATATATATATATATATATATAGATCTCTTTACGGTAAATGTTGATCAGATGCGACTTCACGCGAGCACTTTGTTGATCCGAAAACGCATGTTGATCCGGCGCCTTTTGTTGATCCAATATGTATCTCTGGTAACTAATGTGGCTCCGACCGGATCAACATCTGCACTCACGAGACTGTTTGCTAGCGTTGGCCGAAGTTGATCCGATATACAAATCCACCTTGCGATGGTTACGGAAAATGTTGATCCGATTTAAATGAGCCAATCAGAGCACAGCAAACGATAAGATAAACGATCGGATAGGCTGAATGCAGCCGCGACGTTGCCGTTTCGTTTCTTTGGCGGTACAAGCTACAGATTAAATGCGTGTTCAATACAATAATGCATTCATGGTGCTGTTGGGTTTGCCTCGTTATTGTAAAGCACCGGGTATGTTCGCGGATGCGCGTGTGGATTGTTTCTACACCACCATGCGTAAACGATGCACATCCCTGGTGCGCAGGGTGCGGGCCAGTTCCAATGGTATCCTGAGGGCATTTTCTGACAGGTTTGAGGTCAGTACCTGAACAATTTTCATATGGTGCACGTGCTGAATAATCGGGCCTGTCTTAAATATAGTTTTAAAATTAGGTAAATAGTTCTAAGTTTTACTAAAATTAGTTTTAAGATTTGTATTATTACTAACATCTATGATCCTTGTGGTCGAAATAAACGAATTTTATTAACGAATAACTCGACAACGCCCCTTCTTGTAGCGGAAGTGGTGGCAACGGCGACATAAGGTATTCGTCTGAGTCCGAGTTTGTGTGTGTGTGTGTGGGGGTGCGCGCGGGTATGAGCGTGCGTGTGGGCGTATATGCATTCATGTGTGTTCGTGTGAACGCATGTGCGTGCGCATGTGTGCACTGTTGTGTTTTTTGAGTACGTGTGTATGCGGCAGTGTGCGTGTGTTTGTGCGGTTGTCTGCGCATGTGTATGTATGTGTGTATGTGCGTATGTGCGCGCGCGCGTCTGTATGTGTGTGTGTTTGTGTGTGTGCATATGAGTGCGTGTGCGTATGTGTATGTGTGAATGCGTGTGCGTGTGCATGGGCGCGCGCGCGCACGTGTGTGATGTGTGTGTGTGTCGTGTGCATGGGCGCGCGCGCGCACGTGTGTGATGTGTGTGTGTGTGTGTGTGTGTGAATGCGTGTGCGTGTGCGCATGTATGCATGTGTACGTGTGTGCATGTGTGCGTGTGTGCACTGTTGTGTTTGTGTGTGTGCGTGTGTGCGGCAGAGTGCGTGTGTGAGTGAGTATATGCGTTTGTGCGTGTGCGCATGTGTGCATGTTTGCGCGCGCGCTTGCGTGTTTGTGTATGTGTGTGTGTGTTTACCATAAACCAGATAACATGTTTTCTACATCTTCATAATCAAAATTTTTAAGGACGGATTTACAAAATTGATAGGTATAGAATCGAACTATTACATGAGATATTATCATGAGACCTTACCTCTTGATGGATTGATCTCAAAATGTATTTCGAAAAAATTCCCGAAATACATTTTCGGAGTTCCAGTGAACTCCCGGACTAGTAGAACTGGGTGTGCTGAGTTTGGGCTTGTTTTGTTAGTTATGATGAGTCCTTACCTCCGGACTTGCTGAAGTGACCTGAAGGTGTACTTCGGTAACTAATACTGTAACACCTGGACTAGTAGAACTAGGTATACCGAGTTTGGGTTTGTTTTGTTAGTTATGATGAAACCGTCACAAAACAAAAGTTCTTTTCACTTTGTCTCTAGTACCAATAGGTATCCAAGCTGATATTCGGAAAAATGAATAACCTCGTAGTAACATCTTTATGGGCAGTATCGATATCCACTTTCCAGCCACACTGTTTTTCACTGTAACCAACTGTCCTTTATGTGAGCCTCACTTGCCCTCACGCAGTACCCACTTTACTGCACTCCAGTGCGCCCACCACCACTTCTGCCACCTACAACTTCACATCTACCACCGCACCCCTCTCTAAGCCTTCGTTCTCCACCTCCGCTACCACCGCTTCCACCATAAGCTCTGCTCCCACCGCCTCAACAATAAATTCCTCTACCTCCGCCGAAACCACCCCGCTCTCCCCGTTTCCACTATCTCCGACTTCACCACAAATTCCTCTTCTCCACCTTCACCACAAACTAGGCTGCATTCACCTCCCCTTCCACCACGTCTCCATTCTCCGCCTCCGTTTTCTGCGAACACACACACACATACACACACAGACACTCAGACGATCACACACGCACGCACACACACCCGCACGCACGCTCACGCACGCGCATACACACACGCGCACCCTCGCGCACTCACATAAACACACGCACACACACGCACACCTAAACACACACACACACACACACACATACACACACACACATACACACACACATATACACACACACACACTCACGCGCACACACACACAGACACTCAGACGATCACACACGCACGCACGTACACCCGCACGCACGTTAACGCACGCGCATAAACACACGCGCACTCACATAAACACACGCACACACACGCACACACGCACACACATACAAACACACGCGCGCGCACGAACGAACACACGTACACGCACAAGCAGACGCAAGCACACACACACACACAAGCGCGTGCGCGCGAACACACACATACACCCACTGGCACACACAAAACGCGCACACACACTCGCACGCATGCATCGGCACACACTCGTCCCCACACACAAAAGCAAACACACGCACAACTACACACACGCACGAACAACAGTTAACACACGCACACGCACACACACACACACACACACACACATACACACACGCACGAACAACAGTTAACACACGCACACACACTCACGCACGCGCGCGCGCTTACACATACTAACACCGACATACACCCACAAGCATGCACACGCAAGCACACACACACACGCGGCGCGCGGGCGCGCGCGCTCAAATACAAGCAGACAACCGCACAAACACACGCACACTGCTGCACACACACGTACTCAAAAAAACACAACAGTGCACACACGCACACATACACTCACACACGCACACGCACATGCGTTTACACGAAACACACACGCGCGCGCACTAAATGGCACCCCACACCCTTACACACACACACACACACACACACACACACACACACACACTCGAGTGACAAATTAATTTATAATAAACTACCATCCATCATCTTCTAATTGATCTATGACAAATGAATAAAATAACACAAATTCACTCACACGATAACAAAAACTCGAACAAACGTCTTTCCACAATAAAACCTGCCAAAGTTTGATCCACAAAATCAGCAGATAACGTATTTTCTTACCTTATTACTATAACGAAGTAGCCTACGGGTTCTCTGTCACACACAGAACGCGACGTTGCCGCTTCGTGTTCGAGTACCTATTCGTCAATTATGGCTCCGGATCCACTTAGTCTAAGTAAATGTCGCATATAAATTAAATGTACTCTGGATCTAAAAAATCATATTCAGTATGATTTTTTCGACCGTATATAGTTCAACAAATGTTGGTCAAATCGCTGACGAGTATATTGAAATCCTGTTAGTGCAGATCCACCGACGTCCCACACGCATCAAGAATGGATCAAAGTATATCAGTTTGTGCGACGAGGAGCTGAGCAAACACGTCAAATAGGTGGATCAACAATTGTTCTAACTTCTCACTGGATCAACATTTACCGTGAAAGGATGATTATATATATATATATATATATATATATATATATATATATATATATATATATATATATATATATATATAAAGAGGGAACCTGTTATTAGCATTAAGCATTATTTAAGAATTTCTATTTATTTTTATAATGTGCTGCTGGTTCTACGATCAAATAAATGAACCCTTACCGTATCTGCACGTCCCCTGACAGCCACGTGGTCTTCAAATTTAATTTAACTGTATTAAAAAGATTAAATGACCATGTTTTCTATATCGCCATTATTTTACATCTGCTTATCCGGCGACCAATCTAAATTAATTGAAGTAATTTGAAAGGTCTTCATCGCTAATAAAAGCCACGCGTGTGGGTAATTATTCTTTTGTAAATTGTTCCAAATATAATATTCGGTCAGATAATTTCAATTTAGTTAATAACGGTTGAAAATTGCTTTGGGTAATTTATTTATAGAACAAAAGACAAAAACAAAAGCAGTGATAGTACCAATGAAATTTAATTAATAACGTAGCGTAGTTTCATATTTGACATTAATAAAATTTTCATTGTGTGTGTGTGTCGAAAACAAATCAGGAGATATTCCAAATAATAACTAAAAGCGACTTCGATACACACTTCGATAACTTCGATAGCCAACGCACAAACCGTGGCAACTATGGCGAATAATATTCCCCTTACGAGGATAGATTGCGTAGGGGGGAGGCCTATGCTCAGCAGTGGATTTTATAGACTGTAACGGTAACATAAAATTATTTTAAGCCTCTCTCTCTATTTAGCCATTTAAAAAAAAACAATTTTTATGTGCTCAAATTTCTTAATTTTTTTAGGGTTTCCCAAATAATCCTTACGTCATTTATAGTGTTTTTGCTTTCGAATCTTTAGAGGCCTACTTAAAGCTACCCGTAGATAACAAGTGATATCCGGCTTACAAATAACTGTCACGTCATTAATTTGCAATTAATACATTTAGTACTGATTCGTAAACGATTTATTTACTAGGTAGTAGAATATTACAAATAGCAGTGTTATTTTTACCCGACTGCTCCAGAAGGAGAGTACCTAATGTTTTTCGAGAGTATATATGTACGTATGTATATTTCTTTGGTGAGCCGTTCTCAGGTGGCTTGCTCGTGGCGCGACGGAGTTCCACTATTTTTTTAAAGTGATATCTTCTTCAAATTTACAGCATTAATAGAATATTTAATAAACCTTACAGAAAATACAATTACTTAGTTGTTTATGGCGTAATGAATCATGTAAATAAGATTTTAACAGGACAAACGTAAATTTTTTTCCCTTAGCGTTACGAACTTCACTTGTGATTAAAAAAACAATCAATGGCATAATAATTTTTTTTAATTATTACAAAGAACATCGTTTGGCTTTTATTTAAAAATAAAACCATAAAAATCAGTGCACAAAAACTAAGATAATTTCAGTAAAATATATCCTAAGCGTCACTTCTTGTTCATTTCACGTGTTTTTATTTCAGTATTTACGAATCTTTACACAGTGATAAAGAATCTTCGTATGAATAAATAAGTAAAATTTTACTGTTTTAGATGTGAATAATTTAATATGTTTGTATCATTGTTCTTCTTTAATGATTAAAGTATTTATCCTTCTTTAAAAATGGGACAGTGAGGCTATTGGAACTTGAAGTGACGCTATAGAAAAGTAAAGCTAGGCATACATTTCAGATTAATTGAAAAACATTTTAAACACTTAATCTTAGTTAGCTCGTAACAAATATTGTGCTGACACAATAGCAAATCTCATAAAACAAATAATTTGGTGCTAAGCACCGAACACACGTTCTTTGGTAGATATTGACAATGTAAGGAACTATTTATTTTTATTCACTAAAGTCTTTATTCAAAAGTTTGTTTCAATATTTCCTACTTAAATTATTCTTATTATACTTTTTACATTCACAATGCAATTTTTATTATTGAAAATGAATTATTTGAAAAAGTCGACCCGTCTACTATATGCTTAAATAATAGGGCAGAAAATATTAATTACGGAGTGGACTACAAAGAGATTACTTAAAATTTCATATTTATTTAAGAGCTATAATATTCTTTTCAATTTCTGCGCCAGTGTGCAGACTGCGCACTTGCATGACATACTGAAAAATGTTGACTGAATTTCAACGTGTTTGTTTGCACCGATGCGCGACGTTGCCAGTGCCAACTGGCCGAAACGTCGATGCAAACTAAGATAAAACGCAGACTGCGCCCTCTTATAAGCCAAATAAATGGTAAATAGTTAATTTTGAGCCAAATAATCATTATCTAATTATATATAATGGTTCTCCAAAAGAGTACCTACCCGAGAATCACTTGTGTCGCTATTATGATTCGAACCTTAAAAATTTATTTACGCCTCAGCGCGCCTATGAGGGAAATGAAATGTGATGAGTATTTACCAAATCAGTTGCTGCACAACCTTCAACAAATCACACTAAAATACAGTTATACATAATCAGAAGTGCACAAAAAATGCACAAATCGTATCAATCGTCATGCCACGAAACTAATGTTTGGTAGCGAAACGTTAAACTAATTAGTTTTACATTAAATAAATATACTTATTGCGAGTAATAATTTTCTCTTTACCCTTAAAACAATTACTTATTTGCCCAGACAAGTTGTACAAACGTAATCAAAAAATGTTGTTCCACTGCAGCTTAAACAGACCCAATTGTTACACACCATGCATTTTACCATTTCTCCTAAATTGAAATCTTTACGATTTTCAAAGGTAAAACAAAGAAATGACCTTAACGACATTTTTCGTAAATTGTTTTCTTTGTTTGAAAGTGTTTGTACTAGTCCAGCTTTTATCGGAAGTCTATGGCTGATGATAAATGCTCATTGTATCTGTTGATTGGTTTAAGTATTTTCACTTTTTTCTTTGACATCACATTATCTACAGATGATACTTTTTCAGCAATCGGGAATTGTTTGTCTATTGGTATGTCTAGTATTTCTTGGTTCTGCAATAAACCTGTCATTAAAGAAATTTCTGAGTAGTCAAGGAGATCATCACTTAATGTAGGGGGATTATTGAATTCTGAAAATTCAATCGCATGGTTGAAATCGTCGTGATTACGATACTCGTTACAAAACTGTGGCCCTTCACAATTGATTGACACAGAATCCTGCTGAAAATCGTCCACCAGGCTATTTAAATTAAATGAGCGCAGCAAATCAGGTTCGTTGAAATCGTCACCAACATCACTCACCATAGGAATTTCGCTCGAAAGACCAGTTTCTGTCACTACAGGTACAGCAGAATTAACTGAAATACTCTCTCGAATAAAATCGTGTGATTTAGGAGTATAGCAATTACAAAAACCACGTGTTTCTCCACAAAAACAACTTAGTTCCCTGTTTTGGGCATCTGGTTTTTTTGATTAGTGGTAATTTGGTGCAACTGCATTGTTCCAGGTACCGCTACTAAATTATCTGAAACAAGTATTTTGAAATTCTCAATGTCTTGTTCAGGTATAAAAAACATTTTACTAATGTACCGCTCTTTTGTAAAATGTTGTACGCATCATTAGCATTCGTTATATCTTCTCCATATGAGACTCTTTTGTCTAATGTTCTCTTTATTGAGCCACCTATACCATCGGCTCTGCTTTTTCCATGACCCGCTTCTGAAAAGGACTGTCTTCTGAAAATGACTGACTTCTGTCGAGGACACATGTAACTTAGCCGTAAACAAAGTTAGCAAATAAAAGTTTTTTTTTTGCCTATACTGACTACTAGGCCCATCTGAAAAAAAAAACGTGTATTTTGTTGAACTGTGTTACCATATTTTTGGAATGTCTTAAAACTGGCATTAGACGTGCCCAAATTGCATGCGGTTCGTGGCAACTGTCATCAGACACCGTAGCAAATGACTGTGAACTGTCTTTTGAAAATATCATGCCAGTGTGTAACATAATTGAATTTTTTCTCCAAAATGAGTGCATTGAATTTCTTGTACATATTTGCCCTCGTAATTTTCAGAGAAATCACATATAATAACGATCTCATCGTCTTTCAAGTTATTTATTCAACTTCTGTACTGTCTTTGCTGTTCTTTCCAATTATAGTAATGGGTTTTAAAAGGTAGCATTTCTCTTTCTAATTTTGTTAGTAGCTCATGGATACTTCCTTTCATCTGCTGCTTAACTGTATTTTTTGTGGTTAACTGTTTTCCAGCTTTCTGATAAGTGTGGCTGATTCTGGTTTTTTTTTATAGAATAGGCTGACAAACGAGCACACAGTCCACCTGATGGTAAGTGGTTGCTGCGGCCCATAGACATCTACATCTATCTTCCATTACAAATCAAAATGCAGATGCGTTGTCACCCGTGAGGACTGAGATGGAATGCCTCATTTTCAGTAAAAAGGGTCTCCGGTTCTCTACACTCACCATACGAAATACAGCAGCATTAAGCTACTATTTCACGCTGGTATTCTGTGAGAGCCTTCACACTTCCTTCCCCGGTCGAGCCGACCCATTCGTGCTACAACTATACTACTAATATAACTGCAGCATGGCTCTACCACGTAGAATTCCGTCCATCTGCTCCATCTGGTCCATCTGCTCCATGCTATTATGCTCTTCTGATTTGATGTTGTCGCAATGTTGAATAGATATATTTTTGCACTGCTCGCTTTTATTATACATACATGCATAAGATTTGTTGTCACATGTAGAAGCGGCTAAGAGCTCTTCAAGGTTCTTGTGTGTTACGACACCTTTGTGTTTAAGAGCTATGAACATGAACTCTATGTTGCTATGTTTAATACAAAGGCATGTTTCCCTTCTTTGTGCAGTTGGAGATAGTACATAATATGGTCTGTATCTACAAAATGTCGAGAAGTTAATTTTGCCTCCTTCGTTTTTATAAACTCGATATAGATTTTGCAAAGTATCTACTAAGTAACGGATTTGTGTCTTCTTTTTTCCTTTTGTACTTGTTTCTCGTTTTCCTGCGGTCTAAAAAAACAATCTAAATCTTCTAGAATTTTTTTTTCTGACACTTCTAATATTCTTCTGTCTTATTATAATGGGATATTTAAGGCCGAGAATTTCTGCTTCAGATTTCCTGCTCAATTTATTTGGCTGTGTTTGGATAGCTACTTTAATTTTCTGTTTTTCTTCTAGCCGATTAATATTTTTATATAAATTTTTAACTGTCTGTTCCATAAATTTCTATCTCTCAGAGAGTACACTAGATAAATACATAAGCAATTTTTTTCATAAGTGTATAAATTGAAAAACAAAATATTTATAATATTTAATACCGTTTAATATATAACATAAGATTAAAAAAGTTTTTCTTTATTGCGAAAAACGGCCACTTAAGTTTTTAATAAAAATTATTTGAATTCATCGATGTAAAAGCTATTTAGATAGAATTCATTTCTTTATATGTTTAACTGATGAACAGTTCATCAAAAGTTATTATTGTGATTAAAACAGCAAAATGATAATTTAATAATTAAATATCGAAAATTCACATGGAGGTGCCACTGGACGGAATCAGCCTTCTTAAGCTAAAAAAAGGATCTTACTGAATGTTTTAAATCATTTTTAGTTACCAAGGACTATGATTAATTGAATAACTTGATCGAATACCAATTAAGAAAAAACTTAATAATAGTATCATTACCTGCAAAATATAAAAAAAAAACTAATATTTTCATCATATAATATAAATATTAATTCAAAGCGATGAAATTAAAAATATATTTTTTGAGGTTGGCGCCAGCTTTGACATTTATAAGGTATTAATTTTTCTTTATAAGTGCTGAAATTAACCTCAAAAACATCACTGTTAAAATTTTATATTCAATCTTTTAGCTTTTTTAATTCGTATTACAGTCTGTAAAGGGGGATGCCCACTGTTCATAGACACTTCGGCCATGGGTGCCCACATATAAAAGCATATGGAAATGATAATATGCAATTAAAATAATGAAATGGTTAAGGAATTGGTTTAAAAAAAGTCGGGATTTTTATGATATAAAGCTTTTTATTTTCACAAATACAGTTTTTTAACGACTACTTTTACCAATTTTATTGCTTTTAATTTCTTTAACTTTTAATTCCCGACGCGTGATTTTTCTTTTGGAGGCCTATGCCAAAAGGCACACCGAACAGAGGGACTTACTTTAACTAGTATTACAATAGGAACTCAAACACAAATATTATGTAACCCCAAAGTTCGGAAATAAATGGCTATATTATTATTATACTATTATTATTAATTCCTGACGTTTCAGGTGCTTTATAGCACCCATGGTCACGGGGTACTGAGGTGACTGCCATCCCAATGTCAGTATTGGGACATGGAGTACCTTCAGCTTTTTATTATTATTTTTATAGTCCAATCTACGCAGATTGAACTTACTCTATCTTTAAGTCTTGCAGTGGTATGCTTGGGGTTTGCTTTAATTTTATTAATTATAGTGTCCCAAGCAGGTGGCAGTACCCAACCGCCTTCTCTACTGAAATTAGGATGTTTTTTAATTTCAGTAGCCTCACATATCATCCTTGGTAGGAATTAATGTTCTTTAACGAGGATTTGTGGTCTATCAAATCTGATGTATGTCTATCTGGTTGGGGTGACACCCTTGACATACGGTAGTATAGCAGGCACACGCTCAACTGCGGTCGGCTTCACTCGGTCACTGTGACGAAGACGTGGGACCCGAAGCTTGATTTTGTGCAGAACCTGCTTGACGCTCTCTGTAACAAAGATTTGCTCATGGTAACTAACTGTGAAGGATTATGGTGAGATTCACCGCTTAAATATCAGTTTGTATGGGTCTTTTTTCTATACACAGTGTGACCTATGATGTTGTTAGGATTTTGGATAACAAAAACATCTAGGAAAGCTAAGAAATTATTTGCCTCAGATATAATATCATAATTACTGAATAGAATTTGGCACAGAGAGTGGTAACGATGGATAAAATTCATAGGAACAACATCCTGATTTAATATTTCTTGGGCCATATTCATGAGCCGCTCTAATTTGTTTCTTGGTACTTGCAATAATGCCTATATGCATTCATCACTATCTCCTGTTCTTACTTTTATCAAATATACAGCAAGTGCAAAGCATCCACTATGTTTACTTGACATTTTAGGCACTTCAGACAGAATTTATTGGCATTGTGCCTTTGATAAGCGTAGATAATAATGTACTGTATATTCGGGCATATTGTAAATATTTTCAAAGTCTATATGATGGTAAATATTATCTTACAATAATGTAGAAAAATCTATAATTTGTGCTACACTAAATGTTTTAATATGGTTATATATTAATTCTAAAAGTAAATACCAAGAGTTACTATTTAAATGGTAGTTACTGATTCTACATTCTGGAGGTACATAGTAATTGTATTCACAAAAATACATACCCGCAATGCTGATGGAACAGTGAGTTGATTGGAATTGTTACAACCAGGAAAAAACATTGATTTTGTGTGAGTGGTGCTCTTACAAAATTAGGCAGCAGTATATTGTATGATGTATGATCTAAGCTTTGTTGTTCTAGGTTCAATACATTACTCACTTTAGATTGCTACAAGGATGGACTAGATGATTCAGATGGTTCCCGTTCTAAAGTTTAACGTGTTGCTGCTTTATCAATCCTTCGCAATCATGACACTCACGCGATGACGATGGCAACTGAAATAATATTAAATAAAAAAAATAAGACAAAGTGAACAAAATAAAATAGATTTGTTTACTTTAAACTCAAATATAGGTAAATGTTACTTAAAACTTAATGCCCTATATTATTTAATAATTAAGGACTGACTGCCTACCAGTAGTCCAAAAACAATTAAAAATCGACTGTCTTATTTCTTGGTATTTGATAAAAATTGTCCATTTCGTAACTATCTGGTGTTAGCTAGCTAATCTTATCGCCGTGTTACAAATAAGCTATTTTGTTTGTCAGGTATAGCTTGTGCATATGTTAAAAAATAAAACAACTTCATCATTTCATACATTCATCACTATCAAATATCAGCACTAGAATTAATAAATTAAAAACTGTTGAACACTTACTTTTAACTGTTATCACACTATAATGTGATCGACAATCTCACTCCATATAAGTTCTTGAGAATTTATTTGAAAAATAACAAACAAAATAACACAATGGCAACTATTTAGTTGTGAATTCACTAGTACCTTTTAACTTGTTGAATTGATTGTGATTTCATTTCGCATGACATATTTCCTATAGCTGTCAGATTTGATGTTGCCACATAACTAACATAAATACAACGAAACGATATCGATTTGTATTCGATTAGTAATTTAATGAAAAAATAATAATATTTGAGTTTCGCTTTCAGTTCTACACGCTTTTTAAAATATATTTTCTTTTATTTTTTTAAATTATGTTTTAAACGTATTTTTAAGAACAGTTAAAATGTGGAGTAGCGTATTGTTATGCTCTAAACAGTTCATGGTAAATCAGCTAAAAATTCACTTGTTTAATTATCATAACATGATTCCATTTTAAATGTATTGTTAAAACAGATAACAATAACAGTTAAATTGTGCAGTAGCATTTTATTGTACTCTAAAGAATTCATAGTAAATCAGTTAGTAATTCGCTTGTTTAATTATCATAACATCATAATATCCATAGCGATTCGATTATTATTCGATTAATAATTTCATAAAAAAGAGAATAATCTTGGAGGTGTTTTAACTTCTGCTCGCTTTTTAAAATGTATTTTCTTTTTTTATTTAAATTCTATTTTAAGTGTATTTTTAAGAACAGTTAATTGTGCAGTAGTGTTTTATGAAGCTCTAAAAATTCATGGTATATCAGCTAGAAATTCACTTGTTTAATTATCGTAACATGATTTCATTTTAAATGTATTGTTAAGAAAAGATAAGAATAACAGTTATATTGTGCAGTAGCGTTATGTTATACTGCATAGAATTTATTGTAAATCAGCTATTAAATCGCTTATTTAATTATCATAACTACAGATGTGAAGGCGGTTGTTAACGTTTTCAACCAAGCCGATAACAACGGTTGTTTTTGTCTTGAAATTGATAAAAATTGTGCAGTTGCGTTTTGTTAAGCTTTAACCTTTTGAGCGCCACGCCAAAAACGCATTACCGTGTCCTGTACGCCAAAGCGCCAAAACAAAATAGTGTTGCCAAGAGTTGATATATCGATAACGTGAAATAACTTGTTTTTGTTGGTTTTTTATGCTATAAATGACTCTTAATAAACTGTATGTTTTATTTAATCTTGTGCCGTCTTCCACTCTTTTTATATATGTACTTTGTACATATAAACATAAATAAAAAACAAACAATAACAATAAAATAGTAGTAAACATTAGCACTACTCTCCATCCTAATGACGACACTGTCGCGACTGGACGACAACGGCGTAGCTGACCTTCCCTTTTGAAACATTCTTAGAATGTTGTGTATCGATTTCAAAATCGATCTAACCGAAATATACAGACATCGATTCATAATATTTTATGTGTCGGGGAAGGCGTAGGCCAAGTGACGCACAGAAGAAAAGTCTTACACTCTTATGACAATGGGGATTTGATATGATGCTGATGCTGCTAGATGATTTTGAGACTGAGAAAGAAAATGGCACAACACAAAATGAAAAATTGCTCTTCACACCCTAAGTAAAAAAACATTAATTGTAATTTTGTATTATTATTAAAAAAGGTACATAATTATTCATTAATCAACAATTGTGTATAATTATTCGTACTAGGTAAATCAGCCTTATAATACTAAAATCTTGGTCATGGAATAAATAAACATATTTGTTCACCAATCAATCAAAAATTCAATTCATCAATCAAAAATCAAAATTCATCATCATCGACGCTTTCCAAAATCCGAATGAGTTCTGAGGAATCGTTCATGTTGCATTGCTCTACTTTTCTCGGTAATCACTTATGACGTCATCAGGTTGTCGTCTATCCTTGATCACGGTGCCCAGTGAACTGATTTTCGATGACGCGCTAAAGATGCGCTAGAGTTGAGATATTAGATTTATTATGCGAAGATAACCTGATAACATTTTTTTATTCATGTAGCTAATTATAGTTTTATGTTTATAACCTTTAATTTTATTCAAATATCAATAATAATAGAAAAAAAAAACACCATTGAGCTGAATTTTGGATAGTTTTCAAGAAATCTATGCCTCCCGCGTTTGATACTAGCGGTCAACCATAGACGACTTTGGCGTGCTGGACATAGTATTTGCTTAGATAAAAATCCATTTTTATTAGTTCAATGTTTCTTAGTACTTGTGGCTCTAGAAGACTTGTTTTTTATACTCACATGTTGCTGGGTTATTCCTATTTTGAGGAATGTAGAATTAAAATACCTGTAATAATTTTCCAATATCTATATTTCATATTTTTAGGAGCCGGGTTTTTTGTCAACTATAGACGTCATTGGCGCTCAGGGCCCGCAGGTGTTGGTCAAGTATAGGCGACTTTGGCGTTCAAAAGGTTAAAGGATTCATGGTAAATCAGCTGGAAACTAACTTGTTTCGTTATCATAACATGATTCTATTTTAAATGTGTTGTTATAAACAGATAAGAATAACTTAACCGATCTTCTTTAAAAACAGATAAGAATAACAGTTCTTATCTCTTTTCAAAGAAGATCGGTTAAGATTAACAGTTAAATTGTGCCGTAGCATTTGTTACTCTCTAAAGAATTCATTAGAAATCAGCTAGTAATTCGCTTGTTTAATTATCGTAACATCATAATTATTTAAAAATTATATTAGCACTGTAATGATGACACCGTAAATAATCAATCGAAAAAAGAGAATCGATTTTTTTAAATGTGTTTTGTGATTGGCAACACTTTTTTTTTATTCACAAACTAATGACATAATGATTTACCTAATTTTTATTATTATGTTTCCGGTACTTTTAATTTGTGCAAAAATATTCCCATTGTTTGAGGATAAATGAATACCGCGATTAATAACCATAAATAAAGATATAATTTTTTACAAATTCACATTGTTGGGCGTTCCATGGCCGAAAATGGGCGTCCCCCCTTTACTTAACCAATTTTGGTAAAAACCCTGTTCTCTGAGGGTCCATCTCCACGAGCGAAAGAATCGCGGCGATGTTATCGTCATATCACTTTTTTCTATACACTCTCCCGCCGCGATAACTTCGCCGTATGTAACACATGCAGCGAGTGTATAGAAAAACTTGTCCCGACGATAAAATCGCCGCGGTTCTCTCGCTCGTGGAGACAGTCTCTAAGTTAAGACACATCAAAGCTAATAAAAAAGAAGCATCAAAATGCGTTCAGTAATTTTTGCAGTAAGTATAATTATAAGCATTAACATAAATCAGCTCACACGATTTTTTAAATAAAAATATCTGGTAACTAGTACCATGTGAACCAACCTTTGGTGTTCCAAACTGTCACTTTCCTAGTCCTTAGCGTCACTATTTTGACAACGTGACGCTAAAGACGTGACGATTTCACACTTTCATTAATGTTAAAACAGATTTCTACATATCTATCAATTATTTGTACATAATGTGCATATATTCTTTATTTGTGTTACCACAGGATTCTCATTACAAACATCTATAGCGCAATTAACAACTCTTACCTTGCTAAATCCGAAACGCTAGCGGAAGACTTTTATTTCAAACACCGTGACGCGACCACTCTGAATTAATTTTTCACGCGAACTGATGACCATAGACTAAATATGACAGCTGACATATACCTTGTAAGTGTTGCTAGTTTAGATTAAAAATCTACATTAAGGAAACGTTTCTTGCAAAATGTTGTAAATGCCCGTGACGCCTATGGGAGTTCCGCAATCAAGATTTTGGTGGACAAATGAAAAAACCCAATTTAGTTTATTAATGATTGAAAATATATTATTTAAAATATGTATTATAAAAGAGTTTAGAATAGTAAATTAGAAAAAATACTACAACAAATTTTACAAAAATAAGGAACATTATTAATATTAGCTTTGATCATGTCAGAACACGATTGTGACATACAGAAAAGACGAGGCACAAAGTTTCAATTAATTCATATTTTTAGTTCTAACGTAAGCTAATAGTAAGTTTTTTTTCTAACAACATAATAACATTACTTTTATCAAAATAACAAGGATTCCTATGAAATGATTATTAGTTACTCTAATTTAATTATCAAAAGTAGTTGGATACGTCATTTTTGCAATGAGCAACCCGCCTGAGAATGGTCCTGGCAAGCTCTGCAGCCTAAATGGCTCCTAACATAATATATGGGGTGTCGTCAGAATAGTCCTAATTTTAGAAGTGACACAGGATATAAAACTTTTCACTTTCCAGTAAACTGTTGAACGCAGTCTGTTTTCTTAATTACTCTTTTAACCTTTGAATTTGAACTAATTAAAAGTAATAAAAACCTTATTACAACTTTTAACGCTTAAAATATTGACGTATGTCGTTAAAAGATTCACAGATTACCATCTAAAAAGATTAAATAGGTACACATAAAAACCAAATGTTCGCTCCTCGTTTGAACACGGCTTCCAAATATTTGCAGCGTCACGATGGGACATTTAATCGGTTTACTTACGTGGAAGCGGGCTTTTATAGTCGTTAGGTAGCTCGTTTCCATTGTGTTACGCGGACAGTTGTAAAAAGGTGTTTGGCAATTATCAACAATTATGAAAGAAAACATAATAACAATTCTGTTTACTATACATATTTTATACTTTACCAGAATCAAAATGTGGATGCATTGGACACCCCTGAGGACTAGGTTAAAATTCCTCGTTTAATAAAAAGAGGTTTACATATACACGAAATAAGGCGGCATTTATCTGCTATTTAACGCTGAAATACTGTAAAGGCGTGCTCCTACTCCGCTCGAGCCGACGTATTTTTTCTATAACCATATCAAAGCTGTAGCGTGGTGCTACCATGTCCAAGTATTACTAGGGGGTAGTATTTCTTTTATTTTTTGTTCAAACGAATATATAATAAAAAAAAACCGCAATTAGATGGTGAGTAAAGTAAAAGTAAAGTTACAGTCCATATACATCCCACTGCTGGGAATAGGCCCCTATGACTTCTAAAAGAGTTTACCGCATCGCACCGCCCCAATGCGAAATATTTTTTTTATTTCTCAGATATGCAGGTTTCCTTACGATGTTTGTCTCCACCGCCGAGCACGTCGTAAATCAGCCCTTAAAAATTGTAATTAACAATGTTATTAGTGTCTTCGAGGGTCGAACCCGGGTAGCTCTCGTACTGTGATAGCGTAGTAGTAGGGTAGCGCTTAGCCACGCCTCTACTTGATTGCGAGAGTTAGTATTTACATGAATATCTTATTACACTATAATTATATTAAAAGATCACATACAGTAACGTGGTTACTAATTGAGGAATCAAAATTAATAATGCGCACGTAAAGTGTATCTATGGCAATTTGTTTTTTCTAATAGAGTAATTAGACTTAGAGTAATAGTGTCATTCAAAATTCCGTTCAAAGTTGAAGCAACAACGCAATGAATGCGTGCATAAGCGGCCTATAATAACGTTTGCCCACACGCAACAAGCAATTGAGTAATTTTGGCAAGTAAATGACGTTTTCTTCAAAAAATGGAGAAATAGTAATAGTAGACATAGTCATAGAATTAACATTTAGGTTGCGTTTAGAATTATTTATTAATTATTTGCAAAGAGAAAAATGTAAAATTACTTATACTTGTTGCCTAATGTTTTATTTAAATTATATATATATATATATATATATATATATATATATATATATATATATATATATATATATATATATATATATACGTAATATGCTATAATATATTTTCGCAAGTCTATTATGTCATTATATTATTCTGTTAGAAGTGATATATTGTATTATGTATTTATATAAATATATAATATACTTTGTTGAATGGGCGTTTTTTATTAAATCGAAATAAGATTCGGAAGGAGAAAAACTTTTCAAATAAAACATGAAACTAAAAATATTTATTAAATGACCATATACCCAAGTACTTAAACAATAAAATAAAATACCTACTTATGCGTGAATATATATTTTAATATATATTTTTATTTGCCAAAATAAAAATACCTACTATATTCAATATCTTCTATAAAAATACAACAATAATAGTCCCATACTGGCAGCATGTAATTATAATAATAGGAAAATATGGGGTAAAATATTTTACTATGCCTAGCAACATTTTCGTTATATTGACGTCTGTCAAATTTACTATATATTATTTTGTTTTGATGAATTTTTTTTTACAAAAATATAGGCTAGGTAATATTGACCCGTAAAATTAGATTTTTAATATTTTTTCATTATTACGTGATGAGTTGTGACACTCTTTCACAGCACAGTACGTAATTTTTTTTGCAAAATTGCGCGAGCTCTTTACACGACTATGTGGACTCGAGTACTGACGCGCCGAAATTTTTTTTTTTTGCGCCCGAAGCAAATATGGGCAACCCTCCGGAAAGCGGGGGAGGGAGGTTGAGAATGCTCATAGCATACCACGCAGCCGGCTGCGTGGTTATGTGGAGACTTTTACCCACTAAACTCAACCTTTTGGTAATTGGCTTAACGATCTGACTAGAGATCTCTAAGCCGTATACGAACGCGACCCTCCTTGGCAGAAAGGAGGGCGCAAGCGGCGTAAAGCCGCTTAGAAAAGTGCCTAACTAAGGCAGATTAATGGATGTGTTATGTAGGCTCGGCCCGAGCCGCCAGGAGGCAGTTCAGGTCAGCCGAAAGCTTGTTGGGGGGGGTCCGAGAGAGAGTTTCTCGGTCTGCGCACACTATAGCGAGTGTGGATAGGGGCTGCATAGGCAGCTGTCTCACGAATGAGATGATTTGGGTGGGACTCTGAGGCTTTGAAAAATCTCTCAGAGAGTGATTTGAGGAACTGCTGGATTGTTGGGAGCTCTAAGTCTCGATGTAGGTCGGCATTACGGACATAATAGGGCGAGTTAGTGGCCCTACGACAGAATAGATTTTGAACTATTTGAAGTTCATTGATAGCTTTGGGTTTAGCGTGTGCAAAAATAGGGGCCGCGTAGGTCATGACAGGTCGTATGCAGACCTTATATAGGGTTCGCTTGTTGCGGAGGGACATTTTACTGTGTCTGCCCAACATGCTGTTGAGCCTACCCATGTAAAAACGTGCGGTGCGAGTAACCTTCTTGATATGGGGCTCGAAAGTGAGCCTTGCATCAAGGGTGACGCCTAGGTATTTGGCTTTAGTTTGCCATGGGACAGGGGTTCCTAACATCCTGATTGGCGGAGTGGTGGTGAGACGGCGTCGTTTATATTCGAAGCAAACGGCGGAGCTTTTCTCCGGGTTTACGTCGATACGCCATTTTTGGAACCAAGCTCCTAAGTCGCTTACTGACTTTTGGATCTTGTTCCGAATCTGTGGTAGTGAGTTGCCTTTGGAGTAAAGGGCTGTGTCATCTGCAAAAAGGGCTAGTTTGACACCATTCGACGGGATAGGGATGTCGTTGGTGAATAGTATGTATAGGAGGGGAGCAAGCACAGAGCCTTGAGGGACACCGGCTTTTATTTGACGGGTAGAGGATAGCGTGCCTTCGTGTCTAAAACGAAAGGTACGATCCTTCAGATAGGAGGCTACAAGGCGAACGAGACGATCTGGGAGGCCTAAGTCGTACTGTTTGTAGATAAGGCCCTCGTGCCAGACTCTGTCGAATGCCTTGGCAATGTCAAAGAAGACCGCGATGGTTTTTTGACGGCGAGGGTAAAAACCGCTGAGGATGTATTCCACTATGCGGTGAACTTGTTGGGGGCACGAGTGTTTGGCTCGAAACCCGAATTGTTGTGGGATGACAAGAGGGTCGCCGTCTGTGGGAAACAAATGGCGCCTCAAGCGCACGAGAATGACTCGTTCGAAAAGTTTGCCCATGGCCTTGAGGAGGCTGATGGGACGGTGATTGGAGGGGAGGTGGAGAGGTTTGCCTGGCTTGGGAATGCCAATGACAGTTGCCTCTTTCAAGAGGTGGGAAAATAACTGAATTCGAAGCAGGCGTTAAAGATAATGGCCAGTAAGGCGATTACCTGCTCCGGGAAGTGTTTGAGGGCTTGGTTGGAGATACCATCCGCACCCGGTGCTTTTTTGGGCTTAAGTCCTTTGATGATAGATGAAATCTCATCTTTGGACACAGTGATAGGGTCAGAGGCGGTAGGGGGCGAGTTCCTGCGTCGGACCTCGTCCTCCACTAGTTGAATGTGTAAGGGGTCAGTGGGTTGTGAGCTAGGAGAGCATTGAGCGGCAACGCTGTCCGCGAAGCACTCAGCTTTTTCTTCGTCTTCGAAGGCAATAGAGCCGTCGGGACGAGACAGGGGGGAGGAGTATGGGTTATAGCGTCTATCCGGAGGGCTCTCGCCATCCGGTAGTACGCTGTGTGAGAGGGAGAGATTTTCTCCATGAGATTGCCCTTTTCGTGGTCTCTGTAGTCTTGGAGGCGGTAACGCAGTTTGCGTTGAAGGCGGTGGGCCGCGAGTCTATATTCAGGGGTGGGATAGCGTGCAGCTCTACGGAGGGCGGCTTTTTTGGCTTTTAACAGGTTGCTAATATCTAGGGGAAGACTAGTTTTTGCAACCGGGACAACTTTTTCATTCTCTTTAAGAGAGGATGTTATGAGTGAGGTGAGATTTTCGACCGCGGTGTCTATTTTCCCCGCACTGTCGAGGGCATCGGAAGAAAGGGTTATGGGAGGGTCCGGAGAGTCTATAGCCGAGGCTAGAGACTTATTGAAGCCCTTCCAGTTGGTGTAGGTTTTGGAAGTGGGAGTTGGAGATGGCTGATGGCCAAGAAGGAGGGATACAGGACGGTGGTCGGATCCTAGATCGTCGAGAGGCTCGATTGCTCTAAGGTTAAGGGAAATTCCTTTAACTAGAGCAAAATCTAGCACATCAGGAGCGTAGGTAACAATGTCGGGATAGTGGGTGGCAGTGAGGGGGGCTGTAGACAGTTAGGTCGAGAGACTGAGTGATATTGAGCAGCACCCTGCCACTACTGGTAGTAGTTCGGCAGGCCCATTCAGTATGCTTGGAGTTAAAGTCTCCAAACATAATGACTGAGTCGCCTAATGCAAGGATAGCTTCGAAATCACTCTTGACGGGGAGGGTTCCGCTAGGGATATAGCAGGAGGCTAAAACGATTGACTGGTGTCCAGTCATGGCTAGTCTAGTGATAGTGGCTTCCATACTGGTAAGCGACGGAGTAGGTATGTGGGAGCAATGAAGGGACTTTTTGTGATAGATGGCAGTACCGCCGCCTTTGCGGTCGGGTCTATCGTTACGTATAAGTGAATAATTTTTAATAGTAAGGCCTTTAGAGACCTTGGGGCTGAGATGGGTCTCCTGTAGGAGTAAGAGATCGGCTTCGCGATCTCGTAGAAAAAGCCTAAGCTCCGGGAGGTTATTTCGCAGACCGCGGATATTGAATGAAACAAGCGACAAACCCTTTGGTTTGATACGACCGTGAGATATTGCGGGAGCAGAGGGCTCCGGCATAATTAAATTACAAGGACCTTAGAAGGTTGATGTGCTCGGTAAGAGCAAGGAGGCGGCCCTGAGGGGACTGAGCTGTGCTCAGTTTATCCGCAAGGATGAGGATTTCGTCCAAATTGATTCTATTGAGTGTGTTATACACTAGGTTTAGAGACTCTACAACAGAGTCTGTCTGTTTTTTTGGGTCGACGGAGGGCCGCGGGATATTTGATTCCTTTTGGAACCAGGGGTTTATTGGGAGCGGCGCTGGCTGAGAGAGCGGGAGGCTCATAAGGGGCCGAGGAGGGCCCTGAGGTGGCCGATAGGGGCTCTGTGGGGGCCGATAGATGCCCTGTGTGGGCTGAGTTGAGCCCTGAGGGGGCTGAGGTAGGGGCTGGCCCTGGCTGGGCTTGCGGCTTACAAGAGCTGGGAAGGTTCGGTCATTGACCTGTGGTGGAGCTTTGCGGCTCGGAGGTGGGCGAGGGGCGCGAGGGCAACCTCTAAAATTGGCCGGATGGCCTGTTTGTCCGCAGAGGACACATGAGGGTGGGGAATCGGCGTTTTTGGGCCGTGGGCACTCTTTCGAGTGATGGGGTTCTAGGCACTTAATGCACCTGGGTGGAGCTGAGCAGTTAGCTGCCACGTGTCCATAAAGTTGACAGCGGTGGCACTGCGCTGGGTAACCGCGCCGGTGAGGGGCTTCGACCTTAACACGCGACAGGCCGCACACAGTGCGTACCTCGCGGAAAATGGCCTTCGCCTCCGGCACATTGGTGAGAACGAGGAGGGCGAGGTTAAACCTTTCGCCCCTGCTGCTGTGCATTTTATGCACACCTTCAATGGGGAAGCCTTGGGATTTGAGGTCTTCCAGAATGTCTTCGTTTGCGAGTTCATAGGGAACTCCGCGGAGGACTGCCTTGATTTTCCTTTCTTCGGCAAGGGCGTATGTGTGGTAGGACACACGCTCGGCCGTGAATAGGCGGGTTATGTTTCGGAAGTCTTCTATAGACGCCGGTATAATTTTGATGGCCTCGCCGACATTAGTGGCTTGGTCGTATTTGAAACCCTTATCGTAGAGGGTTTTGGACAATTGAGTAAATTTCGCCTTGTCTCTGAGAAAGACAGGGGGCGGGACTTGGTTTTTGGCCAGTTCGGGAGCGCAGCGGGTTGCTGGCTTGGCGGTATTGTCTTTCGACTGTGAGGCGGCAGCATTTGGGGCTGCGGAAGTAGGGGCAACGATGGGAGCTGCGGAGGTAGAGGCAGCGGCGGAGGGAGTGCGGGCGGCGGCGGCCGCTGAGGCGGGGGAGTGCGAGAAGTGGCAGCGCGTTTCGGGCCGCGCTTGGATTTCACTAACGTGAATTCGGCTTTGGAGTCGGTTATGGTTCCTTCGGAGTCGGAAGAATCCGAGGAGCCGGTGGAGCTGAGGGCGGTCCTCTTCCGGGAGGATGAGGTAACGGACGTGGCGTCCGAGTGCTCCATATCGGAGTCGGGGGACGCGGGTGAGTCGGACTGCGGGGCAGACGCTTGGGTCGCGAGGAAAGCAGCGACGGCGGGCGGGGGGTACACATGCCTTAGGGGCCGCGGGGGGGAAAATGGCTTTGGCGAGAAGGGTCTCGTCAATTTGGGCGGTTGTAGGTATTCCTGCGGCTTGGATCATTTGTACGATCGTGGCCGCAACCTGGCTTATGAGTGAGCTTATGTCTATGGAAGACATGTTGACGGGGGGGGGGGGGGGGGGGGGTGACGTTTAGTTCTAAGAAAACTGGAGGTCCCTGTTCTGAGAAGAACAGGGCCTTAGGGGCAGATGGGGAGGACTGACGATCTATTCCCAGAAGCTGGGGTCCCTATGTTCTGAAAAGAACAAGGGCTTGCTCTGAGAAGAGCAAGAGACGATCTACTCTAAGAACAGTATATACACAGTAACAATATAACAAAAACAATAACAGAAAAATTAAAAATAATAAAACAAAAACAAAACAAGCGAAGCGCGCTCGAGCCTCCCCGCCGGAGCAAGGGGGCAAGAACGATGCAAAAACAAATGACTTACCAACGGCGTCTGCTCGGCCGGTGTTAGCCGGGGAGAGCGGGGCGCGTGGGCAAGCGGTTGCGCTACCGAAGGGGCGGAGGCGCGAAAGAACTGTGTGCACGACCGCTCGGGGGCGGCGCGCAAACGGAACTGACGACGCGCCGAAACTCGTACGTAGCCTTAAAAGGCTAACTTGAAATGGTTTCACTTTGCGTGCGCCTACTGCGGTTCTAAGCCTAATAGTTCTATGATTATTATTAAATTTAAAAATGATTTAAATTAAAAAATAAATTACATATATTATAAAAGTAGTTCATTCTAATAATAGATACAAATACCCCATAAAACTCAATAGCTAAGGAAATAGAACTAAGAATACATAAATTTGAAGTCCTACATTTTTAACCTCCCATTGGGAGCCGCGGCATACGAGCAGAAAATTTTATAATATACGAGCAAGCCTTTAAATTAACACACACGTTTGACTACCATTGAAGTTGTCAATTTCAAGTTTGAGCGCTGATTTTCAATGCGCTCGACGGTAAAGAAAAACATCGTAAAACCTACTCACGCTGTTTTCTTCGAGTCTATTAAATAAAATATTTGAGGACATATATTCCGAACAATATTTTGGGACGTCAATCTGGGCGAGATTAGAATGGCTGTCCAGCATCTTAAAAACGACACTATTCCAATGATATTCCGGACATCAGTTTGAGCAAGATAAGAATGGCTCTCGAGCACTTTAAAAACGGCAAGTCCCCGGGCGAGGGTGGAATTACAGCGGAGCTTCTGAAGCGGATGGGAAACCGGTACTTGAAGTCCTTCAGAAGCTTTTTAATTTCGTCCTCCATGGTGGCACTACCATAGAGGACAGTGGAAGCGTGGAACAGATGTGCGGCTGTCTTATTCTTCAAGAAAGGTGACAACGCTATCCTGAAAAACTCAGGCCGATTACCCTTCTGAGCCGCATCTACCTGCTGTTTTTGAGAGTAATTACGAATCGTCTTGCATGCAGACTCGACGACTTCCAGGCTCTCGAACAAGCCGGTTTTCGAATAGGCTTTAGCACCATAGACCGCATACATACCCTTCGAAAAATTATACAGACGACCGAGGAGTAAAATCTGTCACTGAGTCTTGCGTATGCAGACTATGAGAAAGCCTTGGATTCCGTCGAAATTTGGGTGGTGCTGCAGTCCATTCAGCAGTGCCAAGTTGACTAGGGCCTTTTTTTATTTGGATATGGTTATCGTTGTGTTATCGCCAGTGTTCTAGTACTTTCCGGCCTTAAGAGTGGAACGACCTATATTGGCCTAGAAATTTCTGTATTCTTTTATCAAGTATGAAAGTGAGTGCAGGGAAGCGGAGAGTTAGAACTACTCCGGGAAGCGACTACGGGAATTCGACTTACGGCAACTGCGATTATCAAGGACCTCATCTTAGAAGCTTAGCGCTTTTGGACGAGGTAATTATAAACTTGCTGTGTGTTATATAAACACAGCAAATATATAATTACGTCGTAAATATAAAAACAAATCCATTTTTCTTCCTGATCGGCATTTTTACTCATTCCGAACGTAACACTATAAAGAAACTGAGCGAAAAGCACTTGTATCAATTACTAAGACCTATTAAAAAGACCAATATCCTTTCGGTATATTTACAACCTTTAGGAGAACAGAAATAAGGTTCAGAACATATAAAATTAATTCTCATGACCGTGACTCAAATGGTTCTTACGAGGGAATCAATGTAGCAGAAGTAATAGCAGCGGCCACACATGTGAATTCCACTCGCCCGTTATCATAAATTAGCGTAGCTCATTTCGCATCATTCCGAACGCTGTAGGAATAATGGTGAATAAAGTTCTGAAGTTTATTGCACATTAAAGGGGTGTGTTAAAATTTTGTTAAATTAAATTGAATTGAATTTAATTGAAACTGCGGCAGGTTGTACAGAAGACCGAAGAGTACAATCTGCCACTTTGTCTGGCGTATGTGGACTATGAGAAAGCCTTTGTTTCCGTCGAAATTTGGACGGTGCTACAGTCCCTTCAGCGGTGCCAAGTTGACTGTCGGTATATCGAAGTGCTGAATTATTTGTACAGTAGGGCTACGATGGCTATCCGAGTACAGAACCAGAGTTCGAAACCTATTCAACTGCAGAGAGGTTTAAGACAGGGTGACGTTATATCCCCGAAAATCTTCACCGCTTCATTGGAAGACGTTTTCAAGCTACTGGACTGGAAAGGATACGGTATTAACATCAATGGCGAGTATATCACTCACCTTCGATTTGCCGACGATATAGTCCTTATGGCAGAATCGCTGGAGGACCTAAGCACTATGCTCAATGACCTCAATGGAGTCTCCCAGCGGATTGCAATATATATCTCAAACTCTGAAAACTAGATTGTACAACCAGTGCGTGTTGCCAGTGATGACTTACGGTTCTGAGACGTGGTCCTTCACAGCTGGCCGTATGAGGACGCTCAAGGTCGCTCAGCGAGCTATGGAGAGGGATATGCTTGGAGTTTCTCTGCGTGGTAGACTCAGAAATGAGGATATCCGTAGTAAAACCAGAGTGACTGACATAGCCCAACGGATTAGTAAGCTGAAGTGGAAATGGGCCGGCCATATAGCCCGATACCGATAAGAACCGATAACCGATGGGGAAGAAAGGTTCTCGAGTGGCAGCCTCGTACCGGTGGGCGTAGTATAGGGCGACCCCCCACTAGATGGATTGACGACCTGATAAGACATGCAGGAAGTCGATGGATGCAGGTGGCTCAGGACCGTGCTTTGTGGCATTACTTGGGGGAGGCCTATGTTTAGCAGTGGACTTGTGAATTTGATTAAATTTCGATCGTGCTGTGGCGGTGTGTAGAATATTCACTACTAATTTGCGTGCCGTGGGTGACGTAGGAGAGCTACAGAGCAAAACAAACTAGTAGGTGGGCAGCAGAGTCTTCCTCATTGCAAATTAAAAAATTAAAACTACGTTTGCCATTCAGCTTGCTAAGCTTGGCAACTGTGGCAAATATTTTTCCAGTGTGTTTATCATAGGATACCACCTTTGTTCAGCAGTGGAGTTTTTATAGGCTGCAACGGTAACGGTAAATTTGCCAGTAGATGCTATTGTTGGTAACGAAGGGACTAGTAATTTTATTGAATAGATGTTCTTAGCAACAATCATATCATAATGCTATCTTATCTTAGTTATTGGTTATTTCACTGTGCTTATTTTCATCTCGTCATCTTGAGTGTTACCACTACAGCCTGTAAAAGCCCACTGCTGAACATAGGCCTCCCCCAAAGATTAATCACATAAGATATTTGTCATGATTTATAGAAAAGCAGATTGGCGAACATTTCTTATTTTTAGTCGTTATAAGGAGGACGCTGCTGTCTCTCTCTTGATTTGCTTGTCTCTGTCGCATTTTACGACACACACGGGGCGATATGAGGTAGTGGATATTCCTACACCGCTAAAACACGAATCCCAAGTGTAATAACTGATAATCACTGCTCCCTGAGCAATGAGCTCCTTCGCTGAGTTAGGCTCCATTTGTTAAACTATAACACATTTGTATATTTATATCTTAATATTGTGACATTTTTGTAATAAGTTAGTAGATGTAGTTTTGTCACTAAATTTAGGTACGTGTATTTTTTTTTATAGGATAGGGTGATAAACGAGCACACAGTCCACCTGGGTGGTAAGTGGTTGGTGTGGCCCATAGACATCTACCAGGCGGTCCCATAATGAACTGGCCTGATATAGTTCAACGCGACATGTCGCTACATGTTGTGTTGCATTAAATAGTACGTTTATCGAGCACTTAATATAAGAAACATGCATCGACATGAAATGCTTACTCTAACGAGAGTCGCGTATTTTTTCAAAATGTCGAAAACTGAGTATCGAAGTGTCACAAAGTTTCTGTTTAAAGAAAGTTTATCCCCTGCCCAAATAAAAGAACGATTGGATGGCGTGTATAAGGAGTCTGCCCCCTCCTATAGCACAGTGAAAAATTGGGTGAAAGAGTTTCGCCTCGGGAGAGAAACCGTCGAAGACTTTGGCAACGACGGTCGACCTGTGGAAGTGCTTACTCCCGAAACGATTGCTCTTATCGAAGAGGAGGTTCTGAGTGACCGCCGTTTGAAGATTAGAGAAATTGCAGCAAGGCTTGGGCTCTCTAAGAGTACCGTTCATCGCGCAATCCATGAGCATCTTCATATGAAAAAAGTGAGTGCAAGATGGGTACCGAAACTTCTTTCAGCGGTACACGGATCTTTGTGGCGAAAATCCAAAGACTGTGATCGAGCGGCTAGTGACTGGTGATGAAACTATGATCTTGTATTATGATCCACAAAGCAAGCGCGAGTCAATGGAATGGCGTTATAAGGGTGAAAAGCCCCCTAGAAAGGCAAAGGTGCAACAATCGACTAAAAAACTGATGTGCACAATATTTTGGGATTTTCAAGGCATTTTGATGGTGGATTTTAAAGAACGTAATACAGTCGTGAACGGCGAATATTATGCTTCTTTAATATATAAATTACGAGACAAGATAAAGGAAAAACGAAGAGGCAAGCTGTCTAAAGGTGTCCTGTTGCTCCATGACAACGCCCCTGTTCATACCGCTTGTGTTTCGAAGGATGCAGTTCGTCAATGCGGGTTCACAGAAGTTCAACATCCACCTTACAGTCCAGACATGGCCCCGTCCGACAATTATTTATTTCCAAATTTAAAGCGGGACTTAAGAGGAAGAAAATTTTCAAGCGATGAAGAGTTGCAGGCGGCCGTCTTCAGTCATTTTGAGGATAAAAAATGTGATTATTTTTATAAAGGTTTAGAGATGTTGATTCACAGATGTCAGAAGTGTGTTAGTATTCATGGTGATTATATTGAAAAATAAAATTGGTTTCGTTTCATTTCCTTCATTGGTTCATAGTTAGGCCAATTCATTATGGGGCCGCCTACGTACATCTATCCTCGATTACGAATCAAAATGCAGATGCGTGGTCACCCGTGAGGACTTAGATTGAATGCCTCGTTTCCAGTAAAAAGGGTCTTCGGTTCTCTGCACTCATCGTACGAAACAGAGCAGCATTAAGCTACTATTTTACGCTGGTATTCTGTGAGAGCGTGGTCCTTCCCCGGTTGAGCCGACCCATGCGTGCTTTAACTATATTTCTAATATATCTGCAGCATAGCTCTAACACGTATAAAAATGTGAGGAGAAATAAATAAATAATTTTTAACAGAGGATAAATGTAATTATTTATTTATTTATTCATTATTTATTTACACTGTGATGTACACCTTAATAAAAGGATCAAAGGGCGGACTTTAATGCCTTTTGGCAGTCTCTCCCAGTCAACCAGGGCCATCTGAAAAATAATGTGATGGGTACCAAATATAAAATAAATATTATAGTAAATCAGAAAAAAACACTGTTATTAAACATATCCATATATTATATCTATGGGCTGTACCCGAAAAAATTCTTTCTCATTTTATATATCTCAAAAAGACTATATGAGATACGATATCATTAATATTGAGTAAATAATGTAATTTCAGTACATTTTCCAACAAACTTGGTAAAAATAGTAGTCAGTTATAATTCCAATCATATCTCATCGTTCAGGTGAAACCAACTTGAAGCTGAGCTTATTAGGAATCCATGTCAAGTATTTCACGCTTGCTAGAGATGATGCGAAATGAATAACCTTAATTAATAACTTCTTACGGATGGAAAGTACTTACAGTTCGGCAAAACTGAATCCTGCTTTATTGATTTTCTCACATAAACTCGCTGTAAAGTACCTATCAATCAACCGGGTAATACGAAAACTTTTTCGACAAATATCACATAGTATTTTTATTACTTGTGTAGTTTCTGGTTTTCTTTTTTATCTAACTTTAAAAATAGTAGGAGGTTCTTTACTTGACGCGTATGTTTATTATGTACATATATATTTACTGATTTCTCGGTTACGGCATAACCGATTTAAATAATTATTTTCTACTAAATAGGCTTTAATACAAGGTTTGTTCCATTTTAATTTATAGGAGAAATAAAATATATATAATAGACAAAAACTTTATTGTTACTACCGCATTTGTACGTCATCATAGTCACGTTGAGCTTGTGATATTACTTAGTTGTATTCAAAAGAGTAAAATAATGAACTTTTAATCAGTAAAAATCTACTTAAAACTTTCTATAGAACAGGTTCTGAAGTCGAGGCTTTAAATATTTGATACATTATGTCTTAAAACCGTCTTCAAAAGCTGTTATGTGGAAATTATTTCATTTATTTTAGTGTATACTCCGTATTCACATTTATTTTTAAGTAAAATTTGATAAACTATCTCGCAAATTTAATTAATACTTCTGAAATAATTTATTGGTGAATGTAAAACGCGTAAGGCTTTTCGTTTTTACTGGGTTAATTCATAATTAATAGGCTCTTTACCCAGTCCGTTGTCCGTCCCCTTTGTAAGTCCTCCTCTTTAATATATCATCATACAAAATTAATGGGTACGAAAAATAGTATCATATATTGAACATTAATAATCAAGGGACTTTTTACTTTTTATATTTAAATTAATTTGTAAAGTACGCAAATTGTAATTTAAAAGAACGTGGAGTATGGGCCGTGTAGTGGCTGTGTGACATAAGAGAATCAACTACACCATATCATCTCACGGGTGTCGTTTATGTAATGCGCAGCATGTAAATGTAAAGGTCCAATAAATGGGTAGCAATATCAATAACAAACTGCAGTTGCTGACACACCCACCAACAACAAGCGTGGCAATTATGGTATACCACTTATGGGGCAATCTAAGGGACCTATGTTTAGCACTTTTGATTGGTTGTATTAAATAAAACATTGAATTAATGAATTGTAAAAAAAAGCTATAGCATGCTATAAGTACCATTTAATAGTTTAAAATGCTTGTAAAATTTCGGATACGGTATAGTTTCTATTATATGGGATTTTTTATTTATATTACTGACAGTTACGCCGAGCAGTGGCGGTTAAGAACTACCCCATATCTTCCCGCGGGTGTCGTAAAAGGCGACAGAGCGAAACAAGCAGGAGATGGGCAGCAGCATCTTCCTGATAACAGCAACTGTACGACAAAAAAAATTGCGGTTGCCAACCCGCTCGCCAAGCGTGGCAACTATGGCAATATACCCCCCATGAACAATTACACAAATAGACGGCCCCCAGTCCCCGGCGGCCCCGCCATTCCTGGCTACGGTGGCGACCATGGTAACGGCGGGGCAGGGGGCGCTAAGAATGTCCGGTGGAGGTTCGGTGGCCACCTACGACGACTTGACCTGGCAACATTTAACGCACGCACCCTGAGGACTGACGAGAGGATCCTGGAGCTGGAAGAAGGGATAGACAAGTTGCGCTGGAATATTATAGGATTATCCGAGGTCCGAAGAGAGGGGGAGGACACGGTGATTCTCGAAGCCGGCAACTTGTTCTATCACCGGGAGGGCGACCATCTGTCCCAAGGAGGTGTCGGATTTATCGTCTGCAAGTCTCTCGTCAACAACGTTGTAAAGATTGAGAGTGTGTCGACGAGGATCGCGTACCTGATACTCAGAATCACCAAACGGTATTCGCTGAAGGTCATACAGGTTTACGCACCAACCTCGGCACATCCCGATGAGGAGGTGGAGGAAATGTATGAGGATATTTCCAAAGCCATGCATTCCTCCAAAACCCACTACACGGTGTTGATGGGAGACTTCAACGCAAAACTAGGCACAAGAGAAAACGAAGTTAGGGAAATTTGGAGTAGGGCAACGGAACCGAAGGGGCCAGCAGCTGGCCGACTTTATGGAGAAAGAGAGACTCTTTATGATGAACTCTTTCTTCCAGAAGCGGCCTCACAGGAAGTGGACCTGGTCGAGCCCCGACTTCGAAAAAAATGAGATTGACTTTATTATGACGACCAGACGCCAACTGTTCTGTGATGTCTCAGTGACCGCAAGGGTGAAAACTGCCGTTGAATCAACATAGGTAT
This sequence comes from Parnassius apollo, assembly GCA_907164705.1. Taxonomy (NCBI): domain Eukaryota; kingdom Metazoa; phylum Arthropoda; class Insecta; order Lepidoptera; family Papilionidae; genus Parnassius; species Parnassius apollo. Next base: position 717,346 of record CAJQZP010000795.1, on the reverse strand, counting down.
ATGTTTGAGTACCACTGAAGTAGTCGATTTCAAGTTTGAGTGCTGAGTACATATTTCATGTACTCGCTCGACGGTAAAGAAAAACATCGTGAGCAGGTTTCTTAGAGGCTAATAAACAAACTATTGGAACACATGTGAGGGTGTAAATAATTCTCCAATCATCGTAGTAGTGAATCAATGTAGCAAGTTTTTCCATATCTTCAAAATTATATTGTTACGACAGCCAGTTGCATATTGCATCATATTGCACGAGAATGTTCCCGACGATAAAGGATCAAAAATATATAACTCTCGGACTAAAGAAGCAACCTTATGTCTAGGGTAAAGCCTTTTCTCCTTTGAATATTGTTATCGTTATGTTACCGCGAGGGTTCTAGTACTTTCCGGTCGTAAGAGTGGAACGACCTGAATTGGCCTAGAAATTTCTATATTCCTTAAAAATAGCAGTAAGCTATAATCCATATCAAATCTCATCGTTAAAATGAAACCAACTTGAAGCGGAACTTATCAGAGACCCATGTCAAGTATTTCACGCTAGCTGAAGACGGTGAGAAATGAATAATAATTAATAACTTTTAATGGATGCAGAGTGCATAGAGTTTGACAAAACTGAATTCTGCTATACGAGTATAGATTTTCTCACATATTCACGTTGTAAAGTACATACCTATCAATGAACCGGTGTAATATGAAAACTTTAACGACAAATATGAAATAGTTTTTTTATTTAAAGAAAATAGTTTCTGTTTTCCTTTTTATCTAATTTCAAAATAGTGTTCGATGCGTATGTTTCTTATGTATAAGTTCACTAATTAACGGTATAACCGATTTAAATAATTATTTTATTTTAATTAGGATTTAATACAAGGTTTGTTCCATTTAAATTTAAGGAAAAAATTAAATAAATAATAATAAAAATTTTATTGTTACTATACAATTTGTACGTCATCGTAGTCACGTTAAGCTTATGATATTGTTTAGTTGCACTTAGAGTAAAATTAACTTTTAATAAGGGGAAAAATGTACTTCAAAACCCAAATAGAATAAAATAATTTTTACAGCACTGGTTCAGAAGTCGAGTCTCTATTTCTTTGAAACATTATGCCTTAAGACTGTCTTCAAAAGCTGTTATGTGGAAATTATTTTATTCATTTTAGTTTTTGATCCTTATTAAATTTTTTAATAATTGATAAACTAACTCGAAAATGTAATGAATACTTCTGAAATAATTTATTGGCGAACGTAAAACGTGTTCGGCTTTTCGTTTTTACTGGATTAACTCGTAATTAATAGGCACTTTACCCAGTCCGTTTTTCGTCCCCTTTGTTTACGTCCTCCTTTTTAATTTATCATCATACAAAATTAATGGTTGTCATCATACCTACGTTAATAATTTTGCGACTTTTTACTTAAATTAATTTGTAAGTACGCAAATGTTTATAAGAACGTGGAGTATGGGCCGTGTAGTGGCTGTGTGACATAAGAGAATCAACTACACCATATCATCTCACGGGTGTCGTTTATGTAATGCGCAGCATGTAAATGTAAAGGTCCAATAAATGGGTAGCAATATCAATAACAAACTGCAGTTGCTGACACACCCACCAACAACAAGCGTGGCAATTATGGTATACCACTTATGGGGCAATCTAAGGGACCTATGTTTAGCACTTTTGATTGGTTGTATTAAATAAAACATTGAATTAATGAATTGTAAAGAAAAGCTATAGCATGCTTTAAGTACCATTTAATAGTTTAAAATGCTTGTAAAATTTCGGATACGGTATAGTTTCTATTATATGGGATTTTTTATTTATATTACTGACAGTTACGCCGAGCAGTGGCGGTTAAGAACTACCCCATATCTTCCCGTGGGTGTCGTAAAAGGCGACAGAGCGAAACAAGCAGGAGATGGGCAGCAGCATCTTCCTGATAACAGCAACTGTACGACAAAAAAAATTGCGGTTGCCAACTCGCTCGCCAAGCGTGGCAACTATGGCAATATACCCCCCATGAACAATTACACAAATAGACGGCCCCCAGTCCCCGGCGGCCCCGCCATTCCTGGCTACGGTGGCGACCATGGGAACGGCGGGGCAGGGGGCGCTAAGAATGTCCGGTGGAGGTTCGGTTGCCACCTACGACGACTTGACCTGGCAACATTTAACGCACGCACCCTGAGGACTGACGAGAGGATCCTGGAGCTGGAAGAAGAGATAGACAAGTTGCGCTGGAATATTATAGGATTATCCGAGGTCCGAAGAGAGGGGGAGGACACGGTGTTTCTCGAAGCCGGCAACTTGTTCTATCACCGGGAGGGCGACCATCTGTCCCAAGGAGGTGTCGGATTTATCGTCCGCAAGTCTCTCGTCAACAACATTGTAAAGATTGGGAGTGTGTCGACGAGGATCGCGTACCTGATACTCAGAATCACCAAACGGTATTCGCTGAAGGTCATACAGGTTTACGCACCAACCTCGGCACATCCCGATGAGGAGGTGGAGGAAATGTATGAGGATATTTCCAAAGCCATGCATTCCTCCAAAACCCACTACACGGTGTTGATGGGAGACTTCAACGCAAAATAGGCACAAGAGAAAACGAAGTTAGGGAAATTTGGAGTAGGGCAACGGAACCGAAGGGGCCAGCAGCTGGCCGACTTTATGGAGAAAGAGGGACTCTTTATGATGAACTCTTTCTTCCAGAAGCGGCCTCACAGGAAGTGGACCTGGTCGAGCCCCGACTTCGCAAAAAATGAGATTGACTTTATTATGACGACCAGACGCCAACTGTTCTGTGATGTCTCAGTGACCGCAAGGGTGAAAACTGCCGTTGAATCAACATAGGTATACGTTTGAGTACCACTGAAGTAGTCGATTTCAAGTTTGAGTGCTGAGTACATATTTCATGTACTCGCTCGACGGTAAAGAAAAACATCGTGAGCAGGTTTCTTAGAGGCTATTAAACAAACTATTGGAACACATGTGAGGGTGTAAATAATTCTCCAATCATCGTAGTAGTGAATCAATGTAGCAAGTTTTTCCATATCTTCAAAATTATATTGTTACGACAGCCAGTTGCATATTGCATCATATTGCACGAGAATGTTCCCGACGATAAAGGATCAAAAATATATAACTCTCGGACTAAAGAAGCAACCTTATGTCTAGGGTAAAGCCTTTTCTCCTTTGAATATTGTTATCGTTATGTTACCGCGAGGGTTCTAGTACTTTCCGGTCGTAAGAGTGGAACGACCTGAATTGGCCTAGAAATTCTATATTCCTTAAAATAGCAGTAAGTTATATCAAATCTCATCGTTAAGATGAACCAACTTGAAGCGGAACTTATCAGAGACCCGTGTCAAGTATTTCACGTTAGCTGAAGACGGTGAGAAATTAATTAATAACTTTTAACGGATGCAGAGTGCGTAGAGTTTGACAAAACTGAATTCTGCTATACGAGTATAGATTTTCTCACATATTCACGTTGTAAAGTACATACCTATCAATGAACCGGTGTAATATGAAAACTTTAACGACAAATATGAAATAGTTTTTTTATATAAAGAAAATAGTTTCTGTTTTCCTTTTTATCTAATTTCAAAATAGGTTCGATGCGTATGTTTCTTATGTATAAGTTCACTAATTAACGGTATAACCGATTTAAATAATTATTTTATTTTAATTAGGATTTAATACAAGGTTTGTTCCATTTAAATTTAAGGAAAAAATTAAATAAATAATAATAAAAATTTTATTGTTACTATACAATTTGTACGTCATCGTAGTCACATTAAGCTTATGATATTGTTTAGTTGCACTTAAAGAGTAAAACTTAAACTTTTAATAAGGGGAAGAATGTACTTCAAAACCCAAATAGAATAAAATAATTTTTACAGCACTGGTTCAGAAGTCGAGTCTCTATTTCTTTGAAACATTATGCCTTAAGACTGTCTTCAAAAGCTGTTATGTGGAAATTATTTTATTCATTTTAGTTTTTGATCCTTATTCAATTTTTTTAAATAATAATTGATGAACTAACTCGAAAATGTAATGAATACTTCTGAAATAATTTATTGGCGAACGTAAAACGTGTTCGGCTTTTCATTTTTACTGGATTAACTCGTAATTAATAGGCACTTTACCCAGTCAGTGTTTCATCCCTTTTTTACGTCCTCCTTTTTAATTTATCATCATACAAAATTAATGTTGTCATCATACCTACGTTAATAATTTTGCGACTTTTTACTTAAATTAATTTGTAGTTTATAAGAATGTGGAGTATGGGCCGTGTAATGGCTCTGTAACGTAAGAGAATCAACTACACCGTATAATCCCATGGGTGTCGTAAATGTATTGTGCAGCATTTAAATGTAAATGTCTAGGTTAATGAGTCTAGGTTAATGGTTAGGAATATCAGTAAAAAACTGCGTTTACCGACACACGCATCAAACGTGGCAATTATGGTATACCACTTATGTGGCAGTCTGTGGGGAGACTTATCTTTAGCAGTGTACTTTTCATAGGTTCTATTGAATGAAATATTGAACTAATGTATTTTAAAGAAAAGTTATAGAAATCTATAAACAATACTAATAGTTCTACTCTATGTTTCAAATGATTGTAAAATTTTAAATACGGTTTAATGCATATTATAGGAGATAAATAAGTCTCGCATAATATACATTATACCGTATTTGACATATATTAATGACACTTTAAGCAACGGCATAAAATATTCTAGCTTTACAAGTTAAAGGAGACCTGTACCCTGCAGTGGGACGAAATTTTCTTTCTTGTAAAATTTCTTCAAGAAATCTGCTACCACTAATGATTTTCCCGATCATTGCGACTTAAGGACCTTTAAGAAAGGAGCATACTCTTTTATAAAATGCCTTCATCATCTATTTCCCTGGTGGTACAATTGGTGAGCCGCATACTTGTTTGCCTACTATATATTCGCGTTCGTTCCCGTTGTATAATGCCTATATTCGTTTTATATTTATATAAAACGAATATAGGCTGTTACTTTTTTACGATAACCTGGTTATATTTACTTCTGTTTCGAGTAAAAGCCTTTTTTGTTTCTTATGTAATAATTACATTAATGACGTTTGACGTTATTCGATGAAATAAAAAGAGATTTCCACAGCTCAATAATGTAGCTATAAAAGGCCTAAGTACGCCTAAAGCAATTATGGAATTCGATTGAAAGACTTGAGGTGCGAGGTGTTTGAGAATGTCATTTGTCACTGTGTGTTGTGTGTGACTTGTCTTTCATGAGTTCTAATTTTAAAACATAATAGAGACACGCTGCAGTTATATTATGTGACTAGCTCTAGTGGTCCACTAGCGAGACTACTGGTTTTGGAACCACAATTATTTATAGGGTCTTTCTGCCAAAGTATTTATAGTAACAAAAAGCCGTATTCCTATGCCTGTTCTCTCCGATTGTGTTGGATTGCCGTTCCATTGTACTATGAGAGTTTGGGAACAGAGAGAGCTTCTGTGCTTACGCACACACTTGAGAACTATAATACTGTCCTACGCACAAGGCTAGTTTCCGTTGACTCTCGCCTAAGCAACCAAAATACGTCAAAAAAACCAAAATCAAAACCAATATTCTGGCATCATAACGATTCATAATAATGTCCCCGATTGCAACCTTCCCCGATTGCAGAAACCTGATGGAAGACTGGCTCACTCCGCAACTGAGAAACCACATTTATCTGCATCTCTGTTTGCAAACAATTCTCTTCAACATGCTCGCTGTGATTCTTCGATGTCGAAGATCACTATCCATATGAAAGAGGTACGTAGAGCTTTGCCAAACCTAGACGTGAATAAGGCCAGTGGACCCGATAGTATTCCTGCAAGGATACTAAAGCATTGTGCGCCTGAGTGGTCTCCTGTTTTGATGCGCCTCTATCGTTTCTCTCTTTTAAAGCTCGAACGGTGCCCAATTCTTGGAAGGTTCCCAATGTGCAACCATCACCCAAGAAGGGTAGTCGTACCGATCCTTGTAATTATCCACCAATCGCCATCACCTCGATACTGGTAGAGCCTTGCTGTAGTTATATTAGTTGTATAGTTGTAGCACGTATGGGTCGGCTCGACCAGAGAAAGACCACGCTCTCACAGAATACTAGCGTAAAATAGTAGCTTAACGCTGCTGTGTTTCGTGTGGTGAGTGTAGAGAACCGGAGACCCTTTTTACTGGAAATGAGGCATTCCATCTTAGTCCTCTCTGGTGACAGCGCATCTGCATTTTGATTCGTAATCGAAGATAATTGTAGATATCTATGGGCCACAGCAACCATTTACCATAAGGTGGAATGTATGATCGTTTGTCACCCTATCCTATAAAAAAACTCTGTAAAGTTATGGAAATGGTACTGAAAATTAAGCTGCTGACATACCTTGAAACAAATGACCTCCCCAGTGACCACCGGTTCCGCCGGGGACGATCCACTAGGGATCTTTTTGTATATGTCACGCACTTCTGGGGCGGGGCCATCGAGAAGAACGATATAACAGATTCACTCATTGTCTCGAAGGCTTTTGACAGGGTTTGGTACGCAAATCTGCTAATCTGCTAAGTAAGCTTCCTACATACGGCATCACCGCCAAAAATCTCAACTGTTTATCTGACTTTCTGCGTGAACGATCGATAAAGGTAGTCATAGATGGCTGCTCTTCTGAACTTATGCATACTAATGCTGGAGTTCGTCAGGGGCCTATACTCTCTGCAACTTTTTTCCAGCTACACATCGACGAACTACTTTTATCAGGTGTTGTTGGGTATGCAGATGACAGCACAGTGATACAGTTACAGTGGGGCAGTAATACGTTCATTTAGAGAGGCGTCTACCATTGTAGAGCGGATAAATGCGACCTTAAGTCTAGTCTTCGAATGGAGATTGCCGTCACTTCATGACGGCAATCTGCTCACTTTCAACGCCGCCAAAACCCAGGCATGTCTGTTCTTCGCAAAAAGGAGTCCATTTAATCTCTGACTCCTACTTTCCGATGTACATCGAGCTACTCGGCACACAACTGAGTAATAACCTCAACTTTGGCGCTAACTTAGAGTAGAAAAAACAAGCTACGGCCAAATATTTGGCTATTGAAGTATGTGAAGTGTGAACCGATACTTCTTACCTGGACAGCTTCTAATTTTATACAAAGCTCAAGTCCGAACATGCATGAAGTATTGTAGTCACCTTTGGAATAGCGCAGCAAAATATCAACTTGCCGCACTCGACTCGGTGGAACGCAGAGTCAAGAGGCTTTTCGGCGACAAAAAGCTGGTAAGCTTTACTACTTAGCAACCCTCCGCCAAGTTGCTTGTTTGTCGGTCTTCTACAGATTGCACTTCAGAAAGAGTGCTTATGTGCTTCATAAACTCATACCGCTATGTTCATTCTCCTATTGAAGTACCAGGCATACTGCAGGTAACCATTCACACTTGATTGACTATCCGAATATTCGCACTAAGCGCTATAAGTCATCTTTTATAATGCGCAATGCCAAAGTGTGTATTGCCCTGCCAGCGTTTGTTTTTCCAAGATATTATTACCTGGTGAGTGGGTCCATTTTTAATAAGAATGCACATTTATATGTGGTAGAGCCACGCTGCAGTAATGTTATGGTTGTAGCACGAATGGCTACCAGTGTTTCGTATGGTGAGTATAGAGATCCGGAGGCACTTTTTTACTGCAAACGAGGCATTCCATCTGTCCTCATATATTCAATACCCGGTGTATATACGAGGTGATGTCAACGCAAACTATCGGATCCACGGCATCTATTTTTTTTGTAAAATAACAGCTTAATGCTGCTGTGTTTCGTATGGTGAGTGTAGAGAACCGGTGACTCATTTTATTGGAAACGAGGCATTTTATGCTCAGGGGTGATAACTCTGCATTTTGATGCTTATTTTGTAGATGTATATAGAAAGCTTTGGGTAACAACATCCACTTACCTTCAGGTGGACTGTGTGCTCGATTTTCACTATTATAAAAAGTCAAAAATAAAGAAGCGTCTTACAACACCATCGAGACGATATGTGCTAATGGATCTTCTCACGCCATCACACCATGACCTCTATAGCCAGTCAAATGCAATAAAACCATTTTTACCTGACTGTCCCAGAAGGAGCATAATTTTTTTCGAGAGTATGTATATATGACGTATATTTTTTGCTATAGCCTAAATGGCTTGATGGATCCTCATATATGGGGCGTCGCTAGAATTGGCTTAGTTGTAATAGTGACATAGGATATAAAACTTGTCTTTTCAGTACAACGAGTTGTAAATTACAACTCGGTGGACTCATATAAATGGCAGACGACCGTGAGGCAGACCCAGACAATGGTGGGATGAACTGTTTCATTTCACTCTTTCATGGAAGATTGATTCTCCATAGTACAGAACCGTGAAAGGTGGAAAGAGGTTGGGGAGGCTTTGAACAGTCATGGCATGTTATGGGCTGATAATATAAGAAATCTTTTCAGTATTTTTTTTACGCAGTCGGGTTTGTTTAAACACTGTTGTAACATCGATGATCGACGTAGGTATATAGTTAAATGATTATTCAATCGTTTAACTATATACGTCGATCTTTTATGTGTGAAAAGTAACCTATTTAGGTACACACGAAAGACAAACGTTCGCTCCTCGTTTGAGCAGAGCTTTCAAATATTTACAGGGTTACGATGGGACATTTAATCGGTTTACTTATGTGGAAGCGGGCTTTTATCGTCGTTACGTAGCTTGTTTTCATTGTGTTACGCAGACAGATTCAAAAGGTTTTTGAAATTATCAAAAATTACCACCGTGGATTCAATATGGATATAAACATTTTTATAGGGCTAGGCTAGTCTAAGGGTGGTATAATTTTTATTTATTTTTTGCTCGTACCTTCAGTCTGGAAAGGAATAAACAAAAAAGCTCAATAAGATGGTGGGGAAAGTAAAAGTAAAGTTGCAGCCCATATACGTCCCACTGCTGGGCACAGGCCCTTCTAACTTCTGAAAATGTTCACCACACTACCCCATGGCTTGTCGTGCTTCAATTTCATTTTTATTTCTCATACATGCAGATTTCCTTACTTTGTCTGCCTTCACCACAGGGAATGTTATAAATCAGCACTCAAAATAGCAACTAACAGTTTCCTTGGTGCTGAGAGGGATGAAACCGTGATCGCGTACTCTGAAATTTACAGCAGACCCTAAGCCGATGAGCTATCACGACTCCCGAGTGCCAATTCTACGACTCACGGTCAAAACGTAGTGATTATAAACTGTTTGATGATGAGTGCGAGAGTTAATATTAACATGAATATCTCATTACACTATAACTGATTAAATCAAAAGATCTTTCACTTACTGAATCGGGATTACAAATTAACGAATAAAAAAATGTGCATGTAAAATGCCAAACTTTTCAAAATAAGAATATGATTTTGAATTACTCCATTTAAAATGGATTTAAAACTAAAGAAATATACGGTTTTAATATTGATACATTAATAATTCGCACCATTAAACCATTAATGAGTTCAAATCAAATCAAATCAAATCATTTATTTGCAATCTAAGTGTAATAAAAAAAAAAAAGCAAACAACAGAAATAACCACTAATTATATGGGTTGTTTATTTTTAGTTATGTGTACGCATACGTCATAAAATTAAAAAAGTAAGTTCTACTTCAATAGCCAAGGAAATAGAATTAAGAAAAATATAAATTTGAACTCCTACTTTTTACGCTATCATTGGGAGCCGCGGTATACTTGCCGGAAATTTTATAATATACGAGCAAACCGTTAAATCAACATACACGTTTGAGTACCACTGAAGTTGTCGATTTTAAGTTTGAGTGCTTATTTTCCATATGCTCGACGGTAAAGAAAAACATCGTGAGCAGGATTATTCCCGTCTATTAAATAAACTATTTAAAGACATCCCGTCCGGTCTTCCCCCCTCTTGCGTTTTTTTTTTTTTTTTTTTTTTTTTTTTTTTTTTTCCTTTTGGGCTTTTTGTGCGGGGTCAACCGGGTTACGTTTGACATGATAGATTGTAAATACACCTTCTATCATTGGAGTACTTATGTAGCACGTAGCAATGTACCAGCTTTTTTCGAGTCATGATATCTTCAAAATTATATAAAGAAACTGGAAAATAAGCTCTCTATTCAATTACTTAGGCCAATGTACCTTCGGTATATGTACGACCTTTACGAGAGCAGAAATGAGGTTCAGAAAGTATAAAATTAATACTAAACGACCTGACGGTCGTAAGGAGTTCAAGCGGTTATTACGAGGGAATCAATGTAGCAGAAGTGATAGAAGCGGCCGCACATGTGAATTCCACTCGCCCGTTACTAGCTCATTTTGCATCACTTCGAATGCTGTACTATACATTCCAAATTGCCTCCCTATACTTCGAGATGAAACATTACTGAATTTTTAGATGGTGGATAAAGATATTCTACAATCCGGCCATATAATCTTAATTAATAATCATAAATCCTTATATATTAAGACAATGATAATTTAAATAGGTTTTATTTCTTTTATAATAACTACAGTGGTGAATAAACTTCTGAAATTTATTACACTTAGAAGGGGTACGTTTAACTTTTATTAAATTTAATTTAATTAAATTTTGATCGTGTAGTGTCCGTGTCTAGAATATTCACTATTAGTTTGCGTGCCGTGGGTGCCGTAAGCGGGTAACACAGGGAAACGAACCAGGAGATGGGCAGCAGGTTCTTTCTAATAACAACTAAAATATTAAAAAACTGCAGTTGCCAACCCGATCATCAAGCGTAGCAACTACGGCCCATGATGAAAGTTGTAAAGAGACGGCCTTCAGTCCGCGGCGGCCCCTTTCTACGGTGGCAACCATAGTAACTGCGGGGCGAGGGGTGCTAAGAATCTCCGGTGCAGCTTCGGTTGCCAACTAAGGTAATCCTCGAATCCTGCAACTTGTCCTACCAGCTGGAGGACGACCATCTGTCGTCGTCGTCGTGTCGTCACAAGTTTCTCGTTAACAACATTGTAAAGATTGGGAGTGTGTCGACGAGGGTTGCGTACCTTATACACAGAATCATCAAACGGTATTCGTAATGAAGGTCATACAAGCTTACGCACTAGGAGGTGGAGGAAATGTATGAGGATATCTATAACGTCATGCATTCCTCCAAAACTCACTATACGGCGATGGTAATGGGAGCTTCAACACAAAACTAGGCACAAGATAGAACGGTGAGCTGAAGGTAGGGAACTTCGGAATAGGGCAACGAAATCCAAGGGGCCGAAGTTAGCTGATTTCATGGAGAAAGAGGGACTCTTTATTATGAGCTCTTTCTTCCAGAAGCGGCCCCACAGGAAGTGGAACTAGTCGAGCCTGACGGTTCGGTAAAAAATGAGATTGACTTCATTATGTCGACTAGACGCCAGCTGTTCGCGTGTGTAAAAACTGGCGGTGATCGCGAGTGTGAAAACTGGCAGCGATCACCGAATTGTGAGGAGCATACTGAACCCAAACGTTAAGTTTTAAAGTTCACGAACAATGAAGTCAACGCTCCGTACCGTGTTCTTCTTTCGTTTAGCTTTCTTGCCCGGTGATCGGCTGGCTTGCCGGCCGCCGCACATGCATCACAGTGCGGCTTGCCACAGCAGGTCGCCGATATGTGTCCGGGCTGACAGCAGCGGAAGCAAAGGCCACTGCGGTCAACCTCCGACTCTCACTGATCCGCATCTCACTGATACGTGGTGCCCCACGAGATAGCGATAGCACCTCAGAGGTCTGGGCTCCAGCAGCTTAACCTGCGCTGAGACCCAGTCCACCAGAAGCCTTCGGCCCTCAACTATGGTTTTGGCCGCCGTAACAGGGCAGCACACCGTGGCGGCATGCATGCCCTGTTGGTCCAGGCGTATGGCTTCTGACCTGACCTGGTCAGTAGTGCACCCCCGGACCTGGCGACGGCGGCCACCAACTCCTCCTCCGATACCGAGTCGTCCAGACCCATGATGCGCAGGTCTGCGCATCTGACGGGCCTGGACACCCGGGCCTCGTCTGCGTCCAGAGACGCTCTGAGCTTCGCAGCCAGAGCGTCCGCGATCGCGCCACTGGATTCCCCCGGGGAACTCCGGGAACTCCGTCTGGGTGACTTTGAGCCGGAGGCCTCCGGTGATCCCGAGCTCCCCGAGATCCACCGCCACCTTCGCCTTCGCGAGCAGATCGCGGTAGGTAACGCCCTTCTTTTTCCGCGTCCGGCTGTAGTGTAATCACTACAGCTGCGGTCTTCGGGGCGCGGAGCCTAGCCGCGATCTTGCGCGCCCTGAACTGGCGCTGCCGCTCCTGCTCTTTGGCCTTTTTGGCTGCCTTCTTCCCCTTCTTCTTGTCCCCGACCACCTGCCAACCGGCTTCAGCCGTGGGAGGTGTAGGGAGCTGGGGGGGGGGGGGGCGGTGACGGCGGCGGCAGCTGGCTTGCCGCTGGCGCTGGCACATTCGCCGCAGGCACTGGGGCTGGTGCAGCCACCACCTGTGCTGCCGCCTTGCCCCTTTTCGCCTACGTCTTGCCTCTCTTTCCCGTCGCCGCCTTAGCCGGAGCCGATTCAGCCGGTACCGGATTTGCCGGAGCCGACTTTTCAGCGGGGGGGAGGGGCAACTGCAGCCCCGCCCGAGGGCTGGCTGGACGGCCCCGGCCTGGATGCGGCAGCCGTGGCAGCCGCGTACGAGACCGTTGCCGGCCTCGCTGCCGTCTTGTTTGCCCCTAGGGGGGGGGGCGCAGGACGATGCCCTCCAGCACGGAGAACCGGTGCTGGAAGGCAGCCAGCTCCTGCCGGACCAGGTTCAGAACCTGGTTCTCCACCGGCACGGGCTGGCTTGGGCGCTGCGTCTGGGGCGCCGCGCGAGATGCACGTCCGCCCGCAGCTTCGCCACCTCGTCCTCATTAGGCCCGGCCCCAACAAAGTTGGCCTCCGCAGCCGCCATGATGGAGGCGGAGGCCCCGGGAATGGCCTTAAACTTCGAGGAGGGCTTTTGCTTGTAGGCCACGACCTTGATCGCGGCCTCCACCTCCTTTACGAATCTGGCCTTACGCTCCACCTCGGAGCCGCCAGTCGCACTCGTCTCTTCGCCTGATACCCAAGCCGTATCGCCCGGGTGGCGCCCCTCCTCGCCAAGCTTTGCCGCTCGTTCACCCCTCTGATTGGCATTCCCCTTGCCTCTCAGCCCACCCCGCCTGTTGGTGGGGATTTTCCGGGCCGAGACCTCCTCTTCACCGGATGACGGCCCCTGGTCGCCATCCCGCCTGGACCGCTTGCGGAAGAACTTGTTCTCCGCGGTCCCAGGCTCCACACGTCGGGAGCTCTCTGGGCCTCCCACGCTGCTCGATGCGGCGTCGGACTCTGTCCCCGCATCGCTCCTCCTCTCCTCTACGTTGCCGTTGCCGGCGGTTTTGGTTTCGTTTTTTGCTTTTGGTGTTTCCATTTCTGTACCCACGTGTATGGGGGAATTAAAGGTCCACCTTGGCAGAGACCCCTGTACCAAGGGAAGCAGATTTAGAGGATTTATTACTCGCCAGGGGGTCTGCAGGTACCCTGGCGAGGAGCACACTAGCGGCTGATTTGTTCATAGAACCCCGTCAGCCATCCATCCCCTCGCGGTGCGTCGCCGCTTGGGATTCGGAGTAACTTTTTATAGAGGTTTTCTCCCTCGTGGTCCGGGCGATTAAGCCAAGACCCTCGGTCCCTATCAAAGCCGCGAGACTTGATCCACGACACTTCGATACTGGGATTACGCACTTACCAACAGGTGAACCATAAGTTCTTTTCCTCTACGATTTCATAAAAATATTAAATTAAACGATGGCGAATAATCTTTTCATATCCTGCGACATTTTAACAACTTTTTATGATGATTGTTAAAGTGTGAGTGAGATATTGACTATAACCGTAACTGTAATGCTTCCTTTATCACGCAATAACTTTTTGTTATGAATCTTTTCTATATGAGATCAACGATCGTGCTTAAAATGTCTGTTTATAATCTATACGTGTTAGAACCATTATATGCTGCAGCGTGGTTCTAGTTGTAGCACGGATGGGTTGGCTCGACCGGGGAAGGACCACGCTTTCACAGAATACCAGTGTAAAATAGCAAATATATAACTGCTGTGTTTCGTATGGTGAGTGTAGAGATCCGGAGACCCTTTTTTACTGGCTACGAGGCATTCCGTCTTACTCCTCAGGGGTGACAACGCATCTGCGTTTTGACTATTAATCGAGGATAAATGTAGATGTCTATGAGTCACAGTAGCCACTTACCATCAGGTGGACTGTGTGCTCGTTTGTCACCATATTCTATAAAAAGATGCTCAGCTAATACTCTTATACAATGTAATAGTGGCACTTCGTAGCTTCTAATGAATGTAATGTAATGTGTTTGAAGTTTTAATTCATCGCCCTCAAGTGGCAGCGTATGATTAACTACCGTATATCATTCCGTGGGTGTAGTAAAAAGCAACTGAGGGAATCTGAAACAGAAGATGGGCAGCAGCATTTTCTTGATAACAACTTAAAAGTTATAAAAAACTACGGTTGTCAATCCGCCTGCTTAACGTAGCAACTATGGCAAAAGGCCCCAATGAGGCAATACATACATACATATATGTATTGCCTGTAAATACATATATACATATATTATTTATTTATATTACATATATATTTCGGCGACAGTAGCCTAATGGCAGGGCGCGGATCGCGAACTCAAAAGGTCGTGGGTTCGAATCCGCCATTTGACTACTGTCGTGAACCACTCCTAACACAAGCGTTTCAAGCTTACCAGGAGTGGTTGAAAGGAATATTAGTAATGTTAATAAGATTACTAATATTTTTAAAAAAGAAAATAAATATAGCCTCACCCCTATAATCCTCGTGGGGATAGGCAGAGTTCAGAGAGTAGGCATCTACTAAGATCAACTTCAAATCAACAACTTCGATCAACGACAAAAACTATGGGTTTTAATAGAATTTTGTAATGAAGTGATAGATAACTAGCTACAAAAACCCTATAAGATCTTACATCATAAATCCTATACTCCAGTATACGCCTTTTACGACTTGCTTACCAAGTAACAGAGTTGACACATTCTTTTTTATAATTCCCACGTAAACATGGGACTTATAACCTATCAGTCTCAGACCAACATGGGATTTTTTATGATCTTGATATCTCTTTACTTCATACTGGGCACTCCGGAAAGTGGAGTCTGTCAAAATATCCAAGCCATTCCGCCATATAATACTTAATGTATCACAAGTTTCCCAAAATAACACCGATTCATGCGAAGGATAATTCTCGAAGCTATTAAAAAAAAACATTCTAATACAATAAATAAGATGACTGGTTTCTACCATCTGCTGGGAAATCTAGAATTAATCAAATTAAATCCCAGCCTAAGCATACCTCAGTAAGGCTTTAAGATAAAAGTTCTTTCTGCATAGATTGGTCCAAAAATTACCACTATTTTTGACTGTAAAGATCTAGAAACGTTGAGAATATAAAAGTACAGCGTGTCGTCACGGGACGCATCGTAACGTCACGAGGCGCATCGTGAAGTCGCTGGCAGCTCGACACCTACATAATAGTAATAGTAGATACAAGTCGCCACGTCGCGACGGCTTCAGACTGCGCCTCGTAGCGTCTCACTGCGTCACGCCGCCTCGCGCTACGCCGCGAGACATCTCGGGGCATGTCACCGCAGGACATTTTTGAATTATTTCAATAAAATGTGTATCCTTTTTCAGTAAATAGAGTTATATTTTACACCACTACCTTAAAAAGTGAGCGCGGTATCGCGTCGCGTCTCTTCTTGGTGTAAACTGACCCTTAAGTTAATGAAGTAAAGATTTTTGAGTTTTTTGTTGTCACTCGTTAGTACAAGTTTAGAGTATTGTGTCTGAAAATCGGACAGCAAATTGGCAACATCACAACTGATATATGTCTAATAATGACTAAAGGCCTGTTCCTAGTGATAAGAGATTGATGGAGCAGTCGAAAGGCCGCGCATGCGCGTGTCTTTATTCTTAAATATAATTAAATCACACTGGTACTAAAATGATTTTAAAAGAAAATGAAAAAGATTTTAAGCATTGCATCTCTTGTTTCTTTAAAATAAAATTTACGGTTTGCTTATTTTTTTGTTAAGCTGGCGCGGAATGGTTCGTAGTATACTAGAGAGTTGCTTTTAAAATTTGACTCCATTTTTAGCAGATTTCGAAAAGGAGTTTCTGAATTCGACTGCATGTAATTTTTTAAATACTTTTGAATGTATTTTGTTGCGCGTTGCTCCATCATTTGTGAAATAGTTTTAATGATTCGTATTTTTTTTAAATATAAGTATGTCCATCAGGGGTGTATCCATAAACTTTGGAGTAAAAATGACACCATTTAGAAGGTAAAATAGAAGATATAGTTATTTGTGTAACTTTTCAACAACATTCTATTTATTCACGTGACCTTGGTATATCCCTTAGTCCATTCAAAAGAAAGTAAAAGCCACCTTTAAAGAACTGAAAATAACCAAGTCTTAGGTCTAACGTCAGGAGCTATTGTGTAGAATTAATATTATTCGTTTTAGCACTTTCAAAGTTTTTGTTGAAAAATACAGATGATCCGTTAAATTGTTTGATTAGCTTTTACGTGGTAGAGCCATGCTGTAATTGTAAGTAGGACGTTTCGACTCCACCGGGTAAGTAGCGCATTCCCCATTTTGTGGATTGTAAAATAGCAGCATAATGCTACTGTATTTCGTGTGGTTGTGCATTGAGAATCTTTGACCTTCTTTATAGAATAAGGCTGACAAACGAGCACGCAGTCAACCTGATGGTAAGTGGACGCTGTGGCCCATAGACATCTACATTTATGCTCGATTAAAAATCAAAACGCAGACGCGTTGTCACTTCTGAGGATTAACACTCAACATACGATACACAGCAGTATTAAGCTGCTATTTTACATTAGTATACTGTGAAAGTGTGGTCCTTCCCCGATAGACCCGACCCATTCGTGCTACAACCATAATATAGCTGCAGTGTGGCTCTACGACCTATAAAAACCCTTTTTACCTTTTTCTTTTAATGGTAACCACATATCTACAATTTTGATCGTTAAGGTAGATGTAGATGTCTATGGTCCATAGTATTTACTATCAATACTAAATGTATTACTAACTATACTATACTCGAACAATCTATCGCAGTACATAACTTGAGTGCAATACAATTCCACGCTCAACGGAATGATGAGTAATTTCTTTTTTTTTTGTTATTACTAGTCGTAGTTACTCATGATGATAGTGATATTGGCGTATATAAACCGGAAGTTCAGAATAAATTTAACAACACCTTATATGTGTGTCATTTAAACGACGGAGAACAATTTTATCTCTTTAAATATAAAATAGTAACATGAAATGTTCATTTCCCGTACGGACTGCGCTAAATGGTGAAACGTGTACTAAAAGTTTTAGATTGAGTTTTACTCTAGTAATATTTTCACTCTATTACGCATTTCAAAATTTACGAAACCAGCGAAATTATTTAATAGCTTAGCTTAATTAGTATAATGTTTATCTACCTTGACGAAAAGGGTAGACATAGGTTTATTTTAGACAAACACAGCCCATAAACTCAGACGCCTGGAGCTATGAAATCAGATTGAAACGAAATTTTGGCTGACGGACCGCAATTTGTTATTTTTATTTGTTAATAAGTACTGGACCTAAAAGTGATTTGATTGCTGTCTAGACTACGTCCTAGTTTGTGTAATTAAGTAGTCAGAGTAATTTGTACAAAAATACAGGGTTTGATTTTCGAATATAACCTGAGGATTGGTTCGGAATGTACGTGTACCTTTTCAACGGAATTAATGAATAGTGAACTATTTACTGTCTTGCTTATTGCGCTTACATACAGTTAAAATCTACCAAGGAGATCACATCTTTGGTGGTAAAAAAAGCTAAAACGGTGATACCAAGCAAGATGGAGTTCTAGAGTGGAATATGGATGGAGAATGGTAGTTGAACTAGGCGTTGCATTTGCAACCAATCGATACTACCAGAGCTACTGCGCCCATGGGAACTCAATCTGGAGACTGCGCGGCAAACGAACTCCCCCCCCCCCCAAGCGCCATTGGATCCTCTCGCTCGGTTGCTAACCGGCACGATGGACTCACCCTTGGATTTTTCCATATTTGGCGGGGCAGTCTTTCATGAGTAGCTAATTCATTAATTGGGCCCCCAACTACCTGCGGTCGGTTATCGGAACACTGTGCTTCGAATCCCGCTACAGTTGTAAAATTATAATAGACCTTCAATAAAAAAATCTTTTTAATTTATATTGAATAAATATATTCTATTCTGTTTTATTATTTTCATACATTACAGATTTATGACTAATAAATTATATAATAAATTTCATTTTAAATAAACTATCCGATTGAGATACAGCTAATTTTATGTAAGCAAGTGTAATAATGTTTTAAGATAATCTGGTTTACAATTTCCTTTGATCGTTCATGTTTGCTAATAGAAGCTTAACGAAACGTAATTTGTGTTTCCTTAACTCCGCTCTCCTGTAAGATTAATAAAGTTTAATTACCTTTTTTATAGAATAAGCATGACAAATAATCACACAGACCATCACGTGATGAGTTAAATCTGTCGCCTAAGATAGGATGCCTGGCTTCCAGTAAAAAAGGTATCACGTTCTCTACACTCACCATAGGAAGGACAGCAGCACTGAGTGAGATATTTGCTATCTCTGAGAGCGTGGTGCTTCCCTGGTTGAGTCGGTCCATTTGTGCTATAAACGTAATGTAGCTACAGCATGGCTCTACCACGTATTAACTCGTAATAATCGTCACTTAACGGGTAGATTAGTGATTTGAGTATGATACATTTGACGCTACGCCGTATGGCGGCAGTGTAAGTGACCTATCCCATATTTCGCCCCGTGAGTGTGTAAGAAGCGCTTTCTTTACTACTACCCTACCCTGGTAAGTGGTGATGCAGATTAACTTAACAAAGCCCTATTCACTCTTTCCTCAAAGATCCCATATTAAAATTAGATGAATAGACAGTTTCTGGAAAGTTATTCCACTACTTTGCTGTACGCATTTTCAACAACGGATCAAACCGTTTGGTTCGAATGTATGATATGTCGTGGTGGCATTTTGCAGTACCAGCCCATATACAGCAACAATATGGAAAATGATATAAACATCTTACGGCTTTTGATAGGTGACGGTATAACCACTTAGTATGCATCGTCCATCGTATATCGTCCGCTGTAGTCGTAGATGGTACTGCAAACACTTCTGTATATGCAATGCAATGCAAAAATACGCTACTTCTAGATAACTGTTTTTTCAATATCTGTTAATTTTTGAGTTATTATATTTTACCTTTGTATTTTTACCGACTTCAAAAAGAAAGAGGTATTCAATTCGACTGTATATTTTTTATGTGTGTTACTTTATAACCTTTCTCTGTGTGAACCGATTTTGATGATTCCTTTTATCAGAAAGCTGGTACTTCTCGTGTGGTCTCACTAATCCAGATACGATGACAAGATTAGTAGTTTTTGAGTTATCTTTAATAATGTGTATTTAATTGACTTCGAATACATTGATTCGTTCGTATTAAAGTCGGTTGTACAAATATTTTAATTTTACCACTTGTTACTACTACGGGTAGTATACCATACACCTATAACCGTTAGAATTAAAACGATTGTTTATTATGCTGTGGATTCACACAAATTATTTACATTGGATTGGATGTGTGATACTACCATTGTCGATCTGACTGACAAGTGTTACGATCAAGCAAATCGTCACTACAACGGGACAGCTATATGTGCAGCAGTAGACTTTAACAAGCTGATGATGAAGAAAGAAATCTTTGAATAGAATACGAGTACAATAGAAAAAAATATATTCATTGTTACTCAATCTAGATTATGAGAATACTTATCGAAAGTCATTTTTTATTTTTACCACTGGTTCGGAAAAAACCTCTGTGTGGAAAGAATTAGCAATAAAGCAAGGGTTTTTTTTTAAATAAAATCAATTTACAATATGTTATTTTATACAATTTTTATGAAGACATTAGAAACATCATAGTAGCGATCAATTAATTCCCAGGGGCTATTACTTTGATGTTGTTGCCCTGAGTGTTTCCAGGTTATGAATTTTTAAAAAACTTTGCGTATCGCGTTGTAATCTTTAAGAACCAATATAAAGTCTCACAGCCTTGGCGGTAAAAAAAAGCTAAGGGGGCGGAACCTACCTAGATGAAGTTCTAGATTAGAATGTTGCTCTACCATCTAGCGTCACATCTTGAACAAATTTCGCGTCACGTTTTATTCATTGAACGTTGATTGATCAAACAAATTCTATCCAAAGGAAATCAATGTACCGGAAGTAATATAGCCGTATACACAATTTGTTCCTGTTTGATGACGTATTACAAATAAATGTTGAACCTTTCAGATTACTTCGGTAAATATGAGAGAGCAATTCCGTCAATTTATTCAAGATTTGATTACCTGCCTTAGAAAAAGTAAAATCAAGGGTTCAAAGAACCTATTCGATAAAACTTATTATGTTTCTAATTAGTAGCGAAGTCGACCTAACAACACGTAAAGCGAAGATGCGAACACGAGATGCTATGTGCAAATCGACGCGTTGAATATAAACCTAACTATTAAAAGTACAGCTTAGCATTGAACTGTAGCTATAGCAGCTATAGTTCAATGCTAAGCTGGTCGTAGTGGTACTGGTTTTATTACACCTATATAGCTGCTCGTACAAATAAAAAATGAGTTAAAGCAAGGACAGCCTTCAATGTACCTTTGCTAAGCACCTTTTAATTATGAGAGTGTGTGGAACAGAAAGCAGTCTGTGACTTTGTATTATTGCAATTTCTCGTAGAATAAAATGATATAATTAATTAATTAAATTCACAGTACCAGAATCCGTGTTTGAGCCACGTTTGAATAAATTAAATTGTTAATTGCAATTTTAAGCGCTGATTTACATCGTGTACGTGCGTTACAAGACAAAAAAGATATTGCGAGGAAACCTGGAAGTCTGAGTAATTAATACCATTCGAGGATATTAACGTATAATTTATTATTAAAAAAAAAAAAAATACGCCACTACGTTCAGGAGCAGCGCGGTTAACTAATGGCTCCATAGCCCGCCCAATATAGGTAACTTTGCTTTACTTTTGTAACCTAGTTTTAACCAAGTCAAGTAAAGTAAAATTGCCGTCTATATACCCACTCCTGAACACATTCCTTCATCGTTTAACCTAAGTGAGGTGCTTATATTGTCTTGGTGTTTTTTTTTAACAAAAGTATGGTGACAAATGAGCACACTGTCCATCTGATGGTAAGTGTATGCTATGGCACATAGACACCTTCACCTATTTCTGATAAAGCATTAAAATGTAGATGCGTTGTGGCTTCTGATGACTAAGGTAGAATGACTCCTTACCAGTAAAAACTTTACGGTGCTTTGAGCCTAATTTGAACGCAGTAGAGCTACGCTGCAGCTATATATTGATTGTGGCATGAATGGGTCGGCTTGACCGGGTTATGACCACGCTCTCACAGAACTCCAGCGTAACTCAGGCGTAAAGTAGCAGCTTAATGCTGCTGTGTTTCGTATGGTGAGTGCAGAACAGGAGAACGAGGTGTTCCATCTCAGCCTCAGTGGTATTTTATTTCTTCATTGTCGATGAATAGAGATATCAATGGGTCACAGCATTTACTTACCATCAGATGAATTGTGTACTTGTTTATCACTCTAATTTAAAAAAGGGGCTTCGGTTTCCAAAATTATCGTAGTAAAACTTTTACATCTATCACTTCCTAGTACAAGAAGTAGCCATCTTTAAGAAACCGTGAAGTCTTTGTAGTGTTTTTCATTGTGACTCCTATGACACTCACTTAACCGTGTATTGAAAGTGTTTGGATTTCTCACTACTGTTATTGTAATTAATTTACGTAGTAGAGCCATGCTGCAGCTCTATTGTGGTTGTAGCACGAATGGGTCGGCTCGACCGTGGAACCACCAAACTATTACAGAATACCAGCGTAAAATGGCAACATTTTTGCTGGAAACGAGGCATTTCGTCTTTGTCCTCAGGGGTGACAACGCATCCGCATTTTGATTCTTGGTCGAGAATGTATGTAGATGTATATAGGCCACAGCATCTTATTACCCTCAGGTTGACTGTGTACTCGATTGTCACCCTTATTCTATACAAAAATTAATTATCCTTAGGTATACCTAATTTATTCCATATTTAGGGTAAACACAATAGCTTGGAGCACGAAAGAAGAAGAAGCACGAAAGTGGAATAAATGCTGTAGAAATGCGGTCTTTAAGGAGTGTGCTAGGGTTGAATCTGAATGACAGGGTGAGAAATTGCGTGATAAGAGAAATGTGGTATGCAAGATGATGTTGTGACCAGGATTTAGAAAGGAATGCTTCGGTGGTTTGGTCACGTAGAAAGAATGAATGAGGAAAGAGTGACAAAGCAAATTTATATGGCAGATGTGAACGGAAGAGTCGAGAAGGGACGCCCTAGAAAAAAGTTTATCGACCAAATTGGCGATATTTTGAAAATGGGCCACGTTAAAAGTACCCTTAACCGACGAGCATGTATACGTAGATATATGCATGTAAAGGAGGCGAAATAGGTATGTCAGGATCGTGTCAAATGGAAGTCCGTAGTCTCTGCCTACCCCTCTGGGTGACAGGCGTGAGTGTTTATGTATGTATGTATGTATGTACAATAGCTTGCGTATGTATACTCTAAGATTCTATGCTTGTTTCTTTGTTTCGTTTTGATATTTTTATTGGCAGTTTTTATGTATGTAGTTTATGCCTACATTAAGTAGCATAGTGGCGGTGTAAAAATATTCACTACCCCGTATTAGCATGTGGATGTCGAAAGACACGACAGAGAGAAGCTAAACCAGGAGATGGGCAGCTGCATCTTTCTTGTAAACACTGAAAAGAGAGGTCTATGCTCAACAGTGGACTTTAGATACTCACTATCGACTCTTATAACACAAATAGCACACAAGGGGTGATCGATCCCCTGGCCGTTGTTGTTGATGTGACGCGGTGATCACGATAACTATTCTAACGCTATAGTCGTAAACATTAATTTAATAAATGTTTTCTTATTTTTCATCTTCTTTCTCGTCCCTTAAAAGTAGTATAACGCTATCTATCGGAAGCCGCAAGCCACTCTGGCATTTTTTATAATCGCCTCTTACGATATACTCTGGGTACGAAATTGGGCAGTAGCATTGACTTTGTATTAAATCAATGGATGATGACTATCCCATACGTGTACTCACTTTTTTAAATTTGAAATTGACCTGATTGAATTGAATAAAATTGACCTAACTGAATTTTATAATATGTACTGTAACACTTGTAGAAGCGTGTAGTCCATACTTGTCCGCACAGCAAACTAATTTTAAACTTTTAGCAACGGAGCTATGGGAACAAATTGAGCATGCTGCTTTCAAGAGTAAAATTAGTTTATAAATTACATTCGCAATGTTCCATTAGTTTCAAATCCAACAGAGAACTATTAGTTAGATAGTATTCCTTTGTAGTTAGTTTATTTATATTGCACACAGTCGATATTTAATGTATCATTTGATGACATCGTAATAAAGTGATCATTATACCTGATTCTTGAGTTAATTAATTTTATTGACATATAGATTTAACAAATGTAAGCAAGAGCAGTTAGCTAAACATCTAAATAATATTTACATTTTCCGTTGGACCCCAAACTAGGATAATCGTGTATAAAGTTGCGTAAGTTCAAATCTTTTATTAACTCTTAACAACCTTAATTTAAATTGGTTACTTTTAATTGGTCTAAAGTTAAAAGTTTTCCCCAAGATTTTTATGTCTGCATAGGACATAGATTATATAGCAGATCCGTGAAGAATATTGTGGAATATAATTTCAGTTATATGAAACAGTTATTAACATAAATCTGCTTTTTATTGTACAAATTCTTATTTTTAATTGGGATAATCGGGTTACTATTTTTGTTTTAAACATAATAGTAGCCACATATTTTGGTTGCAGCATATATTGGCTGCAGCATATTTTGTTTGCAGCATATTTTGGCCGCAGCACTAATGGCTACTATGACTACTCGATCGTCGAAGGACCACGCTCACACAAAATACCAGTATCATGCTGCTGAATTTCGTACTTGAGGGATGAAACACAAAAATGACACAATGACAAGATGAAAGCAAAAAAATCATTTTAGTCCCTAAAATTAGTCTTTAGCAAAACATTTACTTTGTACAGTAGTACAGTGTTCTGTATTAATCCTAAAATTGCATATGCAATGACATATGCAGTTTTAGGATTAATATAGCATATAAGTGATATTACAAACCTATTTTTAAAATATTTGTATACTAAAAACAGAGAACTGCCACGGGATAAATATTACGCTACTTCCTGGGATAGAAGAGAGGAAGAAACGTTTTTTATTCGATTCGTATGTTGATCGTTTGAAAGTTTTTATTTTATTTTATAGGAGAAGGGTGATAAACGAGCACACAGTCCACCTGATGGTAAGTAGATGCTGTGGTCCATAGACATCTACATCTATCCTCGATTACGAATCAAAATGCAAAAGCGTCGTCATCCGTG
This sequence comes from Parnassius apollo, assembly GCA_907164705.1. Lineage (NCBI taxonomy): Eukaryota > Metazoa > Arthropoda > Insecta > Lepidoptera > Papilionidae > Parnassius > Parnassius apollo. Next base: position 692,558 of record CAJQZP010000795.1, on the reverse strand, counting down.
AGGAATAAGATGGGATGCCTCCTTTCCAGTAAAAAAGGTCTTCGGTCTAGTTAGTGTAAAACTAAACGAAACACAGCAGCGTTAAGCTGCTATTTCACGCTAGTATTCTGTGCGAGTGTGGTCCTTCCCCGGTCGAGCCGACCCATTAGTGCTACAACTATACAACTAATATAGCTGCAGCATGACTCTACCATTGAATTATTATTAGTGTTAATTTAAGTTATTACTTTTAAAGTCTAATATATTATATATAAGAATAGGTGGCGATTTCACATTTTGCACACAAAGTTTAAATTAAACATATTATTACCCAATGATATCAAGTATGAAATTTCATAATCACACTGTTTTTGTTAAACAAGAAAAAAGTATTGAGAAAATAATTTTCTCTTTTTCTACGCAAGAAAAGTAAAGAGATACAATCAAAGAAGCCTACAGTAAGTATAGTCTTTCTATTCTGTCACCATGTCTATCCGTCTTATTACATTTATATATAGACGGAAAAAGTCAAGATCCAATACGAATATCTCAATTTCTTAAAATATTTTTTATTTTGCTAATGAATTTCTTTTGAATGTATTCCTTTATCTTCGAAGGCATTGAAAGTTACGTAAAGACGCTTTGAAAAATGGAATTTTGGTAACAACTGAAGTCCGGGTTGTTTGCGTCAGTCCCTGAATCACACGTCCTGTAATACAATGTTTATGTTTAATTATTTGATTAACTGTATAGTGGCGGTGTAAGGATATCCACACCCATATTGTGTACCCATATCATTCCGTGGGTGCCTTAAGAGGCATCAGAGGAAAGTTGCTACAGGAAACGGACAACAGTATCTTCCTAATAACAGCTACTTAAAATATTTTTTAATAGTATAAGGATCACAAACGAGCACCGGTCCACCCGATGGTAATTGGAAATCTACATCCATCCTCAATTACGAATTAAAATTCAGGTGCGTTGTCATCCGTTAGGACTATAATGAAATGCCTCGTTTCCAGTTAAAAGGTTCTCCGGTTCTTTACACTCACCATACGAAACACAGCAGCGTTAAGCTGCTATTTTACGCTGGTATTCTGTAAGAGCGTGGTCGTTCCCCGATCGAGCCGACCCATTTGTACTACAACTCTACTACTAATATAGCTTCAGCAGCTCTGCCACGTAAAACCCTCCTGAAAAATATGACAACGATGGTAAACATTATGAGGCAAACTTTGGGAGAGACGTTTGTTCGGCAATGGTCTTTTGATAGGCTATACTTGTAATCACCATCATCATTATAATTGTAATGGTATCGATAATTTGGTAACAACTATTAAAATTAACCCCTTGTGATGTTACGCATTATATAACTACGTTCCAGTTACATATTTCCCAAATGTCACTCATTATTTTTAAATAAAATGGTCAAAGAAAAACCGTATTTTGTTACATTAAAGCGTTTACTGTTGTCAGCTGCTACTGCTCACGATTTAATGAAATGTCTTTGATCGTATGATGTTAATTCAATTTTTCAAATGTTGAAGTTAAAAGTTAAAGGCTTATATAGTTCCCACTCTTAGGCTCAGGCTCTTTTTAATTATGATAGGGTTTTTGGGAAGGAAACATCCACCAGACCAACAGATCCAACAGGCAATTTCAATGCGTGTTTGCGGACACATGTCTTCGAAATATATATAAATGTGCGTGTCCAAGAAGTTAATATATATATATTAACTTCTTGGACACGCACATTTCCTTACAATGTTGTCTTTCACCGTAGAGCACGAGGTAAATTAGCACTCGAACTTTCAAATAACAATTACACTGGTGCCGGCCAGGGTCGAACCCAGGGTTTGCGCTTTAACATAGCTAAATATAAAATTTTTAAATTATATGACAGAGGCAAAAGAGCTAAGAGGCGCGGTAGCTCATGGTCTCAGTACTCACCGTGAACGTCACAGCAAGCGAGTGACCCAGGTTCTATCACATCGGTACCAATTAAATTATTGATATTATTTTTCGTTATTGATTCCTGAACACGTAGTACACGTGCTCTAGAACGTGTGCCTTTTAGGCCGTAGTTAAGATTTGTCTTCACTGCCTCGCTTGACATGCAGATGGCTTCTAAAAGGAAAATTATTAGTACAAAACGATACAGAGTGGACCGCCTCGAATACCTTGCTAGTAATATTTAAACTAATATTTAGAATAAGAACAGGTCACATTTCATCCAAAAAAAATTCTTATCTGATGAAAAGACTGATTCACCTAATTGTGAAACTTTAGGAGTAATAGAATACCTACGTCGTTTTTTAACGGAATGTGAGCAGAACCGAGGCGCAAGGGAATTATTTACAAGGACATATATAAGATAAATGTGTACAATATAGGTATTGCACTGGACATTATACATGCCCCCACCTCGGATATTGCATTGGGTATGTGCAGATTAATAGCAATTGTTTAGATTTTAAATTAGTATTAATGGGATCGACATGTTAACAAACAAAAATCCCTCAATAAAAAAGATAGATGGCTTATGATAGTTCCAGATGTCCTGTATCTATAGATTACTGTATATGTAACCTTTGACGTTGGTTCCGACCGCCAATTAGGGTTATTTAAGCCTAGCGTAAAAGACATTATCATACGATAATCTATCTCAAGTTATAAGATATTTTTAATATATGCTATAGTTTGCTTCTTAGGACACCTATTCGATAAAATTGGGTAGTGGATTCCCTCCTAAATATTTGAAAACGTGAATGTGAATGAAAATTTCTTTGAAGACTTTAAATATTTAATCTCATCGAACGTCATTGTTACAGTACGAGTACGTAGCGATATATTCCGTCGCTTGCCGGGTAAACCAATTTTAAACTTTCAACCAACATGGCTTCTAGAATAAAATTTATATGAATGCTTTAAAAAGTTAGCTAAAAATCAATGTGGCAATAATAACTTTTTAAAAATCAATAATGTCAATTTATAAAACGAAGAAACATGTTACCACAGTTTGTATATTCAAGTCTTTCAAATGAAAATAAATTCTGTAGTTCGACGACGTAAGAAAATAAAAATTAACAATTGTTTGTCAAACAGTTTGTGTCACTAAGTAGTTTTATCTTACGTGTAATTCAACAGGGTAGACATTTTTTGGTGTCTTTATTGCTATTCTTACTAAATTTTAAAATCTTTGTTTATACTTTAGCATATGAATAAAATAATACACATGTTCGTGGATACCTGTCACCGGTGTCACGCCAACAGAATAACGCCGTAGCATCATGTTGAGTTGGTAGCCGCATTTCGTTGCTGCAATTCAATATTTATATAATAACAATTCTTATATAAAAAGTCAACCCTGATTTCTATCAGATCATCATATCATTAAAAAAAATTCTTACGTTATTTCTTAAACTTAATTGTTAATTATTTAACAAATTTTTACTAACAGTTTTTTGATAAGTTGGTAAAAGCCTTTAGCTTTTAGTTATCCTTCCTAAAATATTTTTTATTTGTGCAATTATTCATTTTAAGCTTTACGTGCAAGCTGTGATATACAAGAGCGCTCATCACTTTCTCTCAGTAACGTCTGACGAGAATAGCTCGACAGCCGGTCTCCATTCAGCCAGGCAGCATATTTAGTAATTATTTATGTTCTAAATTTTTAAGTCGTTTGGTTTTATTATACTATATCTAATTATTATTTTTTGACTCGTGTTCTTCCTCATCAAATGCTTATTATAATTGTAAGAGGGGACAAACTTACCAGATGGTAAATGTCGATCAGCGCCCATGGACAACTGCGACTCCAGGGAAATCGTAGATCCGTTGTCGGCCTTTAAATAAGGAGTAAGCTCATATCATAAAAGACTCTACAAGACGTAGGACCGGAAATGTGCGGCCTATATTCAGCAATGAGATCATGGCGTATGAATGATGGTGATGATACTTTCTACGTTGTATGAAAATACTAAGAATGTCTGTCTGGGAGTCAAAAGTGTCACGAGAACCGGCTAATGTATCTGTATTTTGATTATTGAAACGAGGATAGAGGTGCCTCATCGCTTATAATCACTTGGATAAAGGCCGTGGTAACTCAGATGCTCTCGCCGTAAATTTGATAGTACAAAAGCCACCCGGAGGAAGCCTGAATGTCTGAAAAATAAAATATATCGTAGCTTACTATTGCTACATAACCTTCTAAGAAAATAGAGATGTACTTACTGTGTGCTTATTTATTATTTGTAACGACTATATTTGTCGTCATTATTTGCTTTTACTAATGAGGAAGGTCTTACGTCGAGTAGTGACTGCTGTAGGTAGTAGAATAGACCTGAAAATATTATATTGTTATCCTAATATTATTAAGTAAGAATGTTTAAATTGTTTGTGGTGGTCATAACAGAAATTTTAATGCAGAATACATGGTAGAAAATTAAATACCTATATCCTTATGAGTCCCTCTTTTGCTCACAAGCCTTCTATTATCCCTAAGAGAACAAGAGAGTGTTCGTCATGCAGGTCTGCCAATATTCAACATATTCTAAAAATATTTTTAATATCTCAGGCAAGTAGTTCTCCCCACGCTCTTTTGTTTACCACTGTAGTAAGTCTGGGCTAAAAATTGCAATTATTTTTTTCTAGAGTTACAAAAATAATAAATATAGAACTACAAACATTAAAAAAATCATGTAGTGTAATTGTAAACTCCCTTTTTTGTAGTCAGCTAAAGTAATTAAAGCACACGCTGGTTAAGGTCTTCGATGATGATATACTACATATTGAAAACAATATATAGTCGAATTAAAACCTCTTAAAACTTCGACTAACTAATTAATACAAAAATAACTGGAAATATGTTACTATTTTTACGTAACATTTTGCCTTAATCGAAAAAACTTGTATGATGTATATTTTACTATTCATTAACTATATGTATTCAAGCAATTTACCATAGTAAGCTATCCCTGCGGGCACTATTAGGCTGGATTATACGTGAAAATGGAGTGCTATTGCTGTTAAATGGGACACATTAAGTAGAATAATTTGAAATCGTGGCACTACAGCTGTATAAATAGTTATAAGCAATAAAGCTGGTAAAGGTTATATTATATTACATTAGTTAGGCCGTGGTTAAGGTAGCATATCAACAGCCCCTTTAAAGTCTACTATTGTATGTAGCCCACCAAGAATGCTGTAGCTATAGTATGCAAGTGCCATTAAATTGAAGGTAAATTTAGAACAAAATTAGACTATGTTTAAGAGCATGGGTAGAAATATCAATCCGATGAGCCAGTATAAGCTCAAAATAGTTTTGAAAATCAAAAAGTGCACGCCTCATGAGTATTTTATTTGCTTTGATGAAAAAATAAATTGTATTCCTCAGGAATAATATATTTAGGGGAAAATGTATAATATTTACCAAAATAAATCGATTACTCAAAGCATAAAATCGATATAGGTTGAAAGACAAATGTACCATCATTTGTCTATTGAAGTGCTAAAAAAACATGAAAGCGCCTGTACATTTTTAATAGCAACTAAATTTATAAAAGTTAAAAATCAGTTTATTAACAAACCACGCGTACTAGGCTATTGATATGAAATAGGGAACCAGTTAACCAATAAAAAATTCGGGAGTTTTCGTGACCACATACAAAGACTATGTTCCGATACACAGTACACTGCGAACACTGGTCAGTTCTCTCACTGGTGAAAAATTCGTTCCGTTATGGGCTGCCAATATACTGCCGCAGCACCCTAGGTAAATATATGACGCCAAAAATCACCGCCATTTTTGTAATGTGAACACTGTGGCGTTTTCGAGATAAGGTGCTGTACCTTCATTAAGGGATCAAAAAACATAACAGCGCCTAGATATTTAATAGCTTCCACGAATGATTATTATTATTAATTTTTGACATCGAAACACCCAGACTGAAAACGCTTGAACCGAATTTGTGTTACTCTTACTAACACTGCATTAGGTTCATATTTATAAACGTTACAAATATTTTTCGCGTCTTGAGTCGCATTTTTACCTTTTTTGTATTAAAACTTCAGAATGTATCAAATTTCTTCGTTAGATTCACTCATTTTGGTGGACAGAATTACAATTTAAAAATGGTGGGAAAGTGTTGTATATAAAATAATAAAAATAAATAAAATAATTTATTTTTCTTCACAAAACTTAAATTCATTACATAGTTGATTGGGATCTCCATTTAAGTTTAGCACGATCCTGACATACCTCTCTACCTACGCATACATGCTCGTCGGTTAAGGGTACTCTTAATTTGGCCCATTTTTAGTATGTCGCCAATTTGGTCGACAAACTTCCGCCTAGGACGTCCCTTTCCGACTCTTTCATTCACTTCTGCAACATATATTTGCTTTGTCAGTCTTTACTCATTCATTCTTTCTACATGACCAAGCCACCGAAGCATTCCTTTCTTAATCCTGGTCACCGCATCATCTTGCAAACCACACTCTTATTTTATCACACAGTTTCTCACCCTGTCACTCAAATTCAGCCCTAACATACTCCTTAGCGACCGCATTTCTACTGCATTTATTCTACTCTGCCACACCCAACTTTCACTACCATACGTTAAAGTAGGGACTAATACAGCATTGTGAATACAAAAGTATATATGTATACAAAAATACAAAAGTATATATGTGTGCGTGTGCGTGCGCTCACTTTAGTATCAATATAATTATATAATTACACTTCCTGGTGTATATATATATATATATATATATATAATTTGTCATCATCACCATCCCCCCATCGCCCTACGAGGGATAATTGCCATAGTTGCCAGGCTTGGCAGGCGAGTTGAGATCCGCAGTTTTTTAAAATTATTTTTAATTGTTATCAAGAAGACGATGCTGTCCATCTCCTATTTTGTTTCCCTATGTAACTACACCCAAGAGTTGATATGGGATAATGGGTTCTGTTACACCACCAATACATGTTGAATTATAGTCAAACAAATCTAAGAAATACAATTTGACAGCTGTCAGATTTATTGCACCAAGCATGCCAACCAAAAATTGCGAACGTACAATATTCGATTCTAAAAATCGATATCGATTATTTAGAGTTGGTAATCATTTACAGTTTGGTTTTAATAATACCACAATAAATTAAAAACGGATTTAAAACCCAAGATTTATCTGTTTCTTTGTATTTGTAGTTATTGGTTATTTCTAGAGGCACAGTTATAAAAATTTAAGATTGAAACTAGATAAAAAATAAATTTACTCAATCACTTACAGTACAACTGGTTAAACTGTCTTTGTTTAGATTAATTATTATTTGATTTTCAATAATGCAGTCAAAATTAATGTCTTTTTCAAAGTCATCCATAATCAATATTTTCGTTTTTTTTTTTAACCACTTTTGCCCAATCATCGTTTGTGACATGGGTACATGCTTCAACTAATGTAGAAGAAACAGTTCAAAAAGTTAAAGCCGAGTCACAAAAAAGAAGACAAACACAAAATTACGCACAGTAAGCTCCCGAAATGGCGGGCAATTGAAATTACGTAGTGGTTTTTTCAGCGCGGCCATGTATATGAGTTTTTTGCCTGCACAAATTCACGTTGACAAAGTAAAAAAATAAACTTGTGTTATTCATGATTTATGTAATTTAAAGAATTTTGGAAACAAAAAAAATAACTACACAAATAATTCTTTAAAAACTTAATGATTTGGTTATTTGAATATTTTTACCGATTAGTTGAAAATTTTTACCGATAGTTCGCATAACAATGAATTTTAATCATCCAAATACTACGGTAAGTTACATAGTGACATATCATTGAAACGACATCAGGAAAAAAAGTTGATACTCGTTATTTTTTTAATATTTTGCTTTGTTTTAAAGGTTTTAAAGAGAATTTAAATTAATGATAAAAAACTATACACGTTGTAATGAAATATAGATAACTTAATAATTCTTCGGATTAACGTAAAAGGTTATTTTAAATCCTGTGAGTACGCTTGTGCAAAGTTATTGCGGAATGATTAATGTGAAACGTCAAAAGGTATTTCTTAGATTTGGTTGACTATAATTAATTAATTTTTATTTTATTTTATAGAATAAGGGTGACAAAACGAGCACACAGTTACCCTGATGGTAAGTGGTTGCTGGGGTCCATAGACATCTATATATATCCTCGATTATGAACCAAATAAGATGCGTTGTCATCCATGAAGACTAAGATGGAATGCCTCGTTTCCGGTAAAAAGGGTCTTCGGTTCTCTACACTTACCATACGAAACACAACAGCGTTAAGCTGCTATTTTACACTGGTATTCTGTGAGAGCGTGGTCCTTTCTCCGTTGAGAACTATACTACTAATGTAGATTCAGTGTGGCGTCACCACTTAAAGGAGTTTTTTTGAGCTTTTCACTGTTTCTGGATTTATAAGAAAGTTAACAATATTTTTAATAAGTAGTAGCCTAATGAAAGGGGGCGGACAACTAACTCAAAATTTATAGGTTCAAATCCGTCATTAGACCTTAAAACTCATGATAAGTGTGTTTCTAGCCGACTTCAGAAAGGAGTTCTGCATTCGGAAAAGGTTCTTAATAAACCGTATTTTCTTTGTTAGTGTATTAAAAGCGATATTTCCGCAAATTGTGACCGATTTAAATGATTTTTTATAAAATAGTCTAAAGCCTTGTACGTTGTTGTTTTTTGAAGAGGATTTTGATACGTAATAGTGATGCGATTTTTTGTATTAAGTGTCTGCACATGTGAACTAATAGAGAAAACAACGAAACAAGTGCTTCGATGTTAATATAAACCTCAAGTTATTTTGATCAGTTAGGCGTCTTATGAACTTGAGTTACTGTCGTCATCGACTGTCGGCTGGGTAGACAGTTTAATCCCGTTCTATCAGAAATAGCTGTTAAATATTTGATTTCTTCAGCTACATCTGTAGCACCTGTGTTTCTAAACATATACATACATACATAATCGTCTTATTTAAATTAAACAACGATTAATAGCAACTATAATATTACATTTTCATATATTTATAATTTAATTTGCTTAATAAATATAATAAATGAACTAAACTTAATGACTAACGATTGTTTTTTTTTAAATAAAGGCGATATATCGATATTTTTTTCGATATATAAAACTCCGATATTGACTTACTGTATATTATAATACGATATATAAAACTCCAATATTGATATATTTATAATTATCGATATATCAAAATTGTGATATTTTTTAAAACATCGTTTTCACAAGTCAGTCCAAAACAGTACTAGTTTAAACTGATCAGTTGGAATGATCCCTTGAACTGATTGTGTGTGCGGAAATTTCTTTGACTTAAATCCGTTCTAACTGTAGTAGTACTACAACTACACAACTAGTTCAACTGATGACTTTAAATGGCCATGTGTGGGGTCCATTAGTCCGTACAAGGCTTAACCACTCAATCCTCAAGCGGTCGCATGCAACCGCCGCGATATGAGTGATTCCATTAAAGCTTGTAGAGAAAAATATAGGTGATATGTTCAGTACAACTATTTAGACAGTATTCCACCTTGAGCTTAGCTATATTGCTTAATCCCCACAAAATTGTCTGAAAATTAAATTTGACTTCGAAAAACTAATACTTATATAACAATAAAACAATTCCACACAAATTCATAGATTATGATGTGGGTGCTAAGACATAGTGTATCGATTAATTACAGCTTCATAATCTGAAGCTATTTAATTATGTGGAAACTATTTTTAATATTTTTTAATACTTTTAAGGTCTGTTTTTATTTTTTTGAAGTGTTTTTACTTTGCTGATCTCCTATATTTTCTCAAAACTCTTTTTTAAGGATTTTTTTAAAAGGTATGCTGTATTATAAATATTTGTCCTCACAGGGACAGTTAATTATGTGTCCTGTCTGTAGTTTGTGACCATATTTAGGACCGTCGCTTCTATTTTATAAGATTTAATAACAAATATTCACAAAATAACACCAATTTCTAGCAAGGATGTATCTCTAGTCTAAAAAATCTTCTTTTAAAAAACTTTATTTCAAGAAGTTGGCTGAATAGACATCTGCTTGGGATCCTGCAATTAAGAAAATTAAATTTTAATCTATGCTAATGATTTCTTATATTTACGCGAACACTACACATTGATTAAAACTACTTTTACGGATTTTATCGCGTTTATTTTACTATTATTTTTAATTCCCGACGTTTCGGGCGCTTTCCAGCACCCATGGTCACGGGGGACTGAGATGACTGACGTCCCGATGTCATTGTTAAACCCGGAGTACCTTCAGATTTTTTTTAATTATTGTTTATGGTCCGATCTATGCAAAATGAACTGACTATGTCCTGAGGTCTTGCAGTTGTATGCTTGGGTTTAGTTTTAATTTTATTGATTATAGGATCCCAAGCAGGTGGTAGTACCCAGCCTCCTTCTCTATTGAAATTAGGATGTTTTTTAATTTCAATAGCCTCACGTATCATCCTTGGTAGGAGTCGGTGTTCTTTCGCGAGGATTTGTGGTCTATCAAATCTGATGTAATAGTTGGGGCCGTCTAGGATATGATCGCAAATTGCAGACTTTCCGGAACGTTAATACTTCACATCAGCTATACGTTCTTTTACGCGGGTTCTAATTGATCTTTTTGTTTGTCCTATATAAGAGAGACCACATTCACAATGAAGCTTGTACACTCCTGCATCCTGTAGAGGAATATGACACTTGACTGATGGTAGGAACTGACTAATCTTCTTCGGCGGCTTGTAGAATGTTCTAATAAAAGCTCGCTTCAAGATGTAGCCAATCTTGTCTGTGACACCTCTAACATATGGTAGTACAGCAGGCACACGCTCGACTGTGGCCGGCTTCACTCGGTCACTGTGACGTAGGCGCGGGACCCGAAGCTTGTTGTCGTGCAGAACTTGCTTGACGTGCTGAAGCTCGGCGGCCAGGTGTTTGCTGTCACAGATCCCTCGTGCTCTCTGTAACAAAGATTTGCCCACGGTAGCTAACTGTGAAGGATGGTGGTGAGATTCACCGTTTAAATATCGGTTTGTATGGGTCTTTTTCCTATACACAGTGTGACCAATGGTGTTGTTAGGATTTCGGATGACTAACACATCTAGGAAAGGTAAGGAATTATTTACCTCTAACTCCATAGTAAATTGAATTTTAGAGTTTACGGAATTAAGATGTTCTAAAAATGCAGTTACTTTGTCTGATGGTAAAATTGTGAAAGTACCGTCTACGTACCGCTTGTAGATCCTTGGTGTAACAGGTGCAGTAAGGAGGGCTTTCTCCTCAAAGTCTTCCATGAATATATCGGCGACAATGGGAGATACAGGTGAGCCCATCGCAACACCATCTACTTGCTTGTAGAACTTCTCCTTCCACAATAGATAGCCAGATGTGAGGCAGTGTTCAAGTAATATTGCATATTCTTGAGGCATGTTATTTTCTTCTAGCTTCCTAGTTACAATTGAGATGCAAGTCAACAATAGGTAGGCATGTAAATAGTGACTGAACATCAAAACTGACCATAGTTTCATTGTCAGCGAGATGTAGGTCTTTTATCTCACTCACAAAATGGTATGAGAGGACGTACCGTAGCACACACAAAGGATACTATAAGCTCGTTTTGCGTAAATCGGACCAAAAATTAATATTCAAAAACTGAAGGTAGCCGGACTAACTATGACATTGGGACAACACCATCTACTTGCTTGTAAAACTCTTCCTTCCACAATAGATAGCCAGATGTAAGGCAATGTCTGAGTAATACTGCATATTCTGCTGGCATATTATTTTCCTCTAGTTTCCTAGTTATAATTGAGATGCAGTCTTCAACAGGTAGGCATGTAAATAGAGACTGAACATCAAAACTGACCATGGTTTCATTGTCAGTAAGACGTAGGTCTTTTATCTCACTGACAAAATGGTATGAATCCTTAGTGTGAGCTCTTGTGTGTCCTCTGAGTGGTGATAATATTTTAGCTAAGTTTTGAGCCAATCTGTAAGTTGGCGAATCAATCTGACTCACTATTGGACGTAATGGAGCGTTCGGTTTGTGTATTTTGGTAACCCATACAACTTCGGTGTTTCTTATATTTCTTAATTAGATCGCTAGTTGTTTAAAGCGTATTAGTTGTAGGGTCTGTTTTGACCTATCGGTATGTAGTTTCATCCGATAAAAGTTGTTGTATTTTAAAATTGTAATCTGACGTATCCATTATAACCGTAGCATTGTCTTTATCTGCGCGGAGAATCGTAAGCTCTGGTCTGTTGCGTAAGTTTTTCAACGCGTTAAATTCATTTTTGGGAAGATTTAATTTCGGAACTGAACTTCCACGTAACATAGACGAAATGTCTTGTCGTATGGCCTCTAAATCTTCATTACCAATGTTATTTTTATACAGACAGTCCTCAACACTACAGATAATGTCCTCATACGGTACTTTTCGCGGTGTTATTGCGAAATTCATACCTTTTCCTAAAACTTTTATTGTGGCGTCGTCCAGCGTTTGTTTTGATAAGTTGCAGACAGCGCGTTGTGTATGTTTCGGGTCTGTGGTCAACGATTTCGTATGTTGGACATTTGATTTAGTTGTTAATTTATGGTATTTATCAATATGTTTATTTTAAATAAACGCGATAAAATTCCGTAAAAGTAGTTTTAATCAATGTTTAATATATGCTTTTCACTGCAAGATTTATAGACACAGTGACCTCATTTTCTGTAGGTCGACCAAAATGAATAATTTAAAGCTGTAGTCGGCCCAACGTAACTATATCATGAGTAAATCCTGAGACACCCTGTGACCTTGAGTGCAGCAAAACACTCAAAAACTTCAATAATACATAATTGGTTAAAATCAACGCAATGAAATCTATCTTCTCTTAATTTAATCTTTTTTTTTCTTTTTCTTTAATCTTTGATTTATGTGTATTCTTGAAAATATAGCAACGTGTTTTCAATATATTTTGCCCTGAAGGCACTAACTCGCTAGGGAAGGGTTGATCTAATAATGTATACGCAGCAGAATGAGTTCGTTTCCACCTGTGACATTCGTAAATATAAGATTTTCCCGTTCCCTTGTAATATGCCATAAAGCAATGGCGCGATAAATGAGTTATTGTCATCAGCATTTATTTCACATTTTATTGTTCTGAGGAATTTTCTTTGTTCTCGTAGCATTCATAATGTAATTGAAATTTCTTAAATGAAAATGATATCAAGAACGTTTATTATACATATACATCAAATGATAACTTCTTACCTATATTTACTTAAATACAACATTTTACGGGTTAAGTCACGTTTATTTTTTTTAATTCCGTACAAAAATACAAATGTAATAATATGCCTCCTTTTTTCTTTGAAAAAATTATAATGGGTGTGTTTGATCTTCCATTTTGCGACTAACTGTAAGTTGGGTTTGTTCGAGTGTAATTAGGTTATATACTTGGTTATATACGTAGTAGAGCCATGTTGTAGCTATATTAGTAGTATAGTTGTTGTACGAATGCCTCGACTCGATCGGTTAAGGCCCACGCTGTCACAGACACCAGCGTGAAATAGTAGCTTAACGCTGCTGTGTTTCTTATAGTGAGTGTGGAGAATCGAAGACCCTTTTTACTGGAAAAGAGGCATTCCATCTTAATTCTTAAGGGTGACAACGCATCTGAATTTTGATTCGTAATCGAGGATACATGTAGATGTCCATGGGCCACAGCAAACACTTACCATCAGGTGGACTGTGCACGTGCACGTTGATCACACTATCCTATAAAAAAGGTAGATCTTAGAGTACACGAGTATATAAACACAGCATGCTTATGTATATTCTTAGGGTATTATTATCTACATAAATGAAATCGATTAGGTAAGGCAGGCATGCTAATGTAATTATTATTTTTACAGGTCGTTGCAGAGTTTGAGGACGTGGAGCCCGATGCGCTGTACGACGTGCTCCACGACCCTGAGTACCGGTCGGTGTGGGATACGCACATGTTGGGCGCAGAAGACGCCGGGCACATCAACGTTAATAATGACGTTGGATATTACGCGAGTAAGATTATTATTACCAATTTTACAACCTTGGAGCCAATTGCAACTCATAATGTCCTCCAGACCGAATTTTTTGGGTTTGAGTTTTGATTTGGATTTAGATTTATTAACATAAATATTCCAAGCAGCTGGTAAAACAAAATAAATTCCTCTATTAAAATAAGCATTTATTAAATCATTCATAACAGGAATCTGTGTTTTTTTTAGTGGATTATCAAAATCTAACTACACAGGGCATACTGTGGCCGTGGTAAAATATGCAAGTACTTTGTAACAAACTGTTTATAAAATAAATACTGCTTACAAATGTCTATTTAATGCACAATTTCTTTTTATATTTTCTAGTATTTTATTTAAAGACCGGTAGGGTGTTGTTATAATAACGAATATCATTCTTTATAGTACAATCACCTATTTATGACATGGGAAAAATTGTGAAATTAATTATAATATTATAGCGTAAACATAAGGCTTATTATACACAACCACATATCGATCACCGTGTGAAATGCTGCGCTGTCTAGCAGGAGGAAATGTTACTCATGAACCGTATCGATACTAATCTACATGTTTTTGTATTTTTTACTTACATTGTTACTATATATATATATATATATATATATATATATATATATATATATATATATATATATATATATATATATATAAACTTTTTGTAATAATAATATTATTATTTTTTATTTCATTTTTAAACATATTTACATAGAGGAACAAATATGATTACAATTATAGAAAGTAACAATAAGCCTTATAAAAATAACATGCAATTATAAAAATTAAAACTACGTGTAGCATAATAATGTAGAATCTACAAAAGAAAAATTGAAAACTCAAATTTATAATATTAGCTACCTGTCTGAACTAGGTTGAGTACCTGTGTTTCAAACCATCACTTACACTATGAATTTTTAAATATAGGACACAAGATAATTTAAATAATTAAACTATATTATATAATAAATAAAATAAATAAATAACAATTATTTGTAACCTACAATTAATATAAAACTATTTTAGAATTTCTAACAAATTTTCTGTCTTCGTAATTTAATTTATTCAGAAATTCCCTTACAATTATATTACATTTCTAATAACTTACACTATATAACTTTAGGTACTTGTTAAGCTTGTTATATAGAAATGGTCCTAAAAATATGTAAAATCTGTTCACAAATGCCTGTTTGGTTTGAGGGTTTACACAAACTAAGTCCATTTTTCTCCTGTCTATGGATTTGAAATTAAATGGAAGTTCGGTATGCTGTTTTAATATGATGGTCAGAATAAACAACGGACGAACAGTTAGTCCACTACATTCTAAGTAGAGTTGAGTTGAGTTATTTTTGTTGAATAAGGCCGACTATAATGATCTATTTTATAGTATGATTTATTAACAAAAAAGGTCCTTAATATAATGTTTTGATTACTCTTCCTTATCATTTCGAAAAATTCACTGTTGTCTATAAACGCCACGTATGGCAGTAAGGATAGACAATTTCAGTACCAGGTACCAGCCGTCTCGCCCCTTCTGTGTTACTTCCTTCTCTGATCTGAGTATTTTATTCCTGGCTATATTTTATAAGGAGAGACCTATTCTTGCATTTTCCATAGTTGTGTCTTCCAAATCGAAACAGGGTGACCGATTTACTGTGCACCCACCACACGCTACTAATTTCATAGGTTTAATTGATAGTATCAGGCGTTACTCTGCGGAAATCCGTTATAATAAAGATATTACTAGTTACTTTGCAACCATATCAATTAATTAAAATTATGTGTCTGACCTAGTTTGAAGACCCCCCGCCCTCCCTCAATTGCATGCACCAATCCCGTCACCACTAATCCAGCACCACTACTCCCAACACCAATACTCCCAACACCACTATTCTAGGAAATACACACCATCGACGATAATACGTATTGTTATATTTTAAGATTAGTAAGTAATCTTAAAATATAACAAGTCTTTCTGATGATATGTTACCACCGCCACGCATAACGTAATTAAGCTTCGAACAGAGAAATTATTATTACCATAGAATGTAATTATCGCAACAAAATATTTTTGTCGTTGTATGTTCACATCCTTGAAACTTTAGAAGTGAAAAGCACGTTGGATTAAAATTTCCAACGCAAGTCTGGAGCACGTGAAAGTATTTAAAAAATACTTTCAAAAATACTTTCACGTGCTTCAGACTTACGTCGCACAGAAACTTTTTGAAATAATAAGTTTATCTTAAACTCGTGAGCGATACTGTTTACCGTCGAGGTATTTGGAAGCATAAGGTCGTAGAGCAATACTTGGAGAATTTCAACGGATGTTGAATTTAGGTCGACCTCCTAGTCTATATTAACTTACTTTAGCTTGTAGGAAATAATTATACAGAAAGCGACATTAGTTGAATGATAGGGTGCAAAATGCAAACTCCGCATTTCGGCCATTCGATTACTGTTGGGAACCACACCGAACGCAAACTTGTTAGCTTACTAAGAGTGGTTAACGGGAATATTTGTTCTGTTAATAGTGTCACTAGTATTCTTTAAAAATAGTGTTATTTTTCAATTAAAAAAAAACAACTCCATGCATTCTCAAAATAAAAATATTGCTGAAATAATCACGCATGCATATAACCTACTGCAAATGTACTGTAATTCATAAAAATAATTGTAGACTATTCCTATAAAATTATATGGTTAAAAGATAATCCCGCTCGTTTACTTTATAGTTCTTCCTTGGACAGAGGTTTTTTCCGAACTAGTGGTAAGAGTAAAGAAATGACTCATTAAGAATCACATGTCATTTGTATTAAAGAAAAATAATTCAATTATTATTCTATTATAAGCAACAAAAGTAACTTCAAGAATAAATTATAATGAAAGTGCAAACGCTATCCCAATACTATTCGAAATAAAGTTATATAATTACTTACATTAAGTATAATTACTTTGATGGGAAACAGCTTGGAATTGATCACGAGAAAAGTTAACTGTGGAGTATTATTTAAAAAAAATGATTGAAACATGCGACAAAAAGAAAATGTTGAAACGGATTTTCCTCCATGTGAATTATGAATAGATGTCAGCGTAGCGAACATGATGGCGCGCGAAATACAACGACGCGACGCCGGTGTACATACTATAAATGTCAATAGTCGTGCTATAGAACCGTACTTACAGATTCAATTATGTAAACGTTTTTTTTATAGGATAGGGTGACAAACGAGCACACAGTCCAACTGATGGTAAGTAATTGCTGTGGCCCATAGACATCTACATCTATGCTCGATTACGAATCAAAATGCAGATGCGTTGTTACCCGCGAGGACTAAGATGGAATGCCTCGTTTCCGGCAAAAGGGGTCTCTGGTTCTCTACATTCACCATACGAAACACAGCAGCATTAAGCTACTATTTTACACTGGTATTCGGTGAAAGCGTGGTCCCCGGTCAAGTCAAACCATTCGTGCTACAACTATACTGCTAAAATAACTGCTGTATATCTATGTTTTTATCGTCTATTATTGTGTACCCAGCGAAGCGAGCGGGTGTCTTAGACGTAATGCATCCTTTCCAGTAAGAAAGTTACTGGAAAGGATGCATTCCGTCTTAGTCATGGATAACAACGCATCTGATTTGGTTCGTAATCGAGGATAGATGTAGATGTCTATGGGCCACAGCAACCACTTACCATCAGGGGGACTGTGTGCTCGTTTGTCACCCTTATCCTATAAAAAGTAGCAAGAATGTTTCTATGGGACTGTCGTAAAATGCGTTGTCAGTGAGCGTCTACATTGCGAAATGAGTAACTATACAAAATTTCAAGTCAATCGGGTGTTGTGTCAAAATGTACATTTAATGCCGGGTTACAATAATCAAGGAATGTTGCATTTTTCGTACGGCCCGTAGAATTAGATACGAATTACATAATAAACTTTAACAGAGAATTAAAACTAGCGAGTTTTAAAAATGGGGAAAGTTTCAAGGAACGAATTATTGAGCAAATGTTGCATATGATTGCTCAAAAATATTATTTGAGGTGTTTCTTTAATTTTTTTGATTTGTCAAAGTTACGTTAAATAGGCCTGGTGGTCGGGGTCGAGGCACGCGTGGTGTGGGAGGACCGGCTCCCAAAAATTTTTGTCTTAATTTTGGCACAAACAATCATTTACAAAAATTTCATGTAAATTAACATTACCTAAAAATACATTACTAGAATCTTAAATTTAAGACTGCTTACTTGCTATGCTATACATATTAAGCACTGCAAAGCATGCATACGTTTTATTATTTGCCGTATCGGGACCACATAAGAAAAGCTATTAACACACTTTCTTGTCCCATCTCGTAGGACCAGAAGCGGTAAGTTGTCACAATTAGGGGCGTTCTTTTTTTCTTAATCGCCAAAAGTCATTTTACCTTACATTAAATTTGTGACTCAATTTCATCAGTGGCAGATTAAAGTTAGTTGGCTAGTTTTCAAGCTAATGATGACGATTCGTATTTGATTAACTAACTTTTAACTTCTACTAGAAGTGGTTAGATAACATAGAGGTTGTGCGGGGGGAGCCACCCCTCCGAAAGTCTTAGCGTCGACGTAGTGTTAGTCCCAACGGAAAAGACCCATTATGACGCTGCACTACCCGTATACAGTAAGGATGCCCAGGGGAGGACGGTTGCGAATGATGATCAGCCGCGTCACGGTAATCACACAGCGCAGAGGGACTTGTTAGGAGCCGCCACCGAATCAAAACGATCGAACCACCATGTAAGGGTGACGTCGCCGATACGCGCCCAATACCGCACTCTATCGCCAGTACGTTGTAGGTCGTTATCGCCACGTCGCCGCGAGGAACGTAGATTATCGTCGCCGTATCGTCGTGATGTTCATAGGCCATGATCGCCTTATAACTAGTGTTGCCCAAAATCGGTCTTGGTCTTGCAGTCTTGGTCTTGTTCTT
Source organism: Parnassius apollo (assembly GCA_907164705.1). Taxonomy (NCBI): domain Eukaryota; kingdom Metazoa; phylum Arthropoda; class Insecta; order Lepidoptera; family Papilionidae; genus Parnassius; species Parnassius apollo. The sequence continues at coordinate 673,500 of CAJQZP010000795.1, read as the reverse complement.
GCATTTTTGCAAGACCAAGACTACTCGTTCGCAGTACTATTAGTAGAGCTCTTCGTTCACTTGTAGCCAATGATTTCAAAAGGAAGGATAGGCCCATCTAAATATTTTCATAACTTTTTCATACAAGAAAAGTGGCGCATCTGTCATAATATAAACGTCATATCAAAACAAGACATAACCAGGGTCGGATTTCGTAGTATAATTATCTTAATCGTACCATTATTTTATAGTTTGTAGTATACAGTATTGTAATAATACAAAGCCAAAATACCATAATTTTACCTAAAGGTCGATTTGTATTATTATTGGGTCCTTTTACATTTAAATATTAACCTTACGATATCGAGATTTTTGTACTGTACATGAGTACCGCGTTTTTTAATAAAATTAGAATTAGCTCCCTTTCTGGTCAATCGATGCTCGATCGCATTTATGTTGCATCCTTGATACAACTATAATGAGGGGTAACACGATAAAAACTATATGCTCCAGAAACAATCGGTTTGAAAACAGAATTTCAAAATAGTTTTATGAATCAGATTTTCAGATTCAATTAAGCAGATATGGTTTCTTTTGTACTCTTTTCGTTTTACCCTTATTGAATACAAAATATATTAGGTACCAATATTCAAAATTTAGCTTGCACTAAACTTAAGACAAAAATTAAACAGAAATAAAAATAAAACCGTCAAAACACGAAACGTGTAAATAAACTAGACGCGTGACGCCAAAATCTCGGCACATGGGAAAAAAGAAATACGAAAAAAACAAACGTGATATAATTTTTTAAAATAGTATATTTTTAATTTTCATGTACAATATTTTTGAGGGCCTGAATAACTAAACTAAACTAACTAAAACTAAAATAAAACTTTAAAAATGCGTTTATATTATAATTCAAATGTAACAAAATTAATATAAGGTTATTTACCGATGATACGTTATACCATGTAATTTTTTTAATCTATGTATCGTAATTTTTGCATTCTTTTACCACGCAACCTAGACATATTTATGACAGGTAAACCTGTCCTGCGCGCGCACTACTGTCGACCGATTCGCGTTGGCCCTAAACTGTAATTTTAGGGCCAGCGCACTGGTCCGTTTTAGTTGTTAGGTGGCCCGGTCCTTACGCTAGTAATTTATAAGTCAATGCTTGTAGCACAGAAAAATCCTTGTGTTATTAAAAACTTTTATGACATTCTAAAACATAAATGAAATAACGGCTTTTTGGTTTTAAAAAAATAACCGATCTTTTCATACAATTTCTCAAATATAATATTATAAAATAAAATAACTTTGAAATGCATAGCAGCGCAGTCGGCGCAGCACAAACGTAACGAACTGAAACCTAAATCACGCTATCGATGTTTCCAAAGTATGTACTGGAATTGCTAATAATAATAATAGCGTTGACCGCTCCCCGGGCTGAAGGTGCTCAGCGGGAGATGTCCCATTTTCCTTCATGACACAAAATATTATGGTAAAAACATTTTCTGGTTCGTCGATCATGAAGACGACTTGCGGTTTTCAAAAGAGAGTTAATATTTAAACGTGTTATGGTAACACAAAAATTACACCTTTCTGTGCTCATTTAATCCAGTTGGCAAATAATGTTAAAGACAATGCAACAACTTTTATAAAATATGAATGCAGGCGAACTCGAACCCCTCTGGCGTCAATAAAACGTGAAACATCGTGATTTTATCTCTCAGAAACAAAAAATAATATTTCGTGGACATTTTGAAGTCCGTCCAAGCACTGGAGCGATACCGTGTACTAAGTGATCCGTTACCAAGGCGTTAATAAGGCGTTGTTCTAATTATATTTCTTTAATTATTGACCGTTTTCAAATAAGTTGCAAATGATGTTTTTTGCAACATTGAAATTTTATTGCTATAATCCTAAATTAATTTCAATAGTCTTAAATAATTACACTATTCATAGTAGCAAGCCTACCGAAGTATTGTTGTAAAATACAGATAATATTCATTTACAGATGATATGAATTTCAATAATAACTTATGTTATTGTTTCTTTAATAGCGCTGTATTCTAATTTAGTTGTCATCTAGTAGTCTGTGTTGTTTTCTATTGTATTGTAAATGACTGAACACTAGATGTCGCCGATAAATTTATAAGGTAAAAATTAATACACGATGTAGAGAGTGTCCTGCCGGACCATGAAGTAGGTTTACGATTTTTGTACTCTTCAGCAAATACATGCACTACATCCACCGTAAATTTGGAGTTTCATTTCTAATGAACACATATAGCATTGGTGAAGATTTTCGAAAGTGCGAAGCTGTACAATTGTATGTGGTAGTTTCGTACAAAATTTTAAATTTTGAAATTACCTATCATAGTAGCATTAACATTAATTATCACAAATATATAACATACAATTTCACAAAAAATATTTTCCCGAAATAATTAAAGGTGACTGAATTAACTTAGTTCCTGATAAATCAGGGTTTTAATATTTGAAACCTACAATAATCCAATGGTTACGAATACTGACGGCGAAACCCAAAATACATTACCACTGTCGTGAACCACTTCTAGCACTAATATTTTTAGTTTTTAAGGTTACATTTGTACTTAGAGTGGTTATAATAACCGTAATACTACTTCATGCATGCATCTAAGTAAAATATGAAGTAAAAAAACTATACTGCCAGTATGTATTATAAAAAATAAAAATAAATGTTATATCTGTAACTAAATTTATTACCTCGTAAAAAGCTCTTTTATGTTCGGAAACTAAAACCAGATTTTGATCGGACGCTTGATTTTGGCCCGATACTGATTGATTAGATTCCCTTGGTACTACTATATTCAATTAGGGCCTATTGTTTAAGATCCAATATCCTGCCGTTTCTTCGTTATCGAGTAATCAGTAATGTAGGTCAAGTGAGTTTTCTTAGCGAAATTCGATCACGGCGGTATTATTTAGTTTATATGACGTACATAGTAGTGCAAATAAACTTTGTACATAATACAAATTGAATTTTTGACGTTCGACGAAAAAGAGTAACATTCGTAAAGAATTCATGAACATTATATACTCGTGTATTTTGAATAAAACTACTTTAACGGATTTTATTGCTTTGAACACTATTTATTTTTAATACTCGACGTTTCGAGTGCTTTGATTTTCCTATGTCAAAGTTAACCCGGAGTTACTTCAGTTTTTTAATTATTACTTTTGGTGGGATCTACGCAGAATTAATTTACTGCGTCTTGAAAGTACTTAGTTATATTTAATGTGCAGTGTTTGCGTTAATGTAAGAAATCATTATATAACATTTTGCCATGAAAAGCAAAACAATTCACAACAAAATTCATTGCTACTAAAAATCGATAAAAGTCGCAGCCATTGTTTATTTTAAGTATGCCAACATTTTAAATGCCTACTGTGAACGAAATCTTGCTAAATATCACTAATTTTGGGTTGGCTATACATATCCGGTTCTTGATTTTAATTATGTACAGTTTAGAAGGCTTGTTTTTTGGAAATGCCTTTTGAATTAATTAGGTACGATAAAAATAAATTTCACTAAAAATTGCATATAACGAAACGCAAATATGTCAATTTGTTTTTTTTTTTAACACAGATACACTCAAAAAAGTTAATCACTTGGACCCAGATAAAGCATTTGTGGCTAAAGACGGGACTCATATAGAAAAAATTGTGTAGCAGTGGAGAGCAGTCAAGAGGTTTTTCAGAAAACAAAATTATAACAATACGCATTACATTATTTCATTCACCCCCCGACTTCACATAGTCTTGTCTGCCCTACCCCCTAGAGTGTTTTTGTAAAGCCGTAGGCGCGGAGGGAGAGCAGCCCCCACCCGCCGTAGCAAATTGCAGGTACCCGTGCAGTCCGTAGCGGCTGAGGCTGGTCGCTGAAGGTGACCAATAAGCCAAAGCTGCACTTCCTGCAGCGCCGAAATTGTTACAGAAGTTACTTTGTACCAATATTCCTATGCAAAAAAGTGAGGTTATGAAAAAAAAATCATTACTCATGAACTATACATTTCCGCAAATGGGGACGAGTAGCGGGGCTTTCTCGTCATTGGTTGTCAGTTCTTGTCCCATATGGCCGGCTCATCGCTTCCGTCATTGTTGCAATTATGTTTTATATAATTAATAAATATTATTTTCAATGAATTGTATTTTGTGGTTAACAACTAAAACAAAAAAAAGCTTAATTAAATAAATTAAGAATGTGAAGCAAAATTTATAAAGCCACAACCTCCTGTAGCGGAAAATACTCAATTTAAGCTTATTAAAGTATCTTATGAACGTCATAAACTTTCCCGTCGGTTCGGAAAGTTATACCAAAGAAGCAACTTCCGGTTCACTCGTTACAGTTCATAATTTATGTCACGTTTGCTTAACTTTGATTCATAATTTAATTAATATTTTAAAATGGCGATTTAAATTAATTTCTATCTCACTTTTTACTTTTTTCTGCAACATGACAAAAGAGGTAAGACGTGCAGGAAGTCGATGGATGCGGGTGGCTCAGGGCCGTGCTTTATGGCATTATTTGGGGGAGGCCTATGTTCAGCAGTGGACTTGTGAAGGGCTGTATTCATGATGTCAAAAGAGCAACAGTCATTTGATGTTAATTAATTCGTGGAGATCATGAAAGTTTTTTAATGAAATTTTTCTATAACTGACTATAAATAAACTAGCTGACTTTCATTGAACCTTAAAACCTAAACGAAAAAAGAAGAAAAGCAGTAGGTAGCAGCAGCCTCCTGATAACAATTCAAAAAAAAAAAATTAATCCGCCTGCCAAGCGTGGCAAATATGGCAGTTATTCTCTGTATGAATCATTCTGTGGTGGAAACCTAAGTAACGTGATACGTAAACTAGGCTTTGATAAGCTCTAGTATAAATAATTGGTGGTATATTTAAATATAACAGTTCACCTTAATTAACAATACCTCTAATGTCCATTGATACAAGAATTTTTTTAACCTGAATCATTCGGACCCATTAACTCCAATTTTGCTTTTTCCTATCGTCAATCAGTCGTGTAGGCACACTTTAGCATACATATTACTACGTACTTTGTTTTAATTCCTTCCTCCCCATTAAATCATCAGTTATCAGACGCACGGTTGGTCTCCAGACGTTTATTGTCGACATTCCACGCATTCAAACCAAATGGTTAACTTTCTCATTCATAATACGTGCGACCAGCAAAAAGTGGAATAATTTGCTAGCATCTTTCTTTCCATCCGATTACAATGTGGGTGTCTTCAAGGCGAGAGCGAACAGGCTTTTAAACTAAGTCAGTGTCCTTTACTATCTTCGGCTGCATCACCTGTTACTATCAAACGGGATAGATATCTAATGTTGACGCGATAATCAACAGGTTTATTAGTTCAAAACTCAAACAACACTGTAGAAGTGGACGATTATGTTCTTCAGGTTAATTGCAATATATTTTCCTAATAACGAAATTGTAGTATAAACGTACTGTATAATGGTACTATATCCAAATATAAATCGCTTTGATTTGAAGGTTAAATTATGTACAAAAATAAAGGCTCTGGTTTTTCTTAATTTTTTACCGACTTCAAATAGGTAGGTAGGTAGGGAGGTATTCAATTCAACTGTATGTTTTTTTATGTGTGTTACCTCAGAACTTTTCTCTGGGTGAACTAATTTTAATGACACTGTTTTATCTGAAAACTGGTGCTTTTCGTGTGGTCCCATATAAATTTCATTAACATCTGACCAAAAGCTTTTGACTTAACTTTAATAATGCGTATTTAATTTACTTCGAATAGATTGATGACTTTCTCATTTTAATTACATGGAAGTTGGTTGATTTTTTTTTAATTTTACCTTTTTTAATTTTTTATTTTTGTTTGAATTAATAATGGCAGTAGCTTAAAGTTGGCTAGATGCGGTTTCTATTCGTAAAATAAACATTAATTATTATATTAATGGGTGTGATACGCCCTGCTCTCACTTTCTGCACAAAATAGATTTCAATGAAGATTTATTACTGTTTTATTTTTATAAAATGAAAGGACAAACAAACTTACAGTCCACCTACATACAGTACATGGTAGAAGGCCACTGCAGTACTTGGAAAGCTGCACCCAGCTTTAAACAGGGAAGGCTATAGATGCATTTTCAGCTCGGAGGGTTTATATGTAATATCTTACAGTCCGTTAATATACTTGCTGTTTATAACCATTAAATCCGAACACAGTAGCACATGAGTAAAAACGGAAGACCAGGCACTGCTATTTGACGGCGTAATTATCAGATATTAATTATATAATTAAGTATCAAATAAAATTGGTTTGGCATTTAGAGACAATATCATCGTTACTGATGTACACAATTATGCGTACACAGGTCGTGCATATACGACCCACGCACACACGCTCATTTTCCATTTTATCTCCTGCTTCATTTGTCTCTGTTACCTACGACGACACCCATGGGATGATGTAGGGTAATGGATTATCTTACTTAGGTATGATTTTTATAGCTGACTATTTATTTATTAGTCTTTATTTGCACACCAAGCAGAAAAAGGGCAAACTTAATGCCAAACTATGGCTTTAGTAAAAAATATTTGGCAGAGATTATGTCGTCTGACTTCATACAACTAAAATTACAAAGTCAAGACTTACAACAACACACTCTATTCTATAAGTCAATTACTCCGTTACTCAATAAACAAATAACATCGTCCAGCGACTCAGACACAATACAAATATCACAATGAGAAAAATTAATTCACTTAGTCCCCAAGCAGCTTAATGAAAGCGCTTTTTAAGCCCCTCCCTCAGTTTCAAAGTTTTACAATGCTTTTGTAAAAGGAACAAACATTTGCCGGAAAAACCCAACAGTATGACTAGTATTAGTAATAAAATTTTAATATCACGGAAATAATTTCAAGTGTCACCAATATAGGGTTTATTTTAAAGGGGTTTTTATACGATAAGGGTGACAAACTGGCATACAGTCCACTTGATGATGTGTATTATATGCCATACTTGGGTTTTTTACAGAACATTTGATCAATAAGGGTATCCACGACTTTTTTGGCACCAGAATGGCGCCACTTATAAATGAGGTATATATAATATTTGACAGATTTCATAGCTGGGAACTCACTTTATTCGAAAAATGTAAAGGTTAATGTTCTTTTATGTATTATTAGTTTTATATTATATTAATTACATTAAAAATAAATAAACCAAACCACAGATATTCATAAAAGTAGAAAATTAAAAAAAGAGTTAAAAATGTGCAAAGAAATAAAGAGCAAACCCCTGAGGCATTGTTTTGTGTATAATACTCTAGAAATTGATCAAATTTTATTTTAAACCTAACTTCTAAATTAAATTACACTGTGTAACAAAAAACTATACCTCAGTGTATACTAGCGACATCTGGGGAACGAAGGATTATTAGCCCTCATTACAAAATTATAAAAGCAGTACATCAGGACATCAGTCGTGCCGCACTGAAATAACAACCTCCCACACCTGGGCACACGATTTCTCTAGGCAATAGTTCGAGGCGCTGCCCTAATGCATGTTGACGGATTTCACATGTCCTCAATATATTATGGTAGATATCTCAGGTATTCATGTTCACAGTTGGTGAGCCGCGTTTGTTTGCCTCTTCTTATATATTAAAAAACTACATTGTCATACACCGCTGTGTATATTTTTTATAAAAGAAGGGATAATGGAGCATGCAGCATAAACATCTGCGACACCAGAAGAATTGCAGATACGTTGCCAGCCTTTAAAAAGATGTACTCTTTTTTTGAATATGGTTAGCCGTATCAGTTCAGAAATACTGCTTGTCAAAGTGATCACCAGCCATCATGTGGATAGAATTAACTCGGACATTTGCTAACAACGCTCCTTATAGCAAAGACGATTAAAAATGTAACCCCCTTTTGGCAACGCCAATAGAAAGTGACCGATAAGAAAGAACTGGACCATCGGCAAGTCGAGCTGCTCCTTGTTGAATGAAGTTAAATGATATGCGGTTTTTTAATAGTATATGGGTGACAAACGAGTAGACAGTTTTGTTACTATAAGATAGTACGATTTTCCATCTAGGTCTTTATCCCAACTTACCACAAGGTAGGTGATCAACACCACATTGTGGTTAAACCCTGGATTATAAAAAGTAAAAAATATTATGTCAAAATAAGACAATTTATTACGTGCATACCGACACGCACGTGTTTAAATTGACCAAGTCTACTTTTGGACAGTCTTCACGAATGTTTTGGAATGGTTAAGAATTTTGCCTTGTAAACTGGAGCCTTACGTACATAATTGCGTCTTTGAAATTTTAGACAAGGCCAGTGATCATAATATGTTGGATACACGACGTAAAAACCCAGCAGACCTTACATCTCATGGTGTAGATCATAGAATACTATAATACACACTAGCCAAATGGCTGTCAACTTTATTTTGTACGAGGCTTGGCGTCGCCAAACGCGATTCGCTGTGTTGACAGACTGAATAAATTTACACATTTTAGACTTTTGATTAATGTTCAAGATCATCATTTAAAAAATCGTTTAAATTTTAATACATATTTATTTGTAAGTAGGGTGCAATTTGGCATTTTTCAAATAATTTGCACGGGAAATTTGAAAACGATTGTAACGTCAGAACACATCCGCTCACTCCCCCGTTCTATTATGTATGTATTATAGTATTCTATGGTGTAGATATTAGGCTTCAGATTGTTATGGTTTGGTTCAGAGCTTTTAATACACCAATGTAAACAAACACTTCTAGATATGCAAAATTTAATAAAAATTATATATAATTAATATATGAGATATTAATATAACTGTCAGTGATTTTATTACGTAAATAAAATATAGTGTAATAAAAATACAAAAACCTAAACAGCAGTACAGGGCATTTACAACTAAATGTTATAAGTCTATTTTTAAAAAGAAAACAACGTCGACTTCATTAATGACTACTTCGAAACTGTTGCTTAATGAGAAAAATAGGTAAGAATTCCCAAATCTATATCTATACACAAATAGAGGCTAGTTCTAACAATTTATTACAAAGGATGTTATTTAAAAAGTTATAGATATAATCAAAAGTAACATAATTTAGGATAATTTTTTTATAGGTCTTGAGCATAAAATGAAATTATATATACATAAGCGAAATACCATTGATTGACTGACTCATCACGATATGTCTAAAACAATACACTCGATTGACTTGAAATTTAGTATAGTTACTCATTTCGCAATGTAGACGTTCAATAAGAACGAATTTTATGAAGCGAGCGGGTATCATCTAGTATTACTATAAAAACACAAAAATATTTTAAATTAATATTGTTAAATTGGAAACCTTAACTTTTAGTTAAACTTAAGTTCTTACCTTAACTTAAGTTCACACATGTGGTTTAAAATCATACATATTATAATATTAATTGGAGAATTCCATTCCATTTCCCAATTACGTTGTAATCACTATTTTAACCATGTATTTGCGGAAAGCCGTGTATCGGTTTAATTACACGTGCGGGTTGATAAATTAAATAATAATGGCAGGATGTAGGCGCTCGAATGTTGCGAAATTGCATTGTGTGCATGATTAAATTCATTCATAATAAAATATTATGTTACGTCAAGGAAGGATCCAGGATTTTAAAAGGGGGGGAGGGGTTCCGAGTTCTGCTTTCAGAGGAGTTTAAAGTAGGAGGCATAGGTAAAAATATTTCAAACTCAAGAACAAAAACAAAAAAAATATCTTTCAGCTGTAGCTACACTTACTGGTAACGTTTGGCAGATATATGTACAGATATCTGGGGCAAATATGTAAATCTGAAACGATTTGTTAGTCACATAAATATTTTGTCTCGTATTTTTTTTTTTTTATAGAAGAGGGGGCAAACGAGCATGTGGCTCACCTGATGTTAAGTGACTACCGCCGCCCATGATCAACTGCAACACCAGGGGAATTGCAGACGCGTTGCCGGCCCTTTAGAAAGGAGTAAGCTCTTTTCTTGAAGGTCCCCAGGTCGTATCGGTCCGGAAAAATCGCTGGTGGTAAATTATTCCACAGAGAGGTTGTACGCGGAAGAAAACTCCTTTTGAAACGTACAGTGGTGGACCGCCAAGCATCCAGATGGTGTGGATGGTATCGGGACGTTTGCCGCGTAGTGCGTTCACGAAATTTGGCGGCTGGGATTAATCCGAACAATTCCTCAGAGCACTCTCCATGGTATATGCGAAAGAAAATGCAAAGGGATGCAACATCTCTTCGCAGTGCCAGAGAATCGAGCCGATCGGAAAGCACTCGGTCGTCGACGATTCGAGCCGCTCTGCGCTGGATGTGGTCAAGTGGAAGGAGCTGGTACTGGGGAGCCCCAGCCCAGAGATGGGAACAGTATTCCATGTGCGGCCGAACCTGCGCCTTGTAAAGTTGCAGGCGGTGTGCCGGCATGAAATACTGTCCCGCTCTGCTGAGCACGCCAAGCTTTTTAGAGGCCAATTTGGCCTTCCCTTCCAAGTGACCACGAAACTGCACGTCACTCGATATGTCGACGCCGAGGATTCCGATACTGGCTGAGGCAACAAGGGGAGTGCCTTGAAACTGAGGGGATACGACAAAGGGGTACTTTTTAGCGGTTAACGCGCAAACTTGTGTCTTGTGGGGGTTAAACTGGACTAGATTTAGTCGCCCCCAATCCGAGACTCTGTCCAGCAGAGACTCGACTTCAGACACAAGTTTGTCCCGGCACTCGGAGACGTTTTCCCGAGAAATATTGGCTCGGCCGGTGTAAAGAGCATCACCAGTGCTGTCATCTGCATAGCAATGAATGTTACGGGTCTGCAACATATCATTGATATGCAGAAGAAACAGCGTTGGCGATAGCACTCAGCCCTGTGGAACACCAGCATTAATAGGCTTGCAATCGGAGCTTGCACCGTCTACAACGACCTTGATGCTCCGATCTGCAAGAAAACTGGTGATCCAATCGCACAATTTCTCGGGAAGCCCATAGGAAGGGAGCTTCGAAAGAAGCGCTTTGTGCCAAACCCGATCGAAGGCCTTCGCAATGTCCAAACTAACGGCCAATGCCTCCCCCTTGGACTCTACTGCCTCCGCCCATCTGTGAGTTAGGTAGACCAGAAGATCACCAGCTGACCTACCACGGCGAAAACCGTATTGGCGGTCACTAATCAGCTGGTGATCCTCAAGGTACCTCATGAGCTGGCAGTTTACAATGGACTCCATTGTTTTGGAGAACAAGGAGGTGATGGCGATAGGCCGGTAGTTGGACGGGTCTGAGCGGTCGCCTTTTTTTAGGGATCGGGTGGACGAAAGCCGTCTTCCATGATTTTGGGACTACGCCTAGGGAGTAGGAGTACCGGAAAAAACGCGTTAAAACCGGTGCCAACTCTGGAGCACACGTCCTCAGCACAATTGGGGGGATTCCGTCAGGCCCACTCGACTTGTGGATGTCCAGGGAGAGGAGTGCTTTGCGAACCGAGCGCTGAGTGAACTGCACTTCCGGCATAGAGCACTCACACCGCGGGATGGTCGGCGGCGTACTCCCCCGTCATCGAGAGTCGAGTTGGACGCAAAGAAAGAGCCTAGAAGATCGGCTTTCTCCTTTGCGGTGTGGGCCAGTGAGTCGTCCTCCCTGTGCAGAGATGGAAGAGATGGCTGACAGAAATTCCCCTGGACAGCCTTGGCGAGAGACCAGAATGTACGGGTTCCAGAAGGAACACGAACTAGTTTCTCGCCAATTCTGCCTATGTGCTCTGACTTTGCCTTGGCAATGACTCTTTTGAAGGACCTAGAGGCGGAATTATACTTCTTTTTTAGAGCGCTGGTGTTTACATCCCTGGACGCTGATGCGTCAGCCCAGGCCTGGTAGCACTCCTGCTTATAGCATGATGCTATTTTACAGGAGCGACCAAACCATGGCTGAGATTTGCCTCCAATGGGCACCACAGAGGAAGGAATAAAAAGTTCCATACCCTGAAGTACCACATCAGCGACAGAATCCGCAACAACGTTGGGATCGTCCGGCGAGAAGCAAACCCGCCCCCAAGGGTAGGATGCAAAGAAAGACCGCATCCGATCCCAATCGGCTGACCTATAGTGCCAAACACGGCGGCAGCCTGCAGAATGCAACCGCGATTTCAGCGTGAGTGGCACCACACTCCGGACAAGACAATGGTCCGAGGAGCCTAAAGGGGCGTCGACGGAAATCTGATATCCGTCCGGGTGAGAGGTCAGCAGAAGGTCCAACAGGGAAGGTGCATGATCCTCCACATCTGGAATCCGCGTAGGCGAAGTAACCAGTTGTGTCAGACCATATGACAAGGCAAAATCATGAACAGATCTCCCCGCATGATCGGTTAAACGTGAACCGAGCCATTCGGCGTGATGGGCGTTAAAGTCGCCGAGGATCACGATCTCTACGGAGGGGATCTGCTGTAGCAACGAATCTGCAGCCATTTGGACGTGGTCGAAGAGTCGGTCTGTTTCGGCATTACCGCTGTGGGACCTATAGAGGCACCCGTAGATGCGCGGATGGTCGTCGCTGTCTACGCGTAGCCAAAGTATGGACAGGTCCGAACCTTCAAGTCTGCCGAGGCGTCGAGAACAGATGTCCTCTCTGACGTAAACGCAAACTCCAGCCCGAGGCACAAAGGAGTGTTCCAGTTTGTACCCCGGGTAGGAGAGATACGAGACATCAGCCGGAGAGGACACCTGCGTCTCGGTCAGAAAGAGCAGAGCCGGCCTCGCCGTCTCGAGATGGTAGTGGACGGCGTTTAGGTTGGAGTGAAGTCCCCTGATATTGCAGAAATTCACGGACAGCGTGGCAGGGGTCGCCTTGGTCTTGTTGCTCCGTTTGCCCCGAGCAGTTTTAGTCTTGAGCGGAATTTTGCCCCCCCCCAGAATACGCGGGGCAGCCTGAGCACCCACGCTCAGAAGTGGAAAAACATGGTCGTGGATGCTCAGCGAGGGATTCTCCAGGGGTGCTGGTACCCTCCTGGGGTAGTCTATCATTGAATTCCGCTACCATGTTGATGGGGGGGGGGGGGGATTTGGGCCTCCGGCCACCTGCACTCACCAGACGAAACGCGGAAGCAGAGCTTCCACTTCACGCCGGTATTCTGTGAGGTCGTGGTACCACCCCGGTTTGAGCCGGCCCATACGTGCGACAGCAAAGCTGCCGCGTGGCTCTACCACTGTTAAAATCGTATCCCGTACGAAATAGTAACGTTACAATATGGAAATTCAATCTAACTCCTTATTTCTAATCTCGAGATTCAAGACTTGTAAACATACTATCTTGGGATGCCCGGGAATTTTAATTCTAATAAAAACTTACTTTAGAACAAGTATTTCTTTTGAAAAGTTTACATTTAAATAATACATGAATACATTTAAATAAAAAAAGAAACCTTTTATTGCATACTTCAACAGAAACAAAGCTTTTCAGAACTACAGAGGCAGGAATGAAATACTAATATTGTTATCAACTTAACATTTAATAACATTAATTTAATGACTTTTCATAGTCTTAATTTAATAATTTTTTCATCATTATCATCATCATTACAACCCTTCACAAGTCCACTGCAGAACATAGGCTTCCGCCATGAAATGTCCTAAATCACGGTCCTGAGCCACCTGCATCCCTCGACTTCCTGCATCTCGAACCTGGTTTTCACTCAATCTAGTGGGGGGTCGCCCTACACTTTGCCTACCAGTACGAGGCTGCCCCTTGAGAACCTTTTCTCTCCATCGGTTATCGGTTCTTCGAGCAATATGACCGGCATTGCTACTTCAGCTTACTAATCCGCAGGGCTACGATGGCTATCCGAGAACAGAACCAGAGTACGAAACCTATCCAATTGTAGAGAGGTGTAAGACAGGGTGACGTTATATCCCCGAAACTCTTCACGGCAGCATTGGAAGATGTTTTCAAGTTACCGGACTGGATAAAATACGGTTTAACATCAATGGAGATCACTCACGTTCGACGTATCGACGATATAGTCCTTATCTCACAATCGCTGGAAGACCTAGCACTATGCTCAATGACCTCAATAGTGCCTCTCAACGGAGTCTTTAGATAAACACGGGCAAAATAAATGTGTAATGTCCATGTCACACCTATGCTGGAAGTTGTTGGACTAAGTTCGAAGTTATTGACGAGTATGTTTACCTGAGACAAATAGTCCGACTAGGTAAGTCCAACTTCAAAGTTAGAGAAGTCAATCGATGGATTCAACTCGGCTGGGCAGCGTTCGGGAGATTGGGACATATATATCTCTTCAGGCATACCTCAAAATTTGAAAACGAGATTGTACTACCTGTGCTTGTTACCAGTGATTACTTATGGATCTGAGACGTGGTCCTTCAATGATGGCTGTATGAAGAAGCAAAAGGTCGCTCAGCAAGCTATGGAGAGGGCTCTGCTCGGGGATTCTCTGCGTGATAAACTTGGATACGAGGATATCCGCAGTAGAACCAGAATGAACGACGCATCCCAACGGATTAGTAATAATTAAATTATTTAAGGTAATTTCTACAAATGTATTAAGTAACAATACGAAAGTTTATTCACAAATTCTGTTAGGAGGCATTAATTAGCATGTGACCACACCAATTGATCGATCGTGGATCGATGCCATTGTTAGACTTCGATCGATGTCGATCGATTGGTGTGGTAGCTGTAGCTGATCGACGGATACTGGTCGATAAAATATTGTTCACGACGACGTCGATTGAACAAATATGAAAATCGAATCGAGGTCGATTGATAATTAATCGATGTGGTTGTGAGCTCATATTCATCGTTTTTTTCAGAGGAGGACGCGTTATTGTTGGTCAGTATGCTCTTGCTCGTATTATTATTACGGAAACGTAAACGCAGAAGACTTGGTTTTTTAAGTCCAGAGATAACTTAAATTCATCCAGATAACATTTTAAGTAGCGGGGCGGGTTCTCAAATAATCAAGCAGCTCGATTAAAGTCGACTTATCCTTTCCACCATCGGCTAATAAAGTAACAGTGTCGAAATTTTCTAACTATAACCGAACTTAGCCTCTGCGCTTACGTGTCTTTAAGGTATACATAAAATACCTTAGTCATTAGAAAACCCGAACGCTATCGATGTTTTCCAATATCATATCTGGAGCACTTAATTATGCAAACCAAGTTTGCATTATTAAGTGCAAATACTTTGAGACGCAAATACTTTGAACCAAGCGTAGGTTAATTTGACAATAGAAAGCTTTCCGCGGGGGAATATTATAAAATTTCACTTGCTGTGTAATTAAATTCTTGATTAAGTGGTTCTTCTGTGCTATATAAATTGGTGTTATTACTTTATTCACTAATTAAATTATTTATACCTAAGTACAATATCGGAGAGCCGTGTTTTGGAACTCCACTAGCAGCTTTATTATTGTTAATTGCAATTTTAAGTGCTGATTTACTCCATGCGTATGACCACTGAAGTGATAGAAAACATGGTGAGAAAAGCTGTATGGCTATGAAATAAAAAGCACAGCGCGGTGGATTTTATTCCTGGTGCAAAACCCGGAAATGGAAATAAGCGTTGTTACTTTTTTATGTTATAGCGGAAAATGTATGATGTGTCGTATTTTGTATGGAAGATTTTGATATTATTATTCTAATGGAATAAAAAGATAGACAACAAAAACATTTTGTTGGTGTATAACACCACCAAAAGTGAAGATTATCTACTAAAGGAATTAAGCAATGGTGATAAATGAATATTATAATACTCATTTATTTTATTTTTTGGAATAAGAGCCTCGTTACCAACAAAAAGGGTCACCGGTTCTTTACACTTATCATAGAAAATATAGCAACTTACTTACAAAAAATGATTATATACGATATTTATAACTAAGTAACTAAACATTAAAATTAAAATGATCAAATAGTCCTACGAACGCGCTATAGTGTCAAAACCGGTGGCTGCTTTTCTTCGCTGAATGGCTGTACTTAGTACTCTCGTTTTCATCGGCGACGATCAGTCGTGGATATTTAATACTGGAAATTCAACGGCGCATGGACTCCACGGATCGATAGTCCCTACAACAAATGCCACTCTGTCTTAGTTATGTCTTAGAGATATTCATATACACCATTGACTAATTTCAGCCGTTTCTGATGCCACCTCGGGTCTAAGAGATGAGAGGCCGAATAAATGGTAGCTGCTTTGGTAGCAGATATTCATTTCACTCTAGGTATTTGCTAGTGGTGGGTCGTTATCGAATTTTTGGCGGATGAAACGCAACCGTTTTCCCGATGACGAAAACCGTTCCAGAAAACGATAGTCGTTGCAACTGGTTTGAAGACGGCTTAAAGGACGAATCTTATTCAACATGGAATAAAATTGCGTTTTCGTCAATATGGTTGCAGTTTCTTACAACTTTCAACGATTTGAAATGTATGAAATGGTTTACTATATAATTCGTTTTATCGATCAACTTTACTTAACGATGAAATGCACTTCCCTTCATACTTTTTTATAGGATAGGATGACAAATGAGCACACAGTAAACCTAATGGTAAGTGGTTTCTGTGGCCTATAGACATCTACATCTATCCTCGATTACGAATCAAAATGCAGATGCGTTGTCCTCCGTAAGGACTAAGGTGGAATGCCTCGTTTTCAGTAAAAAGGGTCTCCGGTTCTCTACAGTCACTATACGAAACACAGCAGCATTAAGTTACTATTTGACGCTGGTATTCTATGAGAGCGTGGTCCTTCCCCGGTCGAGCCGACCCATTCGTGCTACAACTATACTACCAATATAACTGCAGCATGGCTCTACATAAAATATTATACTTTTCCAGGCTTAGGACTGGCTGAGATAGACTTAGTACTACCATTAACATAAGCGATTAACATTAGCGACTGTATTTCATTGACGAAAAGTTCACTTTTTGTTGTAAAGACTGTTTAGTCTCTGTATACGTTTGTAGATGAACGCGCAACCAAAGACTACAATATGACGCGGAACGTCAAGGACGACTACGCGACAAGTGAGATGATAGTTGAATCATTGCGTTCTCGTCTGTATTTTCATAGGCGTAAAATAAAAAATCGCACCAAGTAATTCGAAGACTGGTTCGTGCAACGAAGACTGTTTGAACCCAGGATGTAAAACGGTTTCACCGTCGCAGAACACAAAACAGTCTTTGTAAAGGGTTTGTCTTCACAACGCCCACCCCTAGTATTCGCCAATACCCCAAGGTACTCAAGTCATACCGTCAGGTTTCCTGCCACATTTTCTAAATATTCCACAAGGCTTTTAAACCAAGGAAGCATTTAAAGACACAAGAGCCCTTCGGATAACATCGTTCCGACAACCTGCAGTCTATCAGTACTTTTCTTACTTAAAAGTTCGTAGAGCCCAGACCCGCTACCAGCATGATACCTATGAGCTTGACAGATTGAATTCTTTCATCAGTTTTTGACTTAATAAAAAAAAAACAAAATGCCTCGATGTATGTTAATGTTTTCTTTTTCGTAGTATTTAGTCACTGTTGATACACGACCGCAGTCTGCAAGCCGCAGACCGGTCTCTAATTGTAGAACGCAACCACAGATTATAATGTTACCACTAGCCACAGTTCCCTACCGTATTCCCCATTGTTTTCTATTATAATTTCGAACAGTGATCTCGTTCTTGTCACCAACTTCGACATATATTTTGTAAATAAATTATTTAATTTCAGTGTCGTGTCCTGCTCCGCTCAAAAACAGGGACTTCGTACTGCAGCGGTCCTGGCTCGACACAGGCGATGAGAAGATGATCTTAAACCACTCCGTATATCACAAGGACTACCCTCCCAGAAAGGGCTTCGTCAGGTGAGCATTGGGGGCCATTAATTTAACTTTCAAAAAAAACTTTTTTTTATATAGGAGAGGTGGCAAACGAGCATACGGCTCACCTGATGGTAAGTGATGAGCAACTTGCGTTTAGTTGTTTTTTGTATTTGATTAGAAATTCCTTATGTTTTAAGACACATTCATTTTCATATTGTTTTGGTCAATGACAGTTTTTTTATAATCGCGATACGTTGGTTAAGGGTGAAAATTTAATACAAAGTCTACCAGATGGTAAATAGATTCTGTGGTTAAGATTTAAAAGAAACAGACGCATATTAGCCTTTGAGGATTGAGATCGAGTGCATTGTTATCAGTAAAAAAGATCTCTGGTTCATCTCAACCTACATACCCAATAAATCTAACTCTAATAAATTATACGCTACGGAGCATGCTCTCTCAAAATACCAGTGTAAATATATTAATTTTATATATTTATTCTTATATAGTTACACTTTATTGTACCTTAATAAAAGTTACAATGCCAATAGGCATTCTCTCCCAGTCAAGAGTAACTCTTTTGCGCTTCACTACGTAATGCCAAGCTACAGGTTGCAAGAATTAAATACTGTAATTTCTAGATCTCATCAGTGAATTTAAGGACACTCGGTGAGCTGTGGTAACTCAGTGACTAGGCGCTTGCCGTAAAATTCACGATACGCGGGATCATTAAAGAAATTGTTAATTTTAGTATTTATGCACATGCTCGTCGGTAAAGGAAACACGTCGTGAAAGAACTTACATATCTGAGGATTAGAAACATTTCGAAAACATGTAAAGTTTGCCAACGGGTACAGGAGCACTGAACTGAAAGGAGAAGAAGAGTAGCATTCATGTGCCCAATAATATATCGCATAAAGGCTGTAACTTTACTCTCATAGAGAGGTAATTATTAGTTATTACTCCGATGTAGCCTTGTATTACGCATTGATGAAAAAGAACCGTTTCCCAATTAATCCTATACCGCTTTTAAAGAATATACGGGCTGCAAAAGATTTGAAGAAAGATGAAGATGAATGATCAAGCTAGAAATTTAAATAAAGTTCTCCGAACTTTTACGATATATTCCTGTCGCGCTGTGCCCGAACGGTCCAGCTATGCAAAAGATATTTGTCAATTGTGAATGATTCGTTTATTTGACTCGGGCAGCATCAAAGTATTGATGAATGCAATTACATTTTTGAACGTCACGGATCAAACGATTGACAGGACCTAGGTCAAAGAGTATATTAATGTCTGACGACCGTCGTTATCGAGCAGGTCTCACAGATTCCATTGGGATCCATTTGAATGAATGACCCGAATGACCCCGTTCGTAGGATGAATCAATACTTGAATAATCGAGTCACTAGAAATTAACGAATGACACATGTCTACAGCTCGGACTGAGTATACCTGTAAAAGTTGAGGAATTATCATCCACTGTCTCCTATTCCTTCCTCCAAATTGGACTGATTTTATTTTATTTAAATTAACATTTATAATGTACTTGTAGTTAATAAGTTTTATCTAATAACGGCCGTAGAACTGGGTAATTTTATTTTCAAACGGTTCTTAAAATGGCATGGCAGTGTAACATATTTGCTCTAGTGTCATTATTCAAGGCAAATACAAAATATGGAGATAATATTCTCCCTAGTTATATACAAAATATGAATATAAATAGGGAGAATTAGCATGGACTTAATATCTACTTACCGTTACAGCGTATTAAAACCCACTGCTGCATATTTACCATAACTGCCACGCTCGGCAAACAGGTTGGCAACCGCAGTTTTTTTAGTTTTAGTCGTTAATAGGATGAACCCATCTCGTAATTTGTTCCCTCCGTCACCTCCTACGACACTCACGTAGTGATATGGGGTAGTGGATATTTTTACACCGCCACTACTCGGTAATTATCCTCTTAAGCACTTTGAAATTTCAAATTAAATTTACCCATTAATCTTTCATATCCTATACTATTAAACGTTTTTTTTTTTTTTTTTCTCTGACGCTCCAACGATTTTCATAAAATTTAGTGTCCAGGGAGTTTCGGGGATAATAAATCGATCTAGCTAGGATTTATTTTTAGAAAATGTCTTTTTGTCCGTGTTTTTAGGCAATGAAAAACTGCTACAATATCGTTAGAATAAGAAGGTAAATTTTGACATATTGTTAGTGATTATAAGTAGCTTAATTGGTACAATGGTCGGTCACAAAATCTTAAAACACCGGTTCGAGCCCAGACCGACCGACTTTTTTTAATTTTTTTTCATGTTCCTTTTTTTTTTGAGAAAATCTATTTTTTCGAGCCCTTTTTTTAGTATTTTTTAAAAACACGAAAATTTAAATTAAAATAATTGCACTCATGATTATTCAAATAACCAGTTCCGTTTTTTCTGTTATGTCGCTAAGATCAAAAAATATTATTTATATTCCATCAGTATGTAATTTGTATCTAAATATAATTTCCAAAACACATGAATTAAAAAAAAATCGAGCGAAAAATACCGAGCAAAACTTGGTCAACCAGGTACTAGCAATATAAATATAAAATGTACCTTACATTTAAAACCATGCAAACAGCGTATCGATATCATTCATTAACTTTACCGTTTGATCGATGAAACTGCTTCGTTTTTTTTCCGACCATATTCCTCCAATTTGCTGCCACTCCAGCGATTAGATAAGACAACGTGTGCGTCAGGCCGTGACGACCTTCGCGGCCACTCGGGCCGCGGCCGGTGCCATCGCTGATTGATTTATTACCAGCTGCGATATTATGGTGTATCCCTATGCTTAATATCGTGACTGGACGGATTTTCGCAGATTTTTTTTTACAAAACTGAAGTGAGAAACGAATTTAAGCTCTGCCTGATAGTAAGTCAGGTAAGGTAAGGTAAAACAAAAAACACGTTGTAAGTGATAGAGCTACGCTGCATCTATAATATGGTTGTAGCACGAATGTGTTTCATATGATGAGTGTTGAGATTCGGAGACACTTTTTTACTTTTTTTAAACGAGGCATTCCATCGTATCCATTCCATCTTCAGGGGTGACAACGCATCTGCGTTTTGATTCTTAATCGAGGATAAATGTAGATGTCTATGAGCCACAGCATCCACTTACCATCGAGTGGACTGTGTGCTCGTTTGTCACCTTTATTCTATATATAAAAAAGGTGCGGTGCTAACGCTGAGGACTAAGATAAAATTCCTCATAACCTGTATTTATGTTGGATCTGTCAATAGCAGTACTTGCAATGCTGTGTACCCTTGAGGCTGGTACCCCACGCTGCTCCAATACGTGTTGGCGAACTTCATATGTTCTGTTTAAGTCACAGCCTAATACGTCTTTCAGCCGGGAACAGGTCATCCATTTTAAGTTTTATTTTTAAGTTCTAGGGTTGTAAAGTTCAACTATGCTGCTCCAATACGTGTTGGCGAACTTCATATGTTCTTGAAATATTTTATTTTTATATTCAGGCATGCAGATCGATATATTTTAGATATAATATCTCCAGTTATTGGTTACATTGAACGGTCCAATAAATAGAGCGTTGACCTGAATAATGTGGCGGCCCCGAATAAATGTAATATTTATGGTTTAGAACTACTCTCAAGTACGGCGCATAGTTATTCAAAACCTTTACTACATTCAAGATAAAACATTGTTCCTAGTTATGACACAGAATAAATAATAGTACTACGTAGAGCCGTGGCAGCTCAGATGGTTAACGCTCGCTGTAAATATCACAGAACGCGATTAACCCGTGTTCGATCTCCGCCAGCACCATTGAAATTGTTAATTGTAATTTTAAGTGCTGATTTACCACGTGCTCGGCGGTGAAGGAAAACATCGTGAGGAAACCTGCATGTCTGAGGAATAAGAAAAAATATTTCGAAGACATGTGAAGTTCGCCAACACGCATTGGGGCAGCGTGGCGGACACTTCCTTGCCCTAAAACCCTCTCAGAAATTAGGGGAGGCCTGTGCCCAGCAGTGGGACGTATATAGGCTGTAACTTTACTTTACTACGTAGTTATGATTAAACATAAAATTAATTAATACTGATTTTTCATAGGGCGGTGTCATTTTTGACCGGCTTTGTAGTACGAGTGAGACAAGGAAAAGGCAGCTGGCTGGGGTACGTGTCACGATCTGATCCTCGTGGTGCACTGCCTGCTTGGCTTGTGAACAGGTATGTTTTTCGGTCGTTTGCCATTTCTCTATATAGAGGCTAAGACTTGATAAACAACGATGAGATGAGCACCATCTGTAGTCTATGGAACACTGATTTAAATGATCTTACAACCAAATATGTTAGTATTTTTATGGTAGAGCTATTCTGCAGCTATATAAGTAGTATAATTGTAGTACGAATAAGTCGGCTCGATCGGACAAGGAACACGTTCTCACAGAATACCAGCGTAAAATAGCAGCTTTTTATGGCAACCGGAGACCCTTTTTGGTGGAAACGAGGCATTCCATCATAGTCCTCACGGTTGACAACGCATTTGCGTTTTGATTCGTATCTGACGATAGATTTAGATGTCTATGGGCCGCAGCAACCACTTACCATCAGGTGGACTGTGTGCTTGTTTGTCACCCTATTCTATATAAAAACCTTTTTTATTTATATTCGCAAATAATATAATTGTATTCTTTGGAAACAAATTGTTTTTAATTGTTGTTTGTATATTGACCAAGTGATTTTTACAGGGTGACTGCACAATTGGCACCACGTCTGGTGCATCAGCTACAAGCAGCAGCGCGTCGGTATCCCGGCTGGAAAGCGTTGACAGATTCGCCCTACTATAAACCCTGGAGGCATCCTGAACAAGTGCCCTCTAAAAGGATCTCCCTGGAGGATGTAAGTAAAATCAGGAACACTTTTTATTACAGCCCACTGTTGAATATAGGCCTCTTGACAGGCAGCTTGACATTAGCTGGTTTAAAATTATTATTGGTTCTTATCAGGAAGTGCTGCTGTCCATATCTTATATCATCATTCTCTGTCATCTCTTACTGGACGATTCTTTTACGGCTTGAAAGTTAAAATAAAAAAGCAAATGCTTTTTTTAATCTGCGCAGCAAGGTTTTGTGTCACAATAATCCCATATCCGATGCAATATCTAAGCTATTGGAAGTAGATTCACAATGCATAGTTAGAGACATGACATACTCGTGTTTGTACTTTATTTCGGCTCTAAGCTTTATTAAGCGGTCTTAAATGCCACTTACTAATGAGTCCACTGCTGGCTGCTGGGCTGTACTGGTCCCACTCATAGCTATGCCATCCAATATAGTCCTTAGCCACCACATCAGGTTGTTTACTCTATCTGTTGGAGTATACTACAATTTGTTATTGTAGCGTTGATACCCGCGAACCATCTGTTTCCAGTTTTTTTAGCAATACGAGTATGTTCATACCATTGCAACCTCAACTTGATTCCTTGGGGATATTACAACATAAAAAACAACTTAAAATGTATTAAAATATTAAAAAGTAAAACTTTTGTGACTTATTCCAAATTCATTGACTTTAATAAATTGAAAACCCAGGCATCAAAAATGTATAAAAGATTGAGTTCTTTAAGTAAGGTTGTTAAAAGAAATTTGTTTTCACTTTTCAAACTTCTCACTGAAATTACTTTTGCTTTCGTAACAAATTCGTAACTCTGCTCGATGAAATTTTTCGAAAGCAAAATGAATTATCGTGTCACGAAGGAACTCACTGCGTGATATTAAAACTTTGAAATGAACATTGATTGAATAGCACGTACACCGAATCAATTTCTTAATTATTATTATCATCTGCTTATTATAATTTCTTATAATAACATCAAAATCTTCGTCATACACTGCTGAATATAGGCCTCCCCAAGGATTGCTCCTTATGAATATTATTATGATATTTTTACACGTGGCAGAGCCAAACTGCAGTTATGTTAGAAGTATAGTTGTAGCACGAAATTCGGGTTAATTAGACTTATTATACAATAAGTAGAGATAAGTACATTTTTATTTTTACTTTTTCAATCTGTAAGTTTAAGTCTGCGAGGAAATGAGATGGAATTCAGTACACAGGGTTTCCCATTATCTTCGTCTCCTGTTTTGAAGGTAGGAAGGTTCTACTCTGTGTGTGAACTGCACACAGGTTTTCTTTTTTTCAAATATCTTCGTTTCAGACTGTACAACCAGTGTGAAGTGAGCACGTGGTAAATCAGCACTTAAAATTGCAATTAACAATTTCATTGGTGCCGGCGGGGGTCGAACCCGGGTTACTCGCGTTCTGTTATATTTACGGCGAGCGTTAATCATCTGAGCTACCGCGGCTCTTCCGTTCACTGTTGGCCGTATGAGAACTCTCAAGATTGCTCAGCGAGCTATGGAGAGTGCTATGCTTGGGGTGCCTCTGCGTGATGTGCTTAGAAATACCCGCAGAAGAACCAGAGTGACCGATATAGCCCAACGGATTAGTAAGCTGAAGTAGCAATGGGCCGGCCATATAGCTCGAAGAGCCGATAACTGATGGGGAAAAAGTTTCTCGAGTGGCAACCTCATACCGGTAGGCGAAGTGTTGGCGACTCCCCACTAGATGGAGTGACGATCTGGTAAGTCATGCAGGAAGTCGATGGATGACTGTGCATTGTGGCAATCCTTGGGGGAGGCCCATGTTCAGCAGTGGACTTGTGAAGGGCTGTAATGATAATGATGATTGTGATGATCTTCGTTTCTTTCGAACCGACAACTGATGAGAAGTAAAGGCTTAGTCTTCGGTTCAAGTCTCAATATTTAAATAATGTATTGTTCATAAACACAGTGGATATTGAAGGCTCTAGATTTCAATATATGACGTAAAAATCCTTATAAAGTTTTTGGATTAATATATCACTAATTTTAAAAAATTTCTTCCTTATAGTGTATAGACCCCGACGCCCCACCACCTCCTCAAGAACCAAAACCCAATACATCTAAGTTTAAACTTGAAGTGCCACAACCTAAAGAAATAGAAAGCCATAGCATAGAAGATTTAGGAGACATATCATCAGAGTTTAGTGTGGAAGTAGAAGAGGAAACATTAGACCATGCACAAGATCCAACGAAGAAGAAAGGAAAATTCTATAGACTAGTAAAATCAATGAAGAATAGAAGAAAAAGCGTGCAAGTTGCCAAAAGTGCTGATAATTTAAATGATGGTAAACCTCCAGAGGAGAAGCAAGAGAAGAAGAAACCGTTCAAGTTCCACCGAAGATTTAGCTTAAGCAGAGGTAGGGAGGACTAAGTTATTATACAAGAGTATATTACAATCTCAATTTACTTGTGTAATTTCGATTTCTCTTCTAGAAATAATATAAGCATATTACAGTTGTTGTCTGATTAGCAATTTGAAAACGGAAATAAAGGATAAGGTTTTATCATAAAAAAACCTTAAATAATTATTCATTTCTTATCTTACCATATACCATAATTTTAAAATTATTTAAAAAAAAAACACTTAACACTATCTGCACAAATTGCGGAAGTAAATATAATGAAATAACTTTTTTTATATTGTTAATTAGTAAGATCTAGGTTCTCGATAACCTGCAAAGTTAAAGTTAATATATAAACGTTTTATAAAAAATAATTTTATCTGTATTTGCAGATTTTTTATGAAACTGTTAAATGAAATTGAAATGGGTGAAATAAAAAATAGAGAAAAAAAGCTGTTCATACTTTTACTTCAAGTTGGTTACTTTATCGGCAAAAACGCAATCAAGTACACTATGAATTACATCAATTCCACGATTTTTCTTTTCATGTAAATAATAGATTATGTTCTTTAGCAACTTTGCGTGTAATTTCCTCGAAGCATTCAAGCGAGTACAGAAATAATAGCTAAATGCAGTTAAACAACTTCCTTATCACACCTGAAAAGTATTTTGTTTAAATAGCTTTTTTGTTTAATAGCATACTTCACTATATTCACTAAACCCTCTCAGAAATGAGGGGAGGACTGTGCCCAGCAGTGAGACGTACATAGGCTGTAATTTTACTATATGGGGTGAGAAAAGAATATGAAGAACTGTAGAGCCGGGTCTAATATCTCTATTTATTTTAACAATGTTAAAATTAAAAAAATGTTCGTTCAATACAATAGAGTTTTTAGCTTCTTAGATGTTAACTGTTTAATATGTTGTAGTTATTGAATGGACTAACATATTACATTTACTAATTATTTATTTGACTAAAAGAGAACTTTTGCTGAATAAAGAGATGGATGCAATGTTTATTAAAATACAATATCGTGTATAATATCCTCAATGAGGTTTTTATTAAGGAGATTACTGGTAAAAAGTTTGCGTGAGAGAATTTAAACATAAATATGACATTGTCCTTTATCGGGAATCATTGTTAAAAACTCGATTAAGATGTTGTAAAAACCATTTTGTTGAACTATACGCAATGATTTGTAGGTATAAATGATGAAAAAAATTGACGTAGCGATTGTTCTAAAGGCAAAAAACTACTGTTGTACAAACCTCTTAAATAATATACCCATTCTATACATTTTATACTATGATATTTGTATTATTTTTAAACTTACGTGACCTTTGTTTTATATAAATCCAGTTGATATATTTTAATTTGTTTATCATAGATGATAACAACAACAAAATAGAAGAAGATAAAACAATGAAATCAATAGTAAACAGATTGGTGTAAAATTAATCTTCTTTGAAATTAAATAAAACCTAGAGTGTTAATAAAAATATAATATTTCATTATGAAGCCATACATCTCTGATCATAATCTTTAACCCTTTTTAGTGTGACAAAGAAAAAATAAATTTCATTCTTACTTTTTCATTACGATTAGCTAGATTAAAGAAGTTCATGCATCTGTTTCTTCAAATACTAAAAGTAGCTGTTTTAGTAGAATAAATATAAATATTACAATCGTAGTTTACATAGTTGTAACGAAAAGCACAAATCTGAAAACTTTATTAATAGTGTATTCTTAAACGTCTTTTTTCAATTCAAAAAAGTGAAGTGACTATAATGATTCAGTGTATTTTACAAAGGAATGAATGTCTTCCCTTATGTGCTCATAACAAGAAACACATTTTGATATTATCATCAGTTTGCAGGCTCAGCTGATTGATTATTCTTGTACTTATTTAATAAAAGATATTAATAAAAACAGTAATAAGTTAAAAAGCTAGTTTTGTATTTTACAGAAGCTAATGATCCTTTAGCCTATTTTATAAAATAAATGTTGTGTTAATAATACATTACCGTCAAGCTAAAGAGGCCTTAATGTAGGTTACCTTTACAAAATGGAAATATTGTGCAAAAAAGCTCACTAAGAAACATTGCTACATGATTTACTGAGGAATTCTGTGCTGATAAATACTTTAAAAAAACTATATTCTCTCTCGAAACTTTAAACACAAAAAATATGTGATCGCAAAAAACAACGGGTCGGTGAATAAAATCACATAATAAAGGAATACGTTTTTCTGTTACTGTCTCGAGAACTGCGAGCCACATGAAAAGATTAACCAATAAGTTTTTGTTCGTAGTTATATATTTTTTGCCTTATTACGAAGTTCAAGGTTATTAAAGCAAGTTTTCTTTTTATTCCGTTTCTGAACCATAGTATTAGGGGTTGGTGATTAAATATACTTAGTTTTAAAATGAGTTTGATAAAATACAAAAGGAGACTACTTGACACAATTACGAGTATGTTAATCAGCAATTGACAAACCGAAAAATATTAATTACTTATTTCTTTTTTATTATGAATTAATTGCAAAAGGGTAAAGCACGTAATAAAAATTAAACAACTATATTAATATTACGTTGGCAAATTGAAAAATAATACATCTATTTCAAATCGTTTCACGCAGTTTTAATTTACGTTTGTGAAATTAAATTTTTGTTGAAGTGACAAATTATATAACAATATTAAAAAACTTTCAAGCATTAAACATAAAAAAAATGTTTTCTTATTAGCACACTTTCGACAATTATATTTTTATTTGAAATTTTAATTTGCTTTAAATGCTCTTAAATTTTGTAAAAGCCTTTTTATAATACAAATTTTCTATTTATAGTGTCATATTCATATACAACGTGTTTCCTTTCATGGGTACAGTTTTTATAGGATAGGAATGACAAACGAGCACACAGACCACTTGATGGTAGGTGCTTGCTGTGGCCCATAGATATCTAAATCTATCCTATATTAAGAATCAAAATGCAGACGCGTTGTTACCCGTAAGGACTATTATGAAATTCCTGATTTCCAGTAAAATGGGTCCCCGGTTCTCTACACTCACCATACAAAACACAGCTACGTTAAGCTGCTATTTTACGCTGGTATGCTGTGAGAGCATGGTCCTTTCCCTGTCGAGCCGACCCATTCGTGCTGAAACTATACTACTATGTTGCAGCCTAGCAACCACGTAAAAGTAGTAATAAGTACAGTAATAAGGAAGTATGAAACTAATCTAGAGATTTTTTCCACACTTAATATTCAGATTTGTACAGCCTATGTTAACAGGTCTCGTATAGGCTTAAGATGTGTGAGTTTTTATACTTAGTCAAATTCAGACAGCTAAAGGAACGGGATTTTTACTGGTAAGACTACTGGGAATATCCTTAGGAAACTCGTTGTATAGATAAAGCATAACTACAATTTGTGCCTTTGCTTCTATTCTGTACCTTTTAATGAAATGATTCAAATGTACTTTTATAATAATTTAGTCTTATATACTATACTATCAATGTAATTATGTGCGAGTGTGTTGTACGTGTGTCATCTCATTTAGAAATTCGATTCATCGTTTCTAAGGGGTTCTTCCTTGTGGCTTTTTTTTTTTTTTTTTATTTCTATTATATTTATATTATAAATAATATAATAGTTTTTTATGATAGGGTCTTAAGACTTGTTAGATACTGTCTAAATATAGTATTACCTACATATTGATATATTTCGTTTGTGTTATAAATGTTCCATTTTCTGTTCACACGATATCGAATATTGTTTAGTATTAGCTGCTATTAGAAACGTTGTAGTTTTCTCTTTATTCCCATATTTCTTTATTTGGGTTACCTATTTAGTAATTATTTTTAAATGTCACGTAATATACTAGTAGAAGAAATTTTTATTCATTTTCAATCAACTTTCTTTCTTTAAAAATCAAATATGTGTCTACCAGTCTATCACACCCAGCCCATCGTAAATTGTAAAAATTAGCTAGTTACACGAAGTTGAACAGTCTGTTTAGCGTGTTAAAAAAAACATTGTTAAGTCGGCGACTAAGCACAGTGAAAAAAATTAACGTTATTGGTGAAGTAATTGCATTTATACATTGAAACGCTCAATTTTGAATAGGTAGTTACAATAAAGTACACAAAGAGGTTTTTACTATTATATTTTATTGACTAAAATTAACAGCTTTTGTTTTGATACTTTTTATATTATATTAAGAAGAATATAATATAAAAAGTATTATATTATATTAAGAATTAAATTTAAATAAAATCTATATTGGTTTTCAAAACTTTCGAATCATTATCGTTTAAATATGTTTTACTTTTTGTTTCATTAATTAAAAGTATAAAGCTAGTTTTTTTTAGTTTTTTTGACAAATCTAAAACCTAAACATTTTGAGGTAATTTCAAATGAACTAAGGTACAGACTTGTATTTGGTACATTATTGTTTGGTGGCAAATATACCTAGGTAAGAAGATTCCTTTTCTGCCTCAGTATTTTACATCACGTAAAATGTTTGAGAAGACAAAAATCTGTTTGAAAATAAATTTATTCTTTTTTACTATACAACCGTGTAAAGTGTCACTAATATAAATTGTTAAATATAGCTAATACCAAAAGAATCCAATATCAGAGTTTCAAAAAACTCAATCAACACGCATTTAGCTTTGATGATCTTAGTGAGAATTCTAGGGCAGTCTTGAAATTTTTACATTGTGATCGGTACAAGTTTGCAAAATTTCGGATTATTCAGACATTTGGTGGAAGTGGGGAAAACTGAATTATAAAATTCCATTTCATTAATACATACATCAATTCACATAGTTTTGCAACACCATGATAAATTTGATATAACTTGATACTTGAAATATTAAGGTTGTTTCACATTTGTGCTATTTGCAACTTTTTAATATGCGTTAAGCGAGCTCGTCTGCCTTGTATTTATATGCAGTATCAAAATATTAATTCTAGACTAAGCCTACATACATCACGCGTTGTGTGTTTGACAAAATGTTTATTCTCATGTTACAGTGTTGGATTTGTTGACGGTTAGCGAATAAATATACATATAAGATGTAACAAAAGTTGTTTTATTTAATTTCTCTATCTATTTCATCAAACCCTTATCAATTCACGACTGGAAATGGATCTCACCCGTAGTTAAAGGGATGTTTTAAGCCACTTCTATTCGGTAGTCCGGGAATATTATATCTAGTATAATAGGTACGAGATAGTTACAACCATTTTGAAGGTCATACGACCTTCTGCGCCATTCCCATAATCCCCTCTCGCGATGCCCCGAGGGTCAGATATGTGAAAAGACAGACAGGTGAAAAACGAACCCTGTTTATTTATTATTATACTTTAAAAGTTTGCCATTAAATTCGTCTGGGTGGTTAATACGCTATTACCTGCTAATTACAGTGCGCTTCCGGCTATGCTACGTTGTGGGTCAACTAGGAGGAAGATGAAAATTACAAGAACAATAGGAAGTAAAAAGAGAAGAATAGTTTTTTGCCCAAACCCTTTTGGGAAGTAATATTGTATATACATATAACAAAAACAAACAAACAGTCACTCATAAATATTATTTTATATTGCATACACGCAAAATGAATAATTCAAATCGGTTTTACTAGATAATTAATTATTTATGTATGTTGAGTATAATGTAATTCACTACTGCCAAGTTAACATGTATGATGATGGCAATTTAAACTAATAGATTATATACAATTAGGTAATATTTTTATTACATGGATTATTACTTAATCGCGTTTAATCAACTTATTTTTAATTTCCGATGTTTCGGGTGCTGAAAACGGTCACGGAGGGGACTGAGATATTTGACTACCCAATGTCAAAGTTAGCCCGGCTACCTTCAGTTTTTGAAAATTAATTTTTGATTCTACTCAGAACGAGCTTACAGTATCTTGAAGTCATGCAGTGGTATGCTTGGGTTTGGACTTAATTTTGTTAATTAAAACAGAAACAGAAACTTTTTTGTTCAATATAGATTATAAATATTAGATACTTATTGAAAGTCACCTTTTCTATTTACTGGTTCGGAAAAACCTCTGTCCTGGGAAGAACCAGCAGCAGCACCCATTCATCTTCTCTATTGAAATTAGGGTTTTTGTAAATTTCAATTGCGAGGATTTGTGGTCTACCAAATCTGACGATGGTGGGGATGATCTAGAACATGTTCACAGACTGCTGACTTCCCAGTCGTTCGTCGGTGCTTCACGTCAGCTATATATTCTTTCACGCAGGTTTTTAAAGATCTTTTTGTTTGTCCTATGTGAAAGAGACCACATTCACTATCTGGCTTGTATACTCCTGCATCTTGTAGAGAGATATTACACTCGATCGATTGTAAAAATTGACTAATCTTTTTTGGCAGCTTGTAGTATGTTTTAATGGAAGCTCGCTTCAAGATGTAACTAAAAATGTTCTCTGACATATGGCAGTACAGCAGATACACGCTCGAATGTGATGTGGGTGCGGGACCCGAAGCTGATGTCTTGCTATACTTGCTTGACGTGCCGAAGCTCGGCGGTCAGATGTTTTCTGTCACAGATACCTTGTGCTCTCTGAAACAAAGATTTTCTCGTGTTAGCTTACTGTGATGGAATGGTGAGATTCACCATATAAATATCGATTTATGGGTCTTTTTCCTATACACAGAGTGACTAATAGTGTTGTCAGGATTTTGGGGGACTAAAACATCTAGGCAGGCTAAAAATTATTTGTCTCTAACTCCATTGCGAATTGTATTTTAGAGTTTATGAAATTAAGGTAGTCTGAAAATGCAGTTACTTTGTCAGATGTTAAAATTGTGAAAGTATCATCTGCGTACCATAGAGTCTTGCATTTACAGGAACAGTAAGGCCTTTCTCAATGCAAAGTCCTCCATATAATATGTCAGCGACTATGGGAGATACTGGTAATCCCATCGCTACACCGTCTACTTGCTTGTAGAACTCCTCCTTCGACAATATATACGCCGCTACTTCCACAATAGTATTTTAAACTCCTCTTCTGCAGATATATGGAAGTTCCTTAATTCCCTGGGATTTGGAAAATCACATTCCAATTCTCTAATCCCAAATATTTCACTCAATGACTTGAACATACACTTCTCTTTGGCACCACGTCTGCATTTGTCCACCAAAGTTACGACTCTCCAGGAACTTAATTCCATGCATTTGTTATCATGTATTTCTTTCGACCTCAGTTCTGTGCTTGATGATGATACCAGAAAAGCCATACTTTCAATAAAATCTTCCGCAACCAGGTATGATGAGGTGAGTAGATCTATGATACTTCTCATACTCGATATTATTACTCCAGTTCACACTTACATCATCATCAGCATCATTAAAGCTTTTATCTTTGCTAAAGTACCAAATCCATCCCTACCTTCCCATTTTAGACCCATTTCTATACTGCTGTTTCTTTCCAAAGCCCTTGAATCATTGGTACACAAACAAGTCACCTCATTCATTTCAAAATGCAACTACCTTAGTACATATCAAACTGGCTTTCGCCCGGCACAAAGAACCACCACAGCGTTACTTCAAATTACGGAAGATTTTAGAGAGGGTATGGATCATGTTTGACTGTTCTGGTCCTTATTGACTTTTCAAACGCATTCAGTTGTGTCGATCACGACTTACTCCTTGGATTACTTTCACGTTAAACTTCTCCTCGCCAGTACTGAACTGGTTTTCTTACTTATCTTCAGGCTGTTGCGTCTGGTCAGGATTTTACTGACAGATGCGATCTGTCTCTAGGTGCACCGCAAAGTGGCATTCTTTCTCCTCTCTTGTTTTCGTTGTTTATCAATCTTCTTACTACCCACCTTCAATGTTCTTACTACCTCTATGCTGACGATCTTCAGTTATACAAGCGTCCTCGGATGAAGTTTCTACCGCTATTGCAGTTATTAATCAGGACTTACAACGCTTTTCAGACTGGTCACAGCTAATGGTAAATCCCAGTAAATGCTAGGCTATAATCATTGGTAGTTGTCGATTAGTGTCACAAGTCACAACTTAACATGCCTGTTGAAATAATACTAGTTTTTAGGGATTTTATCGAGTATATTTAACTATAAATACCCGACTTTTCGAGCGCTTTACAGCAGCCATGGTCACGGGGAGTACTAAGATGTTCAACGTCCAAATGTCATAGTTAAGGGGATATAGTAAGTCAGCTCAAATTCTAATTTCGCCCCCACTTCCCCGCGCGTCATCTGCTATGTACCGACATATTTGTAATCACTAATACTGTAAGTAGATAGGTCGTTAGATACTTATTTCATTAGGTTTATCATATTTATGCCTGTTTCTTAACGCCAACCCAGTCGCTTCTTATTTTTATTTCGGTTATTTCCCATTTTAATTTAACGTCGTCCTGTTGCGTAATGTGTATTCTAATCGTAAGCGACACAACCTCCCCCTTCAAAGGCCGAAACAAAACTGATCGGGCGGCAGGAATCAAGCTTCAAGAAGCCGATAGTTTAGGTAACTTCTTTTTACAGTGAAAATAATAGCATTTAAAAAAAGTAAATAACATAAGCCCTGCTTTATAGTTAGGTCAGTTAGTATCTTATTTAAAGTATTTTATGAATAACAGCGGTTTATTGTTTATTTTGGAGGTAACTTTGGATTTTTTTATCGAGAAAATTTTACGGAATCGTGTTTTATCTGACATAGTCCTTAAAATGAATCCTAAACTTTACCATATATTTATTTCAAAATTGATTCTCCAATATTTACGGCATAACGGAGGATCTTGCTAAGCCATTTGAGGTTATAAAAATGACCATAGTTTCATTGTCTGCCAGTCTTTAATTTCGCTGACAAAATGGTAGGAATCCTTTATGTGTGCTCTTGTACGTCCCCTGAGCGGTGAGAGTATTTTCGCAAAGTGCAATCTGTAAGTTGGTGAATCGATTTGGCTCACTATGGGACGTAATGGAGTATTGGGCTTGTGTATTTTTGGTAACCCATACAACTTTGGTGATTTGGCGCACGTAGGTATTATCCATTTTATGTCCAGATTTAATTTTTGGGAGTGCTTCTTTATGATGTCACTAGTTTTTTTAGTGTGCTATTTGTTGGCTCGTTTTTAACCTTTTTATAAGTGCTTAATATAAATACGTGCTTAATGTGCAGTCATTGTTTACATGCTTACCTATTGAAGACTGCATCTCAATTGTAACTAGAAGGCTGGAAGAAAACTACATGCCGTAGAATATGCAGTATTCCACAATAGGTAGCCTTACATCTGGCTAGCTATTGTGGAAGGAGGAGTTCTACAAGCAAGTAGATGGTATGGCAATGGACTCACCTGTATCTCCCATTGTCGCCAACATATTCATGGAAGACTTTGAAGAGAAAGCCCTGCTTACTTCTCCCATAAATCCAAGATTCTACAGGCGGTATGTAGACGACACTTTCACAATTCTACCTTTAGATAAAGTAACAGCATTTTTAGACTATCTTAACTCTATAAATTCTAAAATTCAGTTCACAATGGAGTTAGAGGCAAACAATTCTTTAGCTTTTCTAGATGTGTTAGTAATTCGGAATCCTGATAACACCTTGAGCCATACTGTGTATATAAAAAAGACCCATACAGAGATATAATTAAACGGTGATTCTCTACACCGTCCTTCACAGTTAGCTACCGCGGGTAAATCTTTGTTTCAGAGAGCACGAGGGATCTGTGAGAGTAAACACCTGGCTGCCGAGCTCCACCATGTCAAGCAAGTTTTGCATGGCAACAAGCTTCGGGTCCCGCGCCGCTATCTCACAGTGAACGAGTGAAACCGGCCACAGTCGAGCGTGTACCTGCTGTACTGCCATATGTTAGAGGAGTCACTGACAAGATTGGCTACATCTTGAAGCGCGCTTCCATCAAAACATACTTCAAGCCGCTGAAGAAGATTGGTCAGTTTTTACCATCAGTCAAGTGTAACGTCCCTCTGCAAGATGCAGGACTATACAAGCCTGATTGTGAGTGTGGTCTCTCCTACATAGGACAAACTAAAAGATCAATTAAAACCCGCGTTAAAGAACATATACCTGATATGAAGAATTGACGCTCCGGGAAGTCTGCCGTCTGTGAACTCGTACAAGATCGCCCCCGTCACTACATCAGTTTTGACAGACCACAAATCCTCACTAAAGAACACCGATTCCTTCCAAGGATGATTCGCAAGGCTATTGAAATCAAAAAACATCCTAATTTCAATAGAGAAGATGGATGGATGCTAGGATCTCCTTGGGATCCCATAATAAATAAAATTAAATCCCAACCCAAGCATAATACTGCAAGAATTCAAGATACCATAAGTTCATACTGTGTAGATCGGAACAAAAGTTAAATTTTTAACTATGGTCACCGCTGTTAACTATGACATTTGGACGTTGAACATCTCAATACCCCACGTGAATGGGTGCTGTAAAGCGCTCATAACGTCGGGTATTTATAGTTAAATATACGCCATAAAATCTGTAAAAATTAGTATTATTTCAATGTGTAGTGTTCGCGTAAATATAAGAAATCATTAACATACCTGATCTACCACCCATTCGCTACGAAAACTATGTAACTTCTTTCCGCACTAGTGTCAAGGATCTGGGTTTAATTATTGACCCGACCTGCAGTTGGTGGTTACAGGTGTCAGAGATTTGTCGTGGTCACAGGCATACTTGGTTCCATTTATCGTCTTAGCTTCTTTCTAACCCCTTCAACTAAGCTTCTACTCATCCACTATCTAATTCTGCCATTATTTGAGTATGCCGATGTTTGTCTCTCTAATATCTCTCAGGAGCTGTTAAGCAGGTTGGACAGGTTACTTAAAAACTGCGTACGATACATGTTTGGCATGCGCGAATATGATCACGTATCAGAATTTCGCTCCCAGCTAATGTGGTTGACTATACGCCAGCGCAGAGATTTTCGAATACTGTCCACTCTGTTTTCAGTTCTTAATGATTCTTCCTCACCCCTTTCTCTAAAAGAAAGATTCCAATTCCGGATTGACACTCATTCTCTCAATCACCGATCTTCACACAATTTAATACTGTCTACTCCTCTCCACCATTCTGGGCTTATGTCAAATTCTTGCACAGTAACTTCCATATCCCTCTGGAACAAATTGCCTGTTGACCTGCGAATAATACCTGCCAAAAACCGTTTTTATAAGAAAACTATACGAACATTTCCGTAACCAACTAATTTGAGTCCACTTACTTTATATATTTATAGTTAGTTGTATATACATTTATTGAGATATATATTTATTTATTTATTTATTTAAAAACTTACATGTAACTCCTTAAGCTAAAGGGTACATAGGGCGGACTTAATGCCATGTGGCATTCTCTGCCAGTCAACCCTGGATGCCAAGGACAATTGTTGGCAGGTGCGACCATTATACGTAAATAAGTGCACATACATAATAATAATAATGTCCTCCAGACCGAATTTCGGCCACGGCGGCCTGCCTCAACGGAGGCTAGCCATCGGCGCAGAAGGATTAAGTGCAGTGCGACCACAGGTACACTCTCTGTTCCCTCACTCTCGTAATCCGATGGGACGGTAAACCGACACGACCGGAGAGAGATCACGCACAGGACAAACGGCTTCACGTGCTTTCCAAGGCACGGGGGTGTGACACCGCCAACTTCCTGACTCCGGGCAACTAAGAATTTCTTGACGGAAAAACTCAATAATTACTAGGCTGCACCAAAAGTATCGGGAATGGAATATTTTCACTGTTCCTGTTATATTAAAATCTTTTTAATTGGAAATTCCTTGGTTTTAAAAAATCGAATACCATTTATTTATTTAAAAAAAGATTCTCGGTCTTGTGACAAGGTTTTGTCTAACTTGTTTAGTCGTTGAGAAAATGGAACTTCGAAGTGGTTTAACACAAAAACAATGTGTTGACCGCATGATTTCTGCATTTGGTGATGACGCCCCATCCAAAATCACAATTTATCGCTGGTTTGCTGAAGTTGTTGACGAGTACGTTTACGTGGGACAAATAGTCCGGCTAGGTAAGTCAAACTTCGACCGAGAGGTCAATCGACGGATTCAATATTTTAGTGTTTTTTTTTTTTTTGGGCAATAATATTGCATATTGCTCGGATCACCAGCTTTCTTGCAGATCGGAGCATCAAGGTCGTTGTGGACAGTGCATGCTCAGCCTATTAATGCTGGTGCTCCACAAGGCTACGTGCTATCATCAACGATGTTTCTTCAGTATATCAACGATATGTTGCAAACCGTAACATTGATTGCTATACAGATAACAGCACTGGTGATACTCACCGTCCGTGCCATTATTTCTCGGGAAAACGTTGCCGAGTACCCAGACAAACTTGTGTCTGAAGTAGAGTCTTTGCTGAACAAAGTCTCGTATTGGGGGCGACTAAATCTAGTTCAGTTTAATCCTGAGAAGATATAAATTTGCGCGTTTACCGCTAAAAAGCCTCAGCCACTATCGGCATCCTTGGTGTCGACATATCGAGTGACATTACAAGGCGTAAGTTTGGCCTCACGTGGAATACTGTTCCCATCTTCCTTCCTTCACCTTTACACTTGACTGCATCCAACGAAGAGTGGCTGGAATAGTCGCCGACTGAGTGAGAAAAGAAGCAGGGAAAGAGGCATCAAAGATGACCCTAATTACAGCGGCTACAGAAGAAAATGTGAAAATTGTTGAAAAACTTGTATTAGAAGATGCACAAGCAAGAATTAAGATGTCAGCAGAAATGACTAACTTATTCGTTACCATACACGCCATATTGCGTGACTATCTCAACCTCACGAAAGTCAGTGCAAGATACTGTAAGGTGCCGCAAATGCTCACTGCGCTTCAAAAGCAGGCGCGGGTTGACTGTCGTAGGCAGTTTTTAGAGCTGTGTGGTGACCACCCAACAGATGTTTTCGATAGTATCGTTTCAGATGAGACGTGGGTTTGCCACTATGACCGCGAGAGTAAACAGGAGTCTATTTAATGACATAAAAAGTGATCAGAGTCCCCCAAGAAGTACAAAGCCCCTCCATCGGCCGGTAAAATCATGGCCACAGTGTTTTGGGATTCCAAAGGAACATTATTGATCGGGTAAATGAAAAAGAGAGAAAATACTCAGCAAATTTACGCCATTTGAGAGAAGCAATAATGGAAAAGAGAAGAGGAAAGTTGACCGAGGGAGTGCTGTTTCTTCATGACAACGCACCGATCCACACGGTGCGGCTCTCTAAGGCCCCGTACGAGAACTAAAATATACTGTAATGTAAAGTATATAATGCGTGTACGGAAATTAATCACCCGCAGCCCAGATCTAGCCCCTAGTGACTACTTTTTATTTCCAAACTTAAAAAATGACCTTCGGGGTAAATGATTTACTGACGATAATGATTCAAATCCACTGTAAATGAGCATTTTTCAGGCCGAGACGAAGGATATTTATTCAAGGTAATAAAAAAACTTTTTTTCTCGAAGAAGTAATGTAATATTGAAAAATAAAAAATATTTCATAATTTTATTTTTTTTCTATCATACGCATACGAGAACACATTGAACGACCCTCGTAGAATGCCAAAATAAAGATTTATAGAAGTTTACATCTTTTTATCTTTCATCCCGATGTTGACCGTCTTTTTTCGCTTAATTGACTGGACTAATCTATTTTAATACAATAATGAATTGAAAGAATTGATTGAAACCGAAGTGGCAATGAGCCCATATAGCTCGAAGAACCGACAAGCGATGGGAAAAAAAGGTTCTCGAGTGGCAGCCTCGTACCGGTAGGCGTAGTGTAGGGCGACCCCCACTAGATGGAGTGACGACCTGGTAAGACATGCAGCAAGTCAATGGATGCAGGTGGCTCAGGACCGTGCTTTGTTGCATACCTTGGGTGAGGCCTATGTTCAGCAGTGGACTTGTGAAGGGCGATAATGATGATGATGATAAATGAATAGAAACTAATTCAGTGCAATACTGACTTACTTACCTAGATGATTACGTTACTATGAGGAATACAATGAATATAATTTAAAATGTAATGGCTTTTATGATGGTTAAAAAAAGTATGACACCTTAGTTTGATCAGCAATAACTTTTATACAGTGGACTCGTCCTCTGTAACGTTACACTTCTATAACATATTTTGAGTAATCTTATTTCAAAAGATTCGTCAGAACAATTTGTTATCAACAGACTGTTATGATATTACGGCTACTTCCAGACTGCATTACCTGTTAATTTATGAGAATGTCGTACATCATAATATTGTGAAGCATTTATTGAATCGCCTTCACCGTACAGTCAAGGAACAGGTTTGTTCTCCTGTCTTGGAGACGTCATTTGCATACCTGGCGCGTCGAGTTCGCTTCAGGCTGCTCACATTTGCTTTATATTGATAATGCTAGTGATAACATTCGTATATGTGAGTATTAGTACGTAGAATGATTTAATGAATGAACTTGTATGTAGATAATTTATAATACTAAAAATTATTTATTTAGAAGTCATTCTTTAATGTAGTTTTGATAACAAAATAGTATGTCGAATTTTAATTAAGTTTTAATTTTAAATATGTTGTAATTAATTTTAAATATGTTGATTACAAATTTATTATGTATCTTTTTAAAAAATGACATATTTTATCACTTTCGTTATAAAGCCATCAATACCTACACATTTAGAATTTTTACGTAATAATAGTTTTTAATATGTCATGTGGAATGGTAGGATTCATGAATATCGAATTAGGATTTATTAGGATTTTTTACGTGGTAGAGCCACTCTGCAGCTATCATAGTTGTAGCATGAATGGGTCAGCTCGACCGGGGTAGGACCACTCTCTCACTGAATACCAACGTAAAATAGCAGCTTAATATTGCTGTATTTCGTATGGTGCGTGTGGAGAACTGGTTTCTAAGATGGAATGCCTCTCTTCCAGTGGTGACAGGGTGGATAACACATCTGCATTGCGGTTCTTAATCGAGGATAAATATAGATGTCTATGGGCCATAGCATCTTCTTATATTTCCACGGTAACTCTGTCTGTCGCTTGCTACACGTTATGAGACCATGTGCAATCCATTTAGACTTCTTTAGAGTAGACAGTTTAACTTTCATTACTGGAAAACACAAATTTTGACACAAAGAGTTTGAATAAATCGTGAAACTTATAATAAGA
This sequence comes from Parnassius apollo, assembly GCA_907164705.1. Lineage (NCBI taxonomy): Eukaryota > Metazoa > Arthropoda > Insecta > Lepidoptera > Papilionidae > Parnassius > Parnassius apollo. The sequence goes on along the minus strand of CAJQZP010000795.1, from coordinate 633,071 downwards.
ATCATTTGCGTCATAAACTTCTGGAAGATTGAGATTTTATAGAATTTATAAATTTTTTTCTGTTTTCTGAGCAATAATTTCTCCTTTTTGCTCACCAATACTTTATAGCATAGGTTCTCTCAATAGGATATTGAACAATTTGAGCGGTATGGTCTGAGAATGATAACTCTACAACTTTTCCTTTATAATTATAGAGATTATGAAGATTGCTTATACAAGTCAAGGATTTAAGTCTTGTTGTTTGTACTCATTGAAGTAATATGTACTAACGTACTAGAACAGCTATCTCAAACAAAAAATGTGCGCTACTTTGTGTTCGCGCGGTTGGTTTTTTATCATAGAATAAACATAAGTAGAATGACCCGTAGGTAATAGTAGAATGTATTGTTTAATGTCCATGTCACACCTATGCCGGTAGTTGTCAGGAGCACTAAGCTCGAAGTTGTTGACGAGTACGAGTACGTTTACCTGGGACAAATAGTCCGACTAGGTAAGTCCAACTTCGACCGAGAGGTCAATCGATGGATTCAACTCGGCTGGGCAGCGTTCGGGAAATTACGACACAACCTTCTCGTCAGGTATAGCTCAAAACCTGATAACTAAGTTGTACAACCAGTGCGTGTTGCCAGTGATGACGTACGGAACCGAGACGTGGTCCTTCACTGCTGGCCGTATGAGGACGCTCAAAGTCGCTCAGCGAGCTATGGAAAGGGCTATGCTCAGAGTTTTTCTGCGTAATAAATTTAGAAATGAGGATATCCGCAGTAGAACCGGAGTGACCGACATAGCCCAACGGATTAGTAAGCTGTAGTGGAAATGGGCCGGCCATATAGCTCGAAGAACCGACAACCGTTGGGGAAAAAAGGTTCTCGAGTGGCAGCCTCGTACCGGTAGGCAAAGTGTAGGGCGACCCCCCACTAGATGGAGTGACGACCTGGTAAGACATGCAGGAAGTCTACGGATGCAGGTGGCTCAGGACCGTGCTTTGTAGTATACCTTGGGTGAGGCCTATGTTCAGCAGTGGACTTGTGAAGGGCTGTAATGATGATGATGATTATGATTGTTAAATAGGTAAATTATATCTCGAACAATTTTTAAATTTTGTCATTTATTTTGTATATTATATTTCCTTATTTACTATAATATTACAGAATATTATATCACAATTACATTAAAATAATATTTTTATCTGAATATTTTTAAAGGTATTTCTACATGTCAAATATCAAAAACATACTAAATGTATGTTTAACAAAACTTATTAACATAACATTTAAATTACAAATATATTTATTTAAATTAGAATAAGAGTCGTTCATAAATGCTGGGCACGCGAGAGTTAAAAATGGATGAATTTATACCACTTTGACTTTGATGTGGAAACATAAAAATAAAATAAAAGAATATTAATTAGATTCAAACATGAAAAATTTTGCCTGATTATAATAATTTACATTATAAGATATACAAAACGTATTTTTATTAACATGCAGGCTCCTTCACGCCTGTTTTATCTTTTGAAACTTGAGGCTAATTTAAAATTATTTAGTTCTTTGTCCTGTGAATAAACCTGCTTGAAATTATCAGAAGGAATTTTAGCAATGATTTTTTTCATTTTTCACTTTGTAGCAATAATTTTTGTCGTTTCTCTTTTTGGTTTATATTAAAAACTACTAATTTTGTGTCTGCTGTTTTTATGTATTTTTCTAATTGTGTCTTAAGACTGTTATTCTCTAATGGTAAATTATCTATTTCGTTTTGAGCTGTTGCAAAATCTTCCTAACCTCATCATCGTACTGTATAGTATAGTAATAGAAGTTGTACATATGCTAAGATCAGACAAACAGTTTGATTTCTGGTCGACGGAGTGTAAATATTTTGAGATTCCATTACGTTTTTTTGTTTATTACTCACTTACACTTCATGTAAATTTAATAAAAACTTTTAAGTAAAATTAGAAAAATATCCTCCTAATTACTAGGATTTCAACTTGGGTGCTTAACTTTTATAATTGTTAGGCAGTGACAATGACCAACAAGCTAAGTACCTAAAGCGTTTAAATTTTCATCCTTTTTACATTTGAAATTATACTTTGTTTATAAATACTTTCACTGTCTCTTATTCATTATACTTAATAATATAAACATTAATTCAAGAAAGTATTTAATTCTTTAATAAAGTCTACCAAAAGAAGGATATTATTTTTATTTATAGTTATGAATTATTTTTAACTTACATAATGGTTTAACACTGCTAAACATAAGCATTGTGATATACCTGCACATAACATAAACACTCATGCCTGTCACACATGTCCTCCACATTTATATACCTACGCATACTCCTAATTTTGCACATTTTCAATATATCGCCAATTTGGTCGATAAACTTTCGCCTAGGACGTCCCTTCACTTCACTTCATTTAAACATTTATTTTTTACGGACACCTTGCTTACGCGACACCATCAAGTACCCACTGTAAACTACTATATACGTCCCATTAATGGGCAGAAACCGTTTTTTTTTTCTGAGACATTCATGGGAAATTATTCTACTATGCTGCTTCAATAGGTGTTGGCGGTGTTTCACATGTCTTCGGAATATGAAACTCCGCCGTACTCCTTGTATTTTAGATATTTCCTTCCACACCAAGCACGTGGTAAATCAGCACTTAAAATTGTAATTAACAATTCTATTGGTGTCGACCGGGAACAAAGAAAATTGCTCGCATACTAAGCAATGTACGGCGGGCGCTTAGCCTCTGAGTTACTATGGCTCGTAAGCTTATAAACTAGTCTCGAATTTATTTACGCGCTAGTGATATTTAACCACTCCCCGCGACGGATGTTTATCTTCTTGTCTAACTTTCAACAGTTTTCCGCTGAAATAAGTGTCAAATATTTAATTTCATTTCTTTAGTGGTTTAAAATATGAACGATAAAAGTACTTCGGTAAGTACTTCAGCCATTTTTAAGTAAACTAAAATGTGAATGATCAAATGTTTTTTTTTATATCTAAAAAAGAAGATTTACTGGATTTTTATTTGTGAACCAGCCAACGCTTTATCAGTGCCTTTACTGGAATTGATATTTGTCTAAGAAATTTTTTACGAGGTAGAGCTATGCAGTTATATTAGGATTGTAGTATGAATGTGTGTGTGTGCGTGCGGGAGGACCACGCTTTCACAGAATATCAGCATAAAATAGCACCCTAATGTTGCTGTGTTTCGTACGATGAATTTAAAGAACCGAAGATCCTATTCACGGGAAACGGGGCATTCCACCTTAGTCCTCAGGGGTGACAACGCATCTTTTTTTTATTCCAACAATATCATCAGCCACAGCATCTATCAAGTGGACTGTCACCTTAATTTCTAGAATCGCTTTTTCATTTAATTTTCATTACTTTGAAGTCTCAGCGTCAGATAAACGTCGAATTTATAATCATTATCATCATCATCATCATTATAGCCTATCAAAAATGTACTGCTGAACATAAGTCTTCACCATAATTTGCATCAAAGGGAGGATTTTATCATAGCTGCCGCGCTTAGCTACCGGCAACAGTTTTTTTAGCTTTCAGTTATCATGAAGATAATTCTGCTCATTTTAAATTTCCCTATATCACCTCATATGACATCCACGGGATGATATGGGGTAATATATATTCTTACACCACCACGTACTTACGTACCACGTACATTTCTCCTGTATGTCATGTATGGATATGGTATGTAAGAATGTAATGGAATTTTATAATTAAGTTTTCATCTACCTTAGGGCGTATGAATAAATACAAAGGAGAATTTATTCATACACCCGGAAGTAGATGAAAACTTAATTAATTAAGTTTTCATCTACCTTAGGGCGTATGAATAAATACAATTCCTTTTTGTGAATGTGCACGCCACAATTTGTGGTGAGCCCTTTCTCTCATAACTTAATGAAATGCATGTTGATTTATTTCCTATAATCTATAGATTACAATAGTAATATTAGTTTTACCGCGTCTAACGGGAATACTGAGAAATTAACATTTAAAATATGTATATCACAATAACCTAAAAACAAACTCAAAGCGATTGTCTAGTAGTTTTCACCGGTATTATTAAGTTAAAATAGTGTATTGTTCATTCAGAGTTTATAGGTACTTTAAGATTAATGGAGAATACTTTTAGTAGTTCCGGAAAAATATAGGGCACAGACAAAGAAACGTGGTATGGAAACTATTTTTAAACGTATTGATTCTTTAGTTATATTATATTAAGTACTCGTGTAATATTTTATTATGTTATCTCATGATTCCGGTTAGATTTTCATGAAATACTAAAGTTATATAATAAATTGATATCTTTTTTTATGTGTACCATTAAGTTACGTTAAAATTTCTAGTGGGCACAAAAACGATTGGAAGTGGAAATAGAAACGTATTAAGAACCGATCAAAATATTATAATTTACTAACTATGACCTAGTATTTCATATCATAATATATATATATATATATATATATATATATATATATATATATATATATATATATATATAGATTTTATCAATAGATTTAGTCGCCCCCTATCCGATACTTTGTTCAGCAAAGACTCGACTTCAGACACAAGTTTGTCCCGGTACTCGGAGACGTTTTCCCGAGAAATATTGGCACGGCCGATGTACAGATCATCCATCAACAGTGCTGTCTTCCGCATTGCAATGGATGTCTATAGATCTATAGACATCTACATCTATTAGCATTGAAGTATCGAAGAGCAGATGCGTTTTCATCCTCGAGAACAAAATTTTAATGCCTCGTTACCAGTAAAAACGTCTCCATACCCACGAAACACAGCATCATTATGTTTTACATTGATATTCTGTGAGAGTGTGGTGCCACCACTGTCGAGGGAACTCACTCCTGCTGCAACCATGTATAGATAGCACAGCTGCAGCGCGACCCAATTACGTGGTTAGGTAAAATACTGATGTGTGTATATATATATATAACGAGCAATTCTTGTATATATATATATATATATATATATATATATATATATATATATATATATATATATAATCGGAATCTCGAAAACGGCTCCAACGATTTTCATAAAATTTAGTGTCCAGGGATTTCGGGGTAATAAATCGATCTAGCTAGGATTTATTTCTAGAAAATGTCGTTTTGTGTGTGTTTTCAGGCAATGAAAAACTGCTACAATATAAGAAGGTACATTTTGACAAATGATCGTAATAGCTCAAGTGGATATCGGGCCGTCGCGAAATCGTAGTGCCCTGGTTCGCGTCCTGTCTTCGGTCCGACTTTTTTCCTTTTTTTTTTCAATTTTTGAATTTTCATTTTTACAAGAAAAATATTCTAAGTTTTTCGGATAAAATGTAATCGATACTTAATGATTTCTTATAATTACGCGAGCTCTACACATCGAATAAAAACTACTTTTTTAATTTTTCAGAGTTAAACTAGGGTACCTTCAGTTTTAAATTATTAATTTCGGTTTGATCTACACAGAAAAGTTGCACTGAAATACTTGGGTTTGGATTTAATATTATGAATACCGCCACCATCTACCTGATAATAATTAAATCATTTAAAAAAACGGTGGTTGTTAAAACGCCTGTTAAGTGTAAAATAAAAAATATTTATATTATATAAATCTTGCCAGGCAGACGTTGTTCTGCCCTTTTCGACGACCCTTTGTCATGTCCTATTAAAATCCATAAATTCGCAAAAAAAAAAATTGTGGGTCACTCATGAGCAAACTATCTTATCTCTCAAATTGGACCAAACTGCACACGGTGTGCAAATTTGATTAAAATCGGTTAAGAAGGTTGGGAGTCCATCGCGGACAAACAACGTGACACGTAATTTATATATATTAAGATGGAGGCCGAGGTAGGTTTATGTTCGGCAGCAGTTTTTTGATTTAAAAAAATATTCTAAGCTCTTTCCCTGCTCTATTAATTATACCCTGCCCCGTGAATTATGCTCGACCGGGTTAGGACTACGCTCTCACAGAATACTAGCACAAAATAGCACCTTAAGTCTACTGTGTTTTGTATGGTGAGTATAGAGAACCGGTGACGTTTTAACTGAAAACGAGGCATTTCTTAGTCCCCGGGGGTGACAACGCATCTGGAATTTGATACATAATCGAGAATAAATGTAGATAACCTTTATTCGATAAAAAAATTGTTTAACTATTGTGTGTGTTTCGCGAACAGGAAACCTGTTAAACTTATGAACTGACCGGTAGTATAACTGGGTAGATAGTTATACTACCGTCAGTTATCCAGCAATCAAATTTAAATAATAGAAGAAAATTTTTCTTGAAAAAAAAAATGAAATCGGTCTAGTTTCGTAGGTCAGGGGAATACATGACATTCATATGTATATAATAATAATATAATAATAATAAGAATATCTGGACCTGGCTCACGAGGTGACCGACATGTGGGGGTGGTCTGCCGACCGAAATTATTCCTGTAGTCGTCTCTGCAAACGGGCTAATCCCAGTCAGCCTCTCGGGTCATCTGAGGCGGCTGGGACTACTTGGCGGACCGCTCCAGGCTCAAATGCAGAAGGCGGTGCTCCTCGATACCGCCCGTATCGTCCGCCGGTTTCTTTCCCTTTCCCCCTAACCCTCGGCCGTTTGGTCTCCCCTGCCGAGGGCCTCCATCTGGTTGGGCTTTTATTTATTTATGTATTTTTATATTTATTTTATGTTATTGATATTTATGTATATATATCTTTTCATTTTCATTTATAATTATATATTTATAGAACCCAACCAGATGAGAATACTATATAGATACCCCACAATAATAATAATAAATAACAATGGCGTAGGGAAGTGACGACCCCATCGCCCGCTGACGTGACGGTTATGTGACAAAACCGCTACGTCCGCGCAGTCAGTCAGCGCCTTGCCAAGAGGTGTGAGCGCCGTGCCTCGGCAAAAATTGATGGTGCAAGGGCCGGCTTGTGCATATGGCCTCACCATGAAACGGCGCCGGGCCTGGGCGTCTCCCGTTAAATGACGCCATTGTATGGATGATGGAACACAGAAGATTGCGCAAAGGGCCGCTGCCTGGAGGTCGCCAGGGCGCGTCTGGAGCTGGCGCTGGACGCGACAGCATGCCAGCAGCCCCTCGCATCCATCATCCCCACCAGATTGCTTGGTGTCGGCAGGGTCTTCGCAGACCCAGCAATCGGCACCCGCCGCTGGTGGAGTACGTCGCATGCGATGGAACATCAATATGAATGCAAACGCATTGCGGGCGTATTTTAGGGCGAAAGGGGGAGAATCTGGAGCTTTGGCGTATCGGGCTAGGACGCATCGTCTTTTTACTGAGCTGGAGCCATCTATTACTGTCACCGAGCAAAACCTGGCAGACCGAGTTCGGTATATCTTACGCTCAAATATATTTGATGGCGCCGAACTCGAACGGCTACGACGTGAGGCTGTTCCCTCGTCAAATGAAAACGCTACGACTGGGGGTGCGGCGCCACAAATTGTAGAACAACCCGCACACGTGGATGCCGCCGAGAATACCCCAGTGTGGTTTCTGATTCAAATGATGATGAAACATTCACCCAGGAACTGGAAATAGAGCAAATGAGGAGTACATTGTAAGAGGCGATTATGGAAACGCGCAGTACGCCTCTCGAAAATCGACCGCGACTTCCCCGCATAGCCCTAAGCAAGCGGAATCGGGCTGTCGTGAGGGCTCTGAACCCAATGCTGGTGACCTATTTGGAAGCCAGCCGGGACCTTTGCGAGACGGACTCAATTCTCTTTGGCGCCGCGCTGGCAGTCTGCCGTATTATAGGCGCCAAACTTTCCACGGCTGGACGCGCTACTGGACAAAGTAGCGCTATCCCAGCCTGGAGAACAAGAATTGAGGAACGTATCGCAAAGGCTAGGGCCCTCATCGGCAGACTGATATGCTTCAGGTCAGGCAATACCAGGCCAAGAATTGTGCGCACCGTCAGGATGGCGTTTGCTGGGACAAATGTCAGTTTGTCCCAGCCGGATATAATGCAAAAACTGACGGAGCGCATAGACGACCTGAAGCAGAGAATCGCTGCTTGGGGAAAGCGGATTCGGCGATATACTGAGAGGTCGACACGGTTCAACCAGAATCGTCTCTTCCAGAGTGATCAGAAGAGGCTCTATAAATCATTGGAGCGACCAATGGTAAGTGGAACGGGCCCAGTACCGAATCAGGCCGACACGGTCGCATTCTGGCACGGCCTGTGGTCAGAGCCCGTAAACCACAACGAGGGCCCTTGGACGGAAGTTGTGGCGAGTCAGTGTGCGGGTATTACGCCCATGGACCCCGTCACTATAACGCCGGATGACGTAGCTGAGGCGGTCCGTAGGGCCCCGAACTGGAAAAGTCCGGGGCTCGACGGGCTGCATCACTACTGGCTGAAGGGGTTCGTGGTTTGTCACACTGTGCTCGCCCGACAGTTTCAAGAGGTTCTCAACCAGAAGTCGCTCCCGAGCCTCTTCACTACTGGGATCACCCATTTGGTTCCTAAAGGCCAGGGTACCACAGACCCGAGCAAATACCGCCCCATCACGTGTCTACCGACTATATACAAGACACTAACATCCATTTTGAGCGCGAGAATCTTGTCATGGGATGTCGCGCACTCAAAATGGATGTTGGGGCGGCGGTCGTGGAACCAAGGAACCACTCCTCATTGACGCGGTCATTGGCAAAGTGGTGAAACGCAACCGTCGGAACTTCTCCGCCGCCTGGATACACTACAGAAAGGCATTCGACTCGGTGCCCCATACATGGCTAAAGAGAGTCCTCGAGCTGTACAAGATAGACTGTACAGTTAGAGACTTCCTCGAGCAGTGTATAGGGCAGTGGAGTACGATCCTTTGTCATCTGGGCGAGCGGATGATGGCTGCGGAGAACCACATAAGGATAGGAAGGGGTATCTTCCAGGGCGATTGTCTGAGTCCAATATGGTTCTGCCTCTCTCTGAACCCTCTCAGTACCGCCGAACGCCTCCATCTGGTAGGGCTTTTATTTATATATGTATTTTTATATTTATTTTATGTTATTGTTATTTATGTATATTTATCTTTTCATTTCCATTTATAATTATATATTTATAGAACCCAACCAGATGAGAAAACTATATTGATACCCCCACATAATAATAAAATATTTATTCGTTGACTAAAAGTAATTAAATATTTAAAAGTTAAACTAATACAAAAATAATATTTTTAGAAGGACAATGAAAGGGTTCTGACTCAGCATGTGATGCAGAGAATCTACAACGCTGTTATTCTGTCAGCACGCATAGACCTACTTAGTGAGCTAGAGTATAACAGTACTCGTACATCACTGATTATATTACAAATAGCTTTTACTGTTAAATTATTTATTTATTCATTCAGCCAGTACAAGAACTATATAATTAACCAGTACAAGTTATCATAATATTTCTATTAATAATTTGATAATTAATATACATGTACAAGAGATAAAACATAATATAAACAAAATATAAACGTAATATAAACAAAAACATGAAAAAAATTGTATTAAAAGTAAGAGCTACAGTAGTGTTTTATCTATTCAGATTAATGCTACATAAAAAGAATATTGGTAGTAAATGTAAGTTACATAATTGCATATATGCAGCCCCTGCCGAATTTTTTTTATATTTATGACATTTTCTGCGTACTAAATACTCTTTGTATTTTCTCTTAAAACTGTTCTTATTTGTTATGACTCGTAATGGTGGTGGAAGATCATTCCAACATTTGGTGGCCATAAATTTGTAACTACCACGAAATGCTGATGTCCTATGTTGAGGTATGCAAAGTACTTTTGCACACTTTCGGATACCAGCAGTAGCTTTTCATATAGGTATTCTGGTTTCTTTGTTTTTATCACTCCAAATAGCAGGGAGGCATAAAATAATTTGAGACGTTCCTGCATTTTAAGCATATTAGAGGCATTAAGGTAAGGTGTAACATGTGTTCGTCTTGGGATGTAAAAACAGTAACGAGCGCAAGCATTTTGTACCCTTTGAATTAAATTTTTTTAATTTTTTAAATAGACAAGGTCCATACAAAGTTATACAATAATTTAGTTTAGACAGAACTAAGGTTTCACATAATTTAACACGTAAGTCTACAGTGATAAACTGCCTGATTGAATATAAAACTTTCAATCGGAAAAAACAACTTTTTACGACATTAATTACATGATTTTCAAACTTTAAATAACTGTCCATAAGAACCCCATGATTCGTACTTCAAAAACTCGTTCAATGTTTTTCCCATCAATACGTACGTTAGGATCAGTAGAAGTTATGTCCTTTACTTGCTTTTTAGTACCTATAATAATAAACTTAGATTTTGTTGGATAGATAATCTGATCTGAATAGATAAAACACTACTGTAGCTCTTACTTTTAATACTATTATTTTTTTCGTGTTTTTGTTTATATAAATAAAAAAGTAGGGCACAATGAGATCCCTAATATTAAAAGAAAAATATTTTTTGAATATTTTTACTGTTATCAGAATATTAAATAATAAAGTGTAATAATATTTGTAATCAAACTGTACTAAAACTATATTGACATTGTAAAAATAACTAATATTAAAACTAACACACAAAAAACCGAATAGTAACAACAACAATAAGTTATAACTTGTACTGACCGACATCAAAACAAAAACAACACATATAAACATTATTAAAAATTGATTCCACATTTTAGCAGAATATAGACAGAAGATTGAATTAAAACTTAAAAAAGTAGGGCACAATTATTAGATACCTAATATTAACAGAAGAATATTTTTTTAATATTTTGATTGTTAACGGAATATTAATCAGACTGTACTAGAACTAAGTCGACATTGATCAAACTTTACTAAAACTAAGTTGACATTGAAAGTGTAATTGACATTAAAACTAATATTCAACAAACCGAATAATAGCAAAAACGTTAGAAGCCCAAAGGACACAAAATTCAATTTATAATCATTTAACTGTTTTGGAATATGGCTCACCAAAAATACGCGTAAAGTCATCTTCCGAGTAGATGACGCGTACCGAAGCGTTAAAAGGATCTCCCCTCTTGACATAAACTCGACCATCTTTTGTCCTCACGAATTTCCATTTTAATTTTCGGGCCATTTCACGTGCTTTAGCAAATAGCACACGATTTGGTTTCGTTAGCCTCTCATTAACATAAAACTTGGTTGTTTCTTTATAAGGTAACCCTAGATCTACAGTGGTGAGTTGTATAATCATGTAAAACCCAACTCGACAGTAACAGATCCGTATAAACCTATTCTTCAAATTTCTTGCAGCCTATATATCCTCTTAATATTAATGAAATGTCCCTGTATATTAATACAATTTAAACTTTTTGTATAATTCTTATTTATTTAATATAATGTCATTTTAACAACTCTTATTTCTAACGAGAAACTTAAAAGATCGGCTCAATATTGTAGCGTATACTTTATAACTCAAGAACGAGCTCACCTTCAGGTTTTGTTCGGACTATTTAGTATATGGTTTATGTGAAGTTTGCACAAAATCGGTCGAGTGGTTCTTCATTTATCACATTTTTTGTAACTAATGAATTCAATAAATGGCGGGTCATTTTGTTAATGGAGATTTTTAGACGGGGAATTGTGCTGTCAAATTAAAAGTAGAAATCAGAACTTAGTACTTTATTGTTTCATTTGTTTTGGGGGACGCTGGCGCGTGCGCGCCGCACCGCTCCGGCGAAAACTGCAGTTGTTTTCGTATTTTTGAAAAAAAAAATGAGTACTTTAATGAGTTGCGAATAGAGTTCAGTATCCGTTGATAGTGAACGAGTCGAAGCGAAGAAAGAAGTATGCCCACTTTCCATACATTGATTGACCTGTCATTTGATTCTTTTTCAGGTCGCGTCTACCTACAATTACTGTTGCATAAAATCAATTATTGTTTATAATAACATAATAACTTATCACCTTTTTATTTAGAGGCCAGGGAAAAATGCTATAAACTAAATAACTTTAACAAATTATAACCTGTCAACTGTACACTATGGTATACTATGGCGTGGAAGGAAAAATAACTTCCACACCATAGTACGTACACAGAGAAACCTATAGACTAAAATTAGTGTGGCCTCGAGTGAGAAAGGACGATAACGTAGTTCTAGGTTATACAATAATCTTTATGACTTTTAAACATATTTAGATAAAAATTTTAATTGTTCTAAGAATTGAACTGAACAAGATTCACCAACCCTAAGCTCACAAAACACTTTTTTCTCACTTACACCAATTTGTAAACTCCTTAGATCGCTACGAACTGTCAAAGTTGTTTCGCAAAGTGTAGTATGCTAAACAAAAAAAAAACCGGCACGGAGAAAGGGACAAACAATCACACTGCTCTGTCTCATTTCTATGCAAGACGTATGCATAAATCTATCTTTTTCGTGTGCAAATGTGAAAGAAGGCGTCAATTTTTCTATACATTTATCTGTCTACGCCATAGTATTAAACCACAAATAAGCATATCTGATCATCTGCGCCCTCTTTTCCCAAAAGAGGGTCGCTCATGATAAGGCACAATAGAGCTTAATCAGCCGGTTGCCTGTCCCCAAAGGCGGTTTTTAGAGGGTATCACTTAGGGTCCCCGGTAGGACAGTGAGCCCCTCATAACCACGATAGACCGGCTATCGTGGTATGCGTAATGCATTTTCCGCTCCCTACGTATAGGGTAGCCCTTTAATTGCTTCGGGCGCAAAAAAATAATCTGATCATAAAATAATAAGATAAGTAACAAAAAACAATTGGTTATTTTAAACATTCATAAACCACATGACAAATTAATAAAATTTTCGTAGTCTGTGAAACGAAATGTGTAAAACACTTTTTTTTAAATATATATTGTCATGGCTTCTGGGCTTTTAAGTCTTTTTAAACGCGTTCCTTCTCCAAAAGTCTATTGAGAATGATAAACATATTAATATTGCTTTTTTTCCTGGCTTTATTGAAAAATTCTATAATGCGATACGAAATAAGCAAAATAAAGGCAATTTTATAAGATGTTTTATATCAACCGACGCGTTAGAAAATTTTCAGGTCAAAATTGGACATGATTTTTTCTTCGGCAGTGTGATTTGAGCCTAAAAGTATAGTGTAATTTTCTCAGTTTTTTGTGCGCTGTCAGTGTTTCATGTAGTTAGCAGGCTTTATTTGAATTAAATTGTCAAACGCATTTACACAAACGGTAAGCTTTGAACTGTTGAAATGATTTCATGTATGTGTGTTTCTTTATTTGAAAAAAACATATTGGTTTGCATACGCGTATTTTATTATTTTGTAATGGATTATTTTTATACATTGACAACGTATGCAGTTATATAGGTACAGGGTGAAATTTTGGTGGTTGTTTTCCCGCAAAGAATTGATTTAGTAGTCAATACCTACTCCTTTTGTATGAAAAGTTGAATTTTTATTTTTACGCGAAATTGAATCGATATCTTACGGGAAAACAACCACCAATATTTCATCCCCTATATTTCCAGACACACATGTATAAATACTGATACACCACTATTAATGTAGCAATTTGTTTTTAATTTCATTTATTCTTTTTTATATGAAGGATAAATGCCACGAGCCAGACGAGCAAATATAGGTCGGCGAACGCGTAATACAAATTATGTGACATCACAAAGACGATCACAGACTGCAGATGAACGCACACAAGCTAATGCATCGCAGCGTGAACGTAATGCACGAAATAGATCTGCTGACCCTGTGCCTGTACTGAATCTTCCACGGCGATCACGAATACGTCGTGCTACTTTGACTGAAACGATGTGTGCTGTTTTTAATTACAACAGTCAGATGGATTATAGTATGTACGGATACATTGGAATGATGGACGTAATATGTCCACATTGTGATGCGGCAAAATTTTCAGGTGAAACGCCCGGCATGTGTTGTGCTAATGGCAAAGTTAGATTGCCAGCATTAGAAATTCCACCTGAACCATTATTTTCATTAATATTTGGGACATCTCAAACATCGAAGCATTTTTTGAGTCATATTCAACAATACAATTCGGCATTTCAAATGACTTCTTTTGGTGCTACTAAAATTAGAGATAATTTCATGCCGACGTTTAAGGTGTGGCGGCGCTGTCGTCGCGCCACAAGCGAAATACACCGAATCCTAAATCACGCTATCAACATTCCGAATCATAAACAGTATATATAGAACATCTCCGAACTATCACACGGAGTGTTGGCCGCTCTCCGAGCAAAACACCTTGCCCGGCGGGAGATCTCCCCTTTTCCTTCCACGGCCACAATGGTGACCCCGACGTGATCTGAACACGCAACCAAACAACTTTCGGAAACTTCAAGCTTCATCATCGTCATAGAATACCCCACCCATTCGCTCCCGAGCAGATATAAACTGCAGTCTTCATATCCTGCAAGCCATCTAGCTTCACAAGGTTCATCGCAGCACTGGAATAATAATGCTTCCTGTTCCTTCAAGCTACTCTCTGCGCTATACAGTGTTCGGCACGGCTCTGAGCCTTACTGCTCGCCTCTGCTTCACGGCACTCTCGCTGATTACTTGCCTTCTTCTCGACTCACTGCAGACTACAAGGTAATCTGCTGCCACTTGCACATTCGTCGACAACGAGACTGCACTATCGACCTCCAGTCTGAGCAGGGGGGTGATGTGGCGGCGCTGTCGTCGCGCTACAAGCGAAATACACCGAATCCTAAATCACGCTATCAAAATTCCGAATCATAAACAGTATATATAGAACATCTCCGAACTATCACACGGAGTGTTGGCCGCTCCCCGGGCAGAACACCTTGCCCGGCGGGAGATCTCCCCTTTTCCTTCCACGGCCACAAAGGTAAATACATCAATTGGATTGTCCCATGTTTATATCAACTTTATCATAAAGTATTCAATAGTTTTAAAAATTCTTATCCAACAACCTAAAATTGCATACATGTTGCAGATTCAGGGCCAGATTTATCATTTAGTTGGTTCGTTATTGCCGTACCCCAACGCTGATCATCAATTTTTGCAAATTTATTTTATTGGTGATGAAAATCGGGAATTGGATCAACGTTGTGCAATTATTTCTAATATAAGACGAGAAATTATTCGTGAGCTACAATGGTTTTTCCATCATCATAACGCATTAGTTCAATTGTTTAAAATTGCTTTCGATCGTATGCCATTTGATAATCACAAAATCGTAATAAAGGCTGATAGAACACCTTTTGGAGAGCATGCCAGGCGATTCAATGCACCGACAATTGATGAGGTTGCGATTGTAATTGTTGGTAATCAGTTTCAATCCCGTGATATTGTAATTCATCGCAGAAAATAGGAATTACAACGTGTTTCGGAACTTCATCGTAGTTATGATGCATTACAATACCCAATATTGCATTGGAAAGGTGACGATGGCTACCATATCAATATACCAATGACTGATCCACAAACCGGTAAATAATTATCCTATTTTCTGTGTGTTGATATTTTCATTTGTATAATTTTCCAAAGTCACATTTTGCATTTATTTTTAGGTCTACATATACAGAAAAAAGTGAGTGATGAATTTTTATTCGTATCGATTGATGGTTCGTTCACAAGCACAAAATTATATCTTGAGATGTGGTAAACTATATCATCAGTACATTGTTGATATGTATGCCAAAATAGAAACTGAACGTCTTAATTTTATTCGTTTCAACCAAGCAAAATTAAGATCCGAAGAATATATTCATTTGCAAGATGCGATAGCGAATGATGCTAATGTAAATGACATCGGGCGATTGACTATATTGCCATCTTCGTTTATTGGTAGCCCACGGCATATGAACGAATATGCACAAGACGCAATGTCTTATGTACGAAAATATGGTCGACCGGATCTGTTCTTTACATTTACATGTAATCCGCAGTGGGATTGTATTAAAAACAATTTATTTGAAGAACAATCGACAACTGATCGTCATGACATTACAGCACGTGTTTTTCGGCAAAAATTGAAAGCACTTATGGATTTAATTATAAAATTATGTGTATTTGGAGAGGGAAGTTGCCATACTCTATTGAATGGCAAAAAAGAGGATTGCCGCATGCACATATATTAATTTGGCTGGTACATAAAATAACTCCGGATCAAATCGATAACGTTATATCAGCTGAAATTCCCGATCAAACTGTTGATCCAGAGTTATTTCACGTTGTCGTTAAAAACATGATACATGGTCCGTGCGGTGAACTAAATATGAATTCGCCATGTATGATTGATGGAAAGTGTTCGAAACGATACCCAAGGCAATTAACTTCAGACACAATAACGGGCAATGACGGATATCCGTTGTATCGACGTAGATCACCTAACAATAATGGAAAAACCGCAATCATTAGGATGAGTAACCAGGACGTTGAAGTTGATAATCGTTGGATAGTTTCGTATTGTCCATTATTATCGAAAATATTCAATGCTCATATAATATCAATTGCGTCGCGAACGCGCGATCGACAGGTTGCGCACAAGATCAAAAATGGATGCCGTGAAGTGTAAGGAGTGTAATATTATTATAAACGAAGTGCTAGCATACTTGCAGAATAAGTTAGAGGTGTTAACTGAAGATCAAATTGTGAGAATATGTTCAACTGGTTTTTCTGCGGAAGATATTGAGAAGGCGAAAATTTTATTATTTTCTTCGGTGACATCGTCATCAACGAGTCGACGTGTGAGAAAGGGCTCTGGAAAACATGTTCGAGATATAGGAGATATGATTGCATTTTTTAAGGGCAATAATCCAGAATTATTTCCTATATTTGTTGCTAGGGACTTCAATAAATTACCCCCTGTTAGCTACGATCATATAGATGTGACAAAATTGGTCAAGGATATACAAATATTAAAAGCGGAAATTTCTTACATAAAAGAATCCTATGTTACCACAGAAGAAGTTAATAATCGTGTACAAGAATTAAAGAAACAAATTTGTGCCCCGACAAATTTTTTGGATGTAAGCGTTAGCAAAAAAATTGGAGGGTAAATGTTGGATAGCGGACCGACTGCGCTATCGTATAATGAACAATATGAATGCAGTAACAACGAACCCAGCGCTCCTACGATACAAACTCACTCGAACACTGAGGCTGCGACGAAGGTGCCGGTGCTGTCTAATATAGCGTCTCGAGGCGCTAAACCTACACGAGTTTCGCCACCGCCGCCGCTGAGATCGCCACCAGTGAGTACGGTAGTAGGGGCTAATGCAAAGGAATGCACATTACCGAATGTAAACAAACCTAGTATGGCAGAAATGGTTCGTAATGAAAGAGAATGGAAAATAGATCGACCAGCGGACGAGTGGATTATGGTACAGAGGAAAAGATATAGAAATCGTTTTATAGGGCAGAAAGGGAAAGCAAGTGTTCAGTCCACTGAAAAGTTTAAAGCTGCGGATATAAAGGTTCCTTTGTTTATCTCTAATGTCCATAAAGACTCCGCCGAAACGGACATTATTAATTATATACGAGAAAAAACTAATGAAATTGTAAGCTTTCAAAGATTGATTGACAGGATAAAGGGTACAATAGTTACAAATTATTGGTGTCTAAACATAGAGTCAACACTTTTTTTGGATGATAATTTGTGGCCGGATGGAATCTCTTTCAGAAGATTCGTTCATTTAAGGAATAAGAGAGAAAAATAGGTTTTTATGTTAATACCGTTTAAAGAATATAATGGATAATAATTTCAAATTAATAACTTATAACTGCAAGAATATTAAGCGTTTTGAGGCATGTGTGAAGTCACTGTGTCAGTCAGCTGACATTGTAGCGCTGCAAGAGACGTGGTTGCTGTGTGATGATCTTCCTTTTTTGAATACTATTAGCGATGAGTTCGCGGGCACCGGCACGTCGGCAATTAAAACGTCTGCTGGCTTGCTTCGCGGCAGGCTGTATGGGGGTGTTGCAATCCTGTGGCGTAAGGTGGCGTTTACTTCAGTGACAGTGATCGACTGTGAAAATCCTAGGGTATGTGCAATAAAGGCCGTTAGTGGTGACCGATCCATATTGGTATTCAGTATTTATATGCCAGTGGATAAAAATGAAAACCTAATTGAGTTCACGGAGTGTTTAGGTAGAATTAGTGCTATCATCGAAAGTTGTGCGATAGAAACAGTTTACATTGTTGGTGATTTCAATGCTCACCCAGGTGAGCTATTTGGTGATGAATTATTAAAGTTTTGTACGGATCAGTGTTGGCAGTGCGCTGATATGGACAAACTCGGTATGTACTCTGAATCTTTTACATATGTAAGTGATGCACACGGTAGTAGAAGATGGCTCGATCACTGTGTGACTACTACTGCCGCTTACCAAACTGTGCGCAGTGTTGAAATTTTACACAGTATTTATTGGTCGGATCATTTCCCTTTAAGTATTACTTGTGACCTAGCAATTGTGAGGTCTAAAATACCTCAAAATATTGTTAAGAATAGTAAAATAACATGGGGCAACAGAAAACCACATCAAATACTCAAATATAAAGAATATTGTAATTCGAAATTTAGAGATATGCATTTACCGGTAGAGTTTTGCTATTGTTGTGATCGTATGTGTACATGTATAGATCACAAAGAGACTTTAGATAAGATGTATGAGGCTATAGTAAATACCTTAAGCGAGGCCGCAATTATGACATATGAAGGTAGTGCCATTACTGCCAAAAAGAAAACTGTAGTCGGATGGAATAAATATGTAAAAGATGCTCATAGGGAGTCCAGGATTCAATTTGATAATTAGTTACAATGTGGCAAACCTGAAGGGGGCATTGTGTATGATCGTATGTGTGAGAGCACACGTCAATTCAAAGCTAAGTTAAAATGGTGCCAGAATCGGGAAGAACAAATTAAAATGGACATAATAGCTACTCAACATTGTAATAAGGACTTCAAACATTTTTGGAAATCCACAAATAAATTAAATGTGCGGCCTGGTCTTCCTGTGAGCATTGGGAACACTAATGATAAAAAAGTGATTGTTGAAAATTTTAGGCAATATTTTAATATTGACTCTTCTTTAGGACCCATAAATGGTAAAACCTACACGGAAGTCCCCTTCGACACAAACCCGGTTCGCTTCACAGCTAAACAGGTGGGTGCAGTGATTATGAACATGAAAAGGGGGAGGTCTCCTGGGTATGATGATCTTAGCATTGAACATTTGCAACATGCTGGTGGCCATCTTCCTAGAGTTTTGGGTTTGTTCTTTTCACTGTGCCTACGACATAGATATCTACCTAATAATATAATGAGGACTATTGTGGTGCCAATTTTAAAAAATAAAACTGGGGACATCTCGGACATAACCAACTATAGACCTATATCGTTGGCTACAATATTAGCAAAGGTACTGGACGGTCTACTTGATACGTATTTAAGAAAATATTTGCAGCTACACGATGCTCAATTTGGTTTCCGGACTGGGCTTTCAACAGAGAGTGCCATCTTGGCCCTTAAGCGAACCGTTGAGTACTACACGGACAGAAAAACACCTGTGTATGCCTGTTTTCTAGACTTGTCAAAAGCCTTCGATATGGTTTCCTATAAAATATTGTGGAGTAAGTTGAGGAAAACCGGAATACCTGCTGAAATTGTTGCCATGTTCGAGTATTGGTACAACAATCAAATAAATAATGTCAAATGGGCAGATACGTTTTCCGATCCGTATAGGCTAGAATATGGGGTGAGACAAGGGGGTTTAAGCTCACCGAACCTATTCAGCCTGTACATTAATGACCTAATCGGTGAATTGAGCAGCATGTATATCGGATGCTATGTAGATGGAGTTTGTTTAAACAATTTAAGTTACGCCGATGATATGGTGTTGCTGGCCCCGTCTGTTAGCGCTCTTAGAAAATTGTTACGCGTTTGTGAGGATTATGCTGTTAGACATGGTTTAGTATACAATGTTAAGAAAAGTCAGTTTATGGTATTTAGAGCTGGAAAAAAGTGTCCAAAGAATGTGCCTCCTATTTTGCTTAATGGCACTGCCCTAGGAAGAGGAAAAGAGTTTAAATATCTAGGCCACTACATAACTGAAAATTGTAAAGATGATATGGACATCGAAAGGGAGCGAAGGGCACTGTCCATCCGTGGAAATATGTTGAAACGTAGGTTTGCGCGGTGCAGCAAGGAAGTTAAGATTACACTCTTCAAAACCTATTGTCAATCTTTTTACGCATGCAGCTTATGGACAATGTATACAAAGCGCGCTTACAGTGAACTTCGTGTTTTATATAATAACATTTTCAGGGCCCTGTTGGGGCTGCCTCGATTTTGTAGCGCATCGCGGATGTTTGCAGAAACACGAACAGATGACCTCTTCGCAATAATGCGTAAAAGAGTATACTCGCTGTTGAGCAGAATACGTGGCAGCCGCAACAGTATAATGAACGTGTTCGCCGAAAGATGTGACGGGCATATGCTAGATTATTGGAACCATTTGTTGAAAAGTGACTACTCATATTTAAGAAACTAACATTAGTGTTTAAGGTGCACAATTACTAACAACTTATATGGATCTATGTCTGAAATGAAAGAGTTATTATTATTATTATTATTATATAAATGTGGAGTATTGTAGTTCAGTCAAATCCATTAAATATATTTGCAAGTATGTAAATAAAGAGAGCGATATGGCCGTTTTCGGTATTGCTGGTGATAATAGAAATGATGAAATTACTCAGTATCAAATGGGGCGCTATATTAGTAGTAATGAAGCTGTCTGGAGGATTCTGTAGTTTACAATGCACGAAGGACATCCTATGGTTGTTCACTTGGCTGTGCATCTTGAGAATGGCCAACGTGGTTATTTTAATGAAGCAAATATATTGGAAAGAGCAGCACAACCACCAGCAACTATGTTAACAGCTTTTTTCAAATTATGCGAAACTGATACGTTTGCAATAAATTCACTGACCTCTATATATACAAGTACGCTGGACTGGCTATACACGTGACATGCTGAAGCGATTTGATTTCCGCCATTTTGGCGCTGACAGCAGAAGTGCACGTCCACGGAACTAATAATAGGGATAAGACAGTGTATCAAATTATATCGATAAAAATTCTATACCCTACCTATACCTAAATAAATAGAATGGACTCTATGGATAGATGGACTCTACCCGTAACGTCCATTCCATTTATGTATCATATTAATATAATGCCATTATCATTCATCATCATTAAAACCCTTCACAAGTCCACTGCTGAACATAGACCTCCCCCAAGGAATGCCACAAAGCATGGTCCTGAGCTATCTGCATCCAACTTCTTGCATATCTTACGAGTTTTTGACTCTATCTAGTGGGGGAACGTCCTACACTTCACCTGCTGGTACGAGGCTGCCACTCGAGAACCTTTTTTCCCTATCGGTATTCGGTTCTTCGAGCTATATGGCCGGTCAATTGCCACTTCAGCTTACTAATCCATTGGGCGGTGTTCGTCACTCTGGTTCTGCTGCAGATATCTTCATTCCTAAGTTTAAACCCCTGGGCATAGCCCCCTTCATAGCTCTCAAGCAACCAAACCCATACTGTTGGGTCTCCTGGTATCGTCTCTAAATATTCTACAAAGATCTTAAACCGAGGAAACATTTATAGAGATACGAGCTGCACTACGAACTTCCCGAGCCCGATATGTGAATGGAGCCAGGGAAAAACGAGCACTTGGAAGCATCAAGTGGTGCAGCCTCACCAAAGTCGCGAAAGATAGTCAAGTAGTGCATCGCCAATCGCCATACCAACACTCCTCTTCCCTTACGACTCCACCTCGACTACAGCGGTCCAGGTAGAGGAATCTCCTCTAGCCGCAGCCCACTAACACACATCCAATGTGGCTCAACATGATCAGGCGTTTTTCGACACTTGGCTTTGGGCCCTTGAGTTTGGTGGAAAATGAGAAAATAAGAAATAAAAAAACATTCGAAATAATAATCTATTTGTTCCAAACATGATCATTTTGTTTCGGACGCCAATACACAATATTTATGCTTTTAAGCCATAATTTTAGTCTAGGTTCAGTTGGAAACCTGTTAATTAATAAACATTTGATAATCATCCGTTGTTGGCGACTTTTTTTGTTAACACATATGGGTAGGAAAGAACATCGATAAGTATTATAGACAAGGAACTCGACAACCCTATTTAATTTTATTGTTTATCAAAACTCAGTAATATACACCCAAACATGTTGGTATATATGATATTAAGATTAGTAACAAATTTTTAAGTACTTATATTATCAAATAGTTTTAATTTGTTTAATATTTGCTGCAAATTCTTACTTGTGAAATGTTATACCACTTTCCTTTAGGTAATGAGTTTTACAGATTACGCACACTCTCATTATTAATAAAAATAATTCTTATCATGTAAGTAATATTATACACAATCAAACAACAAAATACTTTCGTTTTTTAGTTTAAAAGTTCGAAATAAAGACTTATGAAATAAGACAATATAAATAGGACTTTGGCATATTACGTCAATTTTATTTTTCAAGACATCTTTAGCGGCGCTTTAAATTGGCACAGTCATTTTGTATGGTATAGCCAGTCCAGCGTACTTGTATATATAGAGATCAGTGAATAAATTTGTTATATTCTGAAGTGCATCAGTATTACACATGGAATGTGTCTTCGAAAAAATGCCAAAGACGTAAACAAGGAACAGCAGTCGATGGGCATCCAGGCATTTTCCAAACAGACGCAATTGGGAAAATATATACAGTACATCCAAACAATGCTGAGTGTTTTTATTTGCGATTGTTATTAGTTAACGTCAATGGCCCAAAAACATTTCAAGAATTGAGAACAGTCAATGGTCATTTGTGTCAAACATATCGTGAAGCATGTCAACTCTTGCCTTTGTTGGAGGATGATGCACATTGGGATTCAACACTTCATGATGTATCTACTTCAGCTCATCCATAGCAAATACGAATGCTATTCGCCATTATATTATCAACATGTATGCCATCAAATCCACTTGAATTATGGAACAAATATAAATATTATATGGCAGAAGATATTTTAGTTCATATGCGTCATCATGCAAGAAATCCGGATTTGTTGATTACCTTGGAAATGTACAACGAAGCTTTGATAATAATTGAAGATATGTGTCTAACAATTGCAAATAAAGCATTAGCACAATTGGGTATGACCGCACCAAATCGTGAGATGCATGATTTGTTTGATCGAGAATTGCAACGTGAGCAGGAATTCAATTCTAATGATTTGCGTTTATTTGTACAATCGAATATTATTAATTTGTTTGTACGTAGCAAAGCACGTACTGGGCCGCTAGTGCTTAATAATACGCGTGATAAAGAAGGCTTCAAATACAAGTGATCAGCATTAGGATTTGAAGGCTACTACTGTAGCGTGTAAAAACTAATCAATCTGTGAAATTAAGTCTATTTCAGAGTTTTTTTACAACGGTATCACAAAAGACTATTAAATTTATACGTGGTGGAACCAAGCTGCAGCTATTATTGTTATAGCCTGAAAGGGTCGGCTCGACCGGGGAAGGACCACGCTCTCAAAGAATACCAGCGTAAAATAGCAGTTTAATGTTGCTATATTTTGTATGGTGAGTGTAGAGAACCGGAGACCCGTTTTACTGGAATCGAGGAATTCCATCTTAGTCCTCAATGGTGACAACGCATCTGAATTTTAATTCTTAATCGAGGTTAAATGTAGATGTATATGGGCCACAGTATCCACTTACCATCAGGTGGACTGTGTGCGCGTTTGTCACCCTTAACCTATAAAATAAATTTTCTTCGCGGTTTTTCATTAATATTTATGTACATTCGCTGTAATTCGTTGATTTTCATTCATTACAACAATTTCTTAACGCGCCCACTTCAGTAGTGCTCCTCCTTACACTACACAGTGAAGTCCTTTGTAAGACAGGGCATTGTCACAAATAAGTTTGTACACTGCGGGTTCCTATAGAGAATTATGACACTTGAAGGATAGTAAAATTTCTGACGGGCTAACAAAGAATAACACGGAAGTTAATAAAACATTTTATGACTTAAACTACCTTATACGCTATACGCGACGTTAATTTTTAGAGAAAATTTAGTAAATGTTAATGTAGACGTGGATTAAGATAGAAGAATTAAATTGAAGTTAACGAAACACCATAAGACAATAAATATCGACACCATCGGTGTCTCCACTTCTTTTCTCTATTTTCATGCACTTTGTCACTTCAGGAATAACTTCTCTCTTACAAATTTATGGAGACTTCTATCTATATGACTATGAGATCTTCAAATATATTCTCAAACAAATATTAAAAATCTTCCAATCGCCGTGTTACCACAAATCGTGATCTCAAAATTACATCTGAATTTTGCACATCTTATGGAATTAAGGTTAACTGTAGTAAAACGCAGGTAATAGAGATAGGTAACAACAAACTACTACAAATAATTACTTGGCATATGCTGCCCTTCGTTTGTTTTGAGAATTATGCTATTCCCTACAGTAAGGTAGTAAAAATCTAGGGGTCCTAAATCAAAGAAAATGTTTGCAGCTTGTGGAAGTCTTAAGAGACCCATTTTTAGCAATATTGCGTTAGCACATTCCATTTTGTTGCCTATTTTAGACTATGCCGATATACGCTACACTAATATTACCATGGAGCAATTAAACAAGCTTGAGCATCTTCGGAATACATTATTAATCTATACATTCGTTTCATATTCGGTTTACGCAAATATGACCATGTCCCAATTTCAAAATCATCTCAAGTACCTCCCAATTCGCCTTCACCGGAACGTTCACATACTTTCGTTAATCCGAAAACTCCAATGTACCTTAAGGAACAATTTTACTGCCGACATGAATTTCATGACTGTAACTTGCGTTCAGTGTATAGCTTGGCTTTGAATACTCCTTACAGTGTAACTTCATTTTATAATAGATCATTTACTTCACAAGCAACCCGACTTTTTAATTCATTAAAATTTAACACTCAGTATGCGCAATCTTTAGAGACTTTTAAAAACAACTTCAGTATTATTTGAATTTTCTATCGTAACAAGAAATTATATGTATTTTTGTATGTGTGTATATGTAAATATACAGAATTATTTTTTAAAAAGTCAAATTTGAAAACTTAAGTTCAAATATATAAGTAATGCTTTACCGGTTTTTTAAAAGACAGGTAAATAATACTTATAATTTTGTTTGAAGTTATCCCAAATTGAATGTGATTTATGGGCAACAACTACACATATGCACATTCTGCCTATGCATATGTCGACTGATTTATCCTTACGAATGCGTGTGTGCGTAGTAAAATAATATGCGTTAGATATTTATTAATGACTGTCAGTTAAAATAATGCCTTACCACGCATTTTGAATTTAAACGATACTAAGGACAGAATATTAAAGATTTTTTAAATTAATTTTTCATCATCATTAATATTACTTATTTTGAACCTCTGAAAAGTTGGCCGGTCATTGCAAAATCACCCTGCAGATTTATTTATATATAACCATTAAATATTATTTAGGTTGTGTAATAGGCAACATATAGGCCGGAAGTGGAAGCTCTCAGACGAGACACTTTAGCGTATTCAAAAGCGACGTGAGGCAACAACAGCAGGCACCCACCAGGCTTGTAAGGAAAGCTGTACGGTGGGACCTGCGGCGCTTTAATGTAACCTTTATTCAAGAGGCAATAGAGCGAAACAAGGGCCCAAAAGTCTTTACTCGGAAGCTTGGGAGGAGCCACATTACAACATTAAAGACATGTGAATTATGTGTTGCAAATTCCTCACGTCGAAGTCTGAGATTTTCGCTGAGATCAAAGGCTACTATGGTATACCATATACCTCCTAAAATCAGTAACCTGAACCTAAATGCGATGATCCCCGAGCCACACTAACCCGCCATTTTACTGACGAGCTGCCAGATATCTGTCTAAAGGAGATCGAGTTGGCTCTCTGGTAACTTAAAAATTGAAAAGCCCCTGGAGAGGATGAAGTTACAACTCGTTTAGCAATGTGTGGCAGGGGGATAACCACTGCTAAACGAGCTCTGTTGAATTTTTAACTGCGTTTTACGAGATGGAAAAACTCTAAAAGCTTGGAGCAGAAGCATCACAGTCTTGTTTTACAAGAAAAATGACAAGGCAATCAACATTATAAATTAAAAAAAAATTATCATCATCATCATTACAGAAGTCACAAGTCCACCACTGAACATAGGCCTCCCCAAGAAATGCCACAAAGCACGGTCCTAAGCCACCTGCATCCATCGACTTCCTGCATATCTTACCATGTCGTCACTCCATCAAGTGGATATCACCTTACATTTCATCTACCAGTACGAGGCTGTCACTCGAGAACCTTTTTTCCCCATCAGTTGTCGGTTCTTCGAGCTATATGGCCGGCCCATAGCCACTTTGGCTTACTAATCCGTTGGGCTATGTCAATCACTCTAGTTCTCATGGCCCATCTCGCATCTGAGGCACATTTATAAGTTGTACTTGAGGGTCATCACGAATCGACTCGAGCGACGACTTGACGAATTTTAACAACCCGAGAAGGTTGGGTTTCGAGGAGGCTATGGCACCATAAACCACATCCATACAGTAAGGCAAAGTACACAGAAGACGAATGAGTATAATAAGCCTCCGTGTCTGGCCTTTGTGGACTATGAGTAAGTCTTTGACTCCATCGAAAGTAGCGCTGTT
Organism: Parnassius apollo; assembly: GCA_907164705.1. Taxonomy (NCBI): domain Eukaryota; kingdom Metazoa; phylum Arthropoda; class Insecta; order Lepidoptera; family Papilionidae; genus Parnassius; species Parnassius apollo. The sequence goes on along the minus strand of CAJQZP010000795.1, from coordinate 606,210 downwards.
GTGAATTCCTTACAGCGTTGCCGAATTGACTGTCGATAGACATCTTGAGACATTTAAACACTACAAGCTCGATGTCCATCCAAATACAGGTTGGTCTTACAAAACCTAAAACCTATCCAGTTGCATCGTGGAGTGAGACAGGGGGACACAATATCCCCGAAACTATTCACAAATGCACTGGAAGATGTTTTTAAGACGTTTAACTGGAATGGATGTGGCATCAATATAAACGGCGAACACATCTCACAAATTTCGCCGATAATATCGTCGTCATTGCAGAATCACTGCAGAACTACAAGACATCTTGAGCAGCCTAAATGAATCCTCTCAACTTGTCAGACTGCATATGAATTTAAATAGGACTTAAGTCATGTTTAACAATCATGTCATACCAATTCCGATTATTGTTGATGATGAAATTCTTGAAGCTGTTCAATAATATATCTACCTCGGGCAGATAATGCAGTTAGATAAAAACAACTTCAAGAAAGAAGCTGATAGGCGGATTTAGTTGAGCTAGGCAGCATTCGGTAAGCTTCATCCGGTTTTCTCGTCACCCATACCGCAAAACTTAAAAACTAAAGTCTTCGAGCAGATTTTCCTGCCAATACTCACAAATGGTGTCTAAACGTGTCTACGTTATGACTACTAACGGTAAGACTACTACACAAACTCAAAGTCGCCCAGCGGGCAATAGAAAGAGTTATGCTCGGGTAGTTTCTCTGGTAGATAAGATTCATAACGAAGAACCAAGGTTACCGACGTAGTCTTCGGTATTTGCAGGCTGAAGTGGCAATGGGCTGATCACATCTGTTGTAGAAGCGATAACCGTTGGAATAGGCGTTTCATAGTGTGGAGACCGCGTTTAGGTAAAAATAGTGTGGAAGGCTAGATGGAGCGAGGATGGTGAAGCCGCAGATCGGGGTAAGTAGCGCCTTAGGAGAGGCCTATGTCCAACAGTGGGCTGCCGCCAACAGTGGAATGTTATTTAATAATTTGGTTTTTTCTTATCTGTTCTATTACTTTATTCTATATTGCACGTTGCACCTATCCGTCAAAATATAAAATCACAATGTCCTTTTTTAATACAGTTGCTCAAAAAGTGGCTTATTGCAGGGTCGTATAGCGTTCGGGATGTGGGCTATTACATACTCGAACTTTTTCTTTACTTTTTCCGAACTAGTATGTTCTCTTTCCCAACTGTCAAAATAATGTATATTAAAAAGAAAAAACCAACCACGAAGTTTTTACTGAAAAAAATTCATAGAAGTTTTTATGATTCGTGCAAATATTTCTAAAAAGAAGCTACTAATTTGTTTCAATATCAGATTTAATAATTTGATTCAATGAGTTAACTCCTAAAAGTTAGGTTTCATTTCATTTCATCTCATTAAATTTCATTTTCATTTCATATCAATAAAAAAAATCTACTGAAGACTTGGCTGTATGGGCATAGTTCCCTTTGCCTAACCAGAATGGGTGAAGAAAACAAAAAAATTGGCTTATTTAATATGAAGATTTCTTTTACGGTTGGCGCCATTTTCCAAAAATGTTCTTTGCGAGTTTAGTTGTTTGTTGCACAAAATAAGTAATGGGTGCGTTCGGCAGAAAAAAGCGCTAGCAAGCGCTTGTAAGCAAAATGGCGATCGTAAGCGGTAAGCGCTGTCAAATCGTAAGTAGCTATTTTCCTCCAGGACACGATGTTAGTTTTAACCGGGGAATCTAACCTAATTTAAATATATGTTTGTAAAGTATTCATATTAAAACTTACCAATCATGAGTTTTTAATAGCATGTATATGTTTATTCATGTCATTATATTACTTAAAACTAATATTGCACAAAACAACTTATAAACTCTACTTCAAAACAAACAAATTAAATAAGCAAAATGGCGGATTGTGTCAGCGCTACTGAAGTAGCAATCGTGTCCTGGCCGAAAACTATTTTAGCGCTTATAAGCGCTTGCTAGCGCTTTTTTCTGCCAAACGCACCCAATTTCGACACTATTTTATTTGAATTAACACCACCGGAACTCAGTATAATTACACAAAATGCTTCGGAGAACATTTTACCGGAAAAGTCAAAAAGTCGCTACATATCTACATACAACGAATTATTGCTTGGAGAGAATAGAAAAAAGAAAATAGTTTTTCAGAAAATGTTATGTTGACATACTTCTCCAAACTCTCAGCAAAATTAAAACCTTCTACGTTATGGTCGAGGTTTTCGATGATAAAAAGTATGCTGAAAATAAGGAACAACGTGGATATAAATGAATGCCCAAGTTAGTTGAGTTTATTGTGTTTTTATTATTTTATTAAATTGCTTAATTTTTTCGCAACTGTATTAAAAATAGTTGTTCAGTACACGTGCGGAACCGTCGTTGCAACTTGTTCCGACTGTCAACCCTCACCTTCGGCTGCGCCTCGGCTCGGGTAGATATTTGTCGAAACTCTTTGCAATGACAGGCTTTCCGCACTCGTAATCAAATATACTATTTAGTTTCAGTTCGTCAGGTAGAAATTGCTTATAGTGATACGACCATGGTTTTTAATTCATACGTTTTCCGTTGTAACAACTTTGTTTAAATGCAATAAAAAGTTATCAATCTACCGTCCGTGGCTTTAATTTTAGGAAAACTAGTTTGTTTATATATATATATATATATATATATATATATATATATATATATATATATATATATATAAATAAAAATTGTGATAATAAACACTCGGATTACTTTTTATCACTTTCAGGATTAATGTAACAAAAAAAGCGACTATTCTTTACCGATGTTGTTATCTACAAGTTAATGTTTTTCTATTACGCAAACAATCAACAATCAACAACAATAACATCCCGCGAAATTTCACTGCTGGACACATTGAAGAAATTTGTAATACGTACTAAAAGAGACGCAACTTATATACTTGGTTGTCTGCAACACGTGTAAGAGCCCGCGGACTCAACCTTATTTAGTCTGTGCCATATTTAGTATGTGCCATATAGGTACTACATATGTCTTTTTCCTTCCACGCGCCACGCACTGTCACACATAATTTGTTCGCGGTGCCGAATCCTCTCTACTTTTAGGAAAGATTTGTTTTATTCGCAATGCTTGGCAGGCGGAACGGCGATCGTAGAACCAGACTAACGTATTTTACTTCTGACGTAAACTAAATGGTTATACCTCCATCTATCGGATGACATGAGATCTTTTTGCCAAAGTCGCCTCATACGATGCTTGCGTGGCTATCATATGAGGCGTGGCTATCGTACATTTATGGCCAAAAAGTTAGTCTGCCTAATCATTGAGGCTTTGTTTTCATAAATTACCAAAGAATCAATTTTCTTTATTTATTTTATAAAACTGAAACGACAAAGTAACTTAAAGCCCAACTGGTGGCTACTGCATTTCATGAACACATATATAACCAACTTAAAACAAAAAAGGCTATATATGTGTTGTTGGACTCTAAGTACTAAGATGGAATCCCTCACAGCCAGCAATGCACACACTGCTGCATGGCGCCAGAAATAGATGAGAGTGTGGGTATGACCTTGTATATTCCTAGCCACTAGAATGTCGGGGTCATTTTGGCCAATATGGCGCATCTGTCGAGCACCTTCTGAAGTACTATGTAAGTATATAACAAGTATACTAAGTATATAATATATATATATATATATATATATATATTATATGTATTATATGTATGTTATATATATCATATATATGTTGCAAATAGTTTGCTATCACTCGACGCCATATTATGGCGTTTGACAGATGGGCATATTATTTAAGACGCCAGAATATGGCGTTTGTACAGACGAGAGGCTAGTTGAACTTAATGAATTTTAAATTAAATTGAAAAATAATGATTGCTTCATTGAGGGGATATTTGCCATTGTTGCTACGTTTGGCGTACCTGATCCTTTTTACTGGAAACGAGGCATTCCATCTCAGTCCTCAGGGGTGACAACGCATCTGCATTTAGATTCTTTATTAAAGATAAATTTAGATATCTATGGGTCACAATATCCACTTACCTTCAGGTGTGTTGGCTCGTTTGTCATCCTTATTTTATAAAATAAACGGCAGTTTTTTTATTATTTCGAGTTATGGCCATTAATATGCGGCTGTCCATATCCCGTTTCATTTTCTTCTGTCGTCTTCTACGACACCCACGAGACGATATGGGATGGTAAATATTCTTACGCTGTTACTAAACGAACACTCATGAATTGTAAAGGAATTTTAAATACATAAATCGCACATGAACAAATATCCAAATTTTTAAGTTTTCTTTTAAAGTGCGTTATAAAACATCATTCAGTTACCGATGAGTCTGTTATTGTTACCATACGACTGCATCGTTGGTCTAGTGGTCTTAAACTTGGTTCCGATGATGAGGGCCCAGGTTGAAATCCCAGGCTTAAATCAGTAATTGGATTTTTTGTCAAGATAATCTCAATCCAAACCGAGTTAGGAAGTTAGCGGTGCTTTACCACAGTGCCTCGAAAATCACGTGAAGCCATTGGTCCTGCAACTGATCTCTCTACGGTCGAGGAGCAACAAACAACTACAATACAACGTGAGAATCGCAAATGTGTTGCCGGCCTTTATAAAATTTATTTCAATTCATTTCATTCACGCAGACCCGGAACACAGCGTGGCACCGGAGCTGTATGCGCATAATAAGGAATTCTTAACTGTGTGTAATATTAATACCAAACATTATTATTACAGATTCAATTCTATGATTCGGAAAACTTACTACCACAGCAAACGTTGCAGGATTTGGAAAAAACAGAAAGACAGGAGATTGAGGAGGAACCTGATATCTTGTACAGCTGCAATCAACTAAGCTACGGTATATGTATACCTTTATGAACGAAATTTGGAATAAATTGTCAACATTGTCATTATTTACATACTTAATTTTAACTCTCCTAATCTTTCCATAATCACCCCATAAAAAATGTACTGTTAAAAATATCTTCGGTCAATGGGACCTCATTTTATAAAGAAATAAATACATTGCATTCCTTTTCACATATTTACATTTCATTTAATTTTATTTGCTTAGTCCTCACGGGTGACAACGCATCTGCATTTTGATTCGTAATCGTGGATACATGTAGATGTCTAATCTATCGCTGGGCCACAGCACACACTTTTTTTATTGCATAAGGGCAAACGAGCATACGGTTCACTAGATGTTAAGTGACCACCGCCGCCCATGAACAACTGCAACACCATGCAAATTGCACGTGCGTTGCCGGCCTTTTAGAAGGGAGTAAGATTTTCTTGAAGGAGGTAAACTATTCTACGGAGAGGTCGTACGCGGGAGAAAACTCCTTGTGAAACGTACAGTACTGGACTGCCAAGCACCCAGATGGTGTGGATAGTATCGGGAGCTTTGTCGCGATGTACGTTCATAAAATTTGGCGGCTTGGATTAAGCCGAGGTACGGGTTCGCGTCAATGATGATCTCGACATGCTCGTGACGTATTACGTAATAACGTTACGAGCATGTCTACATTAGATTATATACACAAAGATACCCTCCCCCAAAGGGGAAATGTTTGCCATAGTTGCCACGCTTGGCAAGCGGTTTGGCAACCGCAGTTTTTATTTTATTTTAGTCTGATGTAGATTTACTACTACTACTACTTTTTATCTTACGACGCCTACGGAATGAAATGGAGTAGTGCGATATTCCTACACCGCCACTTCACGGTAACCTCTCCAATAGTAAAATTGTAAACTATAAAACACTTGAATAGAACAAAATAACACAAATTATATAAAACTTTCATTTAATATAGTTTGTGAATAATACTCATTAAATGTGATTATACCTACATACATCTAACTGAGGCTAGGATAACTTCAGCGCCTTTCTATACGTTGCCTCTTACGACGAAGAGTTAAGTCGTGGTGATGGTTATTCTAATATCATCACCACCTAGAGTATGCTATCGTTACTATATGAAAATGTGACATAAACCTTCCAGGGGGACCGTGCTGTTAAGTGCTCGAAACGTCTGAATATATCTGGATTGCGTATATAAAATAAGTTAATATACGCGACAAAATCCGTAAAAACTAGTTTTATTTAAATGTGTAATGTTCGCGTAAATATAAGAAATCATTATATAAACCTTCCAGGTTGGAATTCTAAGTAAAGAATGAAAGAAAACAACGTGTGTTCTTAACAAGAAGGTACCGCTGCTCTTCTCCTGTTTCAGTTTTTCTTCGCCTCTTATTACGTCCAAAAGTCGATATTGTATAGTAGGATATGTGGGTATTAAAATAAACGTTTAAAATAATTATAATTTCAAATTCAAAAAAATTCGAAAAAAATAACAATTATATCATTCAAACATTTTTGATTAATGGATTCAAATTCTTTGCAATATCCTTAAAAGCCAGATTCCAGTAAACTTTTAAAAGTTTTTTAAACCTATTTTCGGCTGCTAGATTAAGGACTTCACTTATAATTAATAGAATCAGGCGTTAATTTGCGGAAATTCATTATATTACATTTTCTTAAAACTAATTAACATCTTCATCATCTTTAAATAAAGTTATTATATTTAACTAACAGGAATCAATAAAAATTTGTATCTAATAACAATAATGTCCTCCAGATATGATTTCGGTTACTGCGAACAGTCACAAGATTCCATCCAGCCACCTGCACAGAACAAGATTATAAGGCGCGAGTGTATACGAGAACACAAGTGCACTCTTTATTCCATCACTCTAAACTTACTTACCCTAAACTGGTGAGACGGAAATCCGACACGGCCAGAAAGAGATCATACGCAGAACCAACGGTTTTACACGCTTTATTTTTTGCTTTCCGAGGCACGGGAGTGAAACATTGCCAACTTGTTTGACTCTGGGCTGCAGCTGAGAATTATTCGTCGTAGAAACTCAATAACACATTTTTGATCAAACCCGGGATTTGAACTCGGTACCTCATGATCAACAACTGCCTTTACTATCACTGTACCAACGAGGCAGCCAATTATCATCCATTAAGAAGACCAGACGGCATACCTCTTCACAAGTATTCAGTCTCTGACTGTTGTCACTCTTTACTTGATATTCCTTCTTGCAGTACCTCCACCACGTATTAAAACTATTCATATTATAAAATAATCTATATTTGGTATATCTATAGCCGTAGTAGCACAGATGGTTAGCACTCGCTGTAAATTTCACAATACGCAAGCTAACCAGGTTCGATCCCCGCCGGCACCAATGAAATTGTTAATTGCAATTTTAAGTGCTGATTTACCACGTGCTCGGCGGTGAAGGAAAACATCGTGAGGAAACCTGCATGTCTGAGAAATAAGAAAAAAATATTTCGAAGACGTGTGAAGTTCGCCAACACGCATTGGAGCGGCGCGGCGGACACTTCCTTGCCCTAAAACCCTCTCAGAAATGAGAGGAGGCCTGTGCCCAGCTGTGGGACGTTTATAGGCTGTAACTTTACTTTACTTTTATATCTATATCATTAAATATAGAATCCACGTGGAATCAATTTTTTTTTTTGGATTACTTAGGTGATGCAGTGTTCGCGACATTTGTTGTAGCACCGCTGGTCGTAGGCGTTTGGCGAAGCACTTGGAGTATCATGGATCTACACTCGAAGCTTTTCCCTTACGCCCAAATCTACCTCTTGGGAATCATAATTCACATTTGTTTCGCATTGATCAGGTTTGTAAAACTTGTAAGTTGTATTTTTTTATACATAAAATATATACATAAGACATATAACATAAAGCAACAAAGAAGTTAAGTACAGTTCACCAATGGTCAGTGTTCATCGAAGTCCGTGGACGAATGCAGTCAACATCAAATAAATAAGACTACAGATGTCACCTTCGGGGGCTAACATAGAACGCCACACAATTTGTCTCTATGTACCCAGTAGTGCTGTAAAGACTAGAACACTGAAGTGCAAGCTATTTGGCGTATCTAACAAGTGGTATCTACCAAGACGAACTCCTTAGCGGAAACGGAATTCTAATATATAGTAAAGTTAAAAAATCAAAGTTATTTAAAGCAACATAAAAACAACTTAATAAAACACTCTCATAGTGGCTAAGCGTTTGGCAGCGGTGCCGCGGGTTTTACTAGTTTTCATAATTAAACAGCATTTGTCTAAAATCAGCACATTATTTAACAATTTAGATTTTAACGGCAATAAAACTAAGTGAACTAGTGTATAAGAATTATAACATCTAATGTTAAGGGGATATAGTAAGTCAGCTCAAATTCTAATTTCGCCCCCACTTCCCTGCGCTTCGTATGCTATGTACCGACATGTTTGTAATCACTAATACTGTAAGTAGATAGATCGTTGGATACTTATTTCATTAGGTTTATCATATTTATGTCTGTTTCTTAACGCCAACCCAGTGGCTTCTCATTTTTATCACGGTTATTTCCCATTTTAATTTTACGTCGTCCTGTTGCGTAAGTGACCAACATAGCCCAACGGATTAATAAGCTGACGTGGCAATGGGCCAGCCATATAGCTCGAAGAACCAATAACCGATGGGGAAGAAAGGTTCTCGAGTGGCAGTCTCGTACCGGTAGGCGTAGTGCAGGGCGACCCCCACTAGATGGAGCGACGACCTGGTAAGATATGCAGGAAGTCGATGGATGCAGGTGGCTCAGGACCGTGCTTTGTGGCATTACTTGGGGGAGGCCTATGTTCAGCAGTGGACTTGTGAAGGGCTGTAATGATGATGCTGATGATGATGTTGCGTAATGTGTATTCTGATCGTAAGCGACACAACCTTCCCCTTTAAAGGCCGGAGCGAAACTGACCGGGCGGCAGGAATCATGTTTCATTACGTCGATAGTTTAGGTAATTTTTTTTTACAGTGAAAATAATGGTATTTAAAAAAAATTAAATAACATAAGCACTGCTTTATAATTAGTTCAGTTAGTATGCAAAGTTTCATGATCTAATTTAAAATATTTTACGAATAACAGCGGTTTATTGTTTATTTTGGAGGTAAATTTGGATTTTTTTTGTATCGAGAAAATTTTACGGAATCGTGTTTTCGTCTAACATAGTCCTGAACATTAATCCTCAACTTTACCATGTATTTATTTCAAAATTAATGCTGCAATATTTTCGGTATAACGGAGGATCTTGCTAAGGCATTTGAGGTTATATTTCCCCTTAAGCATTCAAAGACAACTGTCAATTATCTATCACTTACCATCAGATGAGCCGTATGTTCGTTTGCTCCCTCTCCTTTAAAAAAAAGAAGAATTTCACTCTTCTCACTTGTATTTTCTACTGTTATATATTATAATATAATATAATATATAACAGTAGAAACGACAAGGTATATTCTTACATTCGTATATTCTTGGTATAGATACCTACCTACTTTTGACGCGAAACTTTTAACCCCATTTAAATAACCTAACAAACAGACTAAGTAAGCTCTAGAAAATATGATGCAAAAAGATTAGAAGTCTACTAGACACTTAGACAGATAGATTGATTTATTTCAGTTAGTTCCACAGCATAATGTCTTATGGAATTTTTCCATAATGGAAATGTGAATAAATTATAAACTGTTTTTGTTTTGTTGAAAAGGACCATAAGAACTATTTACATATATATCCTAATATCTTTATTTATTATATTTTTATTTATTATATTTTTATCTTTATGTTATTAAGAATTATGTAATTGATAATTAAGATAATAATTTATGTAATTTCTAAACATACCAATTATAATTGAAATTTTTATGTTTTTAAATATTAATATTCATAATGCCAGGTGATAATGATAACCAAATATTTGTATGCCTTTTGGGGCGAAGCATAGTGTTACTTATCATGCCTTTTCCAACAAGTTTGGAACTTTTTACCTATGATTTACAAATAAATAAATTTTATATTGATTTTATTCAGAAAAACAAAGTAATGAATTACGAACTTTGGCCTCTCAGAATATTTAGTTTTAATAAAAAAGTAATAAACATTCCGTAAACACTAGGAATAAACTAGCTAGTAATACCAGTTACTCGATTCCACAAAGTAATCAATTCCTTTATGGCGTGATGTATACGCTTTTCTACAACACAGTCCCAGAAAATATAGGACGTCTCTCTTATATTACATTGTCACTATCATCCTAAGTCCATAACACAGACCTCCTAAACAAAGACCTCTTCAATATATAACGCTCCAAAACCACCTGCATTCACTCCTTCTATTGGGGAGTCGCTCAAAACTATGACACTATTAGTGTACAAAATATTTATTTTTATTAGTTAAGTAAATTTACAACATTAATCGAATAACGGAAATATTTTTTCAGGTCCCATCTCCTATCCCGATCAATAGCAACTTCTGATGAAAATAGATACTTCCATTGGTTAAGAGAGCGGCTGCTATCTAGGATCTACACCTACATATTTATTTTATCCTGCATCATGCACTGGCGTGGTGGCTGGGGACTTTTTGATGGCACCGTCGCCGCCGTAGTGCCTTCCGACGCCGACCCACACAGGTAGAATAGATTTGGTAATCAATAAAATAAAATGAATACCGATACAATTCATTTAAAGTCTTTATAAATAAACCTAAAAAATGTGGAGTCTTATTCTCTCTTACTCGTTTAGTAGAAAGAAAGAATAGACGGAAATCTAATTTGTAAAGAATTTAATATATTTTTTACAAAAATTGGATCCATCTTAGCTAGCAAGATACCACAAACTTGTTCGGATGAGAATAATTTCGTTAAGTTTAAAGTTTCGTTCTAATTTGCTAAATACTAATACATTTAAAACTTCAAACATGATAATTAAACCCAAAACAAAAAAATTGTAGTTATTCTTCTCTTACCATTGACAATTCTACAATATACGAGTCAGTGAAAGAGAAATATTTAGGCACTAAGCCTAGAGAAAACCTTGTCATGGAAGACAGATAAGCAAAATAGGCAAAATAAGATCGAAACTATCTTCCCTACTGGGTTCACTTTACGGTTGTATTAGATGCCTCCCTTATCATGTTCGCCGTACCATAATTACATACTTAACCACATCTGGATTATCCAGTTGAAATTTGAAATAGCAGCTATAAAACAACATTAAAGAACCTACAAATAAATAAAAATAAAATATTAAAACTGTTAATTAATTATAACTACTTAACACCTCCAGCCTCACAAACAAACTGTACAGAGAAATTAAAATTCTGAACATTTATCAAACATATTCTTACAAGGCGTGTATTCTAATATTATAGTGAATTTTTGATAAATAGAAATGGTTAATAGAAAATTGTTTCTATGTCCTAAAAGAATATTTAGAATGGAAAAATTAGCTTAGAAATTTATGTGCTTCACTTATAGAAAATTTTTATTTTATGTACCTAAATATTTGCACGTCTGCGAGCAGACTAAACACATGTACATTATAGATTTTTAAATAAGGACCCTGTCAACTGTGTTTTATGCAAATAAAGAATTTGTATTTGGCTTAGCACGCACTGCGATTAAACGTCCGCGTTTAACCGCACATCTGAAACCGCAAACAAAAACGTAACAAATAGCTTTCTATACAAGCGCACGCATTAGCGACTTTATTCAGTGACTGATTTTAAAAACGTAGCTTGCTACATTTCGATCGCGGTTTGTAAAAGCTAGATTTTTATTTGTCCCATAGTAATAGTATGGCGGCGCATACACAGCGGTTAACCGCGTTCGGTTTTTATTCAACTCTTCAGGTGATATCGTCATACGAAATACAGTGTCTTCATGTTGTATATACTGGCCCACAGCCTGTAATAATTTATCAAAAGTAACCAATCGACATTTTGTGGTAATTAAAAAACTTGTCGGGATGTTGTCGCACGTCGTTGTACATTTTGCAAAAGTATCCCTTCAGATGTCTTTGATCTGTTAGTGAATGTACCCAGTACTTATGGAAGCGCCGTTGTTTGCGTTTTCTATTTTTTAATTTAAAGCCAAAGCGACTACACATGCTACTTGCTCGAAATTCATGGTGGTACTGAAATAAAATTAAGCCAAACTCCAGTGATCATATGCGGTTTTGCGTTTTCAGCTATTCCTAAACCGCTCGCGTTTAATCGCAATGTGTGCTAAGCCTTTGTATTGTATTTGTATTTGACAGTTAACATCTTTAAAAGGAAACTAAAACAATATAATAAATAAATTCTAACTGACCCTGTCCATATACTGACTTCTAATCAGCGTTAATCGGTAAAGATAAGAAATACTTGTTTACTATCTGCTTTATTTACTTATACTTATAGGATATAAGAACAAAAGATTTGTAACTTGTTCATGAATACACACAAAATTGTAAGAAGTCTTAAGTTGTATGTACGAACTAGTAAAAAGTTGAATGTCACCAAATTCTTTCCTTCCTTTTTGATGTATTTTTTTTGTAAGCTGTATGCTCATATCCTATTATTAATTTGAATATTGTAACTTCTCAATTAATTAAACGTATAATTGTTTTTCTTTCTCCAATCAGAAATAGATACCGAATATCCACTATTCGATATCGTCCCGTAGGTTGCCCAGCCACAGCAGCGTTGTCCTGATAACTACTAAAAGTTATAAAAAATCTATCGTTGCCAGCGTTGACAAGCGTGGCAGCTTCGACAACAACCCTAAGAGGCAATCTATGGTGGAGGCCTACGTTCAGCAGTAGACTTTTATATATGTAATGAATGGTAGTAGGAACCCGAGTAGACCAGTCCCCATAAGTTCTGTTAAGGTGATTGCAACAAAGAATAAATAAAATACATTTTAGTCCTCAAGGATGACAACGCTCTATGATTCATAATAGACAGTAGATATAGGTGTCTATGAGTCACATCATCCCTTACTTCTATAAAAATACTAGCTTGCCAAGAAAAACGTTGTTCCGCCCTTGTTCGACGACCCTTTGTCATGTCCTATTAAAAATCCTTAAATTAGCAAAAAAAATTGTGGGTCACTCATGGGCAAAAAAAAAACTATCCTATCTCTCAAGTTGGACCAAACTGCACACGGTGTGCAAATTTGATTAAAATCGGTTCAGTAGTTTAGGAGTACATTGCAGACAAACAACGTGACACGTAATTTATATATATTAAGATAACAAAATGACCAAACATCCAGGCTTTTAAAAGCAAATTATAGAAAATGACTTCTTCTCGTAATTAAACTACCACCCACATCCTCAATTAATTATACCTGACGCCTTTGTGATATGGTTAATTGAGGTCGTGGGTCCGATATTTATAAAACGATGATAAAATGTATACTTGCAAAAGAACTTACAAAACTTACCTTCATCATCATCATCATTACAGCCCTTCACAAGTCCACTGCTGAACATAGGCCTCCCCCAAGTAATGCCACAAAGCACGGTCCTGAGCCACCTGCATCCATCGACTTCCTGCATATCTTACCAGGTCGTCACTCCATCTAGTGGGGGGTCGCCCTACACTACGCCTACCGGTACGAGGCTGCCACTCGAGAACCTTTCTTCCCCATCGGTTATCGGTTCTTCGAGCTATATGGCCGGCCCATTGCCACTTCAGCTTACTAATCCGTTTCGCTATGTCGGTCACTCTGGTGTTACTACGGATATCCTCATTTCTGAGTCTATCACGCAGAGAAACTCCGAGCATAGCCCTCTCCATAGCTCGCTGAGCGACCTTGAGCGTACTCATATGGCCAGCAGTGAAGAACTATGTCTCAGATCCTTAAGTCATCACTGGCAACACGCACTGGTTGTACAATCTAGTTTTTAGAGATTGAGGTATACCTGACGAGAAGATATGTCGTAATTTCCCGAACACTGCCCAGCCGAGTCGAATCCGTCGATTGACCTCTCGGTCGAAGTTGGACTTACCTAGTCGGAATATATGTCCCAGGTAAACGTACTCGACAACAACTTCGAGCATAGTGCTCCCAACAACTACCGGCATAGGTGTGACATGGACATTAAACATAATCTTTGTTTTGTCCATGTTCATCTATCCGTTGGGAGGCACTATTGAGGTCATTGAGCAAAGTGCTTAAGTCCTCCAGCGATTCTGCCATAAGGACTATATCTTCGGCAAATCGAAGGTGATTGATGTACTCGCCATTGATGTTAATACCGTATCCTTTCCAGTACAGTAGCTTGAAAACGTCTTCCAATGCAGCGGTGAAGAGTTTCGGAGATATAACGTCACCCTGTCTTACACCTCTCTGCAGTTGGATAGGTTTCGAGCTCTGGTTCTGTACTCGGATAGCCATCATAGCCCTACTGTATAAACACTTCAGTACTTCGATATACCGACAGTCAACTTGGCACCGCTGAAGGGACTGTAGCACCGCCCAAATTTCGACGGAATCAAAGGCTTTCTCATAGTCCACATACGCCAGGCAAAGTGGCAGATTGTACTCTTCAGTCTTCTTTACAATATGGCGCAGGGTATGTATGTGGTTTATGGTACTGAAGTCTTTTCGGAAACCGGCTTGTTCGGGAGGCTGGAAGTCGTCGAGTCTGCGTGCGAGACGATTCGTAATGACTCCCGAAAACAGCACGTAGACGCGGCTCAGAAGGGAAATCGGTCTGTAGTTCTTCAAGAGAGCGTTGTCGCCTTTCTTAAAGAACAAGACCACCGCACTTCTGCTCCACGCCTCTGGAGTAGTGCCACCATGGAGGACGGAATTGAAGAGCTTCTGAAGGACTTCAAGTACCGGTGTTCCACCCGCTTTCAGAAGCTCCGCTGTAATTCCATCCTCGTATGGGGCCCTATCGTTTTTAAGGTGCTGGAGAGCCATTCTAATCTCGCTTAGACTGACGTCCGGGATATCATCGGAATAGTGTCGGATAAGACTTGCTCTTGTATCGTTACTCACACTTGCATGTGGCTCCAACGATGATGTGTACAGCTGCCCATAGAACCTCTCAATCTCACTCAAAATCTCAGGTGTCCCGGAAACGATGCTTCCACACTCAATCTTCAGCTTTGACAGTTGGCTCTTACTGGCTGACAGATCTCTGGCAAAGACTTTGGAGCCCTGGTTCCGCTCGATTGCTTCTTTAATACGAGCAGTATTAAAGTTGCGTAAGTCTCGCCGCATGCATTTGGAGATCTGTCTGTTCAGTTGCCTGTATGCTGTCAAATCTGTTGACGATTGCAGCCTCATCTCCCGTCTAACAGCCATGAGATTAAGAGTGTGATCGGAGAGTTTTTGTGTTCTTCTGCGGCGGGTCTTGCAGAACTTAGCTCCGACCGCATGGACAGTTTCCACGAGCTTGTCATTCATATCGTCCACTGCATTGCAGTCTTCTGGGTACTGAAAGCGGTTACGTAACTCGAGCTGAAAGTTTTCGGGATTCTGG
Organism: Parnassius apollo; assembly: GCA_907164705.1. Lineage (NCBI taxonomy): Eukaryota > Metazoa > Arthropoda > Insecta > Lepidoptera > Papilionidae > Parnassius > Parnassius apollo. Next base: position 590,794 of record CAJQZP010000795.1, on the reverse strand, counting down.
ATTAGAGCACGAGGGGGACGGAGCGTTGACTTCATTAGACGAGACCTCTCGAACTTAACGTTTAGGTTCAGTGTGCCTCTAACCATTCGGTGATCGCTGCCAGTTTTCACCCTTGCGATCACTGAGACATCACTGAACAGTTGGCGTCTGGTCGTCATAATGAAGTCAATCTCATTTTTTGTAGAACCGTCGGGGCCGTACCAGGTCCACTTCCTGTGGAGCCGCTTCTGGAAGAAAGAGTTCATCATAAAGAGTCCCTCTTTCTCCATAAAGTCGGCCAGCTGCTGGCCCCTTCGGTTCCGTTGCCCTACTCTAAATTTCCCTAGCTTCAGCTTACCGTTTTCTCTTATGCTTAGTTTTGCGTTGAAGTCTCCCATCAACACCGTGTAGTGGGTTTTGGAGGAATGCATGGCTTTGGAAATATCCTCATACATTTCCTCCACCTCCTCATCGGGATGTGCCGAGGTTGGTGCGTAAACCTGTATGACCTTCAGCGAATACCGTTTGGTGATTCTGAGTATCAGGTACGCGACCCTCGTCGACACACTCCCAATCTTTACAACGTTGTTGACGAGAGACTTGTGGACGATAAATCCGACACATCCTTGAGACAGATGGTCGCCCTCCTGGTGATAGAACAAGTTGCCGGATTCGAGAATCACCGTGTCCTCCCCCTGTCTTCGGACCTCGGATAATCCTATAATATTCCATCGCAACTTGTCTATCTCTTCTTCCAGCTCCAGGATCTTCTCGTCAGTCCTAAGGGTGCGTGCGTTAAATGTTGCCAGGTCGAGTCGTCGTAGGTGGCAACCGAACCTCCACCGGAGATTCTTAGCACCCCCTGCCCCGCCGTTACCATGGTCGCCACCGTAGCCAGGAATAGCGGGGCCGCCGGGGACTGGGGGCCGTCTATTTGTGTAATTGTTCATGGGGGTATATTGCCATAGTTGCCACGCTTGGCGAGCGGGTTGGCAACCGCAGATTTTTTTTTGTCGTACAGTTGCTGTTATCAGGAAGATGCTGCTGCCCATCTCCTGCCTGTTTCCCTCTGTCGCCTTTTACGACACCCACGGGAAGATATGGGGTAGTGGATATTCTTAACCGCCACTACACGGCACAAAACTTACCTTGCAATTTATTGATTACTAAAATTGATCTAATTAGCAGTATTCATTTTCTATAATTTGCTCGTTGAGGCATGGATGTCTTGATCATTCTGATCATTTTATAAAAGTAAGACATGATGTGTAGTATCATAAAACGTTGTCACCCTTGAGAAGAAAGATGGTTTACATTAATTTATTTATTCTTTATTACAATCACCTTATCAGAGCGTTGCAGTACTTTTCAAACTGTTCTGAACTTCTGTGAATCTACTGAAATGTAATTATTTCTCAAAACGAAAATCATTTCATAAAAGTTGAACAAACGAATAATAATTTTGTGAAGACAGATACGAGGAATGTTAAAATGAGGGCTTTCACAACTTTTTCTGGTGAGTGAAATATTTCACTGATTTCATTTTGTGCGGAGGAAGTTAATTTGTTATATATCTTATAAAAATAATATATATATATATATATATATATATATATATATATATATATATATATATATATATATATATATATATTTATAAGATAAGAAATGAATAAGCCAAACTATGCATATTCCATTTATTATTTAAAATTAGAAGCATTAAAAAATACGGTTGACCCATTTCTGGAACTTCCCTTTAGTTTCAAATACAAAGCGCCCCAAAATTCAAAACGACATAATTTTGAAAAACCACGTTTTTTATTTTTATAAATTGAATACTTGAAGAACAAATCAACCGATTTTGACGAATTTGATGGCGTTCCACTCAGTTTTAAGCACTCTCATAGTTTATTTATTTAATCGAAAACGATTCAAGAATATAATTTCAAAGTTGTTTGAAAAAACACTTTTTCTCGAAATTTCTCGTTAACGTTTTCTCTTTAACGCATTAACCAATTTTGATGCTGTTTGCATCAATTAACGGCGTTTTTGAGTTTAAGAGTTGATTACATTTTGGAATTGATCGTTAAGTCTGTTTAAACGTTAAGGCTATTGTGGAAGCGGATCGAACATCCGATGCGTTTTCGATTTGCTCATTGGACCGAAGATCGCATGATTGAAGATGAGCAGTTTTACCGAAAAAACATCTTTTTAGATGAAACTTATTTCCACCTTGGAGAATACGTCAATAAGCAAAATTGTCGTATCTAGACAATTGCATCCACAACGAGTGACTGTCTGGTGCGGATTTTGGTCTGGCGGTATTATTGGGCCATTATTCTTCAAAAATGAGTAAGGAAGCGCCGTTACAGTGCATGGCGATCGTTACTGCGAGTTTTTGTTTCCCAATATTAAAAAGTATGACATAGACGACATTTGGTTTCAACAGGCTGGCGCAACGTACCACCAGCCAACGTAACAATCAATCTTTTGCGCACAGTTTTCGAAAATCTCATAATCAGTTGAAATACTGATGTCGATTGGCCACCTCGAAGCTGTGATTTGACTCCGTTGGACTTTTTTTGTGGGGAGGTCGTTAAGGACAAGTGCTACACTAACCATCTAGAGACCATTGACGACTTGAAACATGAAATCGAAGTTGCCATTGACGAAATAGAGGCCAAAACAATCGAAAATGTACTGAAAAATTGGACTGATGGAATGGGGTGGGAATTGTAAGGCTAGCCGTGTCGTGGCAGTCACTTGAATGATGTTGTCTTCCATTTCTAAATGGAAAGGTTCAATTTTTCCAATAAGCGACAGTAGCCTAATGGCAGGGCGCGGACCGCGAACTCAAAAAGGTCGTGGGTTCGAATCCGCCATTCGACTACTGGCGTGAACCACTCGTAACACAAGCAATTTAAGCTTACCACGAGTGGTTAAGGGGAATATTAGTAATGTTTATAGCATTGTTAATATTCTTTTTTTTTAAATTTTTTCCAATAAACTCATAAATTTGAATATTCATTAGTTATTTTTTTAGAGTCGATTCGAAATCCAAATTTTAAATGGCCCAACCGTTATTTATTACTGTCGCTGTGAAATATATTATATAAAATATAATTATGTATAACATGAAAATGTAGTAAAAGTCGTATTTGGGTCTCGTTACTCAACATACGAAACATCAAGCAAAATAGTTATTGGCGCGATCGTGGTGCTTTCTCGACTTATTTGTGTACACTATAATACGCTGCACGTGACCCGAATTGAGTAATTTTTTTTTACATTTATTACATAAGATATCACCACGTACCCTACGGTGAAGAAAAACATCGTGGGAAAAAAAACTGCAGGTCTCATAAATAAATTATGCCAACGATAAGTAAAGTCCGCCAACACATATACGAGCAGCGCAGCGGGTGAATTGCTCCATAACCCTCTCAGAAATAAGAGTAGGCCTGTGGCATATTTTTTTTACTATTCTAAACCATCGTTTAGCTACAATCTCACCTGATGGTAAGTGATGATGTAGCCGAAGAAGCCGCACTGAATTAGCAAAAAACTTATAAGAAATAACTTGAAGACACCCACCACATTGTAATCGGATGGAAAAACGGATGCTGGCAACTTATTCCACTCCTCTGCTGTACGCATGACGAACGATGTAGCAAACCGTTTGGTTAGAATGCGTGGTAAGTCGACAACAAAAGGGTTGAGACAGGCCGAGCGTCTGGTAGTCCGATTGAATAAATTTATGCTATTTCTGCGCACATGCTCCTTGATGCATTTACCAGTAATTTTTTTAATTTTTTTTAAATTAAATTCCTTAATTAAAAGGATTATAACGGGCGGACTCGGATTGACTGGGAGGGAATGCCTTTTGGCATTCCCTCCCAGTCAATCCGAGACGTGTGGTAATAAAGTGATAGATGCCAAAAATAAAAGTACATAATTGTAAATGACGAAAAATTGATAAACTATAACGTTATATTTGATGATGATATTTCTCGTTTCGCCCAGGCCAGTACTAATAGCGGCCCTGACAGTACTATGCTATGCAAGCATCGCCAGTCTTCGATCTGCGAGAAATCTCCTCGCGTCTCCTTATTTCCTGGTAACTGACGGGAAGGAACCTACATATATATTCACTACAAGGTTCCGTAATGTTGGACAAGTAAGTATTCTTTTATCTTGGTTCATTGACCGACTCTGACACCACAACGTTTGCTATTTCCATGTTAGAGTGCTGACATCATAAGATTCATCATTGTATCTCATCCCAAGAGTTGCAGAGATAAGTAGGCTGTTACGCCGACAGTTATACGTGGTAGGGCCATGCTACAGTTATATTAGAAGTATAGTTGTAGCACGAATGGGTCGGCACGACCGGGGAAGGACCACGCTCTCACAGAATACCAGCGTCAGATAGCAGAATAATGCTGTTGTGTTTCTTATGGTGAGTGTAGAGAACCGGAGACCCTTTTTACTGGAAACGACGCATTCCATCTTAGTCATCACGGGTGACAACCCATTTGAATTTTAATTCGTAATCGAGGACAGATGTACATGTCTATGGGCCATAACAACGACTGACCATCGGGTGGACTGTGTGCTCGTTCGTCACCGTATTCTATAAAAAAAAAATCTCTAATTATGTTAACTTTGCCTGACATCTTGCTGTGTGACGAACGAAGCTCTGTAGATCAAGTTATGGCGCAAAACCGTTAAATTTGCAGTTTCCTGTGACTGAATTTGTACTCAGAATACGGTTTGACTTTTTCCCCTGGGCGGCTTTCTCCCCTGAGTTTAACTACTACAACAAACGTCGCTAAAAATTATAAAGGATCCACATTTCATCACATGTTCTGTAATCAGAGTGCCGATTCAAGTAATTTCCCACTGTATCCACTATCCAAGCTACCTTTTAAACTGGTGACGAAGCATTCAATGTTAGTACTCTAGTGGTAATATAAATGAATTTTGTTTATTAATCGAGGATAGGATTTAAGTGAGGTGAAGTGGACATCGAACTCGTTGGATACCTCTACTTGTGTAGAATGCGATACTTGGTCCGTACTCCTTGTTGATATTCTGTGTAGCATTTCAAATATTAATTCCACAAGAGAACTCAAAGTTGAAGTAGTTTTTATTTTTAAATACTCGCGCTATCTTAGAAACATCAAAAAGCAGGAAAAATTATATCTAGACTTGCAACGGATATTGGGCTATTATTCAGCTACCTTTTTCATATTCGGTGAAATACTGTATATCTAGGTACTATTCAGCCGAATACCGAATACTTATAAAATATTTTGTCGTAGTTAGATAATTGGTAAAATATAAATGTTGATTTAATATTTTAATTATGTATTTTTACAGTACTTAAATTATTCATAGATACCTTACGACTTCCGTATTATAAAAGTAACAAAAAGCTATCAAATAAATATTTATGCATTTGAATTATCGTAATTCAAATTTAGAAAAGCAGGAAGACTAATTTTTATGTATTTTCAAGCAGTAGTTTACTCATTTTCTTCTCATAGAAAATCACAACTTCATATTAAAGACGATCTAAATAAACTCTTACTGCGTTCCCAGCCGAATGATTTTCCTATTTGGCTATTCGGCCAGGGAGCCCTAAGAACATTTGATATTCGACGTGTTATTTGTTTCAAATTGAATTAGAAAGATAGATAAATAACTCTTTATTGCATTTGAACAAAGTTATTACAATAACGGAAAACTTGCCTGACAAACCGAACATAAAAGGACATTATTATTTTATATTTTGACGGATAGGTGCAACGTGCAATATGAAATAAACAGAAAAAAATTATTAAAAATAATATTTATAAAAATATATTAATAATATATTCAATATTTACTTACTTACTTATCTTCACGCACAATCCCTAACGGGGTAGCCAGAGAGAACAGATCGCCAAGTGTCACGATCCTTACATACCTCTTTCGCTTCTTTTAGGTTCGTTAACTTCTTCATACATGCACGTCTAAGTATCCGAGTACTCTTGACCTTCCCTCTTCGAGCAATTTGCTCACATGGTCTTCGAAAGTTAGTCTCGGTCTACCTCGACACCTTTTAATATTTACTTTCGCTCTATATATTTTCTTCATCATTCGCTCAACTTGCCCAAACCATTGGAGTACGCCCCTATCAATTTTTGTGATAAGGTCATCTTTCAAACCTGCCATATTGGGAATCTCTTCGTTTCGCTTTCGATTGGCTATGGTAACGCCACACATTTTACAAAGAGATCGCATTTCCACTGCATTCAACTTGCTTTTATGCTTCTTCTGGCATACCTAGGTTTCGCTGCCATATAACAAAGTCGGTAGCAACACTACGTTATATATTGCAAGGCGTGCACTCTTCACCACGCCTTGCCTTTTGACTAATGCATTCAGGGCACTATTGACTTTGTTTCCGGCAGCGACACGCCTATCCACATCTAAATCACATCATGTGAAAGCACTCAAGTATACAATTTCATTTACCTGTTCTAGACATTCCTGATTTACCCATATTTCACATTTCGTTCTCTCTTCGTCCTTTTCAAATACCAGAACCTTAGTTTTATTATTAGCATTCAAACGGAGACCTTTAATTTCACACTCCACTTTCATACACGTGACTAATGCCTGCGGTTCTGCTACTGATGGTGCAATAAGCACTGCATCATCAACATACAGCAGACAATTTACTTTAATGTCACCCAATTTCACACCCAAACACCTATTTTTCAGCTTCTGTAAACAGCTGTCGAGATACAGTATGAACAGCCAGGAAGACATGACACAACCCTGTTTTACGCCCGCTTGGACGCTAAACATGGGTGACAGGTCATGCCCTACCCGCACACAGGCTTTACAGTCATAGTAAAGTGACTGCACAGCCCTTAACAATCGCCCATTTACACCATATACCGGCAACAGTTTCCACATTTTCTTTCTTATAACCTTATCAAATGCTTTCTCCAGATCCACAAAAGCACAGAAAATCCTCTGGTTAACACTCAGAAGCTTTTCCGTGATCATGCGGAGAGAAAACATTTGATCCGTGCATCCTCTTCCAGGTCTAAATCCGCATTGTGCCTCCCATAAGAATCTTTCCGATTTCTCTTGCATCCTACGTGTCAAAACCTTCGAGTAAACTTTACTTGCTAAACTGGTCAAGCTGATCGCCCGATAGCACCCGCAGTCAAAATGTGAACCTTTACCTTTATATAAAGGCACAATGACCGCGGATCGCCAATCATCCGGGACATCTCCCGTCCGCCAGCACAAATTGCACAGCAGACGAAAGCTGTCCCAGACGCGAGGCCCACCGTACTTGACCATTTCAGCAGTAACTCTGTCTAGTCCCGCAGCCTTACCACACTTCAAACTTCGAATCGTACGTTCAATCTCTTTCATGCTGATGACCTCAGTGTCATCGAGGTCCGTGTCTGGCGTTCCAGTCATGGTGTCACCCCCGGATCCTTCACTAAGATCATGACACGCATACATTTCTCTATAAAATTCACTCTATCGCTGCATGACGTCCGATTTTTTTGAGAGGACGTCATTGGTTCTCGAAAGCACTTTGTTCATTCTTAAGGCTGTCGCACCACTCCGGGACCTTCCAGCCTCTTTCCAGAAGAGTTTGGAGTTTTCCTTAAAGTTGTGCGACAACCTCTCGTCCGCTTCTATTCTACATTTTTCACGTACTTCCTCAATCAATGTTTTCGCATGAACTTTCTGCAGCTTATATCTTTCTTTCATCTTCTCTCTCATATGCTTATCGTTACTAGAGGCCAAGTAGTCTAACCATGCTTTTTTCTTCTTTTTTACAGCTTCTCTCACTTCATCATTCCACCATGCATCTCTTCTTTTACTACTACCTCTTTTTGTCATTCCACATACTTCTTCCGCTGCACTTACCATTCCATCCCTAAGGTTCTTCCATGTTCTCTCCACACATTCTTTACTACCATCGATGGTGTCAAGCTTTTCGGCTACCCTCGTGTGATATTTTTCCCTAGTATTCGCTTCCTGAAGCTTCCAGCTTCGGATGCGACAGACCGACTGTGGTTCTGTTACTGCCGTCCGGTAGCGCCAACCCGCGAACAAACCCCTAAATCTAGTAATTACTAGATAGTGATCCGGTCCCAGTTCAGCACCCCTGAACACTCGTGTATCCATCACCTGTTTTCGCAGTCGGTCATCCACCAGGAACAAATCAATCATACTTCTCTCATTCTTTCTTTCTCTAGTGTACATATGGATTTTCCTGTGATTAAACATAGTGTTTGTCACAAGAAGACCCTTTTCCTTGCATACAGCCAGTATAAGCTTGCTAGCATCATTAACCCTTTTATCGCCAAACTTTCCAAGCACCGACTCGTATCCTGGTCGAGCGATACCTACCCATCCATTCAAATCACCACATACAACAGTTCTTTCGTTTCCCTTAACCAAATCTAGAACTTCTCTTACATTCTCCCAAAACTCCTCCAGCTCAGCCCTGGACGATGAAGCTACCGGCACATAAACAGCCAAAAGGAATAACTTCGTCAGTCCCAGTTTAAAGCGAACCCAGAGAAGTCTTGAGTTCACAACCTCGGGGGATGAGTCGCTCGCGTCCGTAGGCTTCGACCACCTAACCTTAGGCCCACCCTACACGTGTCCCCCCGGGTGGTGCTAAACGAGCGACAAAGCCGAAAAAGTAGACTCGGCTCCTCGCCGTAAGGTAGCGGCGTAAAATCTACCACCACCCCTTGTTCGCACCATGACTCAGAAAATAGAAGAAATGGCCCCGAGTTCCCGGCGACCCTTCAATGGGGCAGGGGTGCTAATAATCTCCGGGATAAAAACCGGCGACGAGGTTCGCCACCCGTCACGTTCTGTCTCCCGGAGGGGCGAAAAGTGGATTGCGGAATCCCGTCTGGCTACGCTGAATGTATGTGGAGGAATGAATGATAAGATGGATGAAGTATGCGAAATGATGAATGACAGAGGAATAGATGTGTTAGTGTGAATGAGACGAAACGAAAGGGAAAGGATGCCACTGCACATGACACGTATACCGCGTATTGGTCTGGTGTAGACGAGACCGAACGGGTAAGCCAGGGAGTCGGTTTCGTCCTTTCAGAAAGAATGGGTCAATGTGTGAAAGAGTATGAATGTGTAAGCCCGAGGCTGCTATGGATACGAATGAAAGTGGGCTTAAAGAAGCTGTTCCTGCTAGGGGTGTACGCCCCAGACATGTCTAAGCCCACTTACATCCGAGAGCAGTTTTGGGACATGGTAAGGATGGTGTGGACAAAATGTAAGGAAAATGAAAATATTATTATGTTAGGAGACTTTAATGGAAGGGTTGGGGTGAAGAGGTCTGGTTATGAAAGGATATTGGGAACGTTTGGTGATGAAAGTATAAATGAGAATGGTGAAGACCTCCTCACCGTATGTGTGGAAAAGAATCTTTTTGTGACGAATACTTTTTTTCGTCATAAGAAGATTCACATGTATACATGGGAAAGAGGTGATGATAGAAGCATGATAGATTTCGTAATTGTGGATAAAAGAATGAGGAGCGCAGTCGTAGATACAAGGGTTTACCGGGGGTCCAACGTAGGGACGGATCATTACTTGGTCTTATGTCGAATGAATGGTCTTTTCAAGCGTTGGCGGCATCGGACATCTGTGTCTACCACTGCGTTACAGCGTATAAGAATAGAGAAGTTACAAGATGAAGATGTGAAAGAGAAGTATAAATGTAGACTGAGAGGAAATATTAGATGTTTGAATGAGTTGTGTATGAATGATTTAGACTTGAATACTGTGTGGGATAATATTAAGAAAGGTTTGGTGGATGCCGCCACCGAAGTATGTGGTGTAAATAAGAGAACAAATGAAAGGAAAAGTAATACGTTGTGGTGGGTGATGAGGTACGGGTGGAAGTTGAATCAAAGAAGAAAGCATGGTTAGATTTACTAGCAACCAAAGCTGGTAATTCTTCTGGTATGAATGATGAGATTGAAAGAAAAAAAGCAGAATTTAGACGTCTAAATAAGAGAGTAAAAGAAGTTGTTGAAAGGAGAAAAAAGAAAGAACGGATAAGAACGATAGAAGGATATCTTTCCAGGCTAACATAAAAATGTTCTGGAAACTCGTAGAAACTGCCAGGGGAAATACAAAACAGCCTCTAATGAATGCTATAAGAGACGAGAATGGATGTATTCTGAATGATGAAGCTTCGAATTTAAACAGATGGAAGGAATACTTTGAAAGCGTGTTTATGAGTGAAGAGTCGTCTGAATTAAATGAACTAGAAATTCCGAACGAAGTGGAAAGGAGTATGGAGATAAGTGTAGATGAAATAATGAAAGCAATGAAAAGCATGAAAGCAGGTAAGGCAGCTGGATATGATAGAGTATCACTCGAGATGCTAAGGGCTGGAGAGGGAGTGGTGGCAGGCCTGCTGTACACCTTGTTTAATTTATGTTGGGAATTAAAACGGGTACCGGATGACTGGTGTAAAGCAGTTATAGTACCAATATATAAAGGAAAAGAGTCACAGCAGGACTGCAAAAACTACCGTGGAATCAGCTTGCTTAGTATTGTGGGTAAACTGTATACTAAGGTGTTAATTGAAAGAGTTATGAAAGAAACTGATGGAAAAATTTGGAATGTGCAAGCGGGTTTTCGAAAGGGTACGGGGTGTACAGATCAAGTCTTTTCCATGCGCATGATTGCGAAGAAGTTTTTGGCCAAAAACCAGAAAGTTTTTTGTGCGTTCATGGACTTGGAAAAGGCTTATGACAGAATGGACAGGAATGTGTTATGGCAAACACTGAACTCATATGGGTTGAGCGCTGGTTTGATACAGGCATTAATGTCTCTTTATAGGGACTCTAGTGCTTGTGTCAGGATCAATGGGATCTACTCGGACTGGTTTGGCATCCAAAAAGGTGTCAGACAGGGCTGTGTAGCTTCCCCTTGGCTGTTCAACCTATTTATGGACAGGTGTTTGCAAAATAATTTCTTATATTTACGCGAACACTACACATTGAAATAATACTAGTTTTTACGGAATTTATCGCGTATATTTAACTTTTTAAATACCCGACGTTTCGAACGCTTTACAGCACTCATGTTCACGGGCGGGACTGAGATGTTCAACGTCCATATGTCATAGTTAACCGCGGTTACCATAGATTAAAATTTAACTTTTGTTCCGATCTATGCAGTATGAACTTATGGTATCTTGAAGTCTTGCAGTTGTATGCTTGGGTTGGGATTTAATTTTATTTATTATAGGATCCCAAGCAGATGGTAGCACCCAGCCATCTTCTCTATTGAAATTAGGATGTTTTTTGATTTCAATAGCCTCGCGAATCATCCTTGGAAGGAATCGGTGTTCTTTAGCGAGGATTTGTGGTCTATCAAATCTGATGTAGTAACGGGGGCGATCCTGTACGTGTTCATAGACTGCAGACTTCCCGGAGCGTCGATTCTTCACATCAGCTATATGTTCTTTAACGCGGGTTTTTATTGATCTTTTAGTTTGTCCTATGTAGGAGAGACCACATTCACAATCAAGCTTGTACACTCCTGCATCTTGCAGAGGGACATTACACTTGACTGATGGTAAAAACTGACCAATCTTCTTCAGCGGCTTGAAGTATGTTTTGATGGAAGCGCGCTTCAAGATGTAGCCAATCTTGTCAGTGACTCCTCTAACATATGGCAGTACAGCAGGTACACGCTCGACTGTGGCCGGCTTCACTCGTTCACTGTGACGTAGGCGCGGGACTCGAAGCTTGTTGTCATGCAAAACTTGCTTGACATGGTGGAGCTCGGCAGCCAGGTGTTTACTGTCACAGATCTCTCGTGCTCTCTGAAACAAAGATTTACCCACGGTAGCTAACTGTGAAGGATGGTGGTGAGAATCACCGTTTAAATATCTATCTGTATGGGTCTTTTTTCTATACACAGTATGGCTCAAGGTGTTATCAGGATTCCGAATTACTAACACATCTAGAAAAGCTAAGGAATTGTTAGCCTCTAACTCCATTGTGAACTGAATTTTAGAATTTATAGAGTTAAGATGGTCTAAAAATGCAGTTACTTTATCTAAAGGTAGAATTGTGAAAGTGTCGTCTACGTACCGCTTGTAGAATCTTGGATTTATGGGAGAACTAAGCAGGGCTTTCTCCTCAAAGTCTTCCATGAATATGTCGGCAACAATGGGAGATACAGGTGAGCCCATCGCCACACCATCTACTTGCTTGTAGAACTCCTCCTTCCACAATAGTGTCTGAGTAATACTGCATATTCTACGGGCATGTTGTTTTCTTCCAGCCTTCTAGTTACAATTGAGATGCAGTCTTCAACAGGTAAGCGTGTAAAAACTAGTATTATTTCAAGGTGTTTGCAAACTTTGAAAGATGAAGAATGTGGGTTAAGAATGGGCGAGTTAACCGTCAAATGCCTTTTGTATGCCGATGGTCAAGTCATATTTGCGTCATCGGCGTCTGAGTTGCAAATGATGGTTACATTAATGAACTGGGAATTAAAAGAAAGGGGAATGAAAGTGAACGCAAGTAAGACGAAAGTGATGGTTTTTGAAAGAGAAGAAAGCAAAACGGTATGTGAAATAAGAATAGAAGGAGAGTTAATTGAGCAAGTGGATGAGTTTGTATATTTGGGATGTGTATTTAGCAGGGATGGTAGATATGATAGGGATATAGAACGACGAGTATATGCAGGGAATAGAGTGAATAGGGCACTACAGTCTATTATGAAGAACCAGAATGTGTCAAAAAAGGCACGTATGGTAATTCATAATTCTGTGTTAGTCCCTACTTTAATGTATGGTAGTGAAAGCTGGGTGTGGCAGAAGAAGCACGAAAGTAGAATAAATGCTGTAGAAATCCGGTCTTTAAGGAATATGCTAGGGTTGAATCTGAATGACAGGGTGAGAAATTGCGTGATAAGAGATAAATGTGGTATGCAAGATGATGTTGTGACCAGGATTAAGAAAGGAATGCTTCGGTGGTTTGGTCATGTAGAAAGAATGAATGAGGAAAGAGTGACAAAGCAAATTTATATGGCAGATGTGAACGGCCGAATCGGGAAGGGACGCCCTAGAAAAAAGTTTATCGACCAAATTGGCGATATTTTGAAAAGGGGCCACGTTAGAAGTACCCTTAACCGACGAGCATGTATGCGTAGATATATGGATGTAAAGGAGGCGAAAGAGGTGTGTCAGGATCGTGCCAAATGGAAGTCCGTAGTCTCTGCCTACCCCTCTGGGTGACATGCGTGAGTGTTTATGTATGTATGTATGTAACATTGATATGTCAAAATTACAATCAATACAAATGATATAAGATTACATTAGATTATTAAAATTACAAATCAAAATACATTTACATTATTTTTACATGTCAAGCAAGTCAGAAAATGAACATTTCATATATTCTTCTATATTATAGAAAGCGTGATTCATAAATTATGTTTTTGTCACTTGTCGAAACGAAGTCTTGTTATTTCTTAAGGCAATTTATTGTACACTTTGATTTTTAACGAAAAACCTTGCTTGGACACTTTATCCGACTGCGCCGTAGCCTAATAGTGTAGTTAAAATAATTATATTACCCAATAATAGAACATCTCTCAATGCGCACCCTACGTATGTGCACCATACTCCCTAAAGTTCGATGTCAAATCAAAAAGGGCCGTCTGTCAAACCATCTCGTGAAGTTGACCGTTTCGACAACAAATTATGACCGATAATTCAATAAAAACTACACCTACATGTATTGCACTAGCTTGCACAGTATGTAGTGTAAAAAACAAGGATGGCGTAATTGTTAAAATAGAGATGTAACACTAATGTATTTTCCATGTCGTTTGTGGTGAGAAATAAATAAATAATTATTATTATTATTATTATATTAATTTTATTTCTTTTTATTTCTCCCTCTGTATTGAGGGGTAGAAAACGGACACACGGGCCTTGACCAAGTGTGCACGCAGGAAAAAAAGAAAGAATTACAGTGATGACGGTGATGAGTTAAGAAATTTACGTGTGAGACGACAGGTGTTAAGAAGGACTGCTTTTTGTATAAGTGTAAGAGTGGATTTAGGCATTTGAAGCATGTTGAGGCTGGTTTGAAGGGTCTTTGGAACTACACCAGTTGTAGATATGATGATGGGAATGATTTTTACGGAGTCTACTTGCCATTGCCTTTTTATTTCGATAGCCAGGTCAACATACTTTGTCATTTTTTCCGAATGTGTAGTAATGAGGTTGTGTGTGTTGCAAACTGCTATGTCTATTATAAAAACAGATTTTTTAATTTTGTCTAGTATTGTTATGTCCGGTCTATTGTAATGTATAGTCTTGTCTGTTATAATTGTTCTGTCCCAATATATTTTGACGGAATCACTTTCTAAAATAGTGCTGGGAATATATTTATAATAAGCGACCTTTTTTAAAATGAATGAATGTTTGTGGGCCAGGTTTTGGTGGACAATTGCAGCAACTTGGTCATGTCTATGTTTGTAGTCAGTTTGAACTATAGATTTACATGCACCTGTAATATGTTGAATTGTCTCTGAGCTACTGTGACATCGTCTACATAAGTCAGTTGGAGGGCTGGGAATATGAATAATGTGTTTTTGATAGTTACGAGTATCTATTACTTGGTCCTGAATAGCAATTACAAAAGCCTCTGTCTCTGGGAAGAGTTCTCCGCGTCGGAGCCACTCATTCGACGCTTGCCTGTCGACATGTGCTTGACCAAGATCGGCAAGGTGCCTACCATGCAGAGACTTTTGTGACCACAAATCTATTTTCTGCTGTTTACTTACTATTTTGAGCTGAAAATTTCTGTCATTTAGATTAAGAGGAGTTAGTTTTTTGTCTATACCTACAATATATTTGTGCAGTTGCGAATGTTCAGATTTTACATAGAAATATTTGCGAAATTTGTCTATTAGACTGTTGTGTAAATTTTGTATATCGATGATGCCCCTCCCTCCATCTTGGCGTGGTAATGTGAGACGCTGTGTACATGATCTGGGGTGGTGTTTTCTGTTTACTGTCATATTTGTATTAATTGTGCGTTGAAGTTTAACTAAATCACTCTGAGACCAATTTATTATTCCAAAAGAATAGATGAGAATGGGTATCGCGTAGGTATTTATGGCTTTTATAATATTGCGTGAATTTAGCTGAGTTCTTAATATTTGGTTTATTCTAATTTTAAATTTTTTAGTTAAGTCTATTTTTGCTTGTTTTTGATGTATCTGTTTGGACTGATGAAATCCTAAATATTTATATGTGCTATGTTCGTCCATGGGCTCTATTTGTTCACCAGTACTGAGTATATATGTATTGTTTATTGATTTTCCGCGAAAATAATATAACTTCATGAATTTTATTATTATTATTATTATTTTTGGGGGTATCTATATAGTTTTCTCATCTGGTTGGGATGTATAAATATATAATTATAAACGAAAATGAAAAGATAAACATACAAAAATATCAATAAAATAAAATAAATATGAAAATACATAAATAAATAAAAGCCCAACCAGATGGAAGCCCTCGGCAGGGGAGACCAAACGGCCGAGGGTTAGGGGGAAAGGGAAAGAAACCGGCGGACGATGCGGGCGGTATCGAGGAGCACCGCCTTCTGCATTTGAGCCTGGAGCGGTCCGCCACGTAGTCCCAGCCGCCTCAGATGACCCGAGAGGCTGACTGGGATTAGCCCGTTTGCAGAGACGACTACAGGAATAATTTCGGTCGGCAGACCACCCCACATGTCGGTCACCTCGTGAGCCAGGTCCAGATATTTTGTTTGCTTATCTGTTTCGGCTTTCACGAGGTTCTCGTCACACGGAATGGTAATGTCGACCAAAAATATCCTTGACTGTGCCCGGTCCATCAGCACAATATCAGGCTTATTCGCAAGAATAGTCCTGTCTGTGATGATGGCCCGGTCCCAATAGAGCCTGGCGCGATCATTTTCGAGCACGGCTTCCGGCAAGTACTTGTAATACGGCAACTTCCGATCCACGAAACCGTATTTCAGAGCGAGCTCCTGGTGTAGAATTCTGGCTACTAGGTTGTGCCTGTGCAAGTACTCAGAGTTAGAAAGCGCCGAACAACCGGAGATGACATGCCTAAGTGACTCACCGGGATGGCGACAAGCTCGATAGATGTCGATGGTGCCATCCTTTAGGATGTATCTCCGATAGTTGTTGGTCTTAATAACCTGATCCTGTATTGCACAGACAAAACCCTCGGTTTCCCCGAAGAGGTCACCAAAGCGTAGCCAGTGGAGAGAGGTTACTGTGTCTACGAAAGGCCCATGTAGAGACTTGTAGAACCTCCCGTGGAGCTCCTTTTCCTTCCATACGGTCTCCCGGTCGGAAATTGTCTGCACTGCCGGGTCTTGCCATTGCTCGTTGGCTAAGGATAGAGGGGTAAGTCCTTTATCACAAGAAATGATGTCCTTATAGAATGGATCATCCGATCTCGCCAGGAAGTAATTACGGAGGCTGCACACTTCGCGATTATGCATGGTGAGCGCGCTCAAGAAGCCACGCCCACCATGCTTTCGCGGCAAGTACAGCCTCATTACCGACGATCTCGGATGATGCATCCTGTGGGACGTCATGGTAGTACGGACTTTTCTATCCAGGGCGTTAAGTTCAGTCTGAGTCCACCTGAGTATGCCAAAGGTATACATGAGGACAGGTATGACCCAGCCGTTATATGCTTGTGTCTTATTCACACCGGACAAAAGGCTGTTAAGCACTTTGGTCAAGCGTGCATAAAACACGTCGCAAACTGACTGTTTCATACCAGCCTCATCGATACCAATGTTCTGTGACATACCCAGGTATCGGTATGTTTCAGCCTCGGAAAGGGTCCTTAGGTTGACGGGCATAGATAAGTCTATGCCCTCAGAGTTAGCAACCCTACCCCTCTCAACATGGAGGACCGCACACTTATCCGTCCCCAGCTCCATTCCAATGGAATTGCTAAATTCACAAGTGATGTTTAGCAGTTCCATAAGATGGGAGTGACTGGAGGCGAATAACTTGAGGTCATCCATATAGAAAAGGTGGGTCACTTTTGTCCCTCCTTTCCGTAGCTGAAATCCCCTCCCGGAGCCCTCCAGTAAGGTACTGAGAGGGTTCAGAGAGAGGCAGAACCATATTGGACTCAGACAATCGCCCTGGAAGATACCCCTTCTTATCCTTATGTGGTTCTCCGCAGCCATCATCCGCTCGCCCAGATGACAAAGGATCGTACTCCACTGCCCCATACACTGCTCGAGGAAGTCTCTAACTGTACAGTCTATCTTGTACAGTTCGAGGACTCTCTTTAGCCATGTATGGGGCACCGAGTCGAATGCCTTTCTGTAGTCTATCCAGGCGGCGGAGAAGTTCCGACGGTTGCGTTTCACCACTTTGCCAATGACCGCGTCAATGAGGAGTGGTTCCTTGGTTCCACGACCGCCGCCCCGACATCCATTTTGAGCGCGCGACATCACCTGATTTGAGTCCAGGTGACGAGTGATTCTCGCGCTCAAAATGGATGTTAGTGTCTTATATATGGTCGGTAGACATGTGATGGGGCGGTATTTGCTCGGGTCTGTGGTACTCTGGCCTTTAGGAACCAAATGGGTGATCCCAGTAGTGAAGAGGCTCGGGAGCGACTTCTGGTTGAGAACCTCTTGAAACTGTCGGGCGAGCACAGTGTGACACACCACGAACCCCTTCAGCCAGTAGTGATGCAGCCCGTCGAGTCCCGGACTTTTCCAGTTCGGGGCCCTACGGACCGCCTCAGCTACGTCATCCGGCGTTATGGTGACGGGGTCCATGGGCGTAATACCCGCACACTGACTCGCCACAACTTCCATCCAAGGGCCACTGTGGTTTACGGGCTCTGACCACAGGCCACGCTAGAATGCGATAATATCAGCCTGATCCGGTCCTTGGCCCGCTACACATACCTTTGGTCGCTCCAATAATTTATAGAGCCTCTTCTGATCACTCTGGAAGAGACGATTCTGGTTGAACCGTGTCGACCTCTCGGTATATCGCCGAATTCGCTTTCCCCAAGCAGCGATTCTCTGCTTCAGGTCGTCTATGCGCTCCGTCAGTTTTTGCATTATATCCGGCTGGGACAAACTAACATTTGTTCCAGCAAACGCCATCCTGACGGTGCGCACAATCCTTGGCCTGGTATTGCCTGACCTGAAGCATATCAGTCTGCCGATGAGGGCCCTAGCCTTTGCGATACGTTCTTCAATTCTTGTTCTCCAGGCTGGGATAGCACTACTTTGTCCAGTAGTGCGTCCAGCCGTGGAAAGTTTGGCGCCTATAATACGGCAGACTACCAGTGCGGCGCCAAAGAGAATTGAGTCCGTCTCGCAAAGGTCCCGGCTGGCTTCCAAATAGGTCACCAGCATTGGGTTCAGAGCCCTCACGACAGCCCGATTCCGCTTGCTTAGGGCTATGCGGGGAAGTCGCGGTCGATTTTCGAGAGGCGTACTGCGCGTTTCCATAATCGCGGTTACAGCGATATTGGCGGTTCGCATGCTGTCGCGTCCAGCGCCAGCTCCAGACGCGCCCTGACGACCTCCAGGCAGCGGCCCTTTGCGCAATCTTATATGTTCCATCATCCATACAGGGCGTCATTTAACGGGAGATGCCCAGACCCGGCGCCGTTTCATGGTGAGGCCATATGCACAAGCGGGCCCTTGCACCATCTATTTTTGCCGAGGCACGGCGCTCACACCTCTTGGCAAGGTGCTGACTGACTGCGCGGACGTAGCGGTTTTGTCACATAACCGTCACGTCAACGGGCGATGGGGTCGTCACTTCCCTACGCCATTATTATTATTATTATTATTATTATTATCACACGAAGTCTTTCCTAAAAGATTTCAAGGCTTTTTTGTAGTTTGACCATTTTAATTCTAGCTGAAAGAGTTAGTCGCTAGATACCTACTGTCTTTCAGTCTTCAATACTAAAGTTGCATATGTATTGAAAAATCGAGTAATGGTAGGTTACGGGAATAAATGAAGTGTAATGGTAGAATTTATAATTTAGGAGTAATTTAATGAAACAAGTAGGCTAGACAAAATTACTTTTTATTCATCATCCTCTCTTATATCTACAACATCAAGGAGTGATGTTGGCACTGGCGATATTGTCGGCTGATGCCTGGCCCACCCAAGGTACCACACAAGCGTCATAACATGTGCACATCACCCAACTGTACTTCGATTCGATACCCTCTATGAAACCTGACATGTTCACTATAATAGGACCTTTCCTGTTGAATCCATATGGTCCTAGTGCAAATAATATAACTTCATACATGCGACTTAAAGCTCGTTGCAGTGTTTGCTAAATAAAAATATGTGGTGGAACCATACAACGACTATTTATCACACAATTATAAGGTATCTCTCAAAGCGCACCCTACATCTGTCCTATAAATCCCAGACATCATGTATAATATCACTGCATTTATCACTACATTTATTATTCTAAAAATCGTCGGCATTTTATAAGTCCTTTCTTAAAAATAACACAGTAGATAGGTGTAGTGCGGGCCCTTTGTTTATTAAAGTATTCGTTTATTAGCAAGTATAAATTCCAAACATCATTAAAATATAATGTCTAGAGATACTTATCCATTTATATAATTATAAATCAGAAGGAGATTGTGAATTAAAAGAGATAAAAAAGGGTGCCAGAGCATTAATTCAACTTTGCTCGGCGTTTATTTATAAATTACACATATAACATAATATATAACAGAAAATAAAAGCACACAGTAAAATTGAAATAGGTAAAATAAACAACATTACAATTTTAATTGATCATTATTAATCATCATTGCGACAGTCCACTGCTCAACATAGGCCTCCTAAACTAAATATATAATGTAAAATATTACACAGGCCTTTCGTGAATTGCCACCACGTCCCATATGGTGTTGTAAAAGTCGACAGAGTAAAATAAAAATATCAGGAGATGGGCAGCGGCATCTTCCTATAGAATACCACAAAAAACTTTGGTTGCCACAAGTGTAGCAACTATGGCAAAAATCATCTATAATATAACAATATTAATACGCATTAAGGTTATAATCATCATTCTGTATTTTCAATATCATCACTTGATGGTAATATATCATATAAAAAAGATGCAGGTGGATCAACCTCATCTCGATGCTATGCCCATGATAGAAACCAAACCAAAATAGCAGCTTAATGCTGCTGTGTTTCGAATGGTGAGTATAGAGAACCGGAGACCCTTTTTAATGGTAACAAGGCATTCTATCTCAGTCCTCAGGGCTGGTAACACATCAAAATTTTGATTTTCAATTGAAGATAAATGTGGATGTCTATAGGCCACAGTATCCACTTACCATCAGGTGGACTGTGTGCTAGTTTGTCACCTTATTTCTATAAAAAAGAGAAAATTACTTTTTATTAATCATCCTCTCTTACAACTACAGCATCAAGGAATGCTGCAGGTGCTGGTATTGTCGGCTGATGCCTGGCCCACCCAAGATACCACACAAGCGTCATAACATGTGCACAGCACCCAACTGTTCTTCTACCAACTAAACAATTGCTGCAATACTCTATTATAGCTTCCCTTCCAGACAAATTATTTTCAATTAATATATAAACATAATATACTTTTCTCGAAATGTGTCTGGATTTGATTTTGCCTCTTATAAGTGAATTTCCACTTCCTCTCAAACGATACTCTGTTACATTAATGTTTTCTCTGCTTATTTCAATTCTATGCCCTCCGTGAAACCTGACATGTTCACTATAATAGGACCTTGCCTGTTGAATTTGATATGTTCCTAGGGCAAATACTATAACTTCACTATATTCTAGATGGGGGAATATAATATTAGTATTGGAATGAGCTGTAATACTAGTAAAATCAGATGTTCGTCTATTCATATTCATACTATTTAAAAAACCAGATAAATTATTATTTAATGGGAATCGTTCTCTAATCACATTTATGATTTGCTCAGCATCATTCCTGTTTTTTAATCGAACACCGAATTTATTTAAAATGCTTGCAGCTATGGAAAACAAAGCAGTCTAAAATGTAGCCATCAGGTGTCACCAGCTAAAATGGTTTTAACAAGTTTTTGTATTTATGTAAGGATTATGTGTCGTTTCGGAACATATAATTGGAACTTTTGTTTATAAAAATATATGTCCCATCACATATAACTATCGCATTTTCATTATTTTGATTATAAATTGCATTTGGAATCATTAAATTGTGTTGCAATTATTGCTCACGTGATTTCTAGGCACAAAATCTTGTACCAATATTTCCCTAACCTTATCCATTAATCTTTCTAATGTTTTGCAGTGTTTGCCGCTCGTCTATACAGCGGCAAACTAATCACCCGAGGTATTTCGTCATCTTGCTGGTCGTTATTTGGTGGGCTTTGAGGTTCTTGGGGTTGAGGCTCTGGCTCCTGCTCCAGCTCTGGCTCTGTCTGCTGCATATTGCGTGTTGCAACTCTCTTGAGTCTCAGCCAACAGGGATGTCAAACATGGTCTGTTGAAGTTGCCTGAAACAACCATACAGCTTTGTCTTAATATAAATGTTTTGGCTAATTATTATTAAACCCTAGCAAACAGAAACACTTTTACAAACAATATATAATTGCAGTGATAAATTCACTATAACATTGATACTAAGACAAAACAAAAGAAAAGTACAAAATAAAAAGACAATTATTACCTGCCGTGGGGCAATTCTATTTTCAAGCTCAACATGTATTGCTTGTTGCAACTGAGATGGATTCTCTCTCACAACAACATCACGTTTACGAGTCCTCAGAGAACTTCCACAAAGTATGCAAACATGCTTGTGGCCACGGGAAGATGAGGCACCAGGTTCATTAGGTAACCCGGAGTTGACATGCTGTATTGCCAATTGCTGACAGGCATCACATACGTAATCTTCTTCAATGATCTAAAATAAGAATTAGAGTTGTATTATGATGATGTATTATGTTAGTGTAATAAAATAAGTAGGTATGTAAATATGTACTATTATTGAAGAATTCCACTCGCAGATCTTAGAAATTACTCTTGTATCAAGCTCAAAAACGAGATGGTGGCGAAGTTTATCAGTGCATATGTTACAATTAACACAAAGCAATCGCACACCTAGTTGTCTTTGTTGTGTTTGCATGATGTTTCTCACAATTATCCAAGTTGTGAAAAAATCAGTCCGTAAAAAATGCCGAGGTCAAAACAACAGAAGGAAATAAGAAATAACAATTACTAAGGAATAAGATAATTACTTACTTAATAAGGAAATAAGAAATAACAATTTAACAATATTACTGGTGCGAATCGATGATCACAGAGTAAGCGATGACAAATGACGTTCCGTATATATATAATTCCGTATATATTCCGTACATATGTAATTGAACAAAACGTTAAGCTTACTATGACCTACATAATTATTTTTATGACAAGAATCCAATACATAATAAATCAGCATAGTAGTTGATTTGTTGTCTATATACTAATTGAATTGAATTAAAATTAACAACTATTTATAAAAACGTAAATAATTATAGTCTTTGAATACCAAGTCCTTTCACACACACGAAATGAATCGTCATTAGGTACGTTCTGAAACTATAATTTGAAATAATTTTGAACAGTTACAAAAATAGAAATAAATGGATAACTTTTTTTTGTGGCTACTTAGAGAGGTATTTCTAGTGTGTTTTAAGACCTTAAACAATAAGGGTATTTTACATAAACGCTATCATTTCGTTGTCTAGTACGATTTGGCCATCCTCCTTTCGGTTATGAAATTCATGTCGACATTGAAATTGTTCCTTAAGGTATCTTGGAGATTTCGGATCACACAGTACACAAAAAAGTAAAGAGAGTTTATGAACATCCCGGCGAAGGCGAATAGGGAGCCACTTGCATTGATTTCGAAATTGGGATACATGATCATATTTGCGTAAACCAAATATAAATCGAATGGATATATTCTGAAGACGCTCAAGCTTATTTAATTATATCTCTTTTTAATAATAGCAATAAAATGAAAAAAGATTTGAAGTCCCTAACCAAATATAGGATACCCGTATTGAATTTGAAACACGCCAATATTATAAAGTGGCAGTTTTATAAATAAGATTCTAATACATAGGTTGACTAATCCATGTAGTGGCAGTGTAAGATTATCCACTACCCAATATCATCCCGTGGCTGTCGTAAGAGACGATAGAGGGAAACAAATCCAGTGATGGTCAGCAACATCTTCCTAATAACGATTAAAAATATAAACCTGCGGTTGCCAGCTCGCTTGACAGCCGTGGGAGGGCTATGTTCAGCAGTGGAATTTAATAGGCTATAACGGTAATGGTAACTTTAACTATAAGTAAACTGGTGGAGATTCTTTATAGCGTTAAAAGAACCTTTTTTTAAGGTATGTAAGGATAAATAAAGAATAAGTAATTAAATAGTTATAAATATATATAAATAAATATATAAATAAGTGTTTTACTACAAAAGGGTGCGTTGTTATCCATGAGGACTATGATGGAATGCCTCGATTCCAGTAAAAAAGTGTCTCACACTCACCACACGAAACACAGGAGTATTAAGCTGCTATTTTACGCTGGTATTCTGTGAGAGCGTGGTCCTTCCCCGGTCGAGCCGACCCCTTCGTGCTACAACCATAATATAGCTGCAGCGTGGCTCTACCACGCATAAAAACCTTACGTGACCCTAAAATTAGCGCTTAGTATAAACAGCGCTTAGTATACACGTGGTATAGCCATGCTTTAGTTATATTAGTAGTATAGTTGTAGCACGAACGGGTCGGCTCGACCGGGGAAGGACCAAGCTCTCACAGAATACCAGCTTAAAATAGTAGCGTAATGCTGCTGTATTTCTCATGGTGAGTGTAGAGAACCGGAGACCTTTTTTACTGGAAAAGAGGCATTCCATCTTTACTTACCATCAGGTGTACTGTGTGCTCGTTTTTCACCCTGTCCTATAAAAAAAATTATACTATTCATTTCTCGGTGATTATTTTTGAATTTGAACTGTGTTACAATCTCACTTAATAACAAATAGGTAAATCAAACGAGCCTGACACTAATCGGTGCACTAGTCAACACAGGTCTGGGGAACGTCAAGTAGCTGCTTCCTACCGATCGCCTTCTTAGAATGGATAAGTCGCCTTGACCCTGCTGATACGTGCTGTGTATTATCCTTATTCTTACGTTATTGTTGTATACTTTATAAATGTTTAAATTATTTTATATCATATATTTATAATATTTTCAGCAGTAAACTTGTGAAGTAATGTAATGATGGTGGTGATGATATTTTTTTATAGGATAGAATGACAAACGAGCACACAGTCCACCTGATGGTAAGTGGTTGCTGTGGCCCATAGACATCTACATCTATCCTCGTAATACATAATCAAAATGCAGATGCGTTATCATCCATGAGGACTTAGGTGGAATGCTTCGTTTCCAGTAAAAAGGGTCTCCGGTTCTCTATACCCACTATACGAAACATAGCAGCATTTAAGCTACTATTTGACGCTGGTATTCTGTGAGAGCGTGGTCCTTCCCCGGTCGAGCCGACCCATTCGTGCTACAACTATACTACTAGCATAACTGCAGCATGGCTCTACCACGTGTAAAATATAATCAATGGCGTAACAAGGGAGCATGTGGTCAGGTTTTCTGTGGCGGCATTATATGAAAGATAGCATTCAACTTTACTTTTAAATCATTTGGGTAAAAATTAAAAATAACAGACACGCATATACTTGCCCTGGGTCTTTGTATAAATCGTATAAAATATGCATTATATTGTTTTATTTTTAAATAATATGCAAATACTTTAAAAGACTTTACCGGTTTAATATTTTTTTAAATACTTTGCGAACATTATAGGGACTACATTCTTGGCTTTAAGGTCATGGCTGTCAGAAGTCCATGCTACGCGTTTAGATAAACACTAAGTTTATTTAAGTTTTCAATAGAGGTGGAACGGGCAGTAAGTTAAAAAGTAAATTAATGGGACAGAATTGATTGTTTCAAGTTTAGTCCTAAATGTTTTCACTTGGTATAATTTAACAGGTCAAAAAAAGAGGTGCTCAATGTGATTGCTACATATAGGTCTAAGGAAGAAGCGCGGATTTTTATAATTAAAAACTTTCCGCGGACTTACTGCTTAGAAATCAGCATATTTTTTATAGGATAATGGTGACAAGCGAGCACACAGTCCACAGTGGTAAGTGAATGCTGTGGCCCATAGAAATCTACATTTAAACTCGATTAAGAATCAAAATGCAGATGCGTTGTCACCCTTGAAGACTAAGATGGAAAGCCGCAATTCCAGTAAAACGGGTCTCCGGTTATATAACGTTCTCATCGCGATTACCCATCCAAATCGCTTTTTCGATAACGACATGGCGTGTCGTTGCATTTATAGCGTTATAGTCAGTTTAACTCTCGTTATCGCTGCACAAACTGGAGAAAGTTATCGGTGTCACTAGAAATGGAGAGAGACATCATCCAGGCGAACATCCGAGCATCGCGGCGCGGGACGCGCGATAACGCAATTACAAGTAGTAATCCGTGGTTGCGTGCGGAGCTACATCGCACACTTGTAAATCAGACATGCGTGGAAGCACTGCCGGGCTGGCCGATACGCTCGCGAGCGGATCGCGAGCGCACGCCGCGCTACTTGAGACCGCGGACTGTCTGTTCGCCAGTATAGTGGTCGCGCCCGCCGTCGTCTCCTACTGGAAGTCCACATGGAGCCTCATGGACTTGTATGTGCTCCCAGACACACCGGTCAGCAGCGCAGCCGCGTGCGCGATTTTCGGCCTGTGCTGTGATCTATTCCTGTGCGTCTTCCAATCCAAATTGGGCAAATATCTCAGGCCTGATCATGGCCGACTTACTTATTACGTGTTGTCGAGGGTTTATACTTACGTGGCCGGCGTGGCCTGTGTTGGCGCATGGCGCGGTGTATGGAACCTACTAAATGAGTGCACGGGTGATAGCGCGAGGACTTTGCTCTCCACGACCGCGGCTGCTACTTTGTCATTGGCTGCTTTAAGGGCTTTAAGGAACATCAGCGCAGCGCCTTTTGCTGTTGCAGTGGATGGGCCCCAGGATTACTTCGATGTCCCGACAATGTTTCGAACGGTTAGTATCGTAATTTTCCTTTTAACCATCAAATCAAATACCTTATAGTAGATAATAAAATCTCACCAATTATTCGAACTGAAATTATCCAAATCAAACTTATATCGGAGCGTAGCATACTCGTAGCAATCATTGCTACGAAAGATTGGTTTTATTTAATATTTGTTAAAATTTCTTTAGGCTTCTTCCAAAATAAACTTTTTTGAATATTTCAAATAACACCCAAAAGGCATATTTCTCTTAATTCATATTATATTAATTTCTAAATTTATTGTAGTCACCGCCACATTATATAACCCATTTTTTTTAAATATACTTTAATTTTTTATTTTTATTTTAAATGAAATTTAATACAAAATAAAAAATACTTTATTTATTATTTTAATTCTTGGCCTACTATTTCTAAATTCTGCCATATAAATAATTTCCTTAAGAGCCAATAACTATATACCATATAACTTGCAGTCGTAATCGTAACTATACGACTACAGGACCAGATTGAGTTGTGTACAGCATTTAGGCTGCCGACATCACCATTTTTTGCTTAAAACACCTACGTTACAAAAATGGGGGTCCTTCAAAACTAATTTATATAATCAAAAATATAAATGTTCGTTTGCTCAAAATCTTAAACCTCCGAAGTACTTTACCGATTGCTTTGAAATTTTGACACAACCTTGCGTTAAACTCAAAATCTCAAAGCAACGCGTGACCGGACACTTCTTGTTATATAATAATAATAATAAGAGCTGTACTAAGAATGGTGACAAACCCGATTTCGATCGCCCCACTAAAACTATTGATTTACTCGCGTTGTATTTGAAATGATGCGGATTTACTATGAGTTAAGTAATGAATCGTCATGTCATCGTCGTCATCATCGTGATGAAACCTGGATTTACAAGACATTAATATTAAAGGCATGTGAAGTCCTTTAATTTGCAATGGGGTGTAGTTTTTTTGGCGTCCTTTAATTCGGAGCAATATAGGTACTCTTTCTGCTAAAAAGTACTCGCAGAAATAAAAACAAGCATTAGCCCAGCAGTATAATGTATATGTTATGGATTAAGTGATTAATATGGCATTATTCATAATATCCAGACAATTTAAAAATGCCCAATATGAGTAGGCAATATTATATAAAACTATTGGAGTAATTAAACTGACTATATGAATAAAGTCCGTCACTTAATGGGGAGTGTAATTAAAAGATAGGTTAGGTTAGGTTAGGTATGGTTATGATTAGACAATGTGATAAATAATAAAGTTTAAATCAGTATTAATTACGTAGCTCGAAATAACTTGTCATTACTCATAATGCCCGGTTCTTAAAAAATGTGCCCTGATTAACAACTTAGTTCATAACATCTACATATACAGGGTTATTTTGCAATAACCGGCCAAATTTGCAGAGAAGGTTCAGAATAAGTAATAAAGAGAAATGGAGAAGAAAAATAAATTAAAAACAATCTCAAACATCCTGTCTTTTTATCTTATGAAAATACGTGGTCATGCATTATTATAACTGATTTTACTGCGCGCGCACACATTCGTAAGGGCCGGCCGTTAGACATAAACGTTGTTGTCCATGAATCACATTCTATTTGGGATTATTTCAAATAAAAGTAGAAGCCTTATTTACTCGTATTTTAAAAACTGCAATAGCGGTATATCACTGTTTATATATTTTGAATTTAATTTTAAAATTTGGCTGCTCTTTGAAAAATAACCCTTTATACATTATGTTTCAATTAATAAAAATTAGCAATAAGGTACTAAGATCTTAGTCCTTAATGGTGGTGTATGTATCAATTTTGTATGTATTTTAAGCTGTAAGGAAGACGGTTGCGAGCCTGTTTTGTTTCCATCACCGTTATACGTGGTAGAGCCATGCTGCAGTAATATTAGTAGTATAGTTGTAGCACGAATGGGTCGGCTCGACCGGGGAAGGACCACGCTCTCACAGAATATCAGCGTGAAATAGTAGCTTAATGCTGCTGTGTTTCGTATGGTGAGTGTAGAGAACCGGAGGACCTTTTTACTGGAAATGAGGCATTCCATCTTAGTCCTCACGGGTGACAACGCATCTGCATTTTGATTTGTAATCGAGTATAGATGTAGATGTCTATGGGCCGTAGCAACCATTTACCATCAGGTGGACTGTGTGCTCGTTTGTCACCCTTATTCTATAAAAAAAGAAGATTGCAACTTATTGCAATAAGAGCATATACTATGTACTATATCTTATTGTGAAAGTAAAACTAACTTGACCTTAATATCTCTAAATTTTAAATCTTTTTCTCTTACCATCTCTAAATAATCAGATCTTAATAAAAGTTAAACATAATTTGGAAGTTCTGGATTGGATTCAAAACTTTTATTTCATAAACATGTTGAATATTTTGCGAGCAAGATTTTTAGGACTATAAATTTTCTTATAGCGTCATGCTCGAATTTTAATTTTTAATTGTCTAATCTCTAATGATTTCTTGTATTTAAGCAAACACTACACATTGAATTAAATCACTGATACGGATTTTATCGCGTTTAATTAACTTATTTTTAATTCCCGATGTTTCAGGTGCTTTAATTCACCCATGATCATGGGAGGACTGAGATGTTTGACGTCCCAATGTCGTTGTTAGCCCGGCTACCTTCAGTTATCGAATATTAATTTTTGATCCGATCTACGCAGATCAAGCTTACAGTATTTTGAAGTCTTGCAATGGTATGCTTGGGTTTGGATTTAATTTTGTTAATTAGAGGATCCGAAGCAGATGGCAGCACCAATCCATATTATCTATTGAAATTAGGATGTTTTAAAAGCCTCGCGTATCGTCCTTGGTAGAAATAGGTGTCCTTTTGCGAGTATTTGTGCTTTATCAAATCTGATGTAATTGTGGGGACGATTTTAAACATGTTCACAGACTGCTGACTTCCTGGAGCGTTGGTGCTTCACATCAGCTATATGTTCTGTCACGCGGGTCTTAATGGATCTTTTTGTTTGTCCTATGTAAGAGAGACCACATTCTCAATCTAGCTTGTACACTCTGCATCTTGTAGAGGAATTTTTTTTTTTTTTTTTTTGCCTCTCATACGGTGACGTGGCAGTGACTGTGACCGGCTTCACTCGGTGACTGTGACGTAGGCGCGAGACCCGAAGCTTGTTGTTTTGCAATACTTGCTTGTCGTGCTGAAGCTCGATGGCCATATTTTTTACCTGTCACAGATCCCTTATGCTCTCTAAAACAAAGATTTGCCCACGGTGGCTAACTTTGAAGGATGATGGTAAAATTCACCATTTATCAGAAATGTAAATGGTGAGTTTTACCATCCTTTTTCCTATACACAGTGTGACCAATAGTGTTATCAGGATTTCGGATGACTAAAACATCTAGGAAAGCTAAAAAAATTATTTGCCTTCTAACTCCATTGTGGATTAGAGTTTATGGAGTTAAGGTGATCTAAAAATGCTGTTACTTTGTCAGATGGTAAAATTGTGAAAATGTCGTCTATGTACCGCTTGTGGACTCTTGGATTTACAGGCAGTAAGCAGTACACAGTTACAGCAGTAAGGAGGTCTCCTCATCAAATTCCTCCATAAATATGTCGGTGCCTATGGGAGATACAGGTAAACCCATTGCCACTCAATTCTACTTACTTGTAGAACTCTTCCTTCCATAATAAGTAGCCAGATATGAGGCAGTGTTAGAGTAATACTGCATATTCTGCAGACATGTAGTCATCTTCTAGCTTCCTTGTTACAATTGAGTCCTGATTCCTGATTCCTTGTTATAATTGATGCAGTCTTCAATAGGTAGGCATGTGAATAGTGACTGAACATCAAAACTGAGCATAGTTTCATTGTCAGCGAGATGTAGGTCTTTTATCTCACTAACAAAATGGTATAAATCATTTGCGTATGCTCTGATATGTCCTCTCAAGTGGTGACAGTATTTTTGCCAAGTGTTGTGCCAGATAAGTCGGTGAATGATCTGGCTACTGGACGTAGTGTAACGCTTGGTTTGTGTATCTTCGATAACCCATACAACCTCGGTGGTTTGGCACATGATGGTATTGTCGAATTCACGACGAAATTTAATTTTTCAGAGTATATCTTTATTAAATCGCTAGTTGTTTTCAGCGTGTTGGTTGTGGGGTCTGTTTTGACCTTTTTGTATGTACTTTCGTCCGATAAAAGCTGTAGTATTTTAAAATTATACTCTGACGTGTCCATTATTACCGTAGCATTTCCTTAGCCGCGCAGAAAATCGTGAGCACTGGTCTGTTCCGTAAGTTATTCGTCTTTAGGAAGGTTTGATTTTGACACTGAACTACGACGTAACAAAGACGAAATATCTTGACGAATGGATTCCAAATCTTCCTTACTCAACACTGCAGACTTCGTACGGAATTTTTCGTGGTGTTAATGCGAAATTCATTCCCTTCGCTAATACTTTTATTGTTGGTTCGTCCAGGGTATATTTTGATAGAATAGACCGCGCGTTGTTTATTGTTTGTGTCTGTGGTCAACGGTTTTGTTTCGTTCTGACGTTAATTTTGTTTTGAGGTTGATTTATATGTTTGGCATTGAATTGAAAATAAGTTAAAAATAAATTAATTGAACTTGATGAAATCCGTATAAGTGGTTTTATTCAATGACTAATCTCTAAATATAATTTATTGTTCTCGAGCGTAACGTATAGGGTTATGGTTCACAAGTGTGAAATTCGCGATATGTTATTTATAGGATCATGATTTTTCAAAATTACAGCCTATCAAAAGTCGACTATTTGCCAAGGCTCCCCGTAATAGGTAACCTCACAGGTAGGATATTTGCCATAGTAGCCTCGGTTGGTGGGCGGGTTACCAAAAAAAAAGATGCTGCTTATCTCCTGTACAAATTCCCTGTGTCGCCTCTTACGAGACCTCCGGGATCATAAGGGGTAGTGGTTTGGCTTATCCCTTCACGACGAATATATCACCTTCAGCCACTTAAAAAAATTAAAACATTTAAAGTATCAAACCTTCATGATACTTAGTACATTTATAGCTCGATACACAAAACTTCACTTAGTTCTCTTTGACATTCGACGAAACGTTTCCTACATAACTTGTTTACCTATGATAAATTTCTAATGTCTACAATAAAAGATTGGAATAATCCGCTGGCATTTTTTCCCATTCGATCACAATTTGGGTAGCTTCAAGTCAAGAGTGAATAATCTTTTCGTAGGCCAAGTCATGCATTTTACCATCTCCAACTGCATCAACAGTTACCATCAAATGGGATAGTTGTTCAACACTAGCTTAAAAAATTTAAAACTGCTTCGTTGGTCTAGTGGTTGTAGTAGTGCGACTGCTGGTGAGGTCCTGAGTTCGAACCCGGGTCGCGCAAAAAGAAAACAATTATTGAGTTTTTTGTCAAGAAATTCTCAGTAGCTGCCCGGAGTCAGGAAGTTGGCGGTGTCTCACCCCCGTGCCTCAGAAAGTACTGCGCCTGATCTCGTGCCTGAGTCTCGGTTTACCGTCCCATCGGATTATGAGAGTGAGGGAATAGAGAGTGCACCTGTGCTTGCATACGCATATGCACACTTGGGCACTATAATCCCGTCCTGCCCCGATGGCTAGTCTCCGTTGAGGCAAGCCGCCGTGACCAAAATTGGGTCTGGAGGACATTATTATTATTATAATTACAAATAACAAACGGGACTGTAATTATAAACAGTTACTATCACGCGTTTATCGTTTTTTATCAATGCAAGAGCGCGTATGTTTTTAATTGGGTAGAGTGACAAACGTACAGATCCATGATGGTAGTGGTTGTGGCCCATAGATTCTTCCTGAGAGATCATTGTCACCCGTTGGGCTATGCCTCGTTTCCAGTAAAAGGGTCTTCGATTTACACTCAGCATACGAAACACAGCAGCATTACTATTTTGCTGTACTGTGAGAGCGTGGTTCTCCCGGTCGAGCCGATCATTTGCTAAATACCAATGTAATGCACTTCCACTTACTACCATAGAATGTGTTATTCAATAAATCGCATATTTGCGAAAGTTTCGATAACGAGAATACACCATTTATAATCCGTTATTCAATACTAGATTAAACTAGATTATGAATGGTTTGCTGTTGCGTCGCATACTTCATTAACATACTACTTTACTCTATCTATATTATCCTTTTATTTTTTATATCTACATGTTAAAAATTTTGTAATAGTTAATTTATTCTTACATTTATTATTACTGAAAATAACTATAATTTCCTAAAAAAAAACTTAAAATAAATTACAAATCTTTATTTCGTTATAAAATTTAGTCACTGCCATTTCATGGACTAGAGAAGAATGCTTCGTAGTTTTTATTTAAAAAAAGTAAATAGACGCAAGTTTTTTCGAAATCATTCATCAAAAAGTAACTAAACTGAACTGAACAAGACCAAGACCACCTGCCACGCTAACCCTGAATTTCTGCAATATCAGGGACTTCACTCGAATGTAAACGCCGTCCATTACTATCTCGAGACGGCGAGGCCAGGATCTCGATTGGGTTTGGCACAAAGCGCTTCTTTCGAAGCTTCCTTCCTATGGCCTTCCCAAGAAATTATGCAATTGGATCACCAGCTTACTTGAAGATCGGAGCATCAAGGTCGTTGTAGACGATGCAGGCTCCGATTACAATCCCAGTAATGTTGGTGTTCCACAAGGCTGCGCGCTATCACCAACGCTGTTTCTTCTGCATATCAATGGTATTTTTCAAACCGGCAACATTCATCGCTATGCAGATGACAACACTGGTGATGCTCTGTACACCGGTCGTGCCAATATTTTTCGGGAAAACGTTTCCGAGTACCGGGACAAACTTGTGTCGGAAGTCGAGTCTTTGCTGAACAAGGTCTCGGATTGGGGGTGAATAAATCTAGTCCAGTTTAATCCTCAGAAGATACAAGTTTGCGCGTTAATCACTACAAGAACTTCTTTGTCATATCCTCAGTTTCAAGGCACTCCCTTGTTGCCTCAGCCAGTATGGGAATCCTCGGCATCAATATATTGAGTGACGTACAGTTTCGTGGTCACTTGGAAGAAAAGGCCAAATTGGCCCCTAAAAAGCTTGGCGTGCTCAGCAGAGCGGGACAGTATTTCATGCCGGCACACCGCCTGCAACTTTACAAGGCGCAGGTTAGGTCGCACATGGAATACTGTTCCCAACTCTGGGCTGGGGCTCCTCAGTGCCAGCTCCTTCCACTTGACTGCATCCAGGGCAGAGCGGCTCGAATCGTCGACGACCGAGTGCTTTTCGATCAGCTTGATTCACTGGCGCTGCGAAGAGATGTTGCATATCTTTGCATATTTTATCGCATCTATCACGGGGAGTTCTCTGAGGAATTGATCGGATTAATCCCAGCCGCCAAGTTTCATGAACGCACTACATAGCAAACCTCCCAATACCATCCACACTATCTGGATGCTTGGCGATCCACCACTGTATTTTTCACAAGGAGTTCTTCCGCGTACGTACTCTGTGTGGAATAATTTACCACCGGCGATTTTTCCGGACCGATAGGACCTGGGGACCTTCAAGAAAAGAGCTTACTCCTTTCTAAAGGGCCGGCAATGCACCTGCAATTCCCCTGGTGTTTGCGTTGTTTATGGGCGGCGGTAGTCACTTAACATCAAGTGAACCGTATGCTCGTTTGCCCCCTCTTGTATTAAAAAAAATCAAATAATGTGCATAATTCTATGAAAATACTTATACTACACTTCAGGGGTCTAATAACAAAGGCGGCAAAGTCCCATATCATTATATGGGACTTTACGTTGAGTTATTCCAATAATAAGAAGGCACCAGCCTGTTTATTTATCGAAGGTGGTAAGTTGAAACTGTCGCCCACAGCAACCTACATCGAGCTTCGATTGATAACCTAACGTGGCGTTATCACCCCTGAGGATAAAGATTAAATTTGTCGACAGTATTAAAAATGCGTCTCTAGCTTTAGTCATACGAAATACAAAGCAATAAGCTGCAATTTCACGTCAATATTCTATGCGGGCGTGGTCCTTCCCCGGTCGAGCACGTCTAGAGCTACGATGCAGAGTCGCAGACGTGTTGAATGTCGCTTACTAATAAAGAAATATATATTTACGTACGTAATCTTTTTACGTGGTTATAAAGCAGTTTGTAACAATAAAATAATAATAAAACATTCTTATCGCAGCATTAAATAAAGTAAATTTAAAAGTATTTATCAAAACTATTAAAAACTATCATTGTCGTACACGTGCTGTTCACACAACACCTTTTTATTGTTAATACATTAGCAGTATAAATATTGCACTCATTTTTAGTGTATAAATACATTTTATTCCCTTGTCTATTTTAACAAAGACTCTAAGTAGTTGACACTATCATTATTAAATTACTCTTTATCGTATTCTTCATGAGTGCCATCCCAAAATATTATTTACTAGTATTATTTAACAAGTGCAAGTTTTATTAATCACTGACTGATTGACTCAGTCATCAAAAACCTAGATCACTTTAGGTGACTTAGAAACTTGTTTTCATCAGGTAGGCTTATGATAAATTCTGAAATCTATTATAATAAGACTAATTTGTCGTCATTTAATTTGATAGTTGGGAGCCATAAACGCAAGTAAAGCGCTAATGGTCACGTTTTTATTACGTAGTTTTAATAAATTATATATGTGTAATTTTTTAAATTAATATTAATTATATGAAAACATTTTTGTTCATGATTCACGCAAATACTACATGAAGGTGTATAACATATAGGCAACTTTTTATCCATTTACGGAAGAGAAAGAAGAAGGGTTATGATTTCCTTTTTTTAAGTTTATTGTCATAATGGTCGTATTGGTTGTGACTAATAAGTCATAAAGAGGATTTAGCTATACGTATTACGTTAAATAAGTCTATAGAAAAGTGTGTGTGTGTCAAAATGAAACTCATGGCGTAACCAACCAGAAAGGCGAGAATAACGTCTGCTGGGTCAGCTAGTTGTAAAAGTTAGGGTAATATGGTATATTATATATATAATACCTTTGCATAACTCAAAAACTACAGCCTTGTTTGCAATGACGGCTTTGTGATACGATAGCTCTTTATCAGTCAATCAAATAATAAAAGTTAAAAAGGACGCTACTTTATCGACGTCAACTTGACAGTTGATATTATAGAAAATCGGACGGATTCAACTAGGTTGGGCAGCGTTCGGGAAATTACGACACATCTTCTCGTCAGGTATACCTCAAAACCTGAAAACTAAGTTGTACAACCAGTGCGTGTTGCCAGTGATGACCTATGGAACCGAAACGTGGTCCTTTACTGCTGGTCGTATGAGGACTCTCAAAGTCGCTTAGCGAGCCATGGAGAGGGCTATGTTTGGGGTTTCTCTGCGTGATAAACTTAGAAATAAGGATATCCGCAGTAGAACAAAGTGATAGATTATGGAAAGTACTAGAGTAAATACTGCGCGTCTGGGTAAGGGGGTGTGATAGATGAGAGGATAGAACCGTGACATAGCCCAACGGATTAGTAGGCTGAAGTGGCAATGAGTCGGCCATATAGCTCGAAGAACCGACAACCGTTGGGGAAAAAAGGTTCTCGAGTGGCAGCCTCTTTGTGTGGTAAGACATGCAGGAAGTCGATGGATGCAGGTGGCTCAGGACCGTGCTTTGTGGCATACCTTGGTGGAGGCCTATATTCAGCAGTGGACTTATGGAGGGCTGTAATGATGATGATGATTATAAAAAATCTATGGACGATTTTAGTATTGTTTAGTTTCTTTAACTTGATTTTTCGAAATGTTCCCAATGATTGCCAAAGCTAGTTCGTTTTTTTCTTACGTATATGTTAGTTATAGTACACAACTTTGTGTTTCTGTCTGTCTTCTTCCTAGTTTTGGTTTTATAGGGCTGCAAAACTAAGGGTTACCATATAACCCACACGCACCTTATGGCCTTGGTACATACGAGTATATTTTGTCACCTGTCAGTACCTATACCAAAAACTTTATTTGCTCGCCGGCTTTGAATTTTATCTGCTCTTTAGTAAGATCTTTTTCTTTCTTCGATGCCTCGTTTCCAGTAAAAAGGGTCTCCGGTTCTCTACACTTACCATGCGAAACCCAGCAGCATTAAGCTACTATTTGACGCTGGTATTCTGTGAGAGCGTGGTCCCTCCCCGGTCGAGCCGACGCATTCGTGCTACGACTATACTACTAATATAACTGCAGCATGGCTCTACCATGTAATTTTATTATTATTATTATTCAACCAACAACCGATGGGGAAGAAAGGTCTTCGAGTGGCAGCCCCGTACCGGTTAGAGAATTGTAGAGCGGCCACCCAACTAGATCGAATGACGACATAGTAAGACATGCAGGAAGTTGATGGATGCAGGTGGTTTAGCAGACCTATGTTCATATCACTTGTGCAGAGTTGTCATGATGTCAATGATAATGCATGCTAATTCATTGATAGCAGGCAAATTATTTACATATCATACCCACAGATAACATATTTTTTAAGGAGTTTTAGTTGTAATTTAAGAGTAAGAACATACGAATTACGTTACGTTGCGTGTGATTACTCGGAGGTTGTAATTATTCATGAGTACCTTATTATTTGACTGATACGATCTTTTAAAAGTCTGATACAAACAAACTATTGCAATACATTTTGAATTTATTTAATGACTGAAAATAGTACCTACAAAATAAAAAAATACGTGTGGCACTCGGTGACTGCCGCGGTAAAGCTATTGCATACCATTTTTTATCAACTTATGCAATTATAATTATTTATTTATTTTATTTATGCAGTTAAGTCTTTAATATTAAATCAAGTTACACTTTTTAAGCGTGGTGACCGATAAGAAAACAATTTTTTTTTCTCTTATTGAATAAACGAGAAGTTAATATTGTTTAAAATATTTTTAATATCTTACAATACATGTAGGTTATTCAGGAATTTTTATCATTGAGTGAGCAGCTAGTGTACACGCATACGTCTAGTCGCACGCACACAAACACCGTGCCGAATTCTGCCGAGTGCCGAAGTCTGCCGAACTGAAACGACGTTAGACGATGCACGGCTTTCAACGCCACACCTCCGTGCCCGTCGGAGTGGGGAGCGTGAGGTTTTTTCGTTACGGAATTTCTGGATTCGGTCCCCGCGCTCAAGGCCCGCGATAGAAGCTATGCAATAGCTTAAAAATTGTAAGTTTTTCGCCGTGTTATGGCGGCGTAAGAAAATGTTCTACCCCATATTACCCCTTACGTGTCGTAACAGGCGACGGAGGAAAACTGAAACAGGACAGGATAGACAGGAACATTGGCTGCAATATCCTAATAACTATATCCTTATAAACTAATAATGCAAGATCCTAATTATACGTGGTATAGCCACGCTGCGGCTATATTATAGTAGTAGCACGAATGTGTCGGTTCGACCGGGGCAGGAACACGCTCTCATAGAACACCAGCCTAAAATAGCAGCTTAATACTGCTGTGTTTCGTATGGTGAGTGTAGAGAACCGAAGACTTATTTTACTGGAATTTAGGCATTCCATCCTAGTCCTCAGGGGTGACAACGCATATGCATTTTGATTCTTTATTGAGGATAAATGTGGATGTCTATAGACCACAGCATCTACTTACCATCAGGTGGGCTGTGTGCTCGTTTGTCACTCAGTGCTATAAAAAACTACTCAAAATATTAAATAACTTTACTTGCCAAATTATCCAGCCATGTGTGGCAACTATGAGAAATATTTTTAGTCAATCTTTTTCCTTTGAGCCAATCTATAGGGGACACAAGGTATGTTTATTATAGAGCACTGTATTTGCATGCAAACAGAATCACATGTTATTAAAAATATATAGTATAGTTATCTGAACATACAACCTAAAAATTACAACAGTATTTCGTCTTACGCTCTTTGTAATTTGAACATACACTTTGATACTAGGTAGCTACTTTCTAACATTGACATCACCATCATCATCATAATTATAGTGTCTCTCCTTGTCCCGGGATTGACTGGTAGAGCCGGTCATCAAACGTAATAATTATGATGATGATGAGCGAAATTAATGTCTTAACGCATATTGTAACTCTTAGCTTAAGGTGTCTTTCAATAAAGAATAAATAAATAAATAAAAACAGCCCTTTTAAAATATGACAAGCGTTGCGACGTGTTATTGTTTCGGGCTCATTTCTCAGATAAGGTTCAAAATCGCTGATTTGTTTTCCTCACCATCATCATTATAGTTGTTTTATTAAATTTTTATCATACATATATATTTTGTATATATTGTATGTACAAATTTATTTGATCTAGGATGCGAGTGCGTGCATGCGAGTGTGTGTTTCTCTCTCTCTCTCTCAGTGTGTGTGTTTGTGTTTGTATGTGTGTGTGTATTTTTAACTGTTAGTAATATTATAATAATTTAAAAAAAATCTGTATGACTGTCTGTCTATTCGAGCTAAATTTCAAAAGAAAACTTCACACACAAGGCCTGACCTAAACTACGTCTTTATTATTATCTCTAAATAACGCCACATTAATAGATCTCACCCAGGCAAAGTCGAGGCAGGCCATCAGTAAATATAAATGTATATTAAACAGTCGTTTCGTTCATAGAAATCAATTAAAATTTGAATTTAAAAAGATTTAATTAAGTTTGGCTATAATCTATGCAATTGTTAAACGAAAAAGTACCCTGGTAACCTGTTCTAAGCTAAAGAAGCTGCGGAAGTGATGTCAGTAACAGCTGGTGTGGTTTACAGAGCAGCCGCGAGATGGCGCTGTACGTGCTGGACTGCATATTCTCCGTGGCAGTGGTCGGGTCACTCGTGGTCTTCGTTTGGCGAGGTTCCTGGGCACTACTTGACATCTTCCTCTATCCTGATGATCAAATCAGGTCTTTTTGGACATCGTTGGTAAGTTTATTATTTTTTACAAAACCATAGTTACATAGTATACATGCCATGGGTTAACTAGTAGAGTTAATAGGAAAAGCAATAAAGAATATACATAAATAATTAAATAAATGAAGATCAACTATTTTTATAAAATTTTAATGGCTTAAGTACGTTTTATGATAATTCTTAGCTCAATAATATTTTAGTACAATACGATTAGTATATATTCAAAATAATTAATCATTTACTGCACAGTAGGAAACTCGGTTTTCCCATGTCCAAATTTTGACATATCTCTACATGTCAAGGTGTAAGAGGGTGGTTTTTTATAGAATAATGGTAACAAACGAGCACACAGTCCACCTGATGGTAAATGGATGCTGTGGCTCATAGACATTTACATTTTCTTCCATTAAGAATCAAAATGCAGATGCGTTGTCATCCCTGACGACTGAGATGTACTACTTTATACTCGTTTCCAGTAAAGAATGGTCTCCGGATCTCTATATATACGTAACACAGCAGTATTAAGCTGCTATTTTACGCTGGTATTCTGTGAGAGCGTGGTCCTTCCCCGGTCGAGCCGACCATTGATGTATATTATATACGTCATTTGATATGTACGTTCGTGGTAAATTTTCTCTTTGCCAATCTTGAATATAAATAATAATATCTATACAAACCTACAATATAAACTATATTCTATGCTTATTTTGCAAGATTGTTCGTTTATAAACCCTATTTTGCTATTTAAAGTTCTTAAAAATGGGGAATGGCATTTATTTGTCATAAATGCATGAAATAATTTGATACATTTCACCTCCAAATGATGTCATAAAGTACGCCAAATGAAGTAAGACCAATATCTAGTGATATAAAAAGTCATAATATTGTCTTCTTTCTTATCAAGTTGTCAAAAGACAACGTCTCGGTTTTGTATATAACATGCGATAATTTGCAGTTTGTTTTGTAGGTGTACCTAAATAGTTTTACACGCTGACCAAAACATAACCAAAATTAGAAATTATAATTTTATCATTCAGTTTAGAAGATTTGTGTGATAACTTCATAAAACAGCTGTTTATTTTTATACTAATGATACAGATGATTATATGTTTATAAGATTCTTCGCTGCAAAACACGTAATAAATCAAAATGTGGAACTGCAATAAACAACTTTAGAAATGTGTGCTCAGTTCTTAAGATTTTGGTTGAGAGTACCTAACCACAGATATAATATAATAAATGAAACACACAACGAAAAAAATTATACAAAATAAGAATTCATTGCTAATATAAAAAAGTATTTTAAGTACAATAAAAACGTAGGTTGTTGACATCACTTATCAACCGTCTCACTATATCTTTCTCTTAATTTTTTTATCGAGCGAATGAGCATACGACTTACCTGATGTTAAGTGACTACCGCCGTCCATGAACAACTGCAACATCAGGGAAATCGCAGGTGCGTTACCGGCCTTTCAGAAAAGAGGAAGCTCTTTTCTCGAAGGTCCCTAGGTCGTATCGGCCCGTAAAATCGCAGGTGGTAAACTATTCCACAGAGAGGTCGTACGCGTAAGAAAACTCCTAGTAAAACGTATTTCCTTAAAAACAATATTTAAAAGGGATATACACATGTAATTGATAAAGTCTCGAGGAATAT
The DNA here is from genome assembly GCA_907164705.1 of Parnassius apollo. Lineage (NCBI taxonomy): Eukaryota > Metazoa > Arthropoda > Insecta > Lepidoptera > Papilionidae > Parnassius > Parnassius apollo. Next base: position 549,888 of record CAJQZP010000795.1, on the reverse strand, counting down.
TTTATCTTCTACGATTTATTATCTTACCATTATATTTAGTCACTTCCTCGCAGATTACAGTTACAATTTTCTATTCCTATAAAAAAAAAAAAAACACACACACACACACACACACACACACATACACACACACACACACACACACACACACACACACACACACACACACACACACACACACACACACACACAAAATTACACATATAGAATCATTCCTTGTGGAAATATTTCTAATTTTTACATTTCTCTTGTCGTATATTTGGAAATATAAATATCATTCCGTTAGCGTGAGGGCCTGGTGATTTATAACACAGCGATTACCCTAGTACGGACACCAGTCTCTTACAAAGGTCAAAAAATGTCTACAACCATATTATTACTAGTAATGTGAAATTTTCTACCTTTTTGAAGAGGTAATGAAAATACTTTTTAATGTTATGGGGTTTTATAGAGTATTCTCATCTAGTTGGGCTGAGCAAATATATAAAAAGGAAATGATAAAAATATATTAAATATACTAAAATTTTACATATATTAAATAAATGTATAAGTAAATAATACATAAATAAATAAAATCTCATCCAAATAGAAGCTCTCGGCAGGGAAGATCAAACAGTCGAGGGTTAGGGGGGAAGGTAAAGAAACCGGCGGACAATGCAAACGGTATCGAGGAACACCACCTTCTGCATTTGAGACCGGAGCGATCCGTCACGGAGTCCTATTCGTCGCTGATGGCTTGACAGGCTGACCGGGATATGCCCGTTCACAGAAGCGACTACAGGTAAAATTTTGGTTGGCAAACCACCCCACATGTCGATCGCCTCATGAGCCAGGTCCAGATATTTTGTTTGCTTATCTGTTTCGGTTTTCACGCGGTTCTTATAATATGGAATGGTAGTGTCGACGAAAAATAACCTTGACGGTGCACGGTCTATCAGCACAATATCGGGCTTATTCCCGAGAATAGTCTTGTCCTTCCACAATATCGTATTCTAAAACGCGCTCCTGGTGTACAATACTGGCTACAAGTTTGTCTGTGCAAATACTCAGAGTTAGAAAGCGCCGAACAACCAGAGATGATATGCCTAAGTAACTCATCGGGATAGTGACAAGCTCGACAGATGTCGACAGTACCATCCTTTAGGATGTATCTTCGATAGTTGCTAGTCTTGATAACCTGGTCCTGTATTGCACAGACAAAACCCTCGGTTTCCCCGAAGAGGTCACCGAAACGTAAACGACGCTCATGTAGAGTGTTGTAGAACCTCCCGTGTAGCCCTATCTCCTTCCGTACGCTCTCCCGGTCGGCAATGCTACTATGTACTGCCGGGTCCTGTCATTACTCGTTTGCTAAGGATAGAGTGGTAAGGCCTTTATCACAAGAAATTACGTCCTTATAGAATGGATCATCCGATCTTGCCATCATGTAACTACGGAGGCTGCACACTTGTCAATTATGCATTGTGAGCGCACTTAAAAAACCACGCCCACCATGCTGTCACGGCAAGTACCTCATTACCGACGATCTTAGATGATGCATTTTATGGGACGTCATGGTAGTGCGAAATTTTCTATCCCGGGCGTTAAGTTCAGTCTGATTCTACCTAAGTAAGCCGAAGGTACACATGTGGACAGGCATGACTCAACCGTTACATGCGTATGTCTTATTCACACTGAACAAAAGGCTTTAACAGCCCTTTGGTCAAGAGCGCATAAAACACGTCACAAACTGACTGTTTCATACCAGCCTCATCGACACCGATGTTCTGTGACATACCCGGTTGACGGGCATACATGGATAAGTCTATGCTCTCAAAGTTAGCAATCCTTCCCCTTTCAACATCGAGAACTGCACTTATCCATCTCCAGCTTCCAATAAAAAATTGCTAAAATTACAAGTGATGTTCAGCAGTTCTACAAGATGTGAGCGATTGGAGTTGAATAACTTGAGGTTATCCATATAGAAAAGGTGTGTCACTTTTGTACTTCCTTTTCGAAACTGAAATCCCCTCACGGAGCCCACCAGTAAAGTACTGAGAGGGTTCAAAGAGAGGTAGACCCGGATTGGACTCAGACAATCGTCCTGGAAGATACGCCTTCTTCTCCTTATGCGGCTTTCCGTAGCCGTCATCCGCACGCTCCATTGTCCTGTACACTGCTCGAGAAAGTCTCTAACTGTACAGTCAACCTTGAACAGCTCGAGGACCCTGTTTTAGCCATGTATGAGGCACCGATTCGAATGTCTTTCTGTATTCTAACCAGGCGGCGTAGAAGTTCTGATGGTTGCGTTTTACTACTTTGTCATTGACCGCGTCAATGAGATATGGTTCCTTGGTTCCACGACCACCTCCCCGACATCCGATTTGAGTCAGGTGACGAGTGATTCTCGCGCTCAAAATGGATGTAGTATCTTGTATATGATCGATAGACATGTGATGAGGTGGTATTTGCTCGGGTCTGTGGTGTCTTGGTCCTTAGGAACCAAATAAGTGATCCCAATAGTGAAGAGGCTCGGGAACTTCTGGTCGAGAGCCTCTTGAAACTGTTGGGCGAGCACAGTTGACACACCACGAACACATTCAGCCAGTGGTAATGCAGTCCGTTGGGCCCCGTACTTTTGCAGTTCGGGGCCCTATGGAACGCCTCAGCTACTTCAGTCTCGTTTTTATTGTTTATTTTAGTATTATTTCCTAACTATTGTTTATTAATCTTAACTGCTACAGTTTAATTTATAGGACAATACATAATATACAATTGGCTAAAACACAATGAAACATTAACATAAAGCTATGTTATTGTTTCATTGTGTTAGTAACCACTAACCACTAAGATATAACTCTAAAATTATTATTTTTTTAATTAAGTGGTTGTCACGAATTTAGCGATGTTCATAATATTTGTACGTAAAGAAGTCGTAAAGATTGTACATTCTACAGATTGAGGAGATTCGATTCTAGTAGCGTCCTACGGGACTCGCATACTAGAGGTTAGATAGGAGCTTGTAATATAAAGTATAATATAAGTAATATTTTTTTATTCTACAATTATTTAAGGGATATTTAACGCTTAGCGTACGTCAGTCCCATCATACCCTAATAAATATCATTTAATAAAATAATGTTAATTATTATACTACGTGGGCCATGGATTCGAACAGAACTTTCGCATCGTCTCCATTTGGTTGGGATAAAATATTATAAGTAATATTAGTCAAGTTTAGATCTCTCCATAGATCTCCACTATTAGTAGAATACATCCCATTCAGGTGAATCGGGACCGTACTTAAAGTACGGTCCCTAATCACCTGAATATATACTTATTAATAAAATATTTATATATAAAATTATTTTTATTATTAATTGCGGTGTAAAGGGTACAAAGATCCAGTATAATGGTAGCTGTGAAGCATTATATCTCCGTCCACAGAGTTCGTTTCATTTCTCGTTCATCGCTTAAACTTTATAAAAACTACCAATGCTTCATGAGCACTAAACGTTAACAATAAATCTGAATTGCCAGTAGGTAGGTACGATACATAACGACAGGACTTCTTCGTCTAAAATTAGACGGTCTGTAGATGTACCTATTGGATTAGTGCTCCGCTGTTGGGGAACCTAAATCGCTAACCATTTAGAAAAATGTGTTCAAGCAATTTTAGTTTTTAATAGCATTAAAAATCAAACTTTTGATAAATAGTGAATGCCAACATTATAGAACAAAAAAAAATATTTCCACACTTGAACTTTCGGTATATATTCAAGTTAACAATTATAATGTCGTCTAAAAATTAAAAACAGTATTGCGTATTTTTCCATCCATAAAGGTGGATTTTCCACCAAAAAACCCCCTTTATCTCAATTCGGCTGTATTTTTTACGCGTGGTAACTCAGAACTATTTTATTTAACCGATTTTAATGATTCTTTTTTGTTTGAAAGCTCATGTGGTCTCATATAAATAACGTGTATTTAATGGGATAGAGTAAGTCAGCTCAAATGCTACTTTCGTCCCCACTTGCCCGCGCGTCGTATGCTATGTACCGACATTTTCATCACTATTTGTAATCACTAATACTGTAAGTAGAAAGGTCGTTAGACACTTATTTCATTAGGTTTATCATATTTATGCCTGTTTCTTAATGCCAAGCCAGTCGCTTCTTATTTTTATTACGGTTATTTCCCATTTTAATTTTACATCGTCCTGTTACGTAATTTATATTCTGATCGTAAGCGACACAACCTCCCCGTTCAAAGGCCGAAGCGAAGTGACGGTGCGGCAGGAATCACGCTACAAAAGGCCGATAGTTTAGGTAATTTCTTTTTACAGTGAAAATAATGGTATTTTAAAAAAAGTAAATAACATAAGCACTGTTTTATCGTTAGTTCAGTTAGTATGCAAAGTTTCATGATCTTATTTAAAGTATTTTATGAATAACAGCGGTTTATTGTTTATTTTGGAGGTAACTGGATTTTTTTTCTATCGAGAAAATTTTACGAAATCGTGTTTTCGTCTAACATAATCCTTAACATTAATCCTAAACTTTACCATATATTTATTTCAAAATTAATGCTGCAATATTTTCGGCATAACGAAGGATCTTGCTAAGCCATTTGAGATTATATTTCCCCTTAATTGACATCGATTACACTGATGTTATTCTCATTTTATTTATATTGAAGTCAGTTGTGCATAATTTTCAATTTTACTACTTGTTCCTAAACCATGTTTCATATAAAATAATAATTCAAAATCGGTTCTTATTGGATGAAAATATCTCGTAACATACAAACATAAAACATGGAGTCGAATTGGGAACATCCCCCTTTTCTTTAAGTCAGATATTTTTTTTATAGAACAAGTGTTAAACGAGCATATATTCCACCTGATCGTAAATAAATTCTATGACCCATAGACATCTTCATCTATTCGGGAATCAATATTCATGAGGTATCACTGAGGACTATATGGAATATATTTCCAGTAAATGGGGTCACCGGTTCTCTACACTTATTATATGAAACACAGCAGCATCAATTTGTTATTTCACGCTGGTAGAGCTCACCTCAAATTTCATAGTCCGTGAGCAGATCTGTATTATATCCCGATCAACACCAATGAAATAGCTAATTACAATTTTAAGTGGCGATGTAACGTGTTCTCGAAGGTGAAGAACAATATCGTAAGGAAAACTTGTCTCAGAAATAAATAAATATTGATTTCTTATATTTACGCGAACACTGCACATGATTAAAACTACTTTTACGGATTTTATCGCGTTTATTTTTACTTTTTATTTTTAATTCCCGCCGTTTCGGGCGCTTTCCAGCACCCATGGTCACGGGGGACTGAGATGACTGACGTCCCGATGTCATTGTTAAACCCGGAGTACCTTCAGCTTTTTTTTCTTTTTTTTTAAATAAATATTTTGAAAAACCCATAAAATCTAGCGGCAGTATAACCAACTATTTCCTGTTCCAAATCTCTCTCAGAAATGAGGCGAGGCCAAAGTCCAGCGCTGAACACTTTCCCATAAATTGCCCCATAAGTGGGACATTTACCATAGTTACCTTAGCTGGCGGATTGGCAACCGCAGTCTTTTTTTTTTTATTTCGCACTATTTTCTACTTGTTATCAGAATGTGATGATTTAGAGCAGTGGATATACCATAGAATATTATAATACATACATAATAGAACGGGGAGTGGGCGGAGCCCGTGTAGCCACTAAAATGCCATTAACACGTCAATTCACATGTAAATGTGTCATTCACGTATAAATATCAACACGAGATGTGTTTTGACGTTACAATCGTTCCGAAATTTCGCATGCAAATTATTTATAAAATGCCAAATTGCACGCTATTTACAAATAAATATGTATTAAAATTCGTCTGTCAACACAGCGAATCGGGTTTGTAGTAGTGATTAACTGATAAGACGACGTAATTGCTTGTATGTGTGCTCCCGGTGACGCCCATCCTCGTACAAAATAAGATTAACAGCCATTCTATTGCATATTATAGTATTCTATGGGATATACATACAATGCCTCTTCATGATCAATATGGGTTGTTTCTTTGCTTTAAATTTTGCACTTAACGGAAATTTCACACTTCTAATTTACAAAGGTTCCTAATTTTAGAAAATTAAAGCCAATATAAGCTGTTTTAACAATAATTTGTATTACGAAGCGGAATTTGTAATGATTTTCCTAACGAAAACCTTATTTTCCACATGTGGGTCATACGCAGTTCGCTACTGAGTCAGTGACCACTTACACACGCAATTGGTTCTTCCGCTTTGTCTCTGGTCCCCCACGTGTCTCTCCCCTCCCCACCGACTGTACAGCCAACATCATTGCTTGTTTATAACTGGATTTCAATTTTAAGGTCAATATATGAGGCCGTCTTAATACAATTATTTTAAAACATAATTATATTTCAAAGCAACTTACTCCCATTGCTATTTTCTTTCTTTATATAGAAAAAGGAAGACAAACGAAAACGCAGTCCAACTAATGATAGGTTGATGCTGTGGCCCATAAACATCCGCATTTATCCTCAGTTAAGTATGTGCTAAATGTAGTTGCGTTGTCACCTCTGAGGACTAAAACAGAATGCCTCGTTTCCTGTAAAAACTTACAACATCGACCGATAAATAATTCCAATAATCGCCTCGTACGATACCACGATTGGATGAAATAGTTTCATGTGTTCTCTAAGCTTTCACGATTTGCAGTGTAACGGTGGATATGAGAATACGTAGTGAATTTCATCAAGCTTTGGGTGTCGTTATAGGCGACAGAGGGAAAATAACACAGAAACTTTTAAACGTTATATAATTACTTTTATACGCAGCTATTTTATGGTTGTAGCACGAAAGGGTTGGCTCGATCGGAGAAGGAGCACGCTCTCACAGAATACCAGCGTAAGTAGCAGCTTGACGCTACTGTGTTCCGTATGGTGAGTGTAGAGAACCGGAGACTCGTTTTACCGGAATAGAGACATTCCATATTAGTCCTCACGAGTGATAACGCATCTGCATTTTAATTCGTAATCGAGGATAGATGTAGATGTCTATGGCCCACAGCAACCACTTACCATCAGGTGGACTGTGTGCTCGCATCTAAAGCAACGCATCGAGGTTAAATGTAGATGTCTGTGGGCTACAGCATCCACTCACCATCAGGTAGACTGTGTGCTCGTTTGTCACCCTAATATTATAAAATAGGAGATGGATAGCAGATCCTGATAACTATTCAATAATACTAAAAACGTTTGTGTGGTAGAGCCATGCTGCAGTTATATTAGTAGTATAGTTGTAGCACGAATGGGTTGGCTCGACCGGGGAAGGACCACGCTCTCACGGAATACCAGCGTAAAATAGTAGCTTTATGCTGCTGTGTTTCGTATGGTGAGTGTAGAGAACCGGAGACCCATTTTACTGAAAACGAGGCATTCCATCTAAGTCCTCACGGTTGACAACACATCTGCATTTTGATTCGTAATCGAGGATAGATGTAGATGTCTATGGGCCACAGCAACCACTTACCATCAGGTGGACTGTGTGCTCGTTCGTCACCCTATCCTATAATACTAAAAACACTGCTGTTGCCAACTCACCAGGTGATGGACGATATGGTGTAGTGGACATTCTGACACCATCAATACACATTTGAGTATTGGATAAATATTATTTAAAACCTATTTCTGACGTCAAACCAGCGGAGCGTTTGCTGTTTCGGTCTGTAGGGTATGGAGAACCAGCATAAGTAACGTTCAAGGTCATTATCAACAAAACAACTCCACGTGGACCGTAAGAAAAGACAGTAATACATCGCCATTAATGACTCCTGTTATGTAAATGAGCATCTTAACGTTTCCTCCATTAGTCCTCGTTCCTGAAAGTGCAGCCGGCGTGGGGTAAATTGGATAATCACGTAGCTATTTTTGTATCTTTGCAAGATGACGCTGAGTTTCGTAGAAGTAATTTGTTTATTGCTCATTGTGCCCTGGCATATTTATCTTATATCGTTGAGCAGTAATTAATTTTACAACGGCAAATAATACATTATTTAATTATATGTTCACAAAAATTATTACTTATTGAGTAACACACGTTTCCGTTTTTGTTCCTGCAATTTGTTGAGGTTTGTGACAAATTTTCTCATTTATTTAAATAAAATAATATTAATTCTATATACAGTTTTTCATAAGCAACCTTTTTTCTATTTAGAGCAATAAGAAACTCGGAAATTATATTTCATAACTATATTTATAATCACAATGCATTACTTTAGAGTAAATTAAATAAATGTTGTATTTATTATCCATTCTTTTCTCGTGTGTGTCGTAAGAAGAAAAAGCTACACAAACTAGGAGATAGGCAGCATCTTCCTCTTAAAAACCCAAAATTATTAAACTCTGCGGTTGTCAACCCACCGGCGAAGTATGGCGACTATGGCAACATCCTCCATGGGGCAATATTCAGAAGAGGTTTCAGCAATGGACATTTACAGGCTGTAATGAATTGGGCATTTAATATAATAAAAAGCAATAGTTTTAATTAGATAAATGGAACTCAAGTCCAAATCCGTTTAAATTATTTAAAAAAAGAATTTTTCTTCGTTTTTTTTTTGTCATCAGACCCGTAAAATCACGGCGAGACTGCTCCTGGGGAGCATCACGCTTAGCGGAATTGACGACCGCCGTACCAGACGTCTCGGGTCTTTGAGCTGCTGCGTCACCTGTATGCGAATTTCACCTCTGGCGTGAACGAGATGTTATATCGAAATCCGTCACGAGCAATAAGATTTTTAAAGGATTTCCTATAGTCGCCTCTCATGACACCTATTAGACGAAATGTGGCGATATATTCTCATAAGCCACCTCCTACGTGGTCAAAAAAATCAAACCAAAAATAAAGATTACAATTAATACATTAATTGTCATTCGTTAGCTTTGGACTATCCCAAAGCAGTGGTAGAGACACGCTGCAGCTGCTATATTATGGTTGTAGCACGAAAGGGTCAGGTCTCACAGAATACCAGCGTAAAATAGCAGCTTGATGCTGCTGTGTTTCTTATGATGAGTGTAGAGAACCGGAGACCCGTTTTACTAGAATTGAGGCATTCCATCTTAATCCTCAGGGGTGAAAACGGATCTGCATTTTGATTCTTAATCGAGATTAAATGTAGATGTCTATGGGCCGCAGCATCCGCTTAATATCAGATGGGCTGCGTCCTCGTTTATCACCCTAATTCTATAAAAAGATACTTTCACGACATTAAAACCGAACATAGGCCTTCCCATAGTTTGTCTCATACTAGAAAATTTTGCCATAACTGCCACGCCTGGCAGAGTGTGTGGTAACTGCAGTTTCTTTTCTAGTTATTATTTGAAATACGCTGTTGCCATCTCCTTATTTGTTTACCTCTGTCGCCTCTAATGACACACACATGACTATATGGGTAAATGGATATTCTTGCACAGTCAAATTGAACAAAATCAACTTGGCCATTTTAGAATCAGTTCCTCCTAACCGATTTTGCTGATAATTTGCATATGGTGTTTCTGTTGACAATACAATCTGCAATATTCAAGTACAAAAAGACGGACTTAATGCAACAAGGCATTCTCTACCAATCTACCTCCAGGCTAAGCATAGAAGATATTGTGGGTGCAAAATGCAACTGAGTTAAAAATATCAATGACTACTATTACACACTACGATACATATTATAAACATAATTACACATATATATTATATAGATATACATACAATATATATAAATACTAGCTGGCCAGGCAGACGTTGTTCTGCCCTTTCCGACGACTTACCTGTGAAAAATCCTCAAATACGCAATAAAAAAATTAAGGATTGCTTATCTGTACAAAAACAACACTATCTCTCAAGTTGGAAACTGCACACAGTGTGCAAAATTTTCATTGAAATCAGTTTAGAAATTTAGGAGTTCATCGCGGACAAACAACGTGACACGTAATTTATATATATATTAAGATGTACATATATTTTCTTAATACCGCCTATATAGTAGCTTAAATATTGCTGTTTCTGACTTCTAACTGATTCAAACACCTATAAAATATTTGAAATAAAAACAGGAGAAGGGAACAGTTAGAATTTAAGGATACTGCTCAAACTGCACATGCAAAATGATTCCATTTATACAAGAAGCTAGTATGATAGAGGAGAAATGGAGATTAGACTTTTCCACAGAACGAAAACAACGGTTATGGGAATCACCATGATACTGAAATTTGCATTTCAGATTTTCAGGGACAAACGGATCGTATAAAACTGAAAATAATATGCACAGTATTCTGAAATATCTGCGATAGCGGAGAGCACAATAGCTTAAAGAACTTTAGTTAAAAAAGACAGACTAGATATTAGGCGAAAGTGAGATAAAGAACTGGGGTTATTTATTTTGGGCAGTGGCATAACAAGTACTTTTCTCCCAAGTATAGGAAAATCCCCAGTCAATAGTGAACGGTTAATGATGTAAGTAATAACTGGAGTAGCATAGTCTAGAATTAAGGTGATAATAAATCTATTCACATGATCGAAGCCAACTTGACTTAATACAATAAATAGTCTTTTTATATCCTCATCAGCAACGGGTGAAAAATTAAATGTGCAGTTATGAGATTGTTGCATGGAATGTAAATAAGAAATAGTACTTGATTTAACGGAAGCCTGTAGTTGAAGAAAAATGTAAGTTGAGATCACTTATAGAAGTGATTCCACCACTTTCCTAATATTGTAATATTTTCGAAGTGGCGACCGCCACAAGATGGTGAATAATGTATATTTTGTTAACCCTGTTAGTCTCGGTATCAAATGAAAGAACTTGAAGATCGGGAAACTATAAAATGAATGATCTCATTTTCATTGACCGCGACCATAAGATGGTGGATTATATATTTTTGTCAACTCCCTCTCTACCTAATTATTCGAGCAAAAAGCCTAAATAAAGATACGGGGTCCTTAAATTAGATTTAAATGGAAGGGCTGCCGGATATTGTAGCAATACATTCGAGCTTTAAGGAAATAGGCCCACTGAGCACCCAGATCATGATTTTAATAATATCTTCTAGAATTTGCAATGTCACTTGAATTTCAAATAAAAATCCCGAAGAATGTCTATATTGATACATTGTAATCTAAAAATGATAACATATACTAAATAATATAAATATCATCTGAATTAAACAAGGCGGGTGGTCTACTTACGGAGTTTGAAATAATTTTTTTTTAATTTATGTGTTAAAACCGTGCTGTAACTATGTTATTGTTGTAACACGAATGGGTCTGCATGACTAGGTTGGGACAACGCTCTCAAATAATAACAGTGTAAAATAGCAGCTTAATGCTGCTGTGTTTCGTATGGTGAGTGTAGAGAACTGGATACCCTTTTTACTGGAAACGAGGTCTTCCATCTTAGTCCTCAGGGGTGACAACGCATCTGCATTTCCATTCTTAATCGAGGATACATGTAGGTGTCTATGGGCCATGGCATCCACTTACCATCAGGTGGACTGTTTGCTCATTTGTCACCCATATTCTATTTCAAAAAAATTGTTGAGGCCAATGTCATGTTGCGTTATTGTATATTATAATATGGCATGTCCAAAGGTCTGGTGAATGCTGCTTCGGAAAGCACAAATGTACGAAACTGACTTACCATTCGCCGTATAGACTACGGTAAAGATGGTGTTCACATTATTTCGGCAAAATATAGTCACGGCACTGCTGAACAAAGAGTGTTACCAATTACTTTATGATGGACTTGCAGAGTACATAAAGTGCAGGGTAGGTATATAGATAGCGGGTAAATGTCAAACAGTAACAAAATGATGGGTTTGATTTACTTCAAAGATTATTATTTCAAAAGTAATATGTTTTTATGTTATGTTATTTTTCCAGACTTTAGCTTCAAACGTAAGCATAACCTTTTTCTAGTCAATTCACAGACTACGCGATAATATTTTGATACATGAATCAATTCTTAAGTGAACTTAGTTATCGGACGTTTCCACACGCCAGTAAACAAATGCTGTTATTAAATATGTTTATACACAAAAGGAGGCGTCACTGCAGTTGTAACTACATAAAGCCGATCGTTAAAGGATTATTAACCAACGCAGCTTGTTGTTAAATAATTCGATAAGGAAGTCGTGTTGGTACAGCACTTATGTAAGGCGCCGCTTTATCTATTTATTTGTGTTTACTGTGTGTCTACTGCATTAATGTGCATGTTTATTACTTAACTAAATTAATTTCATAACTTATCGTGCATGGTAAAATTAAAAATATTGTAAAACCGACTTCAATATAAATAAAATGAGAACATCATCAATGTAGTCCATGTCAATTTAATACGCATTATTAAAGATTACGCAAAAACTACTGGTCAAATCTCAATCAAATTTATATGGGATCATAATATGAAAAGCACCAGCTTACAAATATAAAAAGAATCATCAAAATCGTTTCACCTAGGAGTATATTTATTAATAAGTAGCGAAGTATTTATTGATAAATCAATTGCCTAATATGTCAATGTAAAATAAAATAAAATTGTAAGATATCGGAGCCATAGGCTTCTATTCAGTTTACTGTTACACAATATTTTTCAAGAGTTTAAAAAAATAATCCAATTTATAAATTTGGCTTTCTCCAATCCTTCTCCATATAAATAACTATGCCAATTCTCAAGCTCATACGCATTATGCTTAAAAAGGGTTAAAAGTTTCCCCTTTACGTTTTAAAGTACCGCTGATATTAAAAGTCGTATCATTCAATTACGTTGCCTTAGAAGCATTATTTTTACAGCATCAAGGAACCACAGACCTAAGTATTTGATATTAATTTATTTTTGGTACCTATACCCGTTCCTTAAAAAAGTTTTGAGAGACAGATATGCGGACGTAAGAATGGATGGACAACAAATTGATCCTATGTAGATTCCCTTTCTTCTTTTTAAAGTACAATACCCTAAAAAGTAATGCAACGAGTATAAAACGCTAGTTCAAAACGGATTGCTCACATACTATGAAATTTAGGTCAAATACCTGACCTCTGCGCAAACTAGCAAGTTTATATTTCATTTGTAAAATTTTACGGTTATCGCAAAAACAATTTGATTACGATAAAAGCAGCAAAGGTAAATATTTGCGTTTTATTTTTATGAATAAAAATTTGCCCAAAAATAGAAATTTTTCTAGTGGTTGTGTTTGAAACTAACACTGCCTAAAGTTTCAGTAAGTACCAAAAATTAAGAAAATAATGATATTTTTTTCTGTAGAATAACGGTGAAAAACGAAAACACAGTCCACCTGAGAGTAAGTGGATGCTGTGGCCTATAGACATCTACATCTGAGGAAGAAATACTTTGTTTTCAATAAACGCGGTTTTGGTTTCTCTACACTCACCGAACAAAACACAGCAGCATTGAGCTGCTAATTTACGCGGCTGGTCCTTCTACGTTTGAGCCGACCCATTTACGCTACAATCGTAATATAGCCGCAATACGGCTCTACCAAGTATTTATTGTATTTATTTATTTTACTCTTGATTTCTTATATTTACGCGAACACTACACATTGAAATAATACTAGTTTTTACGGAATTTATCGCGTATATTTAACTTTTTAAATACCCGACGTTTCGAGAGCTTTACAGCACCCATGGTCACGGGAAGGACTGAGATGTTGAACGTCCAGATGTCATAGTTAACCGCGGTTACCATAGATTAAAATTTAACTTTTGTTCCGATCTACACAGTATGAACTTATGGTATCATGGAGTCTTGCAGTTGTATGCTTGGGTTGGGATTTTATTTTATTTATTATAGGATCCCAAGCAGATGGTAGCACCCAGCCATCTTCACTATTGAAATTAGGATGTTTTTTGATTTCAATAGCCTCGCGAATCATCCTTGGAAGGAATCGGTGTTCTTTAGCGAGGATTTGTGGTCTATCAAATCTGGTGTAGTGACGGGGGCGATCCTGTATATGTTCACAGACTGCAGACTTCCCGGAGCGTCGATTCTTCACATCAGCTATATGTTCTTTGACGCGGGTTTTAATTGATCTTTTAGTTTGTCCTATGTAGGAGAGACCACATTCACAATCAAGCTTGTACACTCCTGCATCTTGCAGAGGGACGTTACACTTGACTGATGGTAAAAACTGACCAATCTTCTTCTGGTTACTGTCACAGATCCCTCGTGCTCTCTGAAACAAAGATTTACCCACGGTAGCTAACTGTGAAGGATGGTGGTGAGAATCACCGTTTAAATATCTATCTGTATGGGTCTTTTTTTTATACACAGTATGGCTCATCCTGATAACACCTTGAACATACTTCAAACCGCCGAAGAAGATTGGTCATTTTTACCATCAGTCAAGTGTAACGTCCCTCTGCAAGATGCAGGAGTGTACAAGCTTGATTGTGAATGTGGTCTCTCCTACATAGGACAAACTAAAAGATCAATTAAAACCCGCGTCAAAGAACATATAGCTGATGTGAAGAATCGACGCTCCGGGAAGTCTGCAGTCTGTGAACATGTACAGGATCGCCCCCGTCACTACATCAGATTTGATAGACCACAAATCCTCGCTAAAGAACACCGATTCCTTCCAAGGATGATTCGCGAGGCTATTGAAATCAAAAAACATCCTAATTTCAATAGAGAAGATGGCTGGGTGCTACCATCTGCTTGGGATCCTATAATAAATAAAATTAAATCCCAACCCAAGCATACAACTGCAAGACTCCATGATACCATAAGTTCATACTGTGTAGATCGGAACAAAAGTTAAATTTTAATCTATGGTAATCTCGGTTAACTATGACAGCTGGACGTTGAACATCTCAGTCCTTCCCGTGACCATGGGTGCTGTAAAGCTCTCGAAACGTCGGGTATTTAAAAAGTTAAATATACGCGATAAATTCCGTAAAAACTAGTATTATTTCAATATTTTACTCTTTTAAAGGCCATAGTGCCTGTAGTAGGAGAGAGACTCCGTTCTTCCATAATTAAATCAAATATTAAAAAAATGTGATACAAAATAAACACAAGGATTTATGTACATTATTCATTTATATTTGGAACCTGTTAAGATTTTTTTAACTACTCTAAACCATTATTTGACTACTATCCTAATAAAAGCTAAGATTAATAAAAGCTCCGTTTTTCTAGAAGAGGAACCAACCAAGAGAATTGCAGGTGCGTTGCCTGCCTTTAAAAAATTAGTAGGCGTTTTCTTGAAGGTCCCTGAGTCGTATTGGTCCGGAAAAATCTCTGGTGGTAGTCGATTTCACAAGGAAGTTGCGCGAAGAAGAAAGCTTCTTGTAAAACGCACAATGTTGGACCGCCAATCGTCCGGATAGTATGGAGGGTATCGCGAGTTTTGTTGCGATGTGCGATGGTGAAATTGAGCGGCTGGAATTAGTCCGAAAAATTCCTCTGAGCACTTCCCTTGGTACATGCTATAAAATACATAAATTAGAGACGCAACATCTCTTCGCAGTTCAAGTAGGTCAAGCCGATCAGAAAGGGCTCGGTTGCCGACGATTTTCTGCGCTGGATGCACTGGGGAGCCCTGGTGCAGAGATGGAAACAATATTCAACGTGAGGCCGGAACAATATTTCATGAAATATTTCCCGCTCTGCTAAGCACGCCAAGCTTTTTAGAGGTCAATTTGGCCTTCTCTTCCAAGTGACCACGAAACTGCACGTCATTCGATATGTCAGCGTCGAGGATTTCGATACTAATTGGGGCAACAAGGGGATTGCCCTTAACTTGGGGAGATACGACAAAGGGGTTTTTCCTTTCCTTTGTAGACACCCACAATGTAATGTGATAGAAAGACAGATGCAGGCAACTTATTAATCTTATTATACTTTGCTGTACGCATGACAAACGAGACAGCAAACCGTTTGGTTCAAATGCGTGGGTAACAGACATGGTGTAAAGTACCGCAGCACCTTTTCCAAGACACCTAATTTCTTTGTACCTTCTTTGTTTTGAACTTAATAAGCCCTCCAAAGCTTAAGTTTGAGGTGTCGCTAAATTTCACAAGATTGGCATCTCTATTCGGAGACTACTTGTAGCGTGAGATTCGCACACGCTCATTTTCACTCTCTTTCGGCCTATATTTGATGCCAGTGGTACGAGCCCTCGGTTTGTATCTATTTAGAAAAAGGAAATTGTAATCGTAGCTACAACACAAATTAGATAGATAGATAGCACTTTATTGTATGCCAATAATATGAGTAAAAAGAAACCAAACGCGATGTGGTAAAATGGTACAATCTTACTGCTAAAACTTCCGACAACCTTTGGATGGACTAGATTGAATGACAACAAAAAACATGCGTGGTTTGGCGAAACTTAAATAATTTTTTATTATAATCCATATGATAATAAAAGCTACAGTCTTTATACGTCAGACTGCTGGGCACAGGCCTCCTCTCATTTCTGAGAGGGTTTTAGGGCAAGGCAATGCGTGTTGACGAACTTAACATATTCATTTTTATTGCAATTTTAAGTGCTTATTTCCCACGTGCTCGGCAGTGAAGGAAAACATCGTGGGGAAACCTGTATGTCTGAAAATAAGAAAAAAAATATTTCGAAGACAAGTGAAGTTCGCTAACACGCATTGCGGCAGAGCGGCGGACACTTCCTTGCCCTAAAACTATCTCAGAAATGATCGGAGGCCTGTGCCTAGGAGCGGGACGTATGTAGGCTGTAACTTTACTTTTAACTTTTATGAAATTTACAGCGAGCGATTAGCCTCTGGACTATCACGGCTCATATAATATAAGATAATAGAAATAAATAATATAAGTATATAGGTAATAATATATGGGTTTATATGTAAATAAAAGCATAAAAACTACGCGGTAGTATAATACGTCTATGATAAAACACACATTATAATTTTGACAGCATTAGATACGAAAATAATTTACCGAAATAAATGTGAGCGGAAAATGTGGGTTATTCCGTTTATTCACCCTAAAAAATCCACCCTGGGGTGAATACTCAGAAACGCGTGTTTGTTTATCCACCCTAGGGTGAATACTCAGAAACGCGTGTTTATTTATCCACCCTAGACGGGATTTCGCTTTTTGATTATGGTTCCGCCTTTCCACCCCAAGTACATTTCAACAGAAAATGTATTCATACTTTCTTCAACTTTAACAATAAACATATTACGTATTACATTTAAATCACATTAACTTCCTTGTTTTTAATAATAAAAAGTAAAAAACGAACACTAGTTTTATTATTGAGTAGACGTAATTGTATATCCTTGATAAACTCGTCTCTTATAATGTACATTTGCAATTATTTTAATTTTTTTTTGTTACAACAGATGTGTTAGCGAAAAAATTGGCGTTTTTTTTTGCAAGCAATCAAAAACTTTACTAAATTTTGATGTTTGTCTTTCACTTCATTTGAAATAGTTTTATGCCATGATTCTAATGAGTTTGTAGTTCTGTGAGGTACTACGAATGAATTCCAAATAGCCACATGATTTTTGTTCTTCAGTCAAGTCTTTTCAAAGTAGAGTTTCTATAAACGATTGTACACTGGCGAGGGAGAAAATTTGAAGAGAAATATTAAACGAATTCCTATTATCGACCCCGTCTGGGAAGAATAAACGGACACGCGTTTCTGAGTATCACACATATATATATATATATATATATATATATATATATATATATATGATACAGAAGCAGTCTTACATTAAGTTCGTACAAAGGTTCTACTTATTCCATGAATTGCTGAAATATCTTCCAGTAAACCCATAAAGGAAATTATATTTAAATGGCGAACTTAGTGCACACTTCCTTGCCCTAAAACCCTCTCAGAAATGGGGGAAGGCCTGTGCCCAGCTGTGGGACGTTTATAGGCTGTAAGTTTGAACTTTGACTAAATATTAAAATAATCTCGGCCCCAAATATACCCACCCATAGCTGTGTAATAGCCTGTCACATACCCTCAACATAGGCCTTCCCAAAGACTGTCACAAACACCGTTCGGAGCCACTTTCACCCATCAACTCCTTGCATGTTTGACCAGCAATGTGATCGTATAACAGTCATAACAGTTGCCAGTGCAAACCACTTCACAACCACACGTTTTTTTTTTTGTTATGATAACACTTTATTACCTAAAATAAGATATTAATAACAGATACAAATTAATAAAGATATAAAACACCATTTCAAGCAGAGTTTCACAATGGCACTGCAGATCGTCTCCAAATTTAGTGGGAAACCACCCTGCACGTTTACAGATATAAAATTATACGTGGTAGAGCCATGATGCAGTTATATTAGAAGTATAGTTGTAGCACGAATGGGTTGGCTCGACCGGGGAAGGACCACGCTCTCACAGAATACCAGAGTCAAATATTAGCTTAATGCTGCTGTGTTTCGTATGTTGAGTATAGAAAACCGGAGACCCTTTTTACTGGAAACGAGGCATTCCATCTTAGTCCTCGCGGGTGACAACGCATCTGCATTTTGATTCGTAATCGAGTATAGATGTAGATGTCTATGGGCCACAGCAACCACTTATCCTATAAAAAAAATACAAGCCTGACCAATAGTGAACTTTTTCTGCTCAGGTGTTCGTATATGTTAATTCAGGTTACCAGGGTACCAAAAATTCGCTGATTTATTTCAGCCGTCAAACCATAGAACATGCATGCATGAACTACATTATTTCTATGGAGTAAGGGAGCCAGTGTTATTTATTTAGCGTTAAAATAGCTGTGAGAACGCATCTGAACCTCTCTATCTGAAGTCGAAGTGTGAAGTGAAGTGTGTTTAATGTTTCAAAAAACGTAGTGGAAAATTGAAAATTGAATAATAATCTTTCCCAGATCATTGGATATGTGATAGTGTTGGTGACGTTCGCAATGCAAGTTCCAATGCGGTGGGTAGTGGCAAGGCTGCATGGCGCTCCGCGACTCCTTCTGGTTGATATCTACCACCTCATCTCCTTTGTGGCAACTGTCAATGTCTGGCGAGGCGTGTGGGGCTTGCTGGATGTTTATTACTTTCCAGGTAGGTTAAAATATGACCGGGTTTTATTTGCTAATACAGTACTGTAACAACTAATGTGTACCAGCCTCCTCACATTTCTGAGAATGTGTTAGAGTAAGAGCTGCCCGGGCGGACTTTACATTTTTTGCTTTTAATATAAATTAAAAGTAAAGTTACAGCCTATATACGTCCCACTGCTGGGCACAGGACTCCCCTCATTTCTGAGAGGGTTTTAGGGCAAGGAAGTGTCCGCCACGCTGCCCCAATGCGTGTTGGTGAACTTCACATGTCTTCGAAATATTTTTTTCTTATTCCTCGGACATGCAGGTGTTTCCTCACGATGTTTTCATTCACCGCCGAGCACGTGGTAAATCAGCACTTAAAATTGCAATTAATGATTTCATTGGTGCCGGCGGGGATCGACCCGGATTACTCGCGTTCTGTTATATTTACAGCGAGCGTTAACCATCTGAGCTACCGCAGCTCTTCAATATATTTTTTTTATATCCCAGATATGCCGATTTCATCGCGTTATTTTCCTTCATCGTCAATAACACGGGACATATTAGCACTTTAAATCGAAATCAACAATTTCATTGCTTTTAACTAGGGTCGAACTCAATTCGCTCGATACTTTGAGATTTAATGGCATTCTATGATAAGTATCAAATTTAAAAATAGTAAACATTTCCCAATTTTTAAATTTTTTGATTGACAAATATTGAAAATATTCTGTAATTTTGTTGCCAGAGCTTAAATATGACCCTCAGATTAGAATCAGCATCAAAGCTGGGAATCGTATGTAACTGCATTAGCCCATGATGATTTCTTATATTTACGCGAATACGGAAAATTATATAAAATAAATTTTATGGATTTAATCTAAAGTCTACTCCCTCCTCTCTTGTAAGAAGCATTTGCCGTAGTCGACAACATTTTGACGATCGTATTTGCAGCTTAAGATCTCTTTATCCGTTGATACTGCTTCCAATCATTACTCTTTACTATCGTGAGAAGATATAAGGTGATAGATTATCTAAAGCCAACACATTGATATTATAGCTGTCATAAACATATTCATACATATGAAAAGTTACTATCCCGACCGGGTAAAACAATCTCGATAAAACTTTCAAGTACTTCGGATAGGAATTAAATTAGATTTTTTCCTTTGTTACAGATAAACCAAAACTCAGCAATTGGTCAACGCATATCATCAGTCTTACCCTACTAATCCTATTAAATTGTTCCAACTCTATTCTCGTAAGAGGTGTGTACATCGATGCCGAGGAACCAGCCGGCGACTGCGTAATCTTCCCCTGCCATTATCTACGACTGTTCTTCCACAAGGAAAGAACAAAGAAGAGGCACAGGCGTGCTATTGCAGCCGCAGCCCTGGCAACGGCGAGAAAAACTGAAGAAGCGAGCTTTCCTTTACAAATGCCGGAGGAGAAAGTTTAGAATATTCTTATTATAAGTGAAATTTTAATAGACTGTTAAATGGAGTGCAAATTGTTGTTACTTAGTTGTATTTGTCAATTTCCAGTGACATGAAGTGGTAGGATATTCGGGTATCAAATGAAAATGTTTTATATTTATTAAATTTAAACGGTCACATTACAAATCGTAATGTGGATAGCGTCAGGCTCTAAGAAGTCTAACTCACGTAGAAAATCCTTTACCCGCGGAGCCACATTCTGCGACTTCTCGTCCTTTACATTTTAGTTCGTATATTTTCTTTGAGACTTATTTATTAAAAAGACAAAGACATTTATTCCAACACTTATATCTACACACATGACATATTTCAAGTGTGAGCTTGCGAACATAATATATTAAAATAAAAATCGTGTGCTATGATGAACTGGTGCAAGGGATTGTCTCGGCATAAGCCGCGAGCTTGCAGCGCTGATTTTCAGCCTTTCAGACCCCGAACAAGTTTAGACGGTCAGCAGTATGCGAGCGAGTATTTTTTTCTAATTTATATTCTATAGATTAGATATACTCCATGCGAGATGTGCCGTAGATAGTATACAAAGAGTGCATACTTTTTAGTAAAAACAAACTCATTTAAGTCCGATATTTAATATTAACTACTTTTTTAATAAGACGGAAATGTGCAATGTTCTGATAGCCACCTGTTTCTGGCACAAAGAGTACTTTAAAATAGTATTCCATTTTATTCTATATTCGCTCAAAATACAATATAAAATATATAAAGAATGTTTGAATAATAGTCAAGCACTTGATAGCATTGCGTTAATTAAGCTACAGAAGGGCTTTAACACAATGAGATTGAATTAAAAAGGTTCTAATAAATCGTTTGTACATACTTGTATGAATGATTGTTGTGTAATTTGTTTTAAATTATAGCTGCACGTATACATCAGTATCATCGTCATTGCAGTTAATTAGAGGTTTACTATTAATTATCACCTGAACTACTCGTCTACTGAAAATTATCGTCCAGAAATAGTATACTAAAACCATGAGCGACACCAGGCTTGTTAAGGTGTATAAGAGATTCAATGCATAGCAAATTAAAAAATTCTCCTAATAATTTAACGCTGTTTATCACCTGTAAGGAGTATAGAAACTTCTGCACTAAAATTTTAAAGAAAGCAAAAAGAGATTATGATGTTCAAGAAATAAGGAAAGCAGGTAAAACCCTAAAGCAATTTTGAATAATATTTAAAAAAAATGCATTCCACAATAAACAAGCATCATGTCAGTTACTTACACAAGCAATATCTCTAAAGCAATCATGTAATAATGTTAGCAAATGTTTGTTGATGTTAGAAAGGAGCTTGTGGACAATATAATCAAAGCTAATAATTTACCTCAGTTTAATTTCTCACAATCTTCTACGAGTATTTGTTTTGTTCTTGAAAAATCTAACACCGATGAAATAATTTCAGTAATAAAAAGTTTAAGGTCAACTTCTGCTACCGATTGGGATAGGCACTTCTCCTGCTATAATAAAAAGACACTTTGTTACGCTAGTAACCGTGCTAAGCCATATATCCAACCTTTGTTTCGAAATTGCTATTTTTCCAAATTCTTATGATACACCCACTCTTCAAGGGTGGTGGCGAATTCATCGGTGACAAACTTGCTGTTTCCTACGGTGTCCCTCAGGGTAGTATTCTCGACCCGACTCTATTTCTTGTTTTTATTAATGACTTCTGAAACCTTTACAATTGATAACACAAAAATCGTCTCTTTTGCAGTTATTGCATTCTGTGCAATATCTTCGACTTGGCTTTTAACTGGTCTTCACGGTGTTTTGCATTATATTTGTAAAAAGTATGTATGATATAAAAAATCAATAAAGAATAATTATTTACGTTAAACATGGGCCCAAAGACTGCAATAAAATAGTAAAACCCACGAACTTCGTACATATCTAATTAGAACATTCAACATATACTGCATGCCAATTAGCCAACTGCCATTTTCACTAACCGAACCTTTCTGTCTTCATATGGATGACCGCATACGCCAGACGTGAAATACTTTACCTGGCAGAGCAGTATCATTTTCCAATCCGTTTGCCAAGCAAGGCGATTAGGGCGAATTCTCTCTCCCACGGGAAAGGCCCATGTTCAGCAGTGTAGTTTTACGTGCAGATGAAAAAGATGATAACTAGAACCATAAAATAAAACAATCAACATGAATTAAGACACTGACTTATTAGTTTAATATGATACGAAAAAAAATTGATAAAATAAAACAATACAATTAACGTAAACTAAAATATTTGTTTATTATATTGATATAAAATAAAAAAGATCCATAAATAAGACAATAAAATTAGTATAAACTGACAGACTGACACTGAGATATTCGATTAACAAAATTTACCTATACCAAAACGTTTATGATATCCGTTCGCCGCTCTTTCGGTAGACGTTATTCAAATAGGACGGTATTCAAATAGATACAATAAAATTGTAGGCACTGTTATCTTGCAGAGGTTCAAAGAAATTTTGTTTCATCTCACTTTCATTTCTAAGTTTAATTTTACCATTACGTGATGTAAATTTTAAAAACAACTAAACAACTCAGCAGTTAGGTTTGGCATTATTTCGATAGTAGTTGCAATCGTCGTTAGGTTTGCTCTTCGTCTATCTGAAATCTAGAAATCTAACGGAGAACAAAGCCTTAACTAAAATTCCTGGTCACAATTATCGCATGAACGAAGTACATATGTTATAGATTGGATACCGCTCAGGCAAACGTAATAGGGTACGCCACAAGCACATATGTGATGTGTGTGAGTGGCGAACGGTACGGACGGTACGGTTACGGTATGGACCATATATAAAAAAAATTAGTAGCAAGTTAGTATGAACTGAATGCACAAAGCCGAAAATTGGGCTTAATGTGCGTTTTTTTTGTTGGGTTCGTACTTTTGCCAGTGTCAAGTAAAGAAAATCACACATTATAATTATTTGTTCAAAATTACCACAGAATATGAATGCACCACATTGCAGAGTTTTGGAGATTTTGGCGACAACTTATCTAACAGACATTTGATTATGCCATTGTTACTCAAGAGTTTTATATATAGGAGCATTTTTTTCGTCTTTTCCATTAATATTTCACATACGCAGACACTAAAAATATAAAATCGCATATTTTTTACATATCAAAAACTATCTTAAATTAAAACAAGAGCAACAATCCGCCGGTGACTAAGAACGCGCCAAGACTTGGCCTGTTTTTTCTGTGAACTCATGATGGTGGCGACGATGTTTTAGCACTTATTATTATCAGTATTGCTTGGTTTATATGATTTTGTAATGATACCAGAAACTCATGTACATTGCTTTAATCCGAATTCTCTTGTAAATAAATTACTACTATGTTAAAAATATTTTGATAAAGTGTAAAAAGTGTGAAAATTGGCACAAAAATACTCAACAGTACACAATCAATAAAAATGTACATAAGTTATTTCATAGTCGTACGATATGTTTACTTCCAATGTCTAAGCGGTTTTTCTATTGTTTTTTTTTGTTATAAGAAGCAATAACTAACTATTTTAAATCATTTTTTTATATTATTTATTCTAATATCATCTATACGTTTGAGTAGGTGATGAGATCTAAGTCAAACTTCATCATTTCAAGTTTTGTATCATAAAAAGTGTTTATATTTGTGTAAATAATGTATGTATGTCGAGTTATGAAAGCAAGTATGTAATAAATTTTAAGATTTATTCCATTTTATTTTTTTAACCATTCCTTTAATATCTACTTTTTTAATATACGTAAACTGAGAATCGTCTAAATATAACTATGATGGTGAGATCAGAGGCAACGGATGTTTCCTCGTTTGTGAACCCATACCTAACAAAAATGTAGAAATGACAACTTTTACTCCCCCCCACCCCTTATCATCAAAATGAAGAATAATTAAAAATAAGTTCCGCTGCTGAGTACAAGCCTCATCTCATTTCTGAAAGAGTTGTGAAGCAATTAGTCTGCCACACTGCTCCAGTCCTTGATTGCGGATTGCACGTGTCCTCGAATTATTTTATTCGTCAGACATGCATGTTCCCCATGATTTTCTTCTTCACCGTCGAGCGCGTAGTAAAGCATAAATTTAAATTGCAAGTAACAATTTAATGGATGCCGGTGGCGATCGAACTCGAGTTGAACTGGTTTCGATGACGTTGGTGCTGTTAGCCTACCCGGCTCTTACAACTTCATTTGATCGCATACTGTGATATTTAGTAGCGCTTAAAAAACTCCTCATAATTAATAATAACAAAAAACGTAGCTCTTTCTACGTCACTATTATAATGAAAATATAATAATTTACGCAGTTCAAAATAATATATTTAATATTTTATCTAGTAAACAAACATTACGAACGTCTGGTTCGATAGTGTGGCCGTCCAGAAATATAACATAATCGAACAGAAACGGAAGAAACCCAAGGGTCCTTGTCCTGCAAGTAGTGCTACAAACATTAAGTATGCCTATGCAATTTCAATAAGGTCATAATAAAATATGTAATGCATAGTAACTAAAACTTCAACGAGTAATCATACGGTTTGCAATGCATTGAATTTACGTAAAGTCGTTATCGCATAAGTTACGTGCCATATCTAGTGGGCTAAACGCATTATAGTACTTATACATATATGCGAACTTCATACATCTGTATACTTCTTATTATCATTATTTACTTTCCAAGTCAATTTTTATCTAAATTATAACAAATCTAGAAAAAAGTTTTGGTAATTTTATACTATCGCAGCCCCTTCGTTTTTTGGCTTTAGAAAATCGAAAAATCATCCGATTTCGATGATTCTTTTTTTAATTTTCGTCTTTATGGCGGACTTTATGGCGGTCTTTATGGCACCTCAAGATTTCATATAGTTTTATAACTTTAAATGCACCATAAACGCACTTCTTTGAATATAATCGTTCATAACTTTTTTTTAAATAATCATATGAAGTTGTTATTTTTTTTTCATAATCTTCATAAAAAACCTAACATTTAAAAAAGAGACATTGAAAAATGTTTGTTTATTAATTTTTTATCTCACTTAAAGTTTTTATATAGTTTTCTGACTTTAAATGTTATCATAAACGCTCTAGAAAATCGAAATAAATATAAAAGTTTCGGTATTTTATTGAGTGTAAGATCGAACGAAGCGAGCTCGGGACTTAGGGTATACCGACTCGGGCAAGTTAGGCTAGAAGGAGATGGTATATATGGAGATGAGGTAATAGTACTACGTCAGAAATAGTACTACGTTGAGTGGCATGATGCTTTCCTCCCCCAAATCTCTCCCGTAGCGCAGTTGAGGGTAGCCTGGTCGAAGGAGCTGTTGTGTGAGCTGACATTATTCAATGTTTCTTTTTTTTATATGTTTTTTTGTGTAGATTATGAAAAAAATATAACAACCTCATTTGATTATTCCCAACAAATATAATTAGATAATTCCGACGTAAACAATATCTCGATTCTATTTTCAGCTCGCTGATTGATTGACTGCAGTGGCAAGATTCCAGACATTATTGACGATTCAGTGTCGCTTCAAAACCTGATAATAAATTGCTGCCAATTTAACGCCAATACAAACAGCATGAAGCATCGTAGTTCAGAAACTAAGCGCTTATCGTAAATTTAACACTACGCGAAATACCGGAGTTCGAACCTCGCCAGCACAAATTAAATTTAAAGTGTAATTTTGATTGCTTGGCAGTAAAGGAAAATGTTGTGAGGAAATCTGCATGTCTAACGAATAAAAAATTTCAAGGAAACATGTCCTTCAACACACATTGGAGCAGCGCGGACTAATTACTTAGAACCAACACTAGAGAACTTATATATACTCGTAGGCTCTAACATTAAATTTTTCCTTAGCTTTAGAATTTGGGTTTCTCTCAGAAATGAGAGGAGGCCTGTTCAGCAGTGGAACTTATATACTCTAACTTTACATTTGACTTTTATGTCCAAATCGATTATTTACATAAAATTTTTTTTATTCCTTTCTCAATCCGTGCTTGTTTGATATCCATCACGAGTAGATCTAAAACATAAAAATAGTATTTAGCATATACACAGAAAGATTAGTAAGCTGAGGTAGCAGTGGGGTGACCATGTAATTCAAAAAATTGAAAACTGATAGGTAAGAAACGATATCGAGTAGCGAAACGTCGAATTGATTTTCAAACCAATTAAAAAAAATTTAAAAAAATTAACCCGTGACGACGGGAAGTAGTACATCAATATTTGCAGGTGGCTCGAGACTTCAAACCATCGTTAAATCTGGTTGAAAGTTACATAAGACTTTCGCAAAGGACCGAGTAAAGATCAATTGGCCAGAAAGTGTTATTTTAATAGCAATAAATACATTTTTTTAAATATTTTTATTACAATAGGTTCTTATTATATTAAAATCTTATGCTAAAGTCGTTATAATCAAACCGCGTCAGATATACCAAGTTGGAAAGTTCGCATCTCTCTATCTTGCAGCCAGGTGAGCCGGTGTTGCTAAGCCAGTCGATCCTAGAAACATATAGATATATAATTAAATTATACCCATTGAATAAAATAGCTTCACACGTGGTAGTCATGCTGTAGCTATATAGCGAATAGGTCGGCTCGACCGGGGAAACATCACGCTCTCACGGAATATTAGTGTAAAATAGCAGCTTAATACTGCTGTATTTCGAGCGAGTGAATGACTTAGCCCTCAGAGGTGACAACGCATCTGCATTTTGGCTCTTAATTGAGTATAGATGTAGATGTCTATGGGTCACGGAACCACTTACCGTCAGGTGGACTAAGTGCCCTTTTGTCACTCTTATTCTAAAAACAAACTAAAAATAAATTGTATTATATAATAATAATAATAATAAATGCTTTATTTCTTTAAAATTACGTACATAAACAATATAGTAGATGGGTCCTCCTAGTAAGTTTAAAAGAAAACCTGTGTCAGGAGTCCCCGCTCTTCCTTATCTATAACAGTCATAAATAGGAAAGCATTTCAATACATTGTTATAAATTACACGATTTATATTGTTCTAAATTAGCGGTGATTTAAATAAGGTTAATAATGTATTACTTGAACGTATTTAAATGAAAACGCAAATGGTATGGGTGATTAATGGTGTGTGTGTGTGTGTGTCTGTGTATGTGTGTGTGTGTGTGTGTGTGTGTGTGTGTGTGTGTGTGTGTGTGTGTGTGTGTGTGTGTGTGTGTGTGTGTGTCTGTGTGGTTGTGTGTGTGTGTGTGTGTCTGTGTGAACGATGTATGTGTGTGGTATGTGTGTGTTGATTAAATGATTTACATTTTACGAGGTATGGTGTAAAAGTGCCTCAAGGTCTTCGTAATTTTGTGTTTTTAACCAAGTAGTTACAGATTTTTTGAAATCATGGTGAGTTGTTGTATGAATGTCCAACAAACCGTTAATGCTGTTGTAAAGGTACACAGAATTTGCAGTATATTGGCGTTTGGCAAACACTGTTTTCGTGCGAATAGGTTTGGTTACATATTTTTTTCTTCTTCTATTATCTACAATGGAGTCAAACTGTATAGTTTTACGAATTTTTAGAACAGTCACTAAAATGTATAACTGTCTCACGGTTAGCACGTCGCAAAATTTATATAATGCTGTAGTGGGGTACCAGCGTGGTTTGAAATACATGACTTTAAGAAGGCAGCGTTGACCACGTTCAACCTCCAAGAATTTGCTTTTAGTAGCCCCACCCCATACAGAAATGCAATATCCTAAGACAGATTGTACCAAAGTAATGTATATCTGTTTTATTAATTTGTGTGATGTAATATGTCTCAGGGTTTTGAAAATCCAAATAAGTTTACGCACTCTTTCGGTCATATATTCAATATGTGGATGCCAGGATAGTCGATGATCCAATATTAATCCTAAGTATTTAGTTGATGTAACCTTCTATAGCGTTTTGCAATTGCAATTTGAGTAATCTAGTTTATCGCATTCATGTAGTTTTAATGTAAAATCGTTTTTTGGTTGATTTCTTTTATTTATTGAGAAGCACATATAATTTGTTTTATTAATATTCAAAGTTAGAAGGTTCATTTTTAGCCAGTCAGAAATTTTACAAAGACCGCTTTGGGCCGTCTCGTATACCTTGTTCCACGAAGTTCCAGAAAAAACTATCGCAGTATCGTCAGCGTAAGAGTAAATTTTACCACCTTCAATGTTGAGATTGGTGAGGTCGTTTATATAGATTAGAAATAGAGTTGGGGCAAGTACACTCCCCTGGGGCACACCGAAGGTTATGTCCATGTCTTTACTCACGTGAGTACCAATTTTCACTCTTTGGGTGCGCTCTCGTAGGTAACTACTTAGCAATTTAAGCTGTACGCCTCGGACACCGACGCACTCTAGTTTATGTAAAAGGGTGGGAAGGGAGACGGTATCGAAAGCCTTTTTCAAGTCTAGAAAAACAGCCATGCATTTATTTCCTCGGTCGACTTGATCCGTAATAAGGGACGTGAAGGACAATACTGCGTCCTCCGTAGATAATCCAGGCCTAAAACCAAACTGTGAGCTAGAGATAATGCTGAATTTTTCTAGATAATTAAGCAGTCGAGTATTAAGGAGTTTCTCAATGACTTTTGAAATCACGGGTAAGACCGAAATAGGTCGATAATTATTGATGTTACATCTATCCCCACCCTTATGAACCGGAGTAACAATAGATTTTTTTAGGGGTGCAGGGAACACACCTAGTCTAAAGCTTTGATTTGCAAGATGACTTATTATGGGCGCAACAATAGGGCTACAGATCTTAAGGAATTTGATCGATATATTGTCCCAACCAGGGGCACTATCTGTTTTGAGACTCATGATCACACTATTAACTTCCCCAGGATCAGTCTCCAAGAGGACAAAAGATGTGTTATGTCGTTTTAGCGTGTTAATGGGAGTGCTACTTTGTGAGACATGAGATATACCTTTCATGACATCGTTAGCTAATTGTTTGCCAATATTAGCAAAATAACAATTTACCAAATTAACAGAGTCAGACGGTGTTGGTCCTATATTAAGTAGTTCTTTGCAATGTGATTTAGAAACTTTGAAACAGGTTACCGTTTTTATTCTTTTCCAGAGTTCTTTGGAACTTTTGGCAGCAGTAGTTAATAGTTCTCTGTCATATTTTCATTTTAGTTTTTTTATAAGGTTATTAACGTAGTTTCTATATCTTCTGAAAGTAATTTTTAGAGTTTCATTTGATGGATCGGACCTAAGCTTCAGCTGCATTTTATTTCTATTTCTGATACACCTAAGAATTCCATATGTGATCCAAGGTTTAATATTCTGCTGGTTTTTGGTAACATATTTTATTGTTTTACTCTCTTCCAATGACTCTGCAAGCCATAGCAAAAGGCGCTTGGTAACTAAGTCGGG
Source organism: Parnassius apollo (assembly GCA_907164705.1). NCBI lineage: Eukaryota > Metazoa > Arthropoda > Insecta > Lepidoptera > Papilionidae > Parnassius > Parnassius apollo. Next base: position 519,874 of record CAJQZP010000795.1, on the reverse strand, counting down.
ATCTTCGCAAAGAAGCAAAGACTCCAGGTTCTTTTGGAGCAGCCTCTCATATGCAGTTTCAAAATTTACATACTCAATGATTTTTTGATTAATTGTTTTGCTTTTAAGTTTTGATATGCACATGAATATAGTCAGATGATCTGTAAGTGTGGTATTTAAAACAGCGATATTTGCGGAAAATTTTATTTTGTTTAATTTTACCATGAAGTGGTCAAGGCAGCTGGATTCTCTCGTGGGCAGTTTGTGACCAGCAAGTAGGCCGTGACTAGCTAGCGTATTTAGATAGTCTATTCTATTATTGCGGTCATTAGTTTGTTCGTTCCTGCACTGAATGAGGTTGATGTTGATGTCTCCAGAGATGACTATGTTGCCCTTTTGTCACTCTTATTCTAAAAACAAACTAAAAATAAATTGTATTATATATTAATAAAATTTCAAGGATTTTTACCTGTATATTAGAATTTTTAAACGACATACCCATTTCTCTCTGATCTTTCTAAGGTTCAAAGTATACTCTCCCGACGCAAGGAAACTAATTGGGACACGGATCGTAATCCGATGAATCAAGAACATCTCATCACTTCATATCCGGTTTCTATGTTTAAAAAACGCATAATGTCCCTTACGACTCGTGCAGTACAGGTGCACAAAGTACTTACTTACTAACGGCGGCTTAATTTGTTTTCTTTAATAACTGGTTTCTACATTAAAAAAAAATTATTGTTCCTTACAATTTGTTTCACTGGATGATTTCTTATATTTACGCGAACACTACAACACATTTAAATAAAACTAATTTTTACGGATTTTATCGCGTATATTAACATATTTTATATTTCCAACGTTTCTAGTACTTCACAGCACCCATGGTTCCAGGTACATATAATGTACTCTGTAACCCATGGTCACGGACTAAGGTGTTCGACGTTCCTATGTCATAGTTAACCTCGGCTACCTCCAGATTAAAATTATTAATTTTTGTTCCGAACTTATAGTACCTTGAAGAGCAGCAGTACTTGGTTTAGAATTTAATTTTATTAGTTATAGGATCCCAGCAGATGGTAGCACCCAACCAAATTCTCTACTGAAATAAGGATGTTTTTCATTTCAATAGCCTCGCGAATCATCCTTGGGAGGAATGAGTAAAGAAGGAGGATGCTGTAAAGTACCTACTCGAAACATCGCGTTGGGCATATAAAAGAAGTTAATATACGCGATAATATCCGTAAAAACTAGTTTTATTTAAATTGTTTCACTGGACTTCTAATAAGTAAAACATCATTTATCAAACAAAATACTGGTTTAAAAGCTTAAGATAGCTTAAATTTGTTAATAAAAGGGATTGCAATTGCGAAAGGAGCGTTTCTTAATTTAACGAATTGGGCATTAGTCGTCTCCTATATTATTTGTAGAATACGTAGTTAAATTAAAGAAATGTTTTAACTACATTGAGAATATTCTAATTATTTTACGAAGCCTTTTTATGAAATTTAAAAGAAAATATTTTGAAATTATGGATATGAGAAAACATTTAAAGAAAATATTTTAATGTAGTTGGATTTTAAATTTCAATAGATATGTTTACAAATAGTTAAGATATATGGAGATTTAACCTAACTTTATGTAATATTTCATTATTACAGCTGATACAATTCCAACTGATATATAATACAGAGTATTTTAGTGTATCAATATGTTAGGTTGTCAATATTTTAGTCTGGTGTTCGTGTAAATAAGAAATCATCTTACACATTTCTCAACGCTAACTGTTAAACAATTTGTCGAAAATTTCAAATTGAGCAAATAAAAAACAGAAAGCACACATCTATACTTTTTATAAAACCAAGTACACGTACATTTGATCCAACTCTGCCTTCCTTCCTTGCAATTTTCCAACAATTGTGCCCTTTTTTGTGTTCTTCACCCAGCCGGTGATACCGAGCTGCAATGCTAGGTCTTTGCAGTATTTAGTGAAGAAACATCCTGAAACAGGATATATACCTACTTGTTTATTTTATTTACCTTTTATTCGATTGTTTTTGTATTACCCACTTTCCTTTCTTTCTCTTTTACTTTGATCAACTACAAATTAATGTGATTGTTTATCTCCGTTGGTCTTATGACATTGCAACAGATGAAACAAATGCTTGGCTTTTTATAAAGAATGTAAGTACCAATTAATTAGGTTCTGTACTCGAATCATGTCCATTATTAAAACATTCATCATTATCATCATTTTCAAAATCATGACAACCCATCATAACTCCACTGCTGAATATATACCTCCCCAGATAACGCTCGTTGCATTCCTGAGCCACCTGCAATCATCGACTTCCTGCATCTAGTATCCAGGTCAACACCCCATCTAGTAGAAGGCTGTCTCTTACACTCCGCATTGATAAAAGGCTTCGGTAAGCAGTACAGGACGGCCATTAGGAGGATGGGGATAGGGATCGTAATGTAGTAGCAACGTATTTTTCAGAACGTTCAACGTACTTCTGGAGAAAGGTTTAAACTATCGGAAAGAGGGCGTGGGGAATCACGAGTACCTTATACATTTGAAAGTAAATAATTACAAAAAGGATCACCCACACATATACTGGATGACCTTATTTACCGTCTGGAAAAAATAGAGTGTAGGTAACGTTGTGACACGTGAACGGATTAGAAGCCTATGGTACTGATATTTTACAAAAAATAAAAACAACAATTTTGAATTAAACGTTTGAAATTTTTTTTGAACCTGTGACTTTGCGGATTGACAAGGTAAAAAATGCTTACTAAATTTATAATTTTATGCCGTTCGTAAAGTAGGGTGGATATGATTTGAATTTCGATAGATTGTTATTAATATATTTATTAAAATAGTTTAATAAATTAATTAGTTATAGATACTTACTTACTTACTTATCTTCACGCACAATCCCTAACGGGGTAGCCAGAGAGAACAGATCGCCAAGTGTCACGATCCTTACATACCTCTTTCGCTTCTTTCAGGTTCATTAATTTCTTCATACATGCACGTCTAGGTATCCGAGTACTCTTGACCTTCGCCTCCTCGAGCAATTTGCTCACATGGTCTTCGAAAGTTAGTCTCGGTCTACCTCGACACCTTTTAATATTTACTCTCGATCTATATATTTTCTTCACCATTCGGTCTTCACTCATTCGCTCAACGTGCCCAAACCATTGGAGTACGCCCCTATCAATTTTTGTGATAAGGTCATCTTTCAATCCTGCCATATTGCGAATCTCTTCGTTTCGCTTTCGATCGGCTATGGTAACGCCACACATTTTACGAAGAGATCGCATCTCCACAGCATTCAACTTGCTTTTATGCTTCTTCTGGCATACCCAGGTTTCGCTGCCATATAACAAAGTCGGTACCAACACTGCGTTATGTATTGCAAGGTGTGCACTCTTCACCACGCCTTGCCTTTTGACTAATGCATTCAGGGCACCATTGACTTTGTTTCCGGCAGCGACACGCCTATCCACATCTAAATCACATCTTCCATCCCGGCTGAAAGCACTCCCCAAGTATACAATTTCATTTACCTGTTCTAGACGTTCCTGATTTACCCATATTTCACATTTCGTTCTCTCTTCGTCCTTTTCAAATACCAGAACCTTAGTTTTATTAGCATTCAAACGGAGACCTTTAATTTCACATTCCTCTTTCATACACGTGACTAATGCCTGCAGTTCTACTTCTGATGGTGCAATAAGCACTGCAACATCAGCATACAGCAGACAATTTACTTTTATGTCACCCAGTTTCACACCCGAACAGCTATTTTTCAGCTTCTGTAAACAGCTGTCGAGATACAGTATGAACAGCCAGGAAGACATGACACAACCCTGTTTTACGCCCGCTTGGATGCTAAACATGGGTAACAGGTCATGCCCTACCCGCACACAGGCTTTACAGTCATAGTAAAGTGACTGCACAGCCCTTAGCAATCGACCATCCACACCATATCCCGGCAACAGTTCCCACATTTTCTTCCTTATAACCTTATCAAATGCTTTCTCCAGATCCACAAAAGCACAGAAAATCCTCTGGTTAACACTCAGAAGCTTTTCCGTGATCATGCGGAGAGAAAACATTTGATCCGTGCATCCTCTTCCAGGTCTAAATCCGCATTGTGCCTCCCATAAGAATCTTTCCGATTTCTCTTGCATCCTACGTGTCAAAACCTTCGAGTAAACTTTACTTGCTAAACTGGTCAAGCTGATCGCCCGATAGCACCCGCAGTCAAAATGTGAACCTTTACCTTTATATAAAGGCACAATGACCGCGGATCGCCAATCATCCGGGACATCTCCCGTCCGCCAGCACAAGTTGCACAGCAGACGAAAGCTGTCCCAGACGCGAGGCCCACTGTACTTGACCATTTCAGCAGTAACTCTGTCTAGTCCCGCAGCCTTACCACATTTCAAACTTCGAATCGCACGTTCAATCTCTTTCATGCTGATGACCTCAGTGTCATCGAGGTCCGTGTCTGGCGTGCCAGTCATGGCGTTACCCCCGGATCCTTCACTAAGATCATGACACGCATACATTTCTCTATAAAATTCACTCTATCGCTGCATGACGTCCGATTTTTCTGAGAGGACGTCATTGGTTCTCGAAAGCACTTTGTTCATTCTTAAGGCTGTCGCATCACTCCAGGACCCTCCAACCTCTTTCCAGAAGAGTTTGGAGTTTTCCTTAAAGCTGTGCGACAACCTCTCATCCGCTTCTGTTCTACACCTTTCACGTACTTCCTCAATCAATGTTTTCGCATGAACTTTCTGCAACTTATATCTTTCTTTCATCTTCTCTATCATATGCTTATCGTTACTAGAGGCCAAGTAGTCTAACCATGCTTTTTTTTCTTTTTTACAGCTTCTCTCACTTTATCATTCCACCATGCATCTCTTCTTTTACTACTACCTCTTTTTGTCGTTCCACATACTTCTTCCGCTGCACTTACCATTCTATCCCTAAGGTTCTGTCATGTTCTCTCCACACATTCTTTCCTGCCATCGATGATGTCAAGCTTTTCGGCTACCCTCGTGTGATATTAGTCCCTAGTATCCGCTTCCTGAAGCTTCCAGCTTCGGATGCGACAGACCGACTGTGGTTCTGTTACTGCCGCCCGATAGCGCCAACTCGCGAACAAATCCTTAAATCTAGTAATTACTAGATAGTGATCCGTTCCCAGGTCAGCACCCCTGAACACTCGTGTATCCATCACCTGTTTTCGCAGTCGGTCATCCACCAGGAACAAATCAATCATACTTCTCTCATTCTTTCTTTTTCTAGTGTACATATGGATTTTCCTGTGATTAAACATAGTGTTTGTCACAAGAAGACCCTTTTCCTTGCATACAGCCAGTATAAGTTTGCCAGCATCATTAACCCTTTTATCGCCAAACTTTCCAAGCACCGACTCGTATCCTGGTCGAGCGATACCTACCCATCCATTCAAATCACCACATACAACAGTTCTTTTGTTTCCCTTAACCAAATCTAGAACTTCTCTTACATTCTCCCAAAATTCCTCCAGCTCAGCCCTGGACGACGAAGCTACCGGTGCATAAACAGCCAAAAGGAATAACTTCGTCAGTCCCAGTTTAAAGCGAATCCAGAGAAGTCTTGAGTTCACAACCTTGTATGCACCCCCACTCCCTGGCAGGCGTTCTCGCTTTCCGGGACTCCGGACCATATAGCTAACGTCCCGCCAGGGAGCTCTTCAGTACCACTGCCTTTCCGTTTGGTCTCCGACATACACACGACATCTAATTCTCTTTCTTTCATTATTTCGATCAACTCATTCGTCTTATCTCTCATGCCGCCTCTAACATTCCACGTGCCATCTCTGCACTCCGTCCTCCACCTTCCGCCGTGTCGGGCTGTGCGTGACGGGTGGCGGTCCCCATCGCCGCTTTGCGCGCTGCATTCCACACCAACGTGGACGAGCTGGTGTGCGTCGCCTTGGGGGGACGCCCTAACTCCCGTTTGCATGGGTGCGCAGCTGTGTAGAATTGCTTTTTTTTAATTATAGATAATAACTTAAAGATTTTAATTAATTTATCTAGTAAAATATCAGTACCACTATAGCACTGCTATTTTACTGGATAAATTCTTCTCCGGTCTTTCCTCTTCTTCTCCGTTCACATGTATTTTCCCGACTGTAAAAAAGGTCATCCAGTATAATTCATATTTTTAGTTAGGCAATGAACGTGTTAAAGACTTTATAAAGGCTTGCGGCGCGGCCCACAAAGGTTTCATCTATGTATGATTTATCAATGTGGCGTTATTTATGTTTAAGGTAACCAAATCTTCAAGATTTTCGGATAAAATGTAGCCTAGATCACTGCTAGTTGATCTATATATATATATATATATATATATATATATATATATATATATATATATATATATATATATATATATATATATATATATTATATATATATATATATTAGAAAAGATTCATTACAATCGGTTCGGATTAGCTTGAACAAACAGTCAGACAGACAAAAAACGATACAACTTAGGGACATTTTGGAAAAGAACTTACTCTTTTCTAAAAGGACGACAATTCCCATCATACTGCGGTTGTTCATAGGCGGCGGTAGTCACTTACCATCAGGTGAGCCGCATGCTCGTTTGCCCTCTATTCTATTCTATTCAGTGCACACATTGCACCTGATGGTATGTGGATGCTGTGGCCCATAGACGTTTAACTTCAATTAAGAATCAAAATGTAGTTGCGTCGTTACCCCTGAGGAGTAAGATGGAATGCCACGATTCTAGTAAAACGAGTCTCCGGTTCTCTACACTCACCATACGAAACACAGCAATATTAAGCTGATATTTTACGCTGGTATTCTGTAAGAGCGTGGTCCTTCCGCGGTTGAGCTGGCCCATTCGTACTACAAACATAATATAACTCAAAAACTACAGCCTTGTTTGCATAGAGGCTTTGTGATACGATAGCACTTAATCAGTCAGGAATCGAGGCATTCCATCTTAGTCCTCAGGGGTGGCAACGCATTTATATTTTGATTGAGGATAAATGTGGATTTTGGATGTCTATGGGCCACAGCATTCACTTACCATCAGGTGGACTGTGTGCCTCGTTTGTCACCCAATGCTATAATAAAACAACGTACTATAGAGTTCAATCTAAAGTATAATATGTACAACAGGCGGTCTTATCACTCTGAAAGTAATCTCTTACAGACAACCTTTGCTTAGAGTACTGTTTAAAACAATGGTTAAAATTGGGGACACAAGTGTAATATATTTAGAATTCAGATAAAAAAATATATTAATTACAGCCTATCAAAGTCCTCTGCGAAACGTAGGAATCCCCATAGATTACCTATAACTATGGCATAACTACGGCAAATATTCCCCATATTTGCCAGAGTTGCTATGCTAGGCAATCGGGTTGGCAACCGTAGTTTTTATTTCCTAGTTGTTATTAGGTAAACACCGCCGCCTATCTCTTATTTCATTTTCTCTCTGTCATCTCTTACAGCACCCGCGGGACGATACGGGGTAGTGGGTATTCTTATAATAAATGTTCGAGGGCTGGTCATAAATCTCTTGCAAATCGATCTTAGTAGACATACGTTGTGTAATATTATCATTAATCAAATATGAGATCACGCGCATTGCGTAATGGATCAGAAATCAATATATTATATCGGTCAAGTATTGCCAAATTTAAACCACAGTTTTAAAACAGACTGAAGTGGAAATGTTATTCTGTGTAACTCCGAGCATCCAAAATTACAGCTTATTAGTATTAGTATAAAGTCCACTGTTAAATATAGGAGATATTTACCATAGTTGCCACGCTTAGCAGGTGTGCATGCAAACGCATTTTATTATTGTTTCGACTTGTTATCAAGAAAGATGCTGCTGCCTATATCCTTTTTATTTCCCTCTGTTACCTTTTATGACACGACGACTCTATTTTACTTTCATCTTTCTTGTTTTATTACAGTAATCATCATTATTAGTACATCACAGTTGACAGATAAAGAATGAAAATACGTCTATCCCATAGCTTTCATGAAAACACAATCCTAAGTCACGATCCATTGACTCACACTCATCACTCGGTTTTTAGTAAAGGTCGCTTTTATTCTTGCTTCAAGAGACCTGCTGGGTATCTTGCTGGTTCAAGGGACTGTTTTCTCAATCATATTGAAACATGGTCCACTTAAAAAGATCAAAAATGAATTTTAAATACGAGGGTGGATTGAAAAGTACTCGGCCTAACACAGATCCATTCAATTCTAAAAATCAAATCTAACCACATTATTTAGTTCAGTTCAGACTAGTTCATTGTGTGAAGTTCGAAACGTGTGCGATAATTAGTTGTGATTTTATAAATTTATTAACAAAGTAATCGGACATAATTTCCGCGAATGGAGCAAATCGAGCAGCGTGCCGTCATTAAGTACCTCCATAAGAAGGGGCTATCATCAAAAGCCATCCATTATGACATGGTCAGTACATTAGGCAATTGTGCTCTGTCATATTCATCCGTCAAAAAATGGATAGCAGAATTTAAGCGTGGTAGAGAGAGTGTGAAAGATGAACCCCGCTCTGGAAGGCCTTCGACGTCAACTACTGACGAAAATATTAAAAAAGTACTTGATTTAATAATGGGAGACCGCAGATTAAAAATTAGAGAGATAGCCGAGATTATAGGCATCTCTTATGAACGAACTCAAAACATCATTGTCAACGAGTTGGGTTTCCACAAGGTGTCTGCGTGGTGGGTTCCGCGACTGCTTTCAGTTGAACAAAAAAGGACGCGATTGACTATTTCACGCGACTGTTTGGAGTTATTTGAAGCCGATGCAGATGATTTTTTGAATCGTTTTGTTACTATGGACGAAAATGGGTTCATTACTGTACACCGGAAACAAAACAACAATCAAAACAGTGGAGAAGACCTGGTTCACCACCCCCTAAAAAAGGCTAAGTCGATTTTGTCGGCAAATAAGGTGATGGCTTCAGTATTCTGGGACTCGAAAGGTGTGATTATGATTGATTATCTTGAAAGGGGTCAGACTATAAACTCTGATTACTACTGCACCTTACTACGTCGTTTACGAGAGGAAATAAAAGTTCACACGTCAGTACAGTCAATGGCTGAAATTCACAACTGTGGCTTTGAACTGTTACCGCATCCGCCGTATTCACCTGATCTGGCACCATCAGACTTCTTTCTGTTCCCTAACCTAAAAAAGCACTTGGGAGGTCAAAGATTTTCGACAAACGACGAGGTCAAAGCAGCTGTAGACGCATATTTTGACTCTAAGGAAGAATCATTTTTTTTCAACGGTCTAAATGCTTGGAAGGGGAGGTGGCAAAAGTGTATTGAACTTGATGGTGATTATGTAGAAAAATAAAAATATAAGTGATTTAGTATGTGTTTATTTTCTTGGTTAGGCCGAGTACTTTTCAATCCACCCTCGTATAAAGTCTACAACTTAGTAGCCATACTGCAGGTATATTATAGCTATACCAGAATACCAGCGTTAAATAGCAGGCTAATGCTGCAGTGTTTTATATGGTGAGTGTAGATTTTTCATGGCATCATTTTAAACGATGAGATGTGGAATTGTTGGCGGGAAAGAAATCCAAAATGCCGCTTCCTAAAATCTGCTGCCTGGGTCTTATTCGTCACGCTAGGCTGGCGGATTGGCGATCTCAAAACCAGACTCCTCGCATCCTTGACTTCATGCATTTTTGTCTGTTTAGCTGAACGTGGTAGAGCCAGTAGCTATATTGTGGTTGCAGCACGACTTAGAGATTATATTGGCTCTTCAGAACCTTAAAAACTGCCAGTCCCGGAGCGAGGATGAAATTACAGCGGAGCTTTTGAAAGCGGGTGGAAAACTAGTACTTTAAGTACTGTCGTGTGTCTTTCATAAACTGTTTAATTCTGTCCTCCATATTGGCACTACTCCTCAGGCGTGGAGCAGAATTGTGAGAAGTTGTCTTGTTCTTCAAGAAAAGCGACAACGCTCTCTTGAAGAACTATAGACCAATTTCCCTTCTGAGCCGCGTCTACGTGCTGTTTTCGAGAGTCATTACAATTCGTCTTGTACGCAGACTTCAACGATATCCAGCCTCCGGAACACAGTAGTAGTAGTGTTTGTACAGTAGGGTTACGATGGCTATCTGAATACAGAACCAGAGTACAAAACCCATCCAATTGCAGAGAGGTGTAAGATAAGGTGACGTTATATCCCTGAAACTCTTCTCCATTGCATTGGAAGACGTTTTCCAGCTACTAGACTCGAAAGGATATAATATTAATGGCAAGTACATCACTCACCTTCGAATTGCCAACGATATAGTACTTATGGCAGAATCGCTGGAGGATCTAAGCACTATGCGCAATGACCCCAATAGTGCCTACCAATGGACAGGTCTTAATATGAACATGGATTTTGGCCATGTTCATATTAAGACATTAAAGGTTATGTGTAACGTCTATATCACACCTATGCCAGTAGTTGTTTAGAGCACTAAGCTCAAAGTTGTTGACGAGTATGTTTACCTGCGACAAATAGAATTGAATCGACGGATTCAACTCGGCTGGGTGCGTTCGGAAGATTACGACCCGTCTTCTCGCCAGGTATATCTCAAAACTTGAAAACGAGATTGTACAAGCAGTGTGCGTTGCTAGTGATGACTTATGGGTCTGAGACGTGGTTCTTAACAGCTAGTCGTATGAGGACGCTTAAGCTCAGCGAGCTATAGAGAAGTTATGTTCGGGGTTTCCTTACGTGGTAAACTTAGAAATGAGGATTGCGACCAACAGGGCCCAAAAGATTAGTAAGCTTAAGTGGCAAAATAGCTCGAAAAACCGACAACCGATGACACTAGACGGAGTGATGACCTGTTAAGACATGCAGGAAGTCGATGGATGCAGGTGGCTCAGGACCGTGCTTTGTGGCATTACTTGGGGGAGGCCTATGTTCGGCAGTGGACTTGTGAAGGGCTGTAATGAATGAAATAATGAGACTTTCCATCTTAGTCTTTAGGGGTGACAACTCATCTAGATTTTGATTCTGAATCAAAATTAAATGTAGATATCTATGAGCCATAGCATCAATTTACCATCCTTTGGACTGTGTGCCCCTTTGTCAACCTTATCCTATAAAAAAGCAAGACTTTGTTTGTTATTAGTCTATAAATTTGCAAGCAAATAATCAATTCTCGGTTTCCAATTATTACCAAGTTGAAATTTACTAGGTAATTATATTCCTTATTCATTTTCAATGATATTACGAAAACCATATTATATTAATCTTTTACTGATGTTTGGTTCTGTCGGCTACGGATGGCAGTTACTCATACATCACGACACTAGAAAAACCATTCAAAAATACAGAACCCCAGTTTCATAGACAGGCATATATAATCCTATTTTTTTTTTAGAAAAAAAGACATAATACGGATGTCAGCTGTCACACTCTTTGATAAGCTTAGCACTGGACTTAAAAAGACTAGTCTGACTAGTCTAATCATCATCATCATCATCATCATTACAGCCCTTAACAAGTCCACTGCTAAACATAGGCCTACCCCAAGTAATGCCACAAAGCACGGTCCTGAGCCTCCTGCATCCATTGACTTCCTGCATGTCTTACCAGGTCGTCACGCCATCGAGTGGTCGCCCTACACTACGCCTACCGGTATGAGGCTGCCACTCGAGAACCTTTCTTCCCCATCGGTTATCGGTTCTTCGAGCTATATGGCCGGCCCATTGCCACTCCAGCTTACTAATCCGTTGGGCTATGTCGGTCACTCTGGTTTTACTGCGGATATCCTCATTTCTGAGTCTATCACGCAGTGAAACTCCGAGCATAGCCCTCTCCATAGCTCGCTGAGCGACCTTGAGCGTCCTCATACGGCCAGCAGTGAAGGACCACGTCTCAGATCCGTAAGTCATCACTGGCAACACGCACTGGTTATAAACTTTAGTTTTCAGAGATTGAAGTATACCTGACGAGAAGATGTGTCGTAATTTCCCGAACGCTGCCCAGCCGAGTTGAATCCGTCGATTGACCTCTTGGTCAATCGACGGATTCAACTAACACAGGAAATGTTGAAGTGCCATAAATGTACGCAAGCCTAGAGGCTTTTATTAATGTTAATCTTACCCTATGTAACGTATGTACGTAATTAACGTATGTAAGTAATTTACGCGATGGAATCGCGGAAGAAAATTAAATCATATCATCTACCTAGATCGTTAGAGTTGTTCGAAAAAGTTTAAACGTAAACAAACCTTGCACTTGTCCGAAAACTTCGAACTCAACAGAGAGCAGCGTACTAAGATCGTCCGCACTCATTTTTTCTTCACCACTGCCTATTTTGATTCACATTAAAGATATGAGAATTTCTATTGTACGTAACGCTTCCATCAACCGCCTTGACCGTATACTGCCGCCCGCCTAAGCGCCAATATATCGTATACTGACGCCCGCCCAAACGCCGATTGACGATCAGCCAAGTTTGAGTTTATTTATAAACGCAACAATAAAAACATTGATGAAGTTTCAAGTGCAGACAATCTGTTGATAGGATAGACGTATACTTTAAACACAATGTATCAATTGTAAACAAAGACAATTTAAAATATAAAATAAAGTTTTTAGGCAATACCAACTGTAAACGCAACTTAATCTATATAGTAATTTTAAAGACTAGTATTCTTCTTTTATAGAATAAGGGTGACAAGCGAGCACACAGTACATCTGATGCTAAATAGTTGCTGTGGCTCATAAACACCAAAATTGATACTCGATAAAGAATCAAAATGCAGATGTGTTACGTCACACCTGAAGACGAAGATAGAATGACTCGTTATCGGTAAAAAGGATCCCCGGTTCTATACAATATAAACTACAATATTACAGCGTATTGGTAAGCTATGAAGAAAGAGTATCACTTAAATCACCAAATAACATAACAGTCAGAAATAAATATCGGAAACCTGTGAAGAATTATTTCACTCTCTGTCATCGGGCGAATACTAAAAACGTGTGAATTAAATACAATTTGCCCAGAAATAGGCTCTGTTTACCCGGAAAAGATTTGGAAAAGAAAATAGGTTATCTTAAAGAGAAATTAGAAATAGCAGCATATGAAATTGAGAATATTTATCAAAAATAATTGCCCCAAAAATAATAATTTCGGAATATAAATTAAAAATTAATAAACTAAACCAATTGGTTCTAACTAACTAAACCATTGGTACTAAATTATTTGAACGATTCGAGACGATCTGCGCTGGATACGGTCAAGTGAAAAAAGCTGGCACCAGAGATGGGAACAGTATTTCATGTGAGGTCGAACCTGCGCCTTGTAAAGTTGCAGGCGGTGTGAAATACTGTCCCGCTCTGTGTAGCACGCCAAGCTTTATAAAGGCCTATTTGGCCTTCTCTTAGATACTGGCTTAGGCAACAAGAGGAGTCAAAAAAGAGTGTACTATAAATTTGCAGTGGAATCAAACAATACATGTAATAGATGATGAACAATTGCTGGGCCTAGTGGCAGCATTAATTAAAACAAGACTCAGATAATGGAATGATAAATACCATCCTTCGGTATATATAATGAACAATGCAACTAGAAGTGAAATTTTACAATATTGTATTATATGGTTAATTATTGAGCCAATAATGATACTGTTATATTACATTCTAATTTTTCTTCCATTTTTTTCAATCCATATCTTAATGTATATAGTACAAAAGGGTAATATGGTAATCCGGTTAATATAGCCACTTTCTTACAGCTATGTTTGTATGAATGGCTTTGTGATACGATAGCTCTTCATCAGTCAATCAAATAATACAGGCTCAAAAGGGCGCTGCTTTATTGAAGCCATTTTGACGCTGACATTATAGTAAAAATTTTACTCGATTTTAGTATTGTGTAGCGTAGTAGTTATTTTTTAAAGTTATTTTCAAAGTGTTCCTAATTGTTGCCAAAGCTTGTTTGCTATTTTTTTTAATATTTTAATTATAGTATTAGACTTTGTGTTTTCGTCTCTATCCTCCTCCTAGTTGTGGTTTTATAGGGCGGCAAAGTTAAGATGACATTACCCTCACGTACCTAATAAATTAAATAATAAATTTTACCTATTTACTAAATATTAAATAATGTACTTTTATAAATATAAAATTTTGTAATGTAAATATGAAATTCTAGTTAAATGATATTTGAAAAAAGCCTAACTTAAATATGGATGTAAATGAATATAATCTACAGTTTCTTACATTTGAAAATACAATGCGACACATAAAACTATTACAAAAAATAACGCTAATAATAATGCACAGAGAATATCACAACGTGAATTTCGAAAGAAAAGGGACTATACCTTATTATTTCAAAGCAGCAAACGTGACAAATATTGTCAATATTTGTTACGTAATACAATTTGCCCGGAAAAGATAGAAGAATTGGAAAAGAAAATAGGTCACTCTATCTAGTGGGAGGACGCCCTACACTTCTCCTGTCGGTACGAGGCTGTCACTTGGGAACCATTTTTGCCATCGGCTATCAGTTCTTCGACCTATGTGGCCGGCCCATTGCTACTTCAATTTACTAACCCGTTAGGCTATTTTGGTTACTCTGGTCCAACTTCAGATATCGTCATTCCTGAATTTATCATGCAGATAATTTTCATAGCCTTCTCCATAGCTCGCTGAGTGACAAATATTGTCAATATTTCTTACGTTGATTACAATCGAGCTTAATATGTTTTCATTATATGACGGCCGCTAAAAAAGGAACCTTTCTTATATAGGAATTATCTTCCCACCAATAATAAAATTTTACAAACTATATCGACGTCCACTCTAAATAATGCTACTTTTTTCGTTCGTAAGTATGGCAACAGCCTTAGTGTATCCCACCAAAATATTCAAGATCTGATCTGCTGATCTAAAACGGAAATAATCTAAATTACATTTTCCGAGCTTAAGGGCCAAATGAATCCAAATGTTCTTTGTTTTACGGAAACCTGTGTATAATTTGAAGAACTGAACAAATATGGTAATAAAAACCTACGAAATAGCGTCGTATTTCTCACGGAACAAACTGTAATCATAAATATTCAAAAAAGAAGATTGTAATAGCAGGGGATATTAACATTAATACTTTAGTTAATGAGAATGTAACGACTAAATTCACAGATATTATAAAACATTTAATTTTCATCTGCATATTACAAAACCCACTAGAAGACAGTCCTATATTGATCACGATATTAGTAACATGCCATTGCGATAATTCTTCTACTTTCGCTATCGGATCACGAAATTGTTCAAATGTTAAGGATTACAGTAAACAAAAAGAAGGTCCTAAGAAAAATCATTTTCTCTTTCAAAGAAGCTTCTCAAGAAAACATTAA
The DNA here is from genome assembly GCA_907164705.1 of Parnassius apollo. Classification (NCBI taxonomy): domain Eukaryota; kingdom Metazoa; phylum Arthropoda; class Insecta; order Lepidoptera; family Papilionidae; genus Parnassius; species Parnassius apollo. Next base: position 504,416 of record CAJQZP010000795.1, on the reverse strand, counting down.
TAAGTTTCAGACTTATGTAGAAAGTTTATCGTTTCCTGAAGTGTTTTTGGAAACTGACCTAAATTTAGCTTATAATAAAAAACAAGAACTATTCCATCTATTTTACTAACTTTGCTTTCCGATGATTTAAAATTAATCTAACATTAGACCACATATAAACTATAGACCACATAAAAATATTACGTTACAAAGCTAACATATGAAAATTAATTTTGATTTGTTCACATTTTATGCGCTGCCATACCGTTCATCAGATTGCGGAAAAACTTTATCAAAATATTTCTTGCACTTCCGCAAAGGTTATAGGCATAGTTGGACCCAGTAGGTGGCGCTATAGTAGAATTTAGATGTCACCCGAGTGAAACCGGGGCAGAGCGCCAATATTACATAAATGAAACAAATCATAATAAATTTGTATATAAAAATTACACAAGACTTTGATTAAAACTACTTTTACGGATTTTATCGCGTTTAATTCATTTAAAGTTAAACGCGATAAAATCCGTAAAAAAATAGGTTTAATCAATGTGCAGTGTTCGCGTAAATATAAGAAATCATTATACACAAGGCTTTTAAAAGATGTACTAATTACGCTAAAAACATAGTAATAAATAGTTTATACTAAAGTTATTTTAAGTATAAACTTATTTCATTTGTTCATAGTAAAAATATTGAAGAACTATATGGAAAATTATTAAGAACGAACAAAATCATATAGCAGGAGATACACATAACTCTATAATAACTGAACCTATGCCAATAACTGAGGTATAGATATGAGGTAATAATAATTCCCCAATTAATTAGACAAATAAAATAAATAATAAAATATAATTAATAGCCATACAAAAAATAGACTTCAAAATTAAATTTATTTAACAACGGTTGATGAGTACGATATAAGTAAAATTATTAATAATTACAAATTCAGAAGGTTGTGATAACATATGTACAAATGTTATTAAAGTGTGCAAAAACAAATTTAGTATCGTACTAGCCTCTTTATTTTAATTTGTCAATGGAATCCGGCACCTTTCCAGAAAAATTTAAGGCGGCTGTTGTAAATCCCCTATTTAAATATAAAAAGGAGAAAAAACACCAATGGAAAATTACCGTCCAGTCCCAGTCTACTTATAGTTAAAATTTACTTTGAATAAAATAATATATTTTTAAGATATATAATAATATAATATATTATCTAATATTAAAAACTTACACATTTTAAAGATAAAATGCCTACGTAATTATTTTACGTATTTTACATATTACGTAGTATTTTACTTAATGAGTTTTAATAACATGAAGTAGGTAGTTACTATTAAATGAATATATTAAAAATATGTAAAAAAATGTTTAGTACAATAGTAGTATGTACAGTTCACAGATATTCACGGTTGACCTTGCATTACAGTACGGTACGGCTGACCGCTGCGTGCTCACCGCACTCTATCGCAAAAGCAGTTGAGCGCATAAAAAATGTTTCAAATAAAATTTGTCGCAAATTTTATGTTTTACAACGTTTATAATAGATGTTAATATTGTTGGAGTAATAGAAACCGAGATAATTTTTTCAACTACAATAACTTTGACCTTCAATAATTTACCATGCAGGCATGATATTTTATAAGATTTTTGAAACAACTTTTAGAACGCCAAAATGAAGGTATAAACGAAAACTCAGCTTATTATCTTTAATTCTGAGGTTGATCGCTAATTTCACTGGACTAACATGTAAGTTGAAGTTGTAGATCCATAGACTTAAAAACCATAGACAGGTGAAGACTGGACTTAGTTTCTGTAAACCTTCAAACCAAACACGCATTTGTGAACAGATTTTATACATTTTTAGGACCATTTCTATATAACAAACTCAACAAGTCACTAATGATATATAGTGTAACTTATAAGAAATGTAATAGTTCTGAATAAATTAAATTACGAAGACACAGAGAAGTTAGAAATTCTAAAATAGTTTTGTATTTTTTTTATATAAAAGGGGGCAAACGAGCATACGGTTCACCTGATGTTAAGTGACTACCGCCGCCCATGAACAACCGCAACCGCAACCGAAGAGAATTGCAGGTGCGTTGCCGGCTCTTTAGAAAGGAGTAAGCTCTTTTCTTGAAGGTCCCTATATCTTATCGGTCCAGAAAAATCGCCGGTGGTAAACTATTCCACAGAGTGGTCCTACGCGGTAGAAAACTCCTAGTGAAACGTACAGTGGTGGACCGCCAAGCATCCAGATGGTGTGAATGGTATAGGCAGGTTTGGTGCGTAGTGCGTTCATGAAATTTGGGGGCTGGGATTAATCCGAACAATTCCTCTGAGCACTCTCCGTGGTATATGCTAAAGAAAATGCAAAGAGAGGCAACATCTCTTCGCAGCACCAGTGAATCGACCCGATCGGAAAGCACTCGGTCGTCATATTAATTCATATTCATATATATAAACACTCACGCCTGTCACCCAGAGGGGTAGGCTGAGACTACAGACTTCCATTTAGCACGATCTTGACATACCTCTCTCGCCTCCTCCACGTCCATACACCTACACATACATGCTCGTCGGTTAAGGGTACTCTTAATTCGGTCGTATTAATTGTAGGTTATAAATAATTGTTATTTAGTTATTTAATTTATTATTTAATATAGATTAATTATTTAAATTATCTTGTGTCCTACATTGTAAAAACCCATAATGTAAGTGATGGTCTGAAACACAGGTACTCAATCTATTTCGGACAGGTAGCTAATATTAAACTTGAGTTTTCAATTTTTCTTTTGTAGATTCTACATTATTAAGCTACACATAGTTTTAATTTTTATTATTGTATGTTATTTTAATTAGATGAAATAAAAATTTATTTATTTATTCATTAATGTTCTCAAGAAATCATTAATAAGTTTAAGACTTATTTAGAAAGATTATCGTTTTCTGAAGTGTTATTCGAAACTGCCTTAAATTTAGCTTTTAATATACTTTTGGAACTGTTCCATCTGTTTTACAAACTTTACTTTCCGATAATAAAAAATTAAATCTACCATTAAGCCACATATAAATTGGATATCAAAAGGTATTAATATTACCTACGTTACAAATCTAATACTTATATAAAAATTAATTTTTGTTTGTTCATATTTTATGTGTTGCCATACCGTTCATCAGATTGCGAGAAAACTTTATCAAAATATTGCAAGCAATTTCACGAACTCTATAGGCATAGTTGGACCCAGTAGGTGACGCTGTTGTATAATTCAGATATCTAGTATTACATAAATAAAACCAATCATAATAAAGTTGTATATAACAATTACACAAGGCTTTTAAAAAGATAAATCAATTACGCTAAAACATGGTAATAATAAATTTAATACTTAATAGTAAAAATATTGTAAAATTAACCTGGATAATTATTAAAAATGAACTAGGGCATGTAGCAGCAGATAAACATATTGACTCTGTAAAATAAATATATTCATGTTATACATTAGAAGTGTGACGATTTTCATACTACATATACAGTATTCACACTTCCACAGTATTTCCAATCACAGCCGTTGTTATCGCATTCCAACAACGCTTGACTTGTAACTTATAACCGTATACTTAATAATAAACAAATTTCTTTAATGTGTTAATTTTTTTTTTTTTTTTTTTTTTGGGGTGGTAATTTTTTTTGTTCGCTACTAGAATCATTTGCTAATTTCATTTTTTAATGCGCTTTTCCAGTGTACTCGTAGTATTAAATTTAACAGTATCTGCGTTGATTAGAAACAACGGCACTACAAACTACAAATAGGCTTCAATATTTACCATCATTATTATCACCATAGAATACTATAATTACATACATAATAGAACGGGGGAGTGGGCGGAGCCCGAGTAGCCACTAAAATGTCACTAACACGTCAATTCACACGTATAAATGTCAACAGGAGATGTGTTTTGAAGTTACCTACAATCATTTCCATATTTCGCATGCAAATGATTTAGAAAATGCCAAATTGCGCGCTATTTACAATTAAATATGTATTAAAATCTGTCTGCCAACACAGCGAATCGGGTTTGTAGTAGTATAATACGACGTAATTTTTTGTATATGTGCTCCCGGCGACGCCTCTCCTCGTACAAAATAAGGTTGATAGCCATTCTATTGTGTATTATAGTATTCTATGATTACCACACACGGTAGATTCACGCTTCAGCTGTATTATAGTTGTAGCACGAATGGATCGGCTAAACCGGGGAAGGATTACGCTCGCACCGAATACCAGCGTAAAATAGCAGCTTATGTTTCGTATTCTGTGTTTCATATAGTGAGTGCAGAGAACCAGAAACCGTTTCACTGAAAACAAAGCATTCCATTTTAGTCCTCTTAGTGACAACATATCTGCATTTTGATTCTTAATCAGGGATGGATATAGATGTCGACCTAAATGGTCTGTGGGCTCGTTTGTCGCCTATATTAATCTGTATGTAAAAAAAGCCTATCAAATCCAACAGCTGATCATTGGAGTCTCCTCTATAGGTTGTCTCATAGGGGTATTACTTGCCATGGATGTCACCCTTTGCAGTGGGCAGCAACCAAAGATTTTTATAATTTTGCGTTGTTATCAGGAAATGATGCCGCCCTTTTCCTATGTAATTCTGCCGTGTAAAGACTAGTATGAATAGATATATAGAATTTTATAATTCAGTTTTCATTTACAGCCGAACGTCTGAATAAACAGAAACTTTGCAAAGATTTTAAGACTTTTATAACTATGACCTAGAGTAATAAAGATAAATATTAATATAAAATAATTATAATAATAACAATTGTTTTTCAACTCTTCTGGGAAACCGAGGTCTTTGTCTATGCAATACAATATCATTATTAGGTTATTAGGACCAACAACTATCAAAGATACTCGTACATCCTAAGGGATGGCATCGTCGACATCTGTCGAGCTTGTCGCCATCCCGGTGAGTCACTTAGGCATGTCATCTCCGGTTGTAAGGCGGTTTCTAACTCTGAATACTTGCGTAGACACAGCCTAATAGACAGGATCCTACACCAGGAGCTCGCCCTGAAATACGGTCTCGTGGATCGGAAACTACCTTATTATAAGAATTTGCCAGAAGCCGTCCTTGAAAATAATCGCGTCAAGCTCTACCGGGAGCGAACCATCATCACAGAGAGCATTACTATTCCGTATGACAAGGACCTCGTGAAAGCCAAAACCGATAAAAGAACAAAATATCTGGACCTGGCTCACGTGGTGACCGACATGTGGGCGGTCTACTAACCAAAATTATTCCTGTAGTCGTCTCTGCGAACAGGCTAATCCCGGTCAGTCTCTCGGGTGATCTGAGGCGACTGGGACGCCGTTCCTGCCTCAAATGCAGAAGGGATGCTCCTCGATAACGCATTTCTGCCGATTTCTCCGCTTTTCCTTCTAACTTTCCCCTGACTTTCATCTGGTTGAGTTTTTACTTATTTATGTATTATTTATTTATAGCCCAACCAGATATATTGTATACAAACAAAAATAATAATTGTTTATTGCAATTCAAACCAGAATTACATATAAACTTATTAACTATAACTTTACTGTCTAAAATTACATTAAAGAATTTGTTTGGTCATCTAAAGCAAAACTAGAAAATTCATCCCGAGTTTTATCATCATTAGGTTTCTTGCTTATAATATTCAATGCGCGTTATTTCTTTTTCTAATATTATTTTTTTTTTCTAATATTACACCTGGGCATGATCTATTAATGTGGAGTTATTTAGATTTAATGTAATTAAAGACTATTTACTTCATTAATTTTAGACTTTAAAAAAAAGTCTTGAAGTTTTCCGGATAAAATAGGGCTTAGATCCCTCCTGACATTGCTCTCTTAACTGTTTGTAAAGTTGAATAAAACTATTATTTACGGATTTTTTCCGCGTTTAATTACTTTAATTTATATTATTTCCCGACGTTTCGGATGCTTTACAGTACCCATGGTCACGGGGGGGGGGGACTGAGATGTTTGACGTCCCAATGTCATAGTTAGTCCGGCTACCTTCCAGTTTTTAAATATTAATTTTTGGTCCGATTTACGCAAAACGAGCTTATAGTATCATGAAGTCTTGCAGTGGTATGCTTGGGTTTGGGTTTAATTTTGTTAATTATAGGATCCCAAGCAGCTGGCAGCACCTATCCATCTTCTCTATTGAAATTTGGATGTTTTTTAATTTCAATAGCCTCACGTATCATCCTTGGTAGGAATCGGTATTCTTTTGCGAGGATATGTGGTTTATCAAATCTAATGTAATGGTGGGGACGATCTTGAACATGTTCGCAGACTGCAGACTTCCCGGAGCGTCGGTGCTTCACGTCAGCTATATATTCCTTCACTCGGGTTTTTATAGATCTTTTTGTTTGACCTATGTAAGAGAGACCACATTCACAATCTAGCTTGTACACACCTGTATCCTGCAGAGGAATATTGCTGATATGATATGATTGAATTTTGATGGATGGTAAAAAATGACTAATTTTCTTCGGCGGCTTGTAGTATGTTTTAATGGAAGCTCGCTTCAAGATTTAGCCAATCTTGTCTGTGACTCCTCTGACGTACGGTAGTACAGCAGGCACGCGCTCGACTGTGGCCGGCTTCACTCATTCACTGTAACGTAGACGCGGGACCCAAAGCTTATTGTCTTGCAATACTTGTTTGACATGCTGAAGCTCGGCGGCCAGATGTTTTCTGTCACAGATTCCTCGTGCTCTCTGAAACAAAGATTTACCCACGGTAGCTAACTGTGAAGGATGATGGTGAGATTCACCATATAGATATCGGTTGGTATGGATCTTTTTTCTATACACAGTGTGACCAATAGTGTTATCAGGATTTCGGATGACTTAAACATCCAGGAAGGCTAAAGAATTATTTGCCTCTAACTCCATTGTGAATTGTATTTTAGAGTTTATGGAGTTAATATGGTCTAAAAATGCAGTTACTTTGTCAGATGGTAAGATTGTGAACGTGTCGTCTACGTACCGCTTGTAGAACCTTGGATTTACAGGAGCAGTAAGAAGGGCTTTCTCAAGGTCCTCCATGAATATGTCGGCGACTATGGGAGACACAGGTGAGCCCATCGCCACACCATCTACTTGCTTGTAGAACTCCTCCTTCCACAATAGATAGCCAGATGTGATTCAAGTAATATTACATATTCTTGAGGCATGCTATTTTCTTCTAGCTTCCTAGTTACAATTAAGATGCAGTCAACAATAGGTAGGCATGTAAATAGTGACTGAACATCAAAACTGACCATAGTTTCATTGTCAGCAAGATGTAGGTCTTTTATCTCACTCACAAAATGGTATGAGAGGACGTACCGTAGCACACACAAAGGATACTATAAGCTCGTTTTGCGTAAATCGGACCAAAAATTAATATTCAAAAACTGAAGGTAGCCGGACTAACTGACATTGGGACGTCAAACATCTCAGTCCCCCCCGGTGACCATGGGTGCTGTAAAGCACCCGAAACGTCGGGATAATAAAAATAAATTAAAGTAATTAAACGCGAAAAAAATCCGTAAATAATAGTTTTATTCAATGTGTAGTGTTCGCGTAAATTTAAGAAATCATTATTGTTTATAAAGTTTCATCGCAATCGATTCAGTCATTGAAAATTAGCCTAGACAGACTGACAGACACTTCAATTCACAGAATACCAGCGTAAAATAGCAGCTTAATGCTGCGGTTTTACTGGGAACAAGGCATTCCATCTTAGTCCTCAGAGGTAACAACTGACAACGCATCCGCGTTTTGGTTCTTAATGGAGTATAAATGTAGGTGTCTGTGAACCACAGCATTCACTTACCATCAGGTGGACTGTGTGCTCGTTTGATCCTTATCTATATTATATATATAACAGCCTATATACGTCCCACTCCTGAGCACAGGCCTCCGCTCATTTCTGAGAGGGTTTTAGGGCAACGAATTGTCCACCGCGCTGCCGATTGGCAAACTTCTCATGTCTTAGAAATATTTTTTTCTTATTTCTCCGGCATGCAGGTTTCCTCGCGATGTTTACCTTCACCGCCGAGTACGTGGTAAATCAGCAACCTAAAATTGCAATTAACTATATCAATTACGCGTACTGCGTAGTTTACATCGAGCGCTAAACATCTGAGCTACCACGGCTCTGCTAAAAATAAATATATTCATGTGTATAGAATATTTATACATATTATCATAATAACCCTGCCATTGAAATTATTTTTCCGGCACAATTTGCTGAAGATCTGATAGCATGGAATTAAATTGAAACCTTCAACTCCGTGAGAGTACGACATGAGGCGGGTTCGCATCGCAGCAGTTATTAATGGATTTAATAGTTTACTAATGCAACGGAACTTGTCAGCACGTACAGTATATACATTGTATTATTATAATAGCAACCTCCGGCGTACCTGAAAGGGAACATACATGCACACATGTCTATTTCTTTTTTATTTACCTAAGACAAATATATATTAATCATTAGGTTTTATGCAATTAAGCATGCTAAAAAACACATTTTATATGATAGTAAATGAAAGCTTCTTGAATAAAAATCTAAATACAGATACCTTGTCACCCCTGACTCATGATGTCTATGATGTAAAAAGAGTCTCAGAATGTTGTAAGTTGTAACTCACCACCTTACGAAAATAAGTACCATTATGATGCAAAAAAGTTATTCAATTTGAGCTTAGCTAACAATCTAAAAGCTGGTAGTAGTCCCCTATATAACAAAGAAATAAAGAATCTTGTGCGAGTCTGAGGTTTCTATTTGTTACTTCCCACAACATCTTATAATAATGAATACCCAAAGAATATATATTAAGTAAATTTATACACTAGAGGTTTAAAAAAAATAACAGGTATTAATCACGAGCCATGGTGATCAAAGTAGAATACTAGGTCAAGGTCATGAAATTATTGTATTGCCACTGTTTCTTACAACGTCTGCAAAATTTCAGATTGTTCAGACGTCCAAAAGCGGGTGATAACTAATTTTAAGAACTCTATTACATTTAAACACACATTACCGTGTAGTGAATATCCAGTGTAACTATATCCACTATCCCATATCGTCCCGAGGGAGTGGTAGGAGGCAACAGAGGGAAAATTAAACATAAGATGGGAAACATCATTTTCCTGATAACAACTCAAACCAATAAAATACTGTGGTAACCAACCCGCTTGTGAAGCGTGACAAATACGGCAATCTGTGAGGGAGGCCTATGTACAGCAGTGACCTTTTATAGGTTGTAATGAATCGATGGATACATATTCAGATCAAACCTAATAAAAGCACGATGAAAAAGCTCCGATAATTTCCTTTTTCGCTAGATAACATTACTCCACCTTACCTCGCCTAACGTTGTCTCAATCGAGGATCAAAGATGGCAAGACATTTCTTTTGATGTACGACAAATTAAAAATTCTTCATTTCCTGTTTCATACGATCGCAACCAGTTCACAAAGACAATTGGAACACAAACCCAGAATCCAAAGAACCAAAGCAGCAAAGGCCGGCCGGGTTGTCTTATAAATTATATATTATCTATATTTCTTTGTTTTAAATTATTATTATACAAAATAAGAAATAAAAACTCTTGAGTTTCTCAAATTTTTTTGTGTGTAGGGGTTCACTTTTGGAACCAGTGGTAGACTTTGATATTCAGAGCTTTAAATAATTTTAAGATAAGATATTTCTGATGTATGCATCTGCAATTTCCCTGGTGGTGCAATTGTTCTTTGGCCTTTTTGCCTCCCTTATATAGAAAAAGCTCATGGTCGTATATAACATAATTAAAATACATATTTTCTAGTAAATTTGGTTAGGCTTTGGTAAGGGTGTATTTTAATATAAAGTAAGAAACAAAGTCCAGGAGGGTGGTGTGTGGCTACTGTAAGCCTGTACTGTAATGTAAGGTGTGGTGTATTCGGCAATGTATCTGCAATTCCCCTGGTGTTGCGGTTGATCATGGGCGGCGGTGGTCACTTAACATCAGGTGAGCCGCATGCTCGTTTGTCCCCTCTTCTATTACATAAAATCTATTGCCACCTGCATCCAACATCAAACGCGTTGTCACATCTGAAGACTAAGGTGGAATGCCAAAACCTATTGTATACTGTCTCTCTCACATACTTATTTATTTACCCTTAAGACCGGAACACATCAGTGCAAGCGCTGCTTTTTAGCTGCAGATATAGGTATGATGGTGCTACAGGACTCCTTGGCAGAAAAGGAGTCTATCCATTAAGAAAAACTTATTGAAAGAACTCAAACGCTACTCAATTTTCAATCAAAATTACTGTGACACCACGAAATTTAAACACATCTTACCAAATCTTAACTCAACTTACTCAATTTTTTAATAGGATAGGGTGACATACGTGCACACAGTCCACCTGATGGTAAGTGGTTGCTGCGGCCCATAGACATCTACATCTATCCTCAATTACGAATCAAAATGCAGATGCGTTGTCAACCATGAGGACTAAGAATGAATGCCTCGTTTCCAGTAAAAACTGCCTCTGGTTTTCTACACTCACCATACGAAACACAACAGCATTAAGCTACTATTTTACGCTGGTATTCTGTGAGAAGAATGTTGGTGTGAAAGATGTGTTTAAGTATTTTGCCATAACTCCGACTTCTTTTTCGAATGGAGAAACCTTATATTTCTCTAGTACCTAATGTAATCTATGCTCATTTTAAAACATCACAATATGTTTGCTACTACTCTCAGTCACTTTCAGTTTGAAACGGTAGCAGTAAAAAGTAGTGGTTTATACTCTTTAGTTAGTAGGAACAGGGGAAATCTATTAATTCAGTCACTCTCAGTTTGTAATAGTAGGTTAGGATTATATACTGCCCCATGGTAACACAAAAGTTGTAACTTTCAATATTGTCAAACCTAAAAAACCCAAATTGGTATCAGGTTGCTAATATAAATAATTGCAGTATTGGTTGCAGTATAAAATCTTCTTTATTATCCCATAATAGTCCTCCTGGTACATATAATCATTACAGCACTTAACAAGTCCATTGCTGAACATAGGTCTCTGGTGGTCCGCCTTAAAGCATAGTCTTGAGTCACCTGCATCTATCGACTTCCTGCATATCTTATTAGGTCGTCACTCTATCTAGTGTGGTCGGCCCTACACTCCACTTACCAGTACGAGACTTCCACTCGAGGACCTAACTCGACTAACTAACCGAACTTAACCTCCTGGTACCTTTTATTTTATAATTTGTGAAGTCCATTGCTGATGGTGTCTCTTTGTTGGGAAGTGTAATCTTGGCAAAAGGGCTACCAGACGTTTCACACTTTGCGCTGTTTTGCAACTACTAATTTCAAATCTGGCGACAGAGAATCCTCACAGAAGAAGGAAATATTAATGACGGTAATAGTCGTCAGTGTTAAGAGTGCCTTTATGTTAGATTATGATGACAGTACATGCAACTATTCATGAGGTGTCGGTGTGAAAGGATTCGTAATGCCATTTCAAACTGCGTGGAAAGTTTATGTCAGGATTGTATGCAATGAAGACCAAACTTAGTCTTTTTTCGTCAAGCATTTTTGTCACCTTACATACGGCATACTGATCTGCTCATGGAGATGAGAAAAAGTATCTCATGAGTGAAATAACTAGTATGATCAAAATTACGCAACGATGAACAAGTTACTACTATGGGGATGCCAAGTCCAAAAGTGGACGGTTTACGAACTGATGAAGAGGACTATCCGACCCACAACTCGTAATAATAACAGTATTAAATAGATAATCAACAGCGATAATAAGTATTATCCAAGAACTTCTAGCTTCTGCAGCAGTTCGCGTGGTATAATATGTATGGATATAAATGAAAATCGACGTGCGCCGGACGCGGAGTACGGCCGGGGGCGTGGAGTGGTCGGTTCCGTTCGAGCAATTACAATTGTATGATTGGACGGTGATTGAAAAATCTGTTTCCTAATCAAGTGACCGGTGACGTCACCGCAGACGCGGGAACGGCAGTATGCTGGGGATTGCTGAAGCTTTATGTTAGTCATATCATTTCAGATTGCTGTACATTATATCTATACATAAAATCAATTTCAATCCATTAGTCTCACAAAAAGGACCCGGAAGCCCGGAACGTAGCGCTGTTGTCGAGTTTCAGAAATCAGCTATGCGAAGTCTAAGCGGATCGCTAGTGTCTTTATAGAAACAACTTTCGGTTCTATAAACAAATTTATATAGTGATATAGACAGTTAATGCTTAATGTCCCATAATAAATACTAATGTTTTTATGTGTATAAATACTTAATGTTTGTTTGTCGTATTTTATACGCTACCATACCGTTCATCACCGTTTGCTAAAACTTTTTCAACTTATTGATCGCCCTTGCGCGAAGGTTTAGGCATAGTACAATTAACTTACTCTAAGTGGGGCGTGTATTGTAACTATATAACTCTGCCAAATTCAAAACGAATATATCGTATTATCGTATCACTAATATTTCTTCCTGCGGCAACAACGCGCGGGGCACCTGCGAGTTTTATGTACTAGCGAGTTTTATGTATGCTCCTCAAAATAACATTTTCTTTGTAGTGTACGCAAAACATGTTATACGCTACCTAGTAGATAGAATATGGAATGTACCAACTGTAAATAATTAAACAATAATTTGTAAAATTGTAATTCACGGGAAAAATCTGTAAAAAAATAAAACATCATCTGTCGCGATCTATAGTGGTTTCTAAAGATTAGGATGTCTAAAGAATCCCACTAAATAGTAAAAACAGAATTTGATAAGGGGGCCAAGTTCGCTACAAACGACTTTTGGAGATAAAAGAGTTGAAATATAAACGGACGCCAAGATTTTATGCTTTAAGCAACTGCTATGGAGCAAAATCTAGAATCTATATGAATGAATGTACGTTATTGGAACTATTATTTTCACTGTAGATAATATTGAGAGCTCTTGGGTGTTTAAATGAAAGACATGTTATTTGTAAGATTACATTATTTTTATCACATTAGGTACATCACATTTCTTGTAATATACATGTTATAACGCTGCACTATACTAAATCCTCTCACTATTACTGAGGTGTTTTGGGTCAATACGTCCGCCCCCTGCTACAGAATGGACTTAACATTTTCTCGAAATATTTTGTTTCACTGGCATGTAGATTTCATCATGATGTTTTTCTTCACCGCCAAGCACTTCAAATTATCACATATAATGGTAGTTACTGATTTCATTAAAGCGGGCAGTAAATGACCACGGGTTGCTCGTGTATTGTTAAATTAACTGCGAGTGCTCAGTTCTTCTCTCTCACAAAGGCTAAGTACAACCATTCAGCGAAGAAACGAAGTTCTTAGCAATAAACGCAGAAGAGCGCAGGACTGCTTGATAACTCTAGTGTTTTATTGTAATAAATATTGCATATTATATGTAGTTACATACTTTACATAATATAATGGAAAACTATACACCTATACATGCACATAATTCCAACATGTTATATTTTAAAAACATTCTTCTTTCAAAGCTTAGCGTTGTAAACGTGTGTGTTTTAACTTCTTCAGCATTTAAACGAAAAAATGAAAAACATTTAAGTTGAACATCTTTTTGTTAATCGTGCTTAAATTATTAAGCGTTACGCTTACAAACGTTGTCGGATTTCAATAAAGAGGAAAGGTTCTCGAATGTCGGTCTCGTTCTCTTAAGTGTAGGCAATCACCAATGGCGAATTTAGCCTGGGGTCATGGGGACCTCGTCCCGGTTCGGCTCGATGCGCACTCAACTTTGGGCGCCTTTTATAATCACTACCCATCTTGTATTTTATGAGCCGTGGTAGCTCAGTGGTTAACGCTCGCTGTAAATATAACAGTAACCCGGGTTCGATCCCCGCCGGCACCAATGAAATTGTTAATTGCAATTTTAAGTGCTGATTTACCACGTGCTCGGCGGTGAAGGAAAACATCGTGAGGAAACCTGCATGTCTGAGGAATAAGAAAAAAAATTTTCGAAGACATGTGAAGTTCGTCAACACGCATTTGGGCAGCATGGCGGACACTTCCTTGCCCTAAACCCTCTCAGAAATGAAGGGAGGCCTGAGCCCAGCAGTGGGACGTATATAGGCTGTAACTTTACTTTTTTTTACTTGTATTTTATAATTGTATTGCTAGAGTAATAGTTGTCTACGAGTAAAGTTTGAACAGTTAAGCAATTTTATAGAAGGTTACAGTGTATGATTTAAGTTTAGAAACCGACTTAATCAATATTTATCGATTATGACTTTATGTGAATGACGTTGACCAATTTAACCAATTTGTGCATATATTTTTTTAATGAATTGTGTTTGTTATTTGTAAGTTTTTGCCTTTTTTTCTTTTATTTATATGGTGACATACCTTTATTATACATCGCCACTATATCCTGATAATAACTCATAATAATAAAATTTGCAGGGGCCAACCTGCCTTACAAGCCATTAGCAAGATTAATTCACAATTGTTCATACGTGCTTTTCTGCTATTTATTATTACTAGGCACTCCATTTGAAATAGGTCGTTAGCTAGGTTAAATCAAGAGTGAATCTTGAGAGGCTTAATTTACGTTGTCCGGAGAAAAAAATATCCGTAATGTTAAAATTTGAAACCAAAATATTTTTTATTTTACTATAATGTTTTTGTGTTTAATTTGGTACCAAATAGTCGAAAGAAATCTAAAAGGTCTGAATACTAATACCCCTGGCGCGTCCGCTTCACTTTTCGCAAAAAACTTACCAACAGAACACTTGCTTATGAACAGAAATAATGCGGTCTAATCGCTACGAGGTTTGTTGTTGATATGCAAAAAATATATACTGTATGTGTATTTATGACGGTTTTCTTAAGAATTATAATATAAAGTCTGTCCGAAACTAAGCAGTGATTCCCGTGGCGCGTCTCAAAACAACGTAAATCCCTAGTAAAATGTGCTAGAGGAGTGCCTCTGTCGTCGAGGAGCTTCGAACGTAATTGCAGAAGATTGCGCCGCTCGTTGGTCCAGGACGAAATTACGAAGGTAAAGATATGATTCCCCTGGTTTTGTTTCGCTAGGTCGTTGATTACCCTGACCGCGTTTAAAAATGTAATTTGAGTTTTAAGGATTTGTTGTCGGGTGTTAGTGAAACAGCTTTAATGATCATTATTTATTTATTTCATTGTTATTATTTAAAACGTATTGTTTTTATCAGAATCGATAGAATACATCCTAATTTTTGATTTTTTGATTGATTCCCTTGGTGTTTGCGCCAGGGTTATCAAAATTCATGATGAAAACTCAATGCTTTTTCTAATTTTCTGTGAAGAAAAGAAAGTTTTCGTATTATTTCTACATATATTTATTTTTCATATCGAATGACGTGCAGTTTTATGGTTACTTGGAAGAGAAGGCCAAAATGGCCTCTGAAAAGCCTGATGTGCTCGTCAGAGCGGGACAGTATTTCCTGCCGGCACACCGCTTGCAACGCAGCTTCGGCCGCATATGGAATACTGTTCCCATCTCTTGGTTGGGGTTCCCTATTGCCAGATCCTTCTATTTGATCGCATTTAGCGCAGAGCCGTACGAACCGAGCTCTTTCCGATCGGTTTAACTCACGGTCACTGCGAAGAAATATTGTATCTTTTTGCGTATTTTATCGCATTTACCACGAGGAGTGCTCTGAGGAATTGTTCGGATCAATCCCAGCTGTCAAATTTCATTAACGCACATCGCGGCAAATGTCCCGATATCATCTACGACATCTGGATAACTAGCGGTCCACCACTGTGAGATTTAAAGAAATTTTCTTCCTTGCACAACTTACTTGTGGAATCGACTATCACCAGAGATTTTTCCGGACCGGTACGACTTAGGAACCTTGATTTCCTTATAAATCTTTTTTCAGTTTTTTTATTACCTTGTCATCTTTTATTGACTCCTTTGGCCAAAAACATTTAAAATGCCGTAGGAGTCGTAAGAGGCAACAGCGGGAAATGAAAAAGGAGACGGTCAGCAGCATCTTCTTGATAACAACTCAAAATAATAAAAACTACGATTATCAACCCGTCAACTATACCCCTATGAGGAAATCTATGGGGAAGACCAATGATCAACTACGTCGGGTCACGTACAACGTCATAAGTAACAAATGACTTTTTTTTCAGGATATTGATTTAAATGTTACTATTTTATTAAAGGGAAATATATTTATATTTACATTATGTATTAAATTAAGGTTGTTTTAGAAATTACTATTAGGTAGTTTCACTATACTAAAATCGCCTAGTATGTAACCTACTTAAAGTTGCACACGACGGAGCCGCGTGTCACGAGGCGCCGAGTCAGCAGGCGCCGACAATCCGACGCCCGTTGCAAGTTAGCATCGGATTTCGCCATTCTTCGGTCACACTTCGACCAAGTTAATCATTTTAGTTTTAGTTATAAAAGTATTGTAATATTTCTTTAATAAATTTATATTTTAAGAATTGGTTTTTTTTAAGTCCTGCGGCTGCAGCTAACGTAATTGGCGCAGTCGGTAGGATATTAGAGTCAGTACACGGCGTTAAAATCTCCAAAAATCGGTAGATTTAGGTTGGCGCTGGAAGACGCTGATTTGGCTCTCAAGCCTTAATCTAGTATCCGAACCACGTGGCAGCAGCACCGGGGACGAGTATCCGAAAATCGATACGCGGAGGAAACCAGAATGATATTGTGAGTACGCAAAACTTTCTTTTTGTGTTGCTTTCCTTTTATCCTTTAAGTTTTATCCTTATTGTCCAAAATTTTTCACCCAAAGAATAGGGGGCCTAGCGAGGCTGGTTTTCGACAGTCTCGCCGAAATATAGATTTAGATAATTTAAGGAATATTGAGGAAGAATTAAATTTAAGTTCACTAAATTCTAAAATGTCTCATGATCCCGATGTAATATATAAGGCCTTGCGCCCAGTGCCAGACTTCGATGGTAATCCAAATATTCTCACTAGATTTATTAAAATATGCGATCAGGTTGTATTAGCTTACATGAGCTCTGAAGCCGGTAGTGAATTATCTAATTTATGTCTACTAAACGGAATTTTGAACAAAATCACCGGACCTGCGGCTTCAATCATAAATTCTAATGGCATCCCTGATAACTGGCTAGGGATTCGCGAATCTCTTATAAATAACTTCGCAGATCAAAGAGACGAAACTGCGCTGTACAACGACCTTTCCTTAGCTTCGCAAGGCCACAAAAGCCCTCAGGAGTTTTACGATCACTGTCAGACTCTTTTTAGTACCATCATGACATATATATCGTTGCACGAAACTATCCCGACCACTATCGAGTCTAAGCGGGCATTGTATAAAAAGCTCACTATGCAGGCTTTCGTTCGTGGCTTACATGAGCCCTTAGGGTCTAGAATAAGGTGTATGCGCCCTTCTACAATAGAGCAGGCATTGAAATTTGTTCAGGAGGAATTAAATATTTTATATTTGCAACAGCGTAATAATGATGTACACCCTAAAAATCTCCAGCCGCCTCCAAGAGCACAAATACAAATTCCAACGCCTTCTCAATCTAAGCAAAATTTCCAGCCTCCACCTATGATGTTAGCACCTGCTATTCAGAGACCGATGTGGATGCCACCTCAACCTCAACCATTTAAATTTACTCAACCGCAAAATCAATTTAAGTTCAACGCGGGCCCTCAACATCAGCCTCAGTACCGAATGCCAACACGTACTCAACAAATGTTCAGTGCGCCACCACCGAATTATAACCCACGTAGTAACGTATTCCGTATTCAGCCTCGTTATCAGCAGCCTCAGAATTTTGGCCCTAAGCCCATGAGCGGTGTTCAACATTTCACGCCTAAAGCCTTACCGCCTACAGGACGATTAACTGGCCATGATTGGAACCAGCATGGTAACCCACCGCCTACGAATTATCTTAAAAGTCGTGAAATGAACTTTAACGAGTGTGACGGCTATGGTAAATATTACTATGAGCCTGACGTATAACAACTATTACGCGGATTACTACGAATGTCCGCCTTACGCGAGTAGCTATAATGATTATATAACCCACGAGAATTACGGTTCCGAGTTCGTTCCGACAAACGATCATCCAAGCGTCAATGATACAGAAAACGATCCTCAGCCCTCCACTAACCAACAGGAAAATTTTCACGAGGATTCCCCTTCAAACAAGCCAAGATAGAAATTAATTTGCAGACCCAGCGTCAGCTACCATTTATTCGGATATTAGACCCTCCGTTGAACCTTCTCATCGATACCGGAGCGAATCAATCATTTCTGAGCCCGGATGCTGTAGAAAGATTTTTCCCCCATTATCAACTTGACTACGATCCTTTCGAAGTTACTAATGTTCACGCTGTTAGTCGAAATGATTATTCCATTACGGTGCCCTGTTTTCCGGAAATTAACGATAGCGAACCGATAAAGTTTTTCGTGTATAAATTTCACAACCATTTCGACGGGTTAATTGGGCTCGATCTGTTAACTAAGTGGGAAGCAAAGATCGATTTAAAAGCATTACATTTAACTACTCGGTCTGCAGTGAACCCAATATTGTTATATAATTCACGAAACGCGAACCTGTACGAGGATATAATTCCTGCGAACACTTCAAAGTTAGTTAGAATTCCTGTTGACAGTAGTGATGGTGAAGTCTACATTCCCGAACAAATTTTATGTAACTGCGTCGTTCACGAATGCATAACCAGCGTTTCCCAAAATAGAGCTATTTTAGAGATCGAGAATACTAGCGATAATGACGTTGTTTTTTCCCTAGACCGTCCCGCTCACGCACAGCTGTTTAACGTTGAGTGCACGCGCACCCAGCCTATAACCGAACGCGCTAAAGACGTTTTATCGCGGCTTCGCACTGACCACCTTAACGAAGAAGAAAAGGCTAATTTGATGACTCTCTGTGCCAAATATCATGACATATTCTATATCGACGGTGAAAACTTAACATTTACGAATCAAATAAAACACCGTATCCGTACGACCGATGAAATTCCTATATACACAAAGAGCTATCGATATCCTTTTGTTCATCGACAAGAGGTACGTGATCAAATAAATAAAATGTTAACTCAAGGCATTATACGTCCTTCCGAGTCCGCGTGGTCCTCACCGATTGGGATTGTCCCAAAAAAGGCAGACGCTTCGGGGAAAAAGAAATGGCGTCTTGTGGTAGATTTCCGTAAACTTAATGAAAAAACTATTAATGACAAATATCCTATCCCGAATATCTCAGACGTTCTGGACAAACTGGGTAAATGCCAATATTTTACTACTCTAGATCTCGCCAGTGGTTTTCACCAAGTAGAAATGGACCCCGCTGACATTCCAAAGACGGCATTCAATGTCGAACACGGCCACTACGAATTCCTTCGGATGCCCATGGGCCTGAAGAACTCGCCCTCCACATTCCAAAGAGTGATGGATAACATCCTCCAAGGTCTCCAGAACCAGATCTGTTTGGTGTACCTAGACGATATCATAGTATTCAGCACTTCGCTGCAAGAACATATGGTCAACTTAGAACAAGTCTTCCAGAGACTTAGGAACTCCAATTTCAAAGTGCAAATGGACAAATCAGAGTTCCTTAAGTTAGAAACGGCTTATTTAGGCCATATTATCAGCAGCGAGGGCGTGAAGCCTAACCCAGACAAAATAGCAGCGATAGAAAAATACCCTATGCCTAAATCCCCTAAGGAAATAAAGGAGTTCTTAGGACTATTAGGATATTACCGGAAATTCATCCCTGATTTTGCCAAAATAACAAAACCCCTAACACAATGCCTGAAAAAAGGTAAAAAGATCACTTTTGACCCCGACTATGTTAACAGTTTTGAGAAGTGTAAAACCCTCTTGACGAACGATCCCATCCTTAAATACCCGGACTTTAGTAAGGAATTTATCCTTACTACCGACGCGTCGAACTATGCCATCGGTGCTGTTTTGTCTCAAGGGCCGATAGGCTCAGATAAACCCATCTCATATGCTTCGCGGACACTCAATGATAGCGAACAAAATTACAGTACCATTGAGAAATAGCTCCTGGCAATAGTATGGGCCACTAAATATTTTAGGCCCTACCTATTCGGCAGGACATTTAAAATACTTACCGACCACAAACCTCTACAGTGGATTATGAGTTTAAAAGAACCGAACTCTCGCCTTACTCGATGGCGCTTAAAGCTCAGCGAATACGACTTCACTGTAATTTACAAGAAAGGGAAATCAAATACGAACGCAGAGTGCCCTCAGTCGCATTGAGATTCATAACGAAGAGACTAATTCTCTTCTAGGGAATCCCTCGGAACAACCAGAGCGCAGTCACGGTTCTACAACCGCTACTATTCATACGAGTCACGAAAACCCCATATTGGAAGTCCCGATAACCGATGAACCACTAAACAAATTTCATCGCCAATTGGTTATCACTATCGTAGGCGACGTAAAAAGGCGACCCGCGGTTTCGAAGCCCTTCGACACACACACTCGCATTTCGGTGCAAGTAACGGAATCAAATTTAGAAGCCGATATTATAAACGTAATAAAGGAGTTTGTGAACCCAAAAATTAAAACCGGTCTTCTAATCAACCCCCCGTTAGGGCTCTACTCAATTATACCTGTCATACAGAATAACTTTAAAAGCTCCGCAATGAATCTCGTGCTTGCCAAAAGTGAACTTGAAAACGTTAAACCTTATCTTAGGCAACAAGAAATTATAAAACATTACCACGAGGGTAAAACGAACCATAGAGGCATTAATGAGTGTTATTTGTCTCTTTCGAAAAAATACTACTGGCCAAAAATGAAAGAACAAATAACAAAATTCATTAACGAATGTATTGTATGTGGCCAAGGTAAATATGACCGTAATCCTATCCAACACAGATTCAACGTTGTTCCGCCTCCGAGCAAGCCACTAGAAATAGTTCATATGGACTTGTTCACGGTAGATAGTGAAAAATACATTACGTTCGTCGACGTATTCTCCAAGTACGGACAAGCCTATCACCTACACGACGGTACAGCCATCAGCGTTTTACGGGCCTTACTAAAATATTGCACGCACCACGGTTTACCTTTAACGATAGTAACTGATAACGGCACTGAATTCACTAACCAACTATTTTCCGAATTTTTAAGAATGCACAATATTAACCATCATAAAATACTTCCCCATTCACCAAACGACAATGGAAATGTAGAACGTTTCCATTCAACCCTTCTCGAACATCTTAGATTACTAAAGATTCAGCGTAAAGATGAGCCAGCTGTAAACCTAGTACCATACGCGATTATCGCTTACAATAGTTCGGTGCACAGTTTCACGAAATGTAGGCCCTTCGATATAATAACAGGTCACTTTGACCCCAGAGACCCAGTAGGTGTAGACCTTACCCAGCATCTACTCCAACAGTACACTCAAAATCATAGAGAACAAATGAAGTTAGTTTATGAAATTATAAATCAGTCCACCTTACATGATCGCACAGTTTTAATTGAGAATAGAAATAAAGATAGAGAACCCGAAATTCAGTATGAACCACAACAGCAGATTTTCATAAAAAACCCGCTTGCTAGCCGACAGAAATTAGCACCCAGATACACTAACGATATTGTTCTGGCTAACCTACCTATACATATTTATACTTCACGGAAACGTGGTCCCGTTGCCAAAGCTCGCATTAAGCGAGTCCCTAATAGCGCGAAATTGTTACAGAATCCCGCTGGTGATGATGGCGCATCTCACTCAAACACAGGAGATAAGACTTGAAAGTCTCAACGATGGTCCTGGCCTCCTCCCTTATAAATTAGGTCGAACTCGTTTAGTGTCACATTACCATAGCTTCTTACAGTATATTCGCATCAACAATATAGAAGAGAAAACTATTGCAGTGAGACAGCAGTTATCCGACTTTGAATTAAGATTAAATAATGATACGTTTTCCCTATATTCTCTTCAAATCAATTATTTATCTCATAAAGTTAATAGAGTTTTAAATCATTTAAAAGGGCTCGAACCTAGTCGAGCGAAGAGAGGTTTAATTAATGGCTTAGGATCTGCTATTAAAAGTTTAACCGGAAATTTAGATTATCAGGATGCTATCAAATTTGATAACGCAATAAAAAATCTCGAAAATAACCAAGTTAAAATTATATCGGAGTTTAACTCGCACATAAGCCTCAGCAAGGAATGGATGACGCAACATAATGGCGTCGTGGATCAGTTAGTTAGTAATCAGCAATCAATTAATGCTACGTTAGAACTTTTATTGAATAGCACTGCCTATAAAGAAAATAGTTTAATAAAATATGCTCATTTCGCTCAGCTCTTGACCATCATAACGGAAAACGTGGATGATTTGTTGGGAGAATTAGTTAGAATAGATAACATGCTAGCTCTTGTGCGCGCCTCAAGCACGCATCATTCAATGATAGATATAGATACTTTAAGGGTAATGATAGAAAGAGTAAGAATGATATACGGGGACGATAGAATATTAAATTTAGACTTACGCGACTATTATAGTATTATAAAACCAGGTTCATATTACGTCGAAAAACAGATAGTTGTAGTTTTTAAAGTTCCCATAGTTAGTGCGAACATATTCGATCTGTATAAACTTTCAATAGCCCCGAATAGGTATAACAAGATCCTTATTCCACCCCTTCCTTTCCTAGCAACCAACAGGGAAGCGTATGCGTATAATGAGGCTGAATGCCCGAAGGTAGACCACCAGTACCTCTGCGAAGACGATACCATAAATAGAGTCAAGAATCATCATGACTGCACACGAGAGCTCGTCACAAACCACGCCCTAGGAGATGACTGCAACTTGACCACTTTAACACTGGAAAAGGAAGCCATGGAGCATCTGGACGCTGGAAACTATGTTGTCACGTTCCCTCGCACCACAAGAATCCATCTACGATGCGGAAGAGAAGAATACAAGCAGCTTCACGGAAGCTATCTGGTAACAATACCCTTAAATTGCACAATGATGACGTCAGAATTTACAATAGTCAACGAGAATAACCAAGTATCCGGACAGCCACTAATAATCACCGATGTCCCACGCAACTTCAAAGAGGAAACCACATCTCAACACCGAATCTCGCTGCAATCCATCGACCTGAGAAAACTACATGAAGCCTACAATCAAGTCATGAGAGAGCCGATAATGGTACAAGACACCATAGCTAGCAACACTCTGTACCACACTACTATTCCCATTTATGTAATGATAATTGGCTCGCTTATTACAACAGCAACTGTAATAATCTGTCGACGTTACAATCTGTGGAGATGCAGTAAGCTGCAACAGCAGAGCACCCAGCCGCCAGCACCTGGAAAGCATTCCTATGAAGATCCCAAAATCGCAAAAGCATATCCAGCATCATTTTCCCTCAAAGTCGGAAAATAGTCGCTGATCTGTGGGGGGAGGAATTACGTAGTTTCACTATACTAAAATCGCCTAGTATGTAACCTACTTAAAGTTGCACACGACGGAGCCGCGTGTCACGAGGCGCCGAGTCAGCAGGCGCCGACAATCCGACGCCCGTTGCAAGTTAGCATCGGATTTCGCCATTCTTCGGTCACACTTCGACCAAGTTAATCATTTTAGTTTTAGTTATAAAAGTATTGTAATATTTCTTTAATAAATTTATATTTTAAGAATTGGTTTTTTTTAAGTCCTGCGGCTGCAGCTAACGTAACAAAACGTAACGTAATTTAAAAAAATATGTAAGTTGCACATATTTATTGTTTTTAATGACGATATTTATGACGTTGTTGCCCAGAAGTTAAACTAAAAATAGAACTTATCTGTGCAACAACGTCATAAAAGCCGAACTAAACAATCAACACTAAATTTATAAAATAGCCATTATAGTTAACTTTTTCAGTGGTTAACAATAATCAACATTATTATCAAATAAATGACATATAAAAATCTAACAAAATTATGAATAATTTCTTACATTTAAGTACCCGTAATCAGACTTTTATGAGTTACTTACACGTTAGAAATAAAATTTGTAGAAAATTAATCAAAGATATTTTTACCATAACATATATATTATTGTAGTACCTAATTGCACTAGCTTATGAAAATTATAGTAATCTTAATGTTATTCCCCTTGTACCGAGTACCTTATTACTCTTACATTTAATAATCGCAGTTATTACTAAAAACAGTCTTAAAAATCTGAATAAAGATAAACTAAAGCTGGCAATAAAATGTTCATAATAGCGGGGTACAATATTTTTTTGAATAAATTTTAACAGATCTTGTTTTTTTCTATCACTTATTAGTATATTAGACGTATAAGCAGGTTTTGAAGATATTTCTTCTATAGTTATATCGTTCGTATTTTTCCGCAATGCCCTGGTTTGTTCGATAATATTTGCCACATACCAATTATCAGTCTTGTACGCAGTTTTATACTTATAAATATTACAGTTCTTCATAAATGTATTAACTTTAATATCAGGCGTTTTGATTGCTTCTCAAGAAACATTTTTTGTTGTATTTATATTAAAGTCATCTCCTAGCTTCTTCAAATCCACGAAATCGGTATAGTTTAATTCTTTTGCTTTAAATTGTTTTTCTGTCTTAGCGTTTTTAATTAAAGCTATGTACTGGTCTGGAACGTAAATAGCACCAGATTTTTTTAGCCCTAATGACAGATTTTTCAATTACTGAGTGAGCAGCAAATTTATGAGTCACGGAATTTATCGGTAACTTGTTAACAGCATAGTAGTAGATACAAAACATGTACCTGAAATAATGTTATTATATTTAATTAATAAATAGTCAAATAATTACTAACATTACACAATAAGGTAGTTTACTAACTTATTCTTTTGCTGTCCTCAGCAGTTATTAGGATAGAATATAACATCGCAACCTGGGCTTGTCTCAGTTAAATCTATCAAAAAGTTGTTTATACGATATATACGAGATATGCACGATCCAATTTCTATGACTCCTCGATTGCCTTTTCCTTCGTGCCAAAAGAAGCATGTTGTTTCTTTATTTTTGGCGACATTTAATGACAAAAAGTAATAATTGAATAATAGATTATCCGTCAAATTATCATTTATGACCAGAATTACTTACCGTAAAATTGTAACAATTTATCGATTTGTAGAAGAAAACAGATGACTTTCCAATCGGACATGATATTACAGCTTGAAAACCGTATATTATTACAAAAATATTGCTCTCCGATTTACATTTACTGATATCCACATCTTTTTCTATTCTTGATAAACTTTTTCCTTCGAGGTGGGTGTAATTTACAAAAATTTTCCAGATTTGTTTTCTCTATGGCAGGTGCATTTTTATAGGCTTTAAAGTCGTAACAGGTATCTTTTTGGCACGAAAATCCCATATTGAATTCTGTGTTTAAAATTCGATCATAATTGTCCGAGAGGCAAAACAAAGCCGATTCTTTGTTATTGTGTTATTTTGAGATCGTACGTAAACAAAATGGCAGTCTACCGCGCCGATGTTGTTGCAAACATTTATAACAATTTTTGAAACCTGTAAATAAAAAACACGTAAATGTATTAGACGATGGTGTGTACTATGAGAAAGATGGGAGCGATGAGGAATCAAGTGTCCGTAGCGATGAAGAATGATAAAATAATGTACCAGATATTTTTTTAAAGTGCCATATTTTCATAAATTACCATTTAATTTGTAAACAGTTTTTATAGTTTGTTTATAAATTATAAATGTACATAATAAACATAACATAAACACTCACGCCTTTCACCCAGAGGGGTAGGCAGAGACTACAGACTTCCATTTAGCACGATCCTGACATACCCCTCTCGCCTCTTCCACTTCCATATACCTACGCATACATGCTCGTCGGTTAAGGGTACTCTTAATTTGGCCCATTTTTAGTATATCGCCAATTTGGTCGACAAACTTCCGCCTAGGACGTCCCTTTCCGACTCTTCCATTCACTTCTGCAACATATATTTGCTTTGTCAGTCTTTCCGCATTCATTCTTTCCACCATAAATGTACACTAATTTAAAAAAAATTGAGTTCTATTATTCAATGTTATTAAAACATGTAATTTATATTGAAAAAAAAAAATTATTTCAACCTATATTTTGTCAATATTATAATATATTTTACAAATACTATATAATTGATTTATTATATAATTTGCTTTAATAAAATAATAATCGCGGTATAAACTCAAATAAAAAAAATTCAATGAAGTTACTGCGCCACAACCGGGCCACGTCTTCCGAAGCTTTAGCTACCTTCTATTGAAAGCTGTCGTCGATAATTCAATAATAATTAACCTAAACCACTTGTAGACGAAAGACCAGCTTTGTAGATTTTAATTTAAAGCCGGTATTTCCAATTATTCGAAACGACTTATAGCGGATCGGCGCCGTAGCTGCGCTTCGGATATGGTGCATTCCATCGCGTCTACTAAAGCTTTAGCAACATTGGATTCTCGGTAGACTGTCTTTTTTGTTCTTTTATAGACCTAATTATTTGAGAAAAAAATTCAGCCTTGTAGAAATAAATCCAAAAAGTAAATTTTTCAAAACTTAACGTGGGTGGTAGACTTTAGATGGCAACGCTTCCGAGGCGGTAGACTATCATTATCCTATATAAGGCATCCTTGGTCACTGTAAGAAGTTTCAGTCTTATAGGTATAATACATTTACGTATTATTTAATTACAGGTTCCAAAAATTGTTATTTATGT
The DNA here is from genome assembly GCA_907164705.1 of Parnassius apollo. Classification (NCBI taxonomy): domain Eukaryota; kingdom Metazoa; phylum Arthropoda; class Insecta; order Lepidoptera; family Papilionidae; genus Parnassius; species Parnassius apollo. The sequence goes on along the minus strand of CAJQZP010000795.1, from coordinate 477,578 downwards.
TTGCAACACTAAAAGCTTGGTAGACTTTCACTTTCATTATTTACACGGTATAAACATTGCTTGACGGAAAAATTAGCTTTATAGGAATGGGTGCAAAAATTCGGTCGCTGCCTCCCGGACTATAAGCACTATAACAAGCTATTGGTTTATTATCTTCCTAACGCTTTTTATTGTAATTTCTATGCATTTCTGCTGTAGTTCAATATCTCTCTACGAATATTCTATTAGTATTCACTCTTAAATAATGACTCTTTCCTTGGGATTGAATTCATGTGATATCTCACAGATTGCTTTATTTCTTCGTCCAATCGAATTTGTTGATCGTGTTTTCCTGTTCCACCTTCTTTCATAATGTTTTGGCCTTCATGATCATGCTTGCATTTTATAACTACGTAGAACTCTTTCAGCAATACCCAAAATATTAATAAAAAATGTTTTGCGTACTCTAACTTCACTTTTTTCATTGTGCAAATAAAATGCTGTGTTCGGTTTTCTGCGCTTATTTTTAAGAGATTCTTTTATTTTACGAAACGATAGAACGACTAGAAGTCTCACACAAGATCCCAAACTATCTCGCTGTCTTTGTAAATAACCTAACTGCCAATAAGTATTAAATAGTCTCTTTTCTGTATAACATTTTGATGAGCAAGACAGCTGGCATTTATCTGAGCAAGTCGGCCCTATTATTCTAGCTGCATTAACCATACCAGTTTTAAGGATATATATTCCTGACCAGAATTTTTCAGTGTTTTGGTGATATTTTTTTTCCATTTGCTTGGATTGCGAGTAAGTTTTCTACCACATTTAGTGGTCGATGGTCTGGGTGTTTCGTGTTCGGATTCCAATGACGAACTTTCTGAGTTGCTGTTAGAGCTGCTCCTTGATAATGCTTTAGGAACATATTGGTCATTATCATCAGTTCCAGAAAAGTCACGTCCCGATGAATTTTCATTGTAGGAAACTATAGGCTAAAATGTTATTGAGAAATTAAGGAAACTGCGTAAATATATTAACAGAAACCAAAAAATATGTAAAATCATTCTGAATCAGAAAATCTTATACTGTACCTGAGTTTTACCATTACGGAGATTTGAAGTTTCAACCTCATTTGTAAAGGAATGTTTTGTAAGGTGACCTATCATGAGGGCTTAAAATGAAAGAAGAACTCGGCGCTATGGATAATGCTGAATGAATAAAACCGACCAAGAGCGTGTCGGGCCACGCTCAGTGTAGGGTTCCGTAGTTTCCCGTCCGTCACAATAAGTGTTCCCACTTATGAGTTTAAAGGTGGGTATCCATTATGTTCGCGCTCCTGCAACTGCTTCCGGTAGTGGGTACTGTTGTTTCCATCCAAGTTCAAAATGATTTTCCTAGAAAGTCCTTATAAAGTTCTACTTTTCAAATTTTTTTCATATTTTCTAAACTTATGGTTCAAAAGTTAGAGGGTGGGGGACACATTGTTTTTTACTTTTGGAGCGATTATTTCCGAAATTATTGACATTATCAAAAAATGATTTTAGTAAACCCCTATTAATTTTTAAATACCTTTCCAACAATATATCACGCGTTAGGGTTGAAATTAAAAAAAAATCACTTCCCACTTATATAGGGGGGGCTACCCTGATAAAACATTTTTTTCCAATTTTTATTTTACCACTTTGTCGGCGTGATTGATACACATATTGGTACCAAATTTCAGCTTTCTAGTACTAACGGTCACAGAGATTAAGCGAGGACGGACAGACGGACAGACAGACATGGCGAAACTATAAGGTTCCTAGTTGACTACGGAACCCTAAAATAGACAAATAAACATTTACGAATATACTTACTTACACAAAAAGTTTTAGTAAATAAAAGACATAAAAACTTACTAGACTCTATATTAGTGACTTCAACCTCGTTAAGGCTTTCTTTGTTTAATAGTTGTACCAATCGCACGAATATTTTACCTCGTCCTTCCATTATTTTATTTAAGCTAAAAATAAGAATAAAACGTATTACATTTTGTAAGTACAGTATTTACAACCAACATTTATAAATACAGTGAAATAAAATTAAATCTGGATTTCATTCAAAATAAATTATGACAACGGTTTATAGATTATGTTTATTAGTACATAATCTATAAACCGTTACACACTTCTGGGACAATATTAACACAATGTAACACTTGCTGCTTGTAATAGAAAATAGAACGTCAAAATCGGAACTGTTCACTTATGTCATTCTTGCCCCAAAACTGTATGAAATATGTGTCATAATTATCTTTATGATGTTGTTGCTCCTACGCACAAACACTTCCTGCGCGAGGCCGCGCGCAACTGACCAATTGGAAAGTTCTCGCACTAGGTTTTACAGAAACCCCGGCAAAACCACAATGACATTTCGCCCTCAGTGGGACATTTTAAGAGTTACATTTATGATATTGCTGCACTGGATGTAGTAGATGTTTGACATCATTTGTGATCAAGAATTCACTTTACCAATTTTAGCATTTATGACGTTATTGCACCATATGTGCGATATGTACTAATGTAAAAGAAACGATACGGGTGTATCGGGATCATGTCAAATGTAAGTGTGTAGTCTCTATCTACTCCTCTAGGTAACAGTTTATGTTATGTTTTACTTATTGAATTAATTGATTAGTACCTGGTTGACCGAGCTTTGCTCGGTATTTTTCGCTCGATTTTTTTTTAATTCGTGTGTTTTGGAAATTATATTTAGATACAAATTACATACTGATGAAATATAAATAATATTTTTTGATCTTAGCGACATAACAGAAAAAACGGAACTGGTTATTTGAATAAAAAATCATGAGTGCAATTATTTTAATTTAAATTTTCGTGTTTTTAAAAAATACTAAAAAAAGGGCTCGAAAAAATAGATTTTCTCAAAAAAGAAAGGAACATGAAAAAAAAATTAAAAAAAGTCGGTCGGTCGGTCTGGGCTCGCACCGAGGTTTTAAGATTCTGTGACCGACCACTATACCAATTAAGCTATTTATAATCACTAACAATCTTTCAAAATTTACCTTCTTATTCTAACGATATTGTAGCAGTTTTTTATTGCCTAAAAACACGGACAAAAAGACATTTTCTAAAAATAAATCCTAGCTAGATCGATTTATTATCCCCGAAACTCCCTGGACCCTAAATTTTATGAAAATCGTTGGAGCCGATTCCGAGATCCCGATTATATATATATATATATATATATATACAAGAATTGCTCGTTTAATAGTATAGGATACTGAGATGGTACCTACCTACTTCTTTCACATAGTTCTTTCCTCTGACATCCACAGAGAAAAGTAAGGCAAAAAGACCATTGTACTAATCTAGTACCAAAGAAAAAAGTTCGAAATATTGTCTATTTTATGTTTTTTAGTAGCCAGGGCTAAACTTTGACTAATTATTAAAATATTTTAATGCATTATATACCGAACTCTGTCTGCCAGTTTTTGCTCGTTGAAGGCAATTTATGGCTCCAGCTCCAGATGTAACCTAGTCTGGTATGAAAAGCTTACAACTTCACCTTCTTTCGCCCTTAAGTAAACCCACAATGCATTCTCAATTTGATTGTCTATCGCATGTGCCGTAGACAAGACACGTTCAGCGCTAGCTGTAGATGCGCCGATATATTACTTTCCTCTATGAGATGCGCCCTGGTGACCTCCAAATAACGGTACGTTGAGACCGTCAGGTCTGGCACCATGGTGCGACAAAATTGGCCTTTTCACCCTTAATTTTGCTGAGGCACGGTGCTCACATTTCTTGGTAAGGGGCTGACTAACTGCCTTACCGTAGTAATTTTAACTGGGACGTCAGCCGGTGAAGAATTAAGTTAAGCGTACTATGCATGATTTAATGTTTTATTCGTTTTTGTATTCTAAATATTTTGAAATTGTTTATTTTTTGTTTTCTTATGTTGTCGTATTGCAATCTCAAAGTAGTGAGAGTCAGATAAGTAATTTATAAACCGAATGAAATTCATTTTAGAAATATCATTACAATATGTTTATCATTAAAGCCTTCACAAGTGCTCCACTGGACATAGGTATAGGTCTTCCCCAAAGAATCCCACAAGTCAGCAATTTATTTAACTTATTTTAACCCCTAATGCGAACCTGAAGTTATCAGCTGAAATTCTAGTCGACATTGACATTGACAAATGTAATAATACTATATAGTAGCGCTAATAGTAGCCAATTTACCATAAATTGCTTAGATTGGTTCATCAGTTGTCGTTTAACATTTTTATTGGTTTTAATTTATTACGAGTTGAAAAGTGTAGAGAATTCTGTAAGAAGTGTTGCGTTTATAACTTTTCTTTATTCAGATACTATATTATCATCTTAGTGCAATCGAAGTTTTATAAACTTTATTTGCCAAATACTAAAGCTTATACCAATTTGAGCTAAAATGACTGTCTGCAACAGTGGTGATGCACAATTAGATGCCGCGGTCGAAACTTGGTTTAAACATGACAAGGTCTGTAATTTTAATTTACTTCGTTCCAATAACGTTTAAATTTTCAAAGAAGTATTTATCGAGGTTTTGCGATACGAACGAAAACGATTCTAATTGATAGGATGTTATTGAATGTACTTAATAATATAAAGTTTAATGTGAGAATAATTGTGCTCCTGTTTTAAATTCTAGTTTCTTTGACATCTTTCAATAAAGGTTATCGTTCTTCATCAAGGTTATTCTTGATGGCATTCTTATTCCTACAAAGGAGCTACTTACAAAAATATCATTATTTAAAATTAGACCAATGTTCAGCATTAGACTTGTAAAGGGCTGTAATAAATAATGGTGATGATAATGGTGAGGATTGCAAATATAAACCTACCTATTAACAGACTTTGTAGCTAATAAAGCTGATGAAGAATAAATTTGTTAATTTATTCTCATCATCTATTTTATCAATCATCATGTTATAATTGCAGCACTTCACAAGTCCATTGTTGAATGTCGGCCTTCCCCAAGGAATGCCACAGAACATGGTCTTGAGCCACCTGCAACCATCGACTTCCTCCACATTTGACCACATTGTCAATAATCAGGGGCCTCTCTACACTTCGTTTTCTTGCTGAGAAGTATAAGGGAGACTGTTAGACTAATTTTTCTGTTCCCTTAGCCTAGATGGATAGTAAAGCAATGTTAAATAAGGCTAATGACTTAGATTAAGCTATGATTTACATTTTACAGTTTTCAATTTTATAAAGTGAAAACTAAAATACTAATAAAAACACAAAGTACTACCAAAAATAATTCATCATTTCTCAAAAAGGATAATATTTATCAAATACATTGATATCAATCCAAATCCCATTTATATAAAATTTATCATATTATAGTTTAAAATGCTACTAATGGCAGACTCTAGATACCCCAGAATTAATTTAAAAAAATACATTAACAATATATTAAGATTATTTTAAATCACGGGGAACTACTTCCTCTTACCACAGTATCTAATAGGATCACAGGGAACCCTTGTATTATGAATAACTGCCAAATCAAACTATCACAGCTTCATATTATTGCAAGTGAGAGGACGCTTGTGGCCAGTGGTGAGACATTGTATTTAGGCTGTAACTTTACTATGTCTGTTATCTAAAGTACATTTTTAAAGGCCTCCCCTCATAGTTGCCACATTAGGCGCATTACTCGTCCATTGGGTTGAATGGTCTAGGACGTTTAGTTATGTAGTAGAATATCCGCAACAATGTACGAAAGTCTTTGCATCTCATCACATAAACATAGGCAAACTATATAAGAAATGATTTTCTGGTTATTTATATGTGTTTTGTATTCTCCTAAATCTATTTAATAGGTACAGCAACATTATACTGATACCTCAAACTGGTACTATTTTTATTAGAAGTAAAGGTTTTTATAGAAAAAAAAACAGCACAACTCAAGGTTACTTAATGCTCTGGCTACCCACCAAGAGTTCACCATTCTTGAAATATATCTGCAGGATAGAATCTATATACTGCAGTAGAGCTAGAGTAAACAAAATAGACCAACAAATCAGTAGGCTGAAGTGACAACAAAGGGCCTGCTATGTAGCTCAAAGAATCGACAATTGATGGGGAAGAAAGGGTCTGGTTAAAACTTTAGAATCATGTCGCAGGATGTGCAAGGGAGAGTGGGGGGAGAGGGGAGTGTCCCCTAAATCCCGACACCACTCGCATGAAAAGGTTTCCATTCTTCAGAAAAATTAAAAAGAAAATCTCATAGACCTAACCTCAAAATGATGATGTGGCAGGTGTTTGGGGAAGTAAGGTGTTGTATTAGGCAGAAGTTTGGTCCCCGATTATAACAATACCACTCGCATTATTATCATATTCATAGGAGTGATGTCGGGGTAAAGGACCATCCCATCTCCCCCCCCTCACCTTGCTGCGACACGATGGTAAATTCAGGGTCTGGGTGGCAACTTCGTACTTGCAATGAAGTGTAGAGCAGACCCTTCACTAGATGGAGTGACCAGGTAGGAAGTGTAGGATGTCTACGAATTCAGTTAGCACAGGAACTTTTGTGGTATTCCTTGGGGTGGCATATGTTTAGAAGTATCAATATAATATTTAAGATCGCATGTCAGCCCATCTCCACCTAGACTAGACAACTGTGCAGGACTAGATTATAGTGCCCAAGTGTATGCGCAACAGTTGCACTCTTTGTTCTCTTATGGTCATAGTTGGCATTCGGCAGTCCGGCACAACTGGAGAAAAATCAGGTGCAGGACTAACGACTTTCTGTGCTTTCTTAAGGCTCAAGAGTGAAACAACAGCAACTTCAGGATTCTGGGCCGTTCCTAATTTTTTGACAAAAGTACTCAATAAGTTATTGATTGTTTTTGGCTCGATCTGAGGACCAGGGATACTCCTCATAATCAGCCGCTTGAACAACCACTAGACCAACCAGGCAGTATATAACCATTATTAAATAAATAAGTATGAGTAGAGGAGACTAGACTTGTTTGTCACCTTAATTAATAATTAATTGCTTTAGCTTAGTATCAGTTAAGAATATGAGAACCAGTCAGTGTATGATAGGGCTGTCATGTTTTTGTTTTTTAAATAAGTAAAATGGATTAAAAATTTGTTTTATATAATTTGTTCAGCAAATGACTATGTGTTAGGTATGGGAGACCACAGGCTCGAATTACGCAAGGGACAAATGTTTATTTAGTTTACAAACATAGCTGGTAGAGAATGCCATATAGCATTAACCCTAGATTACTACTCTACGTTGCAGAGGCGCCCGCGGTTTTGATATATTGCTCGCTATTTTTATCCTTCGCGCGTATGGCATTCACGTTAAAGGACATCTAAGTCATCGCCAGCACGTGTCGCTGGACGGTGATTGCGTTAATGTAAGTGTGCTAGTTTTTTTTGATAATACTACCCTTGGCGCTCCAAAGACGTATGAGTAGCTTGTGTGTAAGTTTTGCGCTATTAATCAAATTATTTTGTTAGTTTTTTTTTTTGCATTATTAGTTACTAGGTACTGTTGTGTTTTATATTTTTTTAGGTAGGTTTTAAAACTTCAACATCATGACTAGTAATAGAAGAGTTACGGATGATATAATAGCTGATTGGCTAGAAGAAAGCGACCATAACAGTGATGATAACTTTTCGGGAGATGACTCTGAAATTGAATATCACGTAAGGGATGAAGATGCTCAGGACGATGTAGAAGAAGGATACACAGAAGGCGAAACAATAGCTGAAAAATTTGTGCCATCTATTGTCCCAGAAAATAGTGAGACTTTGGAGCCATCCAGTTCTGATCACCATATCCTTGTCCCGGCGCGTCGAACATTGAAGGGCATAAATCAGCACTGTTGGTCTACTTCTAAAGATGAAAGTCGAGGTAGAACCACTGCTAGAAACATTGTGCACACTTCTAGAGGCCCAACCGGGACCTACCAAACGGAAAATTCCTCAAGAAGTGAAAAACACCCGGCGTCGACCTGTTGGTACATCCATGTTCGCCTATGATGGCCCTTTGACTTTGGTTTCCTACAAACCAAAACCAGCTAAAATGGTGTTCCTGTTATTTTCATCTGCGACAAAAAAGGGCTCATAAAATAATGAAACCGGAAAGCCAGAGATGATCATGTTCTACAACCAGGCCAAAGGTGGTGTAGATACATTGAACCACATGACTTCATCTATGTCATGCTCTAGAAAGACTAACCGATGGCCAATGGTTATTTTGTATGACATGCTAAATATATCTTTCGTGAATTCGTTTGTTATATATTGTCATAATATATCAACAAAAATGAAAAGCCCCTGGGTCGAAGACAATTTATGAAAAAAACTTAGCACGCAGTTGACTACTGAATGGATGAAAAAAAAGACTAGAAGCACCTACGTTGAAACGCAATATCCGTGATATTATTGAAGTGATCCTGAAAAAAACCTTCCGATGACTCTTCTGTAGAATATGAGGGTCCACTACCGCCAAAAAAAGAAGGTATTACTCTTATTGTACATCTAAAAAGTAGAGGATGTCCAAAATGACGTGCGCCAAGTGTCAAAAATCTATCTGCGGCGAACATCAAGTTCATGTATGTATCGAATACATCTAAAATATATTTTTTGTTACTTTGTTAATTTTTTTTTTAGTTAATTACTTCATAATTTACTATTTTTTAAGCGAAATGTATACTTTAGTTTGTTTTATTCTTAACTTTTAATGAGAAGACTGTTTAATTGCCTAAGTTCCTAAAATTTGTTCCTAAGATCTATTTGATTAAAGATTTTATAATAAAAATATATAAATATTATTTAAAATTGTGTTTTTCTCTTTTTAGAAATATACATAATTATATAAACAGTCAAAACACATCAATCATACTTATTGATTTTGAATAAAATCATTAATTAACACGATGCGCCTCGCGGGCGTATGAGTAGTTTCTTTGTACGTCGCAACATGAGTAGTACCTAATGTAGGGTTAAGCTGGCCTTTTGTACAAAATGTTTGGTGCAATAAAGAATAAACTAAATAAACATTTGTTAAAACCTCTAATATTTACAAAAAACACTTTACACGTTAGATGAATAAAAAACAAAACATGATTTTTAAAGAAAAATGTGTAAAAAAATTTTTTTATAGTATAGAGTGACAAAAGAGCATACAGTGTACAGTCCACCTGATGGTAAGTGGTTGCTGCAGCCCATGGACATCTACATCTATCCTCGATTACGAATCAAAATGCAGATACGTTGTCACTCGTGAGGCCTAAGATGGAAATACTCGTGTCCAGTAAAAAGGGTCTCCGGTTCTCTACACTCACCATACGAAACACAGCAGCATTAAGCTACTAGTTTACGCTGGTATTCTGTAAATATGTATTATGTAAATGGCACGGTAGAGCGTAGTGACCTTTGCATTAGATATGCGGGGCCGCAGGTTCGAATCACGTACGAGACAAATGGTCATTAGGTTTACAAACATATTGATTTCTTATGTTTACACGAACACACATTTAAAAAAAAGTAGTTTTAAGGGATTTTATCTCATATATTAACTTATATTTCTTCTTTTTCTTTCTTTATGGCAGTTACGATGAATTCGCCAATGTCATGTTACATGCGAAAAAGTTTAATTGGGACCCTAACCCTGCAAAAAAAATTAAAAATAGATAATACAAGAAAGTGAAATTATATAACATACTATGTTGGGCAACAATGGATATTTTTGTAAATAGTTATTACCTTTGGCTTTTCTCCAAAGGTAATAACTATTTACTAAGTGACAAATATCCAAATTCGGAACAAATGTTTGTAAATAAAACTAGTTTTTACGGATTTTATCGTGTATATTACTTCTTTAATATTACCAATGTTTCGTCTCGGGGGAGGGGTTGAGGTGTTCGACGTCCCAATGTCATAGTTAACCACGGCTACCTCCAGATAAAAATTAGTTTTTTGTCGGATCTACGTAGTACGAACTTATAGTATCTTGAAGTTCTATGTTTGAGTTAGGATTTAATTTTATTTATTATAAGTTTCCAAGTAAGTTTTATTACGTGGTAGAGCCATGCTGCAGTATTAGTAGTATAGTCGTAGCACGAATGGGTCGGCTCGACCGTGGAAGGACCACGCTCTCACAGAATACCAGCGTCGAATAGTAGTTTAATGCTACTGTGTTTCGTATGGTGAGTGTAGAGAACCGGAGACCCTTTTTACTAGAAACGAGGCATTCCACCTAAGTCCTCACGGATGACAACGCATCTGCATTTTGATTCGTAATCGAGGATAGATGTAGATGTCTATGGTCCACAGCAACCACTTACCACTTACCATTTCGGACACCTTACAGCACCCATGGTCACGGAGGGGAATGAGATGTTCGACGTCCCAATGTCTTAGTTAACCACAGCTACCTCCAGATTAAAATTATTAATTTTCGTTCCGATCTACGCAGTATGAAACATCCATGATGCACTACAGAATAACTTACACTACGGAGCTTTAATTTCTGCGGCATACCAAGCAAATCTGCAAGCCAACATGTTGCAGCGGACTGCCATCTCCTTTCTCTTTCGATATCACTGTCATTCTTCAAGTGTTCGAATAACTATGTGGCTAAGGTACTTGAAGCACGACACTCTCGTAAAAGCCACCCTGTTTAAATTTACTGGTAGAACACAAGTCACTTGACGTTCCTTCGCTCGGAACATCATCGCTCACTCTTTCTTACATTATAAATAAGGCCATTTGATTCCGCAAATTGCTTACAAAATTAGATTAATTATCTGAGATCAGCTATTGAGCATGCCGACAGCGTAACTGATGCTATTGACACAGTGTTTATCAACACACAACACAAGGCATACCTCTCTGTAAAAGGTACGAAAGTCCGAGTCATAGCTGTTATATAAAACTAGTTGCTCCGCGTCTTACGCCATTACGCAAGTAATCGTGCCAAACAATTGAGCTCCGACAAAAATGCCAGGTATCATCAGAACAATCAGAACCGTCAAATCTACAAAAGGACAACGTGACTTCTTCTGTGAATACTTTTAGCATAATATTATCATTAAAATAAAATATTCAGCTCAGTCCCAACACGATTCTGAATATATTATAGTTTAATATAATCGATAAATAGTCTTTATCAAAATATTATACAAAATAAAGGTCAAATAAGTCGAATCGAAACTTGCCACTTCGTAGCAAATGTATGAAATTTTTGTAAAATTAAGGCTTCCGTCTAGCTTTGCTATTTTACTTTCCCAGTCATTAGAGGGGGCGCTCTCCCCCTTGCATAAATACGTTCGAGATCACAGGTGAAGGTCGCTGTACTTCATTAAATATATAACTTATTAATTTTTTTTCCAAAAATCAGGGGTCTAATAACAAAGGCGGCAAAGTCCCATATCATTATATGGGACTTTGCCGCCTTTGTTATTAGACCCCTAAAATATTCCTTTTACTTTTGTCTTGATAGTATAATTTTTTATCTTTTTATATATCATAAATGTCGTTTTTTAGTAATGTTTATACGGTTTGTAGGTTTAAAAAGGGTATATACAACCGAAGGAAAATAAAAATTGCCTCTTCATACAAATTTCGCCTCTACCTTGTACATTTTGTATGAAGAATCAGTCAATTTTTTTCTATTTTCGAATTTTTTGTATTAAATGTGGTTCAGCTCTATGATTTCAGCTCCTCCCTTCATATCGGATGTATATGATTTTTTTACTATCTGTTTTTTTAAGAAAAATCGTATAGGGAAGTAATTTGGAAGGCAGTTGATAAAAAAAAATGGAACAAAAAATAACTGAATACACATATACTTATTTATTTAGTTTGTTACATCATAAAAAGTAAGGAATTTTTTTCGCGTGGTGTAATATTGTGTAGGGCTTAACTTTTTTTGGGATTTTTTATGTTTTGTTTATTTTCTATTGCTTCCATTTTATACGGTGGGTCTTTTATCGGCATAGAACGTTCAAGGTGCGAATAAATTAATTCTGGTAGCACACAACTGCGATAAAACTTTGTCAAACGGGCAGCATTTATTGTTGTTTCCCAAAACTCTTCAACTCTTGCGTTACATTTCTTTTTACTGACACAAGGATATTTCTTCTTTTTTCTATTAATCTTTTTCGGTTTTTTGGTAATAAATTGAAATTCACCAAATATAAAAGTCCCAAGTCAATTAATCTAGTACACTAATACTAATATAAACTCTAATACACTAAAACTAGAACTGATATGACAATTAAATAAAAATAATATATATTTAAGTAGAGCAACTTTCACGATATGCTCCGCTCAGTACTTAAGAGCTGTGCGAGGTAAAGAGATCAACCGTGCGAGCGAGGTAACTTTGAGCAACACTGCACACGTCTGAACGCCGAGAAATCCTAGCGAAACTGAGAGAATTTTCACGCGTTTCTGGTTTATAAATGGCATATAGGTAAAAAATACGAAAATATATATATTTTTTAATTTTATTTATTTCTAATTCACTTGAAAATAGTTCTATTTTATGTAGTTTTAAGTACAACTTTGTTACATTTATACTTTTAATAGAAAAAATAGATATTTGCAAAAAAAATCATGAAATCACAACTTTTTAAGCTCTTCAAATAAGAAAATTAAAGCATATCTAAAAAAGTGACCAGAGCAGATTATTGTCGACAATACGTACATAAATGTGATCTGAATACTTTTCTTGATATTGTTATAGTTTATACATAGCAGAAGCTTTAATAAGACCTTTTACGCATGTAACCTAATCATCGGCATGTTTAACGCCCAATATGGCTGTTAATTTAAACACCAAAATAAAATTAAAAAACAGTTTCGAAAATTTCAAATCCTACACTTTAAAAAAAATTGTTTTTCTGTAAATTTTGCGAGAACACGAATTTTTACAAGACTGGGCCCTTAACTGGTATCACTGCAACTCAAAGTACAGAAAATTAGTAATGTACGCCACAACTTTAGCTTTCGATAAGTTAGCCCATAATTAACCCATTCAGGTTTTTCTGTCGAACAGGTTTTTATTTTTTGTTTAGATTTTATAATAAAGTATTACAAAAAGTAGTAAATTTTTCTATTATTGGTTTAATAATAAATAAAAATAGTTTATTCAGTAAATGATCATACATACATTATAACCGTGGATGGTGTCTCCTTTTAAGTATAAAAACTGTATGTGTGTGTGGGTGTGTATGATTGAGTGAGTTTGACGTTTTTCCTTTCGACTACAATACAACGGTTAAACTTTATACCTTTATGCTGTTTTAGAACTGAATATAGGGTGTACAGTTTCCTAACACTAAGTACATTACTTATGGCATAAAGATCATCTGCTGGAAATCTTTGTGGTTTAAAATGCATAATTTTTAGTTAATTTCTCTGTGCCCTTTCAACTTCTAGAAATTTGGTTTTTGTAGCTCCATCTCATACTGGAATACAATAACTAAGATAGATTGAGGCAAAGAAATATACATATATTTTGTAAAGTAAGTTTTTCGTCTTAGTGTTTTTTATCATTTTTATCATAGAATAAACATAGGTAGAATGACCCGTAGGTGATAGTAGATTGTATTGTTAAATAGGTAAATTATATCGAGAACAATATTTAAATTTTGTCATTTATTTTGTATATTATATTTGCTTATTTAATATAATATTACATAATATAATATCACAATTACGTTTTAATGATATTTTATCTGAATATTTTAAAAGATATCTATGTCAAATATAAAAAAAACATACTGTCTGTTTAACAAAACTTATTAACATAACATTTAAATTACAAATACATTTATTTAAATTAGAATAAGAGTCGTTCATAAAAGCTGGGCACGAAAGAGTTAAAAATGGTCGAATTTATTCCACTTTGACTTTGAAGTGGAAACCTAAAAATAAAATAAAAGAATAATAAGCAGATTTAAACATAAAAAATTTAGCCTAATTATAATAACTTATATATGTTTCTACCAAAAAAATGTGTATAATAATATATTCGTTCTATACTTAAGTACCCACAGAAATGTCGCATCTGAATATATGTATTAATTTCATAATCTATATTCCATGACACGAAATAGCGTCTTAGGAATAATTTGTTTAATTATTAATTTAAAATTTTTTTATTGATTAAGTATCTTATTAACCGATGAAAAGTAATTCCTTGGTTTTTACTAACATTTCTTGAATTATTTGTGCAATATCTAAGTACACTCGAAGGCATACTTTTATCAAGCGATTTTTTTTAAATCAACACAACACGTGACAACTCTACAAGCGCCTAGCTAGTGACTGATAAAAGTGCGGTGTATGCACTGCAGTTGAGTGGAACAGAGTAGCTGAATGCAGTGTCGCCTCTAGTACGTAGTACATAATAGCTCAATGGTGCCATAGGCTTCTACTCCATTCACCTGTTACATCCTATTTTTTTCTAGATGGTAAAAGTCATTCAGCACATCCTCGAAACCGACGCGACTCGCACAAACTTGTCATAGTCATTCTTAGGCTCGTTAAATATATCGTAAAATATATAATAAACCATCTGAAGAATTTAAATTATTAAGCAAAAGATTATTTAAGAAACATTTGTATAATTTGTTAAGATTTGAATGCTTTTATGGCTTAAAAGATTTTTTAGATAATTATTAAGATTAATTTTTAGATTTCAATAATTAATTAATATTTTTCAATTAATAATTAATCAATATGAACATTTTAAAATTATAATTTGCATGCTGTGAATTATTGTTAGCAAAACACGACTGCACTATATAAATTGTGACATCTTTTTATACCGTAAATAAAGATTTATGATTATCTATATATATATATATATATATGTGATTTATGATTTCTAGATTGATGATTTCTAAAGCTCGGCAAAAGCGCCACCTACCGGGTCAAATGTGAATCTAAACAACCCACTCAAACGCACATAAAAAATCAAAACGTTCGAGCCGTTTTCGAGTTTTAGCGAGACTAACTGACAGGAATTGATTTTTATATATAAAGATTTACCCGTGTGTATGCTTGGTTGGGATTTAATTTTATTAATTACAGGACCCAAAGCAGGTGGTAGCACCCATCCATCTTCTTTATTGAAATTAGTACGTTTTTTGATTTCAATGGCGTCGCGAGTCATCCTTGTAAGAAATCGAATTTATTTAGAATTTAAATTGAAAATTGTGAGAAATTGAGAATTAGTGGTTTATCAAATCTGGTGTAATGACGGGCCGATCCTATAATTAATAAAATCTTTGATGAAGATTTGGAGGCGATACGTCAAATATATATATATATATATATATATATATATATATATATATATATATATATATATATATATATATATATATATATACAGCGTTGAACAACTATCGCACTCCTCAACTTACTCACGATAAGGGAAATGCCACGGTAGTCAAGGATACGTCAGATTATAATTCCAAAGTACAAGAACTTTGGTCGGATCTTATACTCTTACATTATAAGAAGAACTCTTATATCTCTTATAACTCTTATATCTAAAGAACATTGGTTCCTTCCAAGGATGATTCGCATGGCTATTGCAATCAAACATCATTCTAATTTTAATAGAGAAGATGGCTGGTTGCTTCCATGTACTTTTTTTATAGGATAGGATGACAAACGAGCACACAGCCCACCTGATGGTAAGTGGTTGCTGTGGCCCATAGACATCTACATCTATCCTCGATTACGAATCAAAATACAGATGCGTTGTCATCCGTGAGGACTTAGGTGGAATGCCTCGTTTCTAGTAAAAAGGGTCTTCGGTTCTCTACACTCACCATACGAAACGCAGCTGCATTAAACTACTATTCGACGCTGGTATTCTGTGAGAGCGTGGTCCTTCCACGGTCGAGCCGACCCATTCGTGCTACGACTATACTACTAATATATCTGCAGCATGGCTCTACCACGTAATAAAACTTACTTGGAAACTTATAATAAATAAAATTAAGTCCTAACTCAAGCATACAACTTCAAGATACTATAAGTTCGTACTACGTAGATCCGACAAAAAAATAATTTTAATCTGGAGGTAGCCGTGGTTAATTATGACATTGGGACGTCGAACACCTCAATCCCTCCTCCAAGACCAAGGTGCTGTAAAGTGCTCGAAACATCGGGAATATAAAATAAATAGTTTATATACACGATAAAATCCGTAAAAACTAATTTTATTTACAAACGTTTGTTTCGAGTTTAGATATTATCATTTACTTCACGATACAGGAGAAAATCCAAAGGTAACTATTTACAAAAATTTCCACAGTTATTTATCGTGTTAAATGAATATTACATTCATACGACGTCGCATAGTTAATTCAATTGAGTGATAGTGATACAAAGTAATAGTAAACACATTATTATAATGTAGACGTTGAAATTGTTACGCGCTCTTCTGCAATCCGGACGTGTGTCAGTCGATGCATTCGTGTTTGTTCCAATCGCTTACTGACTCATCGTGTAGATACAGTTAAGAATAGTGGCGGCACACTTCAGCCACTTATTAAGGCAGAACAGTAAATACAGAGATAACAATCACTATTATTTATTGTCATGTCTCTCAATAACACTAGCTATTCTAATAGATTTCCTTATGGTGAAATGAGTATAGACAGCTCTCTGATAAAAAAAGAATCTCCGCCTGACTATGTGACGTTCCGTCAAGGTGAAGCTCATCATAATGTGTTGGATCTACGTAGTGAACTTCAGTATTTTCAAGAGAAGATAATGGCATCAATGAAGGAGTTCTTCGACAAGCAGAATAATAAAATAACTAAGTTCATTGAAGATTTCGAAGAATTGAAGAATTCGATCCGATTTGTTAAAGACAAATATGGCGACCTAAAAACTGAAGAGATTCGTAGTAGTTTATTGGTATTAGAAAAAACTATTAAATCATCCCGAAGCAAAGATTCTGATCTGATTACGGAGGTAGGAAACAAGTTTAATATATTTAAAGTTAACTCTCGCCAGTGTAATATTAAAATTATTACACTTCCAAGAAAACGAAATGAAAAATCAATTTCGATTATAGAAAACATATTTGCTGTCATCAAATAACCAATTAATAAATACGATATCGTCGCAATTCGTCGTGTACCTCAGTTTAATCCTAAAAGTTGGCACCATGAGAATATTATTGTTAAGTTTGCGAATTGGATGTTACGTGATAGCTTTCTTTTAGCAGCTCGCAAAGAGAAAGGTATAGCAACAGACATATTACAAATGTCCAGAACTATACACAAGGCATACTTTAATGAGCACCTAACATTAAAAATAAAAAATGTGAGGTTTGGGAAGCTGCTAAGAAGAATAGTTTCAGATACACGATTAGATTGGATTAAGCACGGCAGCACCTTGGTGTATGCAAACCACATTTCTGTTCTTAGCATTCGTACTAGCGAAGATTTATAAAAAATCAAATCGAAGAATTGTCCTAATTTTTACTGCTACTCGTACATAGCTGAAACTAGCATTTTATTTTCATTTCCATTGGTCTTTTGTCTCGAATTATTCAAAGGTATTTATCAAGAAGCATTATATTCACTAGTGCCATCTCTAAATATTTAATTACTGTGTTATTTACACTACTTTTCCATATATTTTTTCTATCTACCGTCAGTTTGTCTGTCACACAGAGGATTTATTTGCCATATTTTATTATCGTTGTTCTATTTTAAAAACGCTATGTTGTCAAATTAACAGTTAAATATAATGTCTACAAGTAGAAGCAATTTACACTGATTACTCCAAGGCCCCAGATAAGGTTGATCACAACATACTTTTAAAGAAATTAGCGTTCAGAGGGGTACGAGGAAATCTATTAAGATGGTTTTCATCATATGTTTTAAACGAATCTAAACTGGTTGTGATTAATGGTTTCTCATCTAATATCACAAATGAAAGCTCAAGCGTACCGCAAGGATCTATTCTTGGGCCTTTGACTTTTATATTGTTTGTGAACGATATCAATGATTGTTTCCGTTTTTCTAACTTTCTCCTTTACGCAGATGACCCTAAATTTTTTGAGAAGTCAAAAAATGTCTAAGACTGTTAAAAATACCACAAGACTTAAATCGCTTGACATACTACTGTCAAAAAATAAACTTCAGAGAAGCACATCAAAATGCAAACATATCACGTTCACAAAAAAAATACAATGTAATACACTTGTATTTAATTGTATTTTTTTACTACATTGTGTTTCGATAGAATCAGGCGTTACTTTGCGGAAATCCATTATAATAAATGATATCAACAGTTATTTTGCAACCATCCGCTAAATTAATCAAAATGATGTGTTTACCTAGTTTGAAGAGCACCTCCCGCCCTCCCTCAATTGCGCGCGCTAATCCCGTTACCACTAATCCCAGTACCACTACTCCCAACACCACTACTCCCAACACCACTAATCCCAACACCACTATTCTAGGAAAGACACACCATCGACGATAATACGACACGTGTTTCGCCTCTACACGAGGCATCTTCAGGTGATGTTGACTCATGAAGATCTTATATACAGGATGTTAGTGTAAACACCGTTATCCTTGAAACCAGTGGTTTGGTTTTACTTATAGAACGTAAATTCAATGAAAAATAACATTTTTTTAGTAAAATCTAAATTTTTCCTTAATTCCTCAATTTTTGCCTGTCCTAAGCCAGGATGAAAGTATGAAGGAAAAGTTGCATCACAGGTTATGTGTACCTATTGTGTTTTTATTGGAATATTGTGTAGGTAGCTAGCGCGGGCGAGTGACATAATCTTTACAGTGATTAAGTCACTCGACTGCGCCCTCTTTTCCCAAAAGAGGGTCGCTCACGATACGGCACAATAAAGCTTAATCAGCCAGTTGCCAGTCCCTAAAGGCGTTTTTAGAGAGTATCACTTAGGTTCCCCGGTAGGGTGTGAGTCGGTAGGATGTGTGTCGGACAGAAACTTTTTAAATTTTATGAAAGAAAATAGCGTTTTTTTTTAAATTCATTGAATTTACGTTCTATAAGTGAAACCAAACCACTGGTTTCAAGGATAACGGTGTTTACACTAACACCCTGTATTATACTTGCGGTCAGCCGCCGTAGAGTCAACATCACCTGAAGATGCCTCGTGTAGAGGCGAAACACGTGTCGTATTATCGTCGATGGTGTGTCTTTCCTAGAATAGTGGTGTTGGGAGTAGTGGTGCTGGAATTGGTGGTGACGGGATTAGTGCACGCAATTGGGGGAGGGCGGGAGGTGCTCTTCAAACTAGGTAAGACACATCATTTTGTACACACATAATTTAGCGGATGGTTGCAAAATAACTATTGATAGCATATATTACACTGTGTTTCGTTGAAATTAGCATCTTTGATCAGGGATCTAGGATTGTACCTAGACTCTAAGCTACACTTTGATGAACACGTAAAGCAAATAACCAATAAAGCCTTTCAGCTTTCCTTCAAATATCCCACCACATTTTTAACTTTATATAAAACTCTAATAAGATCACAGGTCGAATACGCATCAGTTATATAGAGTCCAATCTATTATAAATATAGCTTACAGTTGGAGCATGTTCAACGAAAGTTTTTAAAATTAGCAATGTACAAGTACTTTAAAAGTTTCTAATGAATGTTACGAACTTTTAGTTCGTAACATTCATTAGAATTACTTAAAAAAATTTAGTATTATTTTTTAGAATCAAGAAGGAATGCTCTTGAATCAAACTGCTTTACAATATCTGCCATAACAAATTTGATTGTAATGAACTCACTAATCAAATTTAATGACATTCGTATTTTCGTTTACTTCTTCTAAATTTCAAAAAGATGTGTATGAGGTTTTATTCAGATTAAATTGTTTATCTACAATAATAATAATCCTTTATTGCAGACACTGAGATCCATATTTACAAGAAAAATTGATATTAAAATGCAGCAAGAATAAACATGTTGCAATATTTCCAAAAGTCTATCGGCACCCAGCAATCTTCACCCAGCGTCTGTTCATTGCAGTCTGTATATGCCTGCCAAAATCACGCACAATATCCTCTTTCGATGGATTGCATTAAAAAGTCAACCCATGTTTTCAAGTACATTTCAAAAGCGCTGCAATAGCTATTAAATCCTATTAGAAGTCTAAAAATATTATTATAAGTTAACGGTATACTATCATGTGTCTTTTTGGTATAGTCAACCCAGAGTTGATACGTGTAAAACGCTTGGCAGAAAGATCTAAATAGTGTATTCTTACTGATATATATATATATATATATATATATATATATATATATATATATACCCTTCACAGACGAGCATGTATGCGTAGGTATATGGATGTGAGAGGCGAGAGAGGTGTGTCAGGATCGTGTCAAATGGAATTCTGTAGTCTCTACCTATGGGTGACAGGTGTGAGTGCTTATGTATATATATATATATATATATATATATATATATATATATATATATATATATATATATAATACAAAAAATTAATACACACATATAAATACAACTATTTAACAATATTGTAATTCTAATGATACCTCAGTCAATTCTCCCGAACAAACTTTTAAAGGAGCATTTGTTGGGCGCTTTTCTTATGTTCATCGGGCAATAAATTACAAAGCAGTGCAGGAGTTACCATAGAACCCAGTGAGATGAGTAGGAATATTAATCTTGTCGTTAGAAGAAGATCGAAGAACCCTATTATGACAAGAAGAGAGATACTGAAATCGATCTTTGAATATTCTTATCGATTCTTTTCTATTCCCTTATTACTGAGTCCGATGATCATCTTTTTTTTATAGAATAAGAGTGAAAAACGACCATACAGTTCACGTGATGGTAAGTGGATGATGTAGCCCATAGACATCTACATTTACCCTCGATTAAGAATCAAAACGCAGACGCGTTGTCATCCCTGAGGACTAGGATGGAATGGCTCGTTTCCAGTAAAAAAGGGTCTCCAGATCTCTACACTCACCATACGAAACACAGCAGTAATAAGCTGCTGTTTTACGCTGAAATTCTGCGAGAGCGTGGTCCTTCCCCGGTCGAGCCCACACATTCGTGCTACAACCATAATATAGCTGCAGCGTGGCTCTAACACGTATATGAATCTTGTGTGCATGCATCTTCTAATTGTTAGAGTAAGATCAAAATAGTCGCGTAATGTAACAGGTGCTCATTTGCGGACACGGTCCGACAACGTGATATTTAATTTAACAAATTGTTGCGTTTTGTCATACTCTAAAAATAACTTCCATTACTTTCGCACGTTGTGTGTACGTACCTCTTTACTTATGTATACGACAGGTCACACAGAAAGCTTAACGCAAAAAGTTTTTAGTATGAGACACTGGTCATTTATGATTTATTTTTAAAATAATATTATTAACAAGTAAGAATATTAATGTTCTTATTTGAAATTTCCCTCCACACTTTTTAAAAAATGGCTTTGCGTCATTAAGATTTTCGCGCGATTATTTTTTACGATTTCAAATCCTAAAACCGGTCGAATCGTTTGATGGACTTTAAACGGTATTTATGGATAAAGACTACTGATTTCGACACGATCTTAAATTGAGAGATGAAGAAGGAAGTGGTCGTCTTTTCAGAATACGACGGCTGTTAAGAAAGGAAACTTGCTTGCAGTGAAAAATTATTTCAAGAGAATAGGGATATTTTATTTTATTTATTTTTTATTTTATTTATTTATTTATTTGTCAGAATAAGGTAATACATAATGGTCTTAAATCTAATACAGAAGTTCACTTATTCTGCCTCTTTTATAGGCGTACAAATATTAAATCTTCTTAATTTAATTTCGACATAAAATTTTAATACAAAACTATAAAAAATTAATTACTTATGGATAAATGTTATACAAATTGTCATAAATGTGTCAAAGAGAAAATCAGTAATAATACATGTCGTCGTCAAATTGCTATATATGTCACCTATATTTACTATTATAATTATTAATTAAAATAATAATTTTACAAACAAAATTAGTTATTGAAATATTCAGAAAGACTATAAAAACACTTGCTGAGAAGCCATTCTATCAACTTTCGTTTAAACTTTTGACTTGTTTTATTCTTTATTGTGTCTGACAGACGATTGTATACACGGATTGCCATGTAGAAAGCATTCCTGTTAAAGAATGAGGTGCCTGATTTAGGCAAGAATAATTTAGTTTTGTTCCTAGTATGCCTCTGTGTTACATCGGACTGTTTTATAAATAAATTTAAATTTTGTCTTACAAACAAACAGATATCCCTCACATACATACACGGTAAGGGAAGAATGTTTAATTTCTTAAAATGGTGTAGACCCCATTACAACTCTCACAGTACCCCAAATTGCATACAGCGCGAATACATTTTTTTTGTACTACAAATGCTTTCTGCTATCGGTAGAGTTACCCCATAACAATAACCCGTAGCTTAGAACTGAGGAAACATAACCATGATATGCACATAGAGCTGCCTCTCGCGACGTTCTCCGTAATCGTCTTAGAGCATAAACAAATCGGTCTAATTTCTTACAAATTTTAAAAATGTGCTCCTTCAAATTGCATTGTTCATCAAGTGTGATACCCAAAAATACTGCAGATTGTACCTTTTCTATCGATTTATTATGAAATTTAATGTTAATGTCTATTTTTTTTGATTTGTATGTCGTAAATTGTATTATTTTTGTTTTGTCAAAATTAATGTCAAGGTTATTTAATTCAAGCCATTTAACTACGTCACGAATAGTCATTGATTTGATTATTAAAATTATTTATGTCATTAGCCTTTTTTGGTACGATGATTTTTCTTTCGTAGCTTGAGGTAGGTCATTGATATAAATTAAAAATAAAAGCGGGCCTAAAATGCTACCTTGTACATAGTAAGACATACCTTGTGGAACACCATATTTAATAATTTTATAATCTGATCCATATGATGATTTTTGTATTTGTTTGTTTTTAGGCACCATCTTACAGATTTCAGTGCATTGCCTTCTGTCTTTCAAATAACTAGCTATCCAATTATTTGCTTCACCACGAATACCATATTTTTCTAATTTTTGAAGCAAAATGTCATGTTCTATGTGGTCAAAGGCCTGAGTCATGTGTAATAGTACTGCTACTACAGGTATCCTTTAAGATATGCTTTCGGTGACAAATTTAATAAGATGAAAGCATGCAAGTGTAGTTGAACTTTTCTTTACAAATCCAAACTGCTGCCGATTTAATATATTATGCTTTGTAAAGAATAAGTTTAATCTATTACACATAGCTTTTTCAAATATTTTCGATAACACAGGCACGAGAGTAACTGGTCTATAATTATTTACTGTTGCCTTGTCACCTTTCTTAAAAAGTGGTTTTACAATTACTTGTTTTAACTTCGATGGAAAGATGCCTTTACAAAACGATAAATTTATCAAAAAGCTTAAAATTTCAGATATGCTATTTGCACACGCTTTTAATATTTTCGTTAAAATTTCGTCGTATCCGACAGATTTATTATTATTAAGATTCATTATTATTTTACGAAACCTCATAACAATCCGTAGGATATAGAAAAATTGTTTTGTCATTCGTTACAATCTGTTTAAGAAGATTATGATTATTGTCGCGTTTTGTAATATTACCTATAAAGTGTTTATTAAAAACTTCCGCAATTTTTTGTGCATCAGTGTACTTAATGTTATTATACGTTATGTAATTTACGCCCTGAGAGTGTGGTTTACACATTATATTGTTTTTGATTTTTTGACATTTATTAGAACTGTTGCCTATATATTTATTATTTACATTTTTTTCTGGCAGTGTGGATACATGTTTTCAATATGCGACTATAAGCATTGTATTTTTGTTTATTTAGATTTTTATTAGCATTGCCATGAATACATTTTAAATACAGATTTCTTTTTTGTGATTGTTGCCTTTTTTATCGCTTTAGTAATCCACCGCGCTCTCATATTTGTATTTACTATTTTTATTCTAATGTTTGGAAAGCACAAATTATAAAAAACTAAAAATAGATCATGGAAATAGTCAAAAGCTACGTCAATATCTTCTATTGTATATGTGTCAGACCATGATAATGGCCGCATGCAATGATTAAACTTAATTATATTACTTTGACAATAATCTTTTCTATATTCAAACCAGTATGTAGTTATATGTTTTTCAGACATATTTACGCTAGGTGAATTACATTTGAAAACATCCAGCACATGATCGGGAAGCTTTCACGAGATTTTATACGAGCAGCATCGCGTGAAGAGTATATTTTCGCTTTGGATGCCAACAACCTCATTGCTCAGACGCAGGCCCACGTGTATTGGTACCGTGACGTAATTACGAAATTTGTACTGCTGTCGTCTGGACATGTTTACATTATTACAGCAGATGAATTTTGGATTTCATATCAATAATATCTAGAAACTAAGCGCCAGTCGACGGTTTGGCTATTTCAAAATAAACCAACGTCTACCAAAATGAAGTTTCGCAGCGTTCACAAACATTGTGATTGCTATTGAGAAGTGTAGGGGAGATTTTGATCGCTAGTTTTTCCCTTGGACGGGGTATCTGGTGTCAATTCCTTAACAAAATTGAAGTAGGATCTATGTCAAATTGTAAACTGCCAAATGCTTTCCAGAAGTGTTCAGTTCAGTGTTCTGCGAGTAACAAGCGATCGAACATGGGGCTTCACTGGCTACTGCTTCACCACGATAACGCCCGACGAAGTCAGCACTCGAGACGAGGGACTTCCTGGACAGTACACCAGTTAATCTTTAATCTTTGGGCCCATACAGCCCTGATTTGGCACTGTGTGGCTTCTTTATATTCCGTATACTCCTCCACGATGCCTAAGACAGTCCTCGTGTAAGGGTGACATTATTTTTAATTATTAAAAGAACAATTATTAAAATCTATTGACAATTATTGAGGAAGATGTAACAAAAAATTACATAGAAAAGAACATACAGTCGAATTACGCGAGTAAAAAGGATTTCACGATCTATTTTTACTGATTGTGTGTCCTTTACAGAACCCCACAACCCGTCAGGAGGTTCTCGACGATGTTGCCAATTCAAGATGGGAGAAACTCAAGGAGACGATGCTGCAACGTCAGAAGTTTGGTACAGCCGGCCTGCGCGGGCGCATGGGAGCCGGCTACAAGTGCATGAACGATGTCGTCGTACTACAGACTGCTCAGGTAAGGAAATTATACGTGGTAGAGCCACGCTGCAGCTATGTTATGGTTCTAGCACGAATGGATCGGCTCGACCGGGGAAGCACCACGCTCTCGGAATATCAGCGTAAAATAGCAGCTTAATGCTGCTGTGTTTCGTGAGTGTAGAGAACCGGAGACGCTTTTTAATGGAAACAAGGTATTCCATCTTACTCCTCGGAAGTGCATTTTGATTGTAATCGAGGATGTAGATATCCAAGCGCTACATCGTCCACATACTATCATGTAGACTATAACTACTTTTAACTTTAACATTACTCTATAGAAAATGTATAATTGGTATTATAACAAGTATTGGGGTACATTAACAACCCTTGAGTTCGTATAAATATAGGTAAAAGTGTATTTTTGGAATGGTAAAACACTCTGAAACTTTTAAATTAAAATAAAATTTTAGATAAGATTTTTACTTAAATACTTCAGTAAAGAATAGTTATAGCGAATATTCGTTCAGTTGCTCTGTACAACAAGTCTATGCACTATCATTTTGTTTCGTAACTCCTAATGTCAAACATGTTAATACGAATCTAAATGGGGAAGCACTGAGTCTTGTTGATAGCACCATTTTTCTTGGAATCACACTAGACGCAAAGCTTCAATGGCTCCCCCATATATCAAAACTAGCTAGCAGACTTAGTTCTGCAGCATATGCTGTAAAAAAGATTAGAACTCTTACCAGTGTTGAAACAGCAAGAATAGTTTACTTTAGTTATTTCCATAGCATTATGTCGTATGGTATTTTGCTATGGGGACACGCGACTGACACTGAAATTATTTTTATTTTACAGACGAGAGCCATTAGAGCAATATATAATTTAAAACCAAAAGAGTCACTGAGACAAAAATTTAAGGAAATTAATATATTAACTCTGGCCTCTCAATATATTTATGAAAATGTAATGTACGTACACAAGAATAAACGTAGTTTTGAAAAAATAAGTGATATTCATTCTGTAAATACTAGGAATAGGCACAAGCTAGTAGTACCAGTTACTCGACTCCACCGAGTCAGTAAATCATTCTTGGGGCGATATATACGCTTTTACAACAAAATCCCAGAAAATATACAAAATTTGTCATACGCAAAGTTCAAAAATTTTATTAAACTAAGTTTGTATAAAAATGGGTTATTATAATATTAAGGAATTTATGGATCATAATAACCCCTGGGAAGGGTGATCTCTACCAAGCTATTTCTAATTTGTCTTGTGTTGTTAATTGTAAACATGATTGTAAGCTATTATTTGAAAAAAAAAATAGTCCCGCTGGGTTTCTTGCTGGTTCTTCCCAGGACAGAGGTATTGTTTATAATCTACATTGAATAAAAAAGTTTCTGTTTCAGTTCTGTTTCTGTTTAACGAAATTAGCGAATAGGCCTGCTAGTCATTATTTCTGACATACTGGCCCATATCCCTGGGCCAGTATGTCTCACGCGCGGCTCCAGCGCGTGTTAAATTAGCACTTAAATTTGCAATTATTAATTTCATTGGTGAGCGCGAGGATCGATCGCGTGTCGCTTTCGTATTATTGACGGTGAACAAACCTCTGAGCTGTCACAGCTTTTACTATTTGAAGTATTAAATGTGTTTGCTGTTAATTGGTGGCGTAGGAGTCCATCATCCCATTTCATCGCGTGGGTGTCGTAAGTGGCGACTATGGAAAACTAGAGAGTACTCATTACTAATATTACCCCAAAAGTTAGATTAGGGCTGTGTTCCGAAATGTTCTCAGTATACTGGCGAATGCAAATGACGTCCTTTATTGACGCCGTATTGTACTGGCGTGCGGCCGCCATATTGTGTATGTTCCGAAATGTTTCCAGTATACTGGCGAATGCAAATAACGTCCTTTATTGACGCCGTATTCCACCATATTCCATACAACGAATCACCAATATGGCGTATTTATGACGTCATTTGCATTGGCCGGTATACTGGGTTCTATTTCGGAACACGTGCTAAATGTACGACGGGGAGAAGTGTCAAAAGTGCGAGACGTCTGGTACTGCGTTTGCCAATCGTAATGATATGGTAATGCCAAGCGTGATGATAAGGCAAGTCCTCTCAATGAGAGGCCCATGTGGACCGTTGCTGGTTGATATAGAAGAAACAGATTAACTTTAAATAAGTTAAGCAATTTAACGTTTAGTGGCGGTGTAAGAATATCCACTAGCCGATATCATCCCGTAGTGTCGCAAGGGGCGACAGAATAAAACAAATCAGAAGATGTGCAGCAGCATCTTCCAAATAACGACTGAAGATAAAAAACTGCGGTCACCAACCCGCATGCCAAGCGTGGCATCTATGGAAAATATCCCCCCATAGATGGTCCCATAATCTATGAGGGATACCTGTGTCCAGCACTGGACTTTATTAGACTGTAACGGTAAATTATACAATATTAAATGTAATAAATACCTACTGTCGCAGCAAAATGCTGAGTCGGTGGCATTTTCGTTGCTGCAATCTAAAAATACAGTATTGTAGTTTTTGCGAACGAAAATACGAACATATCAGTCGAAGAACCTAATATGCTAGATTGTAGTAGATGTGTGTTATTGGTGAAAGTGGGCCATGAAACTGCTATACTTGCTGTTTACAGACCTTGCGGTTTTAAACAAATAGACAATTTTATCACGTCATTAGACAATACACTTGGGCAACTGTCGTCATTCAAAAATATAGTGTTAATGGGTGATATGGATATGGATCTCAACCCAGAAGGCAGTGAAGGCGGAGCAAAAGACTACATTAATATTTGTGCATGCCAGGGCCTGCTTCCAGCACATTTGCTTCCTACTCATCTAAGTGGTTCCTGTTTAGACCACACTTTACTGAAAACTAAGTTACCATCTATAACCCTTTTCACCAGTCCTACTGTAACCGATCATAGTGCCGTCATTATTAACTTAAGCCTTAAAATACCAACACCTAAGTGTAAATACTCTATTACTAAAACTAATATGAAAAATCTTGAACAAGCAATTCAAAACATTGACTTTAGCCCAGTTGAAAAAGATGACGTAAACATTTCCTTGCATTACTTAATAAATAACATACGAAATGCCACCGTTAGCAATACTTTGTATACCACAGTAGCTAAAAATAATAATAACTTAAAGTCTTTGATTACACCCGGTCTGTTTAGGTGCATGGAACATAGGGACAAACTACACCTGATGGCAACATCCTCTTCAGTTAATTCCGTTTTACAAATTTCATATAAAAGAAATAGGAATTTTTGTAATAATTTTTTAAAAAGGTTATACTTATCTTACAAACTTATTAGAAGAGTCTGGTAGAGATAATAAAAAGATTTGGCGACATGTAAAAGATATTGCATTTATATCCAAACAGCATGAATCTTCATAGGAATTAATACAAAATAATTCCTCGCCACTTATATCAGCAAATACAGCAAATAATTACTTTATGAACCTTGGTAAAAATCTTGCTGAGCAGATAATAAACAATACTAACGATAAACATGAATATAGGGCCACTTTGATTAAAACTACTTTTACGGATTTTATCGCGTTTATTTTACTTTTAATTACTTTTATTCTTAATTCCCGACGTTTCGGGCGCTTTCCAGCACCCATGGTCACGGGGGACTGAGATGACTGACGTCCCGATGTCATTGTTAAACCCGGAGTATCTTCAGCTCTTTTAATTATTGTTTATGGTCCGATCTATGCAAAATGAACTGACTATGTCCTGAGGTCTTGCAGTGGTATGCTTGGGTTTAGTTTTAATTTTATTGATTATAGGATCCCAAGCAGGTGGTAGTACCCAGCCTCCTTCTCTATTGAAATTAGGATGTTTTTTTAAATTCAATAGCCTCACGTATCATCCTTGGTAGGAATCGGTGTTCTTTCGCAAGGATTTGTGGTCTATGAAATCTGATGTAATGGTTGGGGCCGTCTAGGATATGATCACAAACTGCAGACTTCCCGGAACGTTGATGCTTCACATCATCTATATGTTCTTTTACGCGGGTTCTAATTGATCTTTTTGTTTGTCCTATATAAGAGAGACCAACATTCACAATCAAGCTTGTACACTCCTGCATCTTGTAGAGGAATATGTAGGAACTGACTAATCTTCTTCGGCGGCTTGTAGAATGTTCTAATATAAGCTCGTTTCAAGATGTAGCCACTCTTGTCTGTGACACCTCTGACATATTGTAGTACAGCAGGCACACGCTCGACTGTGGCCGGCTTCACTCGGTCACTGTGACGTAGGCGCGGGACCCGAAGCTTGTTGTCGTGCAGAACTTGCTTGACGTGCTGAAGCTCGGCGGCCAGGTGTTTACTGTCACAGATCCCTCGTGCTCTCTGTAACAAAGATTTGCCCACGGTAGCTAACTGTGAAGGATGGTGGTGAGATTCACCGTTTAAATATCGGTTTGTATGGGTCTTTTTCCTATACATAGTGTGACCAATGGTGTTGTTAGGATTTCGGATGACTCACATCTAGGAAAGGTAAGGAATTATTTGCCTCTAACTCCATAGTAAATTGAATTTTAGAGTTTATGGAATTAGGATGTTCTAAAAATGCAGTTACTTTGTTTGATGGTAAAATTGTGAAAGTATCGTCTACGTACCGCTTGTAGATCCTTGGTGTAACAGGTGCAGTAAGGAGGGCTTTCTCCTCAAAGTCTTCCATGAATATATCGGCGACAATGGGAAATACAGGTGAGCCCATCGCAACACCATCTACTTGCTTGTAAAACTCTTCCTTCCACAATAGATAGCCAGATGTAAGGCAATGTCTGAGTAATACTGCATATTCTGCTGGCATGTTATTTTCCTCTAGTTTCCTAGTTATAATTGAGATGCAGTCTTCAACAGGTAGGCATGTAAATAGAGACTGAACATCAAAACTGACCATGGTTTCATTGTCAGTAAGACGTAGGTCTTTTATCTCACTGACAAAATGGTATGAATCCTTAGTGTGTGCTCTTGTGTGTCCTCTGAGTGGTGATAATATTTTAGCTAAGTATTGAGCCAATCTGTAAGTTGGCGAATCAATCCGACTCACTATTGGACGTAATGGAGCGTTCGGTTTGTGTATTTTTGGTAACCCATACAACTTTGGTGGTTTGGCACATGAAGGTATTATCGAATTAACGTCCAGATTCAATTTCTCGAAGTATTTCTTAATTAGATCGCTAGTTGTTTTAAGCGTATTGGTTGTAGGGTCTGTTTTGACCTTTCGGTATGTAGTTTCATCCGACAAAAGTTGTTGTATTTTAAAATTGTAATCTGACGTATCCATTATAACCGTAGCATTACCTTTATCTGTGCGGAGAATTGTAAGCTCCTGTCTGTTGCGTAAGTTTTTCAACGCGTTAAATTCATTTTGGGAAGATTTAATTTCGGCGCTGAACTTTGGCCTCTAAATCTTCATTACCAATATTATTTTTATACAGACAGTCCTCAACACTACAGATAATGTCCTCATACGGTATTTTTCGCGGTGTTATTGTGGAGTGTAGTTTTGAGGACTGTCTGTATAAAAATAATATTGGTAATGAAGATTTAGAGGCCATACGTCAAGACATTTCGTCTATGTTGCATGTAAAGCCGTTAGCCTTGAGCCTGATCTCTCTCCAGTCATGTCCCATCGCACAATAAGAGTGAAGAAAAAGAGTTCCTATGTGCTTGCACAAAGTACTATTATTCTGTTCTGCACAGATGACTCTGTACTTCCTGTTTTGCACAGATAGATGAGCATTATCTTCAGTGAGACTGGCTGCCGTGACCGAATTTCGGTCGGGAGTACATTACTATTATAAACTCTCCCACACGATGGTAAACGTATTTAACTAAAATAATATAATACAGCACTAGTGTAAGACGACGTTGTCACGTACACAAACCCGTCAGTTCTAGCAATGAGTGTAAAAGCACTACATTTATGTTCTATAGTCCGCGCGGAACTCGGTGGGCGCGCCTTAGGTGGCAACAGGGGTTGGTTGGGGCGGCGTACCCATTAGTATATTAAAAAAATATACAATTTCTAATACCACCATTAACCCATATTTTCCGAATTTGCCTCTAAAGGAATTTTCCCAGATTGTTTAAAAAAAGCAATTGTAGTTCCAGTATTCAAATCGGGGGACAAAAAAGTTTTTCTAATTATTGGCCTATCTCAGTACTGTCATCTTCGTCTAAAATATTAGAAAAATTAATTAACAACAGATTAATGAGTTATTTACAAAGAAATACATATTATCGAATATGCAATATGGTTTCAGGCCAAAACTGTACACTGCTGATGTTGTACAGGAAATAACCGTACAGGTTTATCCTAGTACAGGTGCCTGTTATTGTAGACTGTTTTTAAATTAAGAGATAATTTGAATTATTTGTACATTTTACTAAAATAAATAAATTATTTTTATTTATTATATAATTTATATTAACTTAGTAGAGTATTTTTGTTTAATAGTAGTAGTATCTTTGAAAATAATAGTCATATTTTTTATCCATTTTTTATTATAATATGTGATGATTGCAGGGTCTCCGTTCGTACTTACAAAAGGCTTGCCAACAGAGTCAGCTGCACAATGGTATTGTGGTCGGTTACGATGGGCGGCATAATAGCAAAAGGTGAGATCAGACGTTTACGTGTAACCACTATTCTACACAGATCACTTTGCTGTATAAAATAAAACTTTTTCGTCCCATTCGCATTACGTATTTGCCCTACTTTCATTTCCCAATAACGGCAATCCTACGGCAAATTACGTCATCAAATTATATTGCGCAAATTGAAACTAATTAATTCGGAATATAGGTTTCATGTATTTCCATACACAATTTAGTTTTCATATACTCTCAATATTAATAAAACTGTGTAGAATATTAAATGGAATAAACAATTAATTAATTATAAGAAAATAGGTTTATTGAACAAACAATTAATTAATTAAAAGGAGAGTTACCACTACTTTTAAATAGGATTTAACTTTTTATGTTATCTTTTTATTTTTGTTAGCATTTTGACATTGAGCTTTACGCCAAAACCAAAGCAAATGCCATACTCAACGTGGTGTGAGGACACATACTCATGTACACATATGCATTTTGAATCATTTGCAACCAACATTATGGTTGTAGGTGCATACACATTTGTGTCGTTAAAAAAGAAAAAAGAATGATATGTGCGTAATTTTCGTGTCAAGATTTTTGGCATGTTTTCGGACTTGTATTGTTTTTTTTAGGGTTCCGTAGTCAACTAGGAACCTTATAGTTTCGACATGTCTGTCTGTCCGTCTGTCCGTCCTCGCTTAATCTCTGTGACCGTTAGAAACTGAACTAGTGCACTAGAAAGCTGAAATTTGGTACCAATATGTGTATCAATCACGCCGACAAAGTGGTAAAATAAAAATTGGAAAAAAAAATGTTTTATCGGGGTAGCCCCCCTATATGGGAAGTGATTTTTTTTAATTTCAACCCTAACGTGTGATATATTGTTGGAAAGGTATTTAAAAATTAATAGGGGTTTACTAAAATCATTTTTTGATAATGTCAATAATTTCGGAAATAATCGCTCCAAAAGTAAAAAACAATGTGTGTCCCCCCCCCCCCCCCTCTAACTTTTGAACCATAAGTTTAGAAAATATGAAAAAAATAATCTGAAAATTAGAACTTTATAAGGACTTTCTAGGAATATCATTTTGAACTTGGATGGAAACAACAGTACCCACTACCGGGAGCAATTGCAGGAGCGCGGAGCGCTGCTGGAGCGCGAACATAATGGATACCCTTAAACTCATAAGTGGGAACACTTATTGTGACGGACGGGAAACTACGGAACCCTACACTGAGCGTGGCCCGACACGCTCTTGGCCGGTTTTTTTTTACATCATTACGTAAAAACAACGGCTCACCTACGAACATATAGTTCACCTGATGGTAAGTGGATGTTATGGCCCATAGACAATCTTACATATATCCTCGATGGTAATACATATAAGTTGTCACCCCTGAGAACTAAGAAGTACCGCCTCGTGTCGATTTGACTGGAAACGACTAGGCATTCCATCGCCGGTCTCCGGTTCATTAAATTGCTATTCTACGCTGGCATTCTGTAAGAGCTTGGTCCTACTCCGGTCGACGAATTAGAACAGAAGACGATTAGGTCGGTTCTATTCGTGCTACCATAACATAGCTATAGCGTGTCTGTACAACGTGAGCTTACAATATGATTTTTATATTGCAAGTGGTTGGCAGGTTGGCAAATAGAAATCGACGAAAATAACATAGTCTTTCTCTAATGGGATAAAACAACATAGTGATATACATACTTAGATAAAAAATTGACTTATCTAAGAATTGAACTTAAGACTTCCCATTCGGTAGACTCCTCGTTGTATAATTAAAAGTTAAATATAAAAGTACCTACTAAGAATATATCTTCCAGAACTTTGATAGCGCGATTTAGGCTTTGGTGCGTTTCGTTTATGGCGCGAAGACAGCGCCGCCGCCACAGTTGCATCACCACTTACCATCAGGTGGGGTCCTTCACTACTGGCCGCATGAGAAAGCTCAAGGTCGGGGTTTCTCTGCGTGATAAACTTAGAAATGGCGATATCCGCAGTAGAACCAAAGTAACCGACATATCCCAACGGAATTGAGAGACATAGTAATCTGAAGTGGCAATAGGCCGGCCATAATATAGCTCGAAGAAATGACAACCGATGGGAAGAAATGTTTTCGAGTGGCAGCCTTGTACAGGTTGACGAAGTGTAGGGCGGCCCCCACTAGACAGAGTGACGGCCTGGTAAGACATGCACGAAGTCAATGGATGTAGGTGGCTCGGGACCGTGCTTTGTGGCATTCATTGGAGGAGTCTTATGACGTACTGCTTCCTAACAAAGTTTTTTATAAATCAGCTTTAACTATTGCGTTTAACATTTTCATAGGTGGAGATCGAACCTAGGTGGCTCCCGTGCTGTTTATTTATTACGACTGCATAGCCTCTGCGCTACTACGGCTTTATAGATATAAATTAGTTTAACCCAAATTCATACTGAGATAAATGCTTGGAAAGTTTAGTGATCTGTTATCAGTTTTCTTTTATCAATCAGACTTTGTAACTCACTCAAACGTATAGTACGTAAGCGGAGGTCATTTAGTCCGATAACTCCATAAAAAGGTACCGATAACATACCGATAGTTTTTAATATATTTTTCGTTAATATTACGTTTACGTGATAGACTGGTAGAGTCGCTGTAGCTATACTCGTATTACAGTTGTAGCATGAATGATTCGGCTCGACCGGGGAAGTACTACACACAGAATACGAACGTAAATTGCAACTTATGTTGTGTTACGTATGGTGAGTTTAGGGAGCCGGAGACTTTTTACAGAAAACTGGACTTTCCACTTTAGCCCTTAAGAATGAAAATTCATATTATTTTCATTCTTAATCGAAGATAGAATGTAGATGCCTATGGACCACAGCGTCCACTTATTGTCAGGTAAACTGTGAGCTCGTTTGTCACCCTTATTATATTGAGCTGTGGTAGGAAAAGGGGAGATCTCCCGCCTGGCAAGGTGTTGCCGGGGAGCGGCCAACGCTTTGTGTGTTTTGTACAAAGCTATTCTATATAGAGTGCAGAGTACTTCGGAACTTTGATAGCGCGATTTAGGGTTCGGTGCGTTACGATTTGTGGCGCGATGACAGCGCCGCCACATTCTCTATTTAAAAAAATATTATTTTTGCCTTGTGGTGGTAGAGTAAGAGAATCAATAGCCCTATTTTGTTTCGTGAGTGTCGTATCGACTATGGGAAATGTCAGTAAATCATAGCTTGCAATAGATGGCGGTGTAACCATCTAGTTTACGCTAGACGTAAAATATAAAATTTAGCAACGAGCGTGATGATTAAGAGCTAGTTCCCACTTGTCGGGTATCGGCGTCTCTATTCACGCTAATCGATTGACCCGATTGAAACTGGAGTCATTTTTGGCAGTCTATGGGAGACGACTACACACGATGGACGTCGACGAAGCTTTTGTTTTGATGTATTATTTTAGAAGAAAACAAGGAAAAAAGCCAAGAAAAGAAAATTTTTGTCTCAAAGAACGCCTCCTTCCTGAACTAGAGTGATCAAATCTTCAGGTTTTATATTATCTTTTTCCATTGTTACGAAACACCAAACGTGCGTGCAATATTTTGGGTACAATTAAAACGCAACAATTTTGCGTGCGTGCCGCGATGTAAAGTATTGCCAGGTTCAATATTCGACATAATGTGAACTGTGCCATACTTTCTCAGAGGCGAACGAGATACGACGCCATTTTTTTACGGACGTAGAGGGCTGGCGAAACAGCCTACATTTCTTGTCGGATGAGTGCGAATACCTTCATATAAAATGTTCTGCCACTGGAGCACCCGATTTTCTGTCGCGCCCGACACCCGACAAGTGGAAACGGGCTCTAAGGCAGATCTTTCCTCCGACGAAATAGACCTATGTGCAGCAGTTCAATTTTACGGGCTAAAT
Organism: Parnassius apollo; assembly: GCA_907164705.1. Classification (NCBI taxonomy): domain Eukaryota; kingdom Metazoa; phylum Arthropoda; class Insecta; order Lepidoptera; family Papilionidae; genus Parnassius; species Parnassius apollo. The sequence continues at coordinate 441,756 of CAJQZP010000795.1, read as the reverse complement.
GTAAAATAATGATATACTTAAAAGAGATATTTTTTCTCATTGATTTATTTACGCTTACAGAAAGTGTACAATGTATCAGCACCCATCTTCTCTATTAGTAGGGGGTAAGAGTCTACTGTTGGAAATAGACCTCTACAATTTAAAAGAGGTAAATAAAAAATAGTAAAATAGTAGCTTAATGCTGCTGTGTTTCGTATGGTGAGTGTAGAGAACCGGAGACCCTTTTTACTGGAAACGAGGCATTCCATCTTAGTCCTCACGGGTGACAACGCGTCTGCATTTTGATTTGTAATCGAGGATAGATGTAGATGTCTATGGACTGCAGCAACCACTTACCATCAGATGGACTGTGTGCTCGTTTGTTACCCTATCCTATCATAATCATCATCATCATCATTACAGCCCTTCACAAGTCCACTGCTGAACATAGGTCTCCCCCAAGTAATGCCACAAAGCACGGTCCTGAGCCACCTGCATCCATCGACTTCCTGTATATCTTACCAGGTCGTCACTCCATCTAGTGGGGGTCGCCCTACACTACGCCTACAGGTACGAGGCTGCCGCTCGAGAACCTTTCTTCCCCATCGGTTATCGGTTCTTCGAGCTATGGTCGGCCCATTGCCACTTCAGCTTACTAATCCGTTGGGCTATGTCGGTCACTCTGGTTTTACTGCGGATATCCTCATTTCTGAGTCTATCACGCAGAGAAACTCCGAGCATAGCCCTCTCCATAGCTCGCTGAGCGATCTTGAGCGTCCTCATACGGCCAGCAGTGAAGGACCACGTCTCAGATCCGTAAGTCATCACTGGCAACATGCACTGGTTGTACAATCTAGTTTTTAGAGATTGAGGTATACCTGACGAGAAGATATGTCGTAATTTCCCGAACGCTGCCCAGCCGAGTTGAATCCGTCGATTGACCTCTCGGTCGAAGTTGGACTTACCTAGTCGGACTATTTGTCCCAGGTAAACGTACTCGTCAACAACTTCGAGCATAGTGCTCCCCACAACTACCGGCATAGGTGTGACATGGACATTAAACATGATCTTTGTTTTGTCCATGTTCATCTTAAGACCTATCCGTTGGGAGGCACTATTGAGGTCATTGAGCATAGTGCTTAAGTCCTCCAGCGATTCTGCCATAAGGACTATATCGTCGGCAAATCGAAGGTGAGTGATGTACTCGCCATTGATGTTAATACCGTATCCTTTCCAGTCCAGTAGCTTGAAAACGTCTTCCAATGCAGCGGTGAAGAGTTTCGGGGATATAACGTCACCCTGTCTTACACCTCTCTGCAGTTGGATAGGTTGGATAGGTTTCGAGCTCTGGTTCTGTACTTGGATAGCCCTACTGTACAAACTCTTCAGCACTTCGATATACCGACAGTCAACTTGGCACCGCTGAAGTGACTGTAGCACCGCCCAAATTTCGACGGAATCAAAGGCTTTCTCATAGTCCACATACGCCAGGCAAAGTGGCAGATTGTGCTCTTCAGTCTTCTGTACAACCTGCCGCAGGGTGTGTATGTGGTCTATGGTAATGAAGCCTTTTCGGAAACCGGCTTGTTCGGGAGGCTGGAAGTCGTCGAGTTTGCGTGCGAGACGATTCGTAACGACTCTCGAAATGAGCACGTAGACGCGGCTCAGAAGGGAAATCGGTCTGTAGTTCTTCAAGAGAGCGTTGTCGCCTTTCTTAAAGAACAAGACCACCGCACTTCTGCTCCACGCCTCTGGAGTAGTGCCACCATGGAGGACGGAATTGAAGAGCTTCTGAACGACTTCAACTACCGGTGTTCCACCCGCTTTCAGAAGCTCCGCTGTAATTCCATCCTCGCCTGGGGCCCTGCCGTTTTTAAGGTGCTGGAGAGCCATTCTAATCTCGCTTAGACTGACGTCCGGGATATCATCGGAATAGTGTCGGATAAGACTTGCTCTTGGATCGTTACTCACACTTGCGTGTGGCTCCAACGATGATGTGTACAGCTGCCCATAGAACCTCTCAATTTCACTCAAAATCTCAGCTGTCCCGGAAACGTTGCTTTCACACTCAGTCTTCAGCTTTGACAGTTGGCTCTTACTGGCAGACAGATCTCTGGCAAAGACTTTGGAGCCCTGGTTCCGCTCGATCGCTTCTTTAATACGAGCAGTATTAAAGTTGCGTAAGTCTCGCCGCATGCATTTGGAGATATGTCTGTTCAGTTGCCTGTATGCTGTCAAATCTGTTGACTATTGCAGCCTCATCTCCCGTCTAACAGCCATGAGATTAAGAGTGTGATCGGAAGATTTTTGTGTTCTTCTGTGGCGGGTCTTGCAGAACTTAGCTCCGACCGCATGGACAGTTTCCACGAGCTTGTCATTCATATCGTCCACTGCATTGCAATCTTGTAGGCACTGAAAGCGGTTATGTAACTCGAGCTGAAAGTTTTCGGGATTCTGGATTAGAGCACGAGGGGGGACGCGTTGACTTCATTAGACGAGACCTCTCCAACTTAACGTTTAGGTTCAGTGTGCCTCTAACCATTCGGTGATCGCTGCCAGTTTTCACCCTTGCGATCACTGAGTCATCACTGAACAGTTGGCGTCTGGTCGTCATAATGAAGTCAATCTCATTTTTTGTCGAACTGTCGGGGCTCGACCAGGTCCACTTATTGTGGGGCCGCTTCTGGAAGAAAGAGTTCATCATAAAGAGTCCCTCTTTCTCCATAAAGTCGGCCAGCTGCTGGCTCCTTCGGTTCCGTTGCCCTACTCCAAATTTCCCTAGTTTTGCGTTGAAGTCTCCCATCAACACCGTGTAGTGGGCTTTGGAGGAATGAATGGCTTTGGAAATATCCTCATACATTTCCTCCACCTCCTCATCGGGATGTGCCTACGTTGGTGTGTAAACCTGTATGACCTTTAGCGAATACCGTTTGGTGATTCTGAGTATCAGGTACGCGACCCTCGTCGACACACTCCCAATCTTTACAACGTTGTTGAAGAGAGACTTGTGGACGATAAATCCGACACCTCCTTGGGACAGATGGTCGTCCTCCCGGTGATAGAACAAGTTGCCGGATTCGAGAATCACCGTGTCCTCCCCCTCTCTTCGGACCTCGGATAATCCTATAATATTCCAGCGCAACTTGTCTATCTCTTCTTCCAGCTCCAGGATCTTCTCGTCAGTCCTCAGGGTGCGTGCGTTAAATGTTGCCAGGTCGAGTCGTCGTAGGTAGCAACCGAACCTACACCGGAGATTCTTAGCACCCCCTGCCCCGCCGTTACCATGGTCGCCACCGTAGCGAGGAATAGCGGGGCCGCTGGGGACTGGGGGCCGTCTATTTGTGTAATTGTTCATGGGGGGGTATATTGCCATAGTTGCCACGCTTGGCGAGCGGTTTGGCAACCGCAGTTTTTTTTATCGTACAGTTGCTGTTATCAGGAAGATGCTGCTGCCCATCTCCTGCCTGTTTCCCTCTGTCGCCTTTTACGACACCTACGGGAAGATATGGGGTAGTGGATATTCTTAACCGCCACTACACGGCTATCCCTATCCCTATCCTATAAAAAAATGTATTGCTGTAATAGCTGTGCGTTTAGGAAGCCCATTGGAAATTGCGCCAGACATCAGGCTATCTATCGACGGCATGTTACCTGATGACGTCTGGCTTATTTCACATCTGACATCCATAAGATGGTTATACCGCTACTGATCAGAGGCGGGGGTCATGAATTTCTACGAAGGACTTATTGTTTTTTCTTTCTTAATCACTTGTTCGTAAAATTCGTCTCTAAAGCATGAATCATGTCGTTGTCTAAATTATTTTAAGCTAAGTATTTAATTTCAAAATATCGTTACGGTGGCGGGGTGCACTGTTAATGGTGTGACATATCTACTACAGGGTCTTAGCATATTTTTTTTTCTTTTGTGTTCTGTAATAAGCTCGTGTAGCATACAGCCACTCATATAAAGACGTTTCGTTACTTAGGTTTGCCGAATTAACAGCAAAAGTCTTCGTATCAGCATCGATACCAGTACATCTCTTCTCGAGGGTGTGCCCCACTCCATATGTTTCGTTCGCCACTATAATGTACCGGGCCGCTGGTGGAGTTATGGTGACAGCGTCGCACAACCCAAAAGAAGATAACGGCTATAAAATCTACTGGAGCAATGGATCGCAAGTTATTACACCTCATGACGACAACATATTGTATGAGATTTGGCATTGTTTAGAGTGAGTATCATACGTACGGTATAACGGACTTCTTATTTAATAAAATAAGATAACTAATAATGATAGATAATTTAAACTGAACATTAAAAAATCCCGAAATAAAAAGAGCGGATGATCTTGAAACGGCTGAACCGATTTTTATAAAACATGTCTAGGAACCACCGCTAGAAAACCTGCTTTTAAATAAAAAAAAATCGCACCCAAATTGGTTCACCCGTTTAAGAGCTACGGTGCCACAGACAGAAACACAGCAGTCAAACTTATAACACACCCCTTTTTGCGTCGGGTGGTAAAATGAGATGTGATGGTTTTTTATGACGTAACAAATATTCTGAATTCCTTAATTCCTTTTGTATGACTTTATATATTATATTATAGCATCATCTTTAAGCATTCATCAACTTAAAAGAGTTCTTTGCAGATATAAAAAAATCAGATGTATATCCAATATATACGGGTATTTTTGAAACTCTCTCGAAAATGAAGACAGACGATAGTACCAATGATACCTTTGGACTTGGTACCAAAAGAAAATGGATCCCAATGAAAAAAAATATCATCTTTTCACAACGGTTTATTAGCTTTATTCATGCTCCATCATGTTAGTACAGCTAAATGAAACAATAATTTCATAAAAAATTTCATGAAAATACTGAAAAATAAAACCAGCAGTCAAAATTAAAATGGTACCAGCTGATTATATGGTCAATAAACACGCGGACGCTGAACTCTTTTATCTAGCACCATACGAAAGAATGCATTAGGTATTACTGTACTTCGCTCACTCTACTCTTCCCTTTCACACACGCGCTGACGCCGCTCGGCCGACTCGTGTCGCCTCGCTGTGGTAGCGGCGGGCTGGGGGCTGCGCATTATCGCCGTCGCGGGTATATTGACCACTTATCAGCTGATGTTAGATATTTGAAATTTCACTGCTGATTTTATGTTTAATTATTTTTTTTAATTTATTTTATGTACACACATTAAGATACAGAAACAGTCTTATAGTAATTACGTACAAAGGTTCTACTTATTCCAAATTAGCTGAAATATCTTCCAGTAGACCCATAAAGAAAATAATAATAATATAATTCGTCGAATTCCTTTTGGTCCCATCATCAAAGGTATCGTTAGTACTATCGTCTGTCTACTTCTTAGGGAGCGTTTCACAAACACCCGTTATATACACTCGGCGTCAAAAAAATCGCACATCCGAAAAAAAATAATTTAAATAATATTTTAACACAACAGGCCAATGGCAATGTTGTGGTTTGAGGGTATCATTCGAAAGGTAATTTCATTAGCTTTCAGGAATTTTAATTGAATTTTACTTTTATAACGAGACGAAAGAGAAATTAAAGAAAAAGACAGGGTATGTACAAATTGCAAATTAATAATTTAAAAAAACTTAATAAATACAAAAAAAGTTCTTAAAACCAAGTGTTACCTTCCCCTTGCCTTGATAATGGCTTCCATGCGATCTACATGGACCTTACAAGGGTCGCAACAGCCTCTTGGGGTATTTGTTCCCACTCTTCAAGTACCGCATCTTGAAGCTATCGAAGAGTGGTTGGAGCTGGATCTCGAGCTCGCACGCGCCGTTTTAGGTCATCCCAGAGATGTTCTATTGGTTTAAGGTCTGGACTTCGTGCTAGCCAATGCATAACAGGGATATCGACCTCCTGTAAATAATCCCGTACAATAGCCGCGGTGTGGCAACGAGGATTATCATGCATTAACATGAATCCATCACCGACATAACCAGCATACGGGACTACATGTTCCTCCAGGATTTCAGTAATGTACCGACCAGCATTTAATGACACTTGAAAAACGGGACAGGTTCAACTGTCGAGCAACGTCACACTGCCGCATCCCCGACTGCAATAGGGCAATCACTTGAGCGGCTTCTTCAGAGCTGGTTTCCATCTTTACTTGTTCTTACTTGGGTTACTTGTTCACGTGTGTTCACTGCAAAGTCTAAATTACGACTGACCCATATTTCATTTTTTTTTTGCGCCCGAAGCAAATATGGGCAACCCTCCGGAAAGCGGGGGGAGGGAGGCGGTGAATGCTCATAGCATACCACGCAGCCGGCTGCATGGTTATGTGGAGACTTTTACCCACTTAAACACCGCCTTTTAGGAATTGGCTTAACGATCTGACTAGAGATCTCTAAGCCGTATACGAACGCGACCCTCCTTTGCAGAAAGGAGGGTCCAGATCGACCCTTTTATACCCTTTTTATGTGGTGTTTCTAGCGTTCTTACTAACGAGCATTTGACAGTGTTTATTTTTGATGCTCTATAATGATAAATGTTTTAATGATTTCATGATTTTTTTTATTAATAATGTAAAGCTATTCAAATACCCATTTCAAACATACCAATATTTATATAAATATAATTCGTTTCTAGCCATTACAGCCATTTTTCGCGCAAACTCAGAGAGGTGCGATTTTTGTGACGCTGAGTGTATTACTTAGACTCGAAGGAGCAATCTTAAATATTGTTACGAGTAATTTATAATTGCAGCATACCGGATGACTATTGGAATATAGACGAAATTAGAAACCATGAATTGGTAAAAGACTGCACAGCTGAAGTTATCGACAAATACAATGAGTTCATCCGGGAGAGCCTGCATGAGGATGTGCGGAAAGTTAACAAGGAGGCCGGCGTGCGAAGCGTGTACAGTGCAATGCACGGCGTCGGATATGAGTACATAGTTAAGGCGTTCGAGGCCGCTGACTTGAAAGTAAGCGATTCTGGGTGTTAAAAACCAACTTATTATCTTTATATACGTATATAATTCTTTTGTACGTGTGTTTGTCACTGAACTCTTCCTAAACGGCTAGCGGCTAGACGGATTTTGAGGGATTTTTTTTGTTTGAGTGCCCCTGTATGGTTTAAATTCGCAGTGATTAGACGCGGTAGGTGGCGCTGCAATGGAATTCTAGGTGTTTTTGCGGTGGACAACGTCTGCTAGACCCGCAAGTTATATATAAAAAAAACAATCCTAATATTTTTTAATTTTCTCACTCCACTCACACAAGTCCGTTAAAAGAGAATTGTATATCTTTTCTCCATTCCGCTTGTTGTTTTTTTTTAAAGATAATTTAGGGTAAATTAGTAGGTACTTAGTACTACTTACTAGTAGTTACTTTTAGAATTTTTAAATACGTGAACAGTACAGAATACCATTAGTGAGTGTAGAGAACTGGAAACCCTTTTTACTGGAAACGAGGCATTGCATCTTAGACCTCAGAGGTTGATTCTTATTCGAAAATGCAGATGTCTATGGACTAAAGCAGTGTTTTCCAACCTGTGGATTGCGATCGCAAGCTAGGTAAAAGTAAAAAGTGATAAATAAAAATCAAATTTTATTTCAAAATGATTTTAGTCAGAAGGCTGCACTTGTTTCCCTCTTATTCAATTGTATATTTGAGAGATCGAATCATTTTCCATTTGGAGCCTATTTCTCTTCTTAGTTTTTAGATTTACCATTGAAGACAACGTAAGTTCACATAGGTAGGAAATGGTGAATAGCACTATAATTTTAATGCTGCCCTTGCCAGCTTTGGATATTCTTCTTTTCTTTTCATCCAGAAGACTTCAATTGTTGATCGAATTAAATTCCCGTCAGCAGCTAAATCTATAAGATTTTCTATCAGTATTTATTGTACTGACATATCCAAAAAAGAATTAAGTGTCCATCTGTGCCCGCTATCATTTTTACGTGGTAGAGCCATGCTAAACGGCAAGGCCCCGGGCGAGGATGGAATTACAGCGGAGCTTCTGAAAGTGGGTGGAACACCGGTACTTGAAGTCCTTCAGAAGCTCTTCAATTCCGTCCTCCATGGTGACACTACTCCGGAAGCGTGGAAGAAGCGCGGTGGTCTTGTTCTTTAAGAAAGGCGACAACGCTCTCTTGAAGAACTACAGACCGATTTCGATTCTGAGCCGCGTCTACGTGCTGATTTCGAGAGTTATTACGAATCGTCTCGCACGCAGACTCGACGACTTCCAGCCTCCCGAACAAGCCGGTTTCCGAAAAGGTTTCAGTAACATAGACCACTTACATACCCTTCGGGGCAAATTGTACAGAAGTCCGAAGAGTACAATCTGCCACTTTGCCTAGCGTATGTGGACTATGAGAAAGCCTTTGATTCCGTCGAAATTTGGGCGGTGCTACAGTCTCTTCAGCGGTGCCTAGTTGACTGTCGGTATATTGAAGTGCTGAAGTGTTTGTACAGTAGGGCTACGATGGCTATCCGGGTACAGAACCAGAGTACGAAACCTATCCAACTGCAGAGAGGTGTAAGACAGGGTGGCGTTATATCCCCGAAACTCTTCACCGCTGCGTTGGAAGACGTTTTCAAGCTACTGGACTGGAAAGGATACGGTATTAACATCAATGGCGAGTACATCACTCACCTTCGATTTAGTCCTTATGGCAGAATCGCTGGAGGACCTTAGCACTATGCTCAATGACCTCAATGGTGTCTCCCAACGGATAGGTCTTAAGATGAACATGGAAAAAACAAAAGTTGTTGGGAGCACTATGCTCGAAGTTGTTGACGAGTACGTTTACCTGGGACAAATAGTCCGACTAGGTAAGTCCAACTTCGACCGAGAGGTCAATCGACGGATTCAACTCGGCTGGGCAGCGTTCGGGAAATTACGACACATCTTCTCGTCAGGTATACCTCAATCTCTGAAAACTAAAGTGTATAACCAGTGCGTGTTGCCAGTGATGACTTACGGATCTGAGACGTGGTCCTTCACCGCTGGCCGTATGAGGACGCTCAAGGTCGCTCAGCGAGCTATGGAGAGGGTTATGCTCGGAGTTTCTCTGCGTGATAGACTCAGAAATGAGGATATCCGCAGTAAAACCAGAGTGACCGACATAGCCCAACGGATTAGTAAGCTGAAGTGGCAATGGGCCGACCATAGCTCGAAGAACCGATAACCGATGGGGAAGAAAGGTTCTCGAGCGGCAGCCTCTTACCGGTAGGCGTAGTGTAGGGCGACCCCCCACTAGATGGAGTGACAACCTGGTAAGATATGCAGGAAGTCGATGGATGCAGGTGGCTCAGGACCGTGCTTTGTGGCATTACTTGGGGGAGGCCTATGTTCAGCAGTGGACTTGTGAAGGGCTGTAATGATGATGATGATGATGAGAGAGCCATGCTGCAGCTATATTATGGTTGCAACGCGAATGGGTTGGCTCGACCGGGATAGGACCGCGCTCTCACAGAATACCAGCGTAAAATAGCAGCTTAATGCTGCTGTGTTTCGTATGAGGTAGAAAACGGGAGTAACCTTTTTACTGAATACGAAGTATTCCATCTCAGTCCTCACGGATGACAACACATCTGCATTTTGATTCGTAATCGAGGATATATCGCTCATCCAACAGAACAACGACTTAATTACGTTTTCGATATTTTTCAGGAGAAGACTTTCAAAGTTTGGAATTGAAAATATAAATGTAGTTTTAATAATTTTGATTAAATCTTTAAATATTAATGTATGTTAGTTTATTACCAACAATTATTCATAATAAATTACTATGAAAACTCAAGAAAATTTATTTAAAATGCCATACAAAAAAATCGGACATACATTTATGCCATTTTTGTAAAAATAAAAAATAAAAAATACAATTATGACATATAGGCGTGGTTTGGAGAGGAGAATAAAATATGAATTTAAACAAAGAGATATTCAATATAGTTTTTATTTGCCCATATAAAAGAATAGCATCAAATAATAGAATTAAATCTATAAAAATAACAAACCCTACATATGAAACAACATCGGTCATGGTCTTAATTAAAACGATACTGTAAATCTTTAAAAGAAACAAAATAGTTAAATACTATGAATTAAATTTACGTAATCACTCATCTATTACTCTAATAATAATTAATGTGATTTACGTATTGCTTAAAATAACATTTAAATTAAAATAAGATTTAAATCGCCACCTAAATGTATAAATTAGGTACTAAAAAAGAGAATTATAAAAAGGCTCGTAGTATTTTGGAATGATATTGGAATTTATTAGATGCAGCAAATCTTCTTTTTTTACGTTCTGAAATGCAAAATTTAGCATTATAGGCTTTTTTACGAAAATTTCAGCAGTCTGATTTTTCCTATTACGTCTTTTAGGTCCCGTATGAATACTACATTGAATCCATTCTGCTGTATCCTCGTATGATGTCTTGTATGAATATACATCAGACCCCTTAACAAATTTAATTACTCTAATGTCTGATAATCTGACATTATCTCCATTGAGGTTCTTGTAAAAATTTACTGCTAATTGATCCTTCCAGTCAATAAAATCTGTAAAGTATAGTTCATGGACAACATAAGGTTTACCCTTTTTCTTTGCATTCCTTATTAATTGGAAGTATTGATCAGGAACGTATATAGGGCCTGATTTTTTTTGCACTTTTAATCGCCTTTTCAATAATAGAGTGTGCGTTGTCCCCTTCGTTTTGGGTGTGGCCTCTTATTAAAAACTTATGCGTAATTGAATGAATTGGCAATGTTCTTACTGCATATGCGTACATACTAAATATGTATCTGAAAAAAAAAACGTTCAAATATAGATTGTTGTTGCAATCAAGATAATATTTGTATACAATTAAAACTCACCTATTTTTCTGCTGGCCGCAGCAGTTATCTGAGTAAAACACAACATCAATATGCGGAGTGTCCAGAGCAACTTTTTCCAAAAACTTAAAAATGCAAGAGCCTATTTCTACTGCACCTCGATTGCCCAGTCCCTCATGCCAAAAGTAACAAATTGTGTTTTTATTTTTTAAATCGGACACCTGAAATATGAAATAACAATTAATTCATTAATTAAAGTTAATTTAAATTTAAATTAACTTTAATTAATGAAATCAAAATATATAACAATTTTTCCATTAAACTTACAGTAAAATTTAAGCAGTTTAATTTTGATCTGTAGAAGAAGGCCGATGATTCACCTATTGGTACCGGCATTACTGCCTGCAAATCATAAATAGCAACTAAGGTATTACTGTTGGGTTCATTACAGATCTCTATATCTTTGGATTTTTCACTACGACTTAGTTGTTTTTCTTTTTGGTGTAAATTATATTCTGGAAGTAACTTATCCTTATCTTCTCCCACAGCATTCTTAAAAGATTCGCAGAGGTCACATTGATCCTTCTTCGGTATAAAAAAGGAAACATTAAATTCAGTATTAAAAATTTTTGCGTAGACATCGTAAGTTGCTGCCTCTTTCTGTAGTGAAGAACGTTGTGTCTTGTAATTACGATGCATTTCAGCAATTGTTAGACCACCATCTATAAATTCTCTAGAAGTGTGAGCTCTCAAATAATGGGATTCAATCCGTGGGATTGAATTAATATGGTTTTTAACAGATTGCAAAATTTCTGGATCTGTTTTTTTGTGATGGCCATGTTTACCTCTATTGTCTTTTGGAGCCATGCCTGAATTATATTTTTTTGCCTCAATTACTGTTCGTAGAGTCCTTTCAGAAATTCCTAGAGTATTCAATAGGAATGTTTTACAAATTTCAAAACTACGGCCGTTATTTAAAAATGAAAATGAGCAATTAGGTGTTCTAGGTTTTTCTAGGTTCTAGGTTTTAACGTTCTAGGTTTTAACATTCTTAATACGACGGCACAAAATATTCAAAGGTTCGATACACGAGCACAAAAAATCTCTTTGTCGTTGAATAGAAGCCAAGTTCCAGTAACTTTCAAATGTCTGTCTTCTTTGATTCTCTGAAAATTGGTTTCTGCACTGTAATCTACAATTGCATGGTGGTCTCATTACTTTAGCATCAATCTTTTTTCCAGTGCGAGAAACGTACTCTTTCCCTGAGTTTTTGAGTTCTTTTGATATATTTTTTTTCCATTTCTGTGGATTCCTAATACGCTTTTTACCCTTCTTTGGTGTTGGCGAATGTCTTATTTCTGAATTAAATCCTACAGTAGAAGAAGACGTATTGGAAATCGGTGAAAAACTAATATTTCTAATATGACGTCGTTGAGGTGGCTGATATTCGTCGGTACTATCATCTGGCGAAAAGTCGATATCAGCATAATGCTCATCTTCGGAATTAGGAGGATTGTTTTCTTTGTCTAAAATAAATACAAGAAAATTAATCTCAAATAGCTAAAATTAATAAATAAATAATTTTAACTTGTGAAAATATACATACCCGCAGAGGACGTGGTATTGTTAAGGTTATATAAGTCCATAAGTGGCGAAGCAACTGGTTTCTCTCCATGAGATGCATGTAACTTATCAACGCTATCCAGCAGAGAAGGTGAGCTTATATTATCACGTATAACGTCTAAAAATAATTACGCGCAATAAGTACCTATTTATTGATTAAGATGATTAATCAAGTGATAATTAGTACATAACCTTACCATCTTCAATATTGTTTTGGTTCTCAAATTGACTATTGTTGTCTACATTTAATACTATTGGTAATGTCATGCCTATAGCTTTGTAGTCACTGTCTTTAGCTCTTCTCAACGTATCGACAGAGGTGGCTGGTATTTCTGTTATTGCTAAAACATTATTTAATAAAAAATGAATAAAAATAATACAACTCTTACATGAAACGAGCCATAATTAAATACTACTTATCTACTTACCTTCTTTTGACGATGTATCATGTAAACTCGAAGATGTTGAAGTTGATGATGAACTACTACTGTAAGACGACAACGATGAAGAAGAAGACGTCGACGAAGAAGAACGTTTCCGTTTTAGACTTCCGAGTTCACCTTCTTTTTCAGCTGAAATAAGAACCCTTCTGATAAATGCTGTTATGTAAACAAAAATTTGCTTCGCTGTCAAAACTTGTAAAAACATATTACATACTACAAAGTAAAAAATAATTCTAGTTTCGGAAGTCGGAGGCTTTGGTATTGTTCATATTTTTGCCACTGACTTCCAAAACTATTTTATGATAAATGATAAATAGCATTGGTTTACTTTAAAATAAATTGTCTACTAAAAAATTAAGGGTGTCCGGCCTTTTACCAAAATGTCCAGCTAAGCTGGCTGGTATGTCCGGCTTTTCGGTTTTAAGACCTGGCAACATGCATACAGGTTGAACACAGAACTTCCTTTTTTGAAGCCTGTTAAAAAGGATCAACAGATTTCAAATTTGTTTGGGATTAACCCCAATGATTTTATTTGAAAAAGCTACGGACCTCCATCCATGAAATAAAATAATTGTAGTAAATGGTTAATTCCCAACAAATACGCACAATTTTGAAGAAAAGTAGACACTTATAGATGTATTTTCTTACCTTTTAAATCCGCAGGTTCATCCATTGATGGTAATTCACTAATTACGTTATACGAAAATGGTAAAGGTACTTGTCCTTCCTGACCCAACTTTACAATCTGCTCTATTCTTTTTGACCTTGACATGTTTGCGTCTATGACCTAAAACAGTACCTTAAATTATACTCTAATTGAACCATTATTAAACTAATACCTAGTCATTATTATAATAATACGTTTACAACAAGGATAAAATTTAGATAAAAGATAGGTACACCCCTATTTCAAATTATGAATTAATGTGGACCTTACTGTTTTTGAAAGAAATAATATTATTATAAACGTACCTAATAGGTATATGAATATAAAAAATACATAATGTTACTTGTTTTCTATCTACTAAAATACGTGCATATTTTTGTAACGTAATATTAGCTATGCTAAGTATACAAATATTATGAACTTGTCAGAACAAGAACGTATTTAGCAATTATGTCATATATAACAAGATTTTCAATTGCAGTTTTGTTGACACAACGACATAATTGTCAAATGCGTTATTGTGGCACCAATGATGTAGAAATTGTTTGTCATAACTTACATTTACGTCGCTGTAAGTCCCAACACGTTTGCACTTCACGGGGCTCCCCGCACGAATGTCAAATCCGCCGATATTTCTCCGTAACCATGCAAAAACCAAGCCGATTCCCAAACGACATTCACGCCCTCTATCGAAAACTACTGTAAGAACAATTCTGTCGTTTTTTCTATAAAAAGAACTTCCGCAACGGGAACTTGTGACATCAAAATGTAAATTTCTGCTTTTTTGTAATTACGTCATTGTTCTATTGGATGAGCGATATGTATATATTTATGAACCATAGCAACCACTTACCGTCAGGTGGACTATGTGCTCGTTTGTCACCCTAATTCTATAAAAATTCTCAAAACGTGGTAACGAGATTGCACAACCAGTGCGTGTTGCCAGTGATGACATATGGATCTGAGACATGGTCCTTTACTGCTGGCCGTATGAGGAAGCGCAAGGTCGCTCAGCAGGCTATGGAGATGGCTATGCTCGGGGTTTCTCTGCGTATTGGACTTGAAAATGAGAATTATCGCAGTAAAACCAGAGTAACCGACATATCCTAACGGATTAGTAAACTGAAGTAACAATGAGTCGGCCATATAGCTCGAAGAATCGACAACCGATGGGGGAGAAAAGTTCTCGAGTGGCAGCCTCGTACCGGTGGGTGAAGTGTAGGGTGAATCCGAAATAAATGGAGTGACGACCTGATAAGACATGCAGGAAGTCGATGGATACAGGTACCGCAGAAACATGCTTTATGACATTCCTTGGGGGAGGTCTATATTCAGCAGTGGACTTCTGGAGGGCTGTAATGATGATGGTGATGATGATGTTTCATGCAAGGAATGTGTGAACTTACTAAGAACTGGTTCGTTGCAATTGCTTCGTCAATATTCTGAACGCAAAGGAAAGACTCGTGTACCCTGTTTTCTAAAGATGTTGACCAAAAACTAAGTTTTGCTAGGAATCCTTTGATTTTATCTTCGGTAGTTAGAATATTTTCTTCTCTTCCTTGGTGGCTCTTATTTTAAATATTTAAGTGGTCAAAGAGATTAGCTAGAAACGCTCATTTACATACCCAAGCCGGTTGCAAAAATAATTCGCATATTCAGATTTAGAATTTTGTAAGAATATTAACAATTGAGCCTTTAGTTCCAGAACTCATGTCAATACCTTACCTTTGGATAGCCACCTGCACTCTGTGTGTTAAAAGAGATTTTGATGGAGAGAACCTTCACAAATTATATGAGATATCTTCTCAAAAGAAGTGGCGTCGCCAACTTTTTTTACTTGTAAAGAGGTCTCCAATTAAAAAAGGTTGACAAACACTGGACCAAATCATCTACTTACCATCAGGTGAACTGTGTGCTCGCTATTAAACTATAAAGTAAAACTATAAAAAATAAATATGCAAAAGCGTCTCTGTCATACCGTAACAATAGATACTATTTTTCTGCTAATATTAACATGTTGCATGAAAAAATCTCAATTACGAAGTTAATTTATTTTATATTCCATCAAACTTTTTAAGGAACCTCTAAGTGTCCCTGAGCAACAAGAGCCTGATCCAGAGTTCCCGACAGTTAAATTTCCGAACCCAGAAGAGAAGGAATGTTTAGAACTCAGCCAGAAGTTGGCAGAAGAGAATGGCATCAATCTGGTACTGGTCAATGATCCGGATGCCGACAGGCTTGCAGTGGCCGAGTATGATGTAAGGTACGGTAAAATTGTTTTAATGTAAAAATTACGTATATACGAGTATGGTGTTCGTCTAAAATCACATAAACATAACCTAAAATATGTAAAATAATCCCTGCCCAATCCAAAAAAGGCACATGTGTACCGTAATAACGTAACGTTACACACAATACTTCACTTTTGTTATAAAATTGAAATAATTAAAATAATGTTTATATTTTTAAATACATCAACATTTGGTTAACCAGTGACGAAACTTTGAGACTATGGAAATTCAAGCAATAAAAGTAAATGCTTTATATTTTTCAATGTACGAGTAAACAATTACTCTCTCAGTTAAAATAAGTAATAAAGTTGTTGAGGCAACCTAACGTCAAAGAAAACTGTTTGAAAGTACAGTCTGTCAAAATGAATCAAGGCAACGAAACTAACTATTTGTTGCTCTTAAATTCTCTAGTAAATGAATAATAACGTTACTTTATTTTTATCGCTTTGTTAGCACTGAATTTGTTAATACTTCATTGTATTTATAATGTATCCGGCTCGAAGGATCAGTTATATACAGTTTGACATTTAAAAACAATATGCTGTTGTGAAATTAGAGACTAAAATAATTGCCTTGTAGTATTCATTTTACCGATTACTCACCCCACGACGAAGTAGAATTCTATAACTTAGCTATTTTTAAAAGTTGGTAGATGCTATAAATATTAAAATTACTAGACGTGTATTGTAAATAAATATATACGTTTAATATTTTAGTTGATCAATATGTATATTTTTTGGTTAAGTAAAAAAAGTAAAGTTACAGCCTATATACGTCTCACTGCTGGGCACAGGCCTCCCCTCATTTCTGAGAGGGTTTTAGGACAAGGAAGTGTCCGCCGCGCTGCCCCAATGCGTGTTGGCGAACTTCACATGTCTTCGAAATATATTTTTTCTTATTCCTCAGACATGCAGGTTTCCTCACGATGTTTTCCTTCACCGCCGAGCACGTGGTAAATCAGAACTTAAAATTGCAATTAACATCTTCATTGGTATTTCATCATCATCATTTAATATTTACAGCGAGCGTTAACCATCTGAGCTACCACGGCTCCTTTTCCTATTTACTGGTTATTGCTTTGTAATTTAATATTTAGTGCATTTAGCCAGGTTTTTCAATCAGACGCTCCTAAGTGCAAAAGACTGATTTAATAGCGCATTTAGGCAGTTACCACAAAAACAGATGTACAATTTCCTTAAAGTTAATTCTCGATAATCAATTATAGCAAGAAGTCCTGGAAAGTATTCACCGGCAACGAAATGGGTGCGTTATTGGGCTGGTGGATGCTGCATCAGCATCAAAAGCAGAGTTCCGATACGGACGTGTACATGCTGGCTAGCTTCGTCAGCTCCAAGATGCTTAAGGCGATCATCGACGGACACGGCTACTTTGTAGAGACGCTCACGGGCTTCAAATGGATGGGTAAGTTTGTTTTAGTTAGTAGAAACTGGAAACTGTTGTTTAAGTTTGTGGTCAGGTTGGACAAAATATCGTCTTTTAAACACGATATTGACGTTAGAGGATTGATGCTCATTCAAATAATACTCGCATATGCTCGGAAAAAAATATGCATACATAAAATACTCAATATAATTCCTTATTTAATTTGTATTTTTTAAAATACTTTCTATTAATCGATATAAACAATGACAATTTAATTGGCGGAAAAAAACTTTGACGTTCGAATTCTTGTTTTCTTTAAGCAATCACCATATTATAATATTTTTCAATAATATGAAAATCATATTGTTGAATTAGATTCTTAGTTGCCTACAATTGATTTAGATCCTTTTCCTGCTATTTCCTGCAAAAACGTTTCAATTAAAGTAACTTTTTGTGAACAAATATGCATGTAGCAGAGAAGGAAGCGCTAAACTTGGTAATCACGGCGATCCTTAATTAAACAGGAAATGGACCAATTTCGTTTCCATGAAGGAAATTGTCTTGGAATAAATTTTTATATTATAACATCTATCGTAACATAAGCCAAATAAACTTTTTACAGCATGATGTTTTTCCCCGAAAATGTAATTGTATGACTCAATGAAATGAAGCAAGTTTTGATTGTGTGCCTGTAATATAAAGATGCCTAACGGTTCTCATTTAGGTTTCGGTTTCGGTTGCGGCTAAATACGGTATTTAGTGGTTATTTTTTGAACTTTTTAAATCTCTGCTCATCACCACAGACCTCACACCTTGCCTTCAAGTACACAAAGAAGCTCTGCAGGTGCTTGGTAATAAAGTGCATCTCTGGTCTGTTGCTCCATTAATTCATTTCCGACTCCCTTGGCAAAGTATAGAACAGAATGGATTAGAATAGTATATTTTTATTCAATATAGGTTTTAAGTATTTCATTTTATATTTTGAGCATTCCCCAATCCGCCACTTGTGGACGCGTAAAGCTTCGAAAAAAGGCGTGTAATCACTCAACCCTTGAGAATATTAAATTATCACTAATTTGTTTACTTTTTGTTTGTTTTCAGGCAACACTACACTTATACTCTCCCAGCAAGACAAAAAGACCCTGTTTGCATTTGAAGAAGCTATCGGTTACATGTGCAGCGCACAAGTTCCTGATAAAGATGGCGTCTCAGCTGCCGTGCAAGTAATTATATATATTTTATTTGCTACCCGACGTGCGTTGTGCAAATTTTTTCTCAAAAAATTCCGCGATAGTAAGATAAGTAAATGTAGTGAGGTTCTATGTATTAGATATCTGCGCGTGTAAACTATTAGTCTAAACTAAATGATGTTAAAAGTGCTTCAATGGTGTTATGCATCTCATGTTTTTTATCCCATTTAAACAAGAAAATAAAATAGTTTTTAATATTTATAAAGAAGTTTTTAAACAAATCATTATGATGGATTATAATATTTCATAAAGAAGTTTTTAAACAAATCATTATGATGGATTATTTTATAATACTTAGCACTGGCAAAAGTACAACCATACTAATTCATTACAAAAGAAAATAAAATGTATGTTTGTGTGACACATGACAGCTTCGGTTTACTGTAACTTCAAGCTACGGTTCACTGTTTTTTTTTTTGAGATGCTGTGATATCATATTTGTACTAATTTATAGATGCTGAGATGAAAGTGGACTAAAACAATTGATAAATAAATCATTTTGAACCACCACACTACACAATTATGTTTATTTTTCCAAAATTCCTGCTTGAGATAGTGTACATAGATCTCTTTTGTAAAAACTTATTTATAAAGCTACCAAAACAGTATTGAAAACTACTCTGCAAGATATTATTATGAATAACATAGCCGTAGGTGTAGATTGAACTCAAATTATCATGATTGAAAACTACTATAGTGCCCGCATTATCAACCGAGTCGTCGGGCAATAAATCATTGTAATCAGTCTATCTCGCTCGCACTCATTGGGCTTATGGATCGTCATAATGATGTGCGTAACAGTAGGTAGATAGATGGTATCGATAAGATTTAATAAATGGATTTTTTAAAGTTTGGAATTATGAAATTACGAGGGGCACACTGAAATGATCGGGAATAAGAAAAACCACATGCACGGTATAGCTAAATTGTATTTTATTGTTTTTCGAAGTATTCTCCGTTCAACTTAATGTACTTTTCCATTCGTTCAAACCAATCATTAAAACAGTAATTCCAGTCTGAAGTTGATGTTGACAAAATGGCTGATTTGTACGCTTCCACAGCTGCTTCGGGGTCTTCAAACCGTTGACCGCGTAATAAATCTTTCATTCTAGGGTATGTAAAGAAAGCGTTTGGGCTCAGGTCAGGACTGTACTGAGGATGGCTCATCAGCTCAACGTTTTCCTGGTTCAAAAAATCATTTGTCTTCCGAGCCGTATGGGAGTTCGCATTATCGTGATGTAAGATGATGCGACGTTTCGGGTTATTTTTGCGGAATTCGGCAAACAAACCGTGATATACCACTCAGCGGTAACCGTTCTGCGTTTCTGTAAAGGAATTGTAGCAACATGCCCCTTTTTCGAGACAAACTTAGCGACTAGGGAATGCAATCCAGCGCCCAAAAGATAATCTTGCAAATCCGCAAGATTGAGACCATCAGTCCCGCGGATTTTACATTTGACCTGACTTTTACCTGTTTAGCCGGCGTTAAAGTATTTTGTTGTGAACGCTGCTGAGAACAACTTGTACTGGCGGTTTCAGTATCACTAACGCTACGTACAGATTCCTCTGTTATCTTATACTTCGTACGCAAGTGTACTTGCAAGCCCTTAGTATATCGAGCGCTTATTTTGATGATAGAAGGATAACGTTTACACTTAGCAGAACAGACATCTTCCGATCTTAAGAAGTGCTGCCATACAAATTTATTACTGTCGTATTCCTTATAAATTACTTTAGCATTCATTTTTAAGTTCCCGATTCCAACTTTACTTATAGCCAATTATTAATTAATTAATTTTATTTAGATAGAATGTTGCTGTTCAAATATAAAAATAAACCGTTTAAATTTATTTCAATTTAAATCGCATGTCACAAAGTACGCACTAGTACGCACACTACGTCACGAACTCACGAGTCAAAACTGAAATAGTGCAAGCATTAGTAGAGTATCTACAGATATTTTGGCGAATCCCCTTACAGAGAGAAATTCCCATTCACTCGTCACTCGACTCACACACATACGACTATTGTCGTTCATTCGTGCCGTACATGATGTTAAGCGAATTTAGGGCGGAAAAATAAAATCTTGCGGAATCCGCACGTGTTATCCCGCATTTGCAATTTCGCTAATATCATGCGGGATTCCGTATTTGCGGGATTGCGGATCCGCGGGATTGCATTTCACTAGTAGCGACCATTTTCTTTGACACGCTGCGGGAGCGAACCACTTTTGTTGGTTTAACCTCGTCTTCGAAGACCCAAACTGCTGACTGATGTTTTCTTCCAGGTTCGTATGAATAAATCCATGACCCGTCACCTGAGACGATATTATAAACGGCATTTGACTTCCCTCCGTTGAAGCGTTGCAGAGTATTCCAGCACCATCGTGTAGATACACGAGCCGCCTTTTGCTCTTCGGACAAATTGTGGGGACCCAGTGGGAAACTAGCTTTCTTACACACAGCTCATTATGTAATATCGACTAAATTGCAGTCATTCCGATACTGATAACAGCCCAAATCTGCTCGTATGTCACATGACGGTCATCTAATATAAAAGTTCGTACAGCTGCGATGTTTTCAGGCGTGACCGCTGTTCTTGGTCGACCTGCAGAAGAAACAGGAGCGACACACGACCGCGTCGGAACTCGGCATACCAGCGGTATATTGTCGTTTGACTCGGTGCTTCAACATCATAAATTGAAACAAGTTCGCTGAGACATTTATCTCGAGATAAGCCGCGATGAAAATTGTATTAAATTATGGCACGGAAATGTTCACGAGTGAGATCCATTTCTGTTAACGACGTGTCAGCTTTAAAACAACATAGTTTTTGTTTTTATACATTTTTTTAATTGTTTAAGTGTCATTAAGATTCTAAGAGGCCAGTATTCAAATTCTAAAAAAAGGTTTTATTGTAACTCAATCCGAAATATTCTATTCTCGATCATTTCAATGTGCCCCTCGTATATAATACCATAACCAAATAAATAAAATATAATCTACAAATATAAATATTATGTTATTTTACAAATTATCTTTTTCATCGGAGTCATCTGTGTAACAATTATCTTCCTGTAGATTTATAATCAAAGGTCAATCAACTTGATCTCTCAAAAAAAGCTTTTTTCAAATCCGTTTTCTGGAGGTCTTCTGCATGCTTCATACATTTAACACAGTTTTCCTTGGTAATGTTTTCTATTGCTTGTAGATGTAGAAAAAGTTCAACATCGGCTATTTTAAAAATATGGTTTTGCGCTGCAGTTTCACCTTTTACGTGAGCCCATATGAGCTCAATAGGATTATATTGACAATGATATGATAGCATTCGTATCACTCACATAATATTATAATACACAATAGAATGGCTGTCAACCTTATTTTGTACGAGGATCGGCGTCGTCGGGTGCACACATACGAGCAATTACGTCGTATTATCACTACTACAAACCCGATTCGCTGTGTTGACAGACTGAGTATATCATCTTTGAGAAAACCGTTTAAATTTTAATGCGTATATTTGAAAACGATTGAATTTGGCATTAAAGTCAAAACACAAATTGTGTTGACATTTATACATCTGAATTAACATGTTAGTGACATTTTAGTGGCTACACGGGTGAATGTATTATAGTATTTTATGGTATCACTTCATGACCAAGTTCATTTGCCAGCTGATCTGTTAAAAATTTTTAAGCCTATTCTCTTTAACTTTTTGTAACAGTTCTTCTTTTATTTCATTATTTGTAAATGCGATGTTGTTTTGCGTGTGTAACTTTGTCCGCCGCGATAAGGTGGACTCTGGTAACGAGCGGCGCACAGCAGTGGCACATTCTTATTGTTATTGACATTTATAAACGCGGGCATAGCGCGAATTTTATGAATTTTTTATTAATTTTGGGGGAAGGGAGGAGGGGAGGAGATTGCACATGGCATCTTTTAAATACAAACATATCTTTTTAATAAAATGTATTACATTGGTTTTAGAATATACGTTTTATTTGGCAGGTAGCGTCGCTAGCTTCGCATCTGTACTCGCAAGGTTTATCACTGTCGGCTCACCTGCAAGCTCTGTACCGCCAGTACGGCTACCACGTGTCCTACAACTCCTACTACATCTGCCACGATCCTGCAACCATACAGAGAATATTCAGGAGGATCAGGAATTACCATGAATCCGGTGTGGTGGGTACTTTTTCCTCGTAATAATAATTTTCTTTATTTAAGTTAAATTGACTTAAATAAGTACGTACAATAAAAAGTGAACTGTCAAATAACGTTTTGCTTCGCATTGCGCATCAACACCAAGTGCGTTATGTAGGATTCAAAAGCTTGGTAGCGCCGTGGATAAGCCCTTGGTTGCAGCACTACAGAGACGCTTTTTATTCCGCACGGAACAAGTGTTTATATGTCTACTAATAATAATTGTTCCCCATCTGGATGTTTATTCATGTGCCATTTATGTAAAACTTCGTTATACAGGATAAAAATCTTTTATGATTTGTTATTAAATGTTATTAACTTTTGGTCAAATAGTTAACTGGTGGTGTCATATTGGTCTCATAAATTTGACCGCATTTTTCTTAAAATAAATGGAAAAATAATCTTGTAATGGCAGCGTATCATAATGGTCTTATGAAAAATGACGTTCAAAGAGTAAAATTGTCGACTCACGAGCAATCGCTGGACATAATATTTTTTCCCCTCTTCTATAAAAAAGGCTCAATAGCTGTCTGGCAATAGCCTTGCGAGCCGATGATATAGGTTAT
Source organism: Parnassius apollo (assembly GCA_907164705.1). NCBI lineage: Eukaryota > Metazoa > Arthropoda > Insecta > Lepidoptera > Papilionidae > Parnassius > Parnassius apollo. The sequence continues at coordinate 418,494 of CAJQZP010000795.1, read as the reverse complement.
AGTTATAGCACTAACTCTCGGAGCTCATGTGATCTTTCGACACACGTGTTATGAAACAGATTTATAATACATACACACATACATAAACGCTCACGCCTGTTACCCAGACGGGTAGGCAGAGACTACGGATTTCCATTAGGCACGTCCTGACATACCTCTCTCATCTCCTTTACATTCATATACTAACGCTTACATGCTCGTCGGTTAAGGGTACTCTTAATCTAGCCCATCTTTAATATATCGCCAATTTGGTCGATAAACTTTCGTCTAGGGCGTCGCTTCCCGATTGCCGTTCACTTCTGCTACATAAGGTTTGCTTTGTCAATTTTTCCTCGTTTAAGAAACAGATTGATGAATTCTTTAACACCCCCTTATATTATTGCATTGTATTTTTAATATCTTATAAATTCTGTATTTGCGTTAATTCTACAGAAAAAATTGTAAAAACCAGAAAAATAAACAACTATTTATTTTACACCCATTTCAAACATAAATTAATAAATACATATTAATTGGTTGTAACCAGTATATTTTTATTTTCGAACTAGTTGTAAAAGTATAAAATGACTAAATTAATGACTTAATTAGTGTATTGCTGCCTGATATTACATTAAAATATTCTATTCTATCTAATATCTTTTACAGCACAGAAATAAAACATTAAAACATCAATGAAAAAAAAGAAGCAGAACATTAAACAAAAATGGCTCCATGCTTGTTATATAATACCTAATAGTTCCATGCTGTTTTCTTTCACAGTATCCCAAGAGAATAGGCTCCACGGAAATAGTACAGCTGAATGACTTTTCGGAAGGTGTTAAAATACCAGAAAAGGCTAACGGAGAGGGGCACCTAAGTAAGTATAAGTACACAGACGGATTAAATGAACGATATACGGTGGCGTTAAGTCTTTAAAAACGTGTAATATCTCTATTTTTCCGTTATAACACTAGGGCAAATATTTTTCTATGAATTAATTATTTTAAAAACTAAGAACGCTCTACAATAACTAAAACTGTCCAGTTTTACTCTCGTAATCGGATATCTAGCAAATAGCGCTCGAAACTTTAGAAAATTAAAATGTTACCAACTTACTACTTAATTTTTTTTCAAACATATTAGACCCACGTTGCAACACGAATGGTTCGGCTCTACCGGGGACGGACCACTCTCTCGCAGAATACCAGCTCGAAACTTCATAATCCTGCTATTTACAAAGCGCAAGTTCGGCCTCACATTTAATTGGTGTTGCGGTAGTCCCTTACCATCACGGGAGCCGCATGCTCGTTTGCCCCCTCAATAAAACAAAATTTGACTTGTTTACTTTAAGTTACTAGGTAAACGATTCGGGGTAAATCCTCCCTGCGACGGGCAAGGCCCATGTCCAGCCGTGGACTTAAATAAGGATGAATCAAAGAATAGACTGTACAGGGTTATTTTGCAGTAACCGGCTAAATTTGTTGAGGCGGATCAGAATAAGTTATAAAGGCAAATGGTGAACAATAATTAATTTTAAAAATCTAAAACATTATGTCCTTTTCAATTAAAATGCGTGGCAATGCATACTTTTATGTTGTCTGATTTTATCAATCCAATCCTGCTTGTTTACTTTTGATTCTAAAAAAAATTTAATTTTGGTTGAAAATTAATTTGGCAACGCTTAACCCTAAAGCTATTGTTACACGCTTTAATATATATATATATATATATATATATATATATATATATATATATATATATATATATATATATATATATATATATACAGGCGTTCCCAGAACGGACGAATAATTAAAAAAATATATCTAATTGGGTAATTTGCACAAAGTCTACCCTCTGCGAGAAAAAAAATTATAGTTCAAAATATGAAATAAAAGTACCAAGTATTAAACCATTTTGAAATCTACATGAATTGCGCCAGCTTTTGAATACAGTTACCAACTTTAATGTTACATTTTTACACTTTTGCAAATTTTTATGTATTTATTTCTACCAAACGGTAATAGGTACTGAAAAATAAAATAGTAGGTATATTATTAGGCTATAAAAAACAGAAAAAATATCAAAATCGGTCCTAATTTGTAGCTGTAGTAACATCAAAAATATTGACGCAAAGGGTGAAATTTATAAATCACCCTTTATCCTTTAAACCACGCATTTTTGGTATAGAACTTAATTTTTTTGAACAGTTCTTCCATGAAACTGTGTGATAAAGGAAGAGTGTGGTTTGCAAGATGATGCGGTGACCAGGATTAAGAAAGGAATGCTTCGGTGGTTTGGTCATGTAGAAAGAATGAATGAGGAAAGACTGACAAAGCAAATATATGTTGCAGAAGTGAATGGAAGAGTCGGAAAGGAACGTCCTAGGCGAAAGTTTGTTGACCAAATTGGCGATACATTAAAAATGGGCCAAATTAAGAGTACCCTTAACCGACGAGCATGTATGCGTAGATATATGGATATGGAAGAGGCGAGAAAGGTATGTCAGGATCGTGCTAAATGGAAGTCTGTAGTCTCTGTCTACCTCTGATGACAGGTGTGAGTGTTTATGTATTTATGTATTCTTCCATGGTTTACAACCCCTTTTCTTTTGATCGTTACGTTCTGGGACACCTGTATAATAAAATGGTTGTTGTGATATACAGCTGTAATTGGCACCGGCCTGGACCAGGAGTACAGGAGCGGCGAGATGATCGCCTTCCGCTGCGACAACGGCATGAGCGTCACCGTGAGGACCAGCGGCACCGAGCCCAAGCTCAAATACTACACCGAGCTAGTCTGCGACGCTCCCACAGAACGGTCAGTTTTTTTTTAATTAGAAATGGGCTCATTTTTGACCTCCATCTAGCCCAAAGACAAATATAAGGTCTACGATGTAGTGAGTTTGCCCGTGAGAAACCTTGCAGAGCAGCACCTTGAAGAGGTTATATAACCATAACCGCACTCTGAAAAACAAACGCTGGCGGAACATTTTAGTCCTTGCCTGTGCGCATTATAAAAGATGACTTATAGCGCTTAGTTAGAATGTCAAACAAGTGTGGATGGTAACCTACAGTACGTCTGGTAGTAGAGTGGAGATGGCGTAATGAGCTTATGAAGCTCATACGCACACCCTTCGAAGTACAATCTGTTGAAGACCACAACTCGGCAGCGGTGAGCCAAGCTGTAATGCTTAGTTTCCACCAGCTTTATGTCGCCGATAACTGAGTATAAGTGTAAGAAAAATGACATTTCAACTTAGTCCTCAGGAGTGACAACACAACTGAATTTTAATTCCTAATCGATGATAGATGTAGATGTCTATGGGCTACAGCATCCATTTATTTATTTATTTTATTCTTTATTGCATCCTTAGACAAAAGAATACAAAGGGCGGACTTAATGCCTTGAGGCATTCTCTACCAGTTGTCGTACAGACAGCTCTACGACCAACTAATTCACGACTGAACTTTTTGCATACAACAGAAATCCGTGAAACGGTCCGTACGAACTTCACTTCGTGAATGGTTTATTGAACAGTTTATTATTTTTCTTGCATACCTACTTTTGTTTGCTTATATACTCCTTCATATCAAAAAATATTTTTTTTAAATATTAAATACTTTTGCAGGGAGCAAGAAGAAATGAGGAAGAAACTTGAAATAATGGTCCAGGAGTTTATTGGAGAGCTACTGCAGCCAAAAGAAAATGGTCTTATTGGTTGACTCCATTTACTTAAAAAATTACATAACTATTGCTTTAACGGCTATAAGTCACATTTATGCGATTATTTAAGTAGATAAATCAATGTTCCTTAGAAATATTTAACTTAGTAAGTGTTTATTTAATTTTTAAAAAAACTTCTTTCGATATACAATATCAATACACGTTGTTTATTACAAAATATCTCAATGGTTCACACAATCACGTAGTATATAAAATGTTTTATTCACAATCAAAACTTGCTCTCTTAACTACTTATAGTTAAATATGAAAATTTAAGTAACTTGCTTATGTACTTAGTTAAATATGAAAATATAATTTAATAGTTAAATTAGTAAATTTTTTACCGTAAGAAACGCTTCTAATGATATGAAAATTTCATAAATCATTTAGGGTTGTATCAAAATGTTTTATATAATTAAAAGTAAAATATTCTATATTGTACAGTATAAAATATTTTACTTACAACTTTAACTTGATGATAGTAGCGTTTAACACTACATATCGTTCGTGAATTTACAACTCAATACTTCTGTATACTAATTTTTATTATATTATATTGCAATCATGAATATAAAACAGACATTTTTGACATTTTTATTCTATACTTTCTTATTATCTGTAGAATAAAAGAGTATGTTTAAATTTGAGGTTACTTAATTTCACGAGACCAAAGCATTGAAACTTATTCCATAATGAGATTGAGATAAGATTACTTTAAATAAAAAATTTACTGATTTTATTGATTGACGGGTTTAAAACAAATTTTATAGTTTGTCTATGAGATTTCTATTGCTTTTAAATTGTTGTTTTTTTAATTGTAGTTAAATGCATTTCATAAATAAAATTAGCTATAAAAATAACGCTAAAACAAACGATATAATGTCTACTGTGACTACCCCGTATAATAGTGATAATGACTAGTGAGTTATGCACCTGTATGTGATAATTGCAATTAGTGCAAGTAAAACATTTTCTTATGTTTTGTTTTATTAAAAAAAATATTATATTGCTGTTTTTTGTTTTGTTATTGTAACAGTGGGACCGGAGTTTAACCCCCTTTTTAGTACTGAATTTGATAAATGTTAAAAGTTTAACTTTTTGTTAGATCTAATTACGTACCCGTGCGGTTAAAGAAAAGAACGGGATTGAAAATGGCGTCGCCTCTACTGACCTCGATCGCACTCAACCGCCGGTAGACTGCAAAAAATGTTCTTGACGTAATATTTTTACAATTTTTAAGCAAGAGTTCCTCATTTTTATCGTGCGTGGGATCAAAGAGTATAATAAGTATATAAGCGACGCTATACTATTTGAAATGAGCTGACTCATTTTATGGGGACGTTCTTGAGACGCTGAGCTGAGTGTGTATCTTTCAGTGTATATCAATGGTCTGGTTTCGCTAATTTGTGAGCTACGACGCGTTCTGAGAGTTTTCTTCGTAATTGTTGTTGATTGTTTTTGTTAATATTTTTGTATAAAATATTTACATGTTATTAAGACGTGAGTAACCATTTTAAAAAATTTAGTTTTTAAAATGGTTACTCACGTCTGATTACAACAAAACTTCCCGTAAAAATAAATGAACTTTAATGATTATCTTAAGTCTAAATAACGCCATATTAATAGATCCTACCCATGTGAGAGCCAGAGCAGGTTGCTAATTATAAATGTTACATTAAAATTAAAATAAATTGGGTATATGCAAATATTTTCCCATCAATAGAAAATTTCCAATTAACCGAACAATATAACGCCATTTCTAATCCCATTCTTTATCCGCACTGATTATACTAGAAATTAACTAGGGATGACAAGATATACATAAATATGAAAGCGGTGAAAGATAAAAACATAGAGCAAAGAATAGAACAAAACAGTGCAAAAGAGAGAAGAAGATAATAGCGCGAAGTAAATATATCATTTTTATAGAATAAGGGGGACAAGCGAGCACGCTTCCCATCTGATGGTAAGAGGATGCTGTGGCCTATAGAGATCTACATCTATCCTCGATTAAGAATCAAAATACAGATGCATTGTCACCCTTGAGGACTAAAATGAAATGCCTCATATCCAGTAAAAAGGTTCATGTTTTCTACACTCACCGTACGAAACCCAGTAGCATTAAGCTGTTATTTTACGCTTGTATTCTGTGAGAGCGTGGTCCTGCCCCGGTCGAGCCACCCCCTGCCACCTAGTGGTCAACCACCTATTGGCTGATTTCCTACAACCTAGTGACCGACCCCCTACCCCATAGTGGCTGACCCTACCCCCTAGTGGCTGACCCACCCCTAGTGGCTGACCCTATCCCCTGTGGTCCCTCTCTTTGCCCCCCCGCGCCTATCCTGCATCCACTGTGCTTGCTATCCGCCCTACCCCTAGTGGCTACCTCCCTAGTGGCCGACCCATTCGTGCTACAACCATAAGATAGCTACAGCATGGCTCTATCGCCTACATATCACCAATACCTCCTTACTGTCATTTTAGAACCCAGTCCACCCAAAGGTTGTCCGTAAGAAACCGCTTTTAACGATAAGAGCGCTTATTGCACTACCTTTTAACATTTTGTATTTTTATTTTATTTTTCTCTTTTTATTTTGTGTTTTGCTGGATGCAATAAAGAATTATCTCTATCTTAGTAAGAATATGTGAATAAAACGAAATAATTAAATCGTATGTACTTTTATTCACACAAATAAATATTTAAAAAAATAACGCTAAGTTTCTTTCGCCTCGTCTTCGGTCTCCGTCCGTTCAGTCAAACGTTTACGTTCTCTTTCTTTCATGCTTTGTTCTATTAGGTTATCTAGCTCTGGGCTTAGAAGAACTGATAGCCCGGCTGATACTGGTACCTGAAAATAACTACACTTTTAATTCACTTAAAAAGTTAACACAATTATCTCTGCATTATAAATAATAAATAAAACTTTATTTCAAACAAAAGTCCATAAATTCGTTAGTAAGGCAATGAGGGAAATTATAACGCAAGAGAGACAGAGCCGTCTTGCTCGATTACGTTATGAAGAGTTAGAAGAATTTAGGGGATCGTTTAGTCAGTAACCGACCCTTTAAAAGTGGTGAAACGGAAACTATCCCCTAACTGGCCCCTAAATACACTAAGGGGTCCCATAAATCTTATGGGTCGTTGATGAAAGTGTGCTTAAGTGCGTTACTGCCTCGTTGGTATAGTGGTCGTAGGTAACGGATGATCATGTGATCGCGTATGGGATCAATAATCAGTTATTGTGTTTTTTCTTTAATAAATTCTCAATAACAGGGAAGTTGGCGGTTTTCACACCCGTGAATAGGAAAGCATGTAAAGCCGGTCCAGCGTCAGATTTCTCCCGACATGTTGGATTGCCTTCGCATCGGACTATAAGAGTGACGAAATAGAGATCTTGTCCTGTGCAGACTTGCATCTTACATGAAACTAATTTTACTATAGCTTACAAATAATTGTTTCAGGCCTTAATATTTTATGTGATATTTATGTATGTAAAACACAATAAATTTACAGAAGAAAAATCTAGTGTGAGTATAACGTTTGGATATACTCGTATAGTGCACCATTTATATAAGTTAGTGGGCCCAAAGACACCTACCAAAGGTAAAGGAAAATGCCTATGAACCCCATGGCCAGAGATGAATAAGTTTTTGCGACGACCCCGATATCCTCAAGATGACATAATTCAACCTCATAGACACTGATGTCCAAGTCAAACTTCAATCAAGAATTAAAGACGCGGTCACCACGGAGAGAATGCCTACGTTGCAAGGTTTCCTTTTCTCGTCAGTCACAGAGACCCACCTGTTAATTCACGCTTTTTTTACTATGAAAGTATGTTCTTTCTCCTGCAGAGCAAATTTCTAATGTTTTCAAACGATACCTTTAAAATTTAAATAAATTTTTTACAGGTAGGAATAGAACTAATTAGGTGATTTCCATGTATCTTCTCGTGTATAATAAAGTACTCTGTACATGTCCCCTGTGTGTCGGAAGGCGATATTGTTATGTATCTGTATAAATATCTTGCTTACGCACACGTACGTAGGTATAAAGCTTTTTTTAAGGCAGCTGAACTAAGTATGATAACGTCAAATCTTTCCTATTATGTAAGAGGTCCAAGTCCAGGTGTGGTATATTACTATATAAAGAATAATTATTAGTTAATATAATCAGAGTTAGTACCTCTGCAAATACATAAGACGCCGCATCCCATTTCTCTATGTGGGCTTCAATTACTTTTAAACATGGCTGAGCTTTTGGAATGATTCTAGCAAGCATCCTGCGAAAATCAAAATTATGATATTACTAACCATAATTCTGTGAATAAGATAATGCCAATATTATTATATGCTTCTCCCACTAAATGGAGTAAGGATCTGATAAGATAGCAGGAAGTCGATGAATGCAAATGGCTTAGGATCGTGTTTTATAGCATATCTTGTGGGAGGTCTATTTTCAGCAGTGGACTTGTGAAGCGCTGTAATGGTTACAATGATTTTGAATATAACAATACAAAAAATACAAAAGGAGTTGTTGGGGTGAATAGGTTCTTTTTTTTACCAAGTAGCACCCACTGCTGCATGCTGATTTGAAGTGTAAGAGAGTATATATATATATATATATATATGTGTGTTGAGTCTGTGACTTATTCCGCCCTACTTTACGAACGGCAGTAAAAGAATTTATTGTTTTACTGCCGTTCGTAAAGTAGGGCGGATAGGATTTGAATTTCGATAGATTTTAATTAATTTATTCATTTAAATAAATATATATTTTTTTGAAAAATATCAGTGCCATAGGCTTCTACTCCGTTCACATGTTACACACAATTTTTTTTCTGACGGTAAAAAAGGTCATTCCAGTATATGATATTCCATCTGCATCGCCGCGCTGCGATTTGTTGCTCTGTGATCTTAGTCTCCAAGGCGCGTCTGTCCTTTTTGATGCGTCTGTCCTTTTTTACGTGAATATGTCTTTAAATTTGCTTCCATAGTGGGAGGCAATTCAAAAAACCGATGATGACAAAATCGGGGGATACAGTTTGGTGCTACATATATATCGTCTGTATCCAAAATTGAATTACACCATTCGATAGCTAAAGGATCAAAGAAATTCGTTACATTGAGTAAGGATTGTGACGCAACGCGAGCGGCGGAGTGGGAGCACCGCCATCTTGAGGTCGCTTTCGTTACGTTCACGTGTACACGTAAAATACACGGCTGAGTTCACGACACAGCCACCCCCTAATTTTTATTCAAATATTGTGTCAGATGTCCAAATGCCGAAAATACCCACTTGCCTTCAGATGAACTGTATGAGTTTATGTATATCTTTTATGAGGCGATGACTAAGTGTTACCCATATGACCCATGTCCCACTTTAGGGTACCTTATACGCCTACATCAACCTACTCAAGTTTGCACGTATGTCACGCGCTTTAAAGTTATGGAATAGGTACTATTGCTTAAAACATACCTGGCCTAGCCTTGCAAAATTCTGTGCACCCTTTTCGTGAGAGCTTTCTATTAATGATAATTGTACTAACTAAATAATATACATATAATAATTATTATATTTATAACTTTTTCAGAATAGCATTACCTTGGAAAAAAATATTAGTGTTAACGTTTTTTTAAGAAAAAAAAAATTTTTCTCCTTGGGGAGCGATGTTCATTATAACTTATTCACTTTTTTATAGAAGAGAATGTAAACGATCATGCGGCTCGCCTGATGGTGACTGCCGTCCTCCATAAACAAATGCAACAACAGGCGATTCGCAGGTGCATTTAAAAAGGAGTAGACTCTTTTTTTGAAGGTCCCTAAGTCACTTGAATGAATTTGTACTTACTCAAACAGAGGCACACAGCAGCTCACGAGGAACTCTTTCTCTAGTGTGGGGATGAAACACTTCTCGCGGTCCATGATGCTAAGGGACGTTTCTCCGCGGACTTTTTCCAAGTCGCCCTGCTTGAAAAACTCTGTCAAGACTGCGGCCTGGTTATAAAACAATAAATTGTAAAAATATTATAAATACCGTTAGCTACCTACTGCATGACCGTACTTACACTTTTAATATTTATTATTACTTAATGTATATATAGCCTCGATAAAATCGAACAAACTAAACTAAAATCGAAAAAGTTTGATAAGAATCAAACTCGAAATTGAACCCATTGAAGTAGTATGTATAACGTAGTACGTACATTATTCTTCAACGGATCATCCCTGAGACTTGAGATTTAACGCCCAGTTACTTTACACAGTTACACAGCAATCGGCCGTACGCTGCTATTTTACAGTGGTATGTGAAGATAGTGCTTCCCCGGTCGAGCAAACCCATTGTTTCTGGGCTAGCTGACTGATTTTATTTAAGTCTTTAAACATTATGTCAATAGGATATCTATATTGGACCTTATTGCCCAGACACATACATATATGTTTATCTCTGCGTAGCTTAATGTTTCACTGGTTAAGTTTACTTATTATGTACTATTTTCGTGTATTAAAGTTTAATTAAATTTAATATACATTATAAATAATATATATATATTATACTTAAATATACATATTATGGGAATGAGCCTATACTCACAGCAGTCCTTTTAATGGTGTTCCAGTCCTTGAGCTGGTCGCTAAGGTCCGCTGCATTCATCAGCAAAGCCTGCAGAACATGCCTGTGTAATCGGTTGCCTTTTTGATAGTCCCGCGATATCAATTCGTACTCGCCAAGATTGCTTAAAACAAAATTCATGGAAATTTTATATACCTACCTTGTTTAAAGAAGCTGTAGTCATAGAAAAAGATTATAAAATTATGTACCCATGATGAAAGAAAGAATGAATGAAAAACCTTATTTGTTGAGTTGGGCCGATTAGTACTTTGGCCAATTGATGATTAATCGGCCCAGACGATCCCTGTTTTGGTGGCGTTCGGGAAATGTCGGTCTCATTCGTTGATGATGAAGATGATTGGAGGTTCATTATTTAATAACATTACAGGAAAAAAACAATTTATTGTAATTTTACGTACGGAAAAATAACGATTTGTCTTTTAAAAATCTACATGCGTGTAGTTAAACAATTTTTATTCAAGAATTGTTTCTTTTTGGTATGCAAAGGCAGAGGCTTAAAATTTGTTTCTTTAAAGTTTATTAAGAATATCATTATTAATATTTTATTTTGTTGTGTTACTACTCTGCATTACGATTAGAAAAAGTTAAAAAGTAGAATTAAAATAGTAAGTATCAAGGTTTTACCTCAGATTTTTTTTTTTACGAAAGTCCTATGTGCAGAATAATTAACATTAAAACATGTGAGACCGATTTTTCAATAAAAGTTATGTATGAACCTACTTATTTTATTATTTATTTGATTTACCTACATATAAATCTGACGTGATTTTACACATGGGAGAGAAACTATTATTTTCTTAAATTTAAAACTTTACTCATATTAATGTAGCCGCACTTGCCACGCAGAAAATCACGAAAAACCTTTGCTGAAATTTAAAAAATAAAAACCGATTAATCGGTGGTTTTAGCCGATTAATCGCCGACTAATCGGTGACTACAAATAGGCCAATTAAACGGCTTCACCGATTAGCCGCCTTTCAGCCGATCGGCGGCTAATCGGCCCAACTCTACTTATTTGCAATTACAATGAAGAAAAAAGCTCGAGATAATAAAAAACAGAACATTCAGAAAAGTGAGTGGGGAAGGAATCAGCATAATGAGAGGTATTACTTGGAAATAATAACACATTGTATGAGTGAACTGTACACTTTACATATCACATATATATCTATCCATCGATACATACGATTTAAAAAAAAAGAAAAAAGATATACATACACATTTACTTGTACATATACATTACAAAGTACTCAACAGCTCAACATCATGAAGTATATTATCTAATCTTAATAAAATAAAAATTTGAATTTTATTATTATTATTATTACTTAACAGGCTAGCAATTGAAACAACTGATGTAAGCCCGTATCCTATATTAAAATATGTAATTATTCTTATTTTAGATGTTTATCTAATCTGTTCTTGAATTGGTTAATAGTTTGTTTTTTATTATTTAATAGTTTGTACAGATATTACTTCTGATGGCAGTTTATTCCATGCTTCAACCACTCTTTGGCTAAAAAAGTGCTTGTGTGGGTTGTTATGTGACACGGTTTTGGTTAATTTGAAGTGATGTCCCCTAAGATGTGTGTTTTTTGAGTACTGGAATTCAAAATTTTCCAGATCGTAGTGTCCATGTATAATTTTATATGCTTCGATCAAGTCCCCATTCTCTGCGATCCTTCAGTGTCGTTAGTTTAAGCTTATTCAACATTTATTCATATAGTTTGTTTTTCAATACTCTAGGGACCTTTGAAAATCTATGTTGAACTTTCTCCAGTAACTCAATATCCTTTTTGAAATAGGGGCTACAGATTTGGAATGCATACTCCAAAATAGGTCGAATGTATGCTTTATTTATTTTTAGTGTAAGATGCCCGAAGGCTTTTCTAATCAGGTAAATAAAACTATTTGCTTTTTAGTTATAACTGTTATATGATGATTCCGTTTTGAATCGTTACGTATATGCACACCTAAGTCTTTTTGTACTTCAACTTCTTTCAAAGGTATATCATCGATTTTATATATGAAACGAGAGTCGGTTTCCTATATGGAGGACTGTGCTTTTATTTATATTTAATTTAATAAGCCATCTTTTTGACCAATCTGATATTTTAATTAGATCTGCTTGAAGGCGATAAAAGTCCACTTGTGGGTTTGCGAATATCTTCGTGTCATCAGCGAACATACTTAAATTACAACTCAAGCTTTTTGGGAGATCAAAGGTAAACAGTATAAACAATACCGGTGCCAGTACAGAACCTTGTAGCACACCGCTTTGTATTTTTTTTTCATCTGACAATGTGTCGCTAATCCTTACTCTGAAGGTTCTTTGTCATAGAAAACTCAGCTAGCTTTTAAGTAATTGCTAAAAAAAGAGATTAACCACCATAAACAAAAAGAAACGAAACAGTGAGTGAACTGAAAAATTAGTGAGAACATAAAAAAATAAACACATGGAGTCTTACCTAGCAATCTTTTCAGCATTAATTGGAGGAATTTTTATATTATGCACGTAAAACAAAAAAAAAGTAAAGAGAGAAAAAAGTAAATTCAAAAATTACGAGGGATTTTGGTCTTGCTTTAAAGTTACTGACAGTTTTTTTTAATTAATGTTCCTACAGTTCTTAAAGATCGCATTGGTGGCGGCAGATCGTTCCAGCAGCGAGAAGCTGCATACCTGAAAGACCCTCTAAATGCCATTGTTCTATGTTTTGGAATAACAAAGACGTTAGAACATGTTTCGGATATTTTGACTGTTCGCTAACCCACACTAATTTGTCATATATGTAACGAGGTGTTTTTAATGAAATTATTCCAAATAAAGGGGTAGCAACATCTATCTTTTGACGCGACATTTTTAACAGGCCTGCATTATTGAGAAAAGGAGTAACATACGTACGAGGTAGTATGTGGAAGCAGAACCTCGCACATGCATTTTGTACACGCTCTATGAGTCTAGACACGGTCCAAACACTACGTCTCAGTAACTAAATTGATGCGATAGAGGTAAACTGGATTTTTCTGAAAACAGCTCAAAATAATTATAAGCAGCGATTAACCAACAAAGCGTGGCAACTATAGCAAAAATCCCCCCTACGAGGGAGGCCGATGTTAAGCAGTGGAGTTTTGATACTTTTTAATAAATGAATGAATGCTGGAATAGCTTTTAAGTGTCCCACATCTGGGCACTAACCTCTTATTTCGTCCAATTCCTTTATGATAGGGGTACTCCAATTCCCTCAAACTCTCCTATGTTTTCACCGTGATCCCTTAAATATCTTAAGCAGATCCGATGTCAGTACGAAGTGGCTTTATTTATTTTGTTATCTCTTTTTGTAATAATATTAATGTAATATTTATAAAAAGGCCTACTTTCAGATACCAAGAGCTTTATAAAGTATGATAATATTTTATTTCTCTTATATAAAAAAACAAGCCAAGAACGCTGGCTGCGTTTCCTCGCTGAATGGCTATTCTAAGCTTTCGAGCGAGAAAAGTACCAGCCCTTTTATCACCAGCAGCGACTACCAGTCGCGGATAGAGTTCTTTTAGGAACTACATCGCACGTAGACCCCACGAAGCTATAGTCTCTACAGTAAATGACACAGATATGTAGTCATCTCTCGGAGACTTATGTTTGCGCTACTTTCTTCCTGCCTCTGATGCCGCACCGACTCTAAACGAGGTACCCCTGAGATAAGAGGCTGCCAACGTGTCTACGCGGGTAGCATCCCACACTAGGGCTTTACCTCTTTTCCAAGAGACCAATGTCATACCGTCGGGTCTCTTGACATCGTGCCTAAATATTCCAAGACAAGATTGACAAGAGCTCTTCGGATGACATCATTTCAAGTACCGTGCCGTGAATACCTTCCAGCACTTTTTTACATGAAAGTCCGTGGAAACTAAACTAATAACAACTAGTAACTAAAAAGACTGATGAGGTTGACAAATCGTCTGTAGAAGTGGGATGGATGAAATAATAAAAAAGTAAGTCAAAGTTACGTGTATACTTCCTTGTGCTGGGCCCAGGCCGCGGTTATAGAGCAATTATTCGAAATATTTTATTCAACACACACACACACACACACACACATAGGTTACTTCACGTTGCTTAAGTTTCTTTTCCTTCACCATCACATACGTAAAGTAAAACATCATTTAAATTGCATTGAACAACTACATCGCACACGGGTTGCGATGGCGGTAGCACGTAAGCTGTGAGATTTAAGGCAAGGACAAAGTCTAATTCCCCCAAGTTTCCCTACAATTTCACATTCATAAACATTTCATGCCGATTCAAAGTAACAAGAAGTTTGTTCTTTAGTTTCCAATTTTGGTGATAAATGAGCACACAGTCCATCTGATGGTAAGTAGATGCTGTGGCCCATAGACATCTACATATCTTCGATTAAGAATCGAAATGCAGATGTGCTATCACTTCCGAGGACTAAAATAAAATCCCTCATTTCGTTCGAAACACAGCAGTATTAAGCTCATATTTAATCAAAATAGGATTGATGAAATATTAACTTGAAATAGTTGGACAAGTCAGTCGCGAGGACATAGTCGCGTAGCAACAAGATGGCGCGGTCGTATTCCACTCGCGGCAGGCCGGCCAGCAGGTCGCAGCCCTGCGCGTTGAGCACGCACATGGCCTGCGCCAGGTGGTGTCGCTCCATCACGCTGCCCTCGCTGCTGTACAGAGCCGCCAGACTTGTATCTATTCAAAAAATGGGGTTAACACCTTTTTTTGAACAAATATAGTACTTTTTCCAAAAAAGATGCAAAAATATAGTACTTTTGAGAAATTCAGGAGAAAAAGTACACATTTATTTTTTATCTTTATGTAATTTTCCATATTAGGTATATTTGTTTTTAATTGTAATTTGTAATTACTCTTTGCTTTGGCCGTCAATGATCCTTTGAAATAACTATAGAAGTTTAAGTCATTTAGATTCATATTAAAATAAATTAACAATAAATTTTTAATAATAATTAATAAATGTTCTATTTCTTTCTTCTTTAAATTTTACATTCATGACGGAAAATTTTTTTCGTAAACTTTCAGACTTTTACTTACAGTTAATATAAAAAAGGCGACAGTTGAATTAGGGATACAAATATAGTATTTTTATTACTACATTATTCTTTTCTAATATATAGTTCAATTGACATAAATATAGTACGATACTACATATTACAGTACGGGTGGCAACCCTAATAACAAACGACCTCAATCCGTATGATCTCTGTTCGCGTCCAAAAGTCCTCTGCTGAACCTGACCTCCCCAAGACTGCTTCATATGAGGGTCTTTTGCCATATTTGCCGCGCTTGGCAGGCGTATTGGCAACAGAAGTTTTATTTATAGTTGTTAAATAGGATGACGCTACTGCTCATTCCGTTTCTCTCTGTCGCCTCTATTTCAACTTAACTCTTTAAAAGTATCAAGCCCGTAATATTTTATTCTATTCTATTCTTTCCGATTTTCTATCTCCGCTAGTAGGCAATTACTTGTTGAACCCTTACTAGGAATTTTTCTCATATATAATACCAATTTTTACGCATGCCACAAAAGGCAAAACATGTGGAAACAAATATTGACTCTGTATCTATCCGTCTGTAGTCAGTACCCATGTTTTAGCGAAATAAATGATTTGATTTGATTTGATACAAACTTTGTTTTAGTTATTAGATATAATATTTGGTCATTATAATACCTAATGGTAATGAAGGTGATCATTACCAAGCAATTTCTATTTTGTTTTGTGTTATTAATTTTGTAATATGTATGATTGTAAGCTGTTATTTATAAAAAATCCCGCTGGGTTTTTATCCAAACCAGTGGTACGAGTAAATTAAACAAATGAGTAACTTTTAATAAGTATTAATTATAATGTATATTGAATAAAAAGTTTATATCTGTTAAAAAAAATACTTACGTCCTTGTATTTGGAATTTGTTGGTGGTTCCACGATGATCCATATCATGTATGAGACCGGCTATTAAATACATAAACGCTTGCAGATCACTGCACAGGTAAAAATATGTTTGTTATTGAAGTCGAAATGTTACTGCAAGTTCATTTGCCTAAGATAGACTGCCTCACAGCCTGTAGTCATACTGGCTTTCTATACCCTTGATGATGACGATGATGAAGTGACGATCTGGTAAGACATGCAGGAACTCAACGGATGCAGCTACCTTATGATTGTGCTTTGTGGCATTCCTTCGGGGAAGCCTATATTCAGCAGAGGACCCATGAAGGGCTGTAATGATGATAATTATACTCTTTAGACTGGAATACAGCAGTGCTGGCATCTACTTATTATCCAGAGGTCCAGACAAACTCCCAGAGAGTAAACGAGTGCTTGTATATTTGATTAAGTGGAGATCTCAGACCAAAAATAGATATGCTATAAGGTTAAATCGAAAATATTGATACCAAATACCTAGTGTATGTGGATTTGAGTTTGAAATTAAACTCCACTAAGTTAAAACTCGTCGTGTTTAGTATGTCCCAGACTTAGGTACCAGTCTAAGACCAGGTACTTACAAAAGATCAATTAAATTCTATACACGGTGGAGCCATGCTGTAGCCATATTATGATTGTAGCAGGAATGGGTCGGCTCGACCGAGGAGATTCTGTGGGAGCGTGGTTCTACCACGCCTTTTAATACCAGTGTTAAACAGCAGCTCAATGCTGCTGTGTTGCGTATTGTTAGGGTAGAGAACTGGAGACTATTAACTGGAAACGAGGCATTCCATCTGAGTCCTCAAGGGTGACAACGCATCTGCAATTCAATTTTTAACTAAGTACAGGTGTAGACGTCTAATGTCTATGGGTCACAGCATCCACTACGATGACTGAGAACTAAGATAAAATTCCGACACAATCTCGTTACCAATAAAAGAGTCTCCGGTTCTTTTCACACCGTTACCGTTACGTTTACCGTTACAGAATGAGAGGAAAAAAATCTCTCAGTAAAGATAAAGGTATACCGGTAGTCTCCCCCAAAGAATGCCCGTAAGCACGATCCGGAGCCACCTTCATCCATCGACTTCTTGCATCTCTTACCAGGTCGTCACTCTATCTAGTGTTGGTTCTTCGAGATATATAACCGGCCCAATGCCACTTCAGCTTACTAATACTTTGGGATATGCCGGTTACGTTGGTTCTACTGCGGATATCCTCATTTCTAAGTTTACCACACAGAGAAACCCCGAGTTGAGCCCTCTCCATAGCTCGCTGCAACCAGCTACATATGCCAGATGTAAAATAACCAGACCGACTACAGGTAGGTCCAATCCGCGTCATCAAGAGTGACAACGCATCTGCGTTTCGATTCTTAATCGAGGATAAATGTAGCGAACTATGAGCCACAGCATCTATTTACCATCAGGTGGACTGTGTGCTCGTTTGTCATCCTTAATCTATTTAAAAAAAAGTTGTAGAGAGAAATAAAGATTATTATTAATATTAATGAAAAAATTTCTTTATCTCCTTCATCAGCCAGTAAAATACCACTATTGGGTACTGTTTGAGGAAACATTTGCCTATCGTCACACTTACTGGCGGATTGATAGCTGCAGTGCCAGACATCTCGCATCTTGGACGCAGCTACCCGTTTGCCGGACCTTGTACTTAACGCTCGGCGTAAACAAGATTGTTATTCCCCCATCTATCGGAAGCCATAAAATCTTTTTGGCATTTCACAATTTTCCGTCGTCCCCTCATAAGGTGGGTCTACACTAACGCCAAGCACGAGCTAAGCATAAGCTGAGCCGCTCTACTCGCGGTGTCAAAAGTAAACGTACAACGAGCCTACAACACTATTATATCTTTGCCTGCAACATGTAAATCGATGTGAGTGATGCATCTTCCTTTGTGTTCGACAAAAAATTGACAATAGGCGGAGGTCGAGTACGAACCAAACGCTCGAAGCGCGCTCGTTCGAGAGTTGTAAGTACACTACACGAATTTGTGCTCGGCTCGGCTCGGCTCGACTCGTCTAGCGTGGACCCACCTGTACACTACACGAGACGAAATATAAGTAATGGATGATGCATTCTCCTGGGCCGCTACGACATTTCTTTTTTACTTACTTAAGGTATCCATGTGTCACAAGCTTGTAGTTGATGAGGGCTGCGTAAGCCCACTGAAACACGCTAAATGCGTGCAGCCAATTGTGGTATGGAACGTCCCGGTAGCCCTTCTTTACGTGTAGGACGAATCTGGCCAGCTTCTCTCTTTTAATGTTGTATCTAAGAAACAAAACTAGCTGCAACACTCGGCGTTGCTTTTACTCGTTTAAGATCTTCTGTGACAACCAAATTTTTTTATGACAAATATATCAAATTCTGCACAAAGTTCTCTATTGTTAACAAATTCATCAAAGGCATCACCAACAGTCCATCTCTCGTAAGAGGCCTTTCACGTTTTAGAAAAGATTCGATTGTAGCAGCATCCAAGTTGCAAGATATTCTGGTATTGTGATCGCTAATCCACCCTTCCCACAAACGGGAAAGGTCAATGTTTTAGGGCAATGCGGAATCCACGCTGCGAGCGTCGTCGCGTACGACTGTCATTTGTCACCTTCGATCAACAATACCAAAAGGAGGTTCTCAATTAGACTGTATTTTTTTATTTGTGTTAGCTCAGAACTTTTTTCTAGGTGAACCGATTCTGATGATTCTTTTTTATTAAATTTGATCAAGATCTGACCATTAGTTTAAGAGATATTTGAGATTATCTTAGACTACATTGGTGATATTCTTTATATATATATATATATATATATATATTTTTTTTTTTTGGGGGGAGAGAGAGAGAGAGAGAGAGAGAGAGAGAGAAATAGGGGAACCGCAGGTTTTCGTTGACGGCTTTTTAGAAAGGAGTAAGCTCATTTCTTGAAGGTCCCAAAGTCGTATTGTGTCTGAAAAATCGCCGGTGTTAAACGATTCCACAAAGAGATCATAATATGAGTAAGAAAACTCCTACTAAAACGCATCGCGAAAAAACTCACAAAAGCATCCCATGGTGTGGATGCTATTGTGAGTTTTTTCGCGATGTGCGTTCATGAAATTTGGAGGCTAGAATTAATCCGAAGAATTTCTTAGAGAACTCCCCGTGATAAAGGCGATAAAAATTCAAACGCAAATGTGCGTGTAACGTCGTGCTGAATATTATATAGTGGATTATCTATTACTTTATTATTAACTAGTGTCTTTTGAGATAAAAATGTTAATACTAGTACTACGATCCCAAATCCACCTACTGGTGAGCAATCATAAAGAGTCCGCTACTGGACTCCATGTCCAATCTAATTTATAATTTCTGCAGTTACTTCTTATCGTATCCGAGATCGGAGAACATCTTGACAACGTAGCAAGGCAGCTCGCGCAACGGCAGAGCTCGGATGTTGAAGTGCAGGTTCGCGATGTGAGGGTGCTTGTGGAAGCCGGTACATTGTAGTAGATTGTCCACTTCCGTATCATCCACCTACATCGATAAATATATAGTCCTGTTTAACTGCCGCGTTGGTCTAGTGGCCATAAACGTTACTGTTGATCATAAGGCTCGAAACCCGGGTCGGGCTAATAAAATCAGCAATTGAGTTTTTCTGTCAAGAAATTCTTAGGAATTCAGGAAATTGGCGGTGTCTCACGCCTGTGCTTCGTAAAGTATGTAAAGATGTTGGTCCTGCGCCTGATCTCTCCCCGGTCGTGTCGAATTACCGTCCCATCGGATTATGAGAGTGAGGTGATAGAGAGAGAACCTGTGCTTGTGCTACACTCTTGCATTATAATCGTGTCCTGCGCCGATGGCTAGTCTCTGTCGAGAATAGCCGCAGTGACAGATATTCGGTCCAAAGGACGTTAATTACTCATATTCAAGCAATATATTTATAACGGTGGTCGATTTATTAATGGATTTTGTATTTACATCGTTAAACCAACGTTAAACCACCATATACAACTTTTAACGATACATCCTTGGGGCAGATGGTGAGTGATAGAAAAAGTTGCTACATTCGAGCATCATCGTGTCCTCCGCCTCTCTTTGGACCTCAGATAATCCTACTATATACCAGCGCAACTTGTCGTTCAGCTCCAGAATCCTTTCAGCAGTTCTCAGGATGCTTGCCTTAAATGTTGCCAGGTCGAGTCAACGTAAACCATCGTACAGAGGCAGTGTAAGAATATCCACTACCCCATATCAGCCCAAATGTATCGTTAGTGGCGACAATGGGAAACAAATTAGGTGAAGGGGAGCACATCTTAATAGGAACTAGAAAATAAAAGCTACCAAATCTTGGCAACTATAGTAGGGAGTACCCATGAGTAACGACATAAAGCGATTAGACAAACATAAAAACAACAAAATTATACTTACGAATAAAATAATTTTAAAACAGAAGTCAACTCATAAGGATTTTAAATATTGGACACTAGCGCAGAATATCATAGTACTTGTAGCGTGGCTCTATCACGTAAACTATAATATAGCTATAGCGTGGCTCTGCCACGTAAACTATAATATAGCTGTAGCGTGGCTCTGCCACGTAAACTATAATATAGCTGTAGCGTGGCTCTGCCACGTAAACTATATTATAGCTGTAGCGTGGCTCTGCCACGTAAACTATAATATAGCTGTAGCGTGGCTCTGCTACGTAAACTATAATATAGCTGTAGCGTGGCTCTGCCACGTAAACTATAATATAGCTGTAGCGTGGCACTGTCACGTAAACTATAATATAGCTGTAGCGTGGCTCTGCCACGTAAACTATAATATAGATGTAGCGTGGCACTGCCACGTAAACTATAATACAGCTGTGGCGTTGCTCTGCCACGTAAACTATAATATAGATGTGGCGTGGCTCTGCCACGTAAACTATAATATAGCTGTAGCGTGGCTCTGCCACGTAAACTATAATATAGCTGTAGCGTGGCTCTGCCATTTAAACTATAATATAGCTGTAGCGTGGTACTGCCACGTAAACTGTAATATAGCTGTAGCGTGGCTCTGCCACGTAAACTATAATATAGCTGCAGCGTGGCTCTGCCACGTAAACTATAATATAGCTGTAGCGTGGTACTGCCACGTAAACTGTAATATAGCTGTAGCGTGGCTCTGCCACGTAAACTATAATATAGCTGTAGAGTGGCACTGTCACGTAAAATATAATATAGCTGTAGCGTGGCTCTGCCGCGTAAAGTATAATATAGCTGTGGCGTGGCTCTGCCACGTAAACTATAATATAGCTGTAGCGTAGCACTGCCACGTAAACTATAATATAGCTGTAGCGTGGCTCTGCCACGTAAACTATAGTATAGCTGTAGTGTGGCTCTGCCAAGTAAACTATAATATAGCTGTAGCGTGGCACTGCCACGTAAAATATAATATAGCTGTAGCGTGGCTCTGCCGCGTTAACTATAATATAGCTGTAGCGTGGCTCTGCCACGTAAACTACAATATAGCTATAACGTGACTCTGCCACGTAAACTATAATATAGCTGTAACGTGGCTCTGCCACGTAAACTATAATATAGCTGTTGCATGGCTCTGCCACGTAAACTATAATATAGCTGTAGCGTGGCTCTGCCACGTAAACTATAATATAGCTGTAGCGTGGCTCTGCCACGTAAACTATAATATAGGTATAGCGTGGCTCTGCCACGTAAACTATAGCATAGATGTAGTGTGGCTCTGCCAAGTAAACTATAATATAGCTGTAGCGTGGCTCTGCCACGTAAACTATAGTATAGCTGTAGTGGGGCTCTGCCAAGTAAACTATAATATAGCTGTAGCGTGGCACTGCCACGTAAAATATAATATAGCTGTAGCGTGGCTCTGCCGCGTAAACTATAATATAGCTGTGGCGTGGCTCTGCCACGTAAACTATAATATAGCTGTAGCGTGGCACTGCCATGTAAACTATAATATAGCTGTAGCATGGCATTGCCACGTAAACTATAGCATAGATGTAGTGTGGCTCTGCCAAGTAAACTATAATATAGCTGTAGCGTGGCTCTGCCACGTAAACTACAATATAGCTGCAGCGTGGCTCTGCCACGTAAACTATAATATAGCTGTAGCGTGGCACTGCCATGTAAACTATAATATATCTGTAGCGTGGCTCTGCCACGTAGACTATGATATAGCTGTGGCGTGGCTCTGCCACGTAAACTATAAAATAGCTGTAGCGTGGCTCTGCCACGTAAACTATAATATAGCTGTAGCGTGGCACTGCCACGTAAACTATAATATAGCTGTAGCGTGGCTCTGCCACGTAAACTATAATATAGCTGTAGCGTGGCTATGCCACGTTAACTATAATATAGCTGTAGCGTGGCTCTGCCACGTAAACTATAAAATAGCTGTAGCATGGCTCTGCCACGTTAACTATAATATAGCTGTAGCGTGGCTCTGCCACGTAAACTATAATATAGCTGTAGCGCGGCACTGCCACGTAAACTATAATATAGCTGTAGCGTGGCTCTGCCACGTAAACTATAATATAGCTGTAGCGTGGCTCTGCCACGTAAACTATAATATAGCTGTAGCGTGGCTCTGCCACGTAAACTATAATATAGCTGTAGCGTGGCACTGCCACTTAAACTATAATATAGTTGTAGCGTGGCTTTGCCATGTAAACTATGATATAGCTGTAGCGTGATTCTGCCACGTAAACTATAATATAGCTGTAGCGTGGCTCTATCACGTAAAACTATAAGTTAACTGTAACGTGGCTCTGCCACGTAAACTATAATACAGATGTAGCGTGGCTCTACCACGTAAAAAAAATTAGATAAAACAGATGCGTTATCAAGGCTAAGAAGGAATTGCCTCGTTACCACCCAAATGCATCTCCTGTTTTCATCACTTGCCATAGGTAACACAGCATTATGCTGCTATTAAATGTTGTTATTCTGCATGTATATGAAGCCTAAACTAGATCGCAACCGTGTAGTAGGTGCAAGAATATGCACTACCCCGTGTGTGACGTAAGAGAAACAAACCTGAAACAAGCAGCGTCTTCCTAATAACAATTAAGAAACTGTGGTTGACAATCCGCCTGCCAAGCGTGGCAACTAACATATAGGAGATTTTTTACGTGGTAGAGCCATGCTGCAGTTATATTAGAGGTATAGTTGTAGCACGAATGGGTCGGCTCGACCGAGGAAGGATCACGCTCTCACAGAATTTCAGCGTAAAATAGTAGTTTAATGCTGCTGTATTTCGTATGGTGAGTGTAGAGAACCGGAGACCTTTTTACTGGAAACGAGGCATTCCATCTTAGTCCTCACGGGTGACAACGCATCTACATTTTGATTCATAATCGAGGATAGATGTAGATGTCTATGGGCCACAGCAACCACTTACCATCAGGTGGACTGTGTGCTCGTTTGTCACCTTATCATATAAAAAAGGAGGAATTATGAGGCAATAGGCTATAGGATTATGAGGTAGAGCCACACTGGAGCTATATTGTGGTTGTATCACGAATGGGTTTGGCTCGACCGGGTAAGGACCACGCTCTCACAGAATACCAGCGTAAAATAGCAACTTAATGCTGCTGTGTTTCGTATGGTGAGTGTAGAGATCCGGAGACCCTTTTTCACTGGAAACGAGGCATTTCAACTTAGTCCTTAGGGGTGACAACTCTTCTGCGTTTTGATACTTAATCGAGGATAAATGTTGATGTCTATGGGTCACAGTATCCATTTACCATCAGGTGGACTGTACTTGATTGCCACTCTTATTCTTTAAAAAAGAGCCCAGGTTTTTTTATAGGATAAGGGTGAAAAGTAAGCACACAGTCGACTTGATGATAAGTGATTGCTGTGGCTCATAGACATGTACATCTATCCTCGATTAGGAATCAAAATAAAGATGCGTAGTCACCAGTGAGAACTAAAATGGAATGCCTCATTTCCAGTAAAAAGAGTCTCAAACACAGCAGCGTTAATCTACTATGTTTCGCTGGTAAAACTAGCGGGACGAAAGTCTAGCGGTGACCGTTATTGCGCATAATTGGCTGTATTGCGCATTATTACGTATAATTGGCTGCGCGAATCTTTCACACGCGCTTATTGGCTCTCCAGTACCATTCCGTCCACCGTACTGATACGACATTCGCAACTATCCCTTCCACGTTTCGTTCAGCGCTAAAGTTAAGTGCCGCAATTTATATTTTGTGACAGCGGGGTCCTTCCCCGTTCAATCATTCGTGCTACATCTATAGCTAAGTATATTAATATAATATATGTCCAGCAGTGGACTTTCAATACGCTGCAAAGGTATGGTAAAAGTACTAAATTAAAATAGAATGAAAACTAGATGGCGCTAATTTTTGGGAGACAACGCTACAAACCTTCATATGATACATCACAAGTTCATTTGCTAAAGAGTTTCTGATGTGCGCCTCCTGCATCTTCTGGTACACTACTGAATGGACAATGCACACTCCGCAGTAGACACTGAATGCCAGCGCCATTTCCTCGTCCATGGCGTCGAAGTAAGGGTCGTTCACTTTGTTGGTGAGGCAAACAACACCAATGATACCGGACTGGTCGCGAATTGGGAAACAGAGAAGTGACCTGAAATTTATTAAAGCAAATAATTTCTTAAGTTTACGCGAACACTACACATTTATATTAAAATAATTTTTACGGATTATCATGGCATAAATTAACTTATTTTATATTCCTAGCCTCCCATCCTCCTCCCATGACCATAGATGCTGTAAAGTACTCGAAACAGTGGTGGCGGTGTAAGATATCCACAAACAAATCAGGAGATGGGCAGCACATGTTACACATATTTTTATATATGTTTTGTTTATATATATTTATTATTTTTCATATTTATGTACGTATTTTACAAAAAATAAAAACAAAAATGTTGAATTAGCCGTTTGAAAAATTTTTTGAACAATTACTTTGCCCTTTGCCCTTGAGCCTGTGATCCTACGAAGTGACAAGGTCAAAGATTGTTTTATTGCCGTTCTTAAAGTAGGGTGGATATGATTTGAATTTCGATAGATTTTAATTAAATTTATTTATTTAATTCAAAATTTTAGTTTTTATTGCTTGTAAAATATCAGTGCCAAAGGCTTCTACTCCGTTCACATGTTACACCCTATTTTTTTTCCAGACGGTAAAAAAGGTCATCCAGTATAAACAAACGACATTATGTTCATTATCAAAATTAATGTGTGTACAAAATACAAGACAACTAAATTATTGCTGCCGCCAAATAGCAGTGTTTGCACAGGTTCCGGTCGGGATCGTATAGAGCCAGTATGGTTATGGGCCGCGAGGTATTCCGTCTTAGTTCTCTGAGGCATGAAGTTTAGAGAACAGGAGAATGATCACTACGTACTAAAGCATAGCCCGCCTGTTTTTGAAAATTGTAGAATTTATAGCGGCGCTGACGTCGGTAAGTAGTGACTGCGAAGTTAGCTGTATATGAGTACAAAAAGATGAAGTTAGTTGAATAATTTTCTCCACGATATTGGTGAGAAAATTTTCAAGCTCCGTAATTTTGTAATTTTTGAGAAAAAGAAACATTAAAAAATGGAGAAATATTTTACTGTGCGTGGATGTGCAAGTGGTTTAGCATCTGAACGGAAAAATGACTGAAAATGACTTTTATTGACTGAACGTAGCGATTGCAGCGCCTCACTTATGGTGCCCATATTAGTGAAACACTATTTTCTACGGCGATCGTTCTCCTGTTCTCTAACCTTCATGCTCAGAGGTGACAGCGCAACTGAAGCCTTTTTTGCTTGAAGTTAGCTGCAGGTGTCAATAGCTTGCAGTAGTCACTTACCATTAACTTTATTTATCACTTCAGTGTTATTAGAAAAATATGTAAGACTACTTTAAAAGTTAAACTACCTAATTTAAAATATTAAAATCTTGATACCCGCCGCGGCTTTGCCTACATAGGGTAAATTAATGCGGCGTTATGTAGATTTAGGATAACAAAGACCATTTATTTAAAAAAAAAAACTGAATAAATGGTCTTTAATATCTAAGATCTACATACTACATTATTTTACATAAATTATTTTGTTTTTTTAAGAAAACGATGTTTTTTTGAAAAAAATTGTTTTACAAAAAAAGTATTTTATTGAATAAAACTATATTTACGGATTTTATCACGTTCAATTTACATGCTTTTAAATTCCCGACGTTTCCGGTGTTTTCCAGCTCCCATGGTCACGGGGTCATGCGTAAATGTGATAAAATAATTAAAAGTAGTTTTAATCGATGATATAAAATAATAAATGGTAATAATCAAAGTTTTTAGATTAAATATAGCCTAAACTCATAGATCATCTATCTGTTCGTAAAGTTTCATCGTCATCACCATCATTACATCCCTTCACAAGTCCACTGCTAAACGTAGGCCTCCCTCAAGGGACGCCACAAAGTACGGTCGTCACTCCATGTAGTGGGGGTCGCCCTACACCTAAAGTTTTAATTTGGTTTTAATAGCATGGAAAGAAGAGCTTAACAAACTCCAGTTATTTCAATATAATGAACAGTTACTTCAATAACAGTAACAAACTATAGAGGTGACTGACCAACTAATGTCAAAAATATAGATAAAATTAAACACTACTATACTAACTTGCACTCAATTCCTGGGTAAGAGTCTATGTGGGAATCGAATTCGGGATGTTCCCGGGCATTTTTCGCGTTCACCAGCTTGCCGGTGCTCACAACGTGGCCGACTATACCGACGTTCATTTTGAATCGCCTTTTCACAACCCCGTTTTTAGCCTTGTGGGCAAAAGATTTTATTTACTACACTTTACGTAGCGTTAATCATGGATCGGCTTGACCCATTCGTGCTACCATTATAATACCGGGGAAGGTCCATGCTCTCACAGAATACTAGCGTAAAATAGCAGCTTAATACTACTGTGTTCCGTATAATATATGTAGAAATCCGGGAACCCCTTTTTAATGGAAACGAGGCATTCCATCTTAGTCCTCAGGGGTGACAACGCATCTGTGTTTTGATGTCTATGGGCCACAGCATCCACTTACCATCAGGTAGACTGTGTGCTCGTTTGTCACCCTTATTCCATAAAAAACACCACCAGGCTAGGTAGCCATTTGTTTTTATTGTCATCATCATTATTACTGTTCTTCACAAGTCCACTGTAGAACATAGGCCTTGCCCAAGTTCCATCACAAGACGTAATTCTGATCTAATATCTGCATGTCTTATTGGATTGTTTACTGATAACACTACTTCTTGAAAACCTTTTATTTGAGTACATTGGGTATTAAAGCCAAGCAATAGACAGCAGACATTTTACATAAAATTGTAGCAACTGACGATCTCATATTCAATTTGATGGTAAGTGCGATGCGTAGACGCCTTTAATCAATTTCAAACAAAGAAGATTACAGGTATGTTGTCACCACTGAAGAATAAATTATAAGTTATAACGCATCAGATGCTGTAATTATATCAGAAACTGTTGAGGCAGAACTAAGTAAGGAGATGCATCACAAAAATATGCGACTGCTAAGACTCCCATTTTCGTTTACAATGCGACCGCTCCTCTCATTCACACCGACAGAGTCTTTTCCATAAAAATACCAGCGTGGAATACGAACGTAGCTCATAGCTTGCAACGGCGAAATCCAATCTTTAAATAAACTAAATAGACTATCTGTTATTTCCTGATTCCATTTTAACGTGTTATAGATTAGCCATTAAAACCAAGAATATCATATACAAACATTATAATACGATACGCTTTACTATTATTTATTCTGAGCTATAACGAAAGATCGAAGCTGAGCATATCACTTGCAGGAAAGCACAAAATCCCAAGCGATCGTTCAGGCCAAGATTCGACATTAAACCTTATGACCATGTCGTTTAAAGTAACTTTTGGCATATCACTAGAACCACTGACTTGTTACTTAACCAGTTACGCATCACAAAACCACCTTGCTTGTTAGTATCTGGTCAGAATTATTCCGAACCAGAAATGGAGTCCTAGCACCTTATAAGAACTAGGAATGCTAAATTAATTAATTTCATACCAATCCTTCCCTTTTATAATAATAATTCTCGACCAGATCCATGTGATCGACGTCCACCAGCATCACGGTGCAGTATTCCGCCTTCATCAGCAGCTTCGCTTGTTCCATCGTGATATTTAAGAGATCCTCCAAGGAATCCACCTGATGGTGTAAGTGATAAAGATTACCGTTTGGTGGCGGTGTAAGAATATCCATAGGTAAGTAAGTCGTAAGAGGCGATAGAGGGAAACAAATCAGGATATGGGCAGCAGTACTTTCCTAATAATAATAAAATTAAACAACTGTGGTAGTCAACCTATGAATTAAAATATGGGGATGGCCTATGTTCAACAGTGGACTTTAACTTTGTAACGGTAACGGTATATGTGATGATAAAATCCTGGATTAGGTACTGTGTTTTTATACGTAGTAAAGTCACGCTGCAGCTATATTACGAAGGACCACGCTCTCACAGAATACCAGCGTAAAATAGCAGCTTAATACTGCTGTCTTTCGTATGGTGAGTGTAGAGATCCGGAGACTCTTTTTTACAGGAAACGAGACATTCCATCTTAGTTCTTAGGGGAGACAACACATGTGCGTTTCGATTCTTAATCGAGGATAAATGTAGATGTCTATGAGCTACAGCATCCTTTTACCATCAGGTAGACTGTGTGCGCGTTAAAAAAAATCAACCCATTAAGTCCATTGAAGGACTTGACCCTTACCTGTGGTATGAAGGAATTGCCTCGTCTCAATTGGCAGGCTAGTATACAATCGCAGCATCAGATATTTCGCACCTTTGACGCTGCAGCCCGTCGTCAGTTTCGGTATTTTAGGTCGTACGTAAACAAGATAGATAAACTGCCATCTATCGGAGCCATAACATTATTCTGGTATTCCCCATACTCGCGTCTTACGAATAGGGTTGCCAGATGGTCGGGATTCGTCTGTATTCTCCCGACATTTCAAATGATCTCCAGACTCCCGACAAAACTCAAAATCTCCAGACAAACAGCTCTTCGAAAACTAAACGTATGGCCATTGATTTAATACAACATGAGTTAGTAATTAGACGGAACTTTGAAGTAAATTGTTTGAATTTTAAATATTTTCTGAATACTAAGTACTAAAGGATCCAAAGTGGTGGACTCTAAAGTCCAATGCCAAATACATGTGGCTACGTAAAAATTAAGTGTACTTATGTTAGTTTTGTTTAAAGTACTTTTTATATTCTCTTAATTAAAAATATACTTTTTACTTTTAATATTTATTTCTCCCGATAACAACCCCATAATCCTGAATTTTCCAGTCCGTCCAGATATTACGGTCTTCCGATCTGGCAAACATACTTACGACACCCATGAGACGAAATTGATGGATTGGTGGATTGTACATCATGATGTTAGGTATATAACATTTGACTGCCTAGTTCCATTAATAAATGAGATTGCTGAGTGGTGAATGGGTTTTCTTTTGAAATTTTTTTGGTAGCAGCCTGGAGTTAGGAAGCTGTCGGTGTTTCACCCGCGTGCCTCGAAAAGCACATATGAAGCTATTGATCCTGCGCTTATTCTCTAACTGATCGTATTGAATTGACGTTCCATGGGACTATGAGAGTGAGTGAATCGAGTTAGTACACCTGTGCTTGCATACACTCGTGCATTATAATAGTTTTTCACTTTTTTCATTTCCTATAAAACAAGTTGCAGCAGCACTGCTTGCTAGACTAAGTCTAGATGCGCGGCTGAATCGAAAGTCCCACAAAAATGCCGAATTGTTCCGGTTTTTTTGTCACGTCAATTTACGAAAAGAGTTACCTTGCTTTTTATATAATTTTTCAACACATTATTATTATTTACTTCTTTTTAAATTAAAAAATTACAATAATAAGGCCGCTTGCCCTTTTTTGACAGAAAAACTCAATAAATTCTTTCATGATCAGCTGTCACACTACAACAACCACTAGACCAACGAGGCAGTCAAAATTAAAAATCAATACTTATAAGAGAAAAATAATTTTTGGTAACGTAAGGCACGTGCCTTACGTTACCAAAAATTATTTTTCCCACTCGACCACCTGCGCCTGGTGCCTACTTAATGAAAGATGTGCACATGCGTCTCACTCGCTCTTACAACTTTCATTCACTAGCGATCTTAGCCTATTTTTATCTTTACGCAAACGCCGTAGAATGAATTGTTTTTACGTGTTTTTTTGGATATTCGGAAATTTTAGCTATCTAGTTATATTTTGTTACATTTTACAAATACTTTCGAGGATAGCTTCTATTCCACTTACGCAAAACACCCTATTATTTTCCAGACGGTAAAAATAGTTACCCAGTATAATATGCAGATGGGTCTGTGTCCGAGTTGTCGCCGTCACCGAGCCATACTATTTTAATATAATTTAGTCTGTGAAAATTGTATTATCTTAGTTCTTACATATGAGTTTCGTAATGATAGACGATTGCTTTTTTTTGCGTAGATTTCTCCCCGCAAAAATAACAGATAGTTCTGTATCTGGGAAAAACGCTATAGCTTTTCCCTTCCGGTCCGCCAGTGGGCCGTGTAACTCTATGGGAGTTCGGTCTGGACTACAAGATATTAGATTACCTAAAGAATGTTATACCTATGGACAAATATGCGATTGCTTACGCTATATTTAAGGCACATAAAGGAATCTGAATTTATATTTGAATATATATTTATTATGAGTTTTTATGAAACATGGCGATCTCACCTGAGCAAACAGGTGCCTTGCTACTCGAAGCAATTGTTGACACTTCTCTTTCTGCGTACATTCATATTCCAGTGCGATGGATTTCTTCAGCACTGGCCAGAAAAATCTGCAAAGAAACAGTAGATTAGTTATTTACTGCGTATATACTTCCCACAGCTGGGCACAGGATTTCTCTCACTACTGAGAAGGTTTTAGGGTATGGGAGTGTCCGTCGCGCTGCCCCAATGCGTGTTGGCGAACTTCAGATGCCTTCGATAATTTTTTGTAAAAAATTTGTAAAATACAAAATAACTGGCCATGAAAGAAAGAGAGAAAGAAAATGTGGGAGCGCACTGCTCTGTCTTGTTTATATCCCCCTCTCAACTCCCGTTCGCCTCGCCCGTGCACACTTTTCATAACGCTTTCGTCACGCGTTCATCAGTTTACTCCCCAAGTCAAGCGTGTGTTAAGAAGTTTTACGTAAATATTCAAACTTCCTCATTTATAAAATTTAAGTAACGAACGGACTTACAGTCCACCTGATGACAAGTTGCGAATGCAGCTTACGTACACTTGCGACTAACTTAAAATAAAGAAGGCGATGCGTTGTTAAATCTGAGGATTGAGATGGATGCTTCTTAGCCTGAACAACAAATATAAGCTTGTGATACCAGTCACTAGACTCCATAGAATTAGTACTCGTAATTCATATATGTGGCGGTGTATACGCTTTTACAACAAAATCCCAGAAAATGCAGAAAATTTGTCAATAAACAAGTTTAAATGTTTTATTAAAAAAATGTACAAAAAGGATTATTATAATATCAAAGAAGACATAAACGGAAAACCCACAGGGAATGAAGTGATCACCACTATGCTGGTTCTATTGAAAATTTCTACAAACAAAAACTTATCGTACTTAACTTATTGTAAAGTGAAATATTATGTTTTAAAAAATACCCACTGAGTTTCTTGCTAGTTCTTCCCAGAACAGAGGTGTTTTCCAAACCAGTGGTAAATAAGAAAATTACATTCAATAAGTATAATGTAATAATCTATATCGAAAAAAAAAACATTATATTCTATTCTATTCCTGTAAAACTAGAAATATACGAGCGTGTATTTTTGCACACACTCTATAATTATATAATTCTATTATACACCGATGGCTAGGCTGTGATCAAAATTTGGTCTGGACTCTGGAGGACACTATTACTTATAAGTGGGGCCATATATATCTACAATTATATATAAGTCGCAATAGCGCCGTTGTTTTGCTGCACCTCGACTTCGCCTCGACTTTACAGTGGGCGTTTTCCTTACACACCACGTGTGCTGAGATCGGAATATACCTACTAATAAAACACCGCTACCATGTGGCATAGTTAAGAAACATTTATTTAAAAAATCTAAAACATTCTGTTCTTTTTATGAATTAAATGCAGAATGTGTGGTTATACATTATTTTAACTGTTTGTCATTCATTCATATTTAAGGCTTACTATTTTACTACGCACACATTCATTAGGGTTGTTCGGTCGGCAAAAACTTTATGAATTGAATTGCACACAGAGGAGCGCGCATACGCGTAGTTGCTGCCCATAAATCATATTCAAAAGTGAAATAATTTCGAATAAAAGGAGAAACCTTGTTTAATTGTAATTGTTTAATTCCAGCCAGACAGTTTCACCATCGCACATCGCGACAAAACTCGCGATACCATCCATACCATCTGGATAGCTGGCGGTCCACCACTGTGCGATTTAAAAGAAATTTTCTTCCTCGCACAACTTCCTTGTGGAATCGACTACCACCAGAGATTTTTCCGGACCGATACGATTTAGGAACCTTCAAGAAACGAGCCTAATCCTTTTTAAGAGGCCGGCAACGCATCTGCAATTCTCCTGGTGCTGCAGTTGTTCATGGGCGGCGGTAATCACTTACCATCAGGTGGGTCGTATGCTACATTGGCCCCTCTTCTACAAAAAAAAAAATTAAAAAACTGCAATAACGGTATATCGTTGTATAAATATTTGAAGTTTATTATAAAATTTGGATACTCTGAAAAATAACTAAACACAAAAACGTAATTTTAAGGAGAATAGTTTAGTTATCAATAACTATTTCGTAATCGTAAACATTAAAAAAAGAAAACTTTTTAGCGCCTTAAGATTTCAGGCAACAAAATTTTAGGTAGGTACCTATTTTGTTTTTGTGACAGGAATCCAACCATTAGCAGAACACTATTGAAAACGCTAGGCTAACGCTAGTGAATTGTTTGGCGTTAGATTGTTGCATAGATTACACACAATTGTTTTGTAGTGTATAAAACGCGCGAAATCATTTTTATCATGAAAACCTGGAATTGGAAAAAGGCGCTCCCATTACTAGTGGTTGCGCGGTAAACGATTAGTGTATTTTAATTTTATTCGAGGGTATATTGTGCCAAGCGTCCTTCATTCGACCTATTCCCTCCGTACACACCGGGGTGGTGGGATGAGAGGGGAAAGAAGAGATTCTAGAATGTTGCGTGATTCTTGCAACCAATGAGAAGAGCGCCCGACTTCGGTGGGAAAGAAGCCGATATAAGCTCGCGCGCTGGGCTCGAGCGCTCTCTTGCATTTGCGCCGCTAGTTGGAACGATGGCGACAAGCCTGGGACAGTCGCGTCCTAGAGGGCTCTTGCCTACGCGCCACTCGTTCAAACCGCACCAACCTGGAGCAGTCGCGCTCCAGGAGTAGCCGCCTCACCTAGTGTGAGATATCGTCGCGCACCACTCTCTTTGGCCCGCCGCCCATCCATTTTCTGGTCCTTCGGCCGGATTTGGACTGGTGTTTTGTAGCCGCCCATCCATTTTTCTGGTCCTTCGGCCGGATTTGGACTGGTGCTTTGTAGCCTCACCAACCAACTAGACTAACGTACTTGATTAGAGGTAAGAATTCCTGTTTTAGGAGCAATTACCTGAGAGCTGCAGCCTTTCAAGCAATCCAACAACAAATTTATGGAATTGGGGGCCAACGAGCATGCTGCTCACCTGATGGAACATTAGGAAATTGCAGGTACGTTGAGACTGCTCACAAAGTTTTCATATTAATTTGTTGTGTCTAATAAACTCTCATCAATTTTTTTTATAGATTAAGGATGGTAAACGAGCACATAATCCACCTGATGGTAAGTGGATGCCGTGACCTATAGCCATCTACATCTATCCTCTATTACGAATCAAAACGCAGATGTGTTGTCACTCCTGAGGACTAAGATGGAATGCCTCGTTTCCTGTAAGAAAGGGTCTCTGGATATCTACACTCACCATATGAAACACAGCAGTATTAAGCTGCTATTTTACGCTGGTATTCTGTGAGAGTGTGGTCCTTCTCCGGTCGAGTCACCCATTCGTGCTGCAACCATAATATAACTGCAGCGTTGCTCTACCACGAATAAATTTTAATCTTATATTTAAATTTTATAATTAAGTGACAATAATTTCTTATGATTATTACTTACAGAAAACTCTCATAGATTATTAAAGCAACTCTTTCTTCCAGTATTTTCGGCGCGACAACACAAACGATCAAAGAAAACGGTTTGTCATTGATGGGGAACATAACGATTCGCCTCTTTGTTTGCTGATCTGGCAAATGCTAAAACAAACCTTGATGTTTAATAATGAACATACTAAACGTTTATTCCTTAACGACTTCCTCGTTGGTCACAAACTCGACTACAGATCCTGAGGTCCTAGATTAAAATCCCAGGTTCAACCAAAAATCTTTTATAGAATTTTTCTGTCAAGAAAATCTCAGTAGTGGCCCGGAATCAGGAAGTTGGTGGTGTGGTGTTTTGCCCCCGTACTACATAAAGCACCTAAATTCGTTGTCCTGCTTTAACATTCAATCCTGCGCATGACCTCTTGCCGGTCATGTGTCAGATTGCCTTCTCATCGGGATTTTGACATTGAAGCACATTTGTTTTTCAAAAGGAAACCGTACGGGCGATTTATAACTTAAATTGTAAAGAGTCTCTTAGAGAAAAATTTAAATAAATAAACATATTAACTTTGGCATCGCAATATATTTATGAAAAAGTAATGTATGTACATAAAAACAGAAATAGCTTTCATAAGAAAACTATTTATGTTTTTTTATTCATAAAACTCTAGGAAATAACATATAAGCTTGTAATAATACCAGTTACTAGACTCCACAGAATTAGTAATTCATTTATGGGGCAATATGTATACGCTTTTAAAACAAAATCGCAGAATATGTACAAAGTTTACCAATAAACCGTACCGTGGTAGCTCAGATGGTTAACGCTCGCCGTAAATGTAACAGAACGCGAGTAACCCGGGTTCGATCCCCGCCGGCACCAATGAAATTGTTAATTGCAATGTCAAGTGCTGATTTATCACGTGCTCGGCGGTGAAGGAAAACATCGTGAAGAAACCTGCATGTCTGAAGAAATAAGAGAAAAAAAATATTTCGAAGACATGTGAAGTTCGCCAAGACGCATTGGGGCAGCGCGGCGGACACTTCCTTGCCCTAAAACCCTCTCAGAAATGAGGGGAGGCCTGTGCCCAGCAGTGAGACGTATATAGGCTGTAACTTTACTTTACTTTACTTTTTACCAATAAACAAGCTTAAATATTTTATTAAAGAAAGATTGTACAAAAAGGTTTACTACTATAATAACAAAGAATACATAAATGAAAATAACCCCTGGGAATGAGGTGATCGCCACTATGCTGGTTCTATAAAAAACCATTTAAAAATTGTACAAAATAAATTGTTGTAAAGTGAAATATGTATGTTCCTAGTAGTAGCCTCACTTGCTTTCGGCGGCGGTGAGGCTAGTAGGAGAATTCTGCTCTCAAATTTCTCAAGAAATTCTTTTTGGGAAGCAATTTCTTCAGAAAATTATGCTCGCACAGTCTCTTCTCCTTCCGATTCTCGACTACGCTGACGCAAGCTATGTAGACATAACTAAAGACCAGCTAACTAAGCTTGAGAGACTTCAAAATACTAGTATTCGGTTCATATTTGGATTGCGCAAATTTGACCATATTTACCAATTTCGCTCACGTCTCAAGTGGTTACCTATCCAATTTCGCTGGAACATGCATATTCTTTCTATTCTGTACCGTGTCTTATTTCACCCTTCTACTCCTCCTTATCTAAAGGAGAAGTTTAGTTTTGTTGGGCTTCCAGTGGAACCTCTACGCTCTTCAAGAAAACATTTCATTTTAAGAGTACCAACTTACAATACATCTTTCTTTAATAAATCTTTTACTGTCCAGTCTATTAAGCTGTGCAATGCCCTACCTTTGTATATACGCGAAGCACAAACTATTATAGTATTTAAGTCGACTTCTTAAAGAGCATTACTTGTCTCAATCGTTCGAAAATCATTAGGATAAATTATGATTGTTTTTGTATTTATTTGTTTATGTTATTGTTTGATGAATATATTTGAGGATATATATATATATATATATATGTATATATATATATATATGTGTATACGGGTATATATGTATATGTGTTGTGTATGTTTATGTGTATACGTATGTATATGTGTATCATATTTTTTAATGTATTAGTTATTTGTATGTTATTTTATTGCATGTGTTGATATTATATTAGGTATATTTATATTGCACCACCTACCTAGTATTCACTGTTTTATTCCTTTACACCTTTGGTTGCCTGGAAGAGATCGCTATGTAGCGATAAGGCCGCCAAATTGTACATGTAATCTGCTCTCTGTTATGTTCTTTGTAAATTTGTTTGTGGTGTACAATAAAGTATATTCATTCATTCATTCATTCCCAGGTAGTCCCATTTAAATTTTATCGAAATCAACAATAATTTTTTTTTATATCGAAGTCAGTCGCACAATTTTTTTTATTTTTGTGGCGTAAACGAGAGCTCAAGCCAATGCGCAACTTTTACCGAGTTTAAAAACGAGGCAGTTCTATACTCGACGAGTATCCCATCTTTTGAACTCGGATATATTTTCACAAACAGTTGGTCAATCAATCACGCCGCGAGCCTTGAAAAATAAATTATTAATTCTTTGGTTGGTTTTTGGTTGATGGTTTGTTTAGGAGTACCAGGCTACGTCAGGTAGTGTTATACAGATGGAAGTCAACACTTACTGGTGCAATAATAGCTTTAAAATCCTCTGCCATGTTAGTGAAATTTTCAGTTTGTTCCACGACAGATTTAAGGACATCATTTAATTTCTGAGAAAGCTGTAAAAAAAAACTGATGTTATATTGTGGAATCTACGGATTATAATACATAATCATATTTCATATTATATACAAAAGGAAAGTGTGCGTCTGTGTGTCTAGCTCTTTCTCCACGACAACTCACTGCCACCAACTTGTGGTTGCTGTGGGTGGAAGTGGATGAGTGTGGGTGGTAAAAATGTGCAATGAGATGCTTCTATCCTTTTCTACCACATTGTATGACTCATATGTTTATGTGAAATAATATCGAGAACTTTTCTAAAATATTTCAGAACTTTCCAGAATATTCTAGGATATTTTACAATTTTAATAGGAACTATGTAAATGAGTGATTGT
The DNA here is from genome assembly GCA_907164705.1 of Parnassius apollo. Taxonomy (NCBI): domain Eukaryota; kingdom Metazoa; phylum Arthropoda; class Insecta; order Lepidoptera; family Papilionidae; genus Parnassius; species Parnassius apollo. Next base: position 380,778 of record CAJQZP010000795.1, on the reverse strand, counting down.
GATTGATCCAGAATGTTCTAAATTGTTCTCAAAATTCCACGAATGTTCTAAGGAGTTCTATCATATATTCAAATACTGAAAATGATAATTAAGAATAATTGTTATCAATCTAGAACATTCTAAATATTTCTACATTCATCAGAAACACTAAAATATATTGGACTGTTCAATATTATTTAAAAATAATTTTAGACACGTAAGAACGTCTAGGTAGTTTCAAAAATTTCTTAAAAATTATAAACTATGGCAACAATATGTCAAAAACGACTAACAAACTAGAGTTTAGAACTTCAAGTGTTTCATTGTGATTGCAAGGAAAGGTATGATGAACATCCAAATATTGTTATCGGAAAAATGAACATGGTATGTAAATATTAGAAGCAACAGTAGCCTAATGGCAGGGCACGGACCGCGAACTCAAAAAGGTCGTGGGTTCGAATCCGCCATTCGACTACTGACGTGAACCACTTGTAACACAAGCAATTTAAGCTTACCACGAGTGGTTAAGGGTAATATTAGTAATGTTTATAGCATTGTTAATATTGTTTAAAAAAATTGCAACGCAAATAAATTTAAGGGTGACAATGCTGGTATGTGCTGTGTGATTGATAAAGTCAAATTACTATCATTACAAATACCAACCACCACCCCAGCTTTTTACTTATATGAATGGAGTGACACCAGAATCAAAACATTTTCTACAAAATATACGTCGATACAATTGTTGCTCAAATTCTTCTTCTTTAGGGGCTACATCAATAAATAATGAAGGTAATTTCAGTCCGGTTTTCAAAATACAAGAACAAATTTATCACCGAATAGGCTTGCTAATGAATTTAACATGTGAAACACCAAAATCCCTTTAGGTATACTTCATTGGAAACGAACAGCTTGAAATAGATCAGCGTATTGTACTCACATTCAGGGGCTAAAAAAAGATATTATTCAAGAGTTACAACGTCAACTTCATAAACACAATCAACTGATTAGTGTATTTAAAACTTCTCTAGAACAAATGGTTGCAGACAACTATAAGATCGTCGTTTGGGCAAACAAAAGACCAGCCGGTGAACACGAACGAAGATTCAATGCATTTTAAGTAAATGAAGTAGCAGTAGCAATCGTTAATAAATAATATATTAGACATGGGACGAGTACTCGGTTTGGATTCGGTACTCGGCGGATTCGACCTTTTTTAGGGTTTGGACGAACACCGAGTATTAACGCCCGAGTACCGAGTACTCAGCCTTAATTATATTCCAGAGAAAATAAATACAAAAAGCCAGTTTTTATCATTATTATTATTATATTAGATACATTAAAACATCAGGAACATGAGAAACAGCAGAAATATTGAGAACGTGCACAAGAATCTATACTAGACATTATTATGACTAATATTTAAAATTTAAGAGAGGAAGATTGTGATGCAAAAACTAGTTTATCGGCCCTATTTGGGTCTAGTTTGCTTCTTTTTGCTTCGTGTACTAAGCCCGCATCTGAAAAAAGCCGTTCACTGTAAATTGAACTGGCGGGTGTTGATAAGTATTGAGTCGCAACTTTTCCCAAGATAGGGTAATAGCCTTTATTAGAAACCCACCCATTATATTGATTTGTATCTCTTTGGGCCCTTGATACGCTTAAGTAACGATCTAACTCTGCTGCAGCGCAATTCTTAGGATCATTAGGTTGGTAACTGGTTGGTGCATCAGCGGCTTTTTTCTTCCTCAGAAGTATGTTTTGAATGATTTTTTTTATGTTTCCTAAAATCAATAATTTTTCTATATGTTTTCCATAAGATGATTTTTATAAGCAGTCATTTTCGCGCCAGATGACAAAAACAATCTCTCGAACATGAATTATTTAACAAGTAATCAGTAATCACTTGTCAACTGTGTCCGTGGGTGTATGACTGATCAAGTACCGATGCAAGTACTTTTCTTTCAATACTACTTGGTACGCAGTTTTAAAATATCGATACCAAAATACTTGGTATCGAAAGAAAAGTATCAACTAAGTACTTGTGTTCACTCGTATCGTTTCATCCCTAACTCTGTGTAAGGTCTCTGTGTACCGCGTTTTTTTAAGCCGAGTATTAGGCCGAATACTCGGCCCAATCTAGACCGAGTACTCGGTGGCCGAGTACTCGGCAAATCACTACTCGTTCCATGTCTAGAATATACTCATTGTGATATCAATGTTCACCGCCGAAGTAACCAATTGCAACGTATTACTGACAGATCGCAGTTAGGATGTACTGCAGTATCCGTTAATATTTTAGCAAGGTGAAGATGGTTACCACTTTAACATCCAACAAGTAAATCCAACTACAGGTGATGAAACTACCAAAAAGTATCTTCGATGCATTTCTACGCATCTCATTCTATCAAATTATGATTAAAGTGAAAACAATCATATTATCAATTGTCGGGATCTATTCCAGCTATTTATTGTTGACATGTATGGAAAAATTGAGACAAACAGATCTTAATAAACAAAAATTGCGTTCGGAAGAATATGTTAGTTTAAGAGACGTAATGATGAAAAATTGAAATATCGAAAACATAGGCAATTGGTCATCTTACCATAATACTACATATTATACTGGAAGTCCAGGTTATGTTAAGAATACGCTCAAGATGTAATGACCTATGTCAGAAAATACGGTCGACCTGACTGGTTAAAAGCCAATTACGTGTAATCCTTCTTCGTCGGAAATCAAAGAAGAATTACAATACGGACAGGTGGCCAACGACTGACAAGATATTATTGAGTTTTCCAACAAAAACAAAGTTGACTTGATTGAAAGATGATAAATGTACAAAACGCTATTCAAAACCATTTCTTGAAACAATAACAGGATTAGTAGAAAAGGACTTAAGAATACTGGGTTTGATATAATTATGATGGAATGAAGATATCCTGGATGAACTACGATGACAAAATCCTGACTAAGAAATTAATTTTAATGAAGAAACTTTTAACAAAGCTTTGATATTACTGGAAGATAAATATTTAGCGGTATCCAACCAAATGCTCATACAACTGGGAGTTCAAGCACCTCAACGAAATCTATTTGATGCTATAAATAATGAATTACTAAGAGAAACGAATTATAACATTGACAATTTGCAGAGCTACATTCAACACAACACACATTTATTAATTCAAAGCCAAAAACAGGTATATGATATAATAATGGATTAAAATCAAATATTAAAACAGTGCAAAGCCATCTTATAGGACGAAGTCTCCCCTGGTGTTGCGGTTGTTCATGGGTGGCGGTAGTCAATTACCATCAGGGGAGCCGCATGCTCGTTTGCCCCTTCTTCTAAAAAAAAGTACTAATAGCTCGCAGAAAGTCTTTAGAAGCACTAAATAGAACACTTCAAGATCTACGAGATAATACATGGAGGTGCGTTGTTGTGCTATCATGTGGGTTGTGTGCTTGTTGGTCATCCTTATTCCATAAAAAAATTACCTTCTCACTCTCAATAAGTTACATAAACTTTATGATTATAGTCGTTGCTCCATCTCATAATGGGAATACAGAATTAACACAGTACGGAAGTGCTACTTGCATGGTTTGGTGGCATTTAAAGCTGAATCATAGCAGCCTAAAAGTAAAAATTCAAAACCGCCAATTTGGGAAGCGCGAAGAACATTTGTGGTACAATTTCCCTGCTCACTGCCGCGGCAATGGGCTGAATGTAAATATGGCTTAAGAATGAAACCTTTTTACAGATTAATGGCTATGTCCGAGATGGAATGCCTCGTTTCCAGTAAAAAGTTTCTCCGGTTTTCCACACTTACCATACGAAACATATCAGTATTAAGCTGCTATTTTAGATTGCAATTCTGTGTGAGCGCCGTCCAACCCCGGTTGAGCCGTCTCATTCGTACTAGAACCATAATATAGCTGTTGCCTGGCTTTACCACGTAAAAACATAGCATTTATTTGAAAAACTTACACTTATCTTATGTTTGCCCCGCAAAACCGAGTTATTGACGGCTTCTACGTAGGCCTCCGAGTAATCTCCATTTACTACCACTAATAACGCCAATTCAGCTTCGCACTCTTCACGTATCTGTTTACATACATACCTACATATAAATGGTCTAAGAATTTAATGAATCTTAGTAAAACTATACAAAAATATGAAAATAACCAGGTAAATATTTATCTATATGACATACAAAAGCCGTGGTAGCACGTTAAGCGCTCGTTGTAAATTTTACAGCAAGCGAGCAACCCAGGTTCCATCCCCACTGGCACCAATGAAATTGTTAATTGTAATTTTAAGTGCTAGACGGTAAAGGAAAATATCGTCAGGAAACCTGCATATCAGATGAATAAAATATTTTGAGGACATATGCAGTTTTGGAATTTTAAGTGCTAATTTACTACATGCTCAGCGGTGAAGTAAAATCCTTATATCCCTTCCAGACTCCGCTGCAAATTTATTTGCTATTTCCTCTAAAACTAAGTGTCAAATTTCGTAGAAACTTAACACAGATAATAATCGACGTTGTGTTATGTGAGACATAAATTCGTTTTAAGGGGATATAGCAATCAGCTCAAATTCTAATTTCGCCTCCACTTCCCCGCGCGTCGTTTGTAATCACTAATACTGTAAGTAGATAGGTCATTAGATACTTATTTCATTAGGTTTATCATATTTATGCCTTTTTCTTTACGCCGACCCACTCGCTTCTTATTTTTATTACGGTTATTTCCCATTTTAATTTTACGTCGTCCTGTTGAGTAATGTGTATCCTGATCGTAAATGACACATCTACCCCCTTCAAAGGCCGAAGCGACACTGACCGGGCCGCAGGAAACAAGCTTCAAGACGCCGATAGTTTAGGTAATTTCTTTTTACAGTAAAAATAATGGTAATTAAAAAAATTAAAAAACATAAGCCCTGCTTTATAATTATTTCAGTTTGTAAAGTTTCATGATCTAATTAAAATTATTTTATGAATACCAGCGGTTTATTGTTCAGTTTAGAGGTAACTTTGGATTTTTTTTTCTAGCGAGAAAATTTTACGGGATCGTGTTTTCAAAACTAATGCTGCAATATTTTCAGTATAACGGAGGATCTTGCTAAGCCATTTGAGGAAGTAATTTTTATTATTTCCCCTTAATGTCTCTATTTTCATTAAAATAAAAATAAAGATTTTCATATACACAAACGGATTTATGAGTGTATAGAAGATGTACAAACATATTATTATTGTTATTCCGATGCAATTTTTTAAGGTTTTAATGTTAATATAATAAATTAACTCCAGCCCAAGCCTAAGATAGAAATATATTTATAATCAATTATTTTTTACATATTTATTAATTTTTATCTGCAGCTGAGCACTCTTATCATCTGTTAAATTCATAACCAAATCCAGGATTTTCCCAGGGTCACTGTTCTGCATGCTCCTTCGCCTGGTTTGCCTTTTTTGTGAAGCCATATTTTTAAATTTCTCCAAAATAATATATTCTCTATAGACAACTTCAAACCGTTAATTAAACAATCAATGTCACCGTTATGTAATATGTACATAGATTAGTTTGTAAAGCTTGTTACATAATATATTTTTTGTCTATGATTTTGTACGAGAGAGTTATGTACAATGTTGCACAGACGTAAGGCATGAGTAGCGCTTCGTCTTCACTGAAACGATTAGACAACTTGAGCAACAAGACAACGAAAGCAAACTCTTTTATTGTAAGCAAAATTTTTTATGAGATACTTGCGTGGAAACGCAGCCAGAGTTCTTAGCAATCATTAAAGGTACCGCTGAGAGTAGGACTGAATATGTAATCATTTTAAGTTTTTTATATAAATATCCATCATCGTCATCATTAGCCCTTCACAAGTCCACTGCTGAACATAGGCCTCCCCTAAGGTAAGCTACAAAGCACGATCCCAAGCCAACTGCACCAATTGACTTGCTGCATGTCTTACTAAGTCGTCACTCAATCTAGAGGGGACGCCCTACACTTTGCCTGCCGGTACGAGGCTGCCACTAGAGAACCTTTCTTTCCCATCGGTTGTCGGTTCTTCGAGCTATATGGCCGACCCATTGCCACTTCAGCTTACTAATTCGTAAGGCTATATCGGTTACTCTGGTTGTACTGTGGATATCCTCGTTTTTAAGTCTATCACGCAGAGAAACTCCGTGTATAGCTCTCTTCATAGTTCGCTGAGACATTGAACTTCCTTATATGGCCAGCAGTGACAGACCACGACTCAGAGGTATGTCTGACGAGAAGATGTGTCGCAATCTCCCGAACGCAGACCAGCCGATATGAATACGTCAATTGACCTCTCGATCGAAGTTGGACTTACCTAGTCGGTCTATTTGTCCCAGGTAAACGTACTCGTCAACAGCTTCGAGCTTAGTGCTCCCAACAACCAGCGGCATAGGTGTGACATAGACATTACACATGACTTTCGTTTTGTTCATGTTCATCTTAAGACTTATCCGTTGGAAGACACTATCGAGGTCATTGAGCAAAGTGCTTAGGTCCTCTAGCGATTCTGCCATAAGGACTATTTCGTGGACAAATCAAAGTTGAGTGATGCACTTACCATTGAGGTTAATACCGTATCTGGAAAGTCCAGTAGCTTGAAAACGTCTTCCAATATAGCGGTGAAGAGTTTCGGGGATATTACATCACCCTGTCTTACACTTCTCCGCAGTTGGTTAGGTTTCGTACTCTGGTTTTGTAATCGGATAGCCATCGTAGTCCTACTGCACAAACACTTCAACACTTCGATATATCGGCAGTCAACTAGGGACCGCTGAAGGAACTGCACGCACCGCCCAAAATTTGATGAAGTCAAAGGCTTTTTAGATACACACGCCAGACCAAGTGGCATATTGTACTCTTCGGTCTTCTGTACAATTTGGCGAAAAGTAAATTGAAGTTGCGTGTGGCATGCATTTGGCGATCTGTCTGTTCAGTTGCCTGTATGTTGTCAAATCTGCTGAAGTCTAACAGCCGTGAGATTATAAGCGTGCTCAGAGAGTTTTTGTGTTCTTCTGCGACCGGTCTTACAGAACTTAGCTCCAGCCGCATGGAAAGCTTTTACAAGCTAGTCATATCGTCCACTTCATTGCAGCATTCTAGGCACTGAAAATGATTTTGAAACTCGTGCTGAAAGGTTTCGGGGCTTTGGATTAGAGCACGATTAGGATTGAGCGTTAACTTCATTAGACGTGACCTCTTCAACTTAACGTTTAGGTTCAGTGTGGCTCTTACCATTTGATAATCACTGCCAGTTTTCACCTTCGCGATCGATCACTGAGACATCACTGAACAGTCGTCGTCCGGTCGTCATAATTAAGTCAATCTCATTTTTTGTCGAACCATCGAGGCTCGACTAAGTCCACTTTTTGTGGGGCCGGTTCTGGAAGAAAGATTTCATCATAAAGAGTCCCTCTTCCTTACTCTCTATTTTTTGGTTTTTGAGAACTGATTCTAGAGATATCCTCATATGGTTGGTGTGTAAACCTGTATGACTTTCAGTGAATACCGTTTTGGTGATTCTGAGTATAAAGTACGCAACCCTCGTTGACACGCTCTCAAACTTTATAACGTTGTTAACGAGAAACTTGTGGATGATAAATCCGACACCTTCTTGGAACAGATGGTCACCCTCCCGGTGATAAAACAATTTGTTGGATTCGAGAATTACCGTGTCCTAATCATCCCTTCGGACCTCAGATAATCCTATAATATCCCAGCGCAACTTGTCTTTGTCTTCTTCCTGCTCCAGGATCTTCCCGTCAGTCCTCAGAGTGCGTGCATTATATGAGTGCATTATGGAGTCGTCAGAGGTAACCTCCACTGGAAATTCTTAGCACCCCTTACCCCACAGTTACTATGGTCGCCACCGTAGACAGGGGCCGCCGGGGACTGAAGGCCGTCTCTTTGAAACTTTTGCCACGCTTGGTGAGCGTGTAGGCAACCGTAGTTTTTATATTGCTGGTATCAGAAAGATGTTGCTGCCCATCTTTTGCCTAAGTTTCCCTCTGTTGCCTCTTACGACACCCACGGGAAGATATGGGGTAGTGGGTGTTCTTACCCGTCACTACAGGGGTAAATATTAAATATTGCTTATTATTACCCGTGTGCGACGAGTTTAACTTCAAACACTTTATAGAACAGGAGGAAAACAAGCACCCAGCTCACCCGATGGTAAGTGACTACCATCATCCATGAACAAGTACATCACCTGCAAACAGGTTAACCGAGCCGTTCGGCATGACGGGCGTAAAAATCGCCAGGGTTCACGATCTCTGCGGATAGGATTTGCTGTACTAAGAAATCTGTAGACATTTGGATGTGGTCGATAAGTCGGTCGGTCGACATTGCCGCTATGGGACCTATAAAGGCACCCGTATACGCGTGGATGTTGTGGAGTTTCAGCCCGAGGCACAATGGAGTGTTCCAACTTGTACCCTAAACGAAGTATCATATAAAGGCCCATATAAATCTAAATTTTTATCCTCTATTAAGAATCAAAACGCAGATACGTTGTCACCCCTGAAAACAAATATGGAATGCCTCGTTTCCAGTAATAAAGTATCTCTGGATCTCTACACTCACCATACGAAATACAGCAGTACTAAGCTTTTATTTTACCTTGGTATTCTGTGAGAGCGTGGTCCTTCCCCGGTATTAAATAATACCATTACCACAAATCATTGACGTCATAATCAGTTGGCTTCTAGTATAGAGTTAGTTAAAAACCTGTAAATTAATAAATATTTGATAATTATCTGTTGTCAGCGACTTTCATTGCTGTAAACAGATATAGGTAGAAAAAATAGGTATTAATTTTTTTATCGATAAGTATGTATTATTTATCGACATGGAACTTGAATTTTATTGTGTATTAAAAAACAGGTTCGTAATTACATTTAATATAAGATAAGTGACAGATTTTGAGGTGCCTATATTATCAAATAGTTTTATTATTCTTCGTATTAACTGTAAATGTCATTGACATTGTTTCTTAAAGTACTTTTTATTATATTAGTAACATGAAGCATAACCGAACTATACAACACACATTATTTTTTCTCCTTTAAAAGTTTTAAAATACTCTTATACGTTTCGAGCAAAACAACGTCGATTTGCAAATGATGATAAATTTAGTTCCTGGTACAATCGATGGCGGCACTTCAAATCAATACAAACATTTTGTAGAATGTAGACAATCCAGCGTACTAGTATATATAGAGGTCAGTATTTAAAACTTTATAGCAATTGTTAAAATATCATTAAGGGAATAATGTGATCTGTTCAAATGTCTAAATAAATCAAATTAATATTATGTTTGTTATTTGCTTTTAAATGGCCATAATACGAAATGTGATAAAATCACAACACCAAATAGAATACAGATGAATACCAGCGTGCTTTAAACGGGGAGGTATTGAGTCTTGTTGAATTGACTCCATTGCTTTTCTTTTCCTGGAATTACAGTTTACATGATGCTTCAATGGGGACCTCATATATCTAAACTAGCAAGCAAACTTAGTTTTGCAGCATATATTGTAAAAAATATTAGAGGCCTTACATGTGTTGAAACAGTCAGGCTAGTTTAATTTAGTTATATCCATAGCATAATATCATATAAATCTTACTTTGGGGTAATGCGACTGACATTGAAACTTACTGTTGCAGAAGAAAACATTTTTAAGAAATAAATATATTAACTTTGGCCTCTCAGTATATTTACGAAATTTTAATGTATTTAGGTACATTAAACATAGGTACACAGTTATATATAAATAATGTAAATAATAAAAACAAGCACAAGCTGGTTATATCAGTTACTCGATTCCTTCATGGGCAATGTTTAAGCTTTTATAACAAAGTCCCAGGAAATGTGCAGAATCTATATATCAAAAAGTTCAATATTTATATCAAGCACTAAATAGTATAAAGGTTATTATTAATAACCTTCTACTTCTTTATACTTAATTATTAAACATTATACGTATATATATATATATATATATATATATATATATATATACCCTTTTTACTGGAAACGGGACATTTCTTCTTAGTCCTCACGGGTGACAACGCATCTGCATTTTGATTTCTAATCGAAATCAACCACTTACCATCAGATGGACTGTGTGCTAGTTTGTCACCCCATCCTATAAAAAAAAGTATACTACTTGATGTTCATGATTGATAATGACCTTTGGGAATGAGGTGATCATCTATCATGTTGTGTCTAAATGTTTTCATATTTTATAAAATATTTTAATGTCAATTAATACCTATTTATTTTTCTTTTCTGCTGGGTTTTTTTGCTGGTTCTTCCCATTTCCAGGTCAGGGACTTTTTCCGAAGTCCGAAGCAGTTGTAAAGCTTAAATTATTTACAATGAGTATTCGGAGTAGGCATACAGGGAACCAAATAACTAGTTTTATCTTAAAAACACAGCCAATTTGTATTCGTATAGATTAAATATATATATATATATATATATATATATATACATATATATATATATATATATATATATATATATATATATATATATATATATATATATATATCTTTTTGTCTAAAGATCTTATAGTCAATGCATATATGAAAAAGTATTCTATTATCATTCTCTTCTCTTCAGGTTAGAAAACAGGAGAACGATCGCGACGTGCTAAAACATAGCCCACCTGTCCCTGAAAATTTGTAGCCACGGTGCCGTCGGTAAGCAGTGTCTGCGAAGTATTTTTTTAATTTTCGACAAAAAGAAACATTAAAAAACGGTGGAATATTATAAAAATAATAATAAATCAATAATAATTTATATTTGTAATAATTTATAATAATAAAAATTATTGAGACAACTTAGCGATCGCAGCGTCTCACTTATTTTGTCCATATTTCTGGGACACTATTTTACATAGCGATCGTTCTCCTGTTCTCTAACCTCCATGATTCTCTGTCTATGATGACTATGTTGCCATAAACAAATAAAAATACTGTACAGTACCAAAAACCAAAACAGCTGATGTGATGTAGAGTGATATAGATATTTCAATTTTTCAATTGTAATTCAACACAAAATAAAGGTATACGGTACTAGAATAAAATGGCAGAAATTCAAACACTTATAGAAATGGGTTTCCCCAAAGAACGAGCGTAAGTGAGAAATTTTATAAAAATAAAACTTAGATAATTGTAGGTTATCTAACAATAATAATGTTTTCAGGGAAAAAGCCTTAGCAGTCACAAATTACAAAGGTGTGGAGCCAGCTATGGAATGGTTATTGGCACATGCTGATGAGCCTAATGTGCCTGATGTGGGACCTGGTCAAACATTGGGAGGAAATTCAAGCACCAATATTGCGGTTACACCTGCACCTTCTGAACCGAATACGGAAAGTTCAGAGGTTGCGAAGTCATTCAAATGTGATAAGTGTGGAAAACTATTTAAAAATCAGGATGAAATGGAATTTCATGCGGCTAAGACAAATCACAGCAGCTTTTCTGAATCTACTGAAGAAAAGAAGCCTTTAACTGAAGAAGAGAAAAAGGCTCAGCTAGCATTGCTGGAGGAGCGAATGAAGCAGAAGAGAAAGGAGAGAGAAGAAAAAGAAAAGGTATTTTTAAGCTATATTTTACTTATTTAAATGTTTATAGATAGGTACACAAAATTTTATATTTAGGCAGGCTTCTACTCAGTGTTTGAAGCATTCTTAACCAGTCTATCATCTGGCATGGTGAACTGTTTGTTCTTTTAACCTTTAAGTATATGCACTATTTTTGGTAACACACTCATTGTGGGGTCTATAACTATCCACAACAAAACCTAGTTATGTTTATAAACAATTATTGGAAATAACTGACATATTCGTGTATTAATGCAATAACAGACAAAATATATGTTATTTAAATTGTTTATTGTGCTTATAATCACCAGTCTTAAAAGAAAATCATGAGTCTTTTATAAAAACATGTTTTTTTTTGGATTTTATCTTTAGGGTATCATTTAAATGACAAAAAACCGGGCCTGGTTTAAATTTTGAGAAGTAACAAGTGCAAGTGGCAAGTGCAACTGACAAATGCTTAGTGCATATTTTATTCCCAATTATCACTTGTTCACACACACTAAGCACACACTAAACTCATTGTATTTTTAACAGAATAGGAATATAAAATGCCATCAAAAACATAATTTGTAAAGAAAACCAAGTCTCGCAACTCAGTTCTTCTACCATAAAAAGTTGTGAGATCCATGTAATACCAAGTTGGTTAATTTATTCAGTCCCTACTTAGGGGTCCTTCTGTTTTAAGTTATTACATAATTAGGTAACCTAGCAACATTTTATAGTGACCATATCAATGTTAATGTTTTATGTTTTAAATATATAGATTGACTTGGCCATCGCATGAAAACACAGTGTATCTCACAAGTAATACATATTATATTAAATTAGATCGCTTAGTGCGATTGCCAAGTGTATTTAAAGGTGCTGCAAGATGCGATCGAGGAAGTATTGAATTTGCCGACACAAGCGAAGCTTTGGAGCGAAATAAAGTGAATCAGTGTGGTTAATTATTAGTGTTTTAAGTTTTAATTCGTGTAAAGTGAATTAAAGTGTAAATTTTAATAATTCAATCGTTAGTTTTTATTGTCACGAACCTCAAGCTCCTAACACTATCTACACCTATTAAACATATACAAGTACACTGATTCATTCACTGCAAATGTAACTTTGTAATTCTATACATTTATATGATATTACAAAGTTATTTATGCAGTAATTGGTGTATCTAGAAAACTGGACCAAAATAAAAAAATATTTTAGTATTTCCTTGATTTATACACTAAACTCTAATTGAATTCTAGATTTGAAGCTTCTATGTCTGCTAGAAGTGCCTTAGAGTTTTGATGATCGGTCAGTCAGTGAGTGACAAAATTAAGAAACTTTGACTAGTTATAACTCTTAAACTACTGGTTCAAATTGAATGAAATTTGAAATATACCATGTTTATACAATGTCTACTTGGTTACTGGCTTTTAATATTAACTACTACGTTATATATAACATTAAATGCAGGCTTTTAGTTTTATCCACTACGAAGTTATAGGGGGTCGAAAATGGCCTGAATTGCTTCGAGAAAAAGTATAGTACGGCCGTGCCGCTTTTTTGCTCGACTTGGCGGGGCACTGCCGTGCCCCTAGATCAAAAATGACAAACCAAAAAGAACTAAAGACAATTTAAGAAATGACAGCACATATTATGTCTCTTCAATATTATGCTTTTTTTTTTAGAGGTTTACGTAATTTACCCAGTCTTTCTTCTTCTTTCTCTTCTCTAGGAGAAGAGTCTTTGCTTATATTACTTTTTACAAAAAAAATAAAATTCACTATAAATTTCATATACGAAAAAACACATAATTTTTTTTTTTAATATTTAAAACCCATAATAAAGTTAATCAGACAATCCATTTGTGTCTGTAGACGGAACTCATGTACAACAAAATGTGTCACAGGCATTTTTCAGAAAACAAAATTATAACAATTTACATTACATTGTTTCATTCACTGCTATCTAGGGCTATCTAACTTTATAGATAAGATTGGTCAAATCTTTTCTAAAACCCTATCAGCACACCCCGACTCCATGTGGTCTTGTCTGCCTTACCCTACCCCTAGAGTGTTTTTGTAAAGCTGTAGGCGCGAAGGGAGAGCAGTCCCCACCCGCCAAAGCAAATTGCAGGCACCCGTGCTAGGCGTAGTGGCTGAGGCTGGACCAATAAGCCAAAGCTGCGGAGGTGAGCATAGTTGCTTGCAATTTGCTACGCTAGGGCGAAGGGGCGCCGAAGATGTTGCAGAAGTAACTGGGTCAATATTTTTGTGTAAAAAGTGATGTTATGATTTAAAAAAAAAACATTACTCATAAACTATACATTCCCGCAAGAGGTGAAGGGTAATGGTAAGGGTGTCCTGCACCCACCCACCTCTCACCCCCGTACGAAAGTACTGGATGTCAATAGTTTACCATTTTCTATAAAGCTGTCACGGTTTAGTTTTATTTAATCAACATTATTTTTCTCCTTGGGCTTTTAATGAATTTCAGCCTTAACATCTTTTTGATTCTTAAGTCCTTTCCAACCAGAGGTTGGAGATCATTAAAGTTATCCTTAATCTGTAATTAGCAGTTTAAGACAAGATTACTTTACCTGGTACAGCCCCGACGGTCCAACAAAAAATGAGATTACTTCATTATGACAACTGGACAACATCTGTTCAGTTATGTCTCAGTATTCGCAAGGGTGTAAACTCGTAGCGATCACAGAATGCCGAACTCTAAAATTTTTGAGTCCTGATGATTTTGTATTTTATTATTGTAGTAAGAATTGGTTGTGCAAAAAGGATCAAACCCAGACAAGGGTGAAATAATGATTTTTACAGATTACAGATTTAAACTTCAAATCTCAATATGTTAAATTGTTCCTTTGATAGGTTGGATTCTTTTGCTTCTTCTTTCTTTTAGCGGACCATTTTGCTCTTAACCCAATTTTTTATTTAATTGAACACACATAAGAGGTTATTTGTACTTATTTAAAAACCATTACCTTATAGGCTGAAGCTTTAGAGCGAGAGCGTCTTCGTATCAAATCAGGCAAAGATCTGCAGGATGCCCGCCAGAGGCTGCAAGAGCAAGAAATGCAGAAATTGGTAGAACAGAGACGCCGCGAAAAGATTGAGGACCAGAAGGCAAGAGAGAGGGTCCGAGCCCAAATTGAAGCTGATAAACAAGCCAGAAAGTATGTAATTCATCCATTATTATCACAATTGTATCCAATTACAAGTTCACAGGCTGCACTTGAGCATCACTGCACCAGGCTGATTAAGGGGTGGCAAGATACTTTCTTGAAGTACTCAAACCGAACTCAACTCAACGAAATAACAGAAAATGTTCAATACTTGTTTATAAAGTATGTGGTGCAGCCATGCTGCAGCTATATTATGGTTGAAGCATGAATGGGTCGGCTCGACCGGGATAGGACCGCGCTCTCACAGAATACCAGCGTAAAATGGCAGCTCTATGCTGCTGTGTTTCGTATGGTGAGTGTATGGAGACCCTTGTTACTGGAAACGATGCATTCCATCTTAGTCCTCAGGGGTGGCAATGCATCTGCATTTTGATTTCTAATCAAAGATAAATGTAGATGTCTATGGGCCACAACATCCACTTAACATCAGGTGGACTGTGTGCTCATTTGTCACCCTTATTCTATAAAAAAAATAAGGATGCAACACAAATGGGTTAATGGGTTGGTTCGACCAGGAAAGGGCCACGCTTGCACAGAATACCGGTATAAATAAGCTGCATTTTGTGCTTTGAGCTGACTAGTGGTGTTGATAATCAATTAATTTCAGAATTAATTATTATTTATCACTAATCCATGTTACCTCAAATAAACCAATTTACAGAATAGAACATTTTATAACATTCCATTGGGTAGGGAGACTTTAAGGCTAATGAGGCATCCCATCTTGATCATCAGGGTCAGAAGTGACAGTGCATTGTCTATGAGATGCAGCATCCATTTACCATCAGGTAAACTGTGTGCTTGTTTGTCATCATATTAATAAATTATCTGTCCTGGCAAACGTAATGCTGTCCTCTCTGGTAGGTGACCGAATGAGTTTGACACCAAATGCACTTTGGACTTTTTACAGTATAAATATTAGATTTATAATGCTGCCTATCAAGTCGAGATTTTGTCACTTATGAGTCAATTTAGTCCATAAATATAAAATTTACTAATAATTTAACTACAGTGGCACATATCAACTCCTAGCACAGCTATGAATTATCATCTACTAAACTAATATATGATGTGAATATGACCTCGATCAATTATCTTTCAGAAGCTATTATCATTTACAGACACACTGATGATTATGGGTATGTTCCGAAATACAACACAGTACACTGTCGAATGCGAATGACGTCATAAAGCGACGCCATATTGGTGATTCGTTGTATCGAATATGGTGGAATACGTAGACAGAGAAACCTATAGTCTAATGATCGGCGTGGCCTCGAGTGAGAACGGACGAATACGAATTTTAGGTTATACAATAATCTTTATGACTTTTAAACATATTTATATAAAAATTTTAATTGTTCTAAGAACTGAACTGAATAAGATTCACCAATCTTAAGCTCACAAAACACTTTTTTCTCACTTAAACCAACTTGTAAACTCCTTAAATCGCTACGCTATCAAAGTTGTTTAGCAAACTGTAGAGTTTACTAAACAACTTTGATAGCGTAGCGTAGCACGGAGAAAGGGACAAACAATCACACCGCTTTATCTCATTTCTATGCAAGACGTATGCATAAATCTATCTTTTTCGTTTGCGAATGTGAAAGAAGGCGTCAATTTGTCTATAGGTTTCTCTGTCTACGGTGGAATACGACTTCAATTAATGACGTCATTCGCATTCGACAGTGTACTGTATTGTATTTCGGAACATACCCTATATTTATATAGTATTAGTATTTGTGTAGAAAACATTGTACCCCTCTTTAAGCATATTGCGCGCACGGAGGAGCGTAATATAATGGCATAGTTAAAGTTTATATCGACAAATTGTGCAGAAGGCTAGATTTATTCATAATATGTGTTACAAATACATTATTTCTCTTCTTTCTTTATGTTGGTTACGATATATTCGTCTTGTTACATGTCCATCCATCCATACAACAGCCTATAAAAGTTCACTGCTGAATATAGGCGTCCCCCATAGATTGCCTCATGGGGGAGGATGTGGTCGTAGTTGGCACGCTTGGCAAGCGGGCTGGCAACCGCAGCTTTTTAATAGTTTTGAGTTGTAGTCAGGAAGATGCTGCTGCCCATTGCCTGTAACAGTTTCCCTCCGTCGCCTCTTACGACACCCACGGGACGATATGGGCTAGTGGATATTCGTACACCGCCACTACACGTTAAGGTTATATGTGAATAGTTTTAATTAGGACAAACTTTGTTTAAAAAAGGGAAATTGATAACTCAAGAAAATGTGACTATGAACTTAACTGTTGAATTACCTAAAACAAAAGACGAACAATGTAGAATTATATAATTCTAACAACATTGTTATTAATGTGTTAATATATGGAAAACAAATTATAGTTTAATGTTGTTGGAGTTATTAAAATCACATAAAATATACAAAAGAGGTATTTGTGAAGGTTAGAAGGTAGTTAAAGTCTATGATAAAGAGATGATGACAATTACAAATATAAGGTTAGTGTTTCCCTCATCTAAACCACATTCGCACAGAGAACTATCCCTAGTTCTGTTCAAATACATTAAATCACATTAACCAAAACACTCATTGTTTACGTTCACACTGCCAATGTCAGTTGTCAAACATTCACGTCTGAGGTCGAAAAGTGAATGTGATTAAGTCTGAGGAGTCTGTATGAAGACAAAAAAAAATTTTTAAAATAAAATTACATTTCACAAAGACAAACATCCCTGGCACAATTATTTGCAGGCCTTATAAATATTTGCTCCGTGCGGGATTAGCGATCCCAAGTCATTCCTAAGCTACTGCGCTGTGGAGCCATTGGATTTATTTTATATTTTCTATATTAGATATCCGTGTTTTATATATTTATGTGCAATTGAAATTATAGATAATGCATATACAGTGTGAGTCTTTATAAAATGCACATATCAAAACCAGTTAAACTACACATAATTTCATCGACGGAAAAATTATAAAAAATTAAATAAAACTAAATTTACGGATTTTATCGCGTTTATTTCATTACTTTTACTTATTTTTAATTCCCGACGTTTCGTAGCACGTCAAGCAGGTATTGCAAGACAACAAGCTTCGGGTCCCGCGCCTACGTCACAGTGACCGAGTGAAGCCGGCCACAGTCGAGCGTGTACCTGCTTTACTACCATATGTCAGAGGAGTCACAGAAAAGGTTGGCGAGCTTCCATTAAAACATACTACAAGCCGCCGAAGAAGATTAGTCAATTTTTACCATCCGTCAAGTGTAATATCCCTCTGCAAGATGCAGGAGTGTACAAGTTTAATTTTGTGAATGTAGTCTCTCTTACATAGGTCAAACAAAAAGATCCATAAAAACCCGCGTGAAAGAACATATAGCTGACGTGAAGCACCGACGCTTCAGGAAGTCTGCAGTCTGCGAACATGTTCAAGATCGTCCCCACCATTACATTCGTTTTGATAAACCACAAATTCTCGCAAAAGAACACCGATTCCTACCAAGGATGATACGCGAGGCTATTGAAATTAAATAACATCCAAATTTCAATAGAGAAGATGGATGGGTGCTGCCACCTGCTTGGGATCCTATAATTAACAAAATTAAACCCAAACCTAAGCATACCACTGCAAGACTTCATGATACTATAAGCTCGTTTTGCGTAAATCGGACCAAAAATTAATATTCAAAAACGGAAGGTAGCCGGACTAACTATGACATTGGGACGTCAAACATCTCAGTCCCCCCGTGACCATGGGTGCTGTAAAGCACTCGAAACGTCGGGAATTAAAAATAAGTAAAAGTAGTGAAATAAACGCGATAAAATCCGTAAATTTAGTTTTATTCAATGTGTAGTGTTCGCGTAAATTTAAGAAATCATATAAAAAATTATTTTTTTTTATGAATATTTTAAAAATTCAAATTGCAGCTGCTAACCCTATTTAAATAAATTATAACTTTTAAACTGAATGTCCTATCAAAATGTAGTAAATTTTTAAATGATTGTTAATAATAGGTTGTGCCAATAAAGTAAAAATTTCCAATAAAATGAACGTCATAAAATTAGAATAAAGAGATTTTTAATGAAAATCTGGTATTTTTTCATCATTCTTACAATAACTTTAAAATTTCTCGAAAAGTCGTCCCCTTAATCCTACTTTTTTTTTAATCTTATGTACTGCTACATCATATTAGCTTTCTAATGGTAAAAAATGCACGTTTATTACTCAGATACAACTTTATTAATTAGCATTTAAAAAAAAGCACATAAATCAGTTAAGCACCGTAGCAGGTAGAGAGAACTACATTTTTAGGAATAAAACTAGATTTTCTCTACATAAATCATTTAATACAAACAAACACAAATTGAAAACAAAAAGCCTAATGAAGCAAATGTTCAAAATGAAGACCCCGTTGTTGCAAACACATTGTGGCGCGAAGCAAACTTTACTCTGTGGCTCTACGTATCATTTCGGGGTCGTTTCGAATTTCATTAGCAACACGCAAAACTCTTTCTTCGGGTTCCGCTTCGCTGCTTATGGGACTGTTATACACCCTTTGTTTCATTGTCCCCCATAAAAATAGTCGAGCGGCGTCAGATCAGACGAACGCGCCGGCCACCCAACAGGTCCTTGTCAGCCGATCCAGCGGCGCGGATAATTTTCATTCAAAAATATCCTGACAATTCGGGAGTAATAGCCAGGGCATCCGTCCATTTGCAGAATCATTCTTCGACGCGTTAGCAGCGGCACATACTTCAACAGCATCGGCAATTCGTCCCTTAAAAGTTCAAGAAATCTCTCTCCTGTTACGGTCCTCGGGAGTATGAATGGACCAATCAAAATGTTGTCAATTAGTGTGGCCCACACATTTAATGAGAATTTAACTTGATATGTTGAAGCCCTTTTCAGCTTAGGGTTTTAACCTTTTGGATACCACTTATGTAAATTACGACAGTTTACGATTCCGTCTCTCGTGAATTGAGCTTCATCCATCCACAGAATTGTTTTAGGGAATTCGGGATTCCCTTGTTTTTCTTAAAATCCATGTAGACATAACGCACCTTGGACGCCACTTGGATCCACATCTTCATGTAAGTGCTGCACCCTTTGATAATGGTAAGGATGCAAGCCTTCTTTCCTCAGATGCGCCATACTGATTTTTGGGACATGCCATGACGTAAAGCCAAACGTCTAGAACTAGTAGTCGGGTCAGCAAACAAATAATTCAAAATGGCTTCCTCAATCGTCTCCCCGCACCCGCACCTACAGCCCGCTCGCCACTACAATGATTCACCCAAAAAAAGGGTCTCTACCTGCCTGATAAACATTGGCGGGTGCGTAGCTAAACGATGCGCAAACGCAAGGGCTTTTTCAAACACTCATAGAAATGATTGCAATTGAGTAATAAACGTGCATGTTTTACCATTAGAAAGCTAATACGATGTAGAATAACATAGATTTAAAAAAAAGTGGGATTAAGGGGACGATTTTTCGAGAAATTTTAAAGTTATTATAAAAAAAGATGAAAAAAAAACTAATTTTATAAAATATATATTAGAATAATATATCGCGATAAAATTAGAATATATAAAATACTAATTTTATATATTTTAATTTTATGGCGTTTCAACCGTAATATATAGCTACAGTGTGGCGCTATCACGTATAAATTCAATATAAGAATGAATAAAACACTTTGTTTCACGGATTTTATTGAGTTTATTGTAAATGTCTGTACAATGTATATATTTTTACGAAAAAAATTTAATTAAGTTACAAGACCACTAGATCATATAAAAATGCAATTTTATGATAATTTGATCGTTAGGTTAGCAGCGCTGGGTCGCACGGAGGCTCCGCCCCCTGTGGCCGCCCCCGCGCCCGCAATCAACACCCCCGCGGCCGCCGGCCCCGCCCCCACGTACGAGCAGGCACGCATACAGCTGCGGCTGCCTGACGGCAACTCCCTAGCACACACATTCGGCGCCAAGGAACAACTCGCCGCCGTCAGGTATCTATATACTATATTAAACTATATCTATAAACTTATTTTCAGCGCTACAGGTCGATTATTATTTTTTATTAAAAAAAATAGTAATACTATTAACTAAACTACAATTTAAATTTACTTTTTACAGTTATTTAAGTGGAAAACAGTCTGACATCCTCTGATTTACCATTGATAATTCCACAATTCAAAAAACGTTAGAAGTTAAAAACCGTTACAACGGTGTTATAAGGCATTTCTAGAGTAGGAGTAGTGTTCTGGCCACTAGATTACCTCAATGCAGAAACTCATGAGCTAGAAAGCGCCGAATGATCGGAGATGAAATGCTTAAGTGACTTACTGGAATGACGACAGTTGTCGACGGTGTAATCCTTTAAAGAATGATTCTATTATTTTCTCGTCTGCTTGAGCTTTACAAATAATTTACAAAAATATATAAACATATATTACAAACACAAACCCGATAGAATAAAATATATTCTTAATAAACTAAATACAATAAAAATATAATTATTACTATTACAGCTTATTAAAGTCTGCTGTTGATCATTTTTTACGTGGTCGAGCCACGCTGCAACACAAATGGGTCGACTCAACCGGGGTAGGACCGCGCTCTAACAGAATACCAGCTTAAAATAGCAGCTTAATGATGCTGTGTTTCGTACGGTGAGTGTAGAGAACCGGAGACCCTTTTTACTGGAGACGAGGCATTCCATCTTAGTCCTCACGGGTGACAACGCGTCTGCATATTGATTTGTTTTAAGCATTTTGAAATAAGTACAAATGTTGATGCTATGGACCTCAAAACCCGCTTACTATCAGGGACTGTGTGCTCGTTTGTCACTTATAACATAGGCCGCCACTACCGGCTGCCTCATATGGAGGATGTTTGCCTTACTTGCCACGCTTAACTACCACAGTGTTTTGATTTTTACTTGCAGTTAGGAGGTATAGGAGCTACTACTGTCGATAATGGCTAGATTTTTATTGTCTAACTCTTGTCTGGAAACCAGACAGTGAAAGTATTAAGATAATCTATCCTTATTTGCAACAATATCTTAAACCATATTCTTGCAGATAAAGGCCATTATATTCTATTCTATTCTATTCATTACACTTATGCATTCAAAATGCGTTATAACAACGCTTAAACTATTATTTTTCAGGCTATACCTACAGATGCATGCCCAAGAGTTTGCTCAACAGGATAACTTCAAACTGATGACAACCTTCCCCAAGAAGGTATTCACTAGTGACGACTATGAGAAGCCTTTAGAATCTTTGGGTATGTACCTAATTAATAAACATATTTAGAAATTTTAGAATCGCTATACCCACATATAGGGTATTAATTAAATCTTTTATTTATGCTTTATACCATAGAATACTATAATACATACATAATAGAACGGTGGTGTGGGCGGAGCCCGTGTAGCCACTAAAATGCCACAAGACGTCAACTCACACGTATAAATGTCAACACGAGATGTGTTTCACATGCAAATTATTTAGAAAATGCCAAATTGCACACTATTTACAAATAAATATGTATTAAAATCGTCTGTCAACACAGCGAATCAGGTTTGTAGTAGTGATTAACTGATAATACGACGTAATTGCTTGTATGTGTGCTCCCGGCGACGGCGAAACTCGGTACAAAATAAGGTTGACAGCCATTCTATTGTGTATTATAGTATTCTATGGTTTATACACATATTTACTGGTCGGTCGGTCGGTTCCTCTAGCCATACGGTTGGCCCATTGCCATTTCGGCTTACTGATCTGTCGGTCTATATCGGTTTATTTTTTATTTTTTAACAAAACTGAAGTCACAAACGAACTTTCAGTCCACCTGATGGTAAGTGGCCACCGCAGTTCATGGACACCGTCAAACAACGAAGGTTACGAATGCGTAGCCATCTCTGAGAATTTAAATGGAATGCCTCATAGCCTGAACACAGCAGTGCAAGCATTGTTTGGCATAAAATGAGTGCTACCACCTATTCAAGTCTGAATATGGTTTTGCAAAAAAAAAAAATATAACATAATACTAAAACGAATCATTCTCTCATAGTCTTACCACAGTTAAAAGACAGACTTACAGTTGTGAAACGCATTTGTTGTGAGATCCGATTTACACTTCGACAAGTACAGTAACGAGTTTAATTACAGGGCAGTTGACAGTAAACGGTTAAGTGGGCAGTAGCGTTCAAATGTCTTCATGGTGAGTTTAGTTAAAAAACGTACAATTTTATATTTTGAGGGTCGAACGGGAACACGTTGCGTCCTGTCAACTTATGCTATGTACTAAACTCGCTCGTTCACACGAGCGGCGAGTTTAGTTGCGGATGGTGGGATAAGCACGGGAGGGCAACAAAACTTGATTGTTAACTTACTACTTAACTTGATTGTTAACTTAAATTTCCATTCATACGAGATTTTCTACTTAACTCGCCAGAATCGCAAGTTATTTCGCTACTGTATTTTATCGAAGTGTAAATCGGCCTTCAGGTGTTGCCGCCGCTCGCGTAGGTATTTACGCGTCCAGCGTATATTTATTTATTTATTACTTGAAACATCTATCCTTACAGGTCGAACCCAATGCGATAGAGTCCTCTTTTTTATTACAAACTAAATCTTACACTAATAATATTAAAATGAATGTAGCTAAACACACTTAAAATAAAAAATAAACACATTAATAAAATTAACAAATTACATAGATAAAACAGTAAAAAAATATATAAAAATCAGCAAAATTTACAAAATACAATAATAAAAACAATATTCTAACACAGTAACATACAATATATATATATATATATATATATATATATATATATATATATATATATATATATGTAATATGATCTTTGCTGATTCACTATAGTGGCAACTAAATACGTCGATTTTAAGAAGCACACGGTTGACCACGTGAAGAGCTTGAGTTAGAGGCGTTTTTGCGAGGAGATTAATTCGTGCTGAAGGTACCACGAACAGTGGCGGACGCCTCCGTCTCGTCACGTAGCGATCCGGTAAACAGAGACTTAAGTGCTACAAAACTTCCGGGCTATGTTCTTTGCCCCGCAGTAATTTCACTACATACGTAGCAAGAGCAGACTCATACAACCATATCCAGTAAAAAAAGAGTAGGATACATCAACGGATAAAATGGATATACCCCGTAAAGCTTAAAGTACAAGTTACTCGCAAAATTTGTTTTGAATATGCTCCAACATGACCTTATACTTTTCTTTATACGGACTGCATTATGTTCCAAATGACTCCTGAATAGTGCGTCATACAGGGCTCTCAATGCAGTCATGTTGGTAAAACCTCGTATCTGTCTCAGTACAACACTGAGATTCCGGTATGCTTATTTACAAATATTAGTGATGTGAACGCGAAACGACAATTCTGCGGTAAAAAACTCCAAGACCACGTACTTGTTTTACTCTTTGTAACGGTGTTGCGCCTATCACAGATAATAGGTTTTCACGCGCGAGTTAAACTCATTACTGAGCATTTTGATACGTTAAAATAAAGCCTGTTCCTATTACTCCACTCCACTATTCTATTAATATCATCTTGTAAATGTTCGCCATCTAACTCATGCCTAACTTTGAGCAACATTTTTAGGTCATCTGCAAATAAAAGACACGAGCTATATCTAACTATGGTTGTTACGAAAAAGAACATAAAATAATTTTACATATTATCATACTCATTAACATGACATTATGTACATATTCACATTTAACAAGATCATTGCTTATTCTTACAAGAAAAAACACATTTAAAACTGGCAAATATTTTCGTGACACATTCTTTTTATAAATGTTTTCAGTTTTCGATTGTTAAATTTAGTTATGTAATGTATTCGCATTTGGATAAACAATTTTATCAAAAAAGTGAGGTACACCTAAGCATGGCCGTCATTTGAATTCAATTTTACTTAGTAACTCATATAACTGTCACAGTAATTCACCATTAGAGATATTGTTTTTCAAAAATGGCACTTAAAATTAGTTTAATAAGTACTACAAAATACGCTCGCGCCAACCGCGTGTAATGTCTAATTGTCTATCAGACTCAGTGAAGCGCGCTAGCACAAAGTCGTCCCGCCCACTGCACGCAGAACCCCCACCATACTACTCTGCACGAGTAGATTCATTTCCCAACTTTAAGGTCTTTAAACTGTGATATTACCAATTATCATTTGTAGCTTTTACATCATTATGTTAAAAGAAAAAAAAACATCTTATGAATGACAATTTTTCATTTTTTTTTCAGGTTTGGTGCCTTCTGCTGTGATTATAGTGTCAAGGGGCCAATAGATATTTGAAAAGTGATTGGAGGAAATAAAATCCTCAAAAATGGTTATCATGGGTGTGGAGTAAATAAGTCCCAGTGAAATTAATTAACATTTTCTTCGATTATAATAAAATACTATAAATAGCAAGTACTCAATATTCCTTGTTAGATAATGTTTCTAATTTCACAGGACTGCTCTTGGTAAAGTTTGTGTAAATATTTTTATTATTAACCTGTTTAGCTAATATTTTACCAATGGGGGCTAATAATTTTTCGCTCACTAGATGTCGTTAGTGGGGACTGAGGTGAAGTTTTTTTGTTACATAATGTCATTTAATTAAGAAATTAGTTTCAAATAGAAGTTTATCGGTTTTTAGAGTACTATATGAATACACAAAACAATACCTTAGTGTTGTATTCTTAAATTTTTTATATATATGTAATTTTTTTAGAAATATCCGTAGTTTGGTTTATCAATTTCTAATTTTAAAAATAATAAATAATTCACCTCGTTCCTAAGTGGCGCCTCCTTGGTGTCGGAAAAAGTTGTGTATTAAAGTAAAGTAAAACTTTGTTGCCAACCCTAATAATAAATACACTACAATTTACGTATTATGTTGGCTCAACATAGATCGCCCAGCTCTCCAATATGTTGGCTCAACATAGATCGCCCACACTCTCCAATATGTTGGCTTAACATAGACCGCCCAGCTCTCCAATAGGTTGGCTCAACATAGATCGCCCAGCTCTCGCTCTCCAATATGTTGGCTCTACATAGATCGCCTAACTCTCCAATATGTTGGCTCAACATAGATCGCCTAGCTCTCCAATATGTTGGCTCTACCGTGGCTCATAGATCGCCCAGCTCTCCAATAATCGACGGTTAGTAGTTGGGCTAAATTTTCCTGCGGCCAGCTAAACGACAGTAAATCAACACGTCTCGTCGTCTCGTCACGTCAAGCTCCTTTAAAGAGCGTGACGTTCACTAAAACCGCCGGTTCGTTAATTTAGACGTGATGTTAACGTTTGGAGCTGGACGATCATGTAGTGCCAGCTTTATGGCAACGCTAAATAAACTGATTAAAAACTTTCAGAGATGAAAGTTATACATTGAAATGAAACAACTTATGTATAGGCTGCCGGATTTGTGCCAGTTAGCTTTTGTATAGTATCGTATTCTGTTATCACCGACACGGAGCAAACTCGACCAAACGACGTGGGACGACTCATTGAAATTGAATACATTCATAAGTGAAAGTGAATTACCTGTTTAATGTACAACAAGGTACTGAGATGTGATTTTATGGTTTGGTGTTCTACAATTGTTCGGTAGATGACTAGGCTATCTATATGATATGTCACTTATATGAAACATTGTAAAAGAACGTATTAAATAATAAATGTTTATTAAAACAACTGGCTTAATTGTATTTCTACCCTGTGTTCGGCTTACACAATGACAATCTTAAATAAGAGAAAAGTTTTTTAAGCTAAGTGTAGAGACTACTTACTAGTAAACACAGAATGCACTATAACAAAAACTCAAATGGGTTTGAAATTATTATAAAAGGTGTTGTAAAAGGCAACTAAGGAAAATTCTAGTAAGTTTATATGACTTCCCTTACTTCTTTTTGGTTTACTTAAATACATAAAAAAATATTAACCCGTTCCATCCCCTGGATATCCTAAAAGTTCAATATGGGATATGCCAGAAAAACTTATATGGCTTCCGATAGATGGCGGTACTCTATATCGACTACAGCAGACGTAAAAATACCCAGATCAGATTAGCGACGGGCAGTAGTAGACGTGGGTCGTTACGTCATTTTTAAGAAACGTAACGAAACCAGTGACTTGATCGGCGTCACCTGTTTCAAAACTAGTGATTTTTGTAACTGGCTATTTTTATTCGGCTACTGTGATTGTTTGCATAAATATCACCACCAACTATACAGTTACACACGAAACGAAAATAAATTTAATCACAATCTGTGTTTGTAGCTGTACAGTAACTGTATACTGTTAAATGAATAAATTAACTTCCCTTCATATTTTATTCAGGTTTAGGTCTGACTGCATTAAATGTATTTATGATTGATTTGCGTTTACTATGCACTAAGATTTTCATAAAATTATTAATGCAGGTATATTTACAAAACAATTTGATTGAATATACAATGATTATTGATATTTACAGTTTATTTACACTTTTTCAACGTTTTCACTATCATTTGTTTTTGCACTTTTATTTGCACTGTACAATTAAATTTGTTTGTTTGTTTGGCTATTTACACACAGTTTTTAAGTTTTATAATATTATAAACATTTAAATTTTTATACACATTTTTTAGTTTTATTTTAATTTTATGAATAAACGAGTTCCATGACTCCGTCAAAAATGTTTTAAAAATTATTTTAGTTAAATTCAATGTGACTCGCTTCCCGGAATCGCAAATTTTGCAGTTGAAATTATTTACAAACAGAGATTACTCTATTTTATTGTCTATGTCTATAATCTTCGTATGAAATTTAAACGTACAATAATACTGTTACTTACGATGTTTTGTTTATTGTTGTATGCCACATGCATAGATAAATAAATATGTAGCAAACTAGCCACATGTGCGCTTTGCGCTATACCGACCGACAGTCGACTCCCGACAGTAATCATAATTACGCATTTACAAAAATCACTACTTGTAACATGACTCGAAACTAGCGATTCGGTTACATGTCGCGTAGCCAGTTACTGTATCTAGTGACGTGAAATAACGCCCACGTCTAGACAGTAGTTTCAAAGGTTTACGAGACTTCTAGTGCGGTTGTTGATCTGACTGCCAGGGGTGACAGTAAAGGAAAATTCTCACTACAGGTGCAGGGGACTAAACGTGTTGTAACTGCACTTTTTTATAGAATAAGGGTGACTGACGAGCACACCAGTCCACCTGATGGTAAGTGGATGCTGCAGCCCAAATACCCTCAATTAAGAATTAAAATGTAGATGTGTCACACCTGAGGACTAGATGGAATGTCTCGTTACCAGTAAAATGGGTCTCCGGTTCTCTACACTCACCTTACAGAATACAGCGGCATTAATTTGCTATTTGACGCCTGGTATTCTGTGAGAGCGTGGACCTTCCCCGGTCGAGCTGATCCATTCGTGCTACAACCATCATAAAGCAACAGCGTATCTCTACCATGTATATTGTGCTCAACGTTGTCCAAAATATTAGCGATCATTGCAGATTCTTTTACAGATAACTTTATAAATTAACATATTAATATTATATGATTATTTTATTTTAACTAGGTAGTTAGGACTTCTTTTCTGTCTGGGTTTGTGACAGGTACCTCCCTCGTACAACACCTATTTAGCAGTTCCCGTATCCAACGTTGCCAGATACACTGTAATTACAGTAGATCTACCGTATTTTAACGCCGTCTACTGGACACCGTATTTTTATAAATACAGTGTATGGAGACAGTATTTTTTTTTCAACCAATAACAAAATTTCGTTTTATAATGAACGCTACTTATGAAAAATATCGTAAATTATGAATGTGACGAATACGTTAGCCGAACAACACAAAAGAGTACATGGTATTCCATTGGGAATTCCCAGTATCGGCCGCACCATAGACTGTATTATTCAGGTAAATGAAGTTGGATATGCCATAGTGTTGTTTTAATGTTATTGATGTGTCATTTAAATTGTCCAGTATATCGTCTTAGTGTATTCAGTTCTAAAATATTACGCTTAAATATTTTCTGTTTGAAGAGTTCAGTTTGGTTGCCCAGTTTATGCTGAACATTTTAGCTCTTCCAAATTCTAACGCCGAGTGTGAAAGGGTGTTCAGCCAAATAAATGACACAAAAACTAAGAACAGAAATAGATTAATTACAGAAACAATTAAGGGCATTATGCAACATGTTGGCAAAACAGGCCATTTGTCGTCATGGCGGCAACTGGGTTTTTCTGCCAACTGACAAGATGCTAAAATCTTTTAACTCTGAAATTTACAAAAAATGGGAGGCAATCGACAGTGACAGTGATTAAACTACTTTGTGTATTAAAATACTAAGATATTTAGTTAGTTTGAGTATAGTATATTTAAAATAAATGCATATTTTGGTTCAATAAAAATTTATTTCCTTTTAATATGTCATTTAATTACACTGTAAAATACACTGTATTTTTTTTTTCATAAAACAATGTATTTTCCTCTCAAACACCGTAATTTAATTTGGACAACACAGTATTTTTGAAAATCTGATCTGGCAACCCTGCCCGTATCTATAATAGCAGTGCTTGCCCTGCTGTGCAGCGCTCCGGTATCAAGGGTAGATATAGGTATAGTTATAAGGGATAGTGTAAGGCTGTTTGGCATTCAGTCTTAGCCCCCAGGGGCGACAACGCACCTGTAAACTTCTTTGTTTGAAGTTGGCTGCTGGTATTCATTAGCTGCAGTAGCCACTTTCAATGTAATTGGGACCTCATATTGAGGTCTTGTCAATAAAATAGTCAAGGCAAGTGAAAATAATATATCGATATTTTCAAACAGTATCGATAATTATCGCGTAATAAATATCGATATATCGTCACTTTTGGCAGGATTTAGTGGGACGAGGATCAATATTTTATTACGGGACGTTTTGATGACGTAACAAAAAAACAACAGCACATGAATGCTTTTGTAGTTGATTTTGTTGCTCAATGTTTTTATAAAATAAATATAACATTTTAAAATATATTGAAATTGATATGAATTTGATAGGTACTCTAAAATTAATATGAATTCGATACTCTAAAATTAATACATTTAGAATATCAATATATCGCGATTAAAAATATCGATATTTTTTACCGTAGCAGTGTGTGTTGTAAAATAGATAAGGCTGTTAAAAGTGGATACAGCAAGATTAGTTTATTTGAACTATTTCCACAGTGTTCTATGTATTATTATTGTGGGCAATAGCAAATGATATTAAAAATATATTTATTTATACTACAGAAAGTAGCTGCAAGTGCTATTTACAATGTTAAACCTTTTTACGGCCTGGCCACGGGGATCGGCGGCGCGAACGGCGAAGCGACAGGCGGGGCGACAATTCGCGCGGCGCGAAGTCACGTTTGCCGCCGCGACCAGATAGGCCGAGAGTGAAATGTCTTTATCAAAGTTATCTCGATATTGCTTAGAAAGTAATTGTTTTTTGATTCAAGACATAATATTTGGAAGAGATTGCGGAGTACATGATTTGAATAGGAATCAGGTTATAGATGGAGAATTCCACAACAAATAGAATGCATCTAGAAAAAAAGTTCGAGTAAATACCAGAATGAGTGTCGAAACCTTCGATTATACTCTTGTTAATATTCAACCAGAATTGGAAATAAAAGTCAATGCGGATAGAATTTTAAGTGGTTTTTTTGGCCCGGCATTTTCGCGGCGAAAACAACTAAAATATTTTGTTCCCTATACTATTCACTGCGTCTGCCGCCCGACTCCGTGGCTTGCACCGTACTGATTCATACATTTGTTTCAGTCGCCCGCCGCGCCGCCAGTCGCCCGCGCGATTCGCCCGGTAAATTTCGCCGGTCGCGTAGCCACACGCCGCTACGCGTGGCTTGATCCATACATTTCTATACATTTGTTTTAGTCGCTAGACGCCTCGCCGTTCGCGCCGCGCGAATTTTCGCTACGGCGAATGTCCCGTGGCCAGGCTGTTAGAAAAATAAACATATTGACTGTTGCATCACAATTCATTTTTTTAATATTTTCATGTAAGGAATGATTTCAACACCTTTGTCAAAATGAGTGATATTTTAACAAGAATAATACAAAACACGCTCCCACATGATTAGTAATTGAAGATAGACGTAGTTTTCAATGGTCCACAGCATTCACTTACCATCAGGTAAACTGTTATCATTGGGTGACCCTTCTATAAAAATATCAGGGATCAAAGGAAGGTTAATAGACGAATCATAGACAGAGGACTAATAGAAATAATTTTATGTGTCAAGATGTTGTGTCGCAAACATTGATTGCGGAATTCATATTGGGTAAAAAAAAATTACATAATTCTATTACAAATTTATTTATTCACAAACAATAAAATGTGACACTAGGTACTGATAAGTTGTAAAATGGAATACAAGTTACCTACTACTTATTCTTAAAAACGGTCTTGAATTTATTATTGTATCAAATATTTCTTTTAATAACTATTAAAACTGGATTTAGATGAAACACGAGAGTACAAAGTCATTTAACCAGTTTTTAAAATTGGTTACAAACTAATTAAAAAGTTTATTAATAATATTATGTAACTACAAAACAGTATTTTCAAACTACACAATTTATTTTACTTGGCAATTTCCATCTTTGACACTTGTGCTTAACAAACGATTTTTTTAACATTTATTTACTTATTTAAATACTGAAACTTGGCAGCAAATCTTATTAAGGCACAGAAGCAGTTTTTAGTATAGAATAACTTAAGGTGTTGGTAGGTGTTTTTTGCTAACGTCTAATATCTATTCAGATAGTAATCATGTGTATACGACCACCAGACCAACAAAGAAGGAAATTCAGATATAGATAATAAAAAGTAATAAAATGTATGCTAAAGGGAAATCACGTTATTTTGCAGTGTTAAATTTTTGCCTTGAAAAACAATGTACTATCTATTATATTACGAATACCGTAAAAAAATTGGCAGTATAAAATATAATTTATTGATTCACAAAAATGTAGCAAATGAGATGTTCCAAAATGTATGCAGCCTGGGCCAGATCCCCTTGTACACCATACTCAAATTTAGGGAAATACATTTTAAACGGTTCTCAATCGTTCAATTATTTTATAATGGCTTTGTTTGGTGGTAAAGCACACGAATTTTTTTGAAATTGCAACACAACAAAAACCCGTCATTGCGGCAAGCTGTCTTTTTTTGAATAGTGACGTTTGACATGTTTATTTTACGTATTTTGACACTGTTATGACAACTGACAGTTCTTTTTCTATGATCAATGGGCGCTTTATGGTTTACTGTCATTGTCTATGAGCACAGAGTTACTAAATCGGTAAGACGCCATGTTAAATCGATAAAAATAATTGATAAACATCAATTGGTTACCAAGACAGGATACATTTAAATGAATTATCTGTATTTTTCTCTAATTCTACAGATGTTTCTCTTTTTTGAGGTAGTGTACATAGACCTGGCCCATTTTGAAACATCTTTAATTGATTTAATTCGCATTGAATGAAAATTGTAAAAATATATTAAAATATGTTTAAGTAAAAGAATTTCACGTAATAAATTCATTTGTCAAAAACTAAATAAAGAAAATTCTAGTTCATACCTCTTTATACAGAAAGCCATAAATAAATATTAAGTAAACAAAAAAAAAACTATATAATATGCCCTTGAATAAAACAATATATATAGATAGTCTAATAAGTATTGCATAAAGATTGTAAAAATTATCAATATATGTTAAATTAAAAGAATTTCATGTAATAAATTTATTTATTTAAAAAAAATAAAGAAATAAAAATATTGAAAGAAATATCTAGTTCATATCTCAAATTACCTAAGTGTACAGTAGTGTGTGTGTAGTAAGTTATTTCACTGAAATAACAATAAACAAAAAATATATCACATATGCAAAACTCATATTACCAATCCTTAAGTAAAAAAGGATTTATAAATGGCATGTTAAAATCTGTAGAAAGCCATAAATAAATATTAAGTTAACCAAAAAATTTCAATGTCAGCTATCGAAACCAAATCACCAATATATGTAATTGCTAAAATATAATAAAGCCTCCAAAAGATAAGTCCATGTGTAGTACTACACTTAATATGGACTTCGTACCGATTGTTACATTTCAAACCCAAAATATAAATTTATATACTATGCCCTTGAGTAAAACAATATTTATAGATAGTTTAATTATTCTAATTGGTTGCATAAATATTGT
This sequence comes from Parnassius apollo, assembly GCA_907164705.1. Classification (NCBI taxonomy): domain Eukaryota; kingdom Metazoa; phylum Arthropoda; class Insecta; order Lepidoptera; family Papilionidae; genus Parnassius; species Parnassius apollo. Next base: position 347,658 of record CAJQZP010000795.1, on the reverse strand, counting down.
AAAAAATATTAAAATTTGTTTAAGAAAAATAATTTCATGTAGTAAATTCATTTCCTAAAAAAATAAGAAAAGAAAAATCTAATTCATATCTCCAATTACCTAAGTGTAAATTGTTATGCCGAGGTATTATATATAATGTCTGAAATAAAAATAAAGAAAAATATATCGCATAATATGTAAGCTTCGTATAATCAATCCTTAAGTAAAAAAGTAAACAGTATTTATAAATGGCGTGTTAAAACCTGTAGAAAGCCATAAATAAATATTCAGGTAAAGTGAACAAATAAGTTACAATGTCAGCGATTGAAACCAAATAACCAATATGTATAATTGCTTAAATATAATAGTCGCTAAAAGATAAGTCCATGTGTAGTATTACACTTAATATGGACTCTGTACCAATTTTAGTACTTCTCAAACCCAAAATATGAAGTTATATAATATGCCCTCTCGTGAAACAATATAAATATTGTATAGTTTGATAGTTTAATTGTTCTAATTCGTATTGCATGAATATTGTAATAAATATTAAAATATGTTTAAGAAAAATAATTTCATGTAATAAATTAATTTGTCAAAAATTAAATAAAAAAATCTAGTTCATATCTCACAATAACGTATAAGAAAATATCTATCGCATATGTAAACCTTATATTAATCCCTAAATAAAAGAAGAAAAAGTATTTAAAAATAGCATGTTAAAACCTGTAGAAAGCCATAAATAAACATTGAGTAAAGTAAACAAAAAATTAATATGTCGACCATTGCAAACAAATAAAAATTTTGTATAATTGCTTAAATGTAATAAAGCGTCGGATAGATAAGTCCAAGTGTAGTATTACACTTAATATTGATTTCCTACCAATTGTGGTATATTTCAAACCCAAAATATTAACCTATATAATATGCCCTAGACTAAAACAATATTTATAGATAATGTTAAAACCTACAGAAGCCAAATATATAAGTTATTTGAAATTCATCAAAATGTTAACCACTGCAACCACATAACCAATTTGTATAATTGAACATATAGCTTGTTGCTCGGATAGGGCAGATAAATCACTCCCTGAGTGGTTTTACAATTAGTTAATACTGACTCCCTACCAATTGTAGTTGATTCTAAACCCAAAATACCATCACAATTTTCCAACTCTAGAGTTGTAGAGAAACAAATGCGTATTTCTCCTATATAACTTTTCCCATGTTCATTCCTACATTCAATAACAGGGTTTACACCTAAGCTGTCTTTGATAGCATTGTGTATATCTAGCACGGAATACTCGTGATCATCGGACGGAATGATGCTTGCTTTCATGAGAATATCATGCATCATAAACTTACGCACCCAGTTAAGGCCCATACCGAAGTATTTGATTTGAGAATTAAGTGGTTCTAGTATTGCAGCGCATGTCCCATGTTTGTTCCACTCATGAGCCCAAAGAGCGTAAGTAGAAGTACCTGGAATATAAAAAAACAGTTCTGGGTGGCGCGCTTTCTTTTGTGCCCACAAAATTATTGCAATTAGAAAGAGCTCAACGTGCCTTAGTAAAGACAATGTACTTTTTGCCTATAAATTCCCAACTAAAAGCCTGTATTTAAAATATGATATACTAAGTATAAGAAAATTATATATTTTGCACACAATATTAAAAAAGCATAAAGGTTTGATTTACGACCCAAATATTTTGAACAAAAGAAGAAAAGACATTGTACTTAATTCATTTTGTGTTAAAACTGCATTCGCTAGACGTCAGTTCATTAACCAATCTATCTATCTGTATAATTTTGTCAAAAAAAAACTTAATATTTACTGTAGAAATGCCAAGGACTGCAAGTTTTTGATTACAAATTGGCTAAATACCCTGTCTTACGAAGACAGAAAAACTTATGTATCGACACATAGGGTGAGAGAAAAAATCACACAAACACACACACACACACACACACACACACACACACACACACACGCACGCACACGCACACACACACATACACACACATTTATTTTTGATTTTTTTAAAGTATAATATGTAATCTCATGTCTCGAACCTGTGCTTTACGGTACTTAAAAGATGCTTCCTACCCTATGCAAATCGATAAATACCAAATGAAATTAAATAAATTGTTATTATTATTAATATTCCACTTTAATTACGATAATAAAAGTGCATAGAAATTTATTCCATAGTTTTTTGTTATTTTTCATAATAGGGAAATTGATTATGTACCTGTGACTACTTTAATGATTATAATAAAAATACATCATTATAAAATTTTTACTTTACCAATTATCGGACTCCGTTAACCATAAGCGAGAGTTAACCATCTGAGACGTGGTAGCTCTGATGGTTAACGCTCGCTGTAAATATAACAGAAGGCGAGTAATCCGGGTTCGATCTCCGCCGGCAACAATGAAATTGTTAATTGCAGTTTTAAGTGCTGATTTACCACGTGCTCGGCGGTAAAGGAAAACATCGTGAGAAAATCTGCATGTCTGAGGAATAAGAAAAAAAAATATTTTCGAATACATGTGAAGTTCGCCAACACGCATTGGGGCAGCGCGGCGGACACTTCCTTGCCCTAAAACCCTCTTCATAAATGAGGGGAGGCCTGTGTCCCGCAGTGGGCCGTATATATGCATTAACTTTACGTTTTTACTTTACTTTAATTACCTGACTACAACAAAAATATCTCAAGTATTCGGTATTCTTCCGAATAGTATCGAGATATTGATTAATAGCCTAATATTCGCTGCAAGTCTACAGCTTCTCCAAAAGTCAATTATACAATATGACAGTCTTTAGGGTCAGCGTGTGTTAATAACATGACAAGCAGCAATACCTCATTTTCATCACCTACACTCTATGACAGTATCGTAACAAAGCAGATAAATTTAAAATGTAATTCATGTAATCAAAACAGTAATGTTATTGTGTATAGCGATAAGTGATGACATAGGCAAACACTAATTGGGAATATAATTAAATAACTTTTTAAATTATTATATTTAAATTATTAATTTAGGCGATTGATAAGTAATTACTGCATGCCTGGAGGATGATTCAGCTATATTATGAATAAAATATTAACTAGTAAACTTTTCCCAAGTAGTATATTAAACATTTTTGTTGGGAGAAGAGGCAATATGAACAGAAATCAATTAAAATATATTGAATATCTTAATATCCTAAATATGCATAAAGATCTTGTTTACACCTTACATACAGGGGTGACCACAGGAAAATAAACTAAGATATAATTTAATTTAAATAATGTATAATCTGACATGTAATAGTAATAAAAAATTTGATATTTATTTTTTTATAGAAGAAGGGCAAACGAAAAAATGGCTCACCTAATGGTAAGTAATTACCGCCGCCCATGAACAACTGCAACACCAGGGTAATTGCAGATGAGTTACCGGCGTTTTAAAAAGGATCAGGCTCTTTTCTTGAAGGTGCCTAAGTCATATCGATCCGGAAACATCTCTGGTGGTAGTCGATTCCATAAGAAAGTTGTGCGAGAAAGAAAACTTCTTTTAAATCGCGCAGTGTGGACCGCCAGTCATCCAGATGTTATGGATGGTATCGCGAGTTTTGTCGCGATGTGCGATGGTGAAATTGTGCGGCTGGAATTAGTCCGAACAATTCCTCAGAGCACTCCCCGTGGTAGATGCGATAAAAATAATTATAATGATACATTTCATTTGATTGATATTTATCATTTAACTAAGAAGTTTTCGACGAGAGATAGGTATTACCTATAAAAATATAGTTCAAGACTGGTAGCAAATACGCCATCGCATTATTTATATTTTCATATTTTTGGCTACTTTGACACCTGCTTCTATTGAGCAGAAAAATATTTTTGCAATTGATTTTGAATCAGTTTCAATTAATTTAATTTAGATAATAAGACAATAGAGGTAATCTTTAGCAATGATAATTTAAAAATATGTGTAATTTCACAAAATAGCAATAATGAAAACCGTATAAACCTGGTGCATCAAAATATACAAGGTATGTTAGGCAAGGAATTAGAAATTGAATTATTTTTCAGTAGTAAAAATATACATATTTTATGTATTACAGAACATTGGTTGAAAGATTACAACTCCATTTTTAATTTCAGTAATCACCAGATGGTCAGTTTTTTCAATAGACGTTACGTGGTGGCTCCTTAATATTAGCTAGTAAATCTGTATCATGTAAAGAACGTAAAAATATTGTGAGCCTCTCTGTTGAGCGAACTGTAGAAATAGCACGTGTTGAATTGATCGGAACAAAATCTATTTTTTAAATAATTCTAGTAATCCCATTAACATTAATAATAAAGTTATGCACTCAAAGTTAATATAAATACTTGTTTTAGGAGTGGTTCACAACAGTAGTAGAACTGTGGTGGTGGTTAAAATGGCCATAGCGCTACAGCGTTGTAGACTTGAAATTTAAGTACATCAATTACCTTACCTTATTTTAATTAACAAATACTGTAATACTAACATTACATGGGCATTATCAAAACCAGTTAATAAGAAATTCTACCTGCTTAAGCATTTTATAACAGTTGGGTCGGCTTTAGTAATCTGCTGCATGATTTAAGTGATTATTTTAGCTTTAGTTGACAGGCAATGATGCTTATGATTAGCATCTAGCTGCTTTTTATGCCGGAAATCTTTATTTTTCGAGATATCGATAGTTAAAGTTTTGAGGTTATATCTGGTTGGCTAGACATCCGGTACTTGATTTTGATAATGTTTTTAGTCTAGGAGGCTTGTAAGAGTTATGCTTAAACCTATTACACTGTTTTTAGATGCCGGAAATGCATTTTGAATTAATTACGATAAAAAACAAATTTCACCAAAAATAGTGAAATAACAAAAGGAAATATGTCAATTTGTTCTCGTATTATGAATTGAATGAATGTATATTTCCGGTACTTGATTTTTTAATTTTGTTTTCAATTTAGGAAGATTTAAGGGTTAAGCTCGAACCATTTACACTGTTTTTGGATTTCGGAAATGCATTTTGAATTAATTACGATAAAAATAAATTCCACTTAAAATTGCATATATAAATGCAAATATGTCAATTTGTTTTTTTAACACAGATACACTCATAAAAAAGTTAATCACTCGGACCCAAACATTCCATTTGTGGCTGGAGATGGGACTTATATACAACAAATTGAGTTGCAGTGGAGAGCAGTCAAGAGGTTTTTCGGAAAACAAAATTATAACAATTCACATTACATTATTTCATTTATCACTCTAGTAGCAGAGTTAAGATCAACTAGACTTTATAGCTAGATAAAATTGGTTGAATTGGTTCTAAAACCGAATTAGCACACCCCGACTCCACGTAGTCTTGTCTGCCCTACCCCTAGAGTGTTTTTGTAAACCCATAGGCACGGAGGGAGAGCAGCCCCCACCCGCTGTAGCAAATCGCATGCGCTAAGCATAGCGGCTGAGGCTGGACGCCAAAGGCAACCAATAAGCCGAAACTGCGGAGGCGAGCATGGGTGCCTGTGATTTGCTACGCAAGGGCGCAGGGGCTGCACTTCCCGCAGTGCTGAAGTTGTTGCAGTAGTAACTGCATCAATATTCCTATATAAAAAGTGAGGTTATGATTTTACAAAAAAAGGGGGGTTTCCGGCACTTCCCCCTTTTAGGGGGAGATTCCGATCCCAGCCCCCCACTCGGCGACCATATATTCATGCGGCAGATTACTAAAGAAATACCTAACAGTTTTAACCTTAATTACTATAAAACTCCGTAACAGTAAAAAAGCTTAAGTACTAGATTTAGAAGAAGATTTTATTAAAGATTAAACATTTTATAAGATTTTAGAAGAAGCAATTTAAAGCCATCAGTACTCCTCTGTAATCCTTCTACTTAACCAATGCAATATCATTTGAAGTGTGTGCGATTGAATATTGTCCCGATTTATACTGCGATCGTGCTTCAGATCTAACTTCTTGTGGTTCGGAACCCGATTAAGCATGATGGTTCCTATGCCATGCAAGTTCATTTGTTGATCTAAAAGTTCTATTGTATTAAAATATCTATCAAAATACATATAGCCATTTGAAGGGACATTCTTTGCTCGACTCAGTACAATTTCACCTAAAGATTTGTCTGTAAAAGCAGGATTGTTAGAGTAGTAGATTTTGAAATCTAGCCTTAGACCATGACTTGTTGTAATACCGGAATTATGAAGTCCAAGAGGCCTAGATTTGTTTTTAATTAAAACTCTTCACTAATAAAAAATTCCTACATATGAATCAAAAAAATTACCTGACTCAACATTTGTCCACAACTGTTCCAGTGTTTTTTCTATAGGTCTGACTTCTTCAGGGTCAAATAGCCAAGTTCTGTTACAAAAAAATGGCCCCATTGTGCCTATTTTAGTGGGCCAAATCCCATGAATCGTCCAAGAACCTTGGTTAATCGGCATATTGCAAGTATGGGTGTTATCGTGTTCTTTCCATTCCTTGCAAACGGTTGCTGGCCAACTTTGGGTAAAAATTAGTATATCCCATGGAGGCGCAGTCATTTGTCCCACATCTTTCAATTGTACGCCATTAATCCTGAAATATTCAGATGTTTTAATTGTGCTCTTTGTTGAATTCAGATCAAAGACAATTCAAAGCTGCAAGCATACCATATGTATGGCAAAAATAAAGCATAAAACAACGAGTTCTTCATATTTTCTTCTGTAAAATAGCATAAAGTGTAAATTATTGGTTATTGCACATTTAATTATACGCCGAAATGTTTTTTCGTCGTCAAATTACAAGCATTGTGTATAATTGCGATTGTGCTTGTCTGTGTAAAAGGTGTAAAATGTAAATTTAATTGTAAAATATAAATGCAAAATAATCAATTTGACAGTGGGCAGATTGTTTGTCAAATTGAAATTCTGACAGTGACATATATATGACGTACAAATATTTTCGTTCGGTAACATACACTTGTTATTTCTGTCTACGTGTGGTAAGCGTAACATACTGCGTGTACCAAAAATCACATTTTTAATAATTTTAATTGAATAAATAAAGCTGTTTCAGTGAATTTTAATGCAAAGCAAGATATTTTGAAGAGTAGTTTTTTACAGATCTGTTGCTGAGGTCTTTGTAAGTTTAAGCTGAACATTACTATTTTTAACTGAGCTTTGGTAATCAATTCGCTCATTTATCTAATTTGATATAATTATATATATAATTCTAGTATTCAGATTAAATAAAGGAAAGATATTAGTTAAGATGGTCACATTAAGTACGCCATCGCACAAACAAGTACGCGCTGCGCTGAGTTTAAGTTATCTTACGTGCTATGGAGTGTAGAGGTAGCTTAAACTTACAAAGACCCAATAATTTTTAAAACTCTATATTTATTGCTTATGATCTTCTTAACAACACTAGTGATTCATTATATTTTATATAATACATTATAGATTTTAAATAAAAGATATCAAATTGTAAAGATTGGTCACTATCAAGTTCCCCATAACCCATTACGTACGGTATTTCCCAAGGCTCTATATTGGGCCCATTTTTTTCCTGATTTATATAAATAACATAACTGATCTTAAATTAAATGGCGAAATTTCTTTATATGCAGATGATACCTGTATTTTTTACTTTGGACGTTCCATAGAAGTTTTCGCACGAGCCCAAGTAGATCTAAATATAGTACATAAATGGTTCCAATCCAATTTGCTTACAATAAATACATCAAAAACCTCGTACATGATATTTAAACCCAAAAACAAAAACATTTGCAGTTATTCCCCTCTCACCACTGACAATTCTGCAATACACGAGTAAGCCGAAGAGAAATATTTGGGCTTAGTACTAGATAAAACCTTGTCATGGAAGGGTCATATAGGCAAAATAAGATCGAAACTATCTTTTCTACTGGGTTCACTTTATGGTTGTATTCGATGCCTTCCTTACCGTGTTCGCCGAACAATTTATAATACTTTAGTCAAACCACATCTGGATTATCTAGTTGAAATTTGGGGGTGCAGCTACAAAACAACATTAAAGGACCTACAAATAAACCAAAATAAAATATTAAAACTATTATTTAATTATAACTTCTTTACATCTACAGACAAACTGTATAGTGAAACTAAAATTATGAATATTTATCAAACATATTGCTATAATACTTGTATTCTAATAAAGGAAATTTTAGATATTAAAATACACACACAATTAAAATTTGTAACAAATAAAGGTAAAGAAAAGAAAGTACTTCGCAACACTAATAATATTTACATATAACTGCCAATATAAGTCGTGAGCACACTTTTTATTGGTCAATACGACGTTGACCACGCTGACGTTCAACGTGATTGGTTCATTAGTCGATTCTCATCGTCTATTGGTTTCGAACGTATCATTCGGCTTCCGTACACTTCAGAGCAATAATTTTAGTGATAAACTTTTTAATAAGTTTATTTTCGTTAATTGTTTTTGTTAGCTCGTTGTTAATTGTTGTTTGTGTATTTCTTGTTATTAATTGTTTTTGTTATTTCTTGTTTTTAATTATTTTTGTTGTTATAATTTGAGTGTTCAGATTTTGGTCTAAATATGCAGAGAAGGAAGAATTCGGTGTTAAATACACAATCCCGACAAATTTTCTATTCAGTGTTTAGTTACATAAAAAAATTAGGTACTGCGAAAAACATCATAGACGTATATAAACAGACTGCTGAGGCGACTAATGTCTCAGTAGTAAAGTACGGCGCACCGCAACACCAGATTTTATGGAAGGCATATCACCTCTTCCTTCTTCTTAATAAAATAATCAATTCTAACCACCAGGTATACATTAAATACTTTATAGTAGATAATAAAATAACGGACACGAATATCTGCAACATTACTGTATCAAAGTAAAAGTTGATGTGTTCGAGTAAACATTTTCATAAAAGTCGCCGAAAATATTAGATTACGAATTGAAATAATATAGGTATCCAATAATTTTGCCCGACAGTGTACCTACCTCCCACCACAGTTTATCTGTGCTCACCACTCGTGTCGGCAACTATACCTATGGTACGAACGAACTATGGTAAGCTGAGCATACTTTTTAATGGAGTTAAAATATATAACAAACTACCACAAGAAATAAAAATATTAAATAGTTTTAACATCTTTAAAAGCAACTCATATAATGAATAAATTCAAAATCCGACCCTGTCCATATGCCGACCGCTAATCAGTGTTATCGGTAACGATAAGAAATACCTTACTTACTACCCACTTTATTTATTACTATCTACTAAAAGATTGCTAACTTGTACATCAATACACAAAAAGATAATATTGGAAGTATTAAGTTGTATGCCTAAACTAGTAGTTGTTTTGTTTTAGTTTTATGTCACGAAACTCTTTCCTCCCTTTTTAATGTTAATATATATATATATATATATATATTGCTATCTGTATACCCATAACCCATTTATAACTTGAATATTGTAACTTCTCATTAAGTGAAATGTATATTTCTTTTGAGAATAAAATATCTTTAACCATAAATATCAAAATCCGTTACGTCCGCTCTAAGTGAAATGCGGGAAATTGTTGTTATATGTGTTTTGGTGAAAGATTTTATAATTTCTGCTGTTTTGTATGATCAGACTATTTTCTTAGGAATTTGCATATAATGTAATTTAAAAAATTAACGATAGGATAAGCTAAAAAACCGGGTTAAAGTTTGGACATACCGCCTTTTGATGTGTATGAGCTAATTATATGGGTGTTTGAAAAAATTCATAGTGGATTTACCGGGTTTTGAAAACAAGTTACTGGACTTACCTAAGTTTGATTGACATCATTATAATAGGACTTCTGGTATTTTAAGAATTACATTAGTATATTTAATTTTATAAATGAAACAATGGTTTTAAGTAAACAAAGTCTAAAACCTCTTCCATTTCATAATTTTGCGAATTATTTATTATTTCCTCTTCTCTCTCTTCAGTTAGGTCAACATTGTTTTGTAAAATATTTTTATAAAATAGAAGTTCGGGTGTCTGATCCCATTGAAGTCCAAAATGTTTTTGTAATAACTTGTGTATGTCTTGTAATTTTTCAAGCTACTGGACTGGAAAGGATACGGTATTAACATCAATGGCGAGTACATCACTCACCTTCGATTTACCGACGATATAGTCCTTATGGCACTATGCTCAATGACCTCAATGGTGTCTCCCAACGTATAGGCCTTAAGATGAACATGGACAAAACAAAGATCATGTTTAATGTCCATGTCACACCTATGCCGGTAGTTGTTGGGAGCACTATGCTCGAAGTTGTTGACGAGTATATGTTTACCTGGGACAAATAGTCTGACTAGGTAGGTCCAACTTCGACCGAGAGGTCAATCGACGGATTCAACTCGGCTGGGCAGCGTTCGGGAAATTACGACACATCTTCCGGTGTGACCGACATAGTCCAACGGATTAGTAAGCTGAAGTGGCAATGGGCCGGCCATATAGCTCGAAGAACCGATAACCCATGGGGAAGAAAGGTTCTCGAGTGGCAACCTCGTACCGGTAGGCGTAGTGTGGAGCGACCCCCCACTAGATAGAGTGACGACCTGGTAAGACATGCAGGAAGTCGATGGATGCAGGTGGCTCAGGACCGTTCTTTGTGGCATACCTTGGGGGAGGCCTATGTTCGGCAGTGGACTTGTGAAGGGCTGTAATGAATGAAAAAATGAAGTCTTGTAATTTACCAGGCTTTATTGAAGGAGCAATTTCAATAACGCTTGGATTGATGTTGACAATTTTTTACCTTTCTTGAGTAATGAAGCACTTGCAGCAATGTTGTTCCGGTATGATACTTCTCCAATTACCTATGTGGCCGATGAAGGAAAAGGGGAGATCTCCCGCCGGGCAAGGTGTTCTGCCCGGGGAGCGGCCAACACTCCGTGTGATAGTTCGGAGATGTTCTATATATGCTGTTTATGATTCGGAATGTTGATAGCGTGATTTAGGCTTCGGTACGTTTTGCTTGTGGCGCGACGACAGCGCCGCCACATCACCCCCTGCTCAGACCGGAGGTCGACAGTGCAGTCCGATTGCCGGTGCGTCCTTAATGCCGGTGGGGAATGCATGCTGTGTGCGTAAGGACAAGTGACACCGGTGCGAATAATATGCCGATGTGTAATGCATGCCGTACTACGCACTGGCAAGTGATGCCGGTGAGAACGATGTGCCGGAGCAAGTGCCAGAAGTCTGCCTTATAAATCTGCGGTGAGTCGAGACGAAGACAAGTTGGACTGGTTTGCGGGAACTGAAGACTGCAGAAGAGGATTCTCAATAGTGAATGGTAGGAGTTCTTGAGGATAATACCGAAGGCTTGAAGTTGTTTGGGTTGTGTGTGGCCGGTGGTTGAAGGGGAGATCTCCCGACGGGCAAGGGGTTCTGCCCGGGGGGCGGCCAACACTCCGTGTGATAGTTCGGAGATGTTCTATATAGTATGCTGTTTATGATTCGGAATGTTGATAACGTGATTTAGGATTCGGTATGTTTCGCTTGCGGCGCGACGACAGCGCCGCCACACCTGTATTTTGTCTCTCGAGCGGGTGATAATGCTTGCATTTGCTGACTTGGAAATGAAAGTTAGACTTCAAATTATTCTGTCTTCCAATCTAAAATTAGGACATCAATTCCAACTTTGTGAATTGTTGCGTTGTTAGCAATCAAATCGATGTATTCCTGAGGCTCAATTATACTTTCTCTTCGTCTTATTTGTTTTTCAGTCAACGCGAAAACATATCCTGTCTGGTGGTAGAAAAGAGTGCCCTGTGACAGGAAATATTATTTGAATTTCTGTTATATTAGGGCAACGAATTCTGGCATCATACAGCCATTTCATGGCCACTGTTATCAACATTGAATTTTTATTTTGGCCACCACAGCCGTCAGCGATTAACCATATTTTTTCCTTTCCATCAAAGTTCAAAGAATTTAAACAAGCATACACGCATTAACATATTTCATTCGAGCCTTTTGCCACTTGTTTCTCCGTCCATATATAAGCATGAACATTTTCAGGTGTCAAGGATGCCTTTGATGTTCCAACAACTACTGTTAAAATATAAAGGTACAACTGACTCGAAAAATATACGGATTGATCAGGAACTTTTGGTAACGGTAGGTTTTTTTGACAATCAAAACTGAGTATCTGTAAATTTGGGGAATCGTCCTTTAAATTATCAAAGTAGCATTTCGCTCTAAGTTTATAAATTCTGTACGGTGCTCGTAGTCCTTGTGTTTCTTGTTCGTTACGGGATAATTTAATGCGCTCAAGTAATTGAAGACAATCCGAGCAGACGTCTTGTCTAGGGGACCCAAATCCGATATTAAAACTTGTATTAAGTACTTTCCTAAATTATTAAATTTTAACGTCATAACCGGGCAAGGCTTCATCATTATACATTTGCCACATTTTCTTTACATTTAGATTTGGAGACAAATACATACGTATTTTAATTTTACCTCTACAATGATGTGTTTCTAGTGGCTTCAATTTTTTAATAAAATTTTGAATTGCCTCTTTTCGTGACGCAAATTGAAAAGCCTTTTGGTCCCCACCTCTATTTTCTTTAGCCATCGTTCCGGTTTCAGCATGTTTTTTCATAACACCCTCTACGCGTAATTTATTTATTCTTAAAATACTGATGAACGCCGTTTTACACACTTGAACGTATTTCTTCTGTTTTTTACTAAAAATTTTATAAATCAGAGTAAATTTTCTCTGATTTTCCTTAATGTTATTCCGCGGACGTCGGCGCTTTATCGGAGTGGCTGTCACATGCTTTATAATAAAATTGTCCTGGTCAATCTTATTTAATGTAGAGTAATAATTGCGATGAAAGTGAAACATATCATTTGGGGTTAGCGTAGCACACTTCAAAGTTTTGTTATTATGACCACATGCTGGACTTTTCGGTAATCCGGGCGCTGAATACCTATAAAATACAGACGAATAAACTGTTAGCTCAAAAACAAAACATAATTATCTAAATAAGCCAGGTGAGCAGTGACAAGCGCAAGTAGTTTCAGTTATTGCTGTAAAGTAAAAATAAAAACAAAACCCTGTTAAGTAGTCATAGGCAAAACAATAAAAGACAAACACATGCAAAGTCAGCACCTAAGTAATATAAATATTGTTTGTTCCCAATAAAGGTCCCTAAAACTTTTCGAAGTACTTAAGGCGCTACCTCCAGCGAACGACCTTGAGCGTTTGGTCTGTCGACGCTCGCTACAATATATCGCGTAAGAAATCGCCAAAAGACGCCACCTACTGCTACGAACGTAGTATTATTTTTTCAATGTCAATGAACTCTTCTATGGAAATAGACACGGCGTACAATGATAAATGTATTTTAATTTTCTTTATTCGGAATATTAGTTGCATTATATTAGAATTATGTATTCTAATATATTATCTAATTAATAAAAATGACTATTTTGATTATTTTTAACTATATACTATACTGCTAATATTGAATTAGCTTTTTATAGTGTAAATTATAATATTTGTCGAAATATTAATTATGGATTCGAACTTTACATGCTAATGGTGCTTCATTTTTGTTATTTTCATTTACTTACATATTGAAAATATACTTGAATAGTAGTTATTATTATTTTATTTAGCTACTGAATTTTAGGATATGTTTTACCTTGAGGTCAAATATAATTTTGAGGAGCAATAGTTATTACCTACTAATCTTTTATCTGCTATTCCTTATTTAGGAGCAATATTAGTAAATTGAGTTTGAGGGAGATTTACTGTTTATAATGCTACATTTATTATTTTAATATTTACCTACTGGGTAGGTAATTATTAAAATAATAAATATAGCATTAGTAACTAAATAGATATTTTTTTTTAAATTTTTAAAATTAAAATTTTCGTATTTTTAAAAATTACTAAAAAAAGGGTTTGAAATAATAAATTTTCTCACAAAAGAAGGGAACTTGAAAAAAAAGGAAAAAAAAAGCGGGACCAAAGCCAAGACGCGAACCACGGAACTCCGATATCACGCCCGACCGACATACCACCTGAGCTATAACGACCATTTATGATTAGTCGAAATTTACCTTCTTATATTGTAGCAGTTTTTTATTGCCTGAAAACATGGACAAAAGGACATTTTCTAAAAATAAATCCAAGCGTTCGTCGCTAAAATCGTTGGAGCCGTATAATTTTCTCATCTGGTTCGGTTATATAAATAAAACTACGTTCGTAGCTTTATTTATTTAAATTTAAAATAATACTACGTTCGTAGCAGTAGGTGGCGTCTTTTGGCGATTTCTTACGCGATATATTGTAGCGAGCGTCGACAGACCAAACGCTCAAGGTCGTTCGCTGGAGGTAGCGCCTTAAGTACTTCGAAAAGTTTTAGGGACCTTTATTGGGAACAAACAATATTTATATTACTTAGGTGCTGACTTTGCATGTGTTTGTCTTTTATTGTTTTGCCTATGACTACTTAACAGGGTTTTGTTTTTATTTTTACTTTACAGCAATAACTGAAACTACTTGGCTTGTCACTGCTCACCTGGCTTATTTAGATAATTATGTTTTGTTTTTGAGCTAACAGTTTATTCGTCTGTATTTTATAGGTATTCAGCGCCCGGATTACCGAAAAGTCCAGCATGTGGTCATAATAACAAAACTTTGAAGTGTGCTACGCTAACCCCAAATGATATGTTTCACTTTCATCGCAATTATTACTCTACATTAAATAAGATTGACCAGGACAATTTTATTATAAAGCATGTGACAGCCACTCCGATAAAGCGCCGACGTCCGCGGAATAACATTAAGGAAAATCAGAGAAAATTTACTCTGATTTATAAAATTTTTAGTAAAAAACAGAAGAAATACGTTCAAGTGTGTAAAACGGCGTTCATCAGTATTTTAAGAATAAATAAATTACGCGTAGAGGGTGTTATGAAAAAACATGCTGAAACCGGAACGATGGCTAAAGAAAATAGAGGTGGGGACCAAAAAGGCTTTTCAATTTGCGTCACGAAAAGAGGCAATTCAAAATTTTATTAAAAAATTGAAGCCACTAGAAACACATCATTGTAGAGGTAAAATTAAAATACGTATGTATTTGTCTCCAAATCTAAATGTAAAGAAAATGTGGCAAATGTATAATGATGAAGCCTTGCCCGGTTATGACGTTAAAATTTAATAATTTAGGAAAGTATTTAATACAAGTTTTAATATCGGATTTGGGTCCCCTAGACAAGACGTCTGCTCGGATTGTCTTCAATTACTTGAGCGCATTAAATTATCCCGTAACGAACAAGAAACACAAGGACTACGAGCACCGTACAGAATTTATAAACTTAGAGCGAAATGCTACTTTGATAATTTAAAGGACGATTCCCCAAATTTACAGATACTCAGATTTGATTGTCAAAAAAACCTACCGTTACCAAAAGTTCCTGATCAATCCGTATATTTTTCGAGTCAGTTGTACCTTTATATTTTAACAGTAGTTGTTGGAACATCAAAGGCATCCTTGACACCTGAAAATGTTCATGCTTATATATGGACGGAGAAACAAGTGGCAAAAGGCTCGAATGAAATATGTTAATGCGTGTATGCTTGTTTAAATTCTTTGAACTTTGATGGAAAGGAAAAAATATGGTTAATCGCTGACGGCTGTGGTGGCCAAAATAAAAATTCAATGTTGATAACAATGGCCATGAAATGACTGTATGATGCCAGAATTCGTTGCCCTAATATAACAGAAATTCAAATAATATTTCCTGTCACAGGGCACTCTTTTCTACCACCAGACAGGATATTCGTTCGCGTTTCGCGTTGACTGAAAAACAAATAAGACGAAGAGAAAGTATAATTGAGCCTCAGGAATACATCGATTTGATTGCTAACAACGCAACAATTCACAAAGTTGGAATTGATGTCCTAATTTTAGATTGGAAGACAGAATAATTTGAAGTCTAACTTTCATTTCCAAGTCAGCAAATGCAAGCATCACCCGCTCGAGAGACAAAATACAGGTGTGGCGGCGCTGTCGTCGCGCCGCAAGCGAAACATACCGAATCCTAAATCACGTTATCAACATTCCGAATCATAAACAGCATATATAGAACATCTCCGAACTATCACACGGAGTGTTGGCCGCCCCCCGGGCAGAACACCTTGCCCGGCGGGAGATCTCCCCTTTTCCTTCATCGGCCACAGTGGTGACCCCGACGTGATCTGAACATGCAACAACCAACAACCTTCGGAAACTACAACTTCAAGCCTTCGGTATTATCCTCAAGAACTCCTACCATTCACTATTGAGAATCCTCTTCTGCAGTCTTCAGTTCCCGCAAACCAGTCCAACTTGTCTTCGTCTCGACTCACCGCAGATTTATAAGGCAGACTTCTGGCACTTGCTCCGGCACATCGTTCTCACCGGCATCACTTGCCAGTGCGTAGTACGGCATGCATTACACATCGGCATATTATTCGCACCGGTGTCACTTGTCCTTACGCACACAGCATGCATTCCCCACCGGCATTAAGGACGCACCGGCAATCGGACTGCACTGTCGACCTCCGGTCTGAGCAGGGGGTGATGTGGCGGCGCTGTCGTCGCGCCGCAAGCGAAACATACCGAATCCTAAATCACGTTATCAACATTCCGAATCATAAACAGCATATATAGAACATCTCCGAACTATCACACGGAGTGTTGGCCGCCCTCCGGGCAGAACACCTTGCCCGGCGGGAGATCTCCCCTTTTCCTTCATCGGCCACAGTGGTGACCCCGACGTGATCTGAACATGCAACAACCAACAACCTTCGGAAACTACAACTTCAAGCCTTCGGTATTATCCTCAAGAACTCCCACCATTCACTATTGAGAATCCTCTTCTGCAGTCTTCAGTTCCCGCAAACCAGTCCAACTTGTCTTCGTCTCGACTCACCGCAGATTTATAAGGCAGACTTCTGGCACTTGCTCCGGCACATCGTTCTCACCGGCATCACTTGCCAGTGCGTAGTACGGCATGCATTACACATCGGCATATTATTCGCACCGGTGTCACTTGTCCTTACGCACACAGCATGCATTCCCCACCGGCATTAAGGACGCACCGGCAATCGGACTGCACTGTCGACCTCCGGTCTGAGCAGGGGGGTGATGTGGCGGCGCTGTCGTCGCGCCACAAGCAAAACGTACCGAAGCCTAAATCACGCTATCAACATTCCGAATCATAAACAGCATATATAGAACATCTCCGAACTATCACACGGAGTGTTGGCCGCTCCCCGGGCAGAACACCTTGCCCGGCGGGAGATCTCCCCTTTTCCTTCATCGGCCACATAGGTAATTGGAGAAGTATCATACCGGAATAACATTGCTGCAAGTGCTTCATTACTCAAGAAAGGTAAAAAATTGTCAACATCAATCCAAGCGTTATTGAAATTGCTCCTTCAATAAAGCCTGGTAAATTACAAGACTTCATTTTTTCATTCATTACAGCCCTTCACAAGTCCACTGCCGAACATAGGCCTCCCCCAAGGTATGCCACAAAGAACGGTCCTGAGCCACCTGCATCCATCTACTTCCTGCATGTCTTACCAGGTCGTCACTCTATCTAGTGGGGGGTCGCTCCACACTACGCCTACCGGTACGAGGTTGCCACTCGAGAACCTTTCTTCCCCATGGGTTATCGGTTCTTCGAGCTATATGGCCGGCCCATTGCCACTTCAGCTTACTAATCCGTTGGACTATGTCGGTCACACCGGAAGATGTGTCGTAATTTCCCGAACGCTGCCCAGCCGAGTTGAATCCGTCGATTGACCTCTCGGTCGAAGTTGGACCTACCTAGTCAGACTATTTGTCCCAGGTAAACGTACTCGTCAACAACTTCGAGCATAGTGCTCCCAACAACTACCGGCATAGGTGTGACATGGACATTAAACATGATCTTTGTTTTGTCCATGTTCATCTTAAGGCCTATACGTTGGGAGACACCATTGAGGTCATTGAGCATAGTGCCATAAGGACTATATCGTCGGTAAATCGAAGGTGAGTGATGTACTCGCCATTGATGTTAATACCGTATCCTTTCCAGTCCAGTAGCTTGAAAAATTACAAGATATACACAAGTTATTACAAAAACATTTTGGACTTCAATGGGATCAGACACCCGAACTTCTATTTTATAAAAATATTTTACAAAACAATGTTGACCTAACTGAAGAGAGAGAAGAGGAAATAATAAATAATTCGCAAAATTATGAAATGCAAGAGGTTTTAGACTTTGTTTACTTAAAACCATTGTTTCATTTATAAAATTAAATATACTAATGTAATTCTTAAAATACCAGAAGTCCTATTATAATGATGTCAATCAAACTTAGGTAAGTCCAGTAACTTGTTTTCAAAACCCGGTAAGTCCACTATGAATTTTTTCAAACACCGATATAATTAGCTCATACACATCAAAAGGCGGTATGTCCAAACTTTAACCCGGTTTTTTAGCTTATCCTATCGTTAATTTTTTAAATTACATTATATGCAAATTCCTAAGAAAATAGTCTGATCATACAAAACAGCAGAAATTATAAAATCTTTCACCAAAACACATATAACAACAATTTCCCGCATTTCACTTAGAGCGGACGTAACGGATTTTGATATTTATGGTTAAAGATATTTTATTCTCAAAAGAAATATACATTTCACTTAATGAGAAGTTACAATATTCAAGTTATAAATGGGTTATGGGTATACAGATAGCAAAATATATATATATATATATTAACATTAAAAAGGGAGGAAAGAGTTTCGTGACATAAAACTAAAACAAAACAACTACTAGTTTAGGCATACAACTTAATACTTCCAATATTATCTTTTTGTGTATTGATGTACAAGTTAGCAATCTTTTAGTAGATAGTAATAAATAAAGTGGGTAGTAAGTAAGGTATTTCTTATCGTTACCGATAACACTGATTAGCGGTCGGCATATGGACAGGGTCGGATTTTGAATTTATTCATTATATGTTGCTTTTAAAGATGTTAAAACTATTTAATATTTTTATTTCTTGTGGTAGTTTGTTATATATTTTAACTCCATTAAAAAGTATGCTCAGCTTACCATAGTTCGTTCGTGCCATAGGTATAGTTGCCGACACGAGTGGTGAGCACAGATAAACTGTGGTGGGAGGTAGGTACACTGTCGGGCAAAATTATTGGATACCTTTATTATTTCAATTCGTAATCTAATATTTTCGGCGACTTTTATGAAAATGTTTACTCGAACACATCAACTTTTACTTTGATACAGTAATGTTGCAGATATTCGTGTCCGTTATTTTATTATCTACTATAAAGTATTTAATGTATACCTGGTGGTTAGAATTGATTATTTTATTAAGAAGAAGGAAGAGGTGATATGCTTTCCATAAAATCTGGTGTTGCGGTGCGCCGTACTTTACTACTGAGACATTAGTCGCTTTTTTTTTTTTTTTTTGCGCCCGAAGCAATTAAAGGGCTACCCTGTACGTAGGGAGGCGGAAAATGCATTACGCATACCACGATAGCCGGTCTATCGTGGTTATGGGGGACTCACTGTCCTACCGGGGACCCTAAGTGATACCTCCTAAAAACCGCCTTTGGGGACAGGCAACCGGCTGATTAAGCTCTATTGTGCCTTATCATGAGCGACCCTCTTTTGGGAAAAGAGGGCGCAGGCGGCTAAGTGCCGCTGAGGGAGTGCCTACGAAGGCAAATTAATGTCAGATATTACAATAATTTTATTTAATTAGAGTTGGCCTGAGCCGCCAGGAGACAGTTCAGGTCGTTTGAAAGTTTATTAGGCGGGTCCGAGAGAGAGTTTCTCGGCCTGCGGACACGATAGCGAGAGGGGGGTGGGGCTGCATAAGAAGCTGCCTCACGAATTAAATGGTTTGGGTGCGACTCTGAGGCTTCGAAGAAGTTCTCAGAGAGTTTTTTAAGAAATTGTTGAATTGTTGGGAGCTCTAAGTCCCGATGAAGGTCGGCATTACGAACGTACCACGGTGCGTTCGCAGCTCGACGACAGAATAGGTTTTGAACTATTTGGAGTTCATTTAAAATGTTAGGGTTTGCGTGGGCAAAGACGGGGCCCGCGTAGGACATGACTGGTCGTATACATACCTTGTAGAGGGTACGCTTGTTTCGAAACATTAGTCGCCTCAGCAGTCTGTTTATATACGTCTATGATGTTTTTTGCAGTACCTAATTTTTTTATGTAACTAAACACTGAATAGAAAATTTGTCGGGATTGTCTATTTAACACCGAATTCTTCCTTCTCTGCATATTTAGACCAAAATCTGAACACTCAAATTATAACAAATCTTTCCCAGCAAAATAATCAAATGCATCAGATCTTTTCCTCATATGAAGTAATCCATCCATCATATGAAGTAATCGTCCATCTTGCGCTATTACAAAGTTTTGGATCCACAAAATCAATTTTTTTTATACTAGGGATAAGATCGGATGCCAAAAAACAAAAAAAGATAATAGTTTGGAACATTATTGTATCTATTAACTTAAGGATCATATTTAAATATATTTTGGGCAGTAAAGATAAGATATATCTCTTTTATGATATTTATTCTTTAAGCAGACGTCTGATCTTACCCCTTGATGGCCAATTTTTTGTCATGCATATAAAAAATTATGTCTTGTATTCGCACACGTTTTAAGCAGAAACCACTGAGTTTACCAAAGTAAAAGTGTCTCAGAACTAAACTACGTTTAACTATTAACGATTTACGCCTTGTTCCAGAAATCTCACGTATATGGATGTATAGAAAATTGAGTTTTTGCCAAACTCTTTCAACTAGTCGAAAATCTAAAATTATACTAAATGCATAAGGAAGTACATACTACATACGATACTTATAACTAAAACACAATTTTTAAAATTTTAGTCTGCCTGTCTGTCTGTGAGTTTGTTCCGGATAATTTCAGAAATAGCTGGACCGATTTTGACGCGACTTTCATTGGCAGATAACTTGTGTTATAAGTAGTAACTTAATATATTTGCGTAAGTGTAAGTCCATACATAAAACTTTAAGTATGTACTTACACTTACGCGTTAAAACGAACTTTTATTTATTTATAGAAGTAAAGGTGATAAACGAGCACACAGCAGTCCACCTGATGGTACAAATAAATAGATGCTGTGGCCCATCCCTGAGGACTAAGATGCAATGAAACGTATTCAGTTCTTGTTACCTTTTAGACGTAATATAAATCTAGTACGACTATAATGAAAACTTAAGTAAAAAGAAACTTGGGAACAAAACTATAATGCTGTCTAGCACTCCGAATTTGGGTGCAATTAATGATATCTTTTACGAGTCCATTTCTACAATCCCTAAACACCCACTTGATGGTAAATGGATGGTGTAGCCTATACATATACAACTACAGCTATAATATAGATGCAGCGTGGCTCTGCCATGTATAAAAATTACTCTACGGATATATAATAATATACAAAAATCTTTCAAAAAGAGTTCCTAAAATTACTGTAAAAACCACATCAAAATCTATTAAGTACCTATATAAGAAATCCATTAAGTATTCAAGATAGAGATAGGCTTGATTAAATGACTTTGTTTCGAAGAAGGAAGGTAGAAAGATACTTATATAACCTGTACTTCTAAATGTAAGCTGGAAGACTATGACCCATACGCTTTTTGCTGTGATATTACCGTTCACATGTAACCTCATTCTGCGTTTTTCCTCATCTATCATACGCTCGCGAGCTCCCGCAAAAAACCTATCGCGTGCGTTACGATACGATGCCCAAGTATCTCCAGTAATTTCTTTAATATGCTTTATAAACCCTCTATATGTTCGTAATGGCATAAATACAAATGCAGACCATAGAGAAAAAAAAATCTTTATAATTATTTATTACAAATCCTCCAAGATCTCTCGTATTTATTTTCAAGAAATATATCTATTACTATTTTTATTAATTTGTACAATATCCCTAGTAGAACTTATACGTTTGCACAAATGATAATAGCTAAATAAGAATATACAATTTTTCTATAAAATTAAAACACCTTTATTTCTAATAATATATTTTATCAAAGACATTATTCTCATTTCCTATAAATTTCTGCCATCTCGAAGGGAGATTATTTATGCATATCTAATACGCAATAGAACTGTAGAGATATGGACACTACAAGTCTATGATGATTTTGTATCGCTTCATGGGAAGAAAATTGTTTTACCTGCAAGAAATTGTCCAAAGAGGTAATGCTCAACCATTACCTCTTTGGACAAACCTAACCTCAAGGTTAGGTCTGGCGAGTGCGGAGGACTATGTGTGGCTTTTCAGGTAACGAGACAGCAGGCCTTGAAATGTTAAGACGGACGCTCGAGCACAGTGAGGTCTTGCGATAGATTAATGACGGCTAAAATCAATTGACGAGTCGGGATTGTATCTCTGTGAGTTTTTTTTTTAAATAAAATTGTAGTGATATACAAACTTACAGTCCACTTGATGTTTAGTGGGTACTGCACATGGATACCTGCAACCAATAAAGGAAATCAAATAAAGAAAGCTAAAGATACGTGGTCACCTCTGATGATTAGCATTACATCACGCTTCACACCCTTTAATTATACTGGCTATCTATACCCTTCAGATAGAAATACAGCAGTACATTATACGTGGTACAGCGATGCTGCAGTTATATATTAGTAGTATAGTTATAGCACGAATGGGTCGGAGGAAGAACCACGCTCTCACAGAATACCTCAGTAAAATAGTAGCTTAAAGCTGCTGTGTTTCGTATGATGAGTATAGAGAACCGAAGACCCTTTTTACTGGAAACGAGGCATTCCATCTTGGTCCTCACGGGTGACAACGCATCTGCATTTTGATTTGTAATCGAAGATAGATGTAGATGTCTATGGGCCACAGCAACCACTTACCATCAGGTGGACTGCGTGCCATTTTGTCGCTCTATCCTATGAAAAAACACGCACTGCTTGATTGCCACAGAAATAGGTAAGAGTTTTTCCATCATTGTCTAAAGTTCTTTTCATATTAGAAATCGTTCCGCAATAAAAGCAGAGCGCGTTCGTTCGTCATATCCTCTGCTAACGCAACATTGATATTGCCAACTGAGTATGCTATGTTAGAACTACGTCGAAACTCATGTACCCAAATTAGTCTCATTTATAAGGCCTCCATGTTTAACTCGAAAAACTTAATGTAAAAATAATTTAAAATCCTCCATGTTTAACTCGAAAAACTTAATGTAAAAATATTGAATTTAGAATGTTATAGTTTTTGTGTAAGGTAAAGTTGCAACTTATATACGTCCCACTGCCCGCACTGACCTCCTCTCATTTCTGGGAGGGTTTTATGATATATTTTATTTTAGATTATAATATCTCATTCATGGAAGTGTCCGCCATGCTGCTCGAATGCGTGTTGGCGAACTTCACATTTCTTCGAAATATTTTTTTTTTCTTATTCCTTAGACATGCAGGTTTCTTCACGACATTTTCTTTTACCGCCGTGCACGTGGTAAATCAGTACTTAAAATTGCAATCAACAATTTCATTGGTGCTGGCGGGATCGAAACTGTGTTACTCGCGTATTGTGATATTTACAGCGAGCGTTAACCATCTGAGCTACCACGGCATTTTTTTTTTGTAAAAAATTTTAATTACGAATCTTGAACCATGCAGGTTTTATTTTAATTCAAAGTAGGCTCCATACTTTATTAGGTATATTCTATAAAATTGCGAAGGGACGATTGCAATTTTCCGGGCCTTTGAAGATCAGGCAGGGTTGCAAGTAGATTTACAGTTTGCAGTCATTAAATTATGCAAAACTCACTTTGTATAAAAGGTAATACAATTACAATTTGCATATATAGAAAAACATGTGTAAATCAACTTGCAATTCATTAGCATATAATGCTAATTATAACTCAGTAAAGTTTTATTATAATAATTGAGATAAGTACTTCGCATTATCAACTGAGTGTGTAACAACGACTTTTGACGTAGACGTAACATACAAAAGTACTCTGTGACATAGCAACGGGCCTATGCCTATTGACCTTTTATTTCACACAGCCTTCAAGGGCGGCTCGCAAATTGGCCATAAAATATTCAATAAACAAATAAAAGAAAGTAATACAGAGAGTATGTTTGTTTTAGTTGTATTTTCGCAAGAGGTTAAAACAAAACTAAGCTTAGTGTATGAGACAGTAAACAAGATATATAGAGGACAGGGCATTTCGCAAAGTCAAAAGGGCGACGGCACTCGTCTGGTACGGTATTAGTTCTTCATAACTGACTTATGTTGCTAACTACGCTAAGGCTAGATGCCTTGGATACAGTGAGGGAAAATAATATCAAAAACTGTATAGAAAAAGGACAGTTCGGATGTAGTGTCGTAGAGCCGTGATTAGCTTACGGACAAGCGGTCGCTGTAAATTTCATACTATGCGAACTACCCGGGTTCGTTCCCTGTTGGCACCAATCAAATTGTTAATTACAATTTAAGTGCTGATTTGCCACGTGCTCGGCGGTGAACTAAGTCATTGTTAGCAAAGCTGCATGTAGCATGGAGACATGATACGAACACTCGTTGGTGCTGACCGGTGAATATTTCCTAGCCCTAAAATTCTCAGAAATGTAAGCTATGTTGTGGGTCTAGTCGTGGGACGTGCATAGACTGTAACTTTACGTTTGACTTTTATATAATTAAAGGGGAGGATTTACGTCACTTATAAAAATAGTAATTTTCTTTTCATAGAACTTAGTGTTCTATATAAAAATTAGCATGAGCACTCATAGAACTAACTTAGTGTTCTATATAAAAATTAGCATGAGCAACGTAATAGTTCTGCGATCTCCTTGTCTTTTACAAAATTGATAGGTATAGAATCGAACTATTACATTGACACGGGTCACGCACACAAGTGTAAGCAAGGTCGCCGCGGGAATCGTAGTCAAATAAAATGATTTTGATAATTTGAAGGATTTACTTTGTTATTTATTTCTTATACCTACTTAGATACATAGAGTAATTATACTTAGGTACGAAATACGAATACCTAGTCCAGAGACTGCTTGGCACTGGGAGCCCTCTACTGGCAGTGAGATGTTAGCTATTTGTTGTATGTTGTTTGAAATTTGCTTTCAATGAACAAGAAAACAATCGTTGAATTATTGAAAACATTGAATGCCGCGAAATTCGGATAGGCAGAGTTCAAAGAGCAGCGTCCTCCTCGGATCATGATTAGCGAATAAACATGGGTTTATATGGAAAGTTATGAAAGAACTCGGTTTTCCATTAGTTTCCTTTTACAACACGATAGCATTTCGTAACAAGCGACTAATGGGCAAGTATCGCAGTTGGCAAATTGTTGTTTGTTATAAAAGTTAGGTAATGTTCCAGCCTATATACGTCCCACTACAGGGTGCAGGCCTCCTCTCACTTCTGAGAGGGTTTTAGGGTTAGGAAGTGTCCGCCATGCTGCCCCAATGCGTGTTGGCTGACTTCACATGTCTTCTAAAAATTTTTTCTCACGTTTCCTTACGATGTCTTCCTTCACCGCCGAGCACGTGATAAATTAGTACTTAAAATTGCAATTTGTAACAATTTCCTTGGTGTCGACAGGTTTCGAACTCAGGTAGCTCGCGTACTGTGTAATTAACTAATTCGCTAAGCCCCCAGAGCTATTATTTTTATTATAAGTTCTACATAAATATGGGATCTATAATTCCAAGACCAACGTGGGACAAAATTTGGTATAATTTTTAAATGTTGCTACAAATTTCAATACTTGCAGACTTCAGGAAAAAGAGTTGGGTTTTGTTAGTTCTGGGAGTTTGAAATGTAAGGTAAAAATATTTGTAATCTTTGCATTTATTTTTTATAAATATATTTCTGAATAAATGTTGCGAAATTGTCATCCCGCATTGTATCAAACAAAGTGTACAGTCATTTATAGAAACATGATGAAAACTGACTAAAGATACTACAAAAATTATTATATATCCTATAATAATTTTTGTAGACAGCATCCACTTAACACAAGCCGACCTATATATATATAATACTTCTTGTGTGAATGGTCAACGCTGAAATAAAAGGAGTACGTCACATGATTACAGATTCATTGAAATCTTGGCATAAAATAATTTAAAATAAATTTAAAGACAAACTTCCAATCGTAACGTTTTTGGAATGCTTGCAAAAACGCCCAATTCTTCGGTAATACATCCCTGGTAGCAAATAAATTTAAAAAAAAAACGATTGCAAACGTACATTAAAAGTGACGTATTTATCCAGGATATCAAATTACGTCTACTCAATAATGAAGTTAGTGTTGGTAATTGCCTGGATATATTGCAGAATTTCTAAATTACGCAATAATATAATTCAAAACGAGGAAGTTTAATTTGATTTCAATGCAATACGTAATGCGTGGACTTTATTCGGTTGCAACGGTAACAGTATCGGCAATACGTATTTAGGTTTTTGATAAGGTTTGTGGTTATTAAAAATTCATTAATAATTACAGTGCAGTTTATGTGTTGAACTGTACTTGAGGTAAACCGTCGGAGGAACAAATAAAAGTGAATTACGATAGATACCGTCTGGGGTGGATAGATGAACACGCGTTTTCGAGTATCCACCTTAGGGTGGATTCTTTAGGGTGGATAAACGGAATAACCCTATGTAGCGATTTCTTGCTCTGTACGTTTGTAAGTGGGATAACCCAATGTAGCGATTTCTTACTCTGTACGTTTGTAAGTGGGATAACCCAATGTAGCGATTTCTTGCTCTGTACGTTTGTAACTGGAATAACCCAATGTAGCGATTTCTATCTCTGTACGTTTGTAAGTGGGATAACCCAATGTAGCGATTTCTTCCTCTGTACGTTTGTAAGTGGGATAACCCAATGTAGCGATTTCTTGCTCTGTACGTTTGTAAGTGGGATAACCCAATGTAGCGATTTCTTGCTCTGTACGTTTGTAAGTGGGATAACCCAATGTAGCGATTTCTTTCTCTGTACGTTTGTAAGTGGGATAACCCAATGTAGCGATTTCTTGCTCTGTACGTTTGTAAGTGGGATAACCCAATGTAGCGATTTCTTGCTCTGTACGTTTGTAAGTGGGACAACCCAATGTAGCGATTTCTTGCTCTGTACGTTTGTAAGTGGGATAACCCAATGTAGCGATTTCTTGCTCTTTACGTTTGTAACTGGGACAAACCAATGTAGCGATTTATTGCTCTGTACGTTTGTAAGTGGGATAACCCAATGTAGCGATTTCTTGATCTGAACGTTTGTAATTGGGATAACCCAATGTAGCGATTTATTGCTCTGTACGTTTGTAAGTGGGATAACCCAATGTAGCGATTTCTTGATCTGTACGTTTGTAACTGGGATAACCCAATGTAGCGATTTCTTGCTCTGTACGTTTATAAGTGGCAATGAGCTACAGGTTACCATAAGGTGGACAACTCTATTCATTTTGACTCTATTAATCTTTTAATCATCCCAAGCGTCTATCGTTATAGGGAGGACTTACCTTAATCATCACTCTTGGTAGACGTATTAATCATCGCAGTTCTAGACTTCTCGCACCTTGGAGACCATTGCTCGTCTTCGATCTATATATTATACATCTGCCGTAAACGAGATGGACTGTAATCATCTATCGGAAATCGTCACGTTTTTCTGGCCGTTAACATAGTCGTCTCTTGCAACACCCATGGGACTAAATGGGATGATATTTACCGCCGCTACAAAGCGGACTCTATTATTATTTCACAGAAATACAGTAAAGACTATTAAAGCGCTTTTTAACGATTAGTTATTCAAAAAACTTTCACTTAAATAATGGTATTAATTACAATGGCAATGATGATGATAATAATATCGTAAAGTCCTCCACACCGAATTCCGGTTTTGGCAGCCAGTCTCTGAAACAGTCGCGCAGGATAGGATTATAGTGCATGAATGTGCGTGCGAGCTTTTCTCCATTCCCTCAATCTCATAGTCCGATGGGATAGCAACACGACAGGACCGAGGAGAGATCAGGCACAGGACAACAGCTTTACATACGTATGTTCCAAGGCTCAGGGTTGAAACACCACCAGCTTCCTGACTCCGGGCTGTTACTGAGAATTTCTTGACAGAAAGCTCAATAACTGATTTTGTCCCGATTGTGTCGATCAACGAGGCAGTCGGTTAATTGTACAATCCCCACACTCTGCCGTCCAGGCCATGTTCCCCCTACTCTGACCAACAAAATTGTTCAGCTATTGAAAGTCGTACTCGCTGGATACATTAATTTCTAGGGGTGGCATTAGGGTTGCCACTCGTACCAAAATACATATAGTATCGTAATATATTTCAGTCATTGTACCTACTATATATTATAGAAAAACAATAAATATAAAATACTATATTTAATATTTATGCCTAATTCCGCTATCGCGCTTTTTTATATTAACTTAGATTGGAAGTGTGAACAAGGAAGTTGTACGAAAATAATTTTTTCCGTCATGAATTTAAAATTGAAAGAAGGAAGAAAAAGAGCATGTATTAATTTAGTTTAAAATTAATTATTAATTTATTTTAATATGAGTTTAAATTGCTCAGACTCCTATAATAATTTTAATGGTAAGTTAGATGGTAAGATGGTTAGATCATTGATGGCCAAAGCAAAGAGCAATAACAAATGTATATGGAAAAATACAAAAAGATTAAAAATAACCATGTACTTTTTTGCTTTAAAATTTCTCAAAGCTAGGTACTATATATTTGCATCTTTTTTTGGGAAAAATACTATATTTGTTCAAAAAAAAAGGTGACAACCCTATGTAGCATACCCTACATACAACACACCAATGCTTTTGCTGTGAGCTATAATGTACTCTGTGCTGTGAACGTAATTATTGCTGCTGGCAATAAAGTACGTTATACGATTGATAATTTTTAGTAAGTTATACGATTGATTTATGTAGAAAAAATATTCTAAGGATTTACGACATGAATGTTCTTTTTTAAATGTGCAAAATTAAAAAAAAATTAGTTATCTTTATAAATATAATTCTTCTGTTTTTGTGTATGTGACCGCACTCCTTTAAACTCGATCGGCTCGATTCACTGACGCTGCGTAGAGATATTGCATCCCTTTGCGTTTTCTATCGTATCTAGAATGGGGAGTGTTCTGTGGAATTGTTCGGATTAGTTCCAGCCGCCAAATTTCACGAACGCACTTCGCGTCTAAATTCCCGATACCAACCTCACCTCCATATGGTGAGGTGCTTGGCGGTCCACCACTGTGCGTTTTAATAGGGCTTTTCTTCCTCGTTCAACTTCTCTGTGGAAATGTACCACCGGCGACTTTTCCGGACCGATACGACATTGGGACCTTTAAGAAAAGGGCTTACTCCTTTCTAAAAGGCCGGCAACTTTTTGCAATGCACCTGCAATTCCCCTGGTGTTGCGGTTGTTCATGGGCGGCGGTAGTCACTTAACATCGGGTGAGCCGCATGCTCCTTTGCCCCCTTTTCTATAAAAAAAAAACTGCTAGACCGATTTTTACTAAATTGTGTGTGTGTGTGTGTGTGTGTGTGTGTGTGTGTGTGTGTGTGTGTGTGTGTGTGTGCGTGTGTATGTGTGTGGTGTGTGATTAATAAATTGATTTGATAATGGTTTAGGTTCACATTTGGACCCGATAGATGGCGCTGTTGTTGAAATCCAGAAACTACCCGTGCGAAATCGAAGCTGATGAGTTATTTTACAAAACAAAACATATTTAATACTCATTAAATATGTTGTGAATCACAGTTACGAGTTGAGCGGTTGTTGATGAACAGTTGAAGATCGTTGACACTGTCCTTCTTAGTCGCCGTATAGTTCCGGTGCGTTATGAATCAGACAGGCCTGTCACAACCACGCAATCACAAAATAAAAGCAATGCTACTACAATAGATTAATGATCAATTAACAATTCCCGCGGCCGTTGCTCTCTGTATTAAAACTAATGCGATGCGAAAAAAAACACCCGTTCGTGTTGCTTCCGAACGGGCATGTAGTTGTAAAAACGCGCGCGCGCCGCTCTTTCCTCCGTGACGCGCTTTTCTTATTAATTAGCGGTAGAGTGCGCACGCGCGTAATATGAGCATTGCAATGTTAGCGATTCGAGTTTAGGAAAACTCGTATATTATGTCAAATAAACGAGGCAATGCCCTCTTTGTTTGTGCTATTTGAGAGCGATTTAACAATCTATTTAGCGTTACAAAACGCATGCACAAGTCTAAGAAGTGTTTCAAATTTTAATATACTTAATACTAGTGATCGACAGGATCGACAGGAGTTCCAAATTCGACCGTACATTATAAAATTTTTGATCATACATTAAAAGATGTATTTCACTTTCAACTTTTTTCACATTTTAAATTATAATAGCGCGGGATTAGTGCCATATGTTTAAAGTTAATTAACGGTTTTTTTTTCAGATCAATCGAATAACATATTCTGCCTTCACTGGGGCCTCAATATGTTTTACTGAAAATTTTTAGTATGTTTGGGGTAAGATAAATAATATATAAGAGTTAACTAAAGATTATAAATTAAACTCAATGATATAATTACAGTACTTGTAATGTAATTTAATAAAAAAAGTGAAACAAAATTTAATCATACGTTTTAAAAAGCAAATCGTCAATTTGCCTTAAAATCTCTCTTCGTTTCAAATTTTGGCATTTTCTTACGGGATTCTAATATGGATTTTATGGCTCCTAATTGTGATGAATCCTCAAATAGTGAAATAGCCGCTTCTATAGTTAACTTCACAGCTCGCTCAACAGCCATGGGAGACGTAGAAACAAATGTTAACCTTCACCACCCCATTGGACTATTTGCTGAATTTCTTGGTCACTTAAGCGTTTCAAGATCGGCGGTTCAGAAATAGTTTGTTGCCAATTTATCACACCCATGTAGGTTTTGCGCTTAAATTAATATTAAGCATCTTCGAATCATCGTCTTCTTAGAAGAACCATCTGTAATCATTGCAAGTTATAAATTCTTAGAATGTGCAAAGTGCTGGCAGATACCTGGAGGCTAATATAATTTCAAATAGATGACGAGCTCCATTTTTACATGACGATTTATTCTTAATCAAGAACCAAGCTGGGGCGTTACCTTTTATAATAAATGTAGCCAGAGCAATCAAGTAGGTTGTAGTTTAGAATACCAGCGTAAGAAAGCAGAATAGAGCTTTCGTATTTCGTTTGATGAGTGTAGAGAATCGGGGACCATTTTCACTGGATACGAGGACTACAATCTTAGTCCTCAGATGTGAGAACTTATCTTCATTTTAATTCGAAATCGAGGATAGATGTAGATGTCTATAGAAAATATCTAGATCAGCGCGAGGAGCAGCGTCTAAGGTCGTCTAAGGTGTGGACCTTAGACGACCTTAGATGTTTACCTTAGAGTCCTTAAAGTTTTCATCAGATCATTGACGTTTTGAAATCCCAGGAAGCTATTCTGACTAAACCTGCATGTCTGAGGAATAAGAAAAATATATTTCGAAGACATCTGAAGTTCGCCAACACGCAATGGGGCAGCGCGGCGTACACTTCCTTGCCCTTAAACCTTCTCAGAAATGAGGGGAGGCCTGTGCCCAGCAGTGGGACGGTATATAGGCTATAACTTTACTTTTTATACTTTTATGAACTGATTCGGACGAAAAGATTTTGAGAAATCTCAAAAATAAAAATTTTGAAAAACTATTTTTTTGGAATAACATATCTTAAACGGCTTTACCAATCGATTTGAAAAACTAATCAGCACTAAACCTCAAAAAATGACGTCGAATGCCGTTTGGAAAATAAAAATCGGTTCATTAGCTCGTGAGATATCATAGGAGAAAGAATTTTAAAAAAACGTTGTTTAACATAACTTAGAGATTTCGCAACATAATTTGGTAAAATTTGGAGCGCTTTGCATTTGAAATTAGCGGGAAGAATTCCAGGGATGGCCTGCAGGGTCAACCAATTTTTTATATAGAATAAGGGTGACAAACGAGCACACAGTCCACCTGATGGTTGCTGTGGCCCATAGACATCTACATCTATCCTCGATTACGAATCAAAATGCAGATGCGTTGTCACCCGTGAGAACTAAGATGGAATTCCTCGGTTCCAGTAAAAAGGATTTCCGGTTCTTTATACTCACCATACGAAACACAGCAGCATTTACGCTGGTTTTCTGTGAGAGCGTGGTCCTTCCCCGGTCGAGCCGACCCATTCGTGCTACAACTACACTACTGCCCACTACTGACTATATCATATACCTGCCAAGTGTGCTAACTATGTAAATATTCTCCGTTATGAGGCAATCTAGGATGATACCTATGTTCGGCAGTGAACTTTTGTAGACTGGGATAAATGAAAATATGTATCAAAAACTAATTGCCGTTTCTTACTCGGTCACACATCGGTCGAAACTTATGTATTTTGCTTGTTAATTTTTAAACCTAACGATGCGTAAAGCCAGTGGAACGCAACCAACCGCACCCGAAGTTAATCAATACATTGAAAAAATGTTTCGAACTCCGCTTTCTAAGTACTGGCTATGCTTTTGTAATTAGACTGTGTGCAGAATATAAATAATGCTAGAATTAATTTTTAAATTGCTTACTTATTTCACTACACACGCCTTCATACTGTTAATATTGTAGTTTCATGATTTGTATTACACTTATATTGACTTTCCAATTGCATAATATTTATTAGAGTGCCGCAAGACACATAATGGACGCTCTTATTCGTATCACACAGTTTATTCTTAAACTATGTGTCTTATAACTTAGCTGGTTCAGAGGCTTCGCGCTTGTCGTAAATTTCGGGTGAAAATCTGTACGCGAACAACCTGACTTTGATCCCTGCAGGCACCAATAAAACTGATAATTGTAATTTTAAGAATTGACTTGCTATGTGCTAGGCGGTAAAGAAAAAATATTTAGTAAGCCAGTATCTATATCTGACACACACGACGAACGAACTTTCGCCTAGGGCGTCCCTTTCCGACTCTTCCATTCACTTCTGCAACATATATTTACTTTGTCAGTCTTCCTCATTCATTCTTTCTATAATCATCTTGCAAACCACACTCTTCTTTTATCACACAGTTTCTCACCTTGTCACTCAGATTCAGCCCTAACATACTCCATAGCGATCTCGTATGAACTCGGTCTGAAACACATTATTATTAGATTAAGGCCGTTTTCTCACTACGCGAAACCAACACAACATCAACACAACATAATGTTGTGACAACTCCAACCGCCATACTAATGTGTGCGCCGTTTTCTCACACACGGGGACAACACAACTCCAATACAACTTTGAACCAACAATTCGGCTATGTTGTCTTGTCCGCTAGATTGGATCAACTTTTTTGTTGTGACAACACTGTGACAACATAGCCGCCTTGCAAACTCTATAGGGACTTTTTCACTGCAGGCAACACGATACCAACACAACATTCCTTGCAAGTGCGCGCCCTCTTCGAACATTTTCGCGCGTGTCTAGAAATTGTTTTTTTTTTATTTAACCTAATTAATAATAAAAAAACGGACGTAATATGGCACGCAATATGGCATCATTTATATGGTGACGTATATAATCAAATGTTGCTATAGACATGCGAAAGTAGTTGAAAAATTTATTTTCGTGCTCCCGTAGCTTATCAAAGAGCACGTAAAATGCTCCATAAACATATCTCTCACGTAGTAAAGGGTGAATCCAACAATTCTTTCTCCGCCTTCTTCTTCTTAAGTATAGTAAAATAGCTAGCAGTTGTCGTTGATTGAAGGCAGGACACATAATTGCGTGCGTACTCGACAAATGAATACAAAATGTGACAGTCGTGTTGTGTTGGAGTCGTGCTAGTGAAAAAGGGATGGACAACACGACATCAACACAACTTTTGATGTTGTGTTGATGTCGTGTTGGTTTGGCGTAGTGAGAAAACGGCCTAAGGGGCGTTATTTGTGCTTGCGTACATACTCATGTACTACAAACCTGTCCAG
The DNA here is from genome assembly GCA_907164705.1 of Parnassius apollo. NCBI lineage: Eukaryota > Metazoa > Arthropoda > Insecta > Lepidoptera > Papilionidae > Parnassius > Parnassius apollo. The sequence continues at coordinate 313,483 of CAJQZP010000795.1, read as the reverse complement.
CGCTGATGACTAATCTGCGTTGAGACTGGCCGCCGTGACCAAAATTCGGTCTGGAAGACATTACTATTGTAGTTGGTTATTTATAGAGTACTCTCATGTGGTCGGGCTGAATAAATATATTGTTACGAGCTTGAGGTTCGTGACAATAAAAATTGCCGATAAAATTACCTAAATTAACACTTTAATTTACTTTGCACAATTAAAGTTAAAACACTAATAATTTAAACACACTAATTCACTTAATTCCACTCCGAAGCTTCGCTTGTGTCGCCGAGTTCACTCTGCTGCGATCGCATCCTGCGCCACCTATTTATTTAAATTAGCAAAATATCCGGAATGTTCAAGCAAACACGCGTAAGGCACCGAGAATTCGAGTATAGATTTTCTAGAAACTTAGTTCTTCGGGTGGCGCTGTCGGTCGAAAGGTTTGTGATGTCATTTAATGCCAAGCTCCCCTCGCTCCCGTTCCCGACACTAGATGGCGCTAGTTGACTTATTCATGCAACACTGCCCCCTCCTAAGACATGCTCGTCCCGAGCATTATCGGTCCCATAATAACGCGCCAAGCGATCCACATGGACGATCTTAGGAGTCCCTCTTGCGCCTTTCTGTATCCGGTAGGTCACATCGTTGATCCTGGTTACAATCCGGTACGGGCCGTCCCATTTAGCTTGAAGCTTAGGAGATTTCCCTTTGCTGCGGACTGGATTGTGCAACCACACTAATGAACCTTCGTTGAACCCTTTATTGTTCATTTTGCGGTCGTACCGGGTTTTCATTTTCTCAGACATTTGCTGGCCCGATTGTCTGACGTGCTCATAAATGTCATTCATTTTGTTCCGCAAGTCATTTGCATAATCGGTTATACTGCGTGGGGCATCAGGTGGAATCCCGGTGATCAGGTCCGCAGGCAGCCGTAATTCTCTTCCAAAGTTTGCGAAAGCTGGTGTCACTGCTGTACTTTCGTGAACAGAACTTCGATATGACAACAAAAACGGTTGTATGTGCTTGTCCCAATCTCGTTGCCGATTGTCTACAACTTTTGCTAGGTACCTCTCCAATGTCTGATTAAATCGTTCCACCATTCCATCAGATTGCGGGTGATAAGAAGTCGTTCTTGTTTTATGAGTACCCATAACTCGGCAAGTTTCCTGGAATATTTGAGACTCAAAATTCCTTCCTTGATCGCTGTGAATCTCTAAAGGTACTCCAAAACGACAGAAGACTTCATGAACTAGTTTATCTGCAACTGTTGAAGCTTCTTGATTTGGAATGGCGAAGACTTCTGGCCACTTAGTGAAGTAATCCATCACAACCATGAAATACTTGTTACCGCTTTCACTCTCCGGAAACGGCCCCGCCACGTCAATGGCTATTCTCTCCCATGGTGCGCCCACATTGTACAACTTCAATGCACCTCTACTACGAGTCTGAGGTCCCTTTACAGCCGCACAATTTGTACATTTGCGACACCAGTCCTCGACATCGTTTCGACAGTGGACCCAGTAAAACCGTTCTCGGATCTTCAGTAGAGTTCGCTTAACTCCCAGATGGCCTCCTGAATAATCATTATGGTACAGCTGTAGAACATCCGGTACTTTAGCTTTAGGGACAACCATTTGTAAATGACAGCTGTCTCCCCGAACATTTTCCCATTTACGGCACAGAACTCCATCCTGAAGCAGCAAGCTGTCCCACTGGGCCCAATAGCTTTTAGTGGTCGAACTCATCGCTGAGACGTCGCTCCACTTGGGCTTGGGAGCACTGACCTTCATCCATTCCAGGATCGGCTTGATGTCCGGATCTTCCTGCTGTGCACGTTGTAAGCTGTCCTTCCACTCGTTGCTGAGGTGGTCTGCCCTGAGCATCCTCACGGATACCACTTCCTTACTCTCTTGCCTAGTACAATGTTTGCAATCTTCAGGACAAGGTCTTCTTGACAATGCATCTGCGTTGCCATGAGATTTCCCGTTACGATGTTCGATCTCAAAGTCGTATTCCTGCAGTAGTTCAATCCACCTCGCAACTTGTCCTTCTGGATTTTTAAACTGCAATAGCCATTTTAGTGCAGCATGGTCAGTTCGTAAGTGAAATTTTCGCCCCAGAAGATATTTGCTAAAATGCTGCAACGACTTTACCACAGCTAGCAATTCGCGTCTTGTGACACAGTAGTTCCTTTCCGGTTTTGACAACGACTTGCTGAAGTACGCTATCACGACCTCTTGGTCACCATTACGTTGAGACAACACACCGCCAAGTCCTATATCACTTGCGTCTGTGTCAACTATAAATTCTTTGCTTGCATCAGGGTATCCCAAAATAGGTGTTTTGCACAGACGGTCCTTGAGCTCCTGGAATGCGATATTGCAACTTTCATCCCAGCAGAAATGTCGCTTCTCCTCGGTTAGCTTGTGCAGAGGTTTAGCTATATCTGCAAAGTTCTTCACGAATCGCCGGTAATAGGAGCACAAACCCAAAAATGCTCTAACCTGCGTCTTGTCTTTTGGAACCGGCCAATCCTTGACAGCGGCGATTTTCTCTGGATCTGTGCGGATACCTTCTTCCGATACTACAAACCCCAAAAAGTTAACTTGCCGTTGGAATAGTGAACATTTCTTCGGGCTCAACTTGAGGTTGGCACTCTGAATCTTCATGAGCACTCGTTCCAGGTTTTGAAGGTGTTCCTCAAACGTACGGCCCACGATGATGATGTCATCCAAGTAGACCAGACAGGCATCGCCAATTAGCCCGGTAAGTACAAGTTCCATCAGCCTTTCAAACGTTGCTGGAGCATTGCACAACCCAAACGGCATTACTTTGAATTGCCACAGACCCTTTCCCGTCGAGAACGCAGTTTTCTCCTTGTCCTTAGGGTCAATTTCAACTTGCCAGTAGCCACTTTTTTAGATCCAGCGTGCTAAACCATTTTACTCCTGTAAGCATGTCCAGCGTGTCATCAATTCTTGGCAAGGGATAGCTGTCCTTCTTTGTAACGTCATTCAAACGGCGGTAATCAACACAGAACCGCATGCTGCCATCCTTCTTTTTCACCAGCACCACTGGTGAACACCATGGACTAGAGGAAGGTTCAATAACACCATCCTTCACCATTCCTTCAATCATGGTTTCCACTTCCTTTTCACGTGCTACCGGCAATCTTCTTGGCCGCTGACGGATAGGCAATTCCTCTCCTGTGTTTATTTTGTGTTGAACTAAGCCAGTCTTTCCTATGTCAGCATCGTTTGATGAGAATACATCGGCGTACTTGAGTAACAACTTCTTCGCCTTGACCAATTCGTTCGGGGACAGAACACTGCGACAGTCTTCCAAAAGTGTGGTCACTCTCGTTTCTGAATCCTTGCTGGGGGTCCCACTCGATATAGATTGGCACTGACGTAACCAATCCACTTCCTCACAAGTACCAACCAGTGTGCCTTTTTCTATAATCTGTTCCCGGTCGCAAAGGTTCAGCACACGTACTCCTGAGCTGTCAGTGGTCCTGACCAAGGTTCGAGCTACTTTCCATGGAAGGTCATTGTTTACCCTTTCCACAAGTACACAACGGTGAGTTTGCCCAGCGTTTCGAGGAAGACTAACCGGAACAATCGTTTCCGATCTCGGCGGAAGAACAATCTTCTTGATGCTGTACACGTTCCCTGGTAACGCACCTTCCATAAAAAGTTCCTCCTGTCCACATTTCAAAACACCTTGCTTAACGTCGATCTCGCAACAATTATTCCTCATAAAGTCTAAGCCTAGGATGCAGTCGTCCATTATATCAGCCACGATGACATTATGCAGGTAGATCACGTTGCCTAGCTTCAACTTCATCTCCTTCTCTCCACGGACGGGTATACGCTGACCGGTGGCTGTTACCAAATTAATGCGTTCTCGGTTGTATGCGGAGTCCCCAAGGAACTGACTTATAAGTTGGGAACTAACAACCGTACGGGAGGCTCCAGTGTCTATGGTCAGCTTACACGGCATTCCGTTGATCTCGCCCTTTATGATTAGGCTGTTCCCATCATGGGTTTGTGAGATCGAGATCCTTGGGGCTCTTTTAACATCAGCCAGCACCCGCCCCGCAGTTCTGGCTTTTACTCGTTTCCCTGCTGCTGCTGGGCGGCGCTGTTGGCCGCACTACCCTCCTGAGATCGTTCAATTTCCCTTTCTAGGGTTCGCTTAGGGCAGCTGGATCGAAGATGGCCCTTTTCCCCACAGCCATAGCACCTTGGGCTGTATCCTTTGTTGCGGTCGCGAACTGTAGCTGCTGCAACCTCCCTGACGCGATGGGAACGATGATCCTGCCGCACGGCTTCCACTTCCAGTGCATGGGCCAAGGCGTCCTTAAGCGTCTCGTGGTGCCCGAGCCTCACAGCAGCTCTGACTTCCAGGTCGCGGATGCCGTCGATGAATGTCTGCACCAGGTTCCCTTCAATGAGCGCAGGTACAGACCGGTATGCTTTTCGCACCAGCTTCTCCACTTCTAGAGCCCACTGCTGCAGGTTTTCGTTGATGCGCTGCACACGATCTTTAAGTTGCGCACGAAAGACGTATTCCAGGTGAGCGTCGCCATATCTCTCCTCCAATTCCTCAAGGAGCTGCTCGTAGGTCACTTTCTTACCGAGAGCTTCCAACACAGTTAAGGCTTGGTCGCGCAGGCCTAAGGTGAGTGCAGTCATGGCCTGGCTTTTATTCCAGCCGTTTGCCTCCATGACGGCCTCGGACTGGATTTTGTAGGACGACCAGGAAGAGGTCCCGTCGAACGGCGGCACTTTGAATCCACGTAGCGAAGGTGTTGTAGCTACTACGGGAGCTGTTGTTCCATCCCCAAGTTTGAGGTCGTCCAGCGTTTTCTTCACGTCAGCCATTACGTTGTCAACCCGATTGTTTACTTGGTCGATTCGGGTTTCGGCCTCCGACAGGCGGTTGTCATGTTGAGCAACCTTATCCTTCACCTCCCGTATCTCTTTTCCGAAGATAGCGTGCAGGTCCTTCATGAGGAGCATCTGCTCTTCCTTATCGCGTTGAAGTTGATCTTCTAAACGACGGGCCTGTTCCTCCTGTCGGCGGACCTGTTCCTCCTGCCGGCGGGCCTGTTCCTCCTGTCCGCCCCTCAGCTGCTCTTCCAATCGGCGGGCCTGTTCCTCCTGTCCGCTCTGCAGCTGCTCTTTCAACTGACGGACCTGTTCCTCCTGTCGGCGAGCCTGTTCTTCCTGCTGCTCTTTCAACAGACGGGCCTGTTCCTCTCGTCCGCGCTGCAGCTGCTCCTGTAGCATCGCCATCAGAGCACCTAAGTCAGGTGCTGCAGGTGTAGGAGCTACTGCCGGGCCCGCAACCTCCGTGGCTGGCCGTTGGCCCTCCGACGTCTGCGGCGTTGCACCACCAAATCTCCTCTGGTCCGTCTCCTGCTGGCGTTGACTTCGGGTACGGACACCCTCCGTTTCCTCCTTAGGTAAAATCGGCATGATTTTATCCCACTTCTGACACCAATTGTTACGAGCTTGAGGTTCGTGACAATAAAAATTGCCGATAAAATTACCTAAATTAACACTTTAATTTACTTTGCACAATTAAAGTTAAAACACTAATAATTTAAACACACTAATTCACTTAATTCCACTCCGAAGCTTCGCTTGTGTCGCCGAGTTCACTCTGCTGCGATCGCATCCTGCGCCACCTATTTATTTAAATTAGCAAAATATCCGGAATGTTCAAGCAAACACGCGTAAGGCACCGAGAATTCGAGTATAGATTTTCTAGAAACTTAGTTCTTCGGGTGGCGCTGTCGGTCGAAAGGTTTGTGATGTCATTTAATGCCAAGCTCCCCTCGCTCCCGTTCCCGACACTAGATGGCGCTAGTTGACTTATTCATGCAACAATATAAAAGGTAATAATAAGTATACATAAATATATATTAAATATACGACCATAAATAAATAAATAATACATGAATAAATAAAAGTCCAACTGGCCGAGGGTTAGGGGGAGATGGAAGGAAACCGACGGACGATAATGCGGGCGGTATCGAGGAACACTGCCTTCTGAATTTGAGCCCGGAGCGGTCCGTCACGGAGTCCCAGTCGCCTCAGATGACCCGAAAGGCTGACTGGGATTAGCCCGTTCACAAAACGTCTACAGGTATAATTTCAGTCGGCAAACCATGAGACATGTGGGGTACATGTCGGTTCAGATATTTTGTTCGCTTACCTGTTTCGGTTTTCACGAGGTTTTCGTCATACGGAATAGTAATGTCGATCAAAAATATTCTTGACAGTGCCCGGTCCATCAGCGGAGTATCAGGCTTATGCGCAAGAATATTCTTGTCCGTGATGATGGCCCGGCCCCAGTAGAGGCTGGTGCGGTCACTTTCGGGCAAGTAGTTGTAATAAGACTGTTACTCCTATTGGTGTAGAATCCAATGTAGGCTACCAGGTTGTGTCTGTGCAAATACATACTCAGAGTTAGAAAGCGCCGAACAATCAAAGATGACTTACCTAAGTGACTCACCGGGATGATGACAAGCTGGATAGATGTCGACGGCGTCATCCCTTAGGGTGTATCTATTATTATTGTCATTATTAGAGTAAAGGTATAGAGGTCGCATTTGTCCTGCGCACACACTCGTGTGCTATAAACCTGTCCCGCGATGATGGCTAGTCTCATTGAGACTAAGGCGTTAACGAAATTCTGTCATTATATAAACATTGTATCGAATTCGCTCACACAGTCACTTAGCATACAGCGAAAGTGAATTGAGTGCGATCTAGTGACGCATCCCATTTCGAAAATATTTCACGTCGTGGTTCATGAGTCATGACTCACAGGGTCGACAAACACGACGTTGAAGTTTAGCAGCGTTCAGCACCAAGGCTGTCTCTATTCTAATTAACATACAATGCAACCTCTGAACGGGAAGTCACTGTGTCGAGATACTGTGACCTACAATAGTTTTTATTAGTAGTGGTTACTATTGCCTAATATATATAATATTTATCACGCAGAGAAACCGCAATTTCTATTTTTAGAGTATATTCTAGTTTTTCATTTTTTTTGGATAAACATGTTTTGTGGTTAACCGAAATATAGAATTAAAGATAAATAAAAAAAATTAATAAATAAACTTGCTAAAACATGCTTTCTTTAGGTAGAAACTGAAAATGATTAATATGCACTATAAATTGTTTTTTTTTTTTGCCGATATTGCAAACGATGTTTCCTTAAAATAAAATTGAGTAATTATTCGAAGATGTTTGCCATAGTTGCCACGCTTGGCATTTATAGTTTGGTGTTTATCTTCTAGTTAGTGGCTTAGTACTGTGTGGCATTCTTTAAAGCCTTTCTTCAGAACGCCTTTCTTTTTTACGTGGTAGAGCCATGCCGCAGCTATATTATTGTATAGTTGTAGCACGAATGGGTCGGCTCAACCGAGAAAGGACCACTCTCACACAATACCAGCGTCAAATAGCAGCTTAATACTGCTGTTTCGTATGGTGAGTGTAGAGAACCGGAGATCCTTTTTACTGGAAAAGAGGCATTCCATCTTAGTCCTCAAGGCTGACAATGCATCTTCATTTTGATTCACAAACGAGGATAGACGTAGATGTCTACGGGCCACAGCAACTACTTACCATCAAGTGGACTGTGTGCTCGCTTGTCACCCAGAAAAGAACGGACTTAGCGAAATATTAAATAAAACGGATATGGTGAAATCTATATTTTTGAAACGGTCATAGAGCTCTTAATTGTTTGCGAATTATGATCATAATAACATATTATATTATAACACATATTATATCATAATAACATATTATATCATAATAAGAAGTCAATCATCAACAACAGAAACAGTCTCGAAAAACGTCTGTGAGACAGATAGCCGGACTGTTAGGTGATTTCACAAGTGTAACATTTTAAATTATTTTATAAGATAGAAATACAAACTTTACTCCAAATGAATTAAATAGGTATGTAAAAATGTAAAGGTATTATTTTTACTTACATCGAAAGCTAAAAAACAAAACTTAATTAAATCAATATCTCACCGCGACGGACGCCAACTGAAATGTGGACGCGACTTGCAGAGTGCAGGCGAGCGCCTTTGATTTGTGCAGAAAAACCAACACTGTTCCGAAGTGGACAAATCGTAGCGAGCGATCCCGAGTGGCGGCAAGGCACGCCAAACGGACCGTATACACGTTGACGTTCGCCTGCACTCGGCCAGCTAGGCGAGCGTCGACGAGCAATGGCGAGGCTGGACAAATGGACTGTCTATACGTTGGTGCTCGCCTTCGCTCGACCAACATGTATAGCCGGCTTAACGATATTGGACCTACGCCTGATCTCTCTCTCTCTCTCTCTCTCTCTCTGGTCTTGTTGGATTTCCGTCTCATCGGACTACGATACTATGGAGTGTACCAGTACACATATACTTGTGCAGTTTATTTTATTTTTTATATTATAAAGTACATATAAAAATAAATAACGAATATAATATTTAATTATTAAAAAAATTGTTTATAGAAAATTGTATATATGAAAAGGTCAAAAAATTTTTTACGCATTAAATACAATGTGTTATTCGTGAATTCGTGATTTACAATAAGTGGCTGTGATATTTTTATTATAATATTATTTATTATTATAATAAACGCAATTTTCCTCCTTTTTCTTTATGAGAACTGACTTGTTCTGACAACGTACGTTTAGAGTAAGGAATGTAGTTTAAAATAACTGTGTGGCGCTGTGTTGTCAACAACAAAATATTTTGTCTTACTTCAAATATCTGTTATAGAATTATTATGTAACTCTAAAAAACTATAACTCTTACCGAGGTGATATCAGAGGCTGCAGAACTGAGTAAATGGCGCAAATATGATTGTATGGTAAGATATGCAGGAAGTCGATGGATGCAGGTGGCTCAGGACCGTATTTTGTGACATTTCTTGGGATGAGGCCTATGTTCAGTTCAGCCTTAAGAACTTGAAGGGCTGTAATGTTGATGAATAAGAGTCTTTGAGAGGTTACTCTATATTTCTAACCTTTGCTGTAGAGATCACTAGTCAATGGAATTCACGTGCAGTGAAGTTCCTAGAAGAACCAGTATCCGCGACTTGGTGTCGTTGCTGGTGACAAGAGGGCTGGTAGCTTTCTCACTCAAAGCCTTAGTACAGCCATTCAGCGAGGAAATGCAGCCTGCGTTCTTGGTACTATATCGTGGGGAGTAGGACTGTGTGATAATTAAAGTTATTGTTTTTGTGTTTTTATTATGATAAATACTAGGTATATTTTAAGTGTAAAATATCTAAAAATATTGTGAAATATCAATGTCATTCTACTCCGTTCACCTGTTACAGCCTATTTTTTCTAGAGGGTAAGAACTCACCTAGTATATATATATATACAGTAGAGCGTCGATTATCCGAACGTCGATCAACTCAACCGAACGATCGCTTAACCGAACTGCTACCATACCACGCTGAGATGCACCCCTCGCCCCTTTAACGCCTGCAGTGCCCCGCAGCGCTCAGTGTTGCCTACGTTTAGTATCCTATCGGTATACCCTACTGCTGTACCGCTGCCTGCACCTCATCGATAAGTGGTTCAGAAAATGAAGACTAAAATATACCTACTGCTTTTGAAGCGTTTACATGCTTGGATTTTCGATGGTTTGAAGCTCAAAGTGAAAGCGATCAGTATCAGATATTTACTGTCCTGAAAAAAGTGCGCGACTTAGCTGCGCGTAAGAGGGTAGGTTCCACAGAAATCGTAATAATATTTGTCTTATTATTACGATTTTTGTGGTAGGTTTGCTTCGACAGACCAAAATTAAGGACGTTAATTATATAGGCATACTCTACGTTCAATATTGATTATACAAAATTTTTTTGTTTATCAAACTCTCTATTATTTATTTATATACCTATTTGCAACTGTAATAAACAAAAATTGTATTATATATAATATGCTTTATTGGTATGTTGGTACATAAAATTATAAAGTTCGATTATCCGAATAATTCGGTTTTCCGAACACCCAATTAGTTCGGATAATCGACGTTCTTCTGTATATATATTAATTTTGTCTGTTGGTCTGTCTACCTGGGCTAATCTTTGGAATGTTCGACCGACTTGAATGAAACTTCACAAACAAATAGAGAGCTAAAAGAAAACATTACCGTTACGTTACACTATGATTTACTGTCTGTTATGTTATGACTACTGTCTGTATCGTGGAGGAAGTTTACATACATGAATTGCATGCTCTCAATTAAAAGCTGAGAGGCACTCCATCTTAGACCTTAAAGGTGACCACGCATCTGTAGCCTTCTTTATTTTTTCTTGCCTTTAGACGCCCAGAATGTTTTCGGACGGAGAGATAGACGCCGAGCAAAGCGTTTGGTTCTAACTTCTAATGCGTGGAATATCGAAAAAAAAGGGGGTGAAAAGCCGCTTGAAGTTGGCTGCAGGTGTTTATGGACTTCACTAGCCACTTACCATAGAAAAGGGACTGTTAGTCTCTCACTTTTTCTTATAAAAACATTAGATAAAAACATGTCTCAGTAGTATAAGTGCTTGTGATTTTATATTTGTTTTATTCCATTTATTAAAACATGCAGTGATATAGAGTTGCTCTCAAAAACGTAGCTTGTATATATTTTATTTAATTTTTTTAAAATTGTCTGTATTGTTAGGAGAAATTATTGACATGGTAACACCGACACTTCTGCGTGCGCGCAAGACACCCTGTGACGTCAGCAGGAATTCATGTCGGAAGTGACTCATTTCTGACTCACAAGGAATGCTCGAACCAGCCTTCATTTGTGTAATAAATGGGTGCGTTTGGCAGAAAAAAGCGCTAGCAAGCGCTTGTAAGCAAAATGGCGATCGTAAGTGGTAAGCGCTGTCAAATCGTAAGTAGCTACTTTCCTCCAGGACACGATGTTAGATTGAACCTGGGAACCTAACCTAATTTAAATATATGTTTGTAAAGTATTCATATTAAAAACTTACCAATCATGAATTTTTAATAACATGTATATGTTTATTCATGTCATTATATTACTTAAAACTAATATTGCACAAATCAACTTATAAACTCTACTTCAAAACAAACAAAATAAATAAGCAAAATGGCGGATTGTGTCAGCGCTACTGAAGTAGCAATCGTGTCCTGGCCGAAAACTATTTCAGCGCTTGTAAGCGCTTGCTAGCGCTTTTTTCTGCCAAACGCACCCATTGTTAGCTTGTTTTTATTTCGTGGACAATAGTTTTGCAATTCTTATGATCATAACTGGAACTACGAATTTCGTTGAAATACTTAAAACACAGTTGCAATCAAAAAAATCCAAAAGCACTTAAGAATGAAGCACATTTTATTAATCAATGACGTAATTGTGGTTTTAAAATTTGTTTTTATAGGACTTACATTGATTTTGATTAATGAATTTCAATATTAAAAAAGAAAAGTTTTTTTAAATGTGGTTAATAACTTTAATGGAGTTAACTTCTATAAAAGCCTCACAATCATCATAATCTACACATCTCTTCACAAGTCTACTGCTGAGTATAGACTTCCACCAAGTAATGATAATAAGGATGGTCCTGAGTCACTCGCGCCTGTCGAATTCCCGTATATTATTCCAGTTCATCACACAATCTAGCAAAAATATTATAAAAGCCTGCAATTGCAGTTATATTGCCTATATCAGCGGTAATTTTGCTTTGATTCTTAACATTGGTCATTAATACAGGGTTATTTTACAATAACCGGCCAAATTTGCAGAGACTATGTATTCAGAATAAGTAATGTAGGCAAATTTTGAAGAAAAATTAATAGAAATATCTCAAAAATTCTCTCCTTTTTATCTTTAAAATTAAAAATGCGTGATAATGCATTATTTTAATAGATTACTATACTGCGCACGCACACATTCGTAAGGGTCGGCACTCGGCAGGCAAAAACGTTGTTGCCCATAAATCACATTCAATTGAGGATAATTTCAAATAAAAGTAGAAGTATTTACTCGTATTTTCAAAAACTGCAATAATGGTATATCATTATTTATATAATTGAACTTAAGTTTAAAATTTGGCTACTCTTTAAAAAGTAACCCTGTATAGAGCATCAATGTCATTTGAGATGAGAAAATATACATACATAATACATAATATACATACATACATAAACATTCACGCCTGTCACCGAGAGGGGTAGGCAGAGACTACAGACTTCCATTTAGCACGATCCTGACATACCTCTCTCGCCTCTTTCACATCCCTATACCTACGCATACATGCTCGTCGGTTAAGGGTATTTAATTTGGCCCATTTTTAGTATATCACCAATTTGGTCGACAAACTTCCGTCTAGGACGTCCCTTTCCAACTCTTCCATTCTTTTCTGCAACATATATTTGCTTTATGAGAAAATAATATGATGTAAACCGTAGGAATGTTGGTTTAGTTATTGGCGGCTTTTTGTTGTTTTCGCTCTGTGCACCGTGCAGTGTGATAAGCAGAGTCAAACGCTGACTTTTTGTCAATATGCAAAAACAAATATAATTTAACTTTGTTTTTAATTCATTTAAAATTATTAAATTGTCGTGCTTCTAAATAGAGAAAATCTTTAATTTTGAAAGTAATAATACAAAAAAATAATGATTTTTAAAGTAATAATAATAGGGTCATGAACAGTAAGGTCGCTGGGGACATGGCATTATTTGTAGCTGTCATAAAGAAGATATATGCTAATGTTGCTACGCTTGGCTAGAGGGTTGGTTTGGTTTTTATTTTTATTAAGCTGTTATCGGGAGGTATGCCCATCTCCTAGTTCAGTTTCCCTCTGTTGTTTATTATGACACTCACGCAAGAATATGGGGAAGTGGAGTGGAGTGGAGTTCTGGGAAAACCTGAACAAAAAGAGTAACTGAGATAGCCCAGCTTATCACTAATCTGAACATTAAAATGCTGGTATTAAAACTTTTTAAACTCCTTTTTAAAAGGCTGGCAAGGCACCTGCAATTCCCCCGGTGTTGCGGTTGTTCATGGACGGCTGTAGCCACTTACCATCAGGTGAGCCGCATGCTCGTTTGCCCCCTCTTCTATAAAAAAAAATACATACAGTTTGCAAATAAAAAATATTTAAATTTAATTTAATTTATTTATGGTCGACTTTTCTGAATTAAAGTTATTTCTATACGTTTGAATACCGATTCCGATAACGCACTTAACGGTCACCACAGGGGTTTTGTTACATGTTATGTAAGCTGTAACTTAATTTACTAATCTTGTCGATAATGAGCTACATCGGACACAGGGTTGACATCGGATTTTATGAGCTAAAAGTTCTCGATTATGACTCAAAATCAAGATGCGTTGTCACCCCTGAGGACTGGATGGAATGCCTCGTTTCAAGTAAAGAAGGTTTCCTGTTCCCTACACTCACCATACGAAACATAGCAGCATAACGATGCTATTTTACGCAAGTATTCTGTGAGAGCGTTGTCCCACCCCGGTCGAACCGACCTATTCGTGTTACAGCCATAAAATAGCTGCAGATTGACTCTTCCACGTAATAAAGCTGTGAACTGTTTTTTGATCTTTTCATAATTTTCATGAATTATACATAGAGTATATGTTTACGGTAGTACTTGTAAAAGTAAAGTTCTTGTATGAATGATTATGCAAGGAATAAAAATATTAAGTAAAGTTAGTAATTATAATACTTACGATTGACTCAGAGTATTATGGAGTAATATAGTGCTCAGTGCGTGTTCTAATTACTTATAATCGAGAAATATCGTGGTGACAGTTTACTTACATAATTTCGCAAGGACTAACAACTAAACCGAAACATTTATTTGTTGGTCAAACAAATACTTCGTGCGGCATTTGAACCCGAGGCCCTTAGCGCTGCTACTCATTGTTAAGCCCTACACAAAAAAAAAATAACTTACAATTTCATTGGTGCCAGCGGGGATATTGGTGCCAGCGGGGATCGAACCCTAGTTACTCGTGCACTGTGAAATTGCTCGTGTATTGTGAAACGGTGAGCGCTTAGTCCCTGAACTTCGACGAAATAACATGATTAAAGCTTACTTAATTCAGTTTTTCTACTTCAATCTTGAATTGGCTAATATGAAAACGGTAGGTAATAAACATGTTAAGAATACAAACTTCATTTTTGACGTTCGCCACCAACAGGATACAACGTCCGGTCACGCGTGGAGTCAACTCGGATGAATCTACATAAAATGGGACGCTGCCTCAAGACTTTGGCGCCGTTCAGGCAGATTAAGTTGTGTTCACACTTGTGCTGGTGAATTATGTTTTGTAATACCACATACCGTTGCAGTCTATCATAAGTCCAATGTTGAACATAGGTTTTCCTATAGATTGCCTTACGGGGGGATTTTAACCATAATTGTCAGGCGAGTTCGCAACAGCATTTATTTTTATTTTTTAGTTGTTAGAAAGACCCAAGGTATGTTAGGGAGTAGTGGATATCCTTACACCGCCATTACATGGTACCAGTACGCATACGTTGGCATCAGGATACCGGACGCCGTTTTCCTTTCAGTTGTCACGCAGTGATTTGCCAGTCGTCACAATGAGTACAGTGTTGCTCTTCGAGGAAGCGTTTACGTTATTTGTGATATTTAAAGATAAAATTGGCTAGCAGAATAAAAAAGAAACGAAGAGCTCGAGTGCATGTGCATGCCTGCGTGTGCATGTGCGTCTGCAGGTGCGTGCATGCGTATGTTCGAGATTTATTCAATCATCATCATCATCATCATCATTACAGCCTTTCACAGGTCCACTGCTGAACATAGGCCTCCTCCAAGTAATGCCACAAATATACCGCCAATGAAGATTTATTCAAACAGAGAGATAAAGTCCGTTACTTATTGGACAAATTAATAAAAATGTGGGTTAGGTTAGGTTAGTTATTTCCGTATTTTTCACATTGTCTAAGTCATACACAGACAATGTGAAAAATAATTGAGCTTAAATCAATATTAATCATGCATACAGATTTGATTTATCAATATTCATATTGCCCGGGCGTTACTAATAGTGCTCTGGTAATTACTTGGTCCATACCTTCTTCTTGTTTAAAAAAAAATTATGTCTGTTTGTTAGTATTTTATGTGCTGCCATACCTTTTATCAGATTGCGGTAAAACTTTGTCAATTTATTGCTGGAATTTGCGCGAAGGTCATAGGTTTTGATTACAGTAGGTGTCTGTAATTTAAATATAGTATACTTTTCTTGATTAAACTATTAACAATATAAGTCTTTCAAATTTAAAATATTATTTCTCTATCTAGTAAAATTATAACAAATTATTAATAACGTTAAATGCTCCAAATTACTTCGAACAGCTTTTATGATATGTATACGTATGAGCATTCCGTCTAGCAATAAAATGGCTAAAACAAATGTTTTAAACTTGGGAGTGTTTAAAACATTTGTTTTACATAACATATTAAATGCAGATAAAAGTTTAGAACCTTATTATATACTCATTAATTATTTTGTAACTGCATGTGAACGCCACTGTGGCAACAGCTTTAGAATTATACCGCCAACGTAGTGTGTAACTGTCATCCCGCCTATTGAGAACTACCGAGTAACATCTCTTAAGTTCAGATAATTAGAAATGAGTGTATTCAAAACTTTAATTAAATAAATCTTATGTCTGTAAATAGATTTCAATTACTAGTATAAATACAAGTGTTGAGGACCGGGGCAGGACCACGCTCTCACAGAATACCTTCTGCTACGACTTAGGGACCTTCAAGAAAAGAGCTTACTCCTTCCTAAAAGGCCAGCAACGTACCTGCAATTCCCCTGGTATTGCGGTTGTTCATGGGCGGCGATAGTCACCATCAATTGAGCCGCAAGCCAGTTTGCCCCCTGTTCTATTCAGAAATTGGTTGACCCTGCAGGCCATCCCTGGAACTTTCCGCTAATTTCAAATGCAAATCACACCAAGTTTCACCAAACTATGAAGTTGAATATGAATTTCCGGAGTAATTAAAAAAATCAACCAATTTTGACCCGACCAGCAGCGATCTACGTTGTTTTTCAAGCTGATTAGTTTTTGTAATTGATCGGTAAAGTCGTTTAAAAGATTTTCCAAAAAACAATTTTTCAAAACTTTTATTTTTGAGATTTATCAAAATCTACCGGTCCAAATTAGTTAAAATTCGTAGGAAATCTAAGTTTGATGGAACACACTGAAAATCCGCTTAGTTCATTACAATCGGTCAAGCCATTCAAAAGTTATAATAGGTTACATAGATCAACACACACACACACACACACAAGCGCGCGCGCGCACGAACGCACGCACGCACGCACGCACGCACGCACGCACGCACGCACGCACGCACGCACGCACGCACGTACGCACGCACGCACGCACACACGCACGCACGCACGCACGCACGTTGCTTTTCAAGCTGATTAGTTTTTGTAATTGATCGGTAAAGTCGTTTGAAAGATTTTCCAAAAAACAATTTTTCAAAAATTTTATTTTTGAGATTTATCAAAATCTACCGGTCCAAATTAGTTAAAATTCGTAAGAAATCTAAGTTTGATGGAACACACTGAAAATCCGCTTAGTTCATTACAATCGGTCAAGCCATTCAATAGTTATAAGAGGTTTACATAGATCAACACACACACACACACACACACACACGCGCGCGCGCGCACGCACGCACCCACGCACGCACGCACGCACGCACACACGCACGCACGCACGCACGCACGCACGCACGCACGCACGCACGCACGCACGCACGCACGCACGCACGCACTCACGCACGCACGCACCACGCACGAACGCACGCACCACGCACGCACGCACGCACGCACACACACACACACACACACACACACATACACATACACACACACATACGTGCATACATAAATAGAGACATACAGACACCATCTTATCAGGGAGCTTCCTGTAACCTCAAAACGTCAAGATTTGATGAAAACTCAATTTTCGAAAAACAGGGCAAAAACAATAACTTCCCGATTTTTAAAAATTATCAATTTTCTTAGCGGGAAGTTAAAAAGTTGGTTTGTGAAATAATATGGGTATAAAGGATATTATTGCTTAATTATGGTTTTAGTCTATGCATAGACTATTCATAAAAATTACTGAACGTACTTCTACAAATTTGATATGTACCAAGTTAGTGACACTTAGCAACATATACAAAGTAGAGACAAAACATACAAAAGAAGGGTTTTCTATCTTTATCGATTAATTTTTATTATTACTGTTATTGATTCTATTAGTCTCAAGTGATATAACGTTTCTATTAATAATAAAATGTTAACTGCTGTAATATAGTTTGAAATCACGTCGACGATATACGTTACATGTTTTTACACATGGTTATCTATAGTAAAAAGCGCAAAAGTGACATGTTATTTCTCCATTAACTAATGATTTAAAGTTTATGAAGAAATAACTTTATATAGATGTTTTTTATGTATAAATTCACCATGTTATGGCGGCTTAACAGCATCCACTACTTCGTATCATGCCACGAGTGTAGTAAAAAGCGACAGAGGAAAACTAGCGTTCTATGGTTGAGTCCTATGCTAAGAAATGGACTTTAGACTGTAATAAGTGGAAAATAAATATGTATGAATTGCTTTAAAAATGTTGACGTTCATTAATTCAGTCATGATAATATTTAAACAGATATTATCATTTATTTAAATATTAAGCATTATTATTTAAATATTTGAAAGACGACACTATTGTCGCCTTTAAATATGCTAAATTTGAGATGTTCTTGAAATGTATATTAATGTCAGGCAAAGGGCTCTTAGGTCGTTCACTCGTCCCTTTTCTAGACGAATTCGACGCAAAAGAGGCCGCGTATTACATAAGAAGTACGTATAAAGATTCTTAAAAATTGCTTGTCGCAAACGAAGTCGTCTCAGATGTCTTGCAATAAGGGCAATCTAAAATCTAAATGTACGTACAACATAGCAAATGGTCACGGTTCATTGATCCGCTAAGGCGAGGTAGTTTTCCTCTGTATAACGTATCGGCAATAAAATAACTGTGTTTATTCATCAGTTATAAACGGCTACATGGCTTATCGGTTCGCGCAACTCTACTAGAGAATGGGCGAACTCAGACAGCTCTTCTAAGCACAGACAGCGCTCTTTTATTTATTTTCATAACGATCATAAATCTGAGCCGATGATTATGTTATCTTTGTAGCTTCTTCACCAGTTTGCGAAAGCCCATTGGTCATGCAAGGAAGATTTCACAGTGCTGCTGCATGTCGCCATCTGTCGAAAGTTATGAGAACTTTTCGGCATATTCCAAAGTCATCTCTTACGACATGCAAAGCACGAAATGGAGGATGATGGGTTTTCTAATGCCAACTTTACATAGCATTTTCATTTATGTAATAAAGTAATAAAGGTCAAAGTAGCTTGGAAGCAGAGGAGATCCTCATACCTTTGAATGTCTCTACCTTCTTACGTGCTTGGACACTTTTTTGTATAGGAGGCCGTCTGTATAGGTGCAACTCTCTAACCAAATAGCTTGCCTGTGCCATTTCCTTCCTTATTTGAAGTTGTCAAGGGTCTTTAAGCTGCATATACTCTCAGGTGAACCCAAATTTCAATAAAAAAGAAGTTGCACCAAGGCTGTCGGTTCGACTAAGGAGAACGACGCTCTCATAGAATAGTTTCTAGTAGGTGAATGTGTTTTTTTTTATAGAATAAGGGTGACAAACGAGCACACAGTCCACCTGATGGTAAGTGGATGCTGTTGCCCATATACATCTACATCTATCCTCGATTAAGAATCAAAACGTAGATGCGTTGTCACCCCTGAGAACTAAGATGGAATGCCTCGTTTCCAGTAAAAAAGTGTCCTCGGATTTCACGGATGACACTCACCACAAGAAACATAGCAGTATTAAGCTGCTATTTTACTTTGGTATTCTGTGAGAGCGTGGTCCTTCGTCCTTCCCCGGTCGAACCGAACCATCCGTGCTAAAATCATAATATAGCTTCAGTGTGGCTCTATCAGCATAAACAGAATTAATGCACGGTTTTGAAAAATATACATTTATATCCTCAGACTGATTCGCGTTTACGGTATCTATTTATGAATTGCGTGGGATGCTAATTTACCTTTTTGCCATCTAAGGTGAATATTCATGCTAAATTACTTATTTTATAAGTTTTTTATTAGAGTTACCCTGTGTGGTAAGGGTGTTATATCATAACAAAAAAACTACAAAAATTTTATATTTTTATATTATTACAGTAACATATAAGGAAAATTACATATTTTTATTGAGTACTATATTATGTATTTTATTTCATTATTTTGACTCAATGGCGCAGTGGCTTAACAAAAAGTTGCAGCGCTGTGGGCCACGGGCTCAGGTTCGAATTCCGCACGGAAAAGAATTTGTATGGCCTGGAAATAAGTAATCATTCCAGATCTGGATGTTTGTCCTTGTAAAATTTACGTTTGTAAACTGCTTCCATTATATAGAAGATATCGAACAAAATCTTAGTGTGGGGAAAATATAACTAATTCAAAATATAAATAAATCTAAAATTAAGTTAGGGGTTTAAAATTTATTACTAAGGTTACGAAATATTTGATTTAAAAAAATGGAAGAAAAATATGTTTATTACGCCGGATTTCCACTTATTTCGTTCGACGCAAATTGCTGTATCTAAGTAAAGATAGTTAGATTTTTCATGAAATGTATTTTTTCATGCTTCAACAGAAAAAAAATCAATTTAAATTATATCACTTTGCCTATATTTTCGAAATATAAGCTCGTAATTTTTTGAACTGGACAAGATAAAGAAAGCAAAAATTTGTCTTATAAGGAAGAATTTGCGTCTCCGGCATCTTAGTTAAGTTTTTTAGTACGCGAATTTGCGTCTTAAGAATTGATTAAGCTATTAAGGACAGATGTATGCTGTAAGCTCAGTTATCCTCTTAATTTCTATAATAAATGTGGTCATATTACCACCGCAAATAATATCTCTCTCTTGGTAGAGAGATAAAGCCCTATTGCGTAGATACTTTGGCAGCGTCTCACCTCAGGGATTCGTTTAGAGCTTGGACTACAGTGATAGGGGTAGGTAGAGGTAGAACTATTGGTCCATGGGTCCATGTGCGGTGAAGTTTCTATAGCAACTGTATCCGCGACTGGTCATCCCTGTATATCCATTCAGCGAGAAAACGCGGCCAGCGTTCTTAGCACGATACGACGAGGAGTATGGCTATATGATAATTTAAGTATTTAGTTTGTGTTTTTATAGTTTTTTTTAATATTTTATAATATATTAATGTTAAATAAAAATACATTTCAATATCGTAATTTGAAGTGTATTTTTATTTATATTAAAATATTTCTGGTTCAAAAGCTAATTTATTACGCCTTTGGTCATTAAGGAAAACATTGCGAGGAAACATATTTTCCTCCATGTCCAAGAAATTAAAATATATTAAGCGGACATGTTAATGTATTACATAATCATGTATTACATTTTTGACACCAAACCAGCGCGAAAAATATGGAATGAAATAGGTATTTAGACGTAATTATACGAAAAAGATCCAATCCACAAAAATAGACTTATGATTAAATATTGACGCTCCTTTTAAAAGTTTGGTGGCTTGGAAAAGCAAATAAATATTTTTTATAGAATGGGGATGACAATCGAGCACACAGTCCTCGATAATCTGATGGTAAGTGGACGCTGTGGCCCATAGACATCTATATTTATCTTTGATTGAGAATCAAAATGCAGATGCGTGACACCCCTGAGGACTACGATGGAATGCCTCGTTTCCAGTAAAAAAGGGTCTTCGGTTCTCTACACCACAATATGACACACAGCACACAACACAGCAGCTTTAAGCTGTTATTTTACGCTGGTATTCTGTGAGAGTCTGGTCCTACCCCAGTCGGGCCGACCCATTCGTGCTACAACTATAATATAGCTGCCACCCTGCATTTTATGGCACAAATTATGGTTGTAGCAACGATCTATCACGTAAAATTGTTATAGGATAATAAATATAAATTACATGATATGGTCGCAGCATTAATCAGTAAATTCGACCGGAAAAGGACCCACGCTTTCTAGCAGAATATCAGCATGAACAGCAACATAATTTTATTCTGTTTCGTATGATAAGAACTAAAGACACTTTTTACTGGTAGCGAGGCATTCTATCTTATTCCTGCAAGCTACAACTACAGTTGTAGGAGAAGTGAGAAAACGGATCGACATTATATTATATGATTCTAGATATGTATAAGTATCGACGATCGACATTATATTATATGATTCTAGATATGTATAAGTATCGACGACAGTATGCTCGTTTGTCACTTATGTTCTATATAAAAACACATCACATAATACGAATACGTGGTAGAGCCATGCTGCGGCTATAGTTGTAGTATGAATGGGTCGGCTCGACTGAGGAAGGACCACGCTCTAACAGAATACCAGCGTAAAATAACAGCTTAACACTGCTGTGTTTCGTATGGTGAGTGTAGAGAACCGGAGGCCGTTCTTTTTTTTTTTTTTTTTTTTTTTTATAGAAGAGGGGGCAAACGAGCATGTGGCTCACCTGATGTTAAGTGACTACCGCCGCCCATGATCAACTGCAACACCAGGGGAATTGCAGACGCGTTGCCGGCCCTTTAGAAAGGAGTAAGCTCTTTTCTTGAAGGTCCCCAGGTCGTATCGGTCCGGAAAAATCGCTGGTGGTAAATTATTCCACAGAGAGGTTGTACGCGGAAGAAAACTCCTTTTGAAACGTACAGTGGTGGACCGCCAAGCATCCAGATGGTGTGGATGGTATCGGGACGTTTGCCGCGTAGTGCGTTCACGAAATTTGGCGGCTGGGATTAATCCGAACAATTCCTCAGAGCACTCTCCATGGTATATGCGAAAGAAAATGCAAAGGGATGCAACATCTCTTCGCAGTGCCAGAGAATCGAGCCGATCGGAAAGCACTCGGTCGTCGACGATTCGAGCCGCTCTGCGCTGGATGTGGTCAAGTGGAAGGAGCTGGTACTGGGGAGCCCCAGCCCAGAGATGGGAACAGTATTCCATGTGCGGCCGAACCTGCGCCTTGTAAAGTTGCAGGCGGTGTGCCGGCATGAAATACTGTCCCGCTCTGCTGAGCACGCCAAGCTTTTTAGAGGCCAATTTGGCCTTCCCTTCCAAGTGACCACGAAACTGCACGTCACTCGATATGTCGACGCCGAGGATTCCGATACTGGCTGAGGCAACAAGGGGAGTGCCTTGAAACTGAGGGGATACGACAAAGGGGTACTTTTTAGCGGTTAACGCGCAAACTTGTGTCTTCTGGGGGTTAAACTGGACTAGATTTAGTCGCCCCCAATCCGAGACTCTGTCCAGCAGAGACTCGACTTCAGACACAAGTTTGTCCCGGCACTCGGAGACGTTTTCCCGAGAAATATTGGCTCGGCCGGTGTAAAGAGCATCACCAGTGCTGTCATCTGCATAGCAATGAATGTTACGGGTCTGCAACATATCATTGATATGCAGAAGAAACAGCGTTGGCGATAGCACGCAGCCCTGTGGAACACCAGCATTAATAGGCTTGCAATCGGAGCTTGCACCGTCTACAACGACCTTGATGCTCCGATCTGCAAGAAAACTGGTGATCCAATCGCACAATTTCTCGGGAAGCCCATAGGAAGGGAGCTTCGAAAGAAGCGCTTTGTGCCAAACCCGATCGAAGGCCTTCGCAATGTCCAAACTAACGGCCAATGCCTCCCCCTTGGACTCTACTGCCTCCGCCCATCTGTGAGTTAGGTAGACCAGAAGATCACCAGCTGACCTACCACGGCGAAAACCGTATTGGCGGTCACTAATCAGCTGGTGATCCTCAAGGTACCTCATGAGCTGGCAGTTTACAATGGACTCCATTGTTTTGGAGAACAAGGAGGTGATGGCGATAGGCCGGTAGTTGGACGGGTCTGAGCGGTCGCCTTTTTTAGGGATCGGGTGGACGAAAGCCGTCTTCCATGATTTTGGGACTACGCCTAGGGAGTAGGAGTACCGGAAAAAACGCGTTAAAACCGGTGCCAACTCTGGAGCACACGTCCTCAGTACAATTGGGGGGATTCCGTCAGGCCCACTCGACTTGTGGATGTCCAGGGAGAGGAGTGCTTTGCGAACCGAGCGCTGAGTGAACTGCACTTCCGGCATGGAGCACTCACACCGCGGGATGGTCGGCGGCGTACTCCCCCCGTCATCGAGAGTCGAGTTAGACGCAAAGAAAGAGCCTAGAAGATCGGCTTTCTCCTTTGCGGTGTGGGCCAGTGAGTCGTCCTCCCTGTGCAGAGATGGAAGAGATGGCTGACAGAAATTCCCCTGGACAGCCTTGGCGAGAGACCAGAATGTACGGGTTCCAGAAGGAAGACGAACTAGTTTCTCGCCAATTCTGCCTATGTGCTCTGACTTTGCCTTGGCAATGACTCTTTTAAAGGACCTGGAGGCGGAATTATACTTCTTTTTTAAAGCGCTGGTGTTTACATCCCTGGACGTTGATGCGTCAGCCCAGGCCTGGTAGCACTCCTGCTTATAGCATGATGCTATTTTACAGGAGCGACCAAACCATGGCTGAGATTTGCCTCCAATGGGCACCACCAGAGGAAGGAATAAAAAGTTCCATACCCTGAAGTACCACATCAGCGACAGAATCCGCAACAACGTTGGGATCGTCCGGCGAGAAGCAAACCCGCCCCCAAGGGTAGGATGCAAAGAAAGACCGCATCCCATCCCAATCGGCTGACCTATAGTGCCAAACACGGCGGCAGCCTGCAGAATGCAACCGCGATTTCAGCGTGAGTGGCACCACACTCCGGACAAGACAATGGTCCGAGGAGCCTAAAGGGGCGTCGACGGAAATCTGATATCCGTCCGGGTGAGAGGTCAGCAGAAGGTCCAACAGGGAAGGTGCATGATCCTCTACATCTGGAGTCCGCGTAGGCGAAGTAACCAGTTGTGTCAGACCATATGACAAGGCAAAATCATGAACAGATCTCCCCGCATGATCGGTTAAACGTGAACCGAGCCATTCGGCGTGATGGGCGTTAAAGTCGCCGAGGATCACGATCTCTGCGGAGGGGATCTGCTGTAGCAACGAATCTGCAGCCATTTGGACGTGGTCGAAGAGTCGGTCTGTTTCGGCATTACCGCTGTGGGACCTATAGAGGCACCCGTAGATGTGCGGATGGTCGTCGCTGTCTACGCGTAGCCAAAGGATGGACAGGTCCGAACCTTCAAGTCTGCCGAGGCGTCGAGAACAGATGTCCTCTCTGACGTAAACGCAAACTCCAGCCCGAGGCACAAAGGAGTGTTCCAGTTTGTACCCCGGGTAGGAGAGATACGAGACATCAGCCGGAGAGGACACCTGCGTCTCGGTCAGAAAGAGCAGAGCCGGCCTCGCCGTCTCGAGATGGTAGTGGACGGCGTTTAGGTTGGAGTGAAGTCCCCTGATATTGCAGAAATTCACGGACAGCGTGGCAGGGGTCGCCTTGGTCTTGTTGCTCCGTTTGCCCCGAGCAGTTTTAGTCTTGAGCGGAATTTTGCCCCCCCCCAGAATACGCGGGGCAGCCTGAGCACCCACGCTCAGAAGTGGAAAAACATGGTCGTGGATGCTCAGCGAGGGATTCTCCAGGGGTGCTGGTACCCTCCTGGGGTAGTCTATCATTGAATTCCGCTACCATGTTGATGGGGGGGGGGGATTTGGGCCTCCGGCCACCTGCACTCACCAGACGAAACGCGGAAGCAGAGCTTCCACTTCACGCCGGTATTCTGTGAGGTCGTGGTACCCCCCCGGTTTGAGCCGGCCCATACGTGCGACAGCAAAGCTGCCGCGTGGCTCTACCACGTTCTTACTGGAAAGGAGGCATTCCATCTTAGTCCTCACGAGTGGCAACGCATTTTGATTCGTGCTAACTACGAGTATGTGTTAGCGGTGAAAAGAACCGATTACGCCATTTCGTCCTATGGATGTCGTACGAACAGACGATTTAAAGAGTCGAAATAGTTTACTTCTTCGATAGTTAGCTATATTTTTATAGGATAAAGGCAAAAAAGAACACACAGCATATTTCACGGTAAGTGGCCATAGACACCTACAATAAATCTCGAATAATTTATCAAAATACAGATGCATTGTCACCATTAATAAGTAAGATAGAATGTCAATCAGTCAAAGAAGTTTACGGTTTTATACACTCATCTTAGAAAACACCTCAGCATTACACTGCTATTTTTGTTACCATATTTTGGGAGAGCGTGGTCCTTTCCCTGGTCAAGATGAGCCAATCGTGCTGCGACCATAATATAGCTGCGGCGTGACTCTACCACGTTAAATATACCACTTTGTATAATATGCCAGACGAAATAAACGCAAACTGGAGACAGTTAGCGAGCCCTCGGGTACCGTGATCGAAAATCAGCCTGCCTAGTGTCTGCCTAACAATTGCCTCAAATCGTTCCTACAATGGACTGTAAATGGATGCTCTATGCTGCAACGAGCTAACATAGTTTGCAATACAAAGGATGTACATTTCTTTATTAATTTCAATAATTATTTGCATATTATAATTAAGAATTAAAATTGGTTTGATCTTAGTAAGACATTAGAACATAGACATAGGAACGTCAGCTGAAGTAAAGCAGTTCGCAGCCAAGTTCATTGCCCCAAATCGCTATATTTAATCTCGCGAAGATGCGTCACCGCGAAACCGTCGGACTACGTAGACAAAAAACGACGTAATCAACTTCGATGCGAATTATCGACCGCGAATCTATCGATACATCGATACATCAGCGGTCGATTATTCGATGAGGCTGAACATGAGGCATATGCAGAAGCTTTTTAAATATTTTTTTTTATAAAATTGGCTAGTATCACGAATATAGTTTTTTATTGAATTATGATTTTTTTTCAATTCATCGTCGTGCATATTTCGCTTAGTTTAAACAGACACCAGAAGAAAAGTGTTAAAGAGTTTACTTAAACTTAATTTTTATGAATTTAGTATCTTTTAAATAAGTGTTTTTATTAATTCAGAAATGTAGTAAGTTTTAATCTAATATATGTCAAAAAAATATAAATGCATAATTTTGATTCTTATTACATTTAAGAAAACGCATCAAAGTGAAACTCTTTTTAGTCTGTTTAAAAATTAAAATAACACTGTGAATTCTAAGACTAAGCGAAACTTCGGAAGGAATTTCAAAAGCTTAAGATAAACTTTAAACCATACAGTAAAGCCAGCATCGTAACGCCAAGCGCAGCAAGCCGCGAGTGGATGGGCGCAGGCTGGGCTTACTTTGTGATTTCAGGGAAGGCCTCTTTATAGTGGACGTCAGTTCGCCAATACGTACAATGGAAAGGCAGTTCGCGCAAATTTTTGACTTAAAAAGTGATACCTATGTCTGCTAGTGTAGGTTTGAAAGGTTAAATCGACAATTTCTCCAACATAAATTAGTTACTTCTACTTCTTTTCCACGTTGTAGCTATATCATGGCTATATGGTTTTATGATTCAGTTCGACCAGGGAAAGACCACACTCTTACTGATTAACAGGGTTATTTAGCAACATGTTATAGCGGCGTTTTATTTAGTGAGTGACATAATCGAACATAATTTTTATTGTAAACGAGTTACTAGTTAGTATTTTACTAACCGACTTTAAAAAAGGAGGAGGTTCTATGTTCAACTATATGTTTTTTTTCATAGAATACTATAATAACAATAGAATGGCTGTCAACCTTACTTTGTAGGAGGATTGGCGTCGCCGGGAGCGCACATACAAGCAATTACGTCTTATTATCAGTTATCACTACTACAAACACATTTTAGACACATTTAATGTTTTTGATACATAAATGTTTCTTTATTTTTGTACTTAATATTCACAAAATATAAATAGTTTCGACTTACTGGTTGTAGAATATGTCTCCTTTATTTAAATTCCATTTCCCGCTGTCCTTTAGACACGTAACTATTGCACAGTTTGCCATTTTCTAAATAATTTGCATGCAGCCACGCTTGACACAAAAATTAGATACGATTAATTGTGTTGACATTTATACGTGTGAATTGACATGTTAGTGGCTACACGGGCTCCACCCCTTCCCCCGTTCTATTATGTATGTATTATAGTATTCTATGATTTTTTATGTGTGTTCACCGATTCCTCCGCCAACCGTACCGATTTTGAAGATTTTTTAAATAAATAAATAAAAATATTTAAGGTTTGTAATGGTGGCCAAATTGAGGTGAAATTTTCAATGTAATTATTTAGACAATATTTAAATTGTAATATACCTTAGCCCATTCAAAAGGTTATAAAAACTTTATCATAGCACCGACTTCTGAATGTAAAATTATTTTATGGTTTAGTTTAACTAAAAAGTGAAAACGTTGACATACTTTGTACTGCATGCAATATTGAAAACAAGTATACTTGCTCGAACAGCACTCACGCACACAGACAAAATAATTCATATGCACGTGCTTATGCAAAAGCAGATCATTACACAAAATTAAAATTATTTCACCAGGGTATGCACCAACTCAGTTTAAGAGGGCATATGCGTTTCGCGTCGAAAACTACATGTTTTATGGTTTTTTCAAAGGCGATATCGTAACGACGTGAGGAGATTATTTGCTGAAAATTGGGGCTTTAAAAAGATGAAGTCTTTATTTAGTACATAGCAATGCAAAATCATAGTTTTTAATGACTCTTGGATTTGATTAAAACTACTTTTACGGATTTTATCGCGTTTATTTTTACTTTTTATTTTTAATTCCCGACGTTTCGGGCAAGACCTCAGGACATAGTCAGTTCATTTTGCATAGATCGGACCATAAACAATAATTAAAAAAGCTGAAGGTACTCCGGGTTTAACAATGACATCGGGACGTCAGTCATCTCAGTCCCCCGTGACCATGGGTGCTGGAAAGCGCCCGAAACGTCGGGAATTAAAAAAAATAAAAAGTAAAAATAAACGCGATAAAATCCGTAAAAGTAGTTTTAATCATGTGCAATGTTCGCGTAAATATAAGAAATCATGACTCTTGGATTATTATAGTCTGTTTATAGGCACAATTATGTTGATGTTTTTGTCTAAACATTTTAGGTCTAGTTTTAGTTGTGTAGCCAATGACGGCAATACCTCTAAGCTAACGAGTGTGTTTTATATCCGACTGAATCGTTGGTGTAGTAACCACTAGACCGCTTACTGCCTGGTGGATCTAATGGCCAACGAGACAGTAAACGTGACTGTTAATCATGTGGTCCCAGGGTGATAACACGAGTTAGGCTAGAAGCAGTCCTACTGAATACAGAGAAATTCTTTGAAGTTTTGGTGTGTTGTAGTGCAGTACGGCGTGCCTCTGAATGCGCATAAAGCTGTTGATCCCGCGTCGTGTTGGATTGCCGTCCCATCGGATTTAAAGCCGGCCACATATATACGGGATTCCGGCTTCACAAACCCGCAAAATTTCGAACAGAAAACTATCGTAGGTGTGTGACGGGTCATTAATTTTATATGGACTTGCTGCGTTCGAAATCTCGAATCAGAATTCCGAAACGGAACGAATGGGTCGGCCACTTACATACGGAGTACCATTTTGTCTGCAAAATTTCGTTCGAACCGAAAGCTAATTAAGGTGTGTGACAGGCCCTTGATTTTGTATGGACTTACTGCGTTCGGAATTCCGAATTGGAATTCCGAAACGGAATCCTGAAACCGAATCCCGTTCGCATGTGTATACACTACATACACAACCCCGTTTCGGAATTTCGAAACAGAACAAACGGGTCGGCCTTACAGATGGAATCTCATTTTGCCCGCAAAATTCCGTACGGAAAACTACCGTTGGTGTGTAACGGGTCATTGATTTTATATGGACTTGCTGCGTTCGGAATCGCGAATTGGAATTCTGTATGTCTGTGGCCTGCCTAAAAGGAGGCAAAAAAGAGTGCACCTGTGTTCGCGCACACACTCGTGCTTTATAATCCTGTAACGCTCGGATGACTAGTCCCTTTTCATTATTGCTGTCGTGACCGAATTCGGTGTGACATCGTTATCTATCTGGTAAAAATATCTCTTCTCTCTTCGTTTTCAAAAATTCTCATATTTGAAAAAAAATTACCTTTTTAAACATAATCTTTTAAAACATAATTAGTAATAATATAATACGTTTGACGCTATTTCTTTGAATAAATCAAAATTATTTTGCATGAATTAATATTGTTTATATATGAAGGTTACGCTTACAGACATCGCCATATTTAACGTCTGATAACTAAAACTGGGACAAGCGAAGGTTGAATTAAACGTGCGTATGAAGATGGCGCGACGGTTCTATGAAAAAACACAATGTGTATTGTGTCGCTCAAATTGGCGCGATAGGGTTCGCTATACTCCGTTGTCACCAGTTGTTGTTTGAAAAAATCAGGATATATGCGATTGTGACGTATGTCCTAAATCAGTGGTTGTCCTGTCCTGTTATTAATGAGGACCCAGTTGATCGATTTTCGTCAATTTTGTAGAATGAGGTTGATAAACTAGCATACAGTTCACGTGGATGCTGTGGCACATATACTTTTATCCTCGATTAAAAATCAAAATGTAGATGCGTTGTCACCCCTGATGACTAAGATGGAATGCCTCGTTTCCAGTAAAAAAGGGTCTCCGGATCTCTACACTCACTATACGAAACACAGCAGTATTAAGCTGCTATTTTACGCTGGTACTCTGTGAGAGCGTGGTCCTTCCCCGGTCGAGCCGACCCATTCGTGCTACAACCGTAATATAGCTGCAGCGTGGCTCTACCACGTATATAACTTCTCTTCTTCTTCTCTTGCCACGGACCAGACTTTTAAACATATTATATTAGAATTTATTTTAAATTTGTTCTATAAATAAAACTTTTTGACTGCCTCGTTGGTCTAGTGGTTGTAGTAGTGCGACTGCAGATCATGAGGTCCTAGGTTCGAATCCCGGGTCGGCCCAAAAATTAATTATTGAGTTTTTCTGTCAACGAAATTCTCAGTAGTTGCTCGGAGTCAGGAAGTTGGCGGTGCCTCACCACCGTGCCTCGGAAAGCACGTAAAGCCGTTGGTCCTGCGCCTGATCTCTCTCCGGTCGTGTCGGTTTACCGTCCCATCGGATTATGAGAGTGAGGGAATAGAGAGTGCACCTGTGGTCCTGTGCTTGCGCATACACTTGCGCACTATAATCCTGTCCTGCGCCGATGGCTAGCCTCCGTTGAGGCAGGCCGTCGTGGCTGAAATTCGGTCTGGAGGACATTATTATTATTATTATTATAAATAAAACGCATTGCTAATACTAGTTTATTTAATGTAGTGCCTAGTATTGTAAGCTGTAGTTCAAAACGTACACCAGCAGTGGTCCAACGACCACCGGTTAAGAACTATTATCTTATATGAAACGAAAATGAAAAGTAGATTTCAAAAAGTAAATCATCGTCGTCATCACTTCTCTGGACATAGTTGGACGCTACTGCGACCAGCAAACTGTTTACATTAAAGCTCTCTTCCACGTATAATATAAAGTAAAAGTATATAGTATTACTTTTCATGTACTTTATTTTACTTTTTAATCCATGTTTTTCATTATACTTATAACGCATTCAAAGGCAATGGATAAAATTAATTGTCCCATCTTAACCCAGGCTATACGCCACGTTTGCCTGTGGTTTTTTTAAAAATATTTCATCATACAATAATACAGTCGGTTGTTTCTTATACAACTTTCACCAAGCTGCAAGGCAGTATGTTGCCGAATACATCACCCACTTACTTTCTATGTTTCTACTGTGATCAATATCTCAATATCGGATTTAAAACTTAAAATAATAGCCTGATGTGACTGGAAAACATCTAGTTAACTTACACTAACACACAACACACAAATAAGTAGAAGTTACATATATGCGTAATTCAATAAGGGAATAATATTGTGGCCAAACTCAGATGTTTATATTATAGAGCCAATCACAATCTTAAGACTGGACAAATAGAAAATTAAGAAATACTTAAAACTATAAAACTATTCAAAAGAAGTTTACATATTACGTATTCAGAAGATACCTATTATTTTAACCGACTTCGAAAACGAGGAGGTCAATTCGACTATAATTCTTTTAGGTATGTTACCTCAGAACTTCTTTCTAGGTGAACCGATTTTGATGGTTCTTTTTTTAATTTGAAAGCTGGTGCTTCTCATGTGGTTCCATATAAATTTGATAAAGATCTGACCAGAAGTTTTGATTTATCCTTAATAATGCGTATTTAATTGACTTCGACTACATTGATGATTTTCTCATTTTATTTATATTGAAATCGGTTGTAGAATATTTTTAATTTTACCACTTGTTATACAAAACGAATATGGATGTCAAACTTGTTTACGACTTTTTCATTTTTTAATATTTACTAAGAGTAGGTACCAGGGCTCATCGCAATATGATGTATGTATTAAAAACTTTTAAAATAGACGTCATTTAAATAACTATAATGATGGAATATTCAATGACCGTAAGTTGTATCGACTGTTTATAAAATAGTGATGTACTTCATCACTTTCTTATCGACATATTCACTGAGTAAATTAGAAACAAGCACCGGCGGAATCTGAGTTATACTACATATAGAAAAATAAAGTATGGCTTATAAAGGCTATGTATTGGACTCGCGTTTAAAACTTATCGTGTTTTATCGGAAATATTGTGAGCAGGCTGTTTTAAAGAAATTTCGGTTTTGAAACGTAATGTGTTTATACAGGTATGTCCCATTGCTGGGCACACACATCTCATCTTTCTTATTACATGACGTCTAATTTAAATGCAATATAACGAATATGTTATATTTTGAGTTAAGTTTTTATTCTTTGTGAGCCATACTCACTATTAGCGGGACGTGTTCTCGTTGTCGAGATGGAGTCGGATTTACACGCCTTTGCCTGCGAATAACAAGATATGAGAAAATCTTTATGATATCCATTAATCGTTAGTTGAAACAAGATATTAAAATATTTGTGGTCTCTTAATTTGTATCATTACGTTGTAGTTAGTTTTCTACCCGGCTTAGTTATTCTGTAATAACAAATAACACGGCTTACGCATATTCACAGCAACATGATGGAATTGTTTTTTAACTCACGCAAAAAACGGTTTTAGTTTTGATGGAAGTGTCAAATATCACATACTTATGTATTTAATTTTTTTAATTATCCATGTATAATGTAGCAAATGGATGCGTGGAGCCTAAGATTGGGCTAAGTGATGCGCCTTAGGAGAGGCCTATTCTAAGCCGTGAACTGCCGCCGGTTGATGATGACAATGATAATGTATATTGTTACAAGTGAGTAAGGCAATATTTGTATTTAACGCATTTCTTACCATCCCAGGACATAGCCCTCTGGATATTTGATGAAAACTTGATCGCCAACAAATGTCTCGTATATGTCATGTAATATATATTATTATTTCTCATCTAATCACATTTAAATATTGAGATTTAATGACTTTGGATACCTACCTAAAAATTTAACCATATTGTAGTTTAAACAATAAAACAAGTTTTAACGCCCTACCACTACAATATGTTTCAATTACAATACGTCAAATTATTTTATCTCCTTAAGGACTCCAAAATATTATCATTATCGACACAGAAATCGTAATAATAAGACAATAGAAGTGTCATAGACGCGTGACCTTGTTGCCGCTATGATGTGTTAACGAACATCATTCACCATTTTGTGATTAAGTTGCGCAGGGAACATCCTACGTGAATTTACCGTTATTATAATGGTGAACTGCAGCAAAAACTGTTGTTAAAACTCATCAAGGACGTGTAATTCAACTAATAAAGGCATAACATTTCGTCGGTGAGTTGATTATTTACTAATTATTATTGTTTTAACTAATTTACATCTAGATGAATACTTTACTATGATCTTTATCTTTGTAAACTTTCATTTATTACTTTTCTTATTGTACAATTACCATTGCTGCCTTTGTTCTACCGTAATACGCGACGCACGCGATGTGACAAACTCGCCAAGCAATGAAAAAAAAATATCTTGTAGCCAATGCCAATGCTCTTGAAAAAAATAAGGATCTCTCCCAAACTCGAGACAATTTATTATAAAAGGTTTACACGACTCGACAATGGCATGGCGAAACTGCACTACGGGTTGCTTCAATACCCGCACGGAGCTGGTATATGTTTGCCCTAAAAAGTATGTCGGAGCTGGCTTTGGCCTTATGTAATTTATGTATATCGATGATACAGAAGAAATTTCTGGTGTAAGGATTATGTTTTTGAGTAATAATAACAAAACGATTGACGATCGCGGCACCGGCTCCCGAAACGCTTTTTTATAAAATTTTGGTAACAAGCGAACTAACAGTCTACCTGATGCTAAGTGGCCTCTTCAGCCTATGGGACACAACCAACTACAAATAAAAAATGAAGTTACAGTATAGTTTACAGGATTAGAAGTCACAGTACTTCTAATCCTGTAAACTATATTATAGTACTTGATAATGTGATATGGGTAATATGGTCATCCACTTAATACGGTTACTTTCTTGTAACTCAAAAACTAAAGCCTTGTTTGAATACGTGGCTTTGTGATACGATAGCTCTTCATTGGTCAATCAAATAATGCTGCTTGATCGACACCATTTTGAAAGTTGACATTATAGTAAATATTTAAGTCGATTTTAGTATGGTGTAGTGTAGTTAGTTTTTTTTAAGTAGATTTTTCGAAGTGTTCCTAATTATTGCCAAAGATTGTTAGCTATTTTATTCTTAATATATTAGTTACAGTTATAGTACACGACTTTGCGTTTTTGTCTCTGTCCTCCCAGTTTTGGTATTATAGGGCGGCAAAGATTAAAGTGACCATATTACCCTCATGTATCTTAGTACTATTATTTATGCGGTGAATAAAATAGTTACGGCCCACATACGTCTCACTCCTGGGCACAGGCTTCCGTTCATTTTTAAGAGGGTTTTAGGGCAGGGAATTGTCCGCCGCGCTGCCCCCATGCGTGTTGGCAAACTTCACATGTCTTCAAAATATTATTTTTTTAATTTCTTATACATGCAGGTTTCATCATGATGTTTTCCTTCAACGCTGAGCACGTGATAAATCAGCACTTAAAATTGCAATTAACAATTTAATTGGTGCCGACGGGGATCGAACCCGATTTGCTCACGTACTGTGAAATTTACAGCGAGCGCTAACCATCTGAGCTATCACGGTTCACTCTGTGATTATACTGACTCAAATTTATATTATACTACAATGCATCGAGTGCTATAACGTCTTGAAGAGTTGACCAACCGACACCAATCTAACAAAATAGGCTATCGGCTGTCTTACGCACGGCTTATTTTTCGTGTAAATATTATATTAAGACGATAATTATTCCACGCGACTTCGCTCACGTGAAACAGCTATCGTCTTCATATGACGATTGGATTTCATGGGTTTTAATTTTTTTTCGATCGAAATCCTAATTCTTTTTCGATATAAAAAATATCCTAAGTTACTCCTTATAACATCAGCTATCTGCCGGTGTAAGTTCCGTTAAAATCGGTCCAGCCGTTTCGGGATTAGCCGAAACAAACAGACAGACAGACAAACAAAACTTTTAAAAATTATCTTTTTGTTACACCATATATAGTTTTATATGCATTTAGTAAAAAGCTGTTATTTTGGTATAACAAACAAACGCTTCAATTTTATTTATTTGTATAGTCTATGATATGTTACATTCTTAGTATACCGTAAGACTAATTTTTGCTGCGAGTTTGCTTGGTACGGTATTATTAAGCCACCTATTTCTGCTAAGCAATAAAGCAACTACTGCAGTGTTCCGGTTCGAAGTTTATCTCGTTAGATGAGCGACAGAGACTGGGACAAACTGACAAATCTTTTTGCTATATACGTTATCATCAACCTTTTTAATTCGACATCTATATAAACCCCTTTTTAGCAAAGTTCGATCTCCATCGGTACATTAAAAATTAATTTAAATTAATTTCTAATTTCCCCATTCTGGAGGGTGAAGGAATACTACTAATTATAACACCGTAATAGAATAGAAATGAATAAAATAGAATATAATAGAATAAAATGGGATAGAATATGACAGAATACGTTAAGACGGTATAGGAAAGGATAAGATAGTATAGAATAGGATACGATACGATAGCATAGGATAGAATAACATAGGATAGGATAAGCTAGGATAGAATAATCTAGAATGGAATATAATAGAATTGAGCAGAACATAATGGAATATGAATATAGCATCCCTCCCTTAGCTGCGGCTCGACGATATTCGTGAAATTTATCATTCGCTATCAAACTCTACTCTCACTCGCTCAGGCAGAAACGGAATCTTACCACCTAAGAAATGCTCGTGTATGTGTAGACGATCATGTTCTTACCCATGAAAATTAAAAAAAAAATGCTTCAAAGATAAAAACATGGTTACCCCATTGGACGTGTTACAATTATGACGTCATTGTGGCGCGTGTAACCCACATCAGAATGATCTCCGCAAGCTCCAATAGCCTAGAAAACGGCTAAAAATACCCATACAGGTCCCAATAGTGCTATAACGAACATTCGTTCACTAAAATTGATGTAAATTATCATTTGAAATCGGTTTTATATTTCATGTTTGCGATCGTGTGACCGAGTGATCAGATTACTATGGTAATTATACAGCGGGTTCTTTGTACAAATCCAAGTAAGTAAACAACATTAGTAGTATACAAATACAAAATGCTGGTATACGAGTATGTCTATGGTCTATATATGTAAGAGTGACTAAAGATCATGCTGCCCAGTGGTACATGTTCATACTATATGTATATATATATATATATATATATATATATATATATATATATATATATATATATATATATATATAATATGTAACGTAATTAACGCACACCCTCAGACACCCCAATTAGTATATTATGTTATGATCATAATACATACACTGAATTTTTAGTTAAACATTTTTATGCACTCAATATTTATCAAATTAGTTATACTAATTCCGGAAGAATGTTGTGGTCACAGTACAAATCCACGACCGCAAAGACTTTAAGGTGCTTGAAATAAAGTTCATTTTTCTTTATTTTTATTGAATGACAGAATTAGTAATAATACAAATAAAACTGCACTCTGAAAAGTCTTATTGCCTTAAGTTACGGTCAATTTCAGTTTGTTTTGTCTGTACAGATTTAGGTGATTGTAATTTAAGTAGTTTTAATTATTCTTGGGATAAAAAATTACCTATATTAAAAATGATAGGAATCGATTCAGTAAACGATTCTGAACAAACTACTTTCTCAAAGTGCGTTAATTATGTTACATATTATATATATATATATATATATATATATATATATATATATATATATATATATATATATATATATACATATATATACTACATACAGTCTACATCATCAATATGTTGATGGTGTGATTGATGATGTAGCCCCTAGACAACATCCTCGATTAAGAATCAATTCTTTTAGTCTCTTTTATATCTACAAACCGTGTAGTGGCCGTGTAAGACTAGTTGATACCCCATATCATCCTACGGGTGTCGTGAGAGGCGACAGAGGAAAATTAAAAGCAGTTAAAAGGTGTTCAGCTTTTTAATTATTTTGAGTTGTAATAATTAAAATAAAAATAATAAAAAAAAAAACTGCGGAGAAATGCGCCCTATAACGGAGGCCTATATACAACAGTGAACTTTCATAGACTGTAGTTAATGGATGAATGGATGAACCTACAAATGAGGGTATCAAACGAGCACTCAGCCCCCCACAATATAAAATAATAATGTTTATTCGTTACAATAAAGATTATAAATAATTCTCATTAAACGTAAATTTTTATTTTTCCGCTTTTACGCAATAAAACCTCTAGCCGGGAAAAAGCCAAATAAATGTTAAAAAATTAAACAGTCCACCTGATGATAAGTAGTTGCCTCGATTACAAATCAAAATGCAGATGCGTTGTCACCCGTGAGGACTAAGATGGAATGCCTCGTTTCCAGTAAAAAGGGGCTCCGGATTTCTACACTCACCATACGAAACACAGCAGCATTAAGCTACTATTACACGCTGGTATTCTGTCAGAGCGTGGTCCTTCCCCGGTCGAGCCGACCCATTCGTGCTACAACTATACTTCTAATATAATTGCAGCATGGCTCTATAACGTATAATACCACAAAAGTTTGTACAAATACTTACAAAACTCATTTAAGGAACAGCTTGAAAGCGATCACCTCATTTCCGTGCCTCATTATCAACCTTGTATTAATTTATATTATAGTAGCCCTTTCTAATTAAGCTGTGCTTAATAAAAAAAATTGACTTGGTTATAGAGAGACCTTGCATAACTTCCAGGACCCAGTTCTTAAATCGTATACGCCATGAATGAATTAACGACTCTGTGAAGTCGTTACTTGTAACACTAGCTTGTGTTTGTTTGTTCCTGGTACTGAGAGGCCAAAGTTAATAATATATTTATTTCTTTATAGTTTTCTCAGAGAAACTCTTTACTATTTAGGTTATAAAGGTCTCTTAGGCCGGTTCGACCGGGGAAAGACCACACTCTCTCAGAATACCAGCGTAAAATAGCAGCTTAATGCTGCTGTGTTTCGTATGGTGAGTGTAGGGAACCGGAGACCCGTTTTACTGGAATCGAGGCATTCCATCTTAGTCCTCAGGGGTGACAAGGCATCTGCATTTTGATTCTTAATCGAGGTTAAATGTAAATATGTATGGGTCACAGCTTCCACTATCAGGTGGACTGTGTGCTCGTTTGTCACCTTTACTCTATAAAAAGCTTTTACTCTTACTTTTACTTTACTTTTACTCTATTAACACCTTTTTACTCTATAAAAAGCTTAGCAGATGGGTTAGCAACAGCAGGTTTTTATTACCATAGTAAAATAATATATATATATATATATATATATATATATATATATATATATATATATATATATATATATATATATATATATATATATATATATATATATATATATATTTTGTATATAATATGGCAGGGTTGGGATATATCTCCACATGGATGCGTTGTCGTAAGGAGTTGACTGCGGTCCATAGTGAAACCGGGGAGTTTGGGTAGCAGCATGGCTTTTCCTCAAAACTAATCAAAATAAAAAATAAAATAGAAAGTAGAAAGCCAGTATAATTAGATGCTGAAGTCTGTGAAGCATTCGGAACCTTCCTCAGAGGTGATAGCGCATCTGTGACCTTCTTTGTTTGAGGTTCGCTGCAATTGCCCACGGACTTTAGTGGTCACTTCAGAAAGACTAAATGTTCGTTTGTCACTTCACTTTTATAAAAAAAAAAGATATCACTCTTAATGAAGATACTCTGTATCTTTGTTTTTCAATCCTTATAAAGCTATTTGGCAATACTGTAATTAAGTTGCTATTCATCGGAATGGAGTTAACTATACACGTACCTTACCGTCAGGTAGACTCTGTGTTCGTTCTTCTCTGAACTTTCCTGCCCAGCAAAAGAATGACCTCAAGAGTCAAAGAAATTATCGCTTACTGCTTTTTTATAGAATAAGGGTGACAAACAATCACACAGTCTACCTGATGGTGAAGGGTTGCTGTGGCCCGTAGATACCTACATCTATCCTCGATTAGGAAACAAAATGCACATGCACTGTCACCCTTGAGCACTTAGATGGAATGCCTCGACAATAAAAAAAAGTCTCCGGTTCTCCACAGTACTTATACGAAACACAGCAACATTAAGCTGCTGTTTTATGCTGCTTAGCTTATTAAATTATTTGAAGTAAGTTTAATAAGGTAGGAGTACCTAGTCGTATTAGATTTGTAATTCGTATGGACCTCAAATTATAAATAGTATAAACTCTATTTACTAGAGGTGAATTATAACTTAGAGTTCACTGTGCGGCGACTGTGAGGCGGCAAAAGAGAACCCTACATTCAAGTTAAGTATCAACTTTGGGACTTCGGGAATTACCAGAAAGATCTCATGGTTTCCGATAGATGGCGGTTCCATCCTGTTTACGCCAGACTTAAAAACTCAGACGAGCGATGGACAGCATCGTCAGAGGTGAGTTCGTCTTGTACTGATGTCGGAAACGCACCTTACCGAGTGGTACGATTAAGGCAAATCCGCTTTATAACGGGCCAGATCCATGTTCAGTGACTAAAAACAAAGTAAAAGATAGCTTAGATACAAAAAAAAAACGTGTGAAGGAAAAGTGCGGGAAATAAAACAATTTACTTAAAATCGATTTAAGTTCTAAAACGTGTTTTGGATTCTACTCGACATAAAAATATCCTAAATAGAATTTTCTGAAAATTCAAGGAACACACATCTCTCTAACTCGAAGAGATGCGTTCTCCTCTAAGAAGTCGCGGGTTGTGTGGGATTTCAAATTATAGAAAGGTCAGTGTGTTAACGCTTCCATTTAACTAATTGTGAAAAATGCAAGAAAAGTGCAAAAAACTATACTTAATTTTGATGTGAACTAAAATAATTTACTTAAGTATTGTTTTTTTTTATAGGACAGGGTGACAAACGAGCACAGTCCACCTGATGGTAAGTGGTTGCTGTGGCCCATAGACATCTACATCTATCCTCGATTACGAATCAAAATGCAGATGTGTTGTCACCCGTGAGGACTAAGATGGAATACCTCATTTCCAGAAAAAAGAGTCTCCGGTTCTCTACATTCACCATACGAAACACAATAGCATAAAGCTACCATTTCACGCTGGTATTCTATGAGAGCTTTCCGACCCATTCGTGCCACAACTATACTACTAATGTAACTGCAGCATGGCTCTACCACGAATAAAATTCTTTCGATGTCTTAAAGTTATCTTAGAGTAATTTTAATAATCTTTTGCAGTCTTCACTTCTAATGTGATTTAATATAAAGTCGGTCTGTAAATATAGTGATCGTTCGATGGTAAGGCATTACATATACTATAAAAAAGTTGACTTGAAACAGAAGACAAAGAAAAACAAAAAAATTGCAAACGACTTTTTCGAGTCCACGAGAGAACGTGCACAGGGCAGTTACCTAAAAGTAGGCTGCGTCTGGCCGTCTCAGACGGCAGAAGCTGTTATTGCGTAAGGTTACTTTCGATACAGTGGTTTTCGTGTGCTCAGTGGACCCAATAATTGATCTTGCCGTGTTTTAGTTCGAGTTATAATCCTAGGTGGAGTGGAGAGAAAAATAAAAATTAAAAACAGACTTAAAAAAAAACTAAAAATCATAAAAAATCTCCATGTGTTAAGAGTTTTTAAATTCGGTGCTAAGAAATAAAGCCTTCAGAACTTTCAGAGGCTGTTAAATTATATGGAAATTATTTTAGTCTATTAAGATTTTTGGAGTATGTTTTTTATTTTTTTCTATTTTTTTTGGATCTTTTCGAGCGGACTAAGCAATAAAAGTCTCTAGTTTCAACGTCTTAGTTTGTTTAAATGAAAGTTTAAGAAGTAACTATTCTAATAAATTTACAACTTACAATTTTAAATAATGCACCATACACATAATCAACACTATTTTTAAATGAAATTGATGGAAGTGTTTTAACTATATTAATTCTAAATTTTTCCAAGCGATGTCATCTATTGGAACAAACTCATTTTTCGTAAGGAAGTAATGAGACCAATTGTTTACAGCGATTCGAACTTAGTTTTGAATGATTAATATTTGCAAGAGCTTAACATTCGTAAAATGTTATCTATTTAGCAAGCCCAGCAATACAATGATACATCAAAGAATAAACTAACAAGATTATACGATTTAAATAATGAGCTAATTTAATACTAATGGAAGAAGTTTCAAGGAGATTTATGTTAAAGTATTACAACAGACTTGTTCTGGTTACTAAGTTTGAGCAAACTTCTTCAAAACCTTTTCAAAAAGTCGTTAGCAGCACATGAGGGTCTATAAACACTT
Organism: Parnassius apollo; assembly: GCA_907164705.1. Taxonomy (NCBI): domain Eukaryota; kingdom Metazoa; phylum Arthropoda; class Insecta; order Lepidoptera; family Papilionidae; genus Parnassius; species Parnassius apollo. Next base: position 272,316 of record CAJQZP010000795.1, on the reverse strand, counting down.
ACAACAATGAGATGGGGAAAGAATGTGGAGATACTGGGCATTTGACACACGCGAACATGCTACATAGAGCTGACCATGAGAGAAGCACGGTTTTTCTAAGTTGACCCCCGCTACCTGTAACGTTTGCCCTTCCGCTTTATTAATTGTCATTGCAAAACTGAGCTTAATAGGGAACTGCAACCTTTTGAATCGAAAAGGAAGATCTGTGGGAATTATAGGGATCCGTGGTATAAAAACATTTTCACTTTTTCCTACGCCTGTCAAAATTGTAGCACCGATTATGTTCCGTCCAAGATGTGTCACACGCAGCCTTGTCCCGTTACATAACCGAGGAGCATCTAAATTTCGCATTAGCATGACTGGGACGCCTAATTTTAATTGAAGCTTATGTGAGGGCACACCTGACAACTCTAGAGAATTTAGAAACTCTGCGGGATATGAAGTGCTCTGTTCTGTGTCCATACCTGTGTCTACTGACAAATACTCTGTTATTTCTCCTTATATGCTACTTCGCTTAATATATCTGAATTTATTTTGTCAACGCGCTCATTTTTTGGTGAAAGATTCGCCCTGTCACATAATCATTTGTCTTCATGCATGTTGTTCGTTAAACCTGAATAAACGCTCGCAATTAATTTGGAATGACTCTGCACTAAATTACAAAAATCTCTCGTCAATTTAATGCAGCCCTCAGCATCGGTTTTCATTCGCCCATCACCAATTTTTAATAGTGTGTCAGCATAGTTTCCAGCATTGATATCATTATACAAATGCACTCTGAGATGTTCGTAGTTAAACTGAATTTTGTTACCTTGTTCCATAAAATAGACGACTTGAGGCATGCTTTAATTTCATCTGCAGGTGTGCCCTTTTGAATTACAGGTAAAATTTAGCGAAATTCACAGCAGCCAGTAAAACTACCATTCCTCCCATTTCATCGGTATTGCTGCGCAAATCCTGGAGCGTTCGATTTAGTGCTTCTATAGCTTTTTTATGCGACATTGTACTTTCGTCCCACACTAAAAGTTTGCATTGTCGTAGCATTATACCTCGTGCACTATTTTTGCTAAAGTTGCAGATCGGCGATTCTTCCTGGGCTAGATTTAGAGGGACTTTTAAAACAGAATGTGCAGTGCGGCCCCCGCTTAGCAGCGTGGCGGCTATACCAGAGGAAGCTACGGCCACAGCAATGTTTTTATCTTTCCGTACTTGCGCTAATAATAAATTTAACAAAAATGTCTTCCCAGTTCCTCCAGGGGCATCTAAAAAGAAAAGTGCACCATTTACAGATTCAATTTGTCCTAATACTTTGTCAAAAACTTGTTTTTGTTCGGGAAGCAAGCGGGGTACAAATTCGGCTACTTGCTGCTGCAAAGCTGGTATATCGTAGTTTGTGTCACGTATAATTTCATCACTTAGTTCATTTTCGGTTGTTCGCTGAGGGCTTATCATTCCAAAGTCGCTTAATTTTTGCCTACCATTGCCATTACTTTATCTTCAATTTTTCCAAGTGCTTCATTATAAATGTATTCGTTGTATGTCATGTTCGCGTGTGTCTGCTGTAACTTTCGCAAAATATCTTCCGCCACGTACTCTTTATATTTGTCCCACAATTCATGTGCACTAGATAGCTCGCAAGATGATATGAGAGTTGCATAAAGATCCCTAATTTTGGCTGGTGACTGGCACTGCACAGCTTTTTCCATGGTTTCATTCCAGTGATTATCGTTTTCTAAAATATGCGGAGCTTCACATGCTTCTCTATAAGTTGCGCATTCCTGACCGTTGACAGTTTTAAGGTCTTTATATCCTGTAGGACCTCGAACGTGGTGCAGCAGCAATCGTAAACAGAAACATTCAAAATTAGTTACATGGACGGTATACACACGACCAAGGGCATGTGATGATTTTACACCGGGCCAATTTGCAACAGGCGCGTCTTGAATACTGTGTTTCCACTCCTTCCTAGATGTGTTCCAAGGACTTCAGAATATAACAACGTTTTTGCAAAGGGGTCGGTTTGACAAAGTTGAAAGAAGGCTGTTAGTGTAGTTTTTGGCGGTGATGCAATTCTTTCTTGGAAATTTCTTTCGATGAAATATACACGCTCTCCATTTTCTAAGTGCACAGCAAGGTGAGTAACTGTTGGGTGCCTTTCGTGTAAAGGGAAGCCAAGGAGACGCCACGCTGCCTCGGTACTGCTGACATAACGCCCTGCTTGAAAGGTCTGTACTTCATTAACGGGATTTGCCTCACCTTCACTCCTGAGATTAAATATTGCTTGGTCGCGTCCTTTATTTATGTAATTACAGATATACTTGATTGCGCGGTCAGAGCTACATGCTTTACTCGCTATTCATTAATGTGGGCATTAAAAATTTTACATAGAATGGGCGAATATGGGACAATCCAGTTGTTATCTAAGGTTTCGAACGCTCCAGAGCGTTTTTCTTTTGATTTGCTCTGCGTCTGTATAAAGGGTAGCCACTGTCATTGTGCACTGTTTCTTTTAATAGCTGTTAAGGGAATTTCTTTGTACATTGAATATTGAATTTCGTGCTCCACATGGACCGTGAATCATATTTCAGACGATGATATCATACAATTCTTTATCTTGCTCAGGATCCGGAATCTCGGCGCTTATTATGTCGTCTATTTGGCTGGGCCGCAACTTATCTTCAAGCCATATTAGAATGTGGGCATGCGGTAATCCTCTTTTTTGCCATTCAATTTATATATGAAGCACTGCACCTCTCCGAAAATTTTCCCTTTGTTAATTACATACACTAATTTTCGTACCTTTAATCTAAATACTCTAGCAACTAAATCGTGTCTGTCAGTACTTTTTTGGCCTGGCATTAGCTCCTCGGTTATTTCTTTCCATGTGGGATTGCAAGTAAAAGTAACAAAAAGATCAGGTCTTCCGTAAGTTCGTACATAGGCGAATGCGTCTTGTGTGTACTCATGTAGGTAGCGGGATTGGGATTTGGGGTTTACATTGGCGTCGCTAGAAACTGCATCTTGTAAATGTATATAATTCTCAGCGCGCACCTTTTTTATTTAAAGTTATATAACGGAGACGTTCACTTTCTACCTTCACATACATGTCTACCAAAAATTGATGAAATAATTGTCTACACAGGGCTAAGAGGTTAAAATCATTTTCTCGCAACAATATATGATACGGATAAAAATCCATACATGATACTTTTTTGTTCGGAGTAGGCTCCTTTGTGACCGGGTTAATGAGTGGAATTTGAAAATGATAACCCTCTTTCCCTTTGTCATAAATAAATAGGTATTGCAGAGCGTCATAAAACTAGTGTGTATCGGCTACCCGTTGCAACGTATTATCACGTGCTCGCAAGACTGCTATTTCGGGGTAAAGGTAATGCACCTTTGATAAATCTGCGTGAATGACGACTTTACAATACTCTTCAGGTAGGTTTTCTAAAGCAGTTTTAAATGTTTTGACTAAAATGTTACGTTCATGCAAGAATCTTTGAATTTTGAACACTGTATCTCTCTCAGCTCCCTGGTTAAATTGGCAGCGACGGTCTACCTCAATTTCTTCGTCACCCATAAAATATACTTGTAAAAATTTATACTGTTCGTTTTCAGCTGGAAAAAGTGAACCTATTCTATGATAAATTTGCCCTTGCACCGTAAATGTAGGCGAAAATCCCGGCATTAATATTTCCTGGTCAACTCCGAAGGACGTCACGAAATAGAAACAATTTAAGTGTATAGGTACCGTATGCACTATAAGTTGACGCGCGGCTCAACGGCGGGAGTTAAGTACATGTCAGGAAACATTTCGTTACCGCGTTTTAAAAACCTAGAAACGAGATCTAGCGGAATCATTTTAAACTATGTATACGTTAGTTAATAAGAACTCTCAAAAAATATTTTTCTTATAATTTTGCACAATTTTTCTTATTGTAATACCGATTCATTCATAACCACATATAAGAACTCTATTCATTTCCGTTCAATAAATATTACTAAGGCTTATTAATAAGGCTTACTAAGAACTGTTTCTACCACAGTTAAGTAATAGTTAAGGGTGAAAGCGTGACAGGTGGTGATAGTATTTCTGATCCATACTTATAATCACGCCTGTAACCCTTGCGGGGTAGGCAGAGCATCAACGGATTACTTAATATCGTCTGCGAGGTTATCGCCTATTCTGTGAATTACAGTGCACCAAAACGTTTGAAGAAAATCAGCTGGTGAATTTTATGTTTTTTTTTATCGCTCTCTTCCCGGACCTGCGTGGAAAAATACAGATCCATACATTTTTTATCTTAATTTTGGTAAAAAGACATAATAATCCAGATATTCTACCTTCTGTGTTCGTCCATCGTACCGTCGTCCGTCTACTGATCTACAATCACGGTGGCGCCACCTAGCTGAATTTAATTTTGCAACATATTCGATTTTCACACGGGAATGATTTTTTTCCGCTGAAAAAAGTAGCCTATGTCACTCTACAGCCACCGAACTATCCCCATAACAAAATTCATGCCATGCCGACGCTCTGTTGCGACGTAAAAGAAGGACAAACTTTTGCAACATATTCCATTTTCCCACGGTAATGAGATGTTTTTCCGCGGAAAAAAGTAACCTATGTCACTCTACAGCCACCGAACTATCCCCATACAAAAAAATCATGCCATGCCGACGCTCTGTTGCGACGTGAAAGAAGGACAAACTTTTGCAACATATTCTATTTTCCCACGGGAATGAGATGTTTTTCAGCGGAAAAAAGTAACCTATGTCACTCTACAGCAACCGAACTATCCCCATACCAAAATTCATGTCATGCCGACGCTCTTTTGCGACGTAAAAGAAGGACAAACTTTCGCAACATATTCCATTTTCCCACGGGAATGAGATATTTTTCCGTGAAAAAAAGTAACCTATGTCACTCTACAGCCACCGAACTATCCCCATACAAAAAATCACGCCATGCCGACACTCTGTTGCGACGTGAAAGAAGGACAAACTTTTGCAACATATTCGATTTTCCCACGGGAATGAGATGTTTTTCCGCGTAAAAAAGTAACCTATGTAACTCTACAGCCACCGAACTATCCCCATACAAAAACCGTGCCATGGCGACGCTCTGTTGCGACGTGAAAGAAGGACAAACTTTTGCAACATATTCCATTTTCCCACGGGAATGAGATGTTTTTCCGCGGAAAAAAAGTAACCTATGTAACTCTACAGCAACCGAACTATCCCCATACAAAAATCACGCCATGCCGACACTCTGTTGCGACGTGAAAGAAGGACAAACTTTTGCAACATATTCGATTTTCCCACGGGAATGAGATGTTTTTCCGCGGAAAAAAGTAACCTATGAACTCTACAGCCACCGAACTATCCCCATACAAAAATCGTGCCATGGCGACGCTCTGTTGCGACGTGAAAGAAGGACAAACTTTTGCAACATATTCCATTTTCCCACGGGAATGAGATGTTTTTCCGCGGAAAAAAGTAACCTATGTAACTCTACAGCCACCGAACTATCCCCATACAAAAATCGTGCCATGGCGACGCTCTGTTGCGACGTGAAAGAAGGACAAACTTTTGCAACATATTCCATTTTCCCACGGGAATGAGATGTTTTTCCGCGGAAAAAAGTAACCTATGTAACTCTACAGCAACCGAACTATCCCAATACAAAAATCATTCCATGCCGACGCTCTGTTGCGACGTGAAAGAAGGACAAACAAACAAACAAACACACTTTCGCATTTATAATATTATTAGTATATTAGTATGGAAGTATGGATAATCTAATATATATATATATATATATATATATATATATATATATATATATATATATATATATATATATATATATATATATATAATAAATAGGATATTCACTACCCCATATCATCCCGTGGGTGTCGTAAGAGGCGACAAATGGAAACTGTACCAGGAGATGGGCAGCAGCATCGTCCTGATAACATAAGAAATGGGTTTTATTGGTACTTAGAACCTTAGAACTTCAATTGAAAAAAAAAGAACAAAGTTCTGTTCAGTTCATCTAAGACAAGTTTAGCTTAATAGCTTAATACTCGTATTTTTAAATGGTTTAAGGTTCCATACCTTTCAGGCTTTGCACCCATTTTCCAAACAGTCTGTACTCGTATATATGCTAAATTTCAATTATCTACGTCTAATAGTCTCAGTGAAATCTAAAAACAATCCTGTAACAAAGAAACAGAGACACAGACACTGAGGTGTAGTATTAATGATGTTCCTAAAGCCCATGCGAGTGAAGCCGCAGGTGAAAAGCTAGTTAAAAATAAATTAAGAGCATAAAAAACGTAACAAATTAAATTAAAAAAAAAGATTTTTGTGACATGCATCAAATAATGCAATTGCTTTCACTAAAATACATTTTCAGCTAAGGCCGTACATGCTGAACTGAACAGAAACGATTGTGCTAAGGAAAATACCTAATTTAAGAGTCATATTATTAATCATCTTGTAAATTATTAAGTTATCAACTATAAGTATGTAGTATCAACAAAAAACAACTTTCCATCAAACAAATCAATAATGATAAAGGACTACTGACTGCTTTTTAAAATATTTTGAATAAACTATATTAAAACAAACTACGTTCAATACAAGGTCATGGAAAAAGTTTCTTCGTATTTTTACAGATAATAATAACTTGTTGTCGTCCTGTAGGTAGTAACATAAAATCGTTTCTGTGAAATTTAGGGATTTTTGATCAAAAATGTGACAAGTAGTTTTGATAGTCCTCTTCACAGTCCACTCATTTTTGCGGACAGAAAAACAATTGAAAATGGCGGGAAAGTGTGTTTTTCTTTTTATTTCCTTTTTCTTAATGTCCTATATCTACCGACCTCAATATATACAAGAACGCTGGACTGGCTATACTATACAAAATTTGAAGCGTCACCATTTGCCGTCCCGGGTACTAAAGTTGACATAATATGCCGAAGTCTGTTGTCTTATTTAAATCTTATCTCTATATTTTGAACCCTAAAACTAAAAACCGAAAGTATTGTATGTGGTTTGATTGTCTATAATTTTAGTTACATAATAAGAGTTATTTTTAATAATAATTAGAATGTGCATTATATTATGTAAAACTCATTACTAAAAGGAAAGTTGTATAACACTCCACAAGTAAGTGAATTTACAGCTAATATTGAACGAATTAAAACTATTTGATAACATAGATACATAGAAATTTGTTACTAATCTTAATATCAGAATTACCAACATGTTTGGCTTTATATTACTGAGTATTTATAAACAGTAAAATTCAATAGGGTTATCGAGTTCCTTGTACATACATAACATAATACATAAACATCACGCATGTCACGCAGAGGGGTAGGCAGAGACTACAGACTTCCATTTGCCACGATCCTGACACACCTCTCTCGCCTCATTCACATCCATATACCTACGCATATATGCTCGTCGGTTAAGGGTACTCCTAATTTGGCCCGTGTTCAATAAATCGCCAATTTGGTCGATACATTTTTGCCTAGGATGTCCCTTTCCGACTCTGTTATTCACTTCTGCAACATAAATTTTCTTTGTCACTCTTTCCGCATTCATTCTTTCCACATCACCGAACCACCGAAGCATTCCTTTCTTAATCCTGGTTACAACATCATCTTGCAAACCACACTCTTCTCTTATCACACAATTTCTCACCCTGTCATTCAAATTCAACCCTAACATACTTCTTAACGACCACATTTCTACTGCGTTCATTCTAATCTAGTGCTTCTTTTGCCACACCCAACTTTCACTCCCATACGTTAAAATACAGCACAGCACACCAACACAGCATTGTGTAATTGCCATAGTTGCCTTTTTCGACACATTTTGACTCTTCATGATAGAGTGTAGGGCCCCATTTACCCAATTTCCTGCATTCACTCGTTGTTCTATATCCTTATCACATCTCCCATCCCTGCTAAATACGCAACCCAGATATAAAAACTCATCTACTTGCTCGATCAATTCCCCTTCTACTCTTATTTCATATATCGTCTTACTTTCTTCTCTTTCAAAAACCATAACTTTCGTCTTACTTGCGTTCACTTTATTCATACCTCTTTCTTTTAATGATCTATTCATTAATGTAACCATCATTTGCAACTCGGCCGTCGACAACGCATCGAATAACTTGATCATCGGCGTACAAAAGGCATTTGACGGTTAACTCACCCATTCTTAATCCGCATTCTTTAACTTTCAAATTTAGCAAACAACTGTCCATAAATAGGTTGAACAGCCACGGGGAAGCCCCACAGCCCTGTCTGAAACCTTTATGAATGCCAAACCATTCCCGTAGCAGTAGACCCCGTTGATCCTAACACAAGCACTAGAGTCTCTATAAAGAGACTCCAATGCCTGCGCTCAACCTAAATGAGTTCAGTGTTTGCCATAGTACATCCCTATCCACTCTATCATAGGCCCTTTCCAAGTCCATGAACGCACAAAAAACCTTTTGGTTTTTGGCCAAAAACTTCTCCGCGATCATGCGCATGGAAAAGACTTGATCTGTACATCCCATTCCCTTTCTAAATCCCGCTTGCACATCCCAAATTTTTCCATCAGTTTCTTTCATGACCCTTTCAATCAGCACCACGGTAGTTTTGACAGTCCTGCTGCGACCCTTTTCCTTTATATACTGGGACTATCACGGCTTTGCACCAGTCTACCACCCGCTTTAGTTCCCAGCATAAATTAAACAAGGTGTGCAGCAGGCCTGCCACCACTTCCTCTCCAGCCCTTAGCATTTCGAGCGAAACTCTATCATATCCGGCAGCCTTACCTGCTTTCATGTTTTTCATTGCTTTCATTATTTCATCTATACTTATCTCGCTAGCTCTTTCCTCTTCTTTCGTAGTTTCTACTTCATTTAGTTTATACGTTGTCTCCTCACTCATAAACACGCTTTAAAAATATTCCTTCCATCTCTTTAAACTCAAAACTTCATCATTCAGAATATAGCCATTCTCGTCTCTTATAGCATTCATTATAGGCCGTTTTGAAAGTTTCTTATCTATAATACTTATCGATGTTCTTTCCTTCCCATATCTGTTAACAACCAAAGTCATATATAATTATCTAATTTTTATTAATTCGACTGCCTCGTTGGTCTAGTGGTTGTAGTAGTACGACTGTTAATCATGAGGTCCTGGGTTCGAATTCCAGGTCGGGCCAAAAAAGAACAATTTATTATTGAGTTTTTCTGTCAAGAAATTCTCAGTAGTTGTCCGGAGTCAAAAAGTTGTCAGTGTCTCACTCCCGTGCCGAGGGCAAGCACGTAAAGCCGTTGGTCCTGCACCTGATCTCTCTTTGGTCGTGTCGGTTAACCGTCCCATCGGATTGTGAGAGTGAGGGAATAGAGAGTGCACCTGTCCTTGCGCATGCACTTGGGCACTATAATCCTGTTCTGTGCCGATAGCTAGCCTCCGCTGAGGCAGGCCGCCGTGGCTGAAAATTCGGTCTGGAGGCCATCATTATTATTATTATTATTAATTAATAGCTTTCAACTGAACCTAGACTAAAATTATGGCTTAAAACCATAAATATTGTGAATTGGCGTCCGAAACAAAATGATCATCTTTTTTCTAAACATGTGGTCGATGTAACGACGCAACGAGTAGTTATGGGGAATATTAGTAATGTTTATAGCATTGTTAATGTTCTTTAAAATAAAAAGAAAAATGAAAAAATCACAGACGACTGTTTTAGACATGAGAAAAGCACCACTTTCAAAAAATGCAGTATACCGACAATATTTTCCGGCAGTACCAGTAAGTATAAAAGTATAAGATTATTATTTAGAATGTTGTTTTTATTTCTTCTCTTCTCATTTTCACCCACACTTAAGGGCCATAGCCAAGTGTAGAAAAGTCACCTGATGATGTCTTTGTGTTTACAAGACGCACATTTGTTAAATATGTAACGACCAATTTATTAATGATTTCTTAAATTTACGCGAACACTACACATTGAATAAAAACTATTATTTCGGATTTTATCGCGTTTAATTACTTTAATTTATTTTTATTATCCCGACGTTTCGGGTGCTTTACAGCACCCATGGTCACGGGGGGGGGCTGAGATGTTTGACGTCCTAATGTCATAGTTAGTCCGGCTACCTTCAGTTTTTTTTATTATTAATTTTTGGTCCGATTTACGCAAAACGAGCTTATAGTATCATGAAGTCTTGCAGTGGTATGCTTGGGTTTGGGTTTAATTTTGTTAATTATAGGATCCCAAGCAGATGGTAGCACCCAACCATCTTCTCTATTGAAATTTGGATGTTTTTTAATTTCAATAGCCTCGCGTATCATCCTTGGTAGCAATCGGTGTTCTTTTGCGACAATTTGTGGTTTATCAAATCTAATGTAATGGTGGGGACGATCTTGAAAATGTTCGCAGACTGCAGACTTCCCGGAGCGTCGGTGCTTCACATCAGCTATATATACCTTCACGCGGGTTTTTATAGATCTCTTTGTTTGACCTATGTAAGAGAGACCACATTCACAATCTAGCTTGTAACACTGCATTTGTAGAGGATTATTACATTTGATGGATGGTAAAATTGACTAATCTTCTTCAGTGGCTTGTAGTATGTCTTAATGGACGCTCGCTTCAAGATGTAGCCAATCTTGTCCGTGACTCCTCTGACATATGGTAGTAGAGCAGGCGCGAGCTCGACTGTGGCCGGATTCACTCGTTCACTGTGACGTAGGCGCGGGACCCGAAGCTTGTTGTCTTGCAATACTTGCTTGACGTGCTGAAGCTCCGCGGCCAGATGTTTTCTGTCACAGATCCCTCGTGCTCTCTGAAACAAAGATTTACCCACGGTAGCTAACTGTGAAGGATGATGGTGAGATTCACCATTTAGATATCGGTTGGTATGGGTCTTTTTCCTATACACAGTGTGACCAATAGTGTTATCAGGATTTCGGATAACTAAAACATCTAGGAAGGCTAAATTATTTGTCTCTAACTCCATTGTGAATTGCATTTTAGAGTTTATGGAGTTAAGGTGGTCTAAAAATGCAGTTACTTTGTCAGATGGTAAAATTGTGAAAGTGTCGTCTACGTACCGCTTGTAGAACCTTGGATTTACAGGAGCAGTAAGAAGGGCTTTCTCCTCAAAGTCCTCCATGAATATGTCGGCGACTATGGAGGGACACAGGTGAGCCCATCGCCACACCATCTACTTGCTTGTAGAACTCCTCCTTCCACAATAGATAGCCAGATGTGAGGCAATGTTCAAGTAGTATTGCATATTCTTGAGGCATGTTATTTTCTTCTAGCTTCCTAGTTACAATTGAGATGCAGTCCACAATAGGTAGGCATGTAAATAGTGACTGAACATCAAAACTGACCATAGTTTCATTGTTAGCGAGATGTAGGTCTTTTATCTCACTCACAAAATGGTACGAATCCTTTGTGTGTGCTCTGATATGTCCTCTCAGTGGTGATAGTATTTTTGCTAAGTATTGTGCCAGCTTATAAGTTGGTGAATCGATCTGGCTCACTATGGGACGTAGTGGAGCGTTTGGTTTGTGTATCTTCGGTAACCCATACAACCTCGGTGGTTTGGCACATGATGGTATTAGCGAAATCACGTCGAGATTTAATTCGAGACCAATTTATTATATCAAGGGAATAAATTTATATTGGGACTGCAAAATTATTATGTCCTTAGTGAGTTTTGGTGAGAAATAACTTCTCCCTGAACAGGTTCCTGCCTTATCAAGGGGGGAGGGCTAGAGGAGATTCTTCTCCCTGTACCGCTACAGTAAAGGTGGAATCGCAAGGGAAGAGGAGTGTTGGTATGGCAATTGGCGATGAGCCACTTGATTATCCTCAGACGTGGTCCTTCACTGCTGGCCGTATGAGGAAGCTCAAAGTCGCACAGAGAGCTATGGAGAGGGCTATGCTCGGAGGTTCTCTGCGTGATAGACTCAGAAATGAGGATATCCGCAGTAGAACCAGAGTACAACAAAATTAATAAGTTAACAAAAATTAATAAGTCAACAAATATATATCCCTTAACTAGTAGAAAAGTGGAAATTAAAATTAAGAATTGGCTATTAGGATTAGATTATGAACAAACTGAATCGATATTAGTATATTTTTTTTTACAAAGATGCAAAAAAAATTGTTTAAATCTTAAATTTCAACACCCACACACGAACACATGCAAACGCATGCACACTCACGCGCACTCACACACACATACACACACGCACATACAGATTTTAAAATTGCTTTATTTACATAAAATAAGTAGCTGTCATTATATTAGGGAGATCGCTGACTCTCGTAACACAGGTTTTCTAACCTAGCTCGGGAGTCAGAGGCTTAAATAATATTGTAACAAATTTTATGTCAATAAAGATTATGATTATTATTATTATTATGGGAGGGTATCTATATAGTTTTCTCATCTGGTTGGGTTCTATAAATATATAATTATAAATTAAAATGAAGAGATAAATATACATAAATATAATTAAAATAAAATAAATACAAAAATACATAATTAAATAAAAGCCCAACCAGATGGAAGCCCTCGGCAGGGGAGACCAAACGGCCGAGGGCCGTTTATTATTATTATTATTATTATTAAAAAAGAGTGACCAACATCGCCCAACAAGTTAGTAAGCTGTAGTGGCAATGGGCTGGCCCTATAGCTAAAAGAACCGATAACATATGGGGAAGAAGGTTCTCGAGTGGCAGTCTCGTAGAGGCAGGCGAAGTGAGGACGTATAGATGGAGTGACGACCTGGTAAGAAGGGATGGATGTAGGTGGCTCAGGACCATGCTTTGTGGCATTACTTGGAGGAGGCCTATGTTCAGCAGTGGACTTATGATGATGGCATTATATTAATATGATACATAAATAAAATGGAGGTAACGGGTAGAGCTCTACCGTTCAATTTATTTAGGGACAGGCAGGGTATAGATTTTTAGCGATGTATTTTTTCACACTGTCTTATCTCTATAATTATTTCCGTGGATAATGATTTCTTATATTTACGCGAACACTATACATTGATTAAAACTACTTTTACGGATTTTATCTCGTTTTATTTATATTAATTTTAATACCCGACGTTTCGGGGGGACTGAGGTGACTGACGTCCCGATGTCGAAGTTAACCTGGAGTACCTTCAGCTTTTTAATTATTGTCTTTGGTCCGATCTACGCAGAATGAACTAAATGTATTTTGAAGTCTTGCAGTGGTATGCTTGGGTTTAGTTTTAATTTTATTAATTATAGGATCCCAAGCAGGTGGTAGTACCCAGCCTCCTTCTCTATTGAAATTAGGATGTTTTTTAATTTCAATAGCCTCACGTATCATCCTTGGTAGGAATCGATGTTCTTTCGCGAGGATTTGTGGTCTATCAAATCTGATGTAATGGTTGGGGTCATTTAGAATATGATCGCAAACTGCAGACTTCCCGGAACGTTGATGCTTCACGTCAGCTATGTATAGTTCTGTGGACGTCCACTTCTGCTGTCAGCGCCAAAATGGCGCAAATTAAGTCGCCTCATTATGTCACGGTGTATAGCCAGTTCATATATAGAGGTCAGTGCCTTTATGTATTGATATTAAAACCAGCCATGTACAAACAGTACAACCAAAGAGATTTTTCTATAATTTTATACAAACAAAATACGAAGAAACTTTTTCCCCGACCTACAAATTCGAGTGGTAGCCTCAGTGATATTCCAGATTTCACAATAATATCTTTTTTGAAATAATTATTAGCTTTCCAAAAACCGAGTCTCTCAAATTTGATGCAGACGTGATATCGAATGTTACAACATATAGGGTATTTGAGTGTGCTATTTAAGTAGTGAAACGTCAGCGGAATATTGGATGGCAACTGAAAATTAATACTATCGTACTCATACGACTCTATCGAAATTACAGTGTTTTTAGCTGTTTCTGTAATTACATTATTTATATCGAGGTATGCCTTACTCTTTGAGTATTAAACCAATACTCAAAGGCCTTACTAATCCAGTAGCTTTTCTCCTTGTTTTAATCTAATTCAACTTTACCTCTTAAATGTACAGTCATTCTGTTATCTACAGCATATTTTATTACTCCTTTGACTGTACTCTCAGCGATAAATATTCCATCACATGGTTTAAATAAGTTTATTTCGGAGAATATTCCCATTTCAGCACAAGGCTTTAAAATTTGTAACTCAAATGCTCTTTTACACTCGTTCTTTAAGCGCTCGTAAATTTAATATAGATTTCGTTATATTTGTAAAGATTTATTATAGATCTAAGGCTTTTATAATATCGGGTCTTTAGGATAACGTACCTTTTACATAACGCTTGATTTATTAAATTGCGTGTATAACTCTAATGAAAAGTTTCCAAATACAGATATCTCAATTTCGTTAGACTTTCTTTTTCTTTTCCAACGAATGCTATATAAGCACCGATTACATTATGTGAGCTTAATCAGTGTACTTCAGTACTTTCGGCGACATCACTAAATCATTTAGAATTCACACTAGTACTACTGGTCAAGCACTAGCTTTTTGTCGCAGTAAAAATCTTTCAAGGAATCCTTTCACAAATGCTACACCTAAAAGCACGTTATATCACGTTAGTATGACAGCTGATGACATATCTCTTTGTAACCCCATTTAAAGATAAGCCGACTGCAAAACGTCTTCCATCATCATCATTACAGCCCTATACAAGTCCACTGCTGAACATAGGCCTCCCCAAAGCTGCATCCTTCATGATCCAACGCAAAACAGCTACACTGTTACGTCCCATCAAAACTCCACTGCTGAATGTAGATAGAAGCATTCGGCAGCATCATGGCCTCCGAATAACTTATGTTATTAAACCTTTCGATGTCCGTGTACTACATATAGATCGTTGTTATTGTCTTACTATTGTGTCTTAAAATCGGACAGTGAAAGTGTTAAGATAAACATTGTCTAATTTGCAGCCTACTGCTGTGCTCCTTTATCAGGGTGTTCACATAAATCCCTAAGCGTTTGTTCAACCCTCCTTGCCTCGCTCGACACCTATATGGATTTGAGTACCGTCACCGAAGTACGTTGATCTGTTTTAAGTAACATATTCTAAAAGTATTTACTGTTTCACTTGGCACTGCAATGTTGTCAAGTTCTTGCCATAAGATATCATAGCAAATCAGGTTAATGGGTTACCTTCGATAGGTCGAGAAATCAAGCAAAAATTATGCACTACGATATGTATAGCACTTATTTTACGGTCTATTTAAAACTGAAAATGAAGATTAATTATTTTTCGGAATGTATGCAGTACAGATCTATTGTCTTTAAAATAATCTGCTCATGACCGTTTAACATCCATACAGTTGTCACCGTATAACAGCGATGTAAGAGTATCCACTACACCATGTCGTTCTGTGGGTGTCGTAAGAGGCGACAGAGGGAAACTAACCCAGGCAGCAGCGTCTGACTAATAGTAAAAGATGCAATAAAGACCCATGTTTTTTTTAAATAATTTGCTCATGACTGTTTAGAATGCAAATAGATGATGTAATCTTCTTCTTTTTTATATAGGATAGGGTGACAAACGAGCACACAGTCCACCTGATGGTAAGTGGTTGCTGTGGGGCATAGACATCTACATCTATCCTTGATTACGAATCAGAATGCAGATGCGTTGTCACCCGTGAGGAATAAGATGGAATACCTCGTTTTCAGTAAAAAGAGAGTGTAGAGTCTCCGGTTTTCTACACTCACCATACGAAACTCAGCAGCATTAAGCTACTATTTGACCCTGGTATTCTGTGAGAGCGTGGTCCTCCCCCGGTCGAGCCAACCCATTCGTGCTACAACTATACTACTAATATAACTGCAGCATGGCTCTATCATGTAAAAAGAGAGTGTAGAGTCTCCGGTTCTCTACACTCGCCACATACGAAACTCAGCAGCATTAAGCTACTATTTGACCCTGGTATTCTGTGAGAGCGTGGTCCTCCCCCGGTCGAGCCGACCCATTCGTGCTACAACTATACTACTAATATAACTGCAGCATGGCTCTATCACGTAAAAAAGATAGTGTAGAGTCTCCGGTTCTCTACAATCACCATACAAAACTCAGCAGCATTAAGCTATTATTTGACCCTGGTATTCTGTGAGAACGTGGTCCTCCCCCGGTCGAGCCGACCCATTCGTGCTAAACTATACTAATAATATAACTGCAGCATGGCTCTATCACGTAAAAGGAGAGTGTAGAGTCTCCGGTTCTCTACACTCACCACACGAAACTCAGCAGCATTAAGCTACTATTTGACGCTGGTATTCTGTGAGAGCGTGGTCCTCCCCCGGTCGAGCCGACCCATTCGTGCTACAACTATACTACTAATATAACTGCAGCATGGCTGTATCACGTAAAAAGAGAGTGTAGAGTCTCCGGTTCTCTACACTCACCACACGAAACTCAGCAGCATTAAGCTACTATTTGACGCTGGTATTCTGTGAGAGCGTGGTCCTCCCCCCGGTTGAGCCGACCCATTCGTGCTACAACTATACTACTTATATAACTGCAGCATAGCTCTATCACGTAAAAAGAGAGTGTAGAGTCTCCGGTTCTCTACAATCACCATACAAAACTCTGCAGCATTAAGCTATTATTTGACCCTGGTATTCTGTGAGAACGTGGTCCTCCCCCGGTCGAGCCGACCCATTCGTGCTACAACTATACTACTAATATAACTGCAGCATGGCTCTATCACGTAAAAAGAGAGTGTAGAGTCTCCGGTTCTCTACACTCACCACACGAAACTCAGCAGCATTAAGCTATTATTTGACCCTGGTATTCTGTGAGAACGTGGTCCTCCCCCGGTCGAGCCGACCCATTCGTGCTGTAACTATACTACTAATATAACTGCAGTATAGCTCTATCACGTAAAAAGAGAGTGTAGAGTCTCCGGTTCTCTACACTCACCACACGAAACTCAGCAGCATTAAGCTACTATTTGACACTGGTATTCTGTGAGAGCGTGGTCCTCCCCCCGTTGAGCCGACCCATTCGTGCTACAACTATACTACTTATATAACTGCAGCATGGCTCTATCACGTAAAAAGAGAGTGTAGGTCTCCGGTTCTCTACACTCACCACACGAAACTCAGCAGCATTAAGCTACTATTTGACGCTGGTGTTCTGTGAGAGCGTCGTTCTCCCCCCGGTCGAGCCGACCCATTCGTGCTACAACTATACTACTAATATAACTGCAGCATGGCTCTATCACGTAAAAAGAGAGTGTAGAGTCTCCGGTTCTCTACACTCACCATACGAAACTCAGTAGCATTAAGCTACTATTTGACCCTGGTATTCTGTGAGAGCGTGGTCCTCCCCCGGTCGAGCCGACCCATTCGTGCTACAACTATACTACTAATATAACTGCAGCATGGCTCTATCATGTAAAAAGAGAGTGTAGAGTCTCCGGTTCTCTACAATCGCCATACGAAACTCAGCAGCATTAAGCTATTATTTGACACTGGTATTCTGTGAGAGCGTGGTCCTCCCCCGGTCGAGCCGACCCATTCGTGCTACAACTATACTACTAATATAACTGCAGCATGGCTCTATCACGTAAAAAGATAGTGTAGAGTCTCCGGTTCTCTACAATCACCATACAAAACTCAGCAGCATTAAGCTATTATTTGACCCTGGTATTCTGTGAGAACGTGGTCCTCCCCCGGTCTAGCCGACCCATTCGTGCTAAACTATACTAATAATATAACTGCAGCATGGCTCTATCACGTAAAAGGAGAGTGTAGAGTCTCCGGTTCTCTACACTCACCACACGAAACTCAGCAGCATTAAGCTACTATTTGACGCTGGTATTCTGTGAGAGCGTGGTCCTCCCCCCGGTCGAGCCGACCCATTCGTGCTACAACTATACTACTAATATAACTGCAGCATGGCTGTATCACGTAAAAAGAGAGTGTAGAGTCTCCGGTTCTCTACACTCACCACACGAAACTCAGCAGCATTAAGCTACTATTTGACGCTGGTATTCTGTGAGAGCGTGGTCCTCCCCCCGTTGAGCCGACCCATTCGTGCTACAACTATACTACTTATATAACTGCAGCATAGCTCTATCACGTAAAAAGAGAGTGTAGAGTCTCCGGTTCTCTACAATCACCATACAAAACTCTGCAGCATTAAGCTATTATTTGACCCTGGTATTCTGTGAGAACGTGGTCCTCCCCGGTCGAGCCGACCCATTCGTGCTACAACTATACTACTAATATAACTGCAGCATGGCTCTATCACGTAAAAAGAGAGTGTAGAGTCTCCGGTTCTCTACACTCACCACACGAAACTCAGCAGCATTAAGCTATTATTTGACCCTGGTATTCTGTGAGAACGTGGTCCTCCCCCGGTCGAGCCGACCCATTCGTGCTGTAACTATACTACTAATATAACTGCAGTATAGCTCTATCACGTAAAAAGAGAGTGTAGAGTCTCCGGTTCTCTACACTCACCACACGAAACTCAGCAGCATTAAGCTACTATTTGACGCTGGTATTCTGTGAGAGCGTGGTCCTCCCCCCGTTGAGCCGACCCATTCGTGCTACAACTATACTACTTATATAACTGCAGCATGGCTCTATCACGTAAAAAGAGAGTGTAGAGTCTCCGGTTCTCTACACTCACCACACGAAACTCAGCAGCATTAAGCTACTATTTGACGCTGGTGTTCTGTGAGAGCGTCGTCCTCCCCCGGTCGAGCCGACCCATTCGTGCTACAACTATACTACTAATATAACTGCAGCATGGCTCTATCACGTAAAAAGAGAGTGTAGAGTCTCCGGTTCTCTACACTCACCATACGAAACTCAGTAGCATTAAGCTACTATTTGACCCTGGTATTCTGTGAGAGCGTGGTCCTCCCCCGGTCGAGCCGACCCATTCGTGCTACAACTATACTACTAGTATAACTGCAGCATGGCTCTACCACGTACAGCCACGTATTCTATATATAAAATCAATTGCTGTCTGCTAGTATCTCTAAAACTCAAAAATGGCTCAACGATAGGTATTGATGATTTTTTGTTTGTATTGAATACGTCCCTAGATGGTTTAGATTCACATTTAGATCTGGTAGTTCCTATTGTCGCGATCCAGAAATCACGCGCGCGAAGCCGGTATGTAATAGAAAAACTAATCTCACATTAACCATTCATTATTATTTAGTATAATGTCGTGCATGGAAAGCAATAAGTAGGTAAGAATAGTTATAGAAAACAGGATTTAATGTTAAATGATGCCAAGCAAACATGTTTATAGATTTACTATCTTATATAACATTTTTAACAAAACGATTTAAAAATTTAATCTTGAGATGTGACGTTAAAAACGACTTTAAATAATAAAAAAAAACTTAAATTTTGGCTCGAAGCATGTACTACCTATCGTATAAACCCTTTTTATTACTTTAATTAGTTCCCAATAACACATTGGCAATAAATCAGTGGGTCTAGAGGTGGTCGGGACAAAAGCAGACCTGCGCTTGCTGTGCGCACTCGTGTACGCACAGTTGATTTTATATGTGGGTGTGATGATTTTACAAGATGTGTTTAGCGGTTTGGATGCGGTATCTTCTCCTCTTTTTCATGAACGATATATATTTTGTATATAAACACAGAAGAATTATGAGGTTGTTTTACGCTGGTATTCTGTGACAGCGCGGTCCTTTCCCAGACAATAATAATTTTTAATAATAATTTATTATACGGATTTTATCGCGTTTAATTTTAATTATTTTAATTCCCGACGTTTCGGGCGCTTTCCAGCACCCATGGTCACGGTGGACTGAGATGATTGACGTCCCGATGTCATTGTTGAACCCGGAGTACCTTTAGCTTATTTAATTATTGTTTATTGTTCGATCATGGATAGATATAGATATAGAACAACAATGATATTGAGACGTCAGTCATCTCAGTCCCCCGTGACTATGGGTGCTGTAAAGCACCCGATACGTCAGGAATCAAAATAATTAAAATTAATCGCGATAAAATCCGTAAAAGTAATTTTAATCAATTTTTAGACTAGAAATGCTGTTATTATTTATATTATCTTTAAACACTCGTGGTCCGCTTAAAATGTCTGTATTAGAAGTGGTTCACGACAGTAGCTGGATGGCGGGCTCGAACCCACTACCTTTGTGTTCGCGGTGCGCACCCCGCAATTAGACTAATGTCACGCGGAGCTTAAAGTAACTATTTATACAGTAACCATTTTAAATACAATTCTGTAAATATACATTTACAGTTAACAAAGGTCAAAAAGAGGGATCATATACCGCATCAATTTATAGCCACCGCTTCGCTACCCTTGTATCGAGTCGTTGAACTTATCAGTGTGCGAAATTGGCTAGCGGGCAACGCGTGTTGTCCGTCGCCTGCGCAACAATGTATATCATCGCTGTGTTTTAGAATGCATATATAAACCAATGCACGCTACGAACACACTATAATTTTGATTTTCCTTATAAACTAAGCAATGGACATTGTGGTGAGAACTTTTAGCATTTAGCTGGAAGTGAAATCGAGTTATTTTATACTGGTTCGTCTCGGGCGCAAGGTCGCATCGCCCGACGCCCACCTCTATAAATACACATAGCCATGCAAAAATGTTATATATAACATGTATAAAGTAAGGGCTAACACTGACTCGCATTATGCCCGGCATTGTTTATTTATATAGTTGAACAATGACTCGTATCGAAAACATGGTTAGCTTTTATACACTTTGGATTATTTCACCTTACTCTAATTTATTAATCGTGAAATGGCTGTATTTGCGACATAAGAGATCTGCTGCCCTATCGTAGTGGGTGTCGTTACATGCGACAGAGGATACACAGCAGGAGTTAGCAGAAGTACCTATCTGTCTAATAACAGCTCAAAATAGTTAAAGAGTGTGGGTCGCAACTAGAGGCTGGCAAGATTGGAAGACCAAAATATCTGGACAAATTTTGAAAAAGATTTTGGGGTTGAAGACGGGATAAATAAATATCAAAAATAAAAATTTTAATTAGGAGGCTACAAAAAATACTTTAAACAAAACTAATTTAAGTACACTTAATTTCTAGGTTGCCACATGTATACGGCATTAGACTTTATTAGATACCACCAATTTGGATCCTTTAGTCTAATTACTAACTTAGCTTTTATTAAATCAAAGGTTATACGTTAACTTTCCGAGTCTGTCTGCTGTTTGTCTGGAGATTTTGAGTTTTGCCGGGAGTCTGGAGACCATTTAAAATGTCGGGAGAATCCAGACGAATCTCGACCATCTGGCAACACTAGTTGCAACAGACCCGTTAAGCGTGGCAACTATGGCAAACATCTTCCTTATAAGGCAATCTATAGGGAGTCTTATGTGTAGCAGTGAACTTTAAAAGGCTGTAGGTAATAAAAGATGAATAATAATGTATTGGATTACAGCTGGTTGTTTAAATGTTTTTTCTTTTAAATTGAGAATAGAGTCTTGTAATTTTTTTAAAGAATAGAGTCTTAGAATAGCAAGAACACAAACTGGCAATCAATCTGCAGGATAATAAGTGGATACTGTGGCTCATAGACAATTACATTTCACAATCTCTATTATAATTCTATACGTCGTAGAGTCACGCTGCAGCTATATTATGGTTGTAGAACGAATGCGCTCGACCGGGGTGGGACAACGCTCTCACAGAATACCAGCTGCTGTGTTTAGTATGGTGAGTGTAGAGAGCCGGAGTCCTTTTTTTACTAGAAATGTGGTATTTCATCTTATTCCTCAGGTATGACAACGCATCTGCATTTTGATTCTTAATCGAGAATAAGTGTAGATGTCTATGGGCCACAGCATCCACTTTCCATCAGGTAGACTTTGTGCAAGTTTGTCATACTTATTCTATAAAAAATGCGTTGTCACTCTTGATCTGAGTACAACGCCCGTCACCCAGAGGGGTAGGCAGAGACTACAGACTTCCATTTGGCACGATCCTGACACACCTCTCTCGCCTCCTCTACATGCATATACCTACGCATACATGCTCATCGATTAAGGGTACTCTTAATTATTCCATTTCTCGCCAATTATATATTATTAATATATCGCCAATTTGGTCGACAAACTTTCGCCTAAGACGTCCATTTCCGACTCTGTGATTCACTTCTACAACATTAATTTGCTTTGTCACTCTTTCCTCATACATTCATTCTACATGACCAAACCACTGAAGCATTCCTTTATTAATCCTGGTTACAATACCATCTTGCAAACCACGCTCTTCTCTTATCACACAATTTCTCACCCTGTCACTCGGATTTAGCCTTAATGTACTCCTCAAAAACCGCATTTCTACTGCCACACCCAACTTTCTGTATCATACGTTAAAGTAAGGACTAACACAGCATAGTGAATTGCCATACGTGTCTTTTTTGACACATTCTGACTTTCCACCATAGAGTGTAGCGCCCTACTTACTCTACTTCCTGCGTTCACTCGTCGTTCTACATCCTTATTATATCTCAATCCCTGCCAAATACACATCCCAAATATGATTGACTAAAAACTAAAAAGAAATAACTTTATACTTTTTTTGATGAATAAAAATTAATATGTGGATATTATTTACTAGGTAGTATCTATTCTGACTAGAAGTAGGAGTTCATTTGTGTTGGTGGTACTTCTTGACCACTTTCTGTCCTATACAGCATTCCTAAATGTTTCCCGGTGAGAAAAGTTGGGGGACCAGTAAAATTACATTTCAAAGGATGATTGAGTGGTATCCTCGTAATTGCAAACGTATATGACGTGACACAATCTATGAGACATGCTAAAAACTCTGGATGCAGAAGGCTCAAGATCGTTTTAAGTGACTATAAGTAGGGATTTATATCGGGCTGTACTGTTGATAATGATTATTATGTATGTAATTAATTTATGTCCTTATATTTTCACGCAGTAACAATAAAAATAGCTCACAGAAGTTAAAAAAAAAAAACAGAAATACTCAGTTAAATGGATATGAAGAGATGTTGGAGCATCAATCTACACCTGTTACAATTATTCATTGAGGGTGTGTCTTAGTGTCATCACCTAGATCTAGCGAGCATATGCTTTTGTCACCCATTCTTATTTTAATACGTGTCGGGTCGATTCCTGCAGAGTATATGTATATTAATATATATGTAGGTTTACTCATTGTGTACTTTTTCTAACTAAAAAAAAACTATCGCACATCTTTACATTTTCTACTTTATCCTACGAATACTAAACTTGTGATTAGCTCTATCTTCTTTCATCGCAAATATGATATATGAGACAAGTTACAGGATCAAATTTATGGCCCGCAGCTGAGCGAAGTTTAAATTTAAATCATAACTAGTCTGATTCAGATTCATAACTGTAAACATTGATATAGAGAAGCCTGGAAGTAACGATGGCACTAAATATATGACTTTGAGATGAGACTAGAACTCTGAGATGTGACGTTATTAGTGATAGGTGCTTAGCTATAGTCGTTAAATTATTGTATTATCGCAGGTGCTGAATACGTATCAAATATATATAATATTAATTAAAATATATAAAAAATATATAAAATTAATTAAAACTGAATCACAAAATTTCATAACATTCATTCATATACGCTACGAAAAGCCGTGGTAGCTCAAGGACTAAGCGCAGGATATAAATTTCATAGTAAACGAGCAGTCTGGGTTCGATCCCCGCCAGCAACAATGCCATAGCCAATTGAAATTTTAAGTGCTGATTTACCACGTGCTTGGCAGTGAAGGAAGTACCGTTAACGATACAGCCTACTATAGTCCTCTGCTGGATTCCTCCTCCTGGCTTCCCCTAGATTGCCTCATGGGGGATATTTGCCATATTTGCCACGCTTAGCAAGCGGGTTGGTAACCGCAGTTTTTTAAATTGTTATTAGAAAGACGCTGATGCCCATCTGATTTAAAATACCAGCATGTCTTAGAAATTATTTAAAAATATTTTGAAGACATGTGAAGCTCGCTAATAGGCATCGGGGTGCGGCGGATGTTTTCTTACCCTGAAACCTTTTTATAAATGAGAGAAGAAATCCTAGGGTTATGCACGTTTTCAAAGAAAAGAAATAAATTTCTCCATAACATCTCACAATGATAGACGTCAAAGAATATTTTTAGAATGTGGGTGACAAATGGGTACATAGTCTACCTTAAGGTAAATGGTAGCTGAGGCCCATAGATGTCCTATCCTCAATAAATAATCAAAATGCAGATGCGTTGTTACTCCTGAGGACGAAGATGGAATGCCTCGTTTCCAGTAAAAAGGGTCTTCAGTTCTTTACACTAACAATACGAAACACAGCAGCATTAAGTTATTTTATGCTGGTATTTTGTGAGAACGTGGTCCTTACCCGGTCGAGCCAAATCAATCGTGCTACAACCATAATATAGCTACAGCGAGGCTCAACCACGTATACTAAAAAAATATATTAATAATAATAAACTACTACGTATAAAAATATTTTATTCCATGTAGTATAGAGTGGTGACGCATAAAATGCAATATATTCACAGAATACCAGCATAAAACTCTTCAAAGAATGAAAAACGAAAACCCAATGCCATTTTTAATGGTTATGACTTATGAGGCTTTTTTCTCATCTGAATAGTTTTGTATCTGATTTAATAGGTGTAGGAAAGCATCTATGAGCCATACTATATAGTTACTATCAGGTGGATTGCAAGACTCGATTGTCATTCTTCATCATCATCAAATCCCATAAAAGTATACTGTTCAACATATCTCTCCTCCAACAATTACCTCGTAGAGATATTTTGGTATAGCTGGTACGCTTGAAAGGTGGTAACCAATGGCAGTTTTTATTATTTTGAGTCGTTATCCGGAAGATGCTACAGCCCATCTCTTGTTTCACTTGTAGAAAAAAATATCTTATACATGATGTTGATGTGAACTCTTTCGATGAGACTTACAACAACCTGTCGTAAATAAAAAAGTGAAAACCTTAACATGCTTCATACTGCATGCAATATTTGAAGTTTCGTAAGTTATACTTCCACGAACAGCACTCACGCACACGTTAAAAATAATCCGTACGTGGGTACACACAGATAAATATTAATACTACTTTATTGTTGAATGGCAAATGTTAATATTTTAAAAATGGAATGCATTCCTTGGCAATAAATTAAAAAATAAATAAAGGAGATGGTCCATCTATATATCTATATACATATTAGACTCAATGTATGTACACTATACCGTAAAAAAAGCGAAAAATTCAGGGATTTTATTAAAAATAAAATAAGACAATAAATCAAACTAAATAACTTGCTAAAAATAAAAATGCAATCCCAAGTATTTGATGGTTTCACAAGATGGCGCCCTTCCAGTCATAAAAAGTTGCGGTTATTTGACAAATGTCATTTCTGACAAGTGACTTGAGTCATGAAATAATGTACGTAGCGTAATATTTTTATTTATTCCGAGCTTGGTCTTGTAGTTGTGAACTCGTGAATGCATTTATTGTTTCGGTGGATTTCTTTGGCAATTTGGTTTCAGTTTAGTGATAAGGATAACACATTTCAGAATTCAAATAGTCATCAATAAAGGGATCAATAACCTCATGACAGTTGACAGCTAACGTTAAAACGAATCTATCCGATATTAGTATTACTTTTTTTGGTGGGAATAAAATATAATCCACTGAAATAAAGGCAAATTCATGAATAATCAAAAGTGTTTTACTTCAATTTATTTTTCTATTATTACAAAACTAGACTTAGCTTCGTATAATTTCGTCTCCTTTCAATATATTTCTTTATAAATTACTCCCTAGACAATAGGTGTTTTGCGTGCCATTTACCTCATATAAAAACATTATGACCCAAGAACATTAGAGTCGATGCTTTAATTATCAAGACATTAAAATCCGTAACTAATTGCTTCATGATTATGATTTCACTTATCTCTTTACGCGTAATTAATTTCAATTTATTATTAAAAATAAATTAATTTGGCGCTAATAATGTGCGGCTATTTCGTCCTATGGTCAATTAAAAACCCATTAAAAATCTATACTACATATTTATATATAATATAGATTTTGCAAACTCTATATTATATATTTCATATAGATTTTGCATGGGTATATTTATTGCAACTACATTATTTAGCAGTGGTATCATCATAATCTTTACCAACCTCTAAGATTCTAGATAAATAATAGAATCAGGCGTTACTTTTCGGAAGTCCATTATATTATATTCTTAGCGGTCAGCCACCTTAGAGTCTACATCATCAGAGGATGTCTCGTGTAGAGGCGAAACACGTGTCGTATTATCTGTGGTGTGGCTTTCCTAGTGTAGTGGTGTTGGGAGTAGTGGCGCTGGAATTGGTGCTTTTCAAACTGGGTAAGACACATCAATTTATTTTATTGAGCGGATATATACGAGGTAATTCTTACCAACGTTGCTCGAAGATTCTTTCATGATTCTGGTTGCTAAAAGTTGGTTAACAAACCGGTATGCAACAGCATAGCTCTTCCAAAACTTGCGTAAGTCTTTAGGTGGTAAGATTTCTTTTCTGTCCGGGAGTTCATCTGAGTAGAGTCTGAAGGGTATATAGAGCCAGCCAGTGCTACTGCTGGCTGTGAGGTATTCCAACTTAGTCCTCTGAGGCGACATCACATCTGCAGCATTCTTTGTTTGATGTTAGCTGAGTGCAGGTGTCCACGGACGGCAGTGGCTACTTTCAATCAGGTGGACTGTTAGTTGGTTTGTCACTTCAATTTAAAAAAAAGGTAGAATCAGCATTGTCAATATTTTCATACGTGGTAGAGCCACGGTGCAGCTATATTATGGTCGTAGCACGAATGCGTCGGCTCGACCGGGGAAGGACCACGCTCTCACAGAATACCAGCGTAAAATACCAGCTTAATACTGCTGTGTTTCGTATGGCGAGTGTAGAGATCCGAATACCCTTTTTTACTGGAAACGAGGTATTCCATCTTAGTGCTCAGGGGTGAAAACGCATTTGCGTTTTGATTCATAATCGAGGATAAATGTAGATTTTTATGGGCCACAGCATTCCCTTACCATCAGATGGACTGTGTGCTCGATTGGCATCTTTATTGTATAAAAAAGGTATAAAATATGTTTTCCTCAGTTTCTTTGCCGGAACGTACCTATTTATTTAAGTGAACAAGATGATGAACCTGCAATTTTTTTGTATGATGTCGATGTAGGATGACAAAAGAGCACACAGTCCACCTGATGGTAAGTGGTTGCTGAGGACCATAGACGTCTACATCTATCCTCGATTACGAATCAAAATGCAGATGCATTGTCACCCGTGAGGACTTAGTTGGAATGGCTCATTTCTAGTAAAAAGGGTCTCCGGTTCTCTACACTCACCATACAAAATTTGCTATTATTTGACGATGGTATTCTGATGATGGTATTCCGAATTGCAGTATCCACTGAATAATAACATTTTTTGTGACTTTTGGTATAAAACTATTAGTTATACCAGCTACCCGAATACTTATTACTTTTGCTTATATATTTTTCTTATCGTCTTTTTCTTATTATATTGATGCGTACCATCCTACTTTAAATTGATCAATATTGCTTATTTTAGAACTCTGCCATCTCTCAAAAATTTAAGATGTGGCCAGATAACTATAATATTCAATTTAAAATTGAAATAGAATGGAAATTATGTACCATCGCACCTTTGAGTAAAGGAAACTAAAAAGCAATTTATTTTGAATATAATATCTGAGCTACGTCGTAGTCAGAGCAGGGAAAGGGCGCGCACCTTAAACTTCACAATACCTATTAAATTTGCATCTTACATGATTGCATCTTTTATGATCGTCACATGCAATCTCAAGTGCAGATGCGCAAATTCTTGGAGCAGTGACAACGTATGAGAAGGGTGTTATGGCCCCAGGCGAAAGATTTTAAGGGATGGCATTTTAAAAATGAACGACAACTTCCGCCTTATCTTTTTAAAAGATTGACAATGAAAGTAAGAATCTGAAAACTAGCTGTAAGGAATATTTTTGATTAAAATATTACGACCACTGTAGTATTTCAGGTCCTGAGAATAGAGATAATCTTCTGCACACATCCACTTGCCAAGGATAGGGAGATAGATAAGGAGAATAAAAGATTCATAAATTGTTAGAGCCATTATAAATAATATAGTGGTATCTATACTACTACTAAATAAGATTATGGAAAATTTTTGTAATTTTTAATTCTTAATTTTAAAATTTACAAAATTTGTTCACCGCCAAGTTTAAAAACTATATTAAATAAAGAGCGTGTAAACACTTTTATCTTATTATTTTTTTTAATATAATATGATACCGGAAAAGTACTGACGTTTAAAGCTCAGGTTCTCCTATTGTAAGCGTCCTCTGAAATACAGCTGTGTAGAATAAGCAATACAAGTCAATGAGAATAAGTAAACATTTTATGTTTATTGTTTGAGCTTTGCATGGCGTGCAAATAAATATATAAATGAAAATGATAAATATACATAAATATAATAAAATCAATACATTAATAAATAAAAACCTAACCAGATGGAACCCCTATTATTGTTATTATGTTCTGACATTTATGTAGTTTTCTCATCTGGTTGGGCTGAATAAATACCTCCATAAAAGAAAATGTTAAATATACATAAAAATCAGTGAAATAAAAAAATACATAAATGAATAAAAACCCAACTAGATGGAAGCCCTCGGCAGGGAAGACCATACGGCTGGGGGTTAGGGAGAAAATGAAAGAAACTGACGGAAGATGCGGACGGTATCGATAAGCACCGCTTTATGTATTTCAGATGACCTGAAAGGCTTACTGGGATTAGCTCGTTTTCAGAAACGACTACAGGTATAATTTCGGTCAGCAGACTTTGTTTCCTTATCTGTTTCGGCTTTCTAGAGGTTCTCTTCATACGGAATGGTAATATTGACCAAAAATATCTTTGTCTGTGCACAATATCGGGCTTACTCTCAAGAATTAAGCAGAATAGTTCTGTCTGTGATGATCGCCCGGTCCCAGTAGAGCCCGTCGCGTTCATTTTCGAGCACTACTTCCGGAAAATAGGGCAGTTTCCGATCCACGAGACCATATTTCAGAGCGAGATCCCGGTATAGGACCCTCACTCCTAGATTGTGTCTGTGCAAATACTCAGAGTTAGAAAGCGCCGAACAACCGGAGATGACATGGCTAAGTGACTTACCGGGATAGCGACAAGCTAGACAGATGTCGACGGCGCCATCCTTTAGGATGTATT
Source organism: Parnassius apollo (assembly GCA_907164705.1). NCBI lineage: Eukaryota > Metazoa > Arthropoda > Insecta > Lepidoptera > Papilionidae > Parnassius > Parnassius apollo. Next base: position 242,895 of record CAJQZP010000795.1, on the reverse strand, counting down.
TCCGACAGTTGTTGGTCTTAACAACCTGATCCCGTATCGCACAGACAAAACAATCGGTTTCCCCAAAGTGGTCACCGAAACGAACCCAGTTAAGGAAGAAGAATGTTTTCACGAAAGGCTCATGTAGAGCCTCGTAGAAGCTCCCGTGGAGCTTCTTCTCCTTCCATACGGTCTTCCGATCGAAAATTCTCTGCACTGCCGTGTCTTGTCATTGCTCGTTGGCTACGGATAGCGTGGTAAGCCTTTTATCACAAGAAACGACGTCCCTATAGAGTGGATCATCTGATCTCGCCAGGAAGTAATTACGGAGCCTGCACACTTCGCGATTATGCATGGTGAGAGCGCTAAAAAAGCCGCCCCCATCATGTTTCCGCAGCAAGTACAGCCTCACAATCGATGATCTCGGTTAATGCATTCTATAGGACATCATATTAGTGTGGACTTTTCTATCCAGGGCGTTAAGTTCAGTTTGAGTCCACATAAGTATGCCAAACGTATGGCCCAACCGTTATATGCGTGTGTCTTATTCACACCGGATAAAAGGCTGTTAAGCACTTTGGTCAAGCGTGCATAAAACACTTCGCAAACTGACTGTTTCAAACCCTCATCGATACCAATATTCTGTGACATACCCAGGTATCGGTATATTTCAGCCGCGGAAAGAGTCCTTATGCGGATGGGCATAGATAAGTCTACGTTCTCAGAGCTAGCAACCCCACCCGTTTTAATATGGAGGACCACACACTTATCCGTCCCCAGCTCCATTCCAATAGAATTTCAAAAGTCACAAGTGATGTTCAGCATATCCGCAAGGCGGGAGGGAGCTAGCTACTGGACACGGATTATTATTATTATGGGGTATTTTATTTTATTTGTTATTTAGAGTCATCTTATCTGGTTGGGGTGAACAAATATATAAAAGGAAATGATAAATATACATAAATATATATTAATTTATACTAACATAAATAAATAAATAATATATAAATAAATGAAAGCCAGCCACATGCAAGCCCTCTATTTTAATATAAAGGAGTTTATGAATGATAATAATCCCTGTGACATTTCTTTAACTACTCAAAATAAATTAGAAATAGCTTGTTTTTTATAGAATAGGCTGACAAACGAGCATACAGTCCACTTGATGGTAAGTGGATGCTGTGGCCCATAGACAGCTACATTTAACCTCGATTAGTAATCAAAACGCAGATACGTTGCCATCCGTGAGCATTAAGATGGAATGCCTTGTGTCCAGTAAAAAGGGACTCCGGTTCTCTACACTCACCATACGAAACACAGCAACATTGAGCTGCTATTATATGCTGGTATTCCGTGAGAGCGTGGTCTTACCCCGGTCGAGCCGACCCATTCGTGCTACAACTATAATATAGTTGCAGCGTAGCTCTACCACGTGGTAACGCACATCTCATTCCCAGGGGTTATTTATCATCATTATCATCTTTAGAGCCCTTAAAAAGTCCACTGCTGAACACAGGCACCCCCCTAAGACTGCCTCATAGGGGATATGTTAGCGATTATTGGCATTGCAGCAATTTTAATTACTCTTTGACATATCTCTGGTTCATTACAATGTAAAGTCATTTTGAAAATATATTAAGACTATGTTGACATCAGTAAGCAGCTTGCTTCACATTTTTACGTACCAAGCATAATTTTTTTACGTAAAAAACATTTAAATTACTTATTGACATAATCTCTTGATTCATTACGATGTAAATTCATTTTAAAAGTATATTAAGACTACGTAGATTTCAATATGCAGTTTGTTCTACATTTTTACATAGCATATAATTTTACAACAGTTTTTCAAGAAATTCTGTAATAAAACGCAGCCCAGACATTATCTTACAAAGGGGCGTGGATAAGGGGCTTTATACGAGTAACATTCAGTGATAATGTTTTTTTTTCTAAACGGTATGGGTTAAAATAACGTTAAATAGGATATTCAGAGTTACTTGACTTAATAGGCTTAAAGCCGCGTTTACACATATTCGCGCGAGTGACGAGCACGAACATGTAATAAACGGTAGTTTGTAATTCACCTCCTGTTTCGTGTTGCAGCTTGTGATTCTCGCCTCAGGAGCGGTTTTTTGAACACGAGTCAAAAGGAAAAGGGCGGCAAGACGAACTAGTGTTTACACATTCGCATTCTAGTTCATTTCGTAGCAAACGGCCTATCAAGCAACATAAACAAAATGGACTATACCAACAATAAAGTTATGATGTTTTTGGAGCTTTGCCGAAGTCAGCCAATCATTTGGAATCCAAAGCATTCTTATCACAAGAATAGCAATATAATATAGCGTAAAGTACACAGTGCTTGAATTAGTATACCAAGCAATGAGAGTAGCGGTGAACAATTTGAAATTGAAGAATTTTTTTAATACCTACTTATCGTCATATGTCGTCCATTTCGTTAAGCTGAAGCAGAAATGAATAGACGCAAATGTGCAAACGGTCACTCGTGTAGCCTAAAGTCACGCGATTAACTCGCAAAACAATTCGTCGAATGGCTAGGCGAATCACGATCACGCATGTGTAAATGCGGTATAATACGTATACATACATTAATTGATACAAGGACCAGCCTTGTAGCGAGTGCGGCGCGAATTCGTTCAAGGTCAATCGTCCATTGACAATAGAGTATATATTAATACAATTTGTCATATATTTTTATTAATTCAAACTTTATAAGTGACTGACTAGACAATAATTGTACGTTTTATAGCGTAAATATAAACTTAAATTAATGTCAATTCTCTTTCTTTCCACGAGCCATTCCACTTTTGTAGTCCAAAGCATAGAGCAATACAGGCTATCGCCAGACCGGAGGGGAGTAGCTTATAGCGTTATTTCCCGATACAGAAATGTCTGTAACTTTTGCGGGGGAAATCTGCGCACACGAAATGATAAATAAAATAGTTTGTCACTACGAAACATAACAATAAAAACAATAAATTAACAATTTCAAACACAAATAGTATATATATATATATATATATATATATATATATTTTTTTTTATATTATAGTATCGCTCGGTGACAGTGATAACTCGAACACAGACTCGGATTAGTCGCTCGATCGATATGCATATTGTATGAGGACGACCGGCCTGTGTTTGGTGTTGGTGAGCAAATCCAAAACAACACTGAATTAAAAAAAAGTAAATATAATTGATTTAAATTTACTTATATATAAAAGGTAACGCTTAAATTTTTTTGTAGATCTCTTTTTATGGCAACAGAAACTTTAGTCTAGTCAGAAGAGTTTTTACGTGGTAGAGCCATGATGCATCTATATAATTAATATAATTATAATGGTACAAAAATAATAATAGTTGTACCACGAATGGGTCGGCTCGACCGTAGAAGGACCACGCTCTCACAGAATACCAGCGTCAAATAACAGTTTAATGCTGCTGTGTTTCGTATGGTGAGTGTAGAGAATAGGAGACCCTTTTTACTAGAAAAGAGTCATCCCATCTTAGTCCTCAAGGCTGACAACGCATCTTCATTTTGATTTGTAAACGAGGATGGATGTAGATATCTATGAGCCACAGCATATATATATATATATATATAAGATTTAGTCTAGTGAGTAGTGAGGCTTCAATTAGTCTTACTGTATGCATAGGACCGCGTGGACCTATACTTTGACATAGGGAAACGCCTGCGTATGGCTACTACCCCACGATCCGCCGGTGACAACGCATCTGCATTTTAATTCTTGACCGAAGATAGGTGCAAATTTCTATGGACCATAGCATCCACTTACCATTACTTTATTAAATTAAATTTAGCTAAACTTTGTACTCGTGTGCCACTATTGCTTCTATAAAAATAGCAGCAATTATTTTTATAATTTAAACTTATCTTTTCTATTAGCTTTTATTGCGTAACAGAAGTATTGTATTACACAATTTGAATTTTTACTATTTCTTAATTTTGAAATATTGTTGCACTTTAAAAATAATTTTAATTGTAATTATCATTATTACCGAAAAATATTGGTAATCTCTAAATTCAAATTAATTGCTCATACTGAGTGAACAGGCCTTTATAACTAACCTTTATAGATTTTAAATATTGAAAAATTTAAGAAGTATCCTTAATAGATAAATGGTATCATTTAAGCTTGACATGTAAGCAAAGTTCCTACTCGAGTAAAGTAAAGTAACAGGTTTTAGGGCAAGAAAATGTCCGCCGCGCTACCCCAATGAGTGTTAGTGAACTTCATGTCTTTGAATATTTTATTTTCTTATTCCTCAGACATGCAGGTTTCTTCACGAAGTCTTCCTTCACTGCCAAGCACGTAATAAATCAGAACCTCAAGTAACTACGAATTTCATTGGTGCCGGCGGGGATCGAACTCGGGTTTGCTTGCGTACTGTGAAATTCACAGCGGGCGCTTTATCTCCTGATATAATTTTAATTATTAATTAGATTCAAAAGTTAATGATCTACCTTGGACTTATGTAAATCACACTAGACTGTCGCACATCGTACGTAAGCAAACAAAAAATAAAAGTCAAACCAGCTACAAACTTACATTTAGCGTGTAGATATTGAATTCCAAGATGGATAAAATTGTTGTTTGTGTACGGAGCTGACCTTCGTAATACAAGGACTTTGAGGAAGGTCGGCCCTCCGAAAACAGAGGGCAGACTCCCTCAGCTCAGAGGGTGAGGACGGAGTGAATTTTACATTATACCTAACCTCGAAACGCCCTTAAAAACAGGTTTGCGAATCTTTAGAGTCGACCTCGCTTGTTGCTATTGGGATATTTATATTCAGGTCATTATACTTTACGCACGTACTTAAAAGATGGAACTTTTTTTACTACTTTGTTTTGATCTTAATAATATTTATCGATAGAATTGTCGCTCGTTTTCTATCGAACGTTTTATGGTAGAAATACTAATTATTTATAAAATAATACATTAAAGAGTGCGTTATATGATGGCGCTTACCATAAAGTGGACTTGTATTTTGCTGATCACGTTAACAACGTCTCAACCTACTCGTACATAGGATTATGTTACGAATGCGTAATTTACGTATTTCGCGTACACGCGCGTGTTAACCTACCCGCATAGAATCACAGACAGTGTTAGAAACAAGGAGACAGTTTTAGCATCCTGACCCGGCCAACCAAAAATTAAACTTAATCAATTATTTTATAACTACGCTAGCTAAGCTACGAAGGATTGAAACCCCGTCATCAGAAGATATTATGTGAAAATTATTTTATTCTTTTTACTTTGTTGAAGTTGGCTTTCGTTTTTTATTAAAAGTTTTTTACCCTTTTGAGTAGAGTAAAGAATATCTCGAGCTCAAGGTAAAAGAGCAACATGAATGCAGTCTAAATTGTAAGAATAAAAATTTTATCCTATTTTAGCACTAGAATCAATTAGGTGAAGGAATTTTTTCGCCAAATTTCCATGGGACCTACAGCCCTGAAGTATAGCCTATTTAACGAAAAAATAGTATACAATCGAGAAAAATACCGTGAAACATACATACAAAAAAGTCGAATTAATCATAGTTCGTACCAACTTCAAAAAGGAGGAGGTATTCAATTCGTCTGTATGTTTTTTTAAAGTGTGGTTACCTCTTAACTTTTCTCTGGGTGAACCAATTTTTATGATTCTGTTTTTATCTGAAAGCTGATACTTTTCGTGTGGTCCCATATAAACTTAATCAAAATCTGACGAGTAGTTTTTGAATTATCTTTAATAATGACATTTGAGTAGGGGGTGCTAAGAATCTCCGGTGGAGGTTCGGTTGCCACCTACGACGACTCGACCTGGCAACATTTAACGCACGCACACTGAGGACTGACGAGAAGATCCTGGAGCTGGAAGAAGAGATAGACAAGTTGCGCTGGAGTATTATAGGATTATCCGAGGTCCGAAGAGAGGGGGAGGACACGGTGATTCTCGAATCCGGCAACTTGTTCTATCACCGGGAGGGCGACCATCTGTCCCAAGGAGGTGTCGGATTTATCGTCCACAAGTCTCTCGTCAACAACGTTGTACAGATTGAGAGTGTGTCGACGAGGGTCGCGTACCTGATACTCAGAATCACCAAACGGTATTCGCTGAAGGTCATACAGGTTTACGCACCAACGTCGGCACATTCCGATGAGGAGGTGGAGGAAATGTATGAGGATATTTCCAAAGCCATACATTCCTCCAAAACCCACTACACGGTGTTGATGGGAGACTTCAACGCAAAACTAGGCACAAGAGAAAGCGGTGAGCTGAAGTTAGGGAAATTTGGAGTAGGGCAACGGAACCGAAGGGGCCAGCAGCTGGCCGACTTTATGGAGAAAGAGGGACTCTTTATGATGAACTCTTTCTTCCAGAAGCGGCCCCACAGGAAGTGGACCTGGTCGAGCCCCGACGGTTCGACAAAAAATGAGATTGACTTCATTATGACGACCAGACGCCAACTGTTCAGTGATGTCTCAGTGATCGCAAGGGTGAAAACTGGCAGCGATCACCGAATGGTTAGAGGCACACTGAACCTAAACGTTAAGTTGGAGAGGTCTCGTCTAATGAAGTCAACGCTCCGTCCCCCTCGTGCTCTGATCCAAAATCCCGAAAACTTTCAGCTCGAGTTACACAACCGCTTTCAGTGCCTACAAGATTGCAATGCAGTGGACGATATGAATGACAAGCTCGTGGAAACTGTCCATGCGGTCGGAGCTAAGTTCTGCAAGACCCGCCGCAGAAGAACACAAAAACTCTCCGATCACACTCTTAATCTCATGGCTGTTAGACGGGAGATGAGGCTGCAATCGTCAACAGATTTGACAGCATACAGGCAACTGAACAGACAGATCTCCAAATGCATGCGGCGAGACTTACGCAACTTTAATACTGCTCGTATTAAAGAAGCGATCGAGCGGAACCAGGGCTCCAAAGTCTTTGCCAGAGATCTGTCTGCCAGAAAGAGCCAACTGTCAAGGCTGAAGACTGAGTGTGGCAGCATCGTTTCCGGGACACCTGAGATTTTGAGTGAGATTGAGAGGTTCTATGGGCAGCTGTACACATCATCGTTGGAGCCACACGCAAGTGTGAGTAACGATCCAAGAGCAAGTCTTATCCGACACTATTCCGATGATATCCCGGACGTCAGTCTAAGCGAGATTAGAATGGCTCTCCAGCACCTTAAAAACGGCAGGGCCCCAGGCGAGGATGGAATTACAGCGGAGCTTCTGAAAGCGGGTGGAACACCGGTACTTGAAGTCCTTCAGAAGCTCTTCAATTCCGTCCTCCATGGTGGCACTACTCCAGAGGCGTGGAGCAGAAGTGCGGTGGTCTTGTTCTTTAAGAAAGGCGACAACGCTCTCTTGAAGAACTACAGACCGATTTCCCTTCTGAGCCGCGTCTACGTGCTGTTTTCGAGAGTCATTACGAATCGTCTCGCACGCAGACTCGACGACTTCCAGCCTCCCGAACAAGCCGGTTTCCGAAAAGGCTTCAGTACCATAGACCACATACATACCCTGCGGCAGATTGTACAGAAGACTGAAGAGTACAATTTGCCACTTTGCCTGGCGTATGTGGACTATGAGAAAGCCTTTGATTCCGTCGAAATTTGGGCGGTGCTGCAGTCCCTTCAGCGGTGCCAAGTTGACTGTCGGTATATTGAAGTGCTGAAGTGTTTGTACAGTAGGGCTACGATGGCTATCCGAGTACAGAACCAGAGCTCGAAACCTATCCAACTGCAGAGAGGTGTAAGACAGGGTGACGTTATATCCCCGAAACTCTTCACCGCTGCTTTGGAAGACGTTTTCAAGCTACTGGACTGGAAAGGATACGGTATTAACATCAATGGCGAGTACATCACTCACCTTCGATTTGCCGACGATATAGTCCTTATGGCAGAATCGCTGGAGGACTTAAGCACTATGCTCAATGACCTCAATAGTGCCTCCCAACGGATAGGTCTTAAGATGAACATGGACAAAACAAAGATTATGTTTAATGTCCATGTCACACCTATGCCGGTAGTTGTTGGGAGCACTATGCTCGAAGTTGTTGACGAGTACGTTTACCTGGGACAAATAGTCCGACTAGGTAAGTCCAACTTCGACCGAGAGGTCAATCGACGGATTCAACTCGGCTGGGCAGCGTTCGGGAAATTACGACATATCTTCTCGTCAGGTATACCTCAATCTCTGAAAACTAAAGTGTACAACCAGTGCGTGTTGCCAGTGATGACTTACGGATCAGAGACGTGGTCCTTCACTGCTGGCCGTATGAGGACGCTCAAGGTCGCTCAGCGAGCTATGGAGAGGGCTATGCTCGGAGTTTCTCTGCGTGATAGACTCAGAAATGAGGATATCCGCAGTAAAACCAGATTGACCGACATAGCCCAACGGATTAGTAAGCTGAAGTGGCAATGGGCCGGCCATATAGCTCGAAGAACCGATAACCGATGGGGAAGAAAGGTTCTCGAGTGGCAGCCTCGTACCGGTAGGCGTAGTGTAGGGCGACCCCCCACTAGATGGAGTGACGACCTGGTAAGATATGCAGGAAGTCGATGGATGCAGGTGGCTCAGGACCGTGCTTTGTGGCATTACTTGGGGGAGGCCTATGTTCAGCAGTGGACTTGTGAAGGGCTGTGATGATGATGATGATGATGAATGACATTTGATGATGATTGATTGATTTGATTGATGATTTCAGATGCAGCCTGCCGGCGACATAGTGCAGCTACAGGGCTGTATTTTAAATAAAGAATCATTATGAATTAAGTTAAATAAAATAAAACACTTATTTTCTATAACCGGATTAAAAGGCGAACGAACTATCTGATGAGGAGGTCTTTATGTCGTTGGACGCCTGCCAACACGCTTGCGTTTGCTGCTATCCAAGTATATCTGAAACAGCAGATTTGAACCATTTATTTTGAAACGCTAAATACGAAAGGCCATTTGATTTGATTTGTAAACTATTAGTTGACGACTCATTACAAAACTATTTGTGTGAGTTTTTTTATAGAGTAAGTCTGAAAAACGAGCACACAGTCCACCCGACGATAAATGGATGTTGTGGCCCAAAGACGTCCACATTTATCCTCAATGAAGAATCAAAATGTACATGCATTGTCACCTGTAAGAATTAAGATGGAATGCCTTCAGTAGAAATGATCTCCGGTTCTTTACTCTCACTATATGAAGCTCAGCAGCATTAAGCTGCTATTTCACTCTAGTATGCCGAGAAATATAGCTGTAGCGTGGTTCTAGCACGTATCGTATATTTCGAATACTATATCAAAATTATTTTTTACGCTGTAGTACCATATTACAACTATGGCTTCATAATAAATAAGTCGGCTGGACCGGGACATGATCTATATGTTTTCATAAAATACTAGAATGAAATACAAGTAACAAAATGCTGCTGTTTCGTATATTGAGTGAAAAGAACCAAAGACTTCTTCATTGATATCGAGATATTCCATGTTACCCCCTAAGGGTGACAACGTATTTGCATGTTGATGAGGGTAAATATAATTGATAGAATCAGGCGTTACCTTGCGGAAATCCATTATAATAAAGATATTGATTAATTTGCAACCTTCCGCTAACAAAATACAATGATGTGTCTTACCTGGATTGAAGAGCACCTCCCGCCCTCCCTCAAATGCGTGTACTAACTCCGTCACCTCACCACTACTCCCAGCACCACTACTCCCAACACCACTACTCGCGGCACCACTACTTCCAACACCACTATTCCAGGAAAGACACACCATCGACGATAATATGACACGTGTTTCGCCTCTACACGAGGCATCCTCAGGTGATGTAGACTCTACGGCGGCTGACCGCTAAGCCGTTACCGGTCAGCCACCGTGTTGTGTACATCCAGGAATGCAGGGAGTAGTGGTGTTGAGAGTAGTGGTGCTGGGACTAGTAGTGATGGAATTAGTGCACGCAATTGAGGGAGGGCGGGAGGTGCTTTTCAATATAGGTAAGACACATCATTGTATTTAGTTAGCGGAAGGTTGCAAGTTAATCAATATCTTTATTGTAAATATAATTGTTTATAGGCTATATTGATTTGCGAACAGGTGGACTACGTACTTATCCAGTCACCCTCAATTATATAAAAATAAAAAAGGTTAACACTTACTTGTTCCTATATACCATGTGACGACTATGTAATAGAGTTTTCAATATCTCGCGTAATCGCAGACAGGTAAATTGGTTCTAATGCGATGTCAAATACCCGGGTCCATCATACTGCTGCGCGCCACAATTATTGCCTGGTACATCGACACCAGTTACCACCAGCGCCTTATAGTATCGAGTAGCAGAACTAGGAGAGTCAAGATCCTTCTAGAAATTTCCACGGAAGAAATTTCTAGAACTATCGACACCTAGTCAGTCGGGACCGGTATGTACTCAAACATTCTAGATGTTTCTACAGTAGAAGGTTCCGAAACTATATAAGGCTATATAAGGCCGGTATAGACAGCGACCCAGGCCAGTACTTGAATTGACTATACAAGCGTATACTTCAAAGCGATACAACTGCGAACTAAAGTGATCAGTAGTACAATGGTGTAGTGTTATTAGTGTGGTTTTGAGTTGTTATTAGTGTTCTGTAATTAAAGTGTCAATTTTGGTAATTCACTGGCAGTTTTTACCGTCTCGAACCCCAGGCTCGTAACAATACCATTACAAAACATCAAAAGTTTAAAACAAAAATACATTTTCGCACAAATATTGGACCCGGTTTGCCGTATGGCAGCATAAGAGAGCATTCAGATATTTATTATTATCTTTGAATATCATATAATCATCTTTTGTAGGTTAGATATAAAATACCTTACCGTTACCGTCAGTACAGAGGGAAACAAATCAGGACATAGGCAGCAGCGTCTTCCTTATAACGAAAATGGCGGTTGCCAAACCGCTTGCCAAGCGTGGCAATTATAACGAATATACTTCCAATGAGTTAATCCAAGAGGCTGTAACGGTAACGGTAATACCCTTACTGGAGGAGCAGCGTAAATGGTGCGAAACATCTTTTATTGTGGTCATCAATCTCTTATAACAACCGAAGAGCCCCAGTCCAACGCTGGAATTTTACTGGCTTATATTCAAATTCAAGATCACTAAAGTAACTACCTTTTTATAGAATAAGGGTGGAAAACGAGCACACAGTCCACCTGATTGTAAGTGGATGCTGTGACCCATAAATATCTACATCGAAAGATGTAGATGTTTATCTACTCTACATCGAAAGATTTAGATATTTATCGATTAAGAATCAAAATGCAGAGGTGTTGCCACCCGTGAGGACTAAGATGAAGTACCTCGTTTCCAGCACAAAGGGTCTCCGGTGCACTACACCCTCTACCATACAAAATACAACAGCATTGAGCTGCCATTTGACACTGGTATTCTGTGAAAGCGTGGTCCTTCCCCAGTCGAGCCGACCCATTCGCACTGCAACCATAATACTGCAGCATGGCTCTACCACGTAAAGCATGACCCTTAACTGAGAACTGCGATGTTTGATTCTAGAATATCTGTATTTGAACAGGCGCTTAATTAAAACAATAAGCTCCTGTGTGATATAAAATAATTATAAAGATTAGTTATTTTTTATAATTAAAGATTAGAAGAAGTAAAATTATTCTAATGACTTCGATTTTCCTTTTAAAACTATCATTTTCATTGATGAATATTGTCAACAGTATGATTGCTCTCATACTGTTGACAGTATGAGAAATTGACTGATAAGAGAAGAATGTGGTTTGCAAGATAATGTTGTGACCAGGATTAAGAAAGGAACATTTCGGTGGTTTGGTCACGTAGAAAGAATGAATGAGGAAAAAGGGACAAAGCAAATCTATGTTGCAGAAGTGAACGGCAGAGTCGGGAAGGGACAAAATGGGCCAATTTTCTTTCAATATTACGTACGGTACGCCTCTCGAAAACCTTTTGTCTCCAACGATTTTTTATGATAACCATTTATTTATTTTTGAAGTGAAACATCTTTTTCTAAGGAAGATTTTTGGCTTGGATTCTTGTTCTTTAAGCCATGTCTTCTTCCTTTCATTTATCTCAGTATCAAGTGATAATAATCCTATATACACTGCTTCACAATATGTTGATGGGTCACATTGCGTAGTTTTTGGAAGATTTTGACGGCAACTTGAGCCATCAAACAGTTGGCGATGGTGTCTCAAGGCGCCTAAGCAGACAGACACGTTATCTTGAGATTCACGTCAACATCGGAGCACCTGTTTCACCGCTTCCAGTAATAGTTCACATGCGCAGAAATTTAATACACTAAATCGCACCACTTTTACATATCAAAATCGACTGCAAACCATTATTTAAACAATAAAACAGGTGCAGCAATCCGCCGCCAGTCAAGTTCCCACCAAAACTCAAGTGAAACTTCTTTAGTATCGTTGTGATTTGAAACGCGATAAAACGGAAAAGCGACAACAAGAAGAAACAAGCATGCACTTCTATTTGATTTATCCTGCGAAAAAATGAGAAAGAATATAGTATACATTATTTGTTATAAATATATTTATATTTCAATCACTCAAACCCTAAAATTATCCTACTCCTGATACTCCCATTCTCTCGAAGTTTAGTTTTCTGTAGGTTAAACTTCTATCGCGTCTGAAATGCAGACTTATTTTTTAAAATATCAGCGTAATTTCTTAAGGGTAAGATTTCCATTGCTCCGCATCCTAACAAAAAGAAGTAAATTAATGAACGAAGAACAATGTAGAGAGAATTTTTCCTTCAATTTCTTTGATATATTTGTTGGTTTTACGCTTTCTCCTGCGTTTTTAGTGTAGAAACCGATCGCCATGCTTGAGGATTCAGCGTGGCAAGGCATTCGGTGTGCATGATTATCACGCGATATTTTTAAGATTACTGTTAACCTTAAGCTAATATAAGATTACGTTCCCGTTTGTCTTCTCAAAATGCTTTAGTGTTATATGTGTTTAGTGTGTGTGATCTTTAACCGGAATCAAAAAAAAAGAGAAGGCTCTCAATTCGTATTCATTTTTTTTAATTCTACAATTATTTAAGGGACACGACATTTCCTAACATACATCATTTACTCATTTAACGTTAATTATTATACGATGTGAGCCATGGATTCGAAGAGAACTTTCGCATCGTCGTGTTACCTACCTACGTCAGTTATGTTCAAAATAAAGACCCTTATTGAATTACTTCTAGGAGACTCCAATCGAACACATTCCATCAATAAATGGCGTAGGCCTTCTATAACCCCACAGTCTTTACAATTGGGTGAAATTGTTTTTCTCATCAAGAAGACAAATTTCTTACATGGAACGTGTCCAGATCTGAGTCTATGAGCAGTAGTAACTAATTTAACGAACCAGGGCACATGAAGAGGCTGACACTGTATGGTTTTGGACCATATTCCTTTTTCTAGTGACCGTTTGTTAAAGTATGCTTCCACATTTATTAACATATATTTTTGAATTTAGGTAAAACTTCTGAGTAATCCAAAATAATATTAGTTTCTTTTCCATTCTTAACCGCATATTTCGCTGACATTTCAGCCTTTTCGTTGCCCAGTAACACGATATGCGACGGAGCCCACTGCGATCTCAGCTAAACGCCTTTTGAAGTAATTTCATCTATCTTGGTTATAACATCATAAGTATTGATATACCTCTTTAACCGGCGGCGCATCGAGCTATATGTTGCAGCGAACTGTTGCTATCTGTGCATATACAGATATTTTATATTGGCTACTGATAACATAAGTCAAAGCTTCCGAGATTGCAATAAGTTCCAAAGTAATAATAGAAATAGTACTTATTTTAAAACAATGACGAATTTAATTTCGTATTATATGAGGGACATAAAATGCAGACCCATGTCCTTCCGCACTCTTCGACCATCCGTAAATATAAAACTCAGCCATTAAATTTTGTATACAACTCTTTAATAAATATTTTATATGTATGTTCGGGCATTCCCTGTTGTGTACTACAGGTTTCCCTTTAAACTTTATTGATATACCCAGTTATACTACAGGGGTGGTATCGTACACATTTTAAGAAAGAATATCACCCATATAGGTATAAAGTAAATTAACAAAAGAGGATGAAGTAAAATACCAAAATTAGCCATTTCATTGTCTACCTTGTCCAAAAACACTACACTTATACACTACTCTTCATGATCAAAAAATGACAACCCCTCTAATCTACTAGGCACTAGGGCACTTGGGATGCCAGCTGTATTCTAAAATAGAATCCTATTAAATTTTATGACATTAGGGATATATTTATTAATTGGAATTAATATTTTTTTAATTTTTTAAATAAAATAATAATAGGTCGGCTCGACCGGGGATGGACCACGCTCTCACAGAATACCAGCGTAAAATAGTAGCTTAACGCTGCTGTGTTTCGTATGGTGAGTGTAGAAAACCGCAGACTCTTTTTACTGGAAATGAGGCATTCCATCTTAGTTCTGTCGGGTGACAAGGCATTTGCATTTAGATTCGTAAACGAGGATAGATGTATATGTCTGTGGGCCTCAGCAACCACTTACCTTCAGGCGGACTGTGTGCTCGTTTGTCACCCTACACTATAAAAAAAATAGTTGCACTTTTTTGCGCTAACATAGTGCCAACTTTATTTGGTTTGGCGGTGGAATGTAATGGTTTATTATTTAGATTAATAAAGACAGGCGTTAAGCTTTTATAGGAGCGCAGTTGAACGAAACAGTTAGATAGGGGATGCACCAACCGCCTCTTGGAAATTATTTGTTCGGTTTTACTTATGTATTACGCTTTATGGGGTAGGTATATCTGTAGGAGTGGACTTTTGTATTTTAATGACTTAGGACAAAATTTTATTTATATAACAAGAGCACAACACTTTGGAAAATTTTAAAGTTAAATAATGCGGATTAAGAATTATTAAGTTAACCGTCAAATGCCTTTTGTACACCGATGATCAAGTTATTTTTTCATCGCGGCGGCCGAGTTGCAAATAATGGTTACATTAGTGAACAGGTCTTGAAAAGAAAGGGGTATGAAAGTGAACGCAAGTAAGACGAAAGTTATGGTTTTTGAAAGAGAACAAAGTAAAACGATATATGAAATAAAAGGGGAATAATAGACGGGGAATTGGTCGAGCAAGTAGATGAGTTTGTATAATTAATTTTTCCACTTTTATTAATATCAAATGATAGGTTTATTTATTTTTACCGACTTCAAAGAGGAGGTAAACAATTTGACAGTAATTTTTAAGTGTTTTTATGTGTCAGAACTTTTCTCTGGGTGAACCGATTTTGATGTTTCTTTTTTTACCTGACAGTCTAGTTCTTCTCGTGTGGTTTCATATAAATTTAATCAAGATATGACTAGTTGTTTTCGAGTTCTCCTTAATAATGCGTATTTTGACTGTTGTTCTCATTTTAATTATATTGTTTTGACTGTTGTTGTTGTTCTCGTTGTACGAAGTTTTTAATTTTACCAATTGTTAATGTAATTAATATAAAATATGACTAAAAGTACAGAAAAAAACATTAACCTTAACATACAAACAAAATAACTTCCCCGCTATGAAATCTCTTAAATATTACACTTCATTTTTAAATTGCGCCACCCTGGTGACAGAAAAATTCTTCAAACTAGGTAAGACACATCATTTTATTTTATTATATGGATCTTAACAAATTATTTTATGACATCTTTAGTAAAATGGATTTCCGAAAAGTAATACCTGATTTTAATTAGAGTCATGATATCATGCACCGATCGAAGAAGTGCTAGAGGTACTGCGGTGGAGGCCAAGATCGCATTCTGCGATCAATAACGCTATGAAAAACTATAAGTTAAAGTTATAGTTACAACCTATATGCGTCCCACTGCTGAGCACAAGCCTCCTCTCATCTCTGAGAGGGTTTTAGGGCAAGGAAATGCTCGCCGCGCATTTTTCAGACATGCAGGTTTCCTCACGATGTTTCTATTCACGATCACGGATCAGCACTTAAAATTGCAATTAATAATTACATTGGTGCCGGCGGGGATCGAACACGGGTTGCTCGCGTACTGTAAAATTTACAGCAAGGGCTAAGCCCCTGACCTAACACGGCTAACAAAGGAAAGAAAACTACAATAATGAATGAAATGATCACTAAATCACGTGACTTTCGCGTGACATATCGTTCATATATGTCATTACAATCACTGTCATAGTATTCTATGGCGTTACCGACCATGAAAAGTCATCTTGGTAAACCCGCCAGATAGCGCGGGACAAGATTGGCGGAAGTGGGAAGGGGTAATTATTGGCAAATCTCTGGCTTTTGCGTACAACGTGATTTTGTAAAAATACGTATTACTTTAATACGATTTCTTATATTAACGCGTACACACATACACATTGAATGAAACTAATTTTACGGATTTGATCACCTTGTATTCTGAGACCGATAACTTGTATTTTTGCCGACTTCATAAGGGAGGAGTTATTACATTCGACTGTATGATTTTTTTATGTGTGTTACCTTATAACTTTTCTCTGGTTGAACCGATTTTGATGATTCCTTTTTTATCTGAAAGGTGGGACTTTCTTATAGTCCCATACAAATTTTATCAAAATCTGAACCGTAGTTTATGAGTTATCTTTAATAATGCGTATTTAATTGACTTCAAATACATTGAATCGTTCGCATTGAAATCGGTTGTACAATTTTTTTAATTTTATCACTTATAACTTATTCATAACATACAATGCTTCTGGCTTTAGCCATATATATTATCCACGGGGAGACTAAGTACGATAAAATAAAATAAGTTTTATAAAAACTTATCGGCTTATGCTTATGTAGTCGTTTGTCCTCATTATTTTTATTACAAAACCTCGGTTATCGGTCAAAATATTCGGTTTAGAGACACTGAGACATATCATCGTAACGTCATGACGTGATGCATATGGCTCGTCTCCTTTGCGAGTGATCTGGTGTAGATAATGACGCGATACGTCACGAAATGTAAATGCGTTTCTAAATTCCTAATTCCTGTCCGCGGCTGCATTCTTCCTAGAGGACGCTTATGCGATTTTGCATAAAAATATCTGATGTGCCGATATCCGTAACCGTAATTCTTGAATGAGACAATGAAATTAACCATTACTCTTCCTATGTCTATTTGCAGGTTAAATCCACTAACTTTTTTATACATGTTTCTGCTCCCAAGAAGATCACTTAATAATATATTGAATGTCCTCTTCAAATTAATTATTTGAGTCAGAAGTAAACATTGGTGCTTTGTGATGCTGCAAAGGTTGTCAAAATACTGTTCAAAAATAGCGCCACAGCGCGTCTCGATGTGTCATATTATTAATGTTCACACTCACTTCGTGACCGAACGCATGAAGATACACTACCATACGTTAGCATTAGTATGTCTATAGCTTTATAATAAAAAAAATAAAAAAATATTATCTATCAAGTACCATTTAAACAAAAAATGCCATTAATGTGATCACCACAAGTTCAGACTAAAAACTTGCTCAAATATATACATTAAAATCGAAAATAATTTGTGTAGAAATAATAATAATAAACATGTACATAAAATATAAATAAATAGTAATTATGTGCCTATATTATCTTTAATTTGTAGTCGCGTGGCAGAACGACCCCACGAGTTATTGCATTCCTGCGCAAAAAAAACAAAAGAAACTTGTCAATGACTCAAGAGGCAAATCAGCGACTGCAAAGCTAAGTTCGTAAAAAGCTGAAGTATAAATAGCTTTTGTTCACTTGTACTGTTTTAGTTTTATTGATCGATTTTTCAAATTACTTGCCGTTTAACATGTACAATGAACTTTGTTTGAGGATAAATAAATCTGCGAACGTTTAAGTGGGCTCAAAATTATACTTATATACCGAGGAAACATTTTCTGGATTTTACGTGCAAACAGTGCAAGGCGAAAGTTTTTGCAAATAATAAGTAAATATGCGGTGGTAGCTCAGGGGCTAAGCAGTCGCTGTAAATTTCAGAGTACGCGAGCAACCCGGGTTCGAACCCCGCCTGCTCCAATGAAATTGTTAATTACAATTTTAAGTGCTGATTTACCACATTCTCTACGGTGAAGGAAAACATCGTGAGGAAACCTGCATGTCTTAGAAATTTAAAAAATATTCCGAATTATATGTAAAGTTAAAACCACAAAATAGTTTAATAACCCTTACTAAACAATTTTTGCTCAATAAATATTTTAAACCTTTTGATAGATGAGGTCTGCATATTTTCTAGGACTCTGTTGTAAAAACGTATACATTGCTCCATGAAGGAATTAGTGACTCTTTGGAGTCGAGTAATTGGTATAACCAACTTGTTCCTAGTATTTAAAGATAGTACATCACTATTTTAATGAAACTATGTTTGTTTTTGTGTACATCCATTAAATTTTCGTAAATATATTGAGAGGTCAAAGTTAATACATTCATTTCTTAAAAATTTTCTCTAAGGTATTCCTTCGTACCTAGGTTATAAATTGCTTATGAACCAAGATTAAGAAATGACTAAAATAAACTAATCTAGCATAACATACATAACATAAACACTCACGCCTGTCACCCTGAGGGGTAGGCAGAGACTACAGACTTCCATTTGGCACGATCCTGACACACCTCTCTCGCCTCCTTCACATCCATACACCTACGCATTCATGCTCGTCGGTTAAGGGTACTCCTAATTTGGCCCGTTTTCAATATATCGCCAATTTGGTCGATAAATTTTCGCCTAGGACGTCCCTTTCCGACTCTGCCATTCACTTCTGCAACATAAATTTTCTTTGTCACTCTTTCCTCATGCATTCTTTCCACATGACCAAACCACCGAAGCATTCTTTTTTTAATCCTGGTCACAACATCATCTTGCAAACCAGTCTCTTCTCTTATTACACAAAAAAAGCTAATCTAGCTGTTTCAATACTACATGATGTATTCTTCCTTTAATCAGTTCAGGCCTCTAATCTTTTTTACAGCATATGCTGCAGAAATAAGTTTGCTACCTAGTTTCGATATATGAGGGCCCCATTGAAGCTTCGCGTCAACTGTATTTCCGCTAATACAGCACTAACGCGCAAAAGTATATACTGCATGGCTCCAGTCACATATGATAAAATACCTAAAAGTTTGAAACAATTACCGCTATCAATATTTAAAAAAAGACATGGAAGCTTCTTGACAGTCAAACAGCGTAACAGAATTCTTGACTGATTTTTTTTTTGATATTTAGACTATATAATGTAAAAAATGTGAATTATGTTTGTTTCTGTGTTTTTATTTGATTTTTTTATAGTTTAGGATATTAGTTTATAATTCTATATTTTTCACATGCCCACCGGTAAAATATGGCTGAACTCACTACCCTATATTGCCATGTACTATACCCATATCTACAAAATAATAAATCTTTTACCTTTTTTTGCCTTTGCAGATAATCCATTTGCTTTGTGGTAGTAGCGTGTGGAAATCCAATACTCACGTTCTATGGACCTCATAAGCTCATCTAAGGGGATTCCAAAGACATTTATTTAATGAGACCGATGGAGGAAACGGAAGCAGCATGTACCTGCCAAGACCTACTTATCGTATAACAGGTGTTTCAGATCGCTTTATAAATTAAACAAGAACATTGAAGAACTCGATGTGTTTCTATGAAACTTATACGTGGTGGAGCCGTGCTGCAGAGGTAGGACCACTTTTTCACAGAATACCAGCGTAAAATAGCAGCTTGCTGCTGTGTTTCGTACGGCGAGTATAGAGAACCGGATACCATTTTACTAGAAACGAGGAATTCCATCTTAGTCCTCAGAGGTGACAACACATCTACATTTTGATACTTTATTCGGGATAGATGAAGATGTCAATGAGCCACAGCAGCTAATTAACATCAGATGGAATGTGAGCTCGTTTGTCACACTAATTCTATAAAAAAAAACTTACTTTACTTTTCTTTAAATCTGTGCTTGTTGTCAGAAGAAACGTATTGGTCTGGTACTTAATTTTATTACTTAGTCAAAAACAAGCCGTTGTTTATAAACAAGTCTCCATCAAAATGATTGTCAAAAGATGCTTTAATGTTACATAGTAGTTTGAAATGTTTTCTTACAATTTTAGACGAAGGGACTCATTTAGAGATAATAAACATTACTAAAGAAATTAATATCTTAATGATTTCTTATATTTACGCGAACACTACATATTGATTAAAACGATGTGATTTTAAAAAATACCAACATTAAAAAGACAAAATACTCAAAAATATAAAATGGTAAAGTTAACCTTACTTTGTGGCAATTGTGCCATGGGCCTTTTACATTACACAATACTCAGAGTTATGATTTGCTCCGTTAATTGTGTTGCAAGTAACAAAGTTCATGCCAGTGGCAAAGTTGCTCACTCGTTATTCAATTTTTCGTACAAACTTGAAAATATGTGTCAGGGTTGTCAAAAATCCTTGATTACGCACTTTGCTTAATTTTTGAATCAAAACTTCTTTGTCGCCGCAGTGAAGAAATTTAGTATGACAATAAAAAAGTCACATTATCTTGTAAAGTATTTTTTTGCTTAAATCTTATTTATCATACTTATGTAAAATACAAAATAAAAGAAGAATGATATTATGTCGTAATAAATTTTCACTCTGTAGATGTGCACACAATTAAACGCAATATTTTTTTTAATTTAAATCTTTTAACAATAATTTCTTAGGCAACAATCCAAAATATATGAAACAAAAATAAAATAAAATTGAAAATCGAATTGGTGCAATAATAATGTCAATTATACTATAGATCAAAACAAAGCATATCACAATCATTTTATCAAGTATTAGTTTTTTTATTAGTCATCATTATTATTTTATTACGATTAGGTGAAAAATTGTAATAAACCTAAATATTGTTTCCCACAATAGCAAACATTCATAAACATTAAAATGACGCTGTTCTTTGGGTGCAAATTAATATCAACACACTAAGTTAAACATATAAAAAATACTGAATAGTAATAATATTATTTATTAATACTCGACAACGCAGTAAAAACAATAAAGATTTCTCTTTTCTTTTTACTTATGTTTAAATTTTAAAGGTAATATAATTGTAACTGCTGGGAGAAAAATAAGTGTAAGTTCATCAATATTTCTTGGGATAAGGTCTCCTCGGACACTTCTCGAAGCGACCGCTTAGCTTTGGACTTTCAAAAAGTGCTTTGAAAAATCCAATTTTGGATATAAATGTTTTGATTTTCAATTAAAAGTAAAATTCTGTTATTATTGTATTATAGATCTACATAAGCGGATCTTTACAGCACTACGCAGAAAACGTCCCGATACCATCCACACCATCTGGATGCTCGGCGGTCCACCACTGTACGTTTCAAAAGGAGTTTTCTTCCGCATACGACCTCTCTGTGGAATAGTTTACCACCGGTGATATTTTTCAGGACCGATACGATAGATCATAGGGACCTTCAAGAAAAGAGCTTACTCCTTTCTAAAGGGCCGGCAACGCACCTGAAATTCCCCTGGTGTTGCGGATGTTAATGAGCGGCGGTGGTCACTTAACATCAGGTGAACCGTATGCTCGTTTGCCCCTCTTCTATACAAAAAAAGAATATTATGCAGGCAGATCCGCAATGACGAGCAATATTAAAAACTGTATTGCTCTAAAACGATAATAGATTAGTGAAGCCATTACGTAACGAATTGAAATTACAAGTTGACATAATATCCCCTTAATGATTACTTATGTTTACGCGAACATTACACATTGAAATAAAACTAGTTTTTACAGATTTTATCGCGTATATTAAATTATTTCATATTCCCGACGTTACGAACAGTTTACAGCATCCATGGTCACGGAGGTGGGGAAGGGGGGCTGAAGATCGCCTTATTTATAACAATATGAAAATACATTCTATTATGATTACGTTGGTATTCGTTTTCAACTTGCTTTGTTATAGCATAAGAGAGACAAACGGACATCTACTGTATCCATCATTAAGATGCAGCGTGGTCCTACCACGTAAACGCTCTTCATTTATTACAGTAAGAAGTGTTTTGGTAGTTTCATAGAGCCACTGCCATAGGTAACTGATAATTAATTACTACACCATAACATTTCAAATTGCTACTTTATTGACTATCAATACATATATAGTTTTCTGTTTTAATTTTCATTAGATTTTAATTATTTGACAAAGTTAGACAATGTTTTAGCCACTAATGCCATCTGCAAAGTTAAGCGCCTAACGATATGAAGTTCTGAAACAATGAAAGAAGTCTGCAGTGAAGCACATAAATTCCACAGAGCACAATAAAGCTACGCACTACGCAGCAACCGCCGGTGACTATTCCCCTTTTCTTCCAGTGTCAAACGTGTTATAAATTTTCATAACAGAACAACATGAAGAAAGAAGAAACAACATGAAAGAAATAAATATTCATTGAATTTAAAACCCCCTTTCGTATCAAATAAGATACAAGACACAAGATGACAAGAAATTCGGTCGCTCAAAGTATTTTAAATGTATAAACCATTAGAACTAGCGTTGAAATGGGAACTAAAAAGGGTTGTAAGGTGACTAGCATTCACCTGGATTGCCCTGAAATTTCTTATGACTTTTAAACTATAATACCACCAAACAATAAAATTATCATATAATTACATAATTAAAAACAATTTATAAGCAAGATGCGTGGGTGACATTCAGGGCGTGTACCTTTCTTAATAATTCTTAAAACTTGAAAGTAAGTGGAACCATATGCTAAATACATGTGACAACATACATATTAAGTTCGTTGACTTAATAATCAAGTCATGATCAATTTAAAAACTGTTGATTGCTACTAACACAATGCGCATTTATTAGAGTACAATTCTCCCGAGGTTTTTAAATTTTCTCGGATATTTTACCTTTCCGGTCGGACACGTGGCAGCCTTTCCTAGGATGTTGGTAATATTTCCTCACTGAATTATCATAAGATTTATATATATATTATTTGAATAATTATTATTATAATAATAAAAACAAGTTTAAGTTTATCTACTTTCGTTTGCTTACGATATTTTATCATATTTACTATAAACGGTGTTTTTTATTAAATATTAGTAATCCTATTAATTAACATTACTAATATTCCCTTTAACCCCTAAGGTTTCCAGGTTACCTTCATGATGTTTAATACCTGTATATTAAGTTCAATAGATCAACTTAAAAGGGTAATTCAAAAATAAAAAGTATAACCATTCAGTGAGGAAACGCAGCCAGTGTTCTTAACACGATACCACGGAGAGTAGGACTGTATGATAATTAAGTTAGTTTTAGTTTAGTTAGTTTTAGTTTTTTTTAAAAGCTATTGTTTTTAATATCGTATTTATGTCAATACTACGTAAACAATAAATTTATAATTACCTTTGGAATGCTCCGATAAAAACACCGATATAGTTTAAGCTAGCTATGCTCGCAACTTCGTTCGCGTGGAATTAGTACTTTTATTATGACAAATGACGATGATTTTTTTATAGGATAGGATGACAAACGAGCACACAGTCCACCTGATGGTAAGTGGTGGCTGTGGCCCATAGACATCTACATCTATCCTGGATAACGAATCAAAATGCAGATGCGTTGTCACCCGTGAGGACTAAGATGGAATACCTCGTTTCCAGTGAAAGGGGTCTCCAGTTAACACAACAGTGATAAGCTGCTATTTTACTCCGGTATTCTGGGACAACGTGGTTCTTACTCGGTCGAGTCGCTCCATTCGTGCTACAACTATACTACTAATATAACTGTAGCATGGCTCTACCACGTATAAAACCATAATGATTTATTTGTACTTTTAACTGTTACATTATTTTACTGTTATTTTTTTAATCTTATATTTTAAGATTTGAAAAAATGTTATTTATGTCTTAATGGCATGGAAATATCACCATCAGCTTAATAAATGCCAGTTATTTCGTTACTACACACATATACTTCAGTTTTATTTATAAGTACAGATGAGTGACAAACAGGCTTACTCCGACTGATGGTAAGTCACATGATATATAATATATATAACGAGTTATCGTACGCCAAAATATATATAAAATACAGGGTTATATTTCAAAAAGTAGCCAAATTTTAAGCTGAGTTCAAATATTTAAATAATAATATACCGTTATTGTAGTTATTCACATTACGAGCAAATAAGGCTTCTAGTTTTGTTTGAAATTATCCCAAATTGAATGTTATTATGGGCATCACCGTTTTTGCCTACGGATCGATCCTTACGAATGTGTGCGTGCGCAGTAAAATCAGTTAAAACAATGCATTACTACGCATTTTGAATTTAAAAGATAAAAAGGACAGAATGTTTGTATATTTTTAACTAATTTTTCTTCACCGTTATCTTATATTATTTATTCTGAACCTTCTCTGCGAATTTCGCCGGTTATCGCAAAATAACCCTGTGTATATTGTATACAATACCCGTATATTATTTACAATACCCGTATATTATATAATGTGGTACAATGGGCGGTCTTATTGCT
Organism: Parnassius apollo; assembly: GCA_907164705.1. NCBI lineage: Eukaryota > Metazoa > Arthropoda > Insecta > Lepidoptera > Papilionidae > Parnassius > Parnassius apollo. The sequence continues at coordinate 218,258 of CAJQZP010000795.1, read as the reverse complement.
AAAACCTTAAACTGATAACTGCAGCCGATGACCAACAACTAAATTTAGACATCTGAAGACAAGGTAAAATGGCTCAAATCCTGCAATTAATACATTTATTTCATTGAGATAGAAAAATTGATTATGTTTTATGATAAGCATTGATTTATATTGTATAACCGACAATGATGATAAGAATAATGTATTATTTTATCTTACTGCGAATTTATATGCGAATTTATAAAAAATGTTTTAAATTCCGTTCGAAAGCACGCAAAGTCAACCGTCTTGATACTTAACGTAAGCCACCAGTAAAACATTTTTATTTTAAGAATCATATCATTGTTATGTAATCGTTTTAGGTTACTAAATAATATATAGTTGTGTTGATGAAAAAAATGTCCTTTGAATTGACCCATCGATATACATGTACTATGCACTAGATTTCGCATTCCGAATACTCACTATGCTCAACTGAACTGTACTGCAATCCGTACAATTCAAGCTTCAATATACAAGTAGTGCGGAGCGGCGCTAATAATACGAAAATTAAATTAGCACATAATATGCGAAATAAACAAATATTTAAAAAATGTACTCGATCAATAATACTATCTAAATAAACAATTATTTATTATGACAATTACCGCGTTTTTATATCAACTGCGCATGCGCGACTCTACTGTTATTCACGCGCATGGGCGGATACAGAGTAGGGCACATTTTTTGTTTGGAATAGCTTCTCTTGTACGTAGTACATATTATAACTCAATGAATTGATCATAAAAAATATTGTATTAAATTTTCATTTAATTATAAACTTTATAGAGATTTAGTTTATAAATAAATGGTATAAAGTAATATATAACCGACTTAAAAATATTGCCGGCTATATTACTGATTTTTTAATATTTAATATTTTGTATATTTTATGTATGTATCTTACCACTTATTTTTTATATTTTCATATACCCAAAAATTCTTAATTTAAAAATAATCATTACCTATGGTACAATAATTTTTATTTATTATATCTCTGTAATTCAGAATTAGGTAGGATTCACTAACTCTTAGCGTTTTCTTCGTCAAACCTTTCTATATCAAGGCTCTTTTATAAGTCAAAACATTTGTAACTAGGTTTCAACGTATTAGTTTTAGCTGGAAGAAAAATAAAATTCTTTTTCCGTATCACTAATGGCGACGGCGTCCAATGAACTGAGATAGTAAACATGATTTAAGAAATTTTCTTGATTCTAAAATGATGTGTTCTGATCATATCGACCATGTCGTATAAATATAAACCTTTTAAGACATAAGCTGTCTTATATCAATCTATATAGGCATATAGTAGCAGTGTTCTTGAATATGGTAGCTCCATATGGTCACAACAATACTAATGCACATCAAAAGATTAGAAAGAATACAAAAACTTTTCATAAATGAAATACAAATTTTTACGTGGTAGAGACATGCTGCAGTTATATTAGTAGTATAGTTGTAGCACGAATGGGTCGGCTCGACCGGGGAAGGACCACGCCCACGCTCAGACTACCAGCGTAAAATAGCGAGTGTAGAAAACCGGAGACCCTTTTTACTGGAAACGAGGCATTCTATCTTAGTTGTCACGGGTGACAAAACATCTGCATTTTGATTCGTAATAGAGGATAGATGTAGATGTCTATGGGCCACAGCAAGCACTTACCGTCAGGTGGACTGTGTGCTTGTTTGTCACCCTATCCTATAAAAAGTACCTCAATTACAAAACCTTCATCATCGTGAAACTTGTAATGAGGAATGCGTTAAATACGGTCTCTTATCATGGGAATCTAGGCGAGAATTACTCGATATGTTGTGCTTTTTGCGCGATATCTTTTACACCTTTACAGTAATATAAATAGTCTAATCTTCTCGTTAGCGTCTTGCTCTGCGTTCCTAAGTATCGTACGAGTAAGACCCAGTGTATCAAATACGGTATGAATGCTCTCATGACTCGTTTACACAAATTTTATAATAGTAAATACCATAGTATTAATGTTGATATTTACAATTTGTCTAAGCGTAACTTAAACGTAAACTTATCTTGAAGCTATTTGAAACTAAGAAGCTGTACCCGTCGCATAATGTACATCAACCATCTTTATTATCTCAATTCTATAAAAGTGTCAATTTGAAAAGCATGTAGTTATTATAGTTGTGATAGAAGGTTAAGGTACATAAAATAACATGTAACATGTTATACATAATATGATGATTTATTATATTTTATTTAGTCAATATTATTTTATTTTTAACATATTAATTTTATTAGTAAAAAAGCTGTCAATCTAATCTGAAAACTGAATATAGAACCCTATACTGGAATGTATATTTATTATTTAAATTATATTAAGTTACAATTTTACCTCTGCTTCGTAAGAGTTATACATCGTGTTGTAAAAATATGTTATTGGCTAAGTGTCATAATATAAATTTTTAAGTGTGACTGTTAAAATACCGTTGAGTTGCTTATTTTAAAAAAGAACTTAAAATTTTCGCGTCGCCCTTGAGGTTTTATTTATTTATTTATTCAAGTACATTGTTGTAAGAATGCAGAAATAGTAAGCACATATCAACTTAGATACTAATTGCACAATCAATTCAAGGTACACACCGCATGCTTCTAGTTACTAAAAAGTTATCTAGTAATTATCAATACGTAAAATACGAAAACTTAGGATAGAACAAAGGTATATTATGTGCATAAAACAATGACTCACATCTAGTTACTTAAATAATGTATCGTTTACTGTGGCCTTAAACTTAGCTAGAAACATAACATGTACATCTATTGACCCATCGCACTCATTATATAGTTGGAAAATCGAAAAGGTTAGACGAACTAGTCGTCAATGTTTGCACATACACCATTATTTAACACGACCACATCGACCACCTCACTCCCCTGTAACTATAGATGCTGTAAAGTGCTCGAAACGTCGGAAACATAAAATAAGTTAATATATACGCGATAAAATCCGTAAATACTAGTTTTATTTAAATGTGTAGTGTTCGCTTAAATATAAGAAATCATAATGATATTTTTTGATTATAAGAATGCTTACGCTTTTAGTTTAGCTGAGGCTTTCATTTAACAACCAATCGCCGCCATACTTTAAAAAAATGTGCAGTGACAAACAAGCTTACTGTCAACCTATTGATAAATGGCTACTGTAGCTCAAGAATTTCTGCAAACAACTACAAACAATAAAGGCTCGAAATGCGTCGCACTCCTGAGGACAACACTTTGGTTGGGATTGATACCTCTTTGAAAATATTTTTTTATTTTTACGATCGCGTTTCTACCGATGGTTTAAAGCTTTAGATTATAAATCGTGTCGTAAGTTGTTAATTTGAAAACAATGAACTTAATGTGAAACAACAATTCTCGCTATTGCTATTCTGGCTTTTGGAATGCATTCTAACCTTATCCTGGATATGGGAACTCGAAGACAAGAAAGATTAACACTTACAATTAAAACTGACTTCAGAACTTAAAAAAATATATCCACATAATAGCTTCCGAATTCGATGCTAGGATATAGTGTATCGAATAATTAAAACCCCTACTTCAGAAGTCGATGATTTTAAGTTTATTTCACCGTATTGAGTGAACTAAGGAACATCACAAGTTCACAAGCTCAGGGTAACAACTAAATTGTCGTCTGAACAGTAATACTAAAAACTTCCTTCTCCTATTTTTCAGTTATCTCTCATTTTCATAAGAAGTCAAATATATAAGACTACATCTGAAGAATATTAAAAAGAGAATTATTAAAATCAAACACAAAGACTAAAACAAGTAAGTTATGCCCAAACAAACATAACAAAAAATCTGAAAGAGTTGAGAATTTTCAAAATATTTTTCTCTCTTTTGTTAACAAATATGTATAGCCTATATATTTTATTAAATAATCAGCACGCACTAGAAACGCCGTAGTTTATTTTATTTTATTAGACTATCAACTATTGTTACACAATTGATGCACAATCACTTATTGATAATCATCACTTACACAATTGAATATTAACCAATAGGGCTATAAACAAAAAGCTACTTCTCTAAAATTATTTTTTTTAATTTAGTTGTTGCCATGCAATGTAAGTCAAGGATTTGGTGATGGTCACAGCATTTGTTGTAAAGATGGCTCATTCTAGAGATCAGGGAATTCAATCCTAGTAGAGTCTGATCGACGATAGAGGAATTCTGGACAGTGGTTGAATTAATGCGGTTTACTTAAACTTTTGGATTCAAATAGTAGTAGGGTTGCCACCCGTTGTATGTAAAACATACATCGAGTCTAGAAAAATAGACCATTACATTTCCATAGGACTTGTTTTCTCTCTAGCTAATTTTATAGATTTCTGTACAGCTACTCGACAGTTGAACATAGGTAGACCTGGCTCACAGGCGGTTGACAACCGTAGTTTTTTATTATTTGTAGCTATTATTAGAAAGATGCTGCCTCTGGCTGCCTAGCCCTGCGGTTACACCCACTTTAAATTGAATGTTCCCGTGAGAATAAGGTCGCGATAAAAGACCTTTTTTCGGGATGCATTTAGTCAAACTTCTTGCCTTATCGAAATCTGTTCATAGTAATATGTAATAAAGGTAACAGACGGTCAGACGGACTAATTTTCTTGCATTTGTAATAATTTTAGTATACTCGTATGTACTTGAGATAAATTGTTTTTAATATTAATTTATATGTTTATGAATCTCCACTCAGTATTTCAGTTGTGAACTGTAAATAATTAAAATAGAGGTAGAGAATAGAACTTTAGCAATTTGAAATCTTTGATTCACGGCACTTGCTCTGTTATTTATTGAGAATATTATACCTAATCTTATTCTCTACATAAGTGATGCTTACAAAGGCGGGCCCCTTGCTCCTTGCGCCGCAGGCTCTAGCTTAATTAGCCTGTGGGCCATTCAGGCCCTGACCCCAAATAGTGCTGTGACTGTTGTAAAAGTCATAATATCTTCCGATATATGACAGTATACCATTTCGTTTACGCCAGACCTAATTACGGGCAGCATAGTCGAAGGTGCTCACGCGGCGCGTGTGTGTGTGTGTGTTTTAAATTGAAAATTGATTTTTATCAAAGGTCTTAGCAGCTGTAGCGCTCAAACAGATACAAACTCACTTAACCAAAAGCAACTTACTGAATCAACACCAATCAGGATTTCGACCCGGTCATAGCACCACAACGGCGCTTTTAAAAATAACAGAGGATGTGCGTGATGCCATGGAGTTTGGAAAGCTGACGGTGTTAGTTTTAATAGATTTTTCTAACGCCTTTAATACCGTTGACCATGATATTCTCATCGCCATCTTGTCTTACATGGGTTTTTCCTTATCAGCACGGAATTGGGTCTCCTCCTTTCTTCGTGGTCGCCAGCAGGCGATTCGGGTCGATGGTATGGTGTCCAATTGGGGCTGAATTAACCACTGGTGTTCCGCAAGGTGGAATTCTCTCTCCTTTACTTTTCTCTATATTTATTAACATGATTACTTGTAATTTTCGTGCTTCTAACCATATGTATGTCGACGACTTGCAACTCTATGCTCATGCCGATGCTACTATCATGATTAATGCTGTAACCGTGATTAACTCCGATCTTGACTGGATTCTTAATTGGTCAAAAAGGTACGGGGTCACTGTTAATCCAATCAAATGCCAAGCTATAGTCTTAGGCAGCGCACGTCAATTAGGTAAACTTAATCATACATCGTTCGATCCTCTGATTTATAATGGTGAGGTAATTCCTTGCAGCTCTCATGTTAGGGACTTGGGATTAACCTTGGATTGTTCACTTACTTGGCGCAGTCATGTTGAAGAAGTTAGCCGTAAAGTTTATACTACGTTGAGACAATTGTATAGATATAAAAATATCGTACCGCCTTGTACGAAGAAACTTTTAATTCAATATATTAATGCTTATTCTTCCTGTTTGATTATGCTGATGTGTGTTACTTAGATGCAGACAAATACTTGGTCAATAAATTGGATCGGCGTCTCAACAACTGTATCCGTTTCATTTACGGTCTTCGAAAGTATGACCACGTCTCTTTCTATCGCTCTCAACTTAAATGGTTAACAATCCCAGAACGCAGGAGCCTTAGAATTCTTAGCACTCTGTTCACTATTCTTAACGATCCATTGGCCCCAGAGTATTTGAAATGTAAGTTTCAATACCTGGGTTCTTCCCATGATTGCAATCTTCGCTCTCGTAACAATCTGGTGCTCCATACTCCCTCTCACCGTACTGGTTTCCTCTCAAACTCTTTCGCTGTTACAGCTGTAAGACTCTGGAATGTACTTCCCCTAGCAATAAGAAAATCCCCTAACAAGTGGATTTTTAAAACAAAATATTTGGGTTCATCTGACACATAAATATATAAATAATCTATAACATTTAATCTATTAGATCCTTATATATATTTAATTAAGTTTGAGCTACGAGTATGTATGTGTGTGTTGTGTGTGTGTGTGTGAGTGTGTGTGTGTGTGTGTGTGTTCGTGTGTGTGTGGGGGTGTGGGGGGGTATATGTGTATGTGAAATTTATCAATTTTAGGTTTCATCCTAGCCCACTGCAGTACACACATCTCCCACTAACTTTCCGGTTGGCTGGTAGAAAATGCCACATAGTCCGCCGTTTATATCTTTAGTACAATAAAGTATAAATAAATTAATAAAATTGGTGACAAACGAGCAAACAGTCCACCTGATGGTAAGTGGGTGTTGTAACCCAAAGCCCCAAAGACATCTACAATTATTCTCGATTGAGAATCATAATGCAGATGCGTTTTCACCCCTGATGGCTAATATGTAATGCTAAGTGTGACCATGAAGGAAAATCTTCTGTACAACCTGAGAAACCCATGTCCAATAGCGAACTTTTACGCGCTGATGATGAAAAAGAAGAAAAATAAATAAATAGATAAGCATTTTAACAAAATTCTAAAATTTTGTAATGTCTTACAACGTAATAAGGGCTAATAATCTTACGGCCACCAGATGTCGCCGGTGGGGACTGAAGTGAACTTATTTGTCAAGCAGATCTTAAGCATATTAAATGTGAAAAAACCTTTATTGCAACAATCCTAGCTGTTGTAAAAGGTTAACCTGAGTAACAGGAGCTAGTTCCTTCCTATATTAGACAAGATTTTTTGGTGTATTAAAAAAACATAAAAAAATATAGAATTCGTGTTTCTAACCTGTGTGCGTGTGCGTGTGTGTACTAATTGTAAGTGAAAGTTGACTGAGAGATTTGGGAGTTGGATGTTTTGATATGAGTTCGACTCATATCAAAAACCTCCAACTAGAGTGTGTGAGCGTGATTGCCTTATCGCCTCAATTATTTATCCTATTAAATAATTAGAACATAATAAAAATATACAATTATATTTACATTTTAGATCTTAATAGAGATTTAGTAGATTCGCAGTCGTAAGTTTTACGACAGTTAATTATTTTGCTTTTGATTTGATGGTTGTTATAGTTTTTACTAATTCAAATTTCATTAAATTTACTGTACAGTTTTTTTTATGGGATAGGGTGACAAATGAGCACACAGTCCACCTGATGTTAAGTGTTTGCTGTGATTCATAGACATCTACATCTATCCTCGATTACGAATCAAAATGCAGATGCGTTGTCACCCGTGAGGACTAAGATGGAATACCTCGTTTACAGTAAAAAGGGTCTCCGATTCTCTACACTCACCATACGAAACACAGCAGCATTAAGCTACTATTTTACGCTAGTATTCTGTGAGAGTGTGGTCCTTCCCTGATCGAACCGACCCATTCATATACCATTCATATACCATCAGGTGGACTGCATGCTCGTTTGTCACCCTTATTCTATTAAAATATAAAAAACAATGCCTTAAAAACATATATGAGTTTCCTTATGCTATCTGATATAATATTTATATCATAGAATACTATAATACATGCATAATAGATCGGGGGAGTGGGCGGAGCCCGCGTAGCCACTAAAATGTCACTAACACTTCAATTTACACGTATAAACGTCAACACGAGATGTGTTTTGACGTTATTATCGTTTATAAATTTCGCATGAAAATTGTTTAGAAAATGCCAAATTGCACCCTATTTACAAATAAATACCTATGTATTAAAATTTAATGATGATCTTGAACATTAATCAAAAGTCTAAAATGTGTAAATTTACTCAGTCTGTCAACATAGCGAATCGGGTTTGGCGACGCTAAACCTAGTATAAAATGAAGGTGACAGTCATTCTATTGTATCTATTGTGTATTATAGTATTCTATGATTTATATCTTGATACCAATGCAGATTTTCGTCCACAGTAATCACTAAATATTTCACAGTTTTGGACCTGCTTTTTTTTCATCATTAAAAAGTTGCTACTCAAGTATAAGTGTTTAGTTTCTATGGTATGTATATCAAAAACAATACCTCAGTTGTGTATTCTTTAATTTATTACATATTTTAAACTTTTTTTTTAATTCTTCAACTTTTAGAAATATCCGTAGTTAGGTTTATCCAATTCTAACCTAACTAACATTAAATATAACGAAAATTACCGAATTAGAAATATTAACCTATACACTTTTCTAACAAATTAACTTACCCGCTATGAAATCCATCAAATATTTCACCTGATTACAAGCGCCGCCGCCGCCCTGATGGTAGCAAAAGTCGTGGATCGCCCTCGTTAATGTCTTATTGATTCCGATAAAACGTGGCAGACTAAAATGTAACGTTTTCTATAATGAAAATATAAGATATTAGGTACATATTTAATTACGCAGACTGAAAATGTTATTTCTGACCGTTTTAATATAAAAAATTCGCAAACTATGAAAGTTTACCTTATAGTTTGCGAAATAACTTGATCGATATTACTAGACCGGCTAAAATAAATAGAAAGTAACAGTTATTATTAAAATAAGCTGAGTACAGCAGCGACGGGTCTCAAGGACTGAGTCCCATGTTGAGAACAAATTTCGAGAACTCTGAACCGACACTTTTTTTTTATGTAGATGCATAATGAAATAATTTATATTTTTTTATTCAGTCTTATTATAGTTGCCATATGCTTGGAAGCGCTATACTTAAGCATTTGGTCGCGGCACTGTAGGTTCGCGTAGTGTATATTTTCTTTGCTGTAGGGCCGCGGAATCGAATCCCGCACGGAACAAATGTTTGTAAAAGTAAAAAAGTAAAAGTAAAGATACAGCCTATATACGTACCACTGCTGGGCACAGGCCTCCCCTCATTTCTGAGAGGGTTTTAGGGCAAGGAGGTGTCCGCCATGCTGCCCCAATGCGTGTTGACGAACTTCACATGTCTTCGCAATATTTTTTTCTTAATCCTCAGACATGCAGGTTTCCTCACGATGTTTTCCTTCACCGCCGAGCACGTGGTAAATCAGCACTTAAAATTGCAATTGAGAATTTCATTGGTGCCGGCGGGGATCGAACCCAGGTTACTACAAATGTTTGTACGGTCTTAAAATAACTACTATGGGTCCGGTTGTGTGTCCTTGTGCAATTCAACAGAAACAGAAACTTTTTCTATACTAGCGATCCGCCCCAGCTTCGCACGAGTGATTTATGGATCTCGACAACAGCACCATCTACCGGATTCAATTGTGAATCGTTTGGATCATCCAGGGACCCATTCAAACACATAAAAAAATGTCATCGAAACTGTTGGCGCCGTTTTTGAATGTTAGCGAGACTAACGGACAGAAATTGAATACAGGGAGATTTTTTTACCGTCTGGGAAAAAATAGATCAATTTCATAATATGTTAATGTAAAATAAAATAAAAATTGAAATATATCAGAGGCATATGCTTCTATTCCGTTCACCTGTTACACCCTATTTTTTCCAGACGGTAAAAAAAATCATCCAGTATAGTTCAATATAGATCATAAATAATACTTATTGAAAGTCACTCTTTTGTTTAATTACGTCTGGTTCGGAAAAAACCTCTGTCCTGGGAAGAACCAGCAAGAAACTCAGCGGGATCTTTAAAAAAAAACCTCTATATTATATTAATGTACCTATGTAAACCGCTTACACGATACAGTTGAAAATCCTACAGTGGGCGTTGACATTTTTTAAATGAGAAAAATATTGTGTTGTGGGTGCCATAAGCCGTGAAAGATATTATGACCATTGCGTTTACGCTGGATATAAAATATCCAGACCAAGAAAGGGGACAGCGCCAAAGGTGCGAGACGTTTAGTGCTGCTATTAGCATACCACTTGGCAAGCCTGGTGACTTTCGCAAGTTCTGACTGCAACAGGATAGGCCCATTTCAAGCTGTGGAATCCTAAGGGCTGATGAAACAGAAGAATAAAACTTGTAATTAAGAACTTAAGGACCCTAGTTTACACCTGTTTCCTTGGATAAAATTCCGGCGTTTTTAAGTTACTCTTTTAGTAAAACATTTATGTACAACATGTAACAAAAACTCTGTAGTTTCCATTAAGTGCATTATCAGAATCAGTATTCAAGCATATAGAAATAATATTTCCTATTTAAAAAAAAACACATTTAAAAAATTAATTTTAATTAAAAAAATAATTTTCAAATTGTATTTGGTTTTATTTCCTCTAACTCACAAGAGTATCTTTAATATGTTTGTATAATGTCTTTGACAATACTCTTACTCTTCGGCCAATGCAGGTATAAAAAAATTATATAAATTAAAAAAAATATTTCTATCCTCTTGAACACAGAATCTGATGACGCAGTTAACGGGAACCACAGGGTTTTTGTTACACTTTGTATAAATTAATAATTAACGATTCTAGGTGTCGCTGTGCTAAAAATAATTAAAACGATAATCTCGAACGAAATAATCAATACTTAAATATAATCAAATATTACATAATTTGATTTCTATAATATTATTATAATATTAATTAATAGCAGTGGTTGCAATACTGTGTAGGTATTGGTATAGGCAGTGAAGCATTCGTTCCTGGTCCTCAGAAGTCGTAACTCTTCTTTGTTTAAAGCTGGTTGTAGTTATCCACGAACTGCAGCTGATCTGTCATTTTAATTTTTTTTTCACTTCAAATTTATTAAAAAACTTAAGTGTATCAACTTTTTCCACTTCAAATAGAAAACGATAAGAACATGCACATTCAGGACAATATAATAGCAATAAAACGTAAAACAATTAATATTCGGTAATGAAAACAAAAAGTCTGTTTAAGGTAGATATTATATTAGATTGTCAGTCACAAATTGCGTTAGGAAAACATAATTTAAATCGATTTTTAAATGGTATTTCATAATACAATGGCTTTTAAAGGGCTTTCAAAAACTTTTTTGTTCTTAATATAAATAGTAAACACAAATTTTTGGAAAATATGGTTACTATTACTTTATTTAAAAAATGCAAAATTTTATTCAGTTTAAAACGTAATCCTTGTTAATTATGTTGATTTTTTTGCCCGAAGTATTAAAATACATACTTATTATTTTGGTCTTGGATTTCAATTATTATTCGCTTCAACGCCGCCCGCTAATAGAATATTTGATCTTTGCTAAAAACCAACGTAAGATAATGTGCCACAGATAATAAAGTCAAAAATAGCTCCACTCAATTAATTTAATTACTAGCCCAATTAAAAGAAATGTGCTTAATTGGTCATTTTAATGGTTAATTATACAGCTACAAAAACAATCTGCTTAAATTCCTAATATTAAGCTTTGGCGCTTTATTGCGAACATAATATGAAGACTAATATATTATTTATATATATTAACTTTATAGTTTTTCTTTAATATTTAATTAGTAGAAAATTTGCAAACAATTTTTTTTACAGAACTAGACATAAACTGAATGTTTTTTTAATATAGTTTTTTTTTTAAATTAGATTGCCTGACAATTTCACAACATAAATCGATTCTAATGAAGGAAACAGATACCTGTCTGTATGTTATATTAAAATTCGTTTGCTTTTAATAGTTAGCAATGCTATTAGTTATTAATATGTCTATCATAGTAATATTTATATTGTAAAAATAATAGCAATATTATTACCTATTACTGGATATTGACCAAATTATAATCCTTATTAGTTGTTTTTCAAATGATCGTGTATTTACTAGAATTTTTTCCCGTACGTGCAAAGATTTTAACTTTTATAAGTTAAAGAATGTTACTTATCTGTTAAATTGATTCTAACATTGTTATAAGCCGTTTTAGTATAGCGTCCCGTGAAAAAATAAAGTGTAGAACTATTTTTGACGTGGATTTCCTTAAACGAATTGCGTGGCTCAAAATTTCTCGGTAATGGACGGACGCAAGCGAGGCCGAAATCTAAGGCCGAATTAGAAATCTTAACCAAACCATTCACCTAATGACTCAAGCTTTGTCTAGAACTTGGACCACTAAAATACGAAAATAACGATAGGTTAATTTTAGGTAATCCAATTTCTTGGATTAACAGTAAATATATTGGAAAGATCTTTTCCCTTCTTCAAAAATAATGAAATTCGTATGTTAATACTGGCCAGTTTTGAAAATTTTAATTAGCAAAATAAAAATAATGAGCAAACTTGGAACGGCAAACTGAGTTTACAGTGTGTGAAACATTATGGGCAGTCATTTAACGGTAAAATAACTACAAGTTTTAAAGAAATTATTACATCTAACAGAAGTAGATATTTTGTGAGTAAATAACTAACTTATTTAGGCAAAAATATGTTATCAACATTACTCGATACAGTTTCACCTTAAAATTAAGTCTAACGCAATGGATTCTTTGCTTCATTCGGGCAATTAGGCGCATACCACCGAGTCATCCAGCCGCGACTTGAAGTTTTATTGGCCGTTTGCATTATATCTTTGCGGTTTTTACAAGCAATTCGGGCCGAACTTATCAACGGCGATAAGTGCGGAGGTTTGCGCGTGTTCGCGAAGTGATGAAACACTCGAAAGTGAAACGATTTGTGTGCTCCCGGTAGAGACGTAGCCGGTGAAAAATAACGCGTCTGACGTATAATGTTGAATTGCTAACCGAACGGAAAATACAATTATTATCGTAATACGAAACGGGTGACACTTGCCGCCTGTTGTGTCCCAAAATCGCTTTGTTCTTCGACCATTGTGTCGACACCGAAAGCCGTGACAACGAAATCGCAACATTATTTTGGCAAATAAAGCACATTTTTTATATCCGCCTCCACGGACATGGTCGCGCTACACAAACACAAAATAGGCTCAAAATTCGCAGGAACACACCGTGATTGGTCGCCGTCGAAAAATATACGAAAACCAGTTTTAGCTGCCTTTGTTCAGATCTTTCTTTTGGAGTTCGATGACCAATGCAAATATGATATTTGCGTGCGTGCAAAATTTAGCGAGGGTGTGGAAAGGAGGGGGTGAATTGCAGCGCGGTCGTCAACCGTGGTCATGACTCACCGCTCTTTGTGTCGCCCACGTCGGGGTCTACGTACCTTCGGAACCCTGGGCGTCACCACGTGCTCCGGGCCACGTGCCGCGTTCCGAGCCGTTCAAACATGATGAGAGCCGCCGACACGGTAAGTGTACTCCAACAAGCGCCTGGAACAATTATCACCAGAGCACCTGATGAAGTACAATGGGCGTGCGGCGGTCGTGGAGCAGTGGGCGAGTTCAGTTCCTTAGGATCCCGGCGTAGGCGCCGCGCGCTACTTCAGGTACCTGACTCGGTGAGGACAGCCCCGGCGCCGGAGTAGCGCGCGGTGCCACCGCCTGTTTCTATTTATAGCACGGCGCGGAGCGAACGCGTGTGTCTCCGCCGAAGCTCGGGAGTCGACTGCAACTCGCAGAAGGAGCTGCGGCCCCCGCGCGTCGCCAGACGTCAGCTGACCGCTGCACCGGCCCTGACATTGGCGCGCCCGCGCGCCGTCGCGCGGGGGGCGAGGTCGCTGACCCCGCCCGCGGAAGCCTCCTCGCGAATCTGTCTCCCCCTCTCTCACCCTTCGCCCTCCTCTCCGTCGCGCGGCGTCTATGACGTTCACCAACATTGAATGATTAGTATGAAGTGCGTGAACCAACTGATTTCTTTAAAGTTGAGAAAACTGACGAACTCTTTTAAAATATTTGCGAAAACACAAAAGTAGAGTCTGAATTAAGGATTTCTTATTAAATATTTTCACGTTTATTCGTATTTTTAAATGAAATATCACTTATAACCAGCAACAAACTATCCTCAAACGAGTATGAAGTTCCATTTTTAATCGTCCCACAAAGTAACGAGGTTAAACACCGACTGTACAGCCACGAGCGCAAGTTAGTGAAGCTGATTCATTACTGACGTCAGTGCGAGAGTCTTATCTTTCGCCTCGCTGTACCGATGCATCACACGTTGCTATTTACTGAGATAACACTTATCAAAGTTGTATGTCATTTGATGAAACTAAATTAGGGAATAACGTAATGAAATACCTTGAATTGTTGAGCACAAAAGATTCATATAATCTTCGTTACTCTGTTACAGGATATTAATATTAGATTTGCAACCGCGGTTTCCTTTATTTCTAGCTGTAATTAGGTAGACGACGCTGCTTATCCCTGAGTTTGTTTGCTCTCTTGATTTGTTATGGGGTAGTAGATATTCTTATACCGCCACAAAACTGTATCAGACAACATAATTTACTAAAATATATAATTTGATAATAATAATATATGATTCGATTTGTAAAGTAGTAGCAGGGTTTTAAGCTCTACAAATTGGAAACTGTTAACTTGATGATTGTGAATAGGTTGTGCAGGGAGAAGCATTAACGTTAATTAATACATCAAATTCATAACCGAAGAGCCTTTGCCTGGGACGAAAACATCAAATTTGTACGTGGTAGAGTCATCCAACGTGACTCTACCAGGATCATAATAACAACGTATACTGTAGCTTTAATATGATTTTAATATGAGTGAGCTTCATTGGTGAAATATCTGACAAAATATCAGTGTAAAATAGCAACATATTGCTGCTGTGTTTCATATGGTGAGCGTAGTGAGCCGGAGACTCTTTTAATGGTAACGAACCATTCCATGTTAGTCCTCAGGTGTGACAACGCACATACATTTTCAATCTTATTCGAGTATAGACGCCTGTGGTGTGGTAATTGGCAGCATCGACTTACCATCAGATGACCTGTGTGCTTCTTTATCACCTTAACCTATTTATGTCTTAATTCTATGCCGTGCCTCTACCGTAGTAGATGAAGATTTAATTACTCTTCGCACGCAGATTAACGATTACAATACCAGACTTTTCGCACCTTTTATGCTGCCTCGCCGGTCTAGATTTTTCACTTTTTTATATAAGGGTGGCAAACGAGCACACATTCTACCTGATGGTAAGTGGTTTCTGTTATCCATAGATATCTACATCTATCCTCGATAACGAATCAAAATGCAGATCCAGTTACCCATGAGGATTAAGATGGGATGCCTCGTTTCCAGTAATAAGGGTCTCCGGTTCTCTACGCTCACCAATCGAAACACAGCAGCGTTAAGCTGCTATTTGACACTGGTATTCTGTGAGAGCGTGATCTTTCCCCGGTCGAGCCGACCCATTCGTGCTACTACTATACCGGTAATATAGCTGCGGCATGGCTCTACCATGTAAACGAGATTGTACCGCCATCTATCGGAAATAATCTGCAAGTTTTTGTGATAAAATATAGCCCAGTTCACTTCCGACTTTGCTAAAGTTCATTACAATTGTTTCAGCCATTCAAACGGACAATTTTTTTAAATATAGTTATTGTTAATGTGGAACAATTTAATTCAGATGATTCTATTTGATTTATATGTATAGATTAGAAACCATCAGTTGCGCAGGACATATTGTTGCATTCCTGTGCTCTTACTTAACTTACCCGTGCTCTATGTAACTGAGACGAGGGTGCAATGTCAATGAGAGAAATAAATCAAGCCCGAAAAAATGAGTTTCTAATATTGGCTTTGACTGGACTAGTACTTAGGACCCGAAACAAAGTAGCCAGATGCTATAACCTAAGGTCACGTGGTCATTGATGGATTATTACTATTACGTAATCATCATAAAATAATAATATCAGGGCAGACTCTATTTTAATATTGGACTGAAAAAAAAAACAATAAATGGTGAGTGAACCGAAGACCCTTTTTGCTGGAAACGAGGTATCCCATCTTAGCGTGCGTTGTCTTCCTCACGGGTGACAACGCATTTGCATTTTGAATCGTAATCGAGGATAGATGTAGATGTCTATGGGCCACAGCAACCATAAGCGAACAAACAGTTTACCTGATGGTAAGCGATAAGGTGAACTGTGTGCCTTTTGTCTCCCTATACTATAAAAAATACACGTGTTTTGACTCTAAACAAGACATTTTTTGGTGAAATAGACTCTGCGATGGATGAGCGGTCAGCGGTTGGGATGAGTGGTGAAGTGCACGCAATTGAGAGAGGGCGGAAGGCGTTTTTCAAACTAGATAAAACACGTTATTTTATTATATTACTCAGATCTAATGCTTATTAATTGTTGATTAATTTTGGGTGTCGTAAAAGGCGACAGAGTGCAAGAAAACTGAACTGAACAGAGTGAGATGGACACCAGTGTCTTCCTAATACCATATAAAAAATGCGGTTGCCAACCCGTGTGCCAAGCGTGGCAACTATAGCATATAAGCTATCACCATTAGCTTCTTTTCGCAATTATTTCGTTTCGAGCGCCGTTTGGCCTTAGCATCTTGATCAAACCACTATGATGTACGCTTGCTATTATTGTATGGGATCCACTTTTCATCACAAGTAACATTCGACTCAAAATTCCCTCCTTTATATACCGATAAAACTATATGATGCAGGCTTGGACGCGGTTGGCTTTTACCTGGTAGAGCCACGCTACAGCTATATTATGATTTGAGCATGATTGAGTCGGCTCGGCCGGAGTAGGACCACGCTCTTACGGAATACCAGCGTAAAATAGTAGCTTAATGTTGCTGTGTTCTGTATGTTAAGTGTAACGAATAACTCTCTATAAAGTGGAGTATCACCACGCTCTTACAGAACACTAGCGTAAAATAATAGCTTAAAGCTGCTGTGTTTTGTATAGTAAGTGTAAAGAATTACCATCTTTAAAGTGGAGTAGTACCACGCTCTTACAGAATACCAGCGTAAAATAGTAGCTTAATGCTGCTGTGTTTTGTATTGTAAGTGTAAAGAATTACCCTCTATAAAGTGGAGTAGGACCACGCTCACATAGAATACCAGCGTAAAATAGTAGCTTAAAGCTGCTGTGTTCTGTATGGTAAGTGTAAAGAATTACCCTCTATAAAGTGGAGTAGGACCACGCTCACATAGAATACCAGCGTAAAATAGTAGCTTAATGCTGCTGTATTTTGTATTGTAAGTGTAAGGAATTACCCTCTATAAAGTGGAGTAGGAACATGCTCACATAGAATACCAGCGTAAAATAGTAGCTTAAAGCTGCTGTGTTTTGTATTGTAAGTGTAAGGAAATTACCCTCTATAAAGTGGAGTAGGACCACGCTCTTACAGAATACCAGCGTAAAATAGTAGCTTAAAGCTGCTGTGTTTTGTATTGTAAGTGTAAGGAATTACCCTCTATAAAGTGGAGTAGGACCACGCTTACATAGAATACCAGCGTAAAATAGTAGCTTAAAGCTGCTGTGTTTTGTATGGTAAGTGTAAAGAATTACGATTTTAAAGTGGAGTAGGACCACGCTCTTACAGAATACCAGCGTAAAATAGAAGCTTAATGCGGCTGTGTTTTGTATTATAAGTGTAAAGAAATACCCTCTATGAAGTGGAGTGGGAACACGCTCACATAGAATACCAGCGTAAAATAGTAGCTTAAATCTGCTGTGTTTTGTATGGTAAGTGTACAAAATTAAGCTCTGTAAAGTAGTTTATGGGGAAGGAGTATTAATTAAGTAAGGTTAACAGTAACGCAGGTTTTAGCTAATTATTTTTAACATGTATAATTTAATGGATTTCAGCAAAATAACGCTTAAGTTTATTAACAGTTCATTGGTTGTTGCAGCCTCTTACCATCCAGGTGGACTGTAGGTTCGTTTGTTACTCGGTATTTACAACAGAGTCGCGCTTACGAACACTCATTGGGCGAAAGAAGTGAAAAAAAGCTAGGTATCGAATAATAATAATAGTAGTAGTAGCTGCGTAGTAGCGTCGCAAGTATATCCACCTCTCCATACCGTCCCGCGGGTGTCGGAAGAGGCGACAGAGGGAAACCAGGAGATGGGCAACAGCAACTTCTTGATAATAACTTAAAGTAATAAAAAAGCAGCGGTTGCCATTCTTCCTGCCAAGCGTGGCAACTATGGTAAAGTCCCCTCTATAAATAAATCTCTGGAGGAGGCCTATATTCAGCAGGGGACTTTGTGGGCTGTAACAGGATTGATTAAATAATAGTGTATGCTCCAAAGCTTCTGTTGTTCCTGTGATTTCCGATTGGAGGCAAGGAAGTGTTCGCCGCGCTGCTCCGGCGTGTTGACGGACGGACGGTCCACGAAATATTTTAAATTCTCGGAAATGATTTCATATTATCTTTAATAGCTGCCGCACGTGGTTGCTGAATGATAACTATTTCAGCAAAACCAGCAGGGATACAGTTCCAATTGTTCGTGTATTGTGAATATTAAAAACTAATAAATATAAATTCTTAAAAATTTTAACCAACATTATAACTCTAAGTAGAGCAAGCTCTACGTAGAGCTGTAAAATCGGTAAAATATGTATTATTTATATCTCTAACGAGTTTTTCATGAGAGTACATAGTTATTAAGTTATTGGATCTGATTTTGATTCTTAGTCTGGTTCAAAATTTGTGCAATTATAAAAATTGCTTAAGGCTTACAAACAAGCACACATCCCACCCGATAGTAAGTGAATGCTACGGCACTTAGACATCCACTATTAATTAACTAACTTTACTTTACTTTACTTATATGTTAGTAAAAGTTAGTTTCTACTATTATGTTTGAGCATACTAAAGTGCAAATTAATATTAAAAATCAAAATTAAAATTTAAGATTACGAGTTCGAATTCGATTTGCTCGCGTACTGTGAAATTTTCTAAGAGCGTTAAACCTCTGTGCTACCACTACTACATTATATTACTATCCAATTATTTCTTTTTTATACTTTTTAATCTACATCAGGCTGGACTCAGTTTTTAATCGATTATAAACACTAGAGACAAATGAACAAGGCAAATTTTCAATTACATTAATCGCAATACCTATATTACACAACCTGTGCAAATGACTGCATTATAACTAAAAAGGATGATACAAACAAATCCAAAGAATTTCAAGGTCCTATTAATTAAAGATATTGAATCAAAAATAAAGGATTATCTATATATTGATAAAAACATAGCAAAATAAATGTTGTATTAAGATACCACTCTTTTAAAATAAGATAATCCTTTTTTGTATACATATTTTGCAGCTTCTGAGAATTATTCTCTTATTAAAATTAAGGTAGATCACGATTCTTTAAACCATTATAGCCGCACACGGACAGTGGCTACTCAAAAACAAACCAACAACCAAAAAAATGACAGTTGTCATCCGTACCGACTAAACAAAATATCTTTAATTATATTGGTACTCTCATCCTTTATTCCAGAACAAAAAGTA
This sequence comes from Parnassius apollo, assembly GCA_907164705.1. Taxonomy (NCBI): domain Eukaryota; kingdom Metazoa; phylum Arthropoda; class Insecta; order Lepidoptera; family Papilionidae; genus Parnassius; species Parnassius apollo. Next base: position 198,554 of record CAJQZP010000795.1, on the reverse strand, counting down.
GGTTAAATTAGCGTCACAAATAGGATTTAGTGGTTACAACTCAGACAAAACCAAAGACATAAAAGGAGCTACCCTCGTAGATGCTTTGTCTTCCCATGACGACTTGAGTGGAATGTGAGATAGAGCCTTTAATTATATTTCCATTCTCATTCTTGAATACAGAACATAACAGTGGATGAACTTTACGGCAGCAACAGGTACGGATGGTTCCAGCTCAGATGGGCCTCAAAGCAGGGAAGGAGTTTTAATACTACCCTCAAAATATCCTGAGTCTGTGTCTACTGCCTCTCCTCTTTTTCTTCATTATCGGCCAATAAAAGTCCACTGTTGGAAATAGGCTTCTTCAAAAGTAGTGAGGATTTGTTTTATCATCACTCTTTGCAGGTGCATTAACGATAACAAGGCCACACGTCTCGCATGTTTGAGGCTTTGACACTACTGGCTGTTACTTAAACGTAGTAGAGACCATATTATACTCTTTCCCATTACTGATCTGGGTATTAACTACGTCTAATGTAAACGTGATAGTTATACCGCCATCTATCGGATTATTCCGACTTTTTTCATAGTTATCTCTTACGACACTCACGGAAATTAATCAGGTGATTGGGACTTTTCGCCAGCACGGCTATTTGAAACACTAAAATTTTGAAAATCACTATTTCAATGGTATTAGCACTGGCCGTTGGATATTTTAACTATTGTTTATAGCACCATCTACAATTACGCCACTGAAAGTGTTATTTACGCAGTGAAATTTTATTATATAGGTAAAACGACGAGTGAACGCAGGAAATAGAGTAAATGGGGCCCAACACTCTATTGTGGGGAGCCAGAATGTGTAAAGAAAGGTACGTATGGCAGTTCGCAATGTTGTGTTAGTACATTAATGTGTGGTAGTGAAATTTGGGTGTGGCAGAAGAAGCATGAGAGTGTAATAAATGCCGTAGAAATGTGGTCATTAAGGAGTATGTATGGGCTGAATCTGAATGAGAGGGTGGGATATTGTGTGATAAGAGAAGAGTGTGGTTTGCAAGATGATGTTGTGACCAGGATTAAAAAGCGAATGCTTCGGTGGTTTGGTCATGTGGAAAGAATGAACGTGAAAAGAGTGACAAAGCAAACCTATGTAGCAGAAGTTAGCGGTAAAATTGGGAAGGGAATAGAACGAAATTTTATCGACCAAATGACAATATTTTGTAAATGAGCCAGATTAAGAGTACCCTTAACCGAAGAGCACGTATGCGTAAGTTCGAGTATATGGATGTAAAGATATGTGAGGACCGTGCTAAATGGAGTTCCGTAGTCTCTGCCTACCCCTCTGGGTGACAGGTGTGAGTGTTAATACTATAAACTACTATATACTTAATTAATAAAGTCTTATTGTGATCTAAATAATATTTAATATATTTATGTAATGTACAAAAAGCCGTAGTAGCTCAGATGGTTAGCGCTCCCTGTAAATTTCACAGTACGCGAGCAAACCGGGTTCGAGCCGGCACCAATGACATTGTATTAATTGCAATTTTTTAAGTGCCGATTTACCACGTGCTCGGCGATGAAGGAAAACATCGTGAGGCAACCTGCATGTCTAAGAAATAAGTAAAAAATATTTCGAAGACATGTGAAGTTTGCCAACACGCATTGGGGCAGCGTGGCAGATAATTCCTTGCCCTAAAACCATCTCAGAAATAAGCGCGGGAGGCCTGTGCCCCAGCAGTCGGACGTATATATGCTATAACTTTAACTTTTATATTTATGTACAGGTCAATCGTAGTAACAAAATGTAAAATATCATTTCCGAATAAATTGTAACCATTTTATTTGTAGCATTTCTATTTAAATTATTATAAATAACTAATTTGCCGCATAAATGTAGCAGCAATATTTTAATGAAAGTTGGGATGTCAAACGTGCACAATCGACACCTAAATTTATGTTATTCTATACTATTGATACGCCTCAGCATTATACGGGTGTATTCTGGATCTATTTTTTATTTTTACTATTATAAAATGAAGGTGACAAACGAGCACACAGTCCAGCCGATGGCAAATGGATGCTGTGGCCCATTGAAATGCCTCGTTTCCAATAAAAAAAGTCTCCGGTTCACTACATTCCATTCCATACATTTAGCTACTACTTCACGCTGGCATTCTGTATGGTATTTTCGAGTGTGAAGTTCTGCCTTAAACTTTACTTAAATACGTAAGTTCAGTCTACCATCCAGCTTTGATAAAGTAGTCAATAAACACCTTTACCAATAACTTAAATTAAAAATTAAAAAAAAAACCCGAAACAAAAAAATGATGATCTCCAAACGGCTGAATCTACTTTGCTAAAACATGTCTAAGAAGCATCGCTAGAAAATGTTTAAGAACTACGGTGCCACAAACAGACCTACACACGTAGTGGTCAAATTTATAACATCCTTCTTTTTCGTCGGGGTTAATTATATCTAATAGTTAGTCTGAGTTTATGAAGAAGCTGTTTGCTTCTGACATCTAATCTGCTCACCTACACCTAAAATCTGATTGTTGTTACATTTTTGCAATCGACTGTACCAACACTATTTTATCGTCGTAAGTGAGAGCCCCCCTATCACTTTACGGAAGTTAAAACTTCTAATCCTATTTAACAAGCCGTCTTAGAAATATAAAGAAAAGTAGGAAGCGTTTTAACAGTACAACGATAAAAACAAGAAATTTTTTGCGGATATTTCCGCACGATCGCGGTTGCTCCCTTTCCATACACAACTACGATGCTTTCTGCGCGCTTAGCACGCAATAGCATTATTGCGTTTAATTTTTTTTTATATATGTCGCAGGTTTGTTGTAAAATCAGGTTTTTGATCAAAAACCTAGGCTTTTGATCAAGAACCGAAAGGAGACTAAGTAATTACTTAATCTTATCTCTAACCTGAACAAATCATGTTTTTAGATCAAAAACTTGAGCTTATTTAGGTTTATGATAAAATTTAAGCTTAGGTTAGGTTAGGTTAGCACTTTTAGCTAGTACTTTTATCATAAAACTAAATCAGTCTAGGTTTTTGATCAATAAACTGGATTTTCTTACGTATTTTTATTTATTTATTGTATAAAATAAGGGTGGCAAACGAGTATACAGTCCACCTGATGGTAAGTAGATGCTGTGGCCCATAGACATCTACATTTATCTTCAATCAAGAATTAAAATGCAGATGTGTTGTCACCCCTGAGGACTAAGAGCGTTCTAAAAAGGGTCTAGTAATTTTGCCTTTTTCCAGTTGTTGATTAAAAGCCTAGGTATTTGATCAAAAACTTGATTTTACCATAAACCTGCGACATATACATCACACTCGTGAATATGAGTGTTCATGTACCATTTACCAAAGCTAGCACATCAGTTTTTTATCAAGGAACTTCGGCTATATTAGCAATTGTAATCATAACTTCAAAACTTTACCCCACATATTAGATGTACTGCATCCAAAATCATGGTTGTATAAAGAGCTACTAGCTCATTACTTTCTAAGCAGGTAGCATATTCTAGATTATAGGGACATATTACTAACAAAAACCAGCGTAAGAATATCCACTATCCCATATCGCTATGTGGGTGTCGTACGCGGCGACAAAAATAACAAACTGCTATTTTTCCCTCTGTTGCCGCTAGGTGCAGCTGTAATCATGTAACTAACTTTTAAAAATTTTATATTCATGAATCAAAATTTCTTCTATTCACAATATATATTTTCGTGCCAAAAAAGAAATCACTATAAATATATAAGCTATATTATGATTGAAACACGAATGCGTCGGCTCTACTGGGACAGTTACACAATACCAGCGTGAAATAGCAACTTAATGCTGCTGTGTCTTTCGTATGGTCAGTGTAGATAACCAGAGATCCTTTCTACTGCAAAACTCTTAGTCCTCAGAGGTGACGGCAGCGCATCTGCATTTTGGTTCTTAATCGAGGCTTGATGTAGATGTCTATGGACCTAACATGCAGTGTCCATCAGGTGGACAGTGTGTTCGTTTTACTTTTACTCTATAAAACAAAAAACACAATCGGCCCAGATAGGTGGCGCTTTGGTCAAGTTATTAATAAATTTTATATTAACGCCGTAAAAGTTCCGAAAAGAATTCGGCATTAAACTCAGCGTGCGAGCTACTGGAAAAGGTTAAACACACAACACGAAATATCTTTCTATTTTCCGAATGAAGCAATTAAATTTTGTTCCTTAAATTGTTTTTTATAAGTGAAGAAACGTTCAAAGGAACTCTTTAGGCTGTATCCTTTTTTTTTAGTTATTTTTGTATTTTATAAAAATGAAATGAAAAAAGATGCACAGATGACTAATACAAATCGAGTTAAACCCAGACAAAACAAGACTATCATTTTCAATATGTGAGCCCGCCATAAAAATACCATTTCAAAACTAAGCAGACACATTAACTGTCTATATCTTTAGTTGTCGACTCGTCTCCCCACATAATTTTTATAGAATAAGGGTGTCCAAACGAGCACATAGTGCACCTTATGGTAAGTGAATAGCGTTGCTCATTGACCTCTACATCTATCCCCAATTAAGAATAAAAATGCAAATGCGTTCACCCCTGTGGACTAATATGAAATGTCTTTGTTTCCAATAAAAAGGGTGTCCTGTTCTCTACGCTCACCATACGAAACACAGCAGCATTAAGCTGCTATTTTACGCTGGTATTCTTTGAGAGCGTGAACCTTCTCCGGTCGAGCCGGCCCATTCGTGCTACAATCGTAAAATAACTGCAGCATAAGGACCGGAGACCGTTTTCACTAGATTCGAGGCAGTCCATCTTAGTCCTCAGGGGTGACAACGCATACGCATTTTGATTCTTAATTGAATATAGACGTAGATAGCTACTTTCTACAGCACTTACTTACCAATAGGTGGACTGTGCGCTCGTTTGTTACCATTATTCTATAAATAATACAATGTGGTCGTCTTCAAGGCACTAGTGAATATCGAATAGGATTGTGTTAAGCAAACTCTGTGCGTTTTACTATTTTCCGCTGCATCTATTTACCATTTATAATAATCTCTGAGGTATTATGCTGTTTCGATCGGTACAATGCTGTTTCTAAATGTTTTCTTACTAAACTGTGTAGAATATCATATTGTAAATTAAATGTTTTTATTTTAAAAAATGCCGTCGGGTTTTTTGCTCGTCCTTCCCAAGATAGAGGCTTTTAACCGACTTCAACAAGGATTCATTCAATTCGACGATATTTTTATGTGTGTTACCTCAGAACTTTTTTCTCGATGAACACATTTTGATGATTCTTTTTTTTATTTGAATTCTGGTACTTTTTATGTGGTGCCATATAAATTTGATCAAGATCTGACCAGTAGTTTTCGAGTTATTCTTAATAATGCGTATTTAATTGATTTCAACTACATTGATGATGTTCTCATTTTATTTATATAGAAATCGGTGTATTGTACAAAATTTTTAGTATTATCTATAACTGGTTTCCGAACCAGTGGTAAAGCTTAAATGATTTTCAAAAAGTATTTTCACTCGTCCCTAGCCTACACACTTATTTACACCAACACTGCACATTGAATGAAACGAATTCTATGGATTGTATTGTGTTTAATTTTACTTTTTAATTCCCGATGTTTCGGATGCTTTACAGCACCCATGGCCACGAGGGGACTGAGGTGTTTGACGTCCCATGTGTCATAGATAACCTGGAAAATATTGAAAAAAAAAGTTTATATTCTATTCATCAGGTGGGTTATTGGTTAAGACTGGTTTATAATAATTAAAAAATAATGCTGGACTTTGGCCTCTTCGGTTGTATATCATCATCATCATCATTCATCATTACAGCCCTTCACAAGTCCACTGCTGAACATAGGCCTCCCCCAAGTAATGCCACAAAGCACGGTCCTGAGCCACCTGCATCCATCGACTTCCTGCATATCTTACCAGGTCGTCACTCCATCTAGTGGCGGGTCGCCCTACACTACGCCTACCGGTTACGAGGCTGCCACTCGAGAACCTTTCTTCCCCATCGGTTCTTCGAGCTATATTGCCGGCCCATTGCCACTTCAGCTTACTAATCCGTTGAGCTATGTCGGTCACTCTAGTTTTACTGCGGATATCCTCATTTCTGAGTCTATCACGCAGAGAAACTCCGAGCATAACCCTCTCCATAGCTCGCTGAGCGACCTTGAGCGTCCTCATACGGCCAGCAGTGAAGGACCACGTCTCAGATCCGTAAGTCATCACTGGCAACACGCACTGGTTGTACAATCTAGTTTTTAGAGATTGAGGTATAACTGACGAGAAGATATGTCGTAATTTCCCGAACGCTGCCCAGCCAAGTTGAATCCGTCGATTGACCTCTCGGTCGAAGTTGGACTTACCTAGTCGGACTATTTGTCCCAGGTAAACGTACTCGTCAACAACTTCGAGCATAGTGCTCCCAACAACTACCGGCATAGGTGTGACATGGACATTAAACATAATCTTTGTTTTGTCCATGTTCATCTTAAGACCTATCCGTTGGGAGACACCATTGAGGTCATTGAGCATAGTGCTAAGGTCCTCCAGGGATTCTGCCATAAGGACTATATCGACGGCAAATTGAAGGTGAGTGATGTACTCGCCATTGATGTTAATACCGTATCCTTTCCAGTCCAGTAGCCTGAAAACGTCTTCCAATGCAGCGGTGAAGAGTTTCGGGGATATAACGTCACCCTATCTTACACCTCTCTGCAGTTAGTTAGGTTTCGAGCTCTGGTCCTGTACTCGGATAGCCATCGTAGCCCTACTGTACAAACACTTCAGCACTTCGATATACCGACAGTCAACTTGGCACCGCTGAAGGGACTGTAGCACCGCCCAAATTTCGACGGAATCAACGGCTTTCTCATAGTCCACATACGCCAGGCAAAGTGGCAGATTGTACTCTTCAGTCTTCTGTACAATCTGCCACAGGGTATGTATGTGGTCTATGGTACTGAAGCCTTTTTGGAAACCGGCTTGTTCGGGAGGCTGGAAGTCGTCTAGTCTGCGTGCGAGACGATTCGTAATGACTCTCGAAAACAGCACGTAGACGCGGCTCAGAATGGAAATCGGTCTGTAGTTCTTCAAGAGAGCGTTGTCGCCTTTCTTAAAGAACAAGACCACCGCACTTCTGTTCCACGCCTCTGGAGTAGTGCCACCATGGAGGACGCACTTGAAGAGCTTCTGAAGGACTTCAAGTACCGGTGTTCCACCTGCTTTCAGAAGCTCCGCTGTAATTCTATCCTCGCCTGGGGCCCTGTCGTTTTTAAGGTGCTGGAGAGCCATTCTAATCTCCCTTAGACTGACGTCCGGGATACATCGGAATAGTGGGATAAGACTTGTTCTTGGATCGTTACTCACACTTGCGTGTGGTTCCAACGATGATGTGTACAGCTGCCCATAGAACCTCTCAATCTCACTCAAAATCTCAGGTGTCCCGGAAACGATGCTGCCACACTCAGTCTTCAGCTTTGACAGTTGGCTCTTACTGGCAGACAGATCTCTGGCAAAGACTTTGGAGCCCTGGTTCCGCTCGATCGCTTCTTTAATACGAGCAGTATTAAAGTTGCGTAAGTCTCGCCGCATGCATTTGGAGATCTGTCTGTTCAGTTGACTGTATGCTGTTAAATCTGTTGACGATTGCAGCCTCATCTCCCGTCAATAGCCATGAGATTAAGAATGTGATCGGAGAATTTTTGTGTTCTTCTGCGGCGGGTCTTGCACCGCATTGACCTCTTGACCGCACGGACCGTTTCCACGAGCTTTTCATTCATATCGTCCACTGCATTGCAATCTTGTAGGCACTGAAAGCGGTTACGTAACTCGAGCTGAAAGTTTTGGGGATTCTGGATTAGAGCACGAGGGGGACGGAGCGTTGACTTCATTAGACGAGACCTCTCCAACTTAACATTTAGGTTCAGTGTGCCTCTAACCATTCGGTGATCGCTGCCAGTTTTCACCCTTGCGATCACTGAGACATCACTGAACAGTTGGCGTCTGGTCGTCATAATAAAGTCAATCTCATTTTTTGTCGAACCGTCGGGGCTCGACCAGGTCCACTTCCTGTGGGGCCGCTTCTGGAAGAAAGAGTTCATCATAAAGAGTCCATCTTTCTCCATAAATTCGGCAAACTCCTGGCCCCTTCGGTTCCGTTGCCCTACTCCAAATTTCCCTAACTTCAGCTCACCGTTTTCTCTTGTGCCTAGTTTTGCGTTGAAGTCTCCCATCAACACCATGTAGTGGGTTTTGGAGAATGCATGGCTTTGGAAATATCCTCATACATTTCCTCCACCTCCTCATCGGGATGTGCCGAGGTTCGGTTGTATATATTATGATGCAATCAATGAGTATATAATATTGTATTACGTTTCTAATGAGGGTTGTCTGGTGGCTAATACTAGCGGATTAATTTCAACCGCATTCGATTAATGTTAAAATCCATTTTATTTTTATAATACTTTTTTATTAAACTGAAGTGATAAACGAACTCAAAGCTCATCCGATGGCAAGTGGCTACCTGCTACCATTTTCCAACAAGAAGGCTACAGACACAATGTCACCTCTGACGACTAAGGTGCCACTAAGTAACGGTGGTTAATATAGCGCATAGCGCCATATTATAGCGCGCTATCTATGCGTAGCGCATAGCGCGTGCTATGTAAGTAGCCGCCATGGCGCTATGGTGCTATGGCACTTTGGTGCTATGGCGCTTTGGCGCTATTAATATCCAGCGGCAACTAGTTCTAGCATTGCCCGCGACCTAATTTAGTGTTAGACGTTGTTTAGTTAGTATATGCTGTATATGCATACGTGACCTAAGGTACACGGTTGTCTGCTATAAAAGTAGCCTTACTAATGTATTTAAATGTTAATAAAATTTAGATTAATAAAGTGTATATAATAGTGTATATACGAGTATGCGTAAGTATACGGATGTGGTGGAGGCGAGAGAGGTGTGTCAGGAAAATGAAAGTCGTCTCTGCCTATTCCTCTGGGTGACAGACGTGAGTGTTAATGTATATATTTATGTATGTATAATAGTGCCTATAAATAGTTGATTTGTTTATATACAATCAATAAACTTTTAAATACACCTTTAATTGACTTATAATTATAATTTAAATTAAGGTTAAAATAACGTTTACAGCGATTATAGACAGTCGTAAGCCTGAAAAGTATGAAAGAGTGTTCATTGGTTTTTTATTGCTGCTTTATTTTATTTTAGTCTAAAATATGACTCATTACGAAATAAGTTTCTTATATAGCACGCGGTCTAACCAACAAACGACATCTAATTTAACGTGCTACGTGATATAGCGTGCTGCATAACTTAACGCGCTTGACGGCCTCCTACACGCTTTCTTATAAATAGCGCGCTATAATATAGCGTATTTAAAAGCGCGCTAGAAATTTATAGTTTATAGTATGTACGGTGCTATTGATGTATAGGCGTTTTAAACAACTTTATCACTAAGCCTGTAATTATAGTGGCTCTTAATACCATTCGGACCGGAAATCAGCATCGCAGGCACTGCGATTTGGCGGTAGGGACATGCTAGTATGGTAGTAAATTCCTAGGTAGAAAAAAGTCAACTCAACTTGTTGACATCCAGGAAGAGAAGTGCTTTGCGCACCAAGCGCTGTATAAACCGCACATCCAACATAGAGCACTCAAAACGCGGGATGGTCGGGGGTGTGTTCCCTATTTCATCAAGAGTCGAGTCGAACGCAAAAAGAGACCCCAAAAGATTGGCTTTCTACTTTGCGGCATGGGCGATGGAAGTGATGACTAACAGTTATTTCTTAAACAAGTGAAAAAGTTTGTACAACCGACTTCAATATAAATAAAATGAGAACGTCATCAATATAGTCGAACTCAATTAAATACGCATTACTAAGGATAATTAAAAAAATACTGATACTAGTACTCAGATCTCGAATTATATCGGACTACATGAGAAGCATCAGCTTTCAAATAGAAAAAGAATCATCAAAATCAGTTCAAATAGAAAAAAAGTTCTGAGGTAACACATAAAAAACATACAATCGAATTGAGAACCTCCTCTTTTTTAAGTCAGTAAAAAATATAAGATGTTTCTCTAACACTTATAATAATTAATGCAAAATGATATGGATGATAATTGTTATGATAATAAATAAAACCGACCGCGCTGAGTGCTAATAATACATAGAGAAGTTAGATGTTATTTTTTTAAGCGAGCGACAGTAACTTAACCCAATATTTAAGGATACGGACCGCAAATTCTAAAAGTCATACATCGAATCCGCTAGTCGACTAATGTCGAGAACCACTGCTAACACTAGCTTTGTAAGCTTACTTGAAGCTGTTTTTTTATAGGATAAGAGCGACAAAGAAGCACACAGTCCACCTGATGCTAAGTGAATGCTGCATTCAATAGACATCTATACGTATCCCCGATTAAGAATCAAAGTGCAGACGTGTTGCTACCCCTGAGGACTAAGATGGAATACCTTGCTTCCAGTAAAAAGGATCTCTGGTTCTTTAAGCATAATAAAAGATCTTCCTATAAAAACATTTCAAAAAAAATTATACCAGTGGCTTCTTCAAAAAACATTTTACTCCGTAAACGAGCTTTTAAATTACTGATGAAAACTTTTATAGGACTATAGCTCAAAATTGACATTTTTTTTTGTTATTAACTGACATGGTATATAATATTGTTTAATTTAATTTACTTTATTTGTTAATTATAATTTTTTTTTGTTGGTACTTTTGATATCTTTAGAATATAATTGGATGGATTGTTTGTTGTTGCTAATTTAATGATTTAATAATGATTGATTTTGATGTGTTAATTTTGTATAAATATAATTTCTAAGAATAAATAAATTTGCATGTCTCCATTAGAGACTTAGTGTGTATGCATAGTATTTAATAGTATATCATGTAACATACATACTAAGTAGCAAATAAATAAATAAATAAATAAATAAATAAATAAATATTTACAATCACCACACGAAACACAGCAACAGCTAGTATTCTGTGAGTGTGGTCCTACCCCGGTCGCGCCGACACATTCGTGCTACAACCATAATATAGCTGCAGCGTGACTCTACCACGTAAAACGTGTAGCGTAAGGTTACTAGTAGTATTAGTAGTGATCATAGAATACTATAATAGAATTTCATGGTAGTGATAACATCGCTGCTAGCACTCATACACACATATCGAAAAACCTGCTACAATTGAGCTAGGGGGCCATTCGCATGCCAATAAAACATGACATTGCAAAATGTTTACCTGCCTGTCCGTTTGTCGGAGCTAATGTGCGGAATGAGTAAACCAATTGTGATGAAATTTTACGAACGGATATCAGGAATGATCTGTTATATATTTTATCCGAAAAAACTTAAAATTTTGGGAAATCGAAAAATTGATAAAATAAATGGTTCATGATGATTATGACCTCATATTCAAATGACGTCACATTAATGGATCAAATCCGAACAAAGCCTGGGCGGGTTGAAAATATAAATATTAGTCACAATTTAGACCTTGGTATGAAAAATTACGAATATAGCTTTACTTTAACACTTTTGAACAAAATAGATAGATAGGCAGATATTTATCACAAACAATTTATCGCATTCCGTTTTAGCTTAACAACACATCCAGCATCTCTAATTAAATACCACAAAACACTCGTACAATGTGTAATCCGGCTTAATATCCACAAATCCCCCGAAACAACCCCTTACGACAACCGCCCTTGTCGTTTAACCTTAGGACAGGGAAAAACAAAGAGGGGTCATCCACGCGCCCTTGAGGAGCATTGTCTTTTGTATTGGCTCAATGTGAACCCAGCTACCTCCGTACGACCTTACGCCGTGTGTTCACCTCGTCGGGACGCAATGTTAGACGGTAATCAGGCTAATTTGCGGTTATTGACTGTCATTGTGATATTTATACCATATTACGCCCACTTAATCAACTAATGTATATTTTAATAGCCTTTTAATACAAAACAAAGAAGCTAGGATAAGCTGGTCCCGAAACGTCGGAAATTAAAAATAAGTAAAAGTAGGTAATTAAACGCGATAGAATCCGTAAATTTAGTTTTATTCAATAGAATAAGCTGTTAAACCGTAGCCAGGAATAGCGGGGCCCCCAGTCCCCGGCGGCCCCGCTATTCCTGACTACGGTGGCGACCATGGTAACGGCGGGGCAGGGGGTGCTAAGAATCTCCGGTGGAGGTTCGGTTGCCACCTACGACGACTCGACCTGGCAACATTTAACGCACGCACCCTGAGGACTGACGAGAAGATCCTGGAGCTGGAAGAAGAGATAGACAAGTTGCGCTGGAATATTGTTACGAGCTTGAGGTTCGTGACAATAAAAATTGCCGATAAAATTACCTAAATTAACACTTTAATTTACTTTACACAATTAAAGTTAAAACACCAATAATTTAAACACACTAATTCACTTAATTCCACTCCGAAGCTTCGCTTGTTTCGCCCAAATCAACACTGCCCCCGATCGCATCTTGCAGCGCCTATATATTTAAATTAGCAAAGAAATATCCAGAATGTTCAAGTAAACACGGGCAAGGTACCGAGCGTTCGAGTTTCGACTAGGCGCTGTCGGTTGAGTAATTTGTGATGTCATTTTCTCAATGCTCCCCTCGCTCTCGTTCCTGACACTAGATGGCGCTAGTGTATCGTTGACTGGAGCGCGTAACACTGCCCCCTCCTAAGACATGCTCGTCCCGAGCATTATCGGCCCCATAATAACGCGCCAAGCGATTCACATGGACGATCTTAGGAGTCCCTCTTGCGCCTTTCTGTAACGGCTCCGCAATGTCAAGGGCTGTCCTATCCCGTGGTGCACCAACATTGTACAATTTCGGTGCTCCTCTACTACGTGTCCGAGGTCCCCGCTCGGCCGCACAACTTGTACATGTACGACACCAATCCTCGACATCGTCACGATAATGGACCCAGTAAAACTGTTCTCGGACCTTCAGTAGAGTTCGTTTAACTCCCAGATGGACTATTGAACGACCATTATGGCACAACTGTAGAACATTCGGCACTTTAGCTTTAGGGACAACCATTTGCAAACGACAGCTGTCTTTTCGACCATTGTCCCATTTACGGCACAGGACTCCATCCTGAATCAGCAAGCTGTCCCATTGGGCCCAATAGCTTTTCGTGGTTGAACTCATCGCTGAGACGTCCCTCCACTTAGGCTTGGTAGCACGGGCCTTCATCCATCCCAGAATCGGCTTGATGTCCGGATCTTCCTGCTGTGCATGTCGTAGGTTGTCCTTCCACCCGTTGCTGAGGTGGTCTGCCCTGAGCATCCTCACGGATACCACCTCCTTACTCTCTTGCCTACTACAATGGTTGCAATCTTCAGGACAAGGTCTTCTTGACAATGCATCTGCGTTGCCGTGAGATTTCCCGCTGCAGTGTCTGATAGTAAAGTCGTATTCCTGCTGCTGCTGGGCGGTGCTGTTAGCCGCACTTCCTTTCTGAGACCGTTCACCTTCCCTTCCTAGGGTGTGCTTAGGGCAGCTGGACCGAAGATGGCCCCTTTCCCCACAGCCATAGCACCTAGGGCTGTATCTTTTATTGTGGTCGCGAACCGTAACTGCTGTAACCTCCCTAGCGTGAGGTGAACGATGATCCTGTCGCCGCCAGGCAGTGTCGTTAGCTGCACTACCCTCTCGAGATCGATCAACTCTCCTTTCCACGGTTTGCTTAGGGCAGCTGGATCGAAGATGGCCCTTTTCCCCACAGCCATAGCACCTAGGGCTGTATCCTTTGTTGCGGTCGCGAACTGTAGCTGCTGCAACCTCCCTGACGCGATGGGAACGATGATCCTGCCGCACGGCTTCTACCTCCAGTGCATGGGCCAAGGCGTCCTTAAGCGTCTCATGGTGCCCGAGCCTCACAGCAGCTCTGACTTCCAGGTCACGGATGCCGTCGATGAATGTCTGCACCAGGTTCCCTCCAATGAGCGCAGGTACAGACCGGTATGCCTTTCGCACCAGCTTCTCCACCTCTAGAGCCCACTGCTGCAGGTTTTCGTTGATGCGCTGCACGCGATCTTTAAGCTGCGCACGAAAGACTTGTTCCAGGTGAGCGTCGCCATACCTCGCCTCCAATGCCTCAATGAGTTGCTCATAAGTCACTTCCTCACCGAGAGCTTCCAGAACTGTTAAGGCCTGGTCGCGCAGGCCTAGTGTGAGAGCAGTCATGGCCTGACTTTCATTCCAGCCGTTCGCCTTCATAACAGCCTCGAACTGGATCTTGTAGGCTGACCAGGAAGAGGTACCGTCGAACGGCGGCACTTTGAATCCACGTAGCGAAGGTGTTGTAGCTACTACGGGAGCTGTTGTTCCATCCCCAAGTTTGAGGTCGTCCAGCGTTTTCTTCACGTCAGCCATTACGTTGTCAACCCGATTGTTTACTTGGTCGATTCGGGTTTCGGCCTCCGACAGGCGGTTGTCATGTTGAGCAACCTTATCCTTCACCTCCCGTATCTCTTTTCCGAAGATAGCGTGAAGGTCCTTCATGAGGAGCATCTGCTCTTCCTTATCGCGTTGGAGTTGCTCTTCTAAACGACGGGCCTGTTCCTCCTGCCGGCGGGCCTGTTCCTCTTGTCCGCTTTGCAGCTGCTCTTTTAACTGACGGGCCTGCTCTTCCTGTCGGCGAGCCTGCTCCTCCTGTCGGCGAGCCTGCTCCTGCAGCATCACCATCAGAGCACCTAAGTCAGGTGCTGCAGATGTAGGAGTTACCGACGGGCCTGCAGCCGGTGGCTGGCCCTCCGTCGTCTGCGGCGTTGCACCACCAAATCTTCGTTGGTCCGTCTCCTGCTGGCGTTGACTTCGGGTACGGACACCCTCCGTTTCCTCCTTAGGTAAAATCGGCATGATTTTATCCCACTTCTGACACCAATTGTTACGCGCTTGAGGTTCGTGACAATAAAAATTGCCGATAAAATTACCTAAATTAACACTTTAATTTACTTTACACAATTAAAGTTAAAACACCAATAATTTAAACACACTAATTCACTTAATTCCACTCCGAAGCTTCGCTTGTTTCGCCCAAATCAACACTGCCCCCGATCGCATCTTGCAGCGCCTATATATTTAAATTAGCAAAGAAATATCCAGAATGTTCAAGTAAACACGGGCAAGGTACCGAGCGTTCGAGTTTCGACTAGGCGCTGTCGGTTGAGTAATTTGTGATGTCATTTTCTCAATGCTCCCCTCGCTCTCGTTCCTGACACTAGATGGCGCTAGTGTATCGTTGACTGGAGCGCGTAACAATATTATAGGACTATCCGAGGTCCGAAGAGAGGGGAAGGCCACGGTGATTCTCGAATCCGGCAACTTGTTCTATCACCGGGAGGGCGACCATCTGCCCCAAGGAGGTGTCGGATTTATCGTCCACAAGTCTCTCGTCAACAACGTTGTAAAGATTGGGAGTGTGTCGACGAGGGTCGCGTACCTGATACTCAGAATCACCAAACGGTATTCGCTGAAGGTCAAACAGGTTTACGCACCAACCTCGGCACATCCCGATGAAGAGGTGGAGGAAATGTATGAGGATATTTCCAAAGCCATGCATTCCTCCAAAACCCACTACACGATGCTGATGGGAGACTTCAACGCAAAACTAGGCACAAGAGAAAACGGTGAGCTGAAGTTAGGGAAATTTGGAGTAGGGCAACGGAAGCGAAGGGGCTAGTAGCTGGCCGACTTTATGGAGAAAGAGGGACTCTTTATGATGAACTCTTTCTTCCAGAAGCGGCCCCACAGGAAGTGGACCTGGTCGAGTCCCGACGGTTCGACAAAAAATGAGATTGACTTCATTATGACGACCAGACGCCAACTGTTCAGTGATGTCTCAGTGATCGCAAGGGTGAAAACTGGCAGCGATCACCGAATGGTTAGAGGCACACTGAACCTAAACGTTAAGTTGGAGAGGTCTCGTCTAATGAAGTCAACGCTCCGTCCCCCTCGTGCTCTAATCGTGAATCCCGAAACCTTGACAAGCTCGTGGAAACTGTCCATGCGATCGGCGCTAAGTTCTGCAAGACCCGCCGCAGAAGAACACAAAAACTCTCCGATCACACTCTTAATCTCATGGCTGTTAGACGGGAGATGAGGCTGCAATCGTCAACAGATTTGACAGCATACAGTCAACTGAACAGACAGATCTCCAAATGCATGCGGCGAGACTTACGCAACTTTAATACTGCTCGTATTAAAGAAGCGATCGAGCGGAACCAGGGCTCCAAAGTCTTTGCCAGAGATCTGTCTGCCAGTAAGAGCCAACTGTCAAAGCTGAAGAATGAGTGTGGCAGCATCGTTTCCGGGACACCTGAGATTTTGAGTAAGATTGAGAGGTTCTATGGGCAGCTGTACACATCATCGTTGGAGCCACACGCAAGTGTGAGTAACGATCCAAGAGCAAGTCTTATCCGACACTATTCCGATGATATCCCGGATGTCAGTCTAAGCGAGATTAGAATGGCTCTCCAGCACCTTAAAAACGGCAGGGCCCCAGGCGAGGATGGAATTACAGCGGAGCTTCTGAAAGCGGGTGGAACACCAGTACTTGAAGTCCTTCAGAAGCTCTTCAATTCCGTCCTCCATGGTGGCAGGTCAGGCGTGTCCGGAGGCGTGGAGCAGAAGTGCGGTGGTTTTGTTCTTTAAGAAAAGCGTCAACGCTCTCTTGAAGAAATATAGACCGATTTCCCTTCTGAGCCGCGTCAACGTGCTGTTTTCGAGAGTCATTACGAATCGTCTCGCACGCAGACTCGACGACTTCCAGCCTCCCGAACAAGCCGGTTTCCGAAAAGGCTTCAGTACCATAGACCACATACATACCCTGCGGCAGATTGTACAGAAGACTGAAGAGTACAATCTGCCACTTTGCCTGGCGTATGTGGACTATGAGAAAGCCTTTGATTCCGTCGAAATTTGGGCGGTGCTACAGTCCCTTCGGCGGTGCCAAGTTGACTGTCGGTATATCGAAGTGCTGAAGTGTTTGTACAGTAGGGCTATGATGGCTATCCGAGTACAGAACCAGAGCTCGAAACCTATCCAACTGCAGAGAGCTGTAAGACAGGGTGACGTTATATCCCCGAAACTCTTCACCGCTGCATTGGAAGACGTTTTCAAGCTACTGGACTGGAAAGGATACGGTATTAACATCAATGGCGAGTACATCACTCACCTTCGATTTGCCTACGATATAGTCTTTATGGCAGAATCGCTGGAGGACTAAAGGTCTATGCTCAATGACCTCAATAGTGCCTCCCAACGGATAGGTCTTAAGATGAACATGGACAAAACAAAGATTATGTTTAATGTCCATGTCACACGTATGCCGGTGGTTGTTGGGAGCACTATGCTCGAAGTTGTTGACGGGTACGTTTACCTGGGACAAATAGTCCGACTAAATAAGTCCAACTTCGACCGAGAGGTCAATCGACGGATTCAACTCGGCTGGGCAGCGTTCGGGAAATTACGACATATCTTCTCGTCAGGTATACCTCAATCTCTAAAAACTAGATTGTACAACCAGTGCGTGTTACCAGTGATGACTTACGGATCTGAGACGTGGTCCTTCACTGCTGGCCGTATGAGGATGCTCATGGTCGCTCAGCGAGCTATGGAGAGGGCTATGCTCGGAGTTTCTCCGCGTGATAGACTCAGAAATGAGGATATTCGCAGTAAAACCAGAGTGACCGACATAGCCCAACGGATTTATTAGCTGAAGTGGCAATGGGCCGGCCATATAGCTCGAAGAACCGATAACCGATGGGGAAGAAAGGTTCTCGAGTGGCAGCCTCGTACCGGTAGGCGTAGTGTAGGGCGACCCCCCACTAGATGGAGTGACGAACTGGTAAAATATGCAGGAAGTCGATGGATGCAGGTGGCTCAGGGCCGTTCTTTGTGGCATTACTTGGGGGAGGCCTATGTTCAGCAGTGGACTTGTGAAGGGCTGTAATGATGATGATGATGAAGCTGTTAAATTACTATTTTTTTGTAGAATAAGGGCGATCCTCGTTGTAATGCCGTTAACAGTTCGTTCTCGGTCCGATCTTGGTACGATAAAATGTTATCAAGTATAAAATATGTGTGTATTCATACTATCCGTAACAGTCAAGTTTCGCTCGAATCCCATTCCATGTATAATAAATCAGACCGAAATCGGACCGAAAACGAACTGTGAAGGACAAATGAGGATCGGCCCTAAGGGTGACAAACGAGCACACAGTCCACCTGATGGTAAGTGGTTGCTGTGGTCCATAGGCATCAACATTTATACTCGATTATAAATCAAAATGCAGATGCATTGTCACCCCTGAGGATTAGGATAGAATGCCTCGTTTCCAGTTAAAAGGGTCTGCGGTTCTCTGTACTCACCATACGAAACACAGCAGCATTAAGTTGCTATTTTACTTCGATATTCTGTGACAATTGTAATGTAAATGTTAGTTATAATGTAGGCATGTTAGTTATAATGTAGAGACACGCTGCATCTATATTAGAGTTGTAGCACGAATGGGTCAGCTCAACCGGGGAAGGAAGACACTCTCACAGAATACCAGCGTAAAACAGCAGCTTAATACTGCTGTGTTTCGTATGGTGAGTGTACAGATCCGGAGACCCTTTTTTTACTGAGAACTATGCATTCCATCCTAGTCCTTAGGGATGACAACGCGTCTCCGTTTTAGTTCTTATTCGAGGATTAATGTAGATGTTTATTAGCCACTGCATACACTTACCACCAGGGAGACGTGCGTGCTCGTTGGTCACCCTTGTTCTATAAAAAAATTAAAAAAAAGACAAACACACTCTACGACACCCTCGAGGCACCCTGTAATGGATATTCCTAAAGCGCGTCTATATTGTCGGGTATTCCGAATATTAGTGATTATATTATTAATGAGTATTTGATTCTAGTTGGTGTCAATTTAATGGTAGAAGTGTAGTTTGCTATTTGGTAGTGATGTGAGATAATCTGTAACGCTGTCTCTTTCTATGGATGAAGCAAGTTATGTGCCAGGAACATCGTATGCACTCTTTTAGTCTTCACAAAGGAGTTACATTGAACACGGATAGATGACGAGTATCTCTACATTTCTTCATACACATTCCTTCATTATAGACTATCTTAACCTTAACTTATCAAAGTACGCTAATATTATACTGACCATATAATTCCCCCAAAGATTAACTCATAGTCGAGTTGGCAACCACAAATTTTTATTATTTGGAGTTGTTACCGAGGAGATGCTACTGCACATCCGTGTTATATCTCCTTTGATCGAAGTCGCTTAAGGATCACTTCTCGATACGTTCTCGATATATCGTCACTAATTTTTCAGAAATTGGAAGCGTTACTTCTTTTTTTCAAATACCCTTATCTACAAGTGCACCCTGATGGTTGGTTAGTAAAGCTCTGGTGCTGACAGATATGCTATAAGATCTTTATAATATAATCATCGTTACTGTATAAAATCACAAATTCACTCCTGTAAATAGGCCTCCCGCAAGGCAACCTGATCTTGTGCCGTATGAGGATTTAACTTGATCTAGTAGGGGACCGCCTCACACTCCGTTGCCATATTGCGACTGCCACTCGAGAACCTTTGTTCCGAAAATACTTAACCCAAATTTCATAGACTGAAAATAGGACGCAACGGAAGCAAGGCATGCGTATAGTCTCTGACTTCGCTACCCCTAAAGCTCAAGCCCAGTTAAGTGAACATAGGTCATGTCTGCACTTTCAAGAAATGTAGGAGAAATGTTTGTCTGATGCCGTATTTTTTTCTTAGATGAGACTATGTCCAACAGTAGACTTTAAGAAAGCTAAAAAAGCATTAAAGTATGATAAGGTTCCAGCCTACATATGTCCAACTTTACAGATACATTTATAACCACATACCAACAGGTGGAATGTGTAATTATTTTATTAAAAAAACCTCCCATTTCTGAAATGGTCATGAAGGAATTAGTCCGCCGCGCTGCTCCAGTGTCGGACTTGATATATGTTCCAAATATTTTATTTCGTTAACATCATGGAGATTTCCTACTGATGTTTTCCTTATCTTGGTGATGCAAGTAGTAAATTAGCACTTAAAATTCTAATTACCAATTGTTGTCGTAGGGGATAAAACTCTGGTTGCTCTGATTGTGAAATTTACTATTTTATTTAGGGCCATCTAGACTGAAGAGAAATTACGAGTATATGTAATTAGATCATTTTTATTTAAGAGTATAAAAATATACCGTAACAATAATCAATAACCCGCACGTCCAAAAACTATCAAACTGTCTAAGTGCGTCGACTATGACAATTGCTAGTTTCGACTATAACATCAATTGGAGTTAAAACTTTTCAAAAATAGTTAAATAATATGTAGTAAGTATATTTCCATCAGAAGACGTAACTCCTGAACTGGAAAGGACACGGTACGTCACTCACCTTCGATTTGCCGACGATATATTCGTTATGGCAGAATCGCTGGAGGACTAAGCACTATGCTCAATGACCTCAATAGTGCCTCCCAACGGATACGTCTTAAGATGAACATGGATAAAACAAAGATCATGTGTAACGTCCATGTCACACCTATGCCGCTACTTGTTGGGAGCACTAAGCTCGAAGTTATTAATGAGTATGTTTACCTGGGACAAATAGTTCGACTACGTAAATCCAACTTCGACCGAGAGGTCGACAGATTCAACTCGGTTGGGCAGTATTTGGGAAATTACCGCACATCTTCTAATCAGGTATACCCCAAAAATTAAAAACGAGATTGTATAACCAGCGCCTGTTGCTAGTGATGACTTACGGATCTGAGACGTGGTCCTTTAATGCTGGCCGTATGAGGAAGCTCAAGGTCGCTCAGCGAACTATGGAAAGGGCTATGCTCGGGATTTCACTGCGTGATAAACTGAGAAATGAGGATATCCACAGTATAACTAGAGTGGCCGACAGCCTAACGCATTAGTAATTCGAAGTGACAATGGACCGGCCATATAGCTTGAAGAACTGACAATTGATGGGAAGAAAAGGTTCGAGAAAAGATCGAGTGGCAGCCTCGCACCGGTAGGGCGACCCCAACTAGATGGAGTGACGCCGACGTTTATGGATGCATATGGCTCAGGACCGTGCTTTGTGGCGTTTCTCCGGGCCGTAATGATGATGATGATGAATTATATGTGGCTCTATTACTATCAGAGCCCGATTTTTAATAAAATCAGTGATTTTACAATGATATTTCAAAGGTATACCAAAAAAAATATCGTTTACAAGTGATTCAATATCGTGACAGCGACACAGATATTAAAGAGGACGCAAATTAAAAAAAGACGTTTATTTTTTCATCCAAACAAAATAAATAAAGTTTGTTTATGATATTTGCGAATCAGACTGTGTTGATACATAGTTCAAGGTGAGGTAGCTACGGTACGTAGGTTGTTCTTCAAACTGTGGTAAGTGGCACTTCCTTTGGTTTTTATTTACGTGATAAAACATCACTGTGGTGGCGGTGTTAGAATAACCACTACCCCATATCATCCCGCGCGTGTCGTAAGAGGCGACAGACGG
Source organism: Parnassius apollo (assembly GCA_907164705.1). Lineage (NCBI taxonomy): Eukaryota > Metazoa > Arthropoda > Insecta > Lepidoptera > Papilionidae > Parnassius > Parnassius apollo. The sequence goes on along the minus strand of CAJQZP010000795.1, from coordinate 176,880 downwards.
AAACAAATCAGGAGATGGGCAGCAGCGTCTTCCTGATAACGTCTAAAACAAAAAAACCTGCGATTGCCAACCCACTTACCAAGGGTGCCAACTATGGCTGTTACGGTAACGGTAAATCATCTTAATTTCTTTATTGGAAGTTGTTGCTAATGTTTATATGCAACAGTATAATATATTATATCTAAGTTATCTGTGGGCAACAACTTCAGCAGCAACAACTTATTATCTAGTACATTATTATTAGTCATTAAAATATAATCAAAATAGCTAAAATAAATAAAATCTATTAGTAGTTTAAATATATATATATATATATATATATATATATATATATATATATATATATATATATATATATACTCTGATTTTCCATTCCGTAGAATTCTGAATTCTCATTATGAAATGTCAGAATTCTACGGAAAAACGTGTTGTTACTAAAAAAAGTTCTCCAACCCCTTTGAGGCAACAAAAAATAAAGTGCTACGTATTTTTTATGTTTTACCTACAAAAAAGTAAATCTAAATATTTATTTACTGAAGTGACCTAATAAAAAATAACAAATATATCAATATCACGAACAATATATAGAATTATCTAATCTAATTATATATGGTATAAGCTGGAGTGCTACCAAGCCTGGGCTGACGCATCAACGTCCCGGGATGTAAACACCAGCGCTCTAAAAAAGAAGTATAATTCCATCTCCAGATCCTTCAAAAGAGTCATTGCCAAGGCAAAGTCAGAGCACATAGGCAGAATTGGCGAGAAACTAGTTCACCTTTCTTCTGTAACCCGTGTATTCTGGTCTCTCGCCAAGGCTGTCCAGGGGAACTTCTGTCAGACATCTCTTCCATCTCTGCACCGGGAAGACGACTCACTGGCCCATGTCGCAAAGGAGAAAGCCAATCTGCTATGCTCTTTCTTTGCGTCCAATTCGATTCTCGATGACGGGGGGAGTACGCCGCCGACCATCCCCGGTGTGAGTGCTCCATATCGGAGGTGCGGTTTACACAGCGCACAGTTCGCAAAGCACTTGTCTCCCTGGACATCCACAAGTCGAGTGGCCCTAACGGTATCTCCTCAATTGTGCTAAGGACGTGTGCTCCAGAGTTGGCACCGGCCTTAACGCGTCTTTTCCGGTACTCCTACTCTCTAGGCGTAGTCCCAAAATCATGGAAGACGGCTTTCGTCCACCCGATCCCTAAAAAAGGCGACCGCTCAGACCCGTCCAGTTACAGGCCCATCGCCATCACCTCCTTGTTCTCCAAAACAATGGAATCCATTGTAAGCTGCCAGCTCATGAGATACCTTGAGAATCACCAGCTGATTAGTGATCGCCAATACGGTTTCCGTCGTGGTCGGTCAGCTGGTGATCTTCTGTTCTACCTGACTCACAGATGGGCGGCGGCAGTAGAGTCCAAGGGGAAAACATTGGCCGTTGGTTTGGACATTGTGAAGACCTTCGATCACACAAAGGTGTGTTTGGCACAAAGCGCTTCTTTCGAAGCTCCCTTCTTATGGGCTTCCCGGGAAATTGTGCAATTGGATCACCAGCTTTCTTGCAGATTGGAGCATCAAGGTCGTTGTAGACCGTGCAAGCTTCGGTTATAAGCCTATTAATGCTAATACAATATGTTGCAAACATGTAACATTTATTGCTATGCAGATGACAGCACTGGTGATGCTCTGTACACCGGCCGTGTCAAAATTTCTCGGGAAAACATCTCTGAGTACCGTGACAAACTGGTATCTGAAGTCGAGTCGAACAAAATCTCGGATTGGGGGCGACCAAATCTAGTTCAGTTTAACCCTCAGAAGATACAAGTTTGCGCGTTAACCACTAAAAAGAACCCCTTTGTCGTATCTCCTCAGTTTCATGGCAATCCCCTTTCTGCCTCAGCCAGTATCGGAATTGTAATAGTGTAATAGTGGAGACGAACTGTCCACTATTAACAGACTCCGAGTGATTTTCTTTAAGGTGGAGAAATGAAACTACTGTTTATAAGCAAAGCGGAGTATGAATTTAGAATGTACTGTCGAATGGGATTCGGAATGGAATATATTTTGCATCAACCTTGCCTATATTTATATGGCTGGCTCACTATTGATTTGCCAATGGTAACAATTAATATTTTGCCTAGCCAATTATATTGCTTATTTTATGACCAATGAAAACTATTTAAAATATACAATTATCTACGTTTCGTTTCCCGGCGTGAGACTTGTTTGTTGTTCACGAAGCTACGTCGCTGGACCGGGCTATATAAGACATGCAGATCGGTGCGCACGCGTAGTCGGCGGGCGGCGGCGGTGTGGAATACAGCTCCGGAACAGCAAGAGGAAACGAACTGCGGCGTTGAAGAAACGGCTCACCATTGGTCGACGGATACGTGACGATAGCGGCGTGTGAAGTCGGTGTGGCGCTGAATGATATTTGCGGCTGCTTCTTGTTTCTTTATAAGAACGTCAAAGTATCTATATACAGTCCGCAGTATCTCAGTAGCCAAGAATAATTAGGAAATAAAATGTTTTTTTATTTATTCTCGCCTTCCGCGTTATGGTAGCAGCGGAGTATATATTATTTATTCCCGTTTAGGTTTGATTAATCTGGCTGCTACAGAATCCTCGGCGTCGACATATCGAGTGAAGTGCAGTTTCGTGGTCACTTGGAAGGGAAGGCCAAATTGGCCTCTAAAATGCTTGGCGTGCTCAGCAGAGTGGGACAGTACTTCATGCGGGCACACCGCCTGTAACTTTACAAGGCGCAGGTTCGGCCGCATATGGAATACTGTTCCCATCTCTGGGCTGGGGCTCCCCAGTACCAGCTCCTTCCACTTGACCGCATCTAGCGAAGATCGGCTCGAATCGTCAACGACTGAGTGCTTTCCGATCGGTCCGATCCGATTGATTCACTGGCGCTGCGAAGAGATGTTGCATCTCTTTGCGTATTTTTTCGCATTTGTCACGGGGAGCGCTCTGAGGAATTGTTCAGATTAATCCCAGTCACCAAATTTCATAAACGCACTACGCGGCAAACCACACCATATGCATGCTTGGCGGTCCACCACCGTACCTTTCACTAGGAGTTTTCCGCCACGTACGACCGTTCTGTGGAATAATTTACCACCGGCGATTTTTCCGGACCGATACGACCTGGAGACCTTCAAGAAAAGAGCTTACTCCTTTCTAAAGCAATGCACCTGCAATTCCCCTGGTGTGGCGGTTATTCATGGGCTGCGATAGTCAATTTATATCAGGTGAACCGTACGCCCGTTTGCCCCCTCTTCTATAAAAAAGGAGATGGGTAGCAGAATCTTCCTGATAACAACAACCCTTCAACAAAAAACTGCGAAAAGAAGAGAAAGAGCGGCAACTATGGCAATATACCCCCATGAGCGACTACGCAAATAGAAGGCCCCCAGTGGCCTCGCTGGAGGTGCATAGAATCTCCGGTGGAGCTTCGGTTGCCATCTAAAACGACTCCACCCGGCAATATATAACGCACACACACTGAAGAGCTGGAATAAGAGATAGACAAGTTGCGCTGGAATATTATGGGATTATCCCAAGTCCGAAGAGAGGGGGAGGACGCGGTGATTCTCGAATCCGGCAACTTGTTCTATCACCGGGAAGGCGACCATCTGTCCCAAGGAGGTATTGTATTTAACATCCACAAGTGTCTCGTTAACAACGTTGTCATATATTATATCATCCATAAATTCCTTAATATTATAATAACGCCTTTTATACAAATTTTTTGAACTTTGTGTATGTCAAATTTTGTATATTTTCTGGGATTTTGTTGTAAAAGCATATACATTGCCCCAAGAATTAGTTACTGACTCGGTGGAGTTCAGTAACTGGTACTACAAGCTTGTCTCTGTTCCTAGTTTTTACAGAATGAATATCACTTATTTTTGTGACTACTTTTATTTTTATGTAGGACATTACATTTTTATAAATGTATTAAGAGGCAAAAATTAATATATTATGAATTTCCTTACACTTTTATCTGAACGAGTCTTTACGTTTTAAATCATATATTGCTCTTATGGCCTTCTTCTGTAAAACAAATATAAGTGTCAGTCGCGTGCCCCCTTAGCAAAATACCATACGACATTATGCTATAGAAATAGTTAAAGTAAGTCTAGTTGTTTGAAAACTGGTAAGATTTGTTATCTTTTTTACAAAATATTCTGGAGAAGTGAGTTGTTTGCTAGTTTTCATATTATGGGGTCCATTAAAGCTTCGCGTCCAGTGTGATTACAAGAAAAATTGTAGTAGGAAAAATATTCAGCTCATTTAAAATTACAGTTTTATTTAGATATTTTTACATTTCGAGTAATTAATTCCATTAATTTAGTTTTAGTGCCATTAAAAAAAAAAAAAAAAAAAACCTTTGATGATGTAACCAAAAGGAAATCGAACCCGATGAAAAAAAAAACAATTTTTTCCAACGTTTAATTAGCTTTATTCACGCTCTATCATGTTAGTACAGCTAAATGAAACGGTAATTTCATAGGAGCCGTGGTAGCTCGTCGTGGCTAACGCTCGCTGTAAATATAACAGAACGCGAGTAACCACGCAGTAAAAAAAGTAAAGGAGGTGGCACGAGGAGTAACGTGGATGACAGAAATTTGTGAAAACAATATGGAGCTGGCACACACTCGGAAATGAGCACCCATTGATATTTAACTTCAAAAAGGATTATTTATTTGAAGGAAGAAGTTAATTTTAAGATATTCAATGTAACATTAATTGGATTGGGATGTAATAAATTATATAATGCTATTTTATTTTGTTGAATTATGGACTTTTTAAAACTTAATTTTATTTAAATCATTATAATAATCTAAATCAATCAAATGCAAATGTTTTAATTAAAACACAGTGAATGATAGTTTTTTTATATTCTCCATAGTAATTTAAGTTTGATATTTAATAATATTTGAAATATGATTACTTAACACTTAAATTCTTAATTTATTCGAATATAATTTATAAACCCAAATACACAATGGATTGTAATGAAATTTAATATTCTCAATGGTGATCTAAGCTGACGTGCTTTAAAAAAATATTTAGTATTATTGATAATATTGATTTATTGGATTCTAATTATTTTGAAATAGAAAAATAGGCTATCATTATTATTATCCTAAAAATATCAGGAGTATAAACTTATTGAACTACACTAAGCAATCAGGTAAACAATCAGCCAACATCCGTACTTTCAAGGAACGCAGGATCGGCCAAGAACATCGTCGCTGTTCGTGAAAGTGTACAGCAGGACCCGAGGCAGCCGATTCCTCGCCGTACACAAGAACTCGGCCTTTCGCAGACTTCAGCTTGGCGAATTCCGCGTCGGAACTTAGGCCTACAACCATTCAAAATCCAACTAACCCAGGAACTCAAAATTCATGACCATAGACAATATCGTTTGCTCGCTGAATGAGCTTCGTATCGTTTGCAAGAGGACCCCCAATTTTGAGCGAAAAATCATCTTTAGCAACATTTTTATCTTCTATTTCATTTTCATCTAATTTTAAGAAGAATGGTTGTGCATCCCATTTACGGTAATTCTGATTGTTAACAGAATTGCCGTAAATGTGATAACACCAACACACGCCTGATTCACCAGGTGATAATACTTCCTTAAAAAGTTACCATTTGGTGTGGATTTTGGGCCGGTGGTGTCATTGGTCCGTACTATTTCGAAAACGACACTGATGAGGCGGTCACCGTCAACGGCGAACGCTGCAGAACGATGATATGCAATTTCTTATGGCCCAAATTAAACCATATGGACCTAGACGACATGTGGTTCTAGCAAGAGGCGCTACGTGCCACACAGCGGACGCCACGATTGACATTCTCCATGAGCGATTTGAAGGTAAACTTATCTCTGGCAGGGGTGATATAAATTGGTCATCAAGGCCATGCTATTCTACCCCGCTAGACTTTTTCTTGTGGGTTTCTTGAAGATGCGGGTCTATGCAAATAAACCACAATCGACTGTGCCCTAAAGGTGAACATAACACAGGCCATCGCTCAAATTCAGCCGAATCTATGCAGAAGAGTCATTGAAAATGAACCACTCGGATCCATGCCACTGTAAGAAGCCAAGGCGGGCATTTGAACGACGTCATATTCCACGCTTAATGACACATGCGGTCCTTTCAAGTAAAAAAAGAATTTTGTTAATTAGTTTTGTTATTTAGTAAATTGTGTGAGGTACACACAGCCTGTTTTATTTCATTTCAACATCTACCCGCCCTTATTGAAAAATCCTTAAGTTGCGGCAAGAATTAGTAGAACCACATTCTCACAGAATACCAGCGTGGAACAGCAGGATGATGCTGCTGTGTAGTGAGTATATATATATATATATATATATATATATATATATATATATATATATATATATATATATATATATCTATATATTGGAGACCCTTTTTTACTGGCTACGGGAAATTCTATCTTAGTGCTGAGGGGTGACAACGCATTTGCATTTTGACTCTTAATCGATGATAGTTATAGGATGTCTATGGGCCATGGCATCGAATTATCATCAGGTGGAATCAGCTGGTTTGTCTACTCTGTGACCAAGTGTGCTGCAAATCATTCTAATCATTAAAATAATTTAAAATAAAACGCAATAAAATTCTTAAAATTAGTTTTATTTGATATGTAGTTATGGGTGACAGGCGTGAGTGTTTATGTATTTATTATTATGTAGATATAAATAAAAGTATAAGGATACATATCCATCGGTCTTTAGATACTTTAAATTCAAAATGCATCCCCGCCGTATTTAGAGTCAAACAATCTCCAACTCTACGTACGGTAATACAGTGGATTATTACTGTAAGTGATTTATTATAAATAGCAATAAACTATGTTATTTCTAAGAACTACGCGCGACCTTCCCAAGGGAGAGTGCGATACACTCCCTCGGGAAGGTCGTGCGATATTAGTGTTACATTGATAAAAACCTAGGGCTTGGAAATAAAAAGTAAACAAAGTTCTGAAAAAACTATAAATTCTTTTAGCGAAAAATGGGACTTTCTATTTCATATTGACTAAACTCAAGTAAGTTTGGGCCGGTCACATTTATGTACAGCAACCTATAGGCCAAACAACTAAACAAAGGTGGTGCGACGATCTTGATTCATTTTGTAAAGGTTTCATTTGTTTAAGGACGCGTTTGCAAATCAACCAAAATTAGGGTGTTTTTCGGTAGATTTTGTGACAAAACTAAACCAAATCAAATATAAGTAAAAACTACCATGTATAGATTGGTTCTTCATCTGCAAATGTCTGTAACTCTTTTGTTGAAAATAGTAGTTTTTTATATTGTAAAAACGAACTTTCGTTGCCATTTTCTACAAAATTAACGATACCGGCTTGTGTTTCGGTAGATGTTTTGGTCTATTATCAACATATTTAAAAATTTAAAAAATACTATAAGATGACAGACATATTCAATTAAAAAACCCTGGGTTTATTTTTTAACAAAATGTCACAAATAGTCGTAAAAAAAAATAAAAACTGATGCACATTTTTTCACATATTTTGTTAATATGGATGAATCATAATGTATTGCAATAAGGGCTATTTTATTGTTGGTGCCTGCTTTGATTTATTGTACAAAGATTTCGATGAAACCACAGTCCGCGCTCGGCGGCCGTCGTGAGTGGACACTGTATCGCCTGTTTGCAGCGGCTCATTCTGAAAAGATCGCTGTACATACACAAAATATTAGAAAAAAACAAATTGGAAACATAAGTACTTGACAAGTGATAAAATTATTATTTTTATACTCACAGTTTTTATTTAGCTAAAAATAAGTAGGATATATAAACTTACCTACTACTGCAACTCGTGGACGAGCGGAACTAGGTGTGCCGAGTTTGGGCTCGTTTTGTTGGTTATGATGAGACCTTGCCTCTGGACTTGATGGCATGACCTGAAGGTGTACTTTCGTGACCGCTATTTGAACTTCTTGCAGAGTAAAACTAGGGGTGACGAATTTGGGCTCCGTTTTGTTAGTTATGACGAGTCTATACCTCTGGACTTGATGGAGTGACCTGAAGGTCTAAATCGGTGATTGCAACTGGAACTCCTAGACTGGTAGAACTAGGTGTGCCGAGTTTGGGTTCGTTTTGTTAGTTACGATGAGACCTTACCACCGGACTTGATAGAGTGACCTGAAGGGGTAATTCAGTAACTACTGCAGGAATTTCTGAACGAGTAGAACTAGGTGTGCCGAATTTGGGCTTCGTTTTGTTAGTTATGACGAGTCCATACCTCCGGACTTGATGGAGTGACCTGAAGGTGTAGTTCAGTGATTACAAGTGGAACTCCTAGACTTGTAGAACTAGGTATGCCGAGTTTGGGTTCGTTTTGTTAGTTACGATGAGACCTTACCACCGGACTTGATTGAGTGACCTGAAGGTGTAATCAGGTGGTTACAAATGGAATTCCTAGACTAGTAGAACTAGGTGTGACGAGTTTGGTTTCGTTTTGTTAGTTACGATAAGACCTTACCACCGGACTTGATGGAGTGAAATTCGGCACACCTAGTTCTACTGGTTCAGAAATTCCAGCAGTAGTTACTGAATTACCCCTTCAGGTCACTCCATCAAGTCTGGTGGTAAGGTCTCATCATAACTAACAAAACGAACCCAAACTCGGCACACCTAGTCCTACAAGTCTAGAAGTTCCACTTGTAATCACCGAACTATACCTTCAGGTCACTCCATCATGTCCGGTGGTAAGGTCTCATCATAACCTACAAAACGAACCCAAACTCGGCACACCTAGTTCCACCAGTCTAGGAGTTCCAGTTGCAATCACCGATTTACACCTTCAGGTCACTCCATCAAGTCCGGAGGTATGGACTCGTCATAACTAACAAAACGGAGCCCAAATTCGGCACATCTAGTTCTACTCGTTCAGAAATTCCAGCAGTAGTTACTGAATTACCCCTTCAGGTCACTCCATCAAGTCTGGTGGTAAGGTCTCATCATAACTAACAAAACGAACCCAAACTCGGCACACCTAGTTCTACTAGTCTAGGAGTTCCACTTGTAATCACCGAATTACACCTTCAGGTCACTCCATCAAGTCCGGTGGTAAGGTCTCATCATAACCAACAAAACGAACCCAAACTCGGCACACCTAGTTCCACTAGTCTAGGAGTTCCTATTGTTGTAATCACCAAATTACACCTTCAGGTCACTCCATCAAGTCCGCAGGTAGGTAAGGTCTTATTATAACTGACAAAACCAGTTCAAAGTCCAGAGCTAACATCTGACTACCAGTAGAGGGCTTCCAGTGCCAAGCAGTCTTTGGAGCAGGTATTCATATTTCGTATCGAAGTATATTTCTGAGGTAGGTATAAGAAATGAAAAACAAATTCAATCTTTCAAATTATCAAAATAATTTCATTTGACTACGATTCCCACAGCCAACCGTGCGTACACTAGTGTGTGTGTGACTTTTGTCAATGTAGTAGTGCGATTCTATACCTATCCATTTTGTAAACGCGTCCTTAAGTGTTTTAGTCAAAATTCAAAAATGTTCAGGAGATAAAGATTAATAGAGACCAATATAAGGTTGTTAATAATATTAGTAAAAAATTATCAATCTTTAAAAGGGATCTTCTTTTTTGTCTTCTTAAGAATTAAAATTCAAATAAAATTCAAGTGTTTATTGCGCGCAGGAAAATAAAAGTCAATGCATATCACATTACAAATTCGAGCCACTAGGGCGGACAATTTTTTTTATTATTTATCTTTTAACATTAATTATAACATGTGACAAACATTCAATATTATTTTATATAAATTAGTAAAAATAATTAGAAATACAATGTAACCGGAGCATTCTTCTCTTTACCATCATTCATCGTCAAAAAATTAATTTAATAGATAGTGATATTTTATTAATTAGGAATGTTTTAATTGTTTATAAAATTAACTTTCTAAGATTTTTAAATAATTTGGTAGATGGACTAATGAAAGAAAGAAAGAAAAACTTTATTTGAAATCACAAAGAAAAAATTAACTCGAGATATTAAAAAAAAACAGGATTTTTGTTAAGTATAATTAGGTCCCTATTTCAGCTAACTGCTGCTGTACTAAATGATAGCAGCGCTGGTTTTCAAATAGAGCCCAATATTCACTTCACTGAAACTAATTTTAATTTGAAAAAGGGGATTCTAAACTAATTTAGAGTGAGGCAGAAGGCGGGCCACAACATCTTCCTGATAATATATAATAATATAGCCTCTTTATTTTCATTATCAAAGAATTAGAAAAATAACAATAATATCTTAAGATTACGATTACATAATTATGCATGCATATAACAAGCATAATACAATTCATAATTACCAGAATTAATAATTTACAAACGAATAATTTCTAAATTTTATATAAATTTCAAAATATTAAATAAAATAAATTTTCAGATCAGTTTATGTACAAAATTCATAACATAATTCATTACGGACCCCTCAACGGGTGAAGGCCTCTTCCATTTTTTTCCACGTCTGTCTGTCCTTTGCCTTTGTGATCCAATTTTCACCGGCTTTTCTTATTATTTCATCAACCCATTTTTCTCTCGGTCTACCTCTGTTCCTTTTGTTTGGTGGTCCTTGCCAGTTAGTTACTCTCTGTGTCCATTTTTCTTTGTCCATACGCGCAATATGGCCCGCCCATTTCCATTTTTGTTTTTGGGAATGTTCCAAAGCATCTATTATTTTTGTTGTATTTCTTATGTCTGTGTTTCTTGTTCTGTGTTTTCTTTGTATATTTAGTATACTCCTTTCCATTGCTCTCTGACATACTTGTATTTTGTTTTTAGTCTTATTATTGTATATCCATGTTTGGCAGCCATACGTAAGGCAGGGTAGTAAACATGTATCCATTATGTTTTTCTTGAGTTTTACAGGGAGTTTTGATTTTAGGGTTTCTTTATTACTCCAGAATTTATTCAAGGTTATGTTAATCGTCTTTTAACCTCATCTTCGTGTCTTGTCTTAGAGAAAGATACTTGTTGTCCCAGGTAAACATAGCTTTGAACGTATTCTAATATATTGTTATTGACCCTTATTGGTATAATATGGTGGTTCGTCATGACTTTAGTCTTGGTAGCATTTAGTTCTAAGCCAATCGTATTGCTTACATCATTTAGTTCATTAATCATTTTCTGTAATTGAGATGCTGTTTCGGAGAAAAGTATGATGTCATCCGCATCGAAGATTACTGAGAAGTTTGCTATTTATATTTATTCCTGTCTTTTCCCAGTTCAGAGTTTTCATTATATTTTGTAGCACAGTTATAAAAATTCTAGGTGACAGGGGGTCACCCTGTCTGACGCCTCTACAAATGTTTATTTCAGGGCCATGTCTCTCTAACTTTACACGACTTTTGCTTTTGTAGTAGATGTCTTTTATAAGATCTATAGTCTCCGATGGTACTTCGCACTCATGTAGAGCTTTCCACATGCTCGTATGTGATATACAGTCAAAGGCTTTTGCGTAGTCGATAAATGCAAGGTAGCTAGTGGTCTATTGTGCTCTATGTATTTCTCTATAATCAAATTTAAAGTGTGGATGTGATCTATTGTTGAGAAGTTTTTCCTGAAACCTGCTTGTTCCGGCGGTTGAAATTTCTCTGTGAACGTTGCTAGGCGATCCTCAAGACATGAAGCAAATAGTTTGTACATATTTGATTGTAAGCTTATTGGTCGGTAGTTTCCAATAACGGCAGGGTCTCCTTTCTTGTAGAGTAAAATATGTCCGATTGTGCCCATTCTTTCGGTATTGCTCTATCGTTTAGAATCTTGTTAAGGGGATATAGTAAGTCAGCTCAAATTCTAATTTCGCCCCTACTTCCCCGCGCTTTGTATGCTAAGTACCGACATGTTTGTAATCACTAATACTGTAAGTAGATAGGTCGTTAGATACTTCTTTCATTATGTTTATTATATTTATGTCTGTTTCTTAACGCCAACCCAGTCACTTCTTATTTTTATCACGGTTATTTCCCATTTCAATTTTACGTCGCCCTGTTGCGTAATGTGTATTCTGATCGTAAGCAACACAACTTCTCCCTTCAAAAGCCTAAGCGATACTAACGAGGCGACAGGAATCAAGCTTTAAAACGCTGATAGTTTAGGTAATTTGTTTTTACAGTGAAAATAATGGTATTTAAAAAAAGTAAATAACATAAGCACTGCTTTATAGTTAGTTCAGTTAGTATGCAAAGTTTCATGATCTTATTTAAAGTATTTTATGAATAACAGCGGTTTATGGTTCAGTTTGGAAGGTAACTTTGGATTTTTTTCCTACCGAGAAAATTTTATGGAATCGTGTTTTCGTCTAACATAGTCTTTAACATTAATCCTCAACTTTATCATATATTTATTTCAAAATTAATGCTGCAATACTTTCGGCATAACGGAGGATCTTGCTAAGCCATTTGAGGTTATATTTCCCCTTAAATAGTGTTGTTATGTATGGTGCTAGTATAATTTTCCCCAATTTTAGTGCTTCATTTGGGATTCCATCTGGCCCGTTGCTTTTGTCCGACTTTAGACTTTCAATTTTCTTTATTACTTCAAGTGTAGAGAATCTAGCTAGAGTTGTAGAGTTCTGGTAGGTCGTTTCGATTTCCGGAGTAGTACCTTTTACTGAGTATAAATCTTTATAGAATGTTGTTACCTTTTCTATGATATCAGATCTTGACAATATTTTTTTATCATTAGTATCATCTTTTATATAGGATATCCATCGTTTGGTGGTATTAAGATTTTTAAGACCTTTCTTTAAACTACCTGTTGATTCGAGGTGCGTTTTAACTTTTTTTATTCTGCGTTCTGTACGTTCCCGTTTCATTAATTTGTAGATGTTTTTGTAGAGGTATGTACGTTCGTCTTTTTTGATTCCCCTCTCTCTCATAGTCCGATAGAACGGCAATTCGACACATCAGATAGATCAGGTGCAGGACTGACTTTACCCGTTTTCCGAGACACTGAGTATTTCTTGTCAGAAAAACTTCAGTAACCGATGTGTTTCCTTTATCCGGGAAATACCCTCCCCCCTTTTTTTCTTTTATTAACTATTATAGCCAAATATGTACTTTTTACGTGGTAGAGCCACGCTGCAGCTACATTACAGTTGTTGCATGAATGGGTCAGCTCGACCGGGGTAGGACCGCGCTCTCACAGAATATCGGCGTAAAATAGCAGTGTAGAGAACCGGATACCTTTTTACTGGAATTCATTCCGAATACTAGAAGGCATTCCTTATTAGACCTCAGTAGTGACAACGCATTTGCATTTTGGTTCTTAATTGAGGATAAAATTGGATGTCTATGGGCCACATCATCCATTTACCATCAGGTGGACTGTGTGCTCGTTTGTTATTCAAAACTATTAAAAAATGTAGTGATGTAAGTCATACAAAGGGTATCATGTTATCAGTATAACAATTATAATGCTGATGTTCTTGAGCGTGCATTCCTTGACTTATCGAGTTCGTTAACTTGTGCTTATCGTCGCCTGGCTTGACGTCGGCCAATCTACGTGGTAAAAAATTATTACTGAATGTTAATGAGCGCGATTTACTGTCACTCTATCTGTGTTTAAATGTGGTAGAGCCATGCTGCAACTATATTATAGTTATAGCACGAATGGCTTAGCTTAACCGGGGAAGGCCCATGCTCTCATGCCTCAAACAGCCCCCAGTACCCGGCAGCCCCGCTGAGGGATGCAAAGAATCTCTAGTGGAGGTTCGGTCACCTGAAACGACTCGACCTGGCAACATACAATGCACTCACACTGAGGATTGACGAGAATATTCTGGAACTGGAAGACGAGATAGGCAAGTTGCATTGGAATATTATAGGATTATCCGAGGTCCGAAGAGAGGAGGAGGACACGGTGATACTCGAATCCGGCAACTTGTTCTATCACCGGGAGGACGACCACCTGTTCCAAGAAGGTGTTGGATTTATCGTCCACAAGTCTCTCGTTAACAAGGTTGTAAAAATTAGGAGTGTGTCGACGAGGGTTGCGTACCTGATACTCAGAATCACCAAACGGTATTCGCTGAAGGTCATACAGGTTTACGCACCAACGTCGGCACATTCTGATGAGGAGGTGGAGGAAATGTATGATATTTCTAGAGCCATGCATTCCTCCAAAACCCACTATACGTTGTTAATGGGAGACTTCAACGCAAAGCTAGGCACAAGAAAGTAGTGAGCTGAAAGTAGGGAAATTTGGGATAAGGCAATGGAACCCAAGGGGCCAGCAGCCAGCCAACTTCATGGAGAAAGAGGGACTCTTTATGGTGAACTTTTTCTTCCAGAAGCGGCCTCAAAAAGTGGACCTGGTCGAGCCCCGACGGTTCGACAAAGAATGAGATTGACTTCATTATGACGACTAGGCGGCAACTGTTCAGTGATGTCTCAGTGATCGCAAGGGTGAAAACTGGCAGCGATCACCGAATGAATGGAGGAGGTTAAGTTGGAGAGGTCTCGTCTGAAAAAGTCATCGCTCCATGCCCCTCGTGCTCTGATCCAAAGTCCCGAAACCTTTCAGCTCGAGTTACAAAACCGTTTTCAGTGCCTAAAAAATTGCAATGCAGTGAACGATATGAATGACAAGCTCATGGAAACTGTCATGCGGTCGGAGCTAAGTTCTGCAAGACCCGCCGCAGAAGAACACAAAAACTCTCCGATCACACTCTTAATCTCATGGCTGTTAGACGGGAGATGAAGCTGCAGTCGTCAGCAGATTTGGCAGCTTACATGCAACTTAACAAACAGATCTCCAAGCACATGCGGCGGAACTTACGCTACTTTAATACTGCTCGTATTGAAGGAGCGATCGAGCGGAACCAGGGCTCTCTAGTCTTTGCCAGTGATCTGTCTGCTAGAAAGAGCCAGCTGGCAAAGCGGAAGACTGAGTGTGGCAGCATTGTTTCCGGGACACTTGAGATTTTGAGTGAGATTGAAAGGTTCTATGGGCAGCTGTACACATCACCGTTGGAGTCACACGCAAGTGTGAGTTACGAGCCAGTCATATTCAACACTATTCCGATATCCCGGACGTCAGTCTGAGCGAGATTAGAATGGCTCTCCAGCACCTTAAAAACGGCAAGGCCCCAGGCGAGGACGAAATTACAGCGGAGCTTCTGAAAGCGGGTAAAACACCGGTACTTAAAGTCCTTCAGAAGCTCTTCAATTTCTTCCTCCACGGTGGCACTACTCCGGAGGCGTAGAGCAGAGCGAGAAAGGTGACGACGCTCTCTTGAAGAACCACAGACCCATCCCATCTGAGCCATGTCTACGTGCTATTTTCGAGAGTCATTACTAATCGTCTCGCACGCAGAGTCGACGACTTCCAGCCTACCGAACAAGCCGGTTTCCGAAAGGGCTTCAGCACCATACCCTGGCAAATTATACAGAAGACCGAAGAGTACAATCTGCCACTTTTCCTGGCGTGTATGAACTATGAGAAAGCCTTTATTCCGTCGACATTTGGGCGTTGCTACAGTCCCCTCAGCGATGCCAAGTTAACTGTCGGTATATCGAAGTGCTGAAGTGTTTGTACGGTAGAGCTACGATGGCTATCCAAGTACAGAACCAAAACACCCAACTGCAGAGAGTTGTAAGACAGGGTGACGTTGTATCCCCGAAACTTCACCACTGCATTGGAAGACATTTTCAAGCTACTGGACTGGAAAGGATACGGTATTTACATCAATGGCGAGTACATCACTCACCTTCGATTTGCCAACGATATAGTCCTTATAGCAGAATTGCTAGAGGACCTAAGCACTATGCTCAATGACCTCAATAATGTCTTCCAACGGATAGGTCTTAAGATGAACATGGACAAAACAAAGATCATGTTGTGTAATGTCCATGTCATTTCTATGCCAGTAGTTGGTGGGAGCACTAAGCTCGAAGTTGTTGACGAGTGTGTTTACCTGGGACAAATAGTAGAGATGAGCTGAGCAGAGCTGGCCGTATGAGGACACTTAAGGTCGCTCGGCGAGCTATGGAGAGGGCTATCCTCTGGGTTTCACTGCGTGATAAACTTAGAAATGAGGATATCCGCAGTAGAACCAGAGTGGCCGTCATATCCCGACGAGTTAATAAGCTGAAGTGGCAATGAGCCGGCCATATAGAACCGACATAAATATATTAAGAACCGACAATCGATGGGGAAAAAGTTCTCGCGTGGCAGCCTCGTACCAGTAGGCGAAGTGTAGGATGACCCCCACTAAATGGAATGACGACCTGGTGGGCCATGCAGGAAGTCGATGTATGCTATAGGTGGCTCAGGACCATGTATTCCTTGAGAGAGGCCTATGTTCAGAAGTGAACTTGTGAAGGGCTGTAATGATAATGATGATGATGATGTCGAACAGTGAATTGTTACAGGCTGACGAAGAATAAATATTCTGAATGATATACGAAGACTGACAGAGAAGACAGAGAAGAAGAGGACTAACCTCAGGAATGATAAATCTAACCATGACAATGAAACGTTTATTGTCAAAGCCCGTTGAAACCGGTAAGTGCTATTTTGGGAACAATATTTTCAGCATTTTGATTCTTAATCGAAGGTAGATGTAGATGTTTATGGAAATAAGCATCCACTTACGATCAGTTGGACGGCGTGTTCATAGGGTGAGATGAGAGCATTCTACAAAAAATACCAGGATACACTATGGCACGTAGGTGTCATAATAACATGTTCAACTTTGATTTGCAACATTTCATGATGAACATCAGCACCATAGCACAACTTTCTGTAGTAAATTTTTACTAATTCCACGAGATGAGAGAGTTATTGCTTGTCTTACGCAACTAGGACAACTAGGACATTAATAAACCAATGTTTTAAATTATAGGTATTTATTTACAAAGACTGCATAATAAAAACAACATTAAATATTTTTATTAAGATAATGTAATCGTAAATAAATAAAATTGTTTGTGATTTTGACATTTCGTTAATTCCTGTATTTACAATATTTTTATAAAATAATGCTGTCAATTAAAATTAATTGTATTATTTACAATCCACTTTTAATATAGCAAAATATAAAAGTATGAAAAGTTTATAATAAATTACGTTTATAATAAAACAGTGATACAACTTTGCATATGAGCTGTCTGTCATCTGCAAGACTATATCATAGGGAGACGTAGAAGTTGGATAGTGCATATATAATATGTGTTTTCTTGAGAAATGCATGCCATTAACCGCGTACACACCTAGCGCACGGGCTCGCGCGGCAGCCTCACTAGATTTGTCCGGAACTTCGAGGCATGCCCCGCGAGGTAGGCCGAGCCATCATAGGTCCTCGAGCATCCGAAATGGACAGTCGTGTAACTGCAGCAGCAGTTACTTTCTTAATTGCTTATTGTTTAAAAAAAACGAAAACAGTCACGTTTTAAGAAAATTACTAGTTTCAACAATAAATTACTTAAAGATTTAACATATGATCAGATTGTACGTACATTCATTGAATAAAACGAATCGACTCGTCCTGATTGCTCATGATATTTTATTAGTAAAGTGACTTTTCGGTAAAACTAAAACAAACACTATCGTATCGCCTCGCGAGACAAACTACCACTGTACACACCAAACGAACAGCGATCACCGAGGCACCTTTGAGAGCGTCTAGTTTACCGACAAAGTACGGCTCGCGGTATAGCGGTGCTCGACCGAGGCACGTCCACACCAGCCGAGCCATTTGGCTCGCAAGGCTACCGCGCAAGCCCGTGCGCTAGGTGTGTACGCGGCTATTGCATATTACACGTTCGGTTTATATACCTTTGTTTATCTTATAAATGGTAGCTTTACTTTGAACCAAGCGCGTTTAACCTCGCAAATGAGAAATGTAATCCTCTTTGAAGCAATTAGAAATTGGAACGGTCATTCGATGCAGTTGACCGTGTAGCGGGTGTAAAAATATCTTCCCGTGGGTGTCGTAAGAAGCGACAGAGGGAGAAGAGAAAAACCAGGAGATATGCAGCAGCTTCTTCCTAATAACAACTAAATAAAACCGCGGTTACTGACCCCCTGCCAAGCTTACCAACTACGGCACATAACCTTTTTGAGGAGGATTTTATGGGAAGGCCTATGTTCAGCAGTGGATTTTGATAGGCTTTAACTCAGACGAAATAAAAACTCAAGACAGAGCCCCGACGAACAACGCACTGAGGCCGGTAAAACTACGCCTCACCTTGTATATACAAAGTTTCACGCACACAGATATAACGAAACTACGCCTTACTTTGTCATTCGAGCTATTCGAGCGCACGGAGTGTCACTCTATAATAATTCGCAGTTTTTAAAGAAAAAATGCCGAATTGTGTTGTAAACGGGTGTAAAAACCAATCTTCCAGAAATAAAAAACAGGATGGAATCACATTTCATACGTAAGTAAACATAAAAATCCAAATTTTTAATAAATCATTTTTATTATTTATTACGACAGCTTGGAACATAAAAGCTCCACAAGTGTTGCCACTAGTACCTAAGCGTCATAGTAGTCCCCATTTATTCTGTAAGTTATTAATGTAACACGAAACTTAATGTAACACGTTCATTTACCTATTTGTATTTTACTTTTAATATTCATAAAATTGATGTAAGTGTAAATAGGCATTTTTTTGTTTTTCCATGTTTTATCATCACTTCAAAAATCTATGTTTTTAAGGTTCCCAATCCGAAATAAAGACATTAAAGAGAAATGGATAGAAGTGATTCCAGTTAGTCGGAATGAGCTTTCGTGGAATCCAAAGGTGCGCAGCGTAGTTTGTTCGACACATTTTGAAGATGACGATTTTTATTACACAAAAAAACGGTTATCCAAAGGTTCAATGTTTCCATAATATTATATTTATTATTATATAATAATACATTTAAAAATGTCGTTTATTATATTATATGAGATATTTGACTTCCATAAACTGATATCTTTAAAAGATAAAGGTGACTAAATTTTTGCATAGAAAGACTTTTTTGAAATTTGCGTAATTTGTGAAACTATTGTGCGTAAATTATGTAATAAAAGCATAGTAATAGTTACTGAAAACCAACACAAATCAGTTGTTATTAATATTTTAAAACAATTTATTGGTACTGACAACGTTTTCTCTAAATTAGTGACTGAGCACAATTATGCTGGCCAAGAGCATAAAATAAGCTTAATAAGATACATAATTGAAAAATATTTATCAATTCGTTTCCACCATATTTCTAAATTGGAAACAATTTCCAAAACAGTGGACGGTAAATGGCAATATTTCAATGAATTAACCCAACAAAAGAACTATTAAAATAAAAACAATGTTTCTTTCATATAACTATTGTTTTATTTTTCCCCTACTTAGTCAAAACAAACATACTTACATACTACTTAAAGTGAAGTATAAAATTTAAAAAATTGCCAACTCTTTTTATTTATTCATTCATCCTGATAGTACTTAAACAATAATATATTAGGGTAATAAGTTTTAACTCACGGCAACATTCACTTAGTGCACACATGTTAACCAATAACCAAACCGACCTCACTTTATTGTTGACAGCGCTCTGTCTTGAGTTTTTATATCGTCTGAGGGCTTTAATATAATGCAATGAATATTTGACGCCTTTTTTTAAAATTTGCCGTATCCTCATATTGATTGTGAGAATTGGTCACGTATGTATCTGAATACTTAATTACATACATAAACGCTCACGCCTGTCACCCAGAGGGGTAGGCAGAGACTATGGACTTCCATTTGGCACCATCCTGACATACCTCTTTCACCTCCTTTACATCCATATATCTACGCATACATGCTCGTCGGTTAAGGGTACTTCTAATGTGGCCCATTTTCAAAATAACGCCAATTTGGTCGATAAACTTCTAGGGTGTCCCTTCCCGACTCTGCCGTTCACATTTGCCATATAAATTTGCTTTGTCACTCTTACCTCATTCATTCTTTCTACATGACCAAAACACCGAAGTATTCCTTTCTTAATCCTGGTCACACATCATCTTGCATACTACATTTATCTCTTATCACGCAATTTCTCACCCTGTCATTTAAATTCAACCCTAGCATACTCCTTAAAGACTGCATTTCCACAGCATTTATTCTACTTTGGTGTTTCTTCTGCCACACCCAACTTTCACTACCATACATTAAAGTAGTGTTTACCACAGTATTATAAATTACCATACGTGCCTTTTTTGACACATTCTGATTCTCCATAATAGAGTGTAGCGCCCCATTCACTCTATTCCCTGCATTATACATCTGAATCACGTATTTATTTACAGGGCTTTATTAATCCATATTCCACGTTTTCAAAACTTTTCATGAAATACCAACCTTCCAAATCTGAGACCAACCGTTAATATTATTAAATCTAAATTGTACTCATATATCATTATAATTCGATTCAAGGGTATATACAGCTTATTGGTGTACATGAAATAAAAAGATTTAAATAACATTTCATCATATATTTCTTAAACATATCTTAACTAGATGTCTTGATTTTTAACTAGATTCTTCAATACAAAGAATTTATATTAAAATATAAAACCTGATTTATTTTGAACCGTCTTTTTGTAGAAGGATGTCGAAAGAGCACACAGTCCACTTGATAGTAAGTGGATGCTGCGACCCAAAGGTTAAGCCTTTTAGAATTTTATAAATAAAATTTAAAAATACAAAAATAAGGATGGCATGCCTACGAAACACAGCAGTATTATGCTGCTATTTTAAGATGGTATCTGTGCGAGCATGGTCCGTCCTCGGTCGAGCCGACCTTTTTATTCTGCAGCCATTATACTATGGAGCGTGTCTCTACCACATAACGTGGAAGAGCCGTATAATATATTTTCAAAGTTATTTTAATCTACAAAAATTTTACAATCCCATTTGTCAGCCTATAACTAGTAATGCCCAATAGTATAACTATAACATTTAGTTTCTACATAATATTTTAATGGGTTTTCGTCGCCAAAATACCAACGTCTTTATTGTTCTCAATACGGACTTTACTTACTTATACAAAATACGAACGTAATGTTAGACTGAAAACGTGTGAAGCACCCTAGCTGCTACAACTTTCTTCGAAATACGCAATATACAGGCACACGTTTATTATTATTATTATTTTCTAGTTTTTTTTCTCAATTTTACTCAGTAATAGACAAAACATGGTTAGCAACTGCTCGTGCGTTCTCGGGCGCCGGCAGAAAATTAGCACTGTGGGTATTACACCGCGGTATACCACAATGCTATATTTGTTACTGTGGTAATGTTAATGTAATAATATAATATACTAGCTTGTCAGGCAGACGTTGTTCTGCTCTTTTCGAAGACCCTGTTATGACCGATTAAGAATCCTTAAATTCGCAAAAAAATTGTGGGTCACTCATGGGCAAAAAAACTATCCTACCTTTCAAGTTGAACCAAACTGTACACGGTGTGCAAATTTGATTAAAATATATAATAGTTTAGGAGTTCATCGCGGACAAACAACGTGACACGTAATTTATATAAGTATAGTAGCTTGCCATGCAGAAGTTGTTCTGCCCTTTTCTAATACACTTTGTCATGCCCTATTAAGTCCTTATTTTCGCAAAAAAATTGTGGTCACTCGTGGCCAAAAAAAAACTATCCTATCTCTCAAGTTGGGCTAAACTGCACACGGTGTGCAATGTTTTGATTAAAATCAATGGTTAAATTAAAATCGGTTAAGTACTTTAGGAGTCCATCGCGGACAAACAACGTGACACGTAATTTATATATATTAAGATTAAGATTGATTGGGAAAATTATTTATAATGTGGCTTCAAATAAAAATCTCTTTCTTTCTTTCGTTATACAGTATGTGTACAATTGTAGGACCTAGGGTGCTTGACACATTTTCAGTGTACCATTACGTTCGTATTTTTTGGTCCACCTACGATTCAACGTTTTCCTACGCAGCGTTTGGCTACGAATTCCAATAAAAATAGAAAAACATAATTGAAAAATCATATCATCATCTCGAGCATCGATATTTTACGTTTTAAAACTTTATATACAAAAAACCACAACGTAAACTCTGTTAAATACTTTCCCTGTTCTTACAATAGTATTTTAATTACAATTAAGTCTTAATTCTTAACCTTAAACTCGTAAAATGTTTAATTTATATAAATCTATTATTCAGTAGTTGCTACGTAAATGAATCTACCACCCACTATTACCTCGTAATAGGCGACAGAGGGAATCTGATACAGGACTTGGGCAGCCACATCTCCCTGATTACAACTTAATAATAATAAAAATTAAATATTGCCGCCATAATGCAATATATTCAGCGTGCAACTTTTGATGGGCTGTCATAAATTATTTGAAAAAATTGATGTGTATGTATTTCGAGACTCGATAGAACTGTGACATGGTTTTCAATATGCGCCGCAGGTTCAAGTACCGTACAAAACTAGTATTTGTATGGCCTACAAAGAATTGTACCGGGTCTGTATGAAATTCTTAATGCAGGAGTAGATTTTTTTAATACGTATGTTCGTGAAAAACTAATAACTCATGTAGATGTATAAAATAGCGAAAATATCATAAATGGGCTAAAGTGCGGTAACACTCGACCCACACTTGTGGCTGTCTCAAACGAATGAGAGGTTCGAAAAACCAAAATCAAAGGGATGCGTGCTTGCAAAGCACTTTAAATTATGAGATCAAGTCGACACAATCGTGCGATAGTAACGTGGGTTGAGCGTCGATTCAAGTCATCGCGAACAGATTACGTCAGCATCAAAGTAGAAGTAGGAGTAGGAGTAGGAAGTCCTTATCGCTCTAGTGACGTTTTTACTGCGAATATAATGGCGTCATATGTAATTCATTAATTTTACGTAAATTTATTTTCCACATTACGCGCGAGGGTCAACCCATTCACTGCAAAATGGCTTTATAAGAACTTCGGTTTTAGACATCATAGGTTCGACAAAGCAGCCATCCACGACGACTTGAAAAGACAGTTCTCTCAAAAGTTAACCATATTGCCTTAATTGCTAGCGTGCTAAGCTCTATCAAAGGCCATCGAGCCATCAAGGGAAACAGCATTGCTTTCTCATTTTCCTTTAGTCTCGCGCCATAACGCAAGAGTAAAAGTATCATTTTATGACCACATAAAAATTAAATACCTATTAATTTAAAAAATTTATTTCGATTGACCTGACCGCCAGTCTGAACGGTAACTGAACTGATCTGCACACAGGTGCACACTCTATTCCTTCACTCTTATTGTCCGATGGGACGGCAATCCAACACGACTAGAGAGAGATCAGGCGCAGGGCAAACGCCTTTACGTAAAACAAACTGGAACTAAATAATATGTGTGAATCAAAAAAAATATACACACGTAAAATTTATCGTACAGTTAAACAACGCATGAAACATAGAAGCGCAAAAGATGTCAAAGTCACAGTAACAAGCACAGCTTAAATTGTGATGTACATAGAAAAATCACAGAAGACAGTATATGCAAACACAAATTGAACAAAACAATAAGGTATTGGTATACAAGATAATAAAAGGAAAGGGGGCAGCACATTCAGGAGATAGATGGATGACATTAAAGCAGAAGCGTAAGCCAGTATGTGGACCATAAAAACTGGTAACAGGAATTTGTGGATACAATTGAAGGTGGTCTACGGTAATGAAAGGCTAACAAACAGGAATGTGGGGGCAATTTGAAACAGAAGTTTAATGCAAAATTATAATTTTATATACAAAATCATAACTGTAATTTTAATGACTGATATTAATATTTGTATCATAATGTCTCAATAAAAGGGCTATTAAATATAAAATACTTACAAAATATAGTATTATATACTACATATTATTATTAAAACAAATAAATAACAGCCTGTATTTGTTCGACTACCTATTCTCATCCTTGAAAAGGTTTATTGCAAAATATATTCACATGTCCTCAAAATGTTTTGTTACGGTTCCGAACCCGAAGGGTAATCAACGGAATGTCACTATTACTAAGCCACCGATGTTCGTCCATTCGTCTGTCTGTCAGCGGGCTGACTGACTTGACGGTTTTTTTTTCTTAACTTGTCTGACAAGCAGGTTTTTCACGATTTTTTCCTTAACAACCAAGAATATGGAAAATCGGTTCATAGAATTTTAAATAACAATTTCAATCAAATTCAATTTAATTTAGTTCAAAAAAATCAAATTAATTTAGTTCATCTACTATCATATTTTGGGACGAGTGCTTATGTACGACAGATGCATATTCGCCTGTTTATGGGTTAAAATAACTGGCTACGTTTTAGAGTTACTAGTTACCACAAGGCCAAAATGTCGTTATTATGATGTGCTATTCGATTGCTTCGAGTGTTCGGGAGTCGTAGTCATAGTTTCAATCGACAACAAAGATGTACAGACATGCTGCATTGAGTAATATTATAATGTTTAATCAAGAAAGCTCTACTAGTCACAATTTACTGCTATTAAATAAATTAATCAAACTACTAAAGAACAATTGCGAACTCCCAAACAAATTTTGTTGACATTATTTTCTTGCGTCTACAAACGAAAATACGTCAAAATATAGAATTTGAAATCATAGAATACTATAATACATACATAGTAGAACGAGGGAGTGGGTGGAGCCCGTGTAGCCACTAATATGTCACTAACATATCAATTCATGTCTATAAATGTCAACACAATCAATAGTTTCCAATTTTCGTATAAAGCGTCGCTACATGCAAATTATTAAAAAAAATGGCAAATTGTGCAATAATTACGTGTCGAAAGAACAGCGGGAAATGGTATTTAAATTAAGGACACATCCTACAACCAGTAAGTCGAAACTGTTTATATTTTCTGAATATTAGAAACCAAAAATAAGAAATATTGATGTGTCAAAAACATTACTCAAAAGTCTAAAACGTGTAAATTTGCTCATCATGTCAACACATTCGCTGGTTTGTAGTAGTAATAATACAACGTAATTGCTTGTATGTGTGCTCCCGGAGACGCCGATCCTCGTACAAAATAAGGTTGACAGCCATTATATGTATTATAGTATTCTATGTTTGAAATACTGAACAATATTTGTAAGTCACACTAATGCAGAAAGTCGGGAATTAAAAATATTCCAGTTTGAACAAAATTCACAACAGATTAGGCTGTATGGTATAAGAACTTTGTCATCCTTAATTAGAAAATAGTTGCAACAATAACATCAAGTCAATATAATGTTGAATTAAGCTTATATTAAGTAATTACTAGCATTATATAGTTTTGTGAATAAAATACACATCAGACTAGGCTGTATCGTATAAGATCTTTGCCTGTCTTAATTGGCGAATCGTAACAACTATAATTATACAACATAATTATACAACAACTAGTCAATTTAGTTTTAAATTAAGTATGATGATTTTTCCAGACTTGATTAGACAAAACATAGTAAATTATTTTATAAATATCTGTAATGGTGACATAAATACTTACCTAATAAGTTAATCAACAATTTTTTCACCATTTTCCTTTGAAATTAAATTCTTTGTGAGTGGAAAGACGTATGAGATTTCTAATTAATAATACAATTCAAATTTCAATGTCAAATTCATAAATACGCAGCGACGAATCAATGACAATGTAAAATTAAGAGGGCAACACTGAAAAGGATGACTCATGATATATTTCATCGTATATAGGCAATTATGCTCACATTCAGGTTTACTGATTGACATATCAATATTATTAAAGACGTAAAAGCTGAGTAAAAGAAAAAAAGACGCATTACAATGTTTTGGTTTGTGGAAAAAAAAACAAATATTGATCAAATTATTCAGGCAAAACTACTTTACAATCGTGAACAGTATGTTAGAATGAATGGGATACAAATTGTTGACGGGCTAAGTTTGTCACCAAATTGGTGTTTCTCAGGGGTCTATTCTCGGTCCTTCTTTATTCTCATCTGTCAACTACCTGCTACATGTTTTGCAAAACAACATTTTTGCTGGTTACACATCAGATATCACTGATATTTAAAATTTATGGGAAAACTTTGATTTCGGAACAAGTAATTTTATTTCTAGATACAGTTGGTAGAGCCATTTTGCAGCTATATTATAGTTGTAGCACGAATGGACCTGGAATGAGCCGTGGTAGCTCAGATGGTTAACGCTCGCTGGAAATATAACAGAACGCGAGTAACCCGAGTTCGATCCCCGCCGGCATCGATGAAATTGTTAATTGCAATTTTAAGCGCTGATTTACCACGTGCTCGGCGGTGAAGGAAAACATCGTGATGAAACCTGCATGTCTGAGGAATAAGGAAAAAAATATTTCGAAGACATGTGAAGTTCGCCAACACGCATTGGGGCACCGCGACGGACACTTCCTTGCCCTAAAACCCTCTCAGAAATGAGTGGAGGCCTGTGCCCAGCAGTGGGACGTAAATAGGCTGTAACTTCACTTTACAAATGGACCGGCTTGATCGTGAAAGAAACACGCTCTCACAAAAAATAAATATAGCTGTGTTTCGTATGATGAGTGTAGAGAACCCGATACTCTTTTTACTTCCAGTATCCACTTCGAGGCATTCCATATTAGTCCTCAGAGGATTGTTGTAGATGTCTATGGGCCGCAGCAACCACTTACCATCAGGTGGATTGTGTGCTCGTTTGTCACCCTTATTCTATAAAAAAAAATATTTTTTGTTTGCTGCTAAAAATTTATAGTAAAAACTAAATGCTTTAAATCAGCTTTCTTTAATATAATGTAATATACTCCTCGAAAAGCTACCATACAGTACAATGCA
Organism: Parnassius apollo; assembly: GCA_907164705.1. NCBI lineage: Eukaryota > Metazoa > Arthropoda > Insecta > Lepidoptera > Papilionidae > Parnassius > Parnassius apollo. Next base: position 149,970 of record CAJQZP010000795.1, on the reverse strand, counting down.
CAAATTGTAGAACTTGTAGAATGAGCCGGTTTTCTGGAAATACAAAATTCCCAGAATAACGGCCAATCAAACAGGCAAATTTTTTTTTTAATAAAAGCGCATATTTGATTAAAACTACTTTTACGGATTTTATCGCGTTTATTTTTACTTTTTATTTACTTTTATTTTTTAGTCTGTAGTTTGTGATCATATCCTAGACGGACCCAACCATTACATCAGATTTGATAGACCACAAATCCTCGCGAAAGAACACCGATTCCTACCAAGGATGATACGTGAGGCTATTGAAATTAAAAAACATCCTAATTTCAATAGAGAAGGAGGCTGGGTACTACCACCTGCTTGGGATCCTATAATCAATAAAATTAAAACTAAACCCAAGCATACCACTGCAAGACCTCAGGACATAGTCAGTTCATTTTGCATAGATCGGACCATAAACAATAATTAAAAAAGCTGAAGGTACTCCGGGTTTAACAATGACATCGGGACGTCAGTCATCTCAGTCCCCCGTGACCATGGGTGGTGGAAAGCGCCCGAAACGTCGGGAATTAAAAATAAAAGTAAATAAAAAGTAAAAATAAACGCGATAAAATCCGTAAAAGTAGTTTTAATCATGCATAGTGTTCGCGTAAATATAAGAAATCATTATGAAAAGCGCATATTGATAACCTGGAAAAAAAATTATCTATGAATACGTTTCTGATATAAAAACAGCATAATATTTGTGTACTTAGTATTTTTATGGATTTTTACGATAAATGCTCCACGAGCCAAACAAAAATCAAGCTTTATCGGATTTGAATGAGTTAGCATAAAGTGTCATATTCCAACATAAAATTTTTACCTGCAATAAATCGATTTGGTGTTTAAATTGATTTAGTTAAATTTAAGTACACTATCTTATTTTATATTATTGCAATTTGCTAATCATTATTGACTGAATCTTTTTAGCTCCTTTATATTACATACAGTTTATGATAAACTATATAACAAATTCAATTAATTTCATATTGATCACATAAAACGCGAATTCCATCTATGTACAATTTTGTGTAATTTACAGTGTTTTAAAAACCACATAGTTAGAAAAAACAGGGATGTTATTTTACAAATTTTTTTACAATACATTTGTCATCGAAAGTAATAAAATTGCGGGACAAAATATTAAAATTCACTATGTACATATTTATTTACAGTCGGAAATTAATAAAAAACATGAATTTGTATATAAATAAACGATTTTACGCCTTAGAATTATTGTAAATTTTGCTAGGTACAAAAGTTATATAAAATATTTACAAAATTAAATTAACAGGTAATTCATTTTATTAGATAAATTACCTTTTATCATGTGTGTAAAAGAGAACCGACGTAGAGCTTAAATGTGCTGGAAAATTTAAGTAGCGTTTTAACACCAGAGGTCTATAAGATCCAATAAAACAAAATACCATATAGTTCTTACTTCGTAGGTATTAAATAATTATTTCAAAATTTTAATGTTAAATCTTTTTTCGATACGTCGGATCTCTTTTCTCTCTTCGAACTTATACGACATTATGTCGGATAACATACAATTTGCTACAGTAAAAACTTCGCTCCCGTATAACACAAACTGTACTACAAACATACATACAAAGTTGCACAGCATAAGGTTTTATGTGAGTCTTGTATTTTTCAAGATAATATTGATGTAGATCCAGGGACGTACTTGTCTTTGCGTACCGCTCAAGCAGTGTCGTACTCGTGCACGTGAGCGGGGGATTGCGGGAGCTGCACCGTGGCGCAGAGGCGGCCGCGGTGCGACACCGGATACTGCCACGAGGGTGGCGCGGATCGCGGGGAGGGGGGCGCAGACGGCGAGGTGTGCTAGAGCAGCGCGCGCGCCGCGCTGCTGGCGGGCCGGCGCGGCCGGCGCAGACGCGTGGAGCGGGCGCGTCGCACGTGCCCACCCATCGGCTCGCCAACGACACCCTGTGGACCCGCAACACCTCCCGGCTCCTCGGGAGACCTCCGTGCACGAGGGGTAAGAACGCCCCCCGGCCCCCGCGCGCGCGTCCCCCGCGCCGGGGCGCGACGTCAGCGCGGCGTAGCGCCCGCCCACCAGCGCAGGCACGCCGCGTCCACGCACCGAGCGCGTTCCGCTCGACGAGTCACCTCCTCCAGCACCTCCTGTATAAAAACCCTCAACTCCTTCACAAGCAATACCGGTAGACACGACTACGTACATCTTCAACGGCAGCGAAGTTATCGATATTTAGTAAAGTTTTTACTCGACGATAAGGAGGGGTATAGTCTTACCGCCAGGTAAAAACTTTACTGACTTACCTTGACACAAATTAATCGATCTGGGTCCTTCCACCACATTGGTATTTAATCTACGTCTGCTACTACTACTGGTTTTAAGTATAAATACTGGCATTTATAACCCCGATCTAATTTGTAAAACAAAGTTAGAGATCAAAGTACAGCGGAAATGATAACAGACCACTTACCATCAGAGAGACTCCGTACTCTAAAACTTCCAACTATTAAAAAATTCGTGGCAAAGACAATTAAAATGGGCGAACTGATGATTTTGCATTTATTTTTTCTTACGCCGTTCAAATGGCATGGAGACTCCGGCTTTTGCAGCTTTACTAGTATCTATCTAACGGTGACAGTCACGGTTGTCACCGTTTGATGGATATTGGATAAAAAAGCAAGTTGTAAGAGTATTGGAAATAGGTTCATCTAGTATCTGGAGACCTAAAAAGGACTCATACCCAGCTGCGGACATTACGACTGATGAAGTAGAAGAATTTGGAAATTATTCTCCCAAAAATCATAATACCCAACTTTAATTAACTTCGTTCAGACGATTTTCAAATTCGTCTTTCAATTTCGATTTGAATTCGTTTTCCAAATTCGATTTCCAATCATTAATCCGGCTGAAGTCATGACATATTCGTTATCACCTTCATTACCAAATATAGAAGAAAAAAACATAACAAAAATGTAATGGCGATAAACGTGAATAATGAAAAGTTTTGTTTTAAAGAGAAACTATATCCGACAGTTTAAAGAAAGATAGAATATTTGTCCTAAGCATCAGTGAATCACTACAAAGTATGTTCAACAGATAAAATTAAGTTATCAAAATATTTGCGACAAAATTATAACTGTTAAAACTGTTGTCACGTTACGTTAATTGTTCAAGTTATTTAATAAATAACGAATAATTATAAATTATCAAGTTATATAATCGAGCTTTTACTATTTCATTCTATGTATGGCATTTAAAACAGATTTTCATACATATTTCTATAGCTTTTAAAAAATTCGGTATATGTATTATAGAAATTTTAAGATACTTTTATTTACAGAAAAAAAGAAAAACCAATAATTATGTAATTATAACTAACCTGTTTTTTCAAAACTATATGTTTTCCTTTCCAATATTTCATCAGCCCTCGCTCCTGCAGTGTAGACACGATGTCTGACGACGCTATCGCCAAGTCCTTGCTGAGATCTCTGATACAAAGTGTAGGTCCAGTGGCCGAGCACAGCCTTTTTAACAAAGCTTCCTTCCAATACGAGCGATATGATATTAGACCTAGATCTGATAGGGGTGTCTCAGGGGACCCAACTTTGCCCTCTACTTTTGTTAGTAGATAACCTGTTGAAAAAGGTTGAAAATGAATTAGTTGCCTGCACATTTTATAAAACGAGATAAAGAAAAAAACAAACCAATTAATATATAATATGTAAATGTACTGTGTAGTGGCGGTGTAAGAAAATCCACTACCCCATATCATATCGTGGGGCGTAAGACGCGACAAAGCGAAACAGATCAAGAGAAGGGAGCAGCGTCTTCCTAATAACGACTAAAAATTAAAAGTTGCCAACCATCATGCCAAGCATGACAACTACGGAAACTATCCCCCTATGAGGCAACCTGAGGAGACCTACGTTCAGCAGTGGAATTTAATAGGCTGTAACAGTAACGTAAATATTAAATTTGAACATTGATAGTAATTATAACTTTTTAAACATTGTATTCGAAACATTTTTTTATTAATTTCTCAGACATTTCCACTTCTTGTTTCCATTCAGGATGAGCACATGTTAAATGAGCTAATTAAAATTACGATCTAACTTGCTAATTATAATACATCATGTTGGCGGGGATCGATTTCAAGTATCTCGAGTACTAAGAAATTTAAAAGGAGCAAGCAGCTCCTTAAGCTATCCTTAGCTATCACGGTTATATTTTATTCTTATATATAAAAATTAATGTTTGTTTGTTCGTATTTTATGACCAGATGGAGCGACGATCTGCGCTAGGTGGCTTGTAGAAACTGGATGCGTGTAGCCGAAGATCGGGCTAAGTGGCGCGCCTTGGGAGAGGCCTATGTGCAGCAGTGGACTGCCGCAGGCTGACGACGATGATGATTTTATGCGCAGTAATACCGTTCATTAGATTGTGTTAAAACTTGGTCAAGTTATTGCTTACACTTGTGCGAAGGTTATAGGCATAGTACAATTAACTTACGGTAGGCGGCGCGCGTGTCGTACCGACAAAGTTATTTCAAAGTTATATCATTCAATTTCAATGAATGTATTATTGTTCCTGATTAAACAATATAACTCTTTCAAATTTTAAACGATATTTCTATAATTATTTATTCTGCAGCAACAATACGCCGAGTACCAACTAGTATATAAATTTTATATAAATTTTAATAGTTAGTTTTTTGGTACTTATAGGCAATTACGTCGTAACACATAAAGCCATACCATCTTAAAATATCATATAATCAAGTCATAATATATTAAAACGTCACGATACAAATCGCGTCAATCTCATAGTAATCAACCGTGGGCTTCGTAAGAGGCGACAGAGAGTAACTTAAAGAAGATCTTGCAACAGAATCAGAATGACTTTGCTGAACGATTCAGCTCAAAATAATAAGAAAAACTGTGGTTGCCAACTCAAAGAAGCTAATCCAAGCCAAGCGTGGTAATTATGATAAATATCCTCACTACGAACTAATCTATGCGAGAAGCCTACATTCAATAGTGAATTTTTATAGACCGACTAAGATGGGATTATGATGATACGAATGAGGTAATGGGTCTCTAATGGAATACCAATTATAACATTATCATAAGTTATACTAATGTTATTTGTAAAGCTATACATATTAATAAAATTGGAAGTGTCTGTGTATATTATTGAAATAACTGGACTATATAGCAAGCTTAATGGAATGAGATAATAAGCTGAGTTTTCGTATATACCTTCATTTTGGCGTTCTAAAAGTTGTTCTCGAAATTCTCATAAAATCTGGTGCCTGCGTCGTGTAATTCACGGTCAAAGGTTAAAAAAATTGTTTTTCGATTATCTCGTTTCCTATTGCTCCAATGATGTTAACATCTATTATGAAAATTGTAGAATATAAAATTTACGACATATTTTATTTGAAACATTTTTTCATGCGCTCAACCGTTTTTACGATAGAGGGTGGTAAGCGCGCCTCCCTCAGCCATACCATAGCCATAGGATTATTGTTTTCAAACCTTCCAGAATTTCAGGGTCAAATACACACTTCCACACAGTCACTTTGCAATGAAAAAGCATTGAGGCAAGTTTGCCAATTACACTGGATATAAGCTAAAGCGCATTGGAACCCGATTTTCTACATCCGCACCGTGGAACACATCCGTTCTTACAATTTCAAAAAAGAGTATTAAGTAATTCATCGGGAGCTGGTGGTAATATTGTTGCCATTGGCTCCAGGAATTCATTTTGGTCAGGCATTGGCATCAAGGTAGTATTTAATTATACCTTTGACCTTGAATAACTAACGACGCAGACACGAGATTTTATGAGACTTGTGAGACAACTTTACTAGAATGCCAAAATGAAGGTACATACGAAAATTCAACTTATTATCTCTCATTCCGAGTTTGACTCCATTTTTATGCAGTGACTGGATTACAGGCGGTTATTTGGATGCTATTAAGAGAGAAGAAATTTACCATTAATAAAAATTTTGTCTGTCTGTGTGTCAAAAACGAAAAAAAAATGAAAAGAAATGGTCCTTGATTATGTTAAATTTAAAAAGGCCACATGTATTAATAATTTATAAATACAGTGAAACCTGGTTAAGTGGGACCTGGATAACTTAGAAACCTCTATTACTGATAACTACAATGAGGTCCCGGCACTTTTGTATCGAATTACCTCTGTTAATGGGACTTTTCGAACCTGGTTAAATGAGAATTTATTTCTAGGACTTTTTCAATGTTTACCTCTATAATTAGGACTCTAGAGCTCAATTCCCTTTATAAGTGAGACAATTTATCAGGTTGGGATAGGTTTATTTATTTATTTTTTACAAAATATACTTATTAAATAACATCTGACAGTACAAATAAACTTACAAAAGTTCTTCCATATATCGCCGATTCGTAACTTCGACTATGTTCAATCGGTTCGCGTAGCCACAACTTACATAATGATTTACATACATGGTGTGATAAAATAGCATTTTTTTAACTATATGTGTACCACAGCAAAGGATAGTTAGTGAGTATGATACATTTATTAGTAGATTTGTATTTATGTATATTATGTGTGTTAGTAGATATAGTTTTTTTTTGTATAAATTATTGTAGGTGTCGTTATCAATTTTTCTATAAAATACTGTTTAAGCTTATGTTTAATATTTTTTATAGTTAATTTTTCATTGCTTTTGGAATTTGGTTCAAAATAACGGGAACTTGATATTATAACCTAAATTTTCCAAACATATTTTTATATTTTGGTATAGTCATATATGGATCAGGGGCTTGTCGTGTAAGCTTTGTATAGATACGGCTAATTTTTAATTCTTCATTGCTATAATTTTCAAGCAGTAGTTGGTGTTTCACTTTGTCGTGTACCAGTACACTAGTATATTGGAATGATGAAAATGAACCATAAGGATTTGATTTTGAGAGGGGTGATACATTTAAGAATGCGCAATTGTAGCTCATATATTTTTTCAAGGTGGGTTTTATACGTGCGTCCATAACTGCTAACCCATACGGAACTATTGATTTGCCGAGTACTTTATAAAGTAACATTAGCATGTGGTAAGTTACTTTACTCTTGATGAGGTAAAATTTAAAAAAAAATTAAAAATTGCTCGTAGCTTATCACATACAGATTTAATGGGATAAGTCCATTTCATACGGTCATCGATTGTTAAACCTAAATACCTATATTTTTCTACCACTTCAATCTGGGGACATTCACAGTTGTTATTTTTGGTTGAACTTTGGTTATTATGAAGATTAATTTAATCTATTTTGACTCCAGCTAACGTACATTATTTAAGTTTTATTCGAATTAAGTACAAGACCTTCGTCATGTGACCACTGCATGAGCCTCGTAAAATCCTCTTGTAACAGTTTTACCGCCTTATCCATATTGTGGTGCGCTGCTACCAAACAGGTATCGTCGGCAAATTGGAAGATTTTACAGATATTACTACGACTTTGTTGATATTATTCATCACTTATGTGATGTAGTCTAGCGGTGCTAATACAGAACCCTGTGCTGTTCCTTCACTTACCAAAACTTTATTACTTAAGACATCCCCTACCTTGACATAGTAACAAGGATTTTTGAGATAGTCCTGACACCAGTCAAGAATAGGCCCTCTAGTTCCACAGTCATCTAGTCGCTCTAGCAGTACATCATGACGTAAAGTATCGAACGCCCTGCTATAGTCGATAAATAACAGCAATACATGTTTTCTCTCATTAAGATTTTCATATACGTTATTAGTAAATAGTGAAAGCAGTTGCGTTGTGCTTTTTTTAAGTTGAAACCCAAACTGTGTGTCATTAAGAATGTTATATATTTATTATATATAGAATATAGAAAATATTATTTTTATAGAGGTATGTTTTGAACGCCAATATGAAATTTATTCGCAAAATTATTTGCAATTATATTTTTATTTTTGTTTGTACCTCCAAAGGCATTTAAGAGTACTGTATGTATCCACTCTTTTACACATCCTACCTGTTATCCTGTTAAGAATAAACCAGAGTGTTTTAAATTATCTTTATATTTACGTATTTCATTACAAATGTATTTGTGTTTGCAGGATTTAATTAATTTATTTGTATAGTTCCGCGCTTTATTATACTGTGTTTTTAAAATTTTATTATTATTATCTTTTATCCATTGGTAAAATAGTTTATCTCTATACTCGCAGGCTTTGATAATACGTGAAGTTATCCATTTATTTTCGGTATGTTTGTTACTGGTATTTTTAATTTTTGATGTAATTTTCGCGTTGTTGTAGTATTTATTTAATTTTTACATATACTGTAATATAGTATCTGGACAGACCATATCATCAACTTTTTTTCAGTTGATATTATTCAATGAACGTTTTAATTTTTCATTGTTATATATATTTTTATAAGTAGTTTCATTCTGTATACGCGCATGTGTTTGTTCCACACAGGCAAGCACTACCGCTCGGTGATCCGCTAGCATTATACCAAGTGCTGCGGTGTAAACATCTTGTTTGCGTGATCTCGCGTACACATGATCAATGCAGGATTTAGTTATTCTATCGTCAATTAATTCAATTCTAGTGTACTGCGACATCCCGCACGCAAGGCCGTAGTTATGTAGCATGCAGTTATATTTATGTCTTATAGGAGTACATATTTGCAAGTCTATGTTCATGTCTCCGAGGATAAATAGTTCGCAATGTGTGTCCATACTACCGATCAAAGTGCGAAGTTCGTCCATGAATAAGTGTTTGCTTAGATTAAGATGGCGATAAATTGGACATACAGTTGCCGTGTAAAAAGATGGAGTGCAAATTTGAAATAATATATGTTCAAAATGTTTTGTTAATAAGTTACTAATTATTGTAAATTTATTCTTCTTGTGTATATAAGCTATTATACCGCCACCCCTTCGGTTTATACGCAGCACATAGCATGATAGTCCGGTAGGTTATATATATATATATATATATATATATATATATATATATATATATATATATATATATATATATATATATATATATATATATATATATATATATATCGCTTCGGTAGTCAGATATATTAGCTTCCGTTACCAATATAATATCTATACATGCGTTAGATGAGTACACACATTGTTCTAAAGCATCAAAGTTTTTAATCAAGGACCTTAGATTTATGTGCATGCATAAAAGGTTAGTTTGACAATTTTTAACAGGAATATGATTTAAAAATGAATTTATGTTAGTACAATTACTCAATTCACAAATATCGTCAAACTGTATGTCCATTCAAAAAAAGGTAAGAACAAAAAACGTTTTTGATATATTTTTTGAAATTATGTACCTATATAGAATAATTTATTGCGGCTGTACATGGCCTTCCTGTAGTAATGCTTTAATGTCATCATCAGTTCTAATTATGAACGATTGATCTTTTTCACTTTTTCGTGCTCTAATAATGGAGTTATTCTTCTTGCACCACACATATTTGTATACTCCGCTATTCTTAAGTTCTCTTCTGGTATTTCCAAGTAAGGTCTTATTGTATATGGTTAATGCCTCACTTATCTAGATGGTTTCTTTACCACCACCGTTTCTTGACCTTTGTATCCTTTGCTTTTGTAAGCACCACACGTAGTTTTCCGGAATTATTTCTATTTCGACACGATTGCTTACAAACATTTGAATTTCATTCGCACGTGCCTCTGTAAATGAGACAACAAAATTTTAAACCTGTCTAATCGGAAAAGTGGATAAATGAAAACCTCTTTAAATGGTACAAAATCCTTGGTCTCGAGATCCCAATTAACCAGGTTTTACTGTATTTATTCAAGTCAAATATGTCTCTTTGGTATATCGTATCTCGTATTTGTCGACGTAGTATTCAAAATATATTACGAACAATATCAAAACTAAATAAGCGACTGCCTCAGGCGAACAAAACTCTGTTCTCCACTCCCCACTCTGTATGAGTCTGACAAGTTGCCACCGTTTTCAACTGTTTGATTAGAATGGTCCAATTTATAAGTGTAGATATATAAATATTCTAAAGGCCCTGATCGACCTTCACCGCGGTATTGGGAGCTTCCCAGTAAAGCTCTTGGTAGCTCGCCATAAAGTTCGTCGTTGGATCATCGCATAACCGCGGTTTCGGAAGCCAAGTTTAAAACTCGCCAGTGTTGGTTCATATTTGGCACATTGTTTTAACAAAATCTAAAGAATAATTGCTCGTGTATAAGAAACAACAAACTGCGAGTCAAAACGGCGTAACCTTTACTGCCAGCTTACACTTTAAGATTTATAAAGTAAGTACGTGTACACCATAAAAAAATGAATAGGGCTCTGTCCATAAATTTCGAAAATTTGCAATAATATTTTTTATTTGCTATATCTGCCGATTAGAGCAAATTTGATTGAAGTACAAAAGCTGAATTCATAATATTTGTAAATTAGAATAAAAAGTGACTTAAATTTTTCTTAATATATACAATGTCAATGCCAAGCCAGATGACTATATGAAGTAATGTATATGAGGGAGGCCTATGTTCAGCAGTAAATAATGGATTTTAATGATGATAATATATATATACTTGATAATATATATATATATATATATATATATATATATATATATATATATTTTATATATATATATATATATATTTGCTTTAAGTAGTAGAGCCATGCTGCAGCTATTATTGTGGTTGTTTTTTTTTTATATAGAAGAGGGCAAACGAGCATGCGGCTCGGTGGTAAACTATTCCACAGAGAGGTTATTACACGGAAGAAAACTCCTTTTGAAACGTAATGTGGTGGACCGCCAAGCATCCAGATGGTGTGGATGGTATCGGGACGTTTGCCGCGTAGTGCGTTCATGAAATTTGGCGGCTGGGATTAATCCGAACAATTCCTCAAAGCACTCGCCATGGTATATGCGAAATAAAATGCAAAGAGGTGCAACATCTCTTCTCAGTGCCAGTGAATCGAGCCGATCGGAAAGCACTCGGTCGTCGACGATTCGAGCCGCTCTGCGCTGGATGCGGTCAAGTGGAAGGAGCTGGTACTGGGGAGCCCCAGCCCAGAGATGGGAACAGTATTCCATGTGCGGCCGAACCTGCGCCTTGTAAAGTCGTAGGCGGTGTGCCGGCATGAAATACTGTCCCGCTCTGCTGAGCACGCCAAGCTTTTTAGAGGCCAATTTGGCCTTCTCTTCCAAGTGACCACGAAACTGCACGTCACTCGATATGTCAACGCCGAGGATTCCGATACTGGCTAAGGCAACAAGGGGAGTGCCTTGAAACTGAGGAGATACGACAAAGAGGTTCTTTTTAACGGTTAACGCGCAAACTTGAGTCTTCTGGGGGTTAAACTGGACTAGATTTAGTCGCCCCCCCAATCCGAGACTCTGTTCAGCAAAGACTCGACTTCAGACACAAGTTTGTCCCGGCACTCGGAGACGTTTTCCCGAGAAATATTGGCTCGGCCGGTGTAAAGAGCATCACCAGTGCTGTCATCTGCATAGCAATGAATGTTACGGGTTTGCAACATATCATCGATATGCAGAAGAAACAGCGTTGGCGATAGCACGCAGCCTTGTGGAACACCAGCATTAATAGGCTTGCAATCGGAGCTTGCACCGTCTACAACGGACCTTGATGCTCCGATCTGCAAGAAAGCTGGTGATCCAATCGCACAATTTCTCGGGAAGCCCATAGGAAGGGAGCTTCGAAAGAAGCGCTTTGTGCCAAACCCGATCGAAGGCCTTCGCAATGTCCAAACTAACGGCCAATGCCTCCCCCTTGGACTCTACTGCCTCCGCCCATCTATGAGTTAGGTAGACCAGAAGATCACCAGCTGACCGGCCACGGCGAAAACCGTATTGGCGGTCACTTATCAGCTGGTGATCCTCAAGGAACCTCATGAGCTGGCAGTTTACAATAGACTACATTGTTTTGGAGAACAAGGAGGTGATGGCGATAGGCCAGTAGTTGGACGGGTCTGAGCGGTCGCCTTTTTTAAGGGAACGGGTGGACGTAAGCCGTCTTCCATGATTTTGGGACTACGCCTAGGGAGTAGGAGTACCGGAAAAGACGCGTCAAAACCGGTGCCAACTCTGGAGCACACCTTATCAGCACAATTGGGGGGATTCCGTAGAACGAATGAGTCGGCTCAGCCGGGAAAGGACCACGCTCTCACAGAATACCAGCGTAAAATGGCAGCTTAATGCTACTGTGTTTCATATGGTGAGTGTTGAGAACCACAGACCCTTTTTTATAGCATTGGGTGACAAACGAGCACACAGTCTACCTGATGGCAAGTGGATGCTGTAGCCCATAGACATATACATTAATCCTCAATTAAGGATCAAAATGCAAATGCGTTGTCACCCCTGAGGACTAAGATGGAATGCCTCGATTTCTGTAAAAAGTTCTTTACCCTCACCATACGAAACAGCAGCTTTACGCTGCTGTTTTACGCTGGTATTCTGTAAGAGCGTGGTCCTGCCCCGGTCGAGCCTACCCATGCTACAATTATAATATAGTTGCAGCGTGGCTCTACAACGTAAAAAGTGTTTCAGTTTTAACTGTAAATCAGGTTTACCATTTTAGTCTTCAGTAGTGACAATGCATATGCATTTCATAATTATTAACTGATGATAGATGTAGATATCTATGAACCACAATAATCTACTTACCATAAGGTGGACTGTGTTCGTTTGTCACCCTTATTTTATAAAAAAATATAGATAACCTCTACAACATAACACCGTTATAATAACAACAGTTTAACAGTAAGTGAACTGCTGGACACAGACCTATCCAATAAGGCGCCAACTGACGGTCATTACTTTAGGGATTTATCCACCACAACGGTTAGGCGAGTCCGTAAGCGGGAGCGTACCCTCGCACTATTAATTCCAGTCTATGAAATTTTAGGTAAAGCGTTTTAAATGCATTTTCGACCTTAAGTTGGACAGAACTTCATCCGTCATATAGCAAGAGTGTTTAAGAAAAAAAGCATAATATGCTCCCTTCATTCAAGTATGATGTATTTATCAGGAAGAAATAGCGGCACACAACACAAGTTTATTAGTCTATTTGAAATCTACAGAGCAACCCTGTAAACCCCTTCCCCGAGCAATGATAACTTATGGGCATCTCTCCTAATTCTTTATTATAAAGAGACGTATCACTAACCCTCAACATCTCATCGTCTTTTCACCGCAATCGGACATTGCTAGAACTTGGCCCTTTTTTTAGTAAAGTTGGGTATTCGGTTGTACCCAGCAGTGGGAAATATCGTTAGCTTACAATTTTGGTTTCGTATGGATATCGTGCACAGGACACATGCTGAATTGAATCACTTTAATTGCCACATATTTATCAAATTTTCATTAAATTCATTTAATTTGAGAATAATTGAATGTAAGCATTTATATCTGTAACAGATTGATGGTTAATTATAGTCAGCAATCTTTGCTGTCGGTGTCACGTCAAAACTTACTCGTACAAATGGTAGCAAACTGCATCATGCATTTGATATAAGATGACTGTCTATAAACTGAAATGGAATCAGACGTAACTGTTTAGTCTGATATGTTATATATATATATATATATATATATATATATATATATATATATATATATATATATATATATATATATATATATATATATATATTTTTGTGAAGAGTGTGCTATTATTTTGGTAAGATTCGTGAGAAATTACAAGTGACGCGTCCCTAACACGAAGCTCTCGAAATTCAACGGTAAATTTCTTAGAGAATCCTTTTTTAATGATTGTGAGCACTGTTTAATTAAGCAATGCACATTCAGCTCTTAAAAGTTTTAAATTCAGAAAGGATTTACAATAACAATGCCAATAAATCTTAAAATAAAATAAGAAACGAAGAAATTAAATATGAAAGCATTAAAGGAAAAAAACCAGAGTTAGTTATAATGAATTACAGATATTTGTTTTTAAAAAATTACGACACATTATTTTCGCTCTCGAATTGTCAAAGAATTTTTTAGTAATCTAAAGTTTAGCGCAACACCTTAGAAGTTAGACATAAAATTTTTGGTGTATTAGTAACGATATCCAATTAAAGCTTCAGAGACCCGAACAAGCGAACACCTAGAGCGTGGCTGAAACAAATAATTAACTTGCCCATCAAAATTCCTCGCATCTACAATTCGTCCGTTAAGTCTCGCGGCCCTATGCCGCCCCCTAAAGGTCCCCCGCTTTAGGGGGGAGTCTAGACGGCAGACCGATCTATACTGCAGTGCATCGATCGGGGTCGGGTCGACGTCCGCGGCGTCGCGACGCCGCCCTCCGCCGGCGGGGGCAAAACAAACCTCCCGGGTTACGATGTTGACCGCTCAGGTGAGCGACGGATTGTCGGTTGTAAAAAATAAGTCGTGACCGCCATTTTCTCACGCATGAAAGTTCACGCACTTTGCATGAGCCGTTTGTAGGTTTCAATGAACTGGTTATATAATTATAGGTTATTGTTGTGTTGTTTATTTGTTTGATTACAACGTTGAATAAAGTTTAGAGTCAAGAGAAATTTTGTTATATACCTGGTAGAGCCACGTTACAGCTACATTATGGTTGTAGTACGAAAGTTACTTCGACCAAGGTAGGATCACGCTTTAACAGAACACTAGCGTAAAATAACAGCCTTTTTTAATGGAAACAAGGCATTCCATTTTAGTCCTCAGTGATGACAACGCGTCTGCATTTCGATTCTTAATCGAGGATAGACGTAGATTTCTATGGGCCACTTACCATCAGGTGGAACTATGTGCTCGTTTGTCACCTTTATACAATTTCTGTACGTGGTAGAGCCATGCCGCAGTTATACTATTAGTATAGTTGTAGCACGAATGGGTCGGCTCGACCGGAGAAAGACCGTGTTCTCACAGAATACCAGCGTAAAATATTAGCTTAATGCTGCTGTGTTTCGTATGGTGAGTGGAGAGCACCGGAGACCCTTTTTTACTGGAAACGAGGCATTCCATCTTAGTCCTCACGGGTGACACGGGTGATTCGTAATCGAGGATAGACGTAGATGTCTATGGATCACAGCAACCACTTACCATCAGATGGACTGTGTGCTCGTTTGTCACCCTATATAATATAAAAAAATAAAAACTGTCTTCTTCAACGACCGCAAAACGGATGGTATAATTTTTCTTAATCCTTAAGCTTGGCAGGTGAAATCACACACAATCATATGTCGGAAACCATAAAATCATTTTGTCCCATAGTCACTTCTTACAACACCCACGGGACGAAATGGCGTACTGGATTCTCCTACACCACCAACATACTACAAATTTACCAACTGACTTAATTTAAATTTCATACGTTTTACAGTGCACACTGTTAATATATTTCATTTGGTACCGTATAGTGGCGATGTAAGAATATACTACTCTCATACTCCAGCAGTCAGCAGCATCTTCCTGACAAAAATTTAAAAAAAACTGCGGTTGACAACCCGCTCGCCTAGCGTAACAACTATGTCTAAATCCCCCTATGAGACAATCTATGGTAGTGGCCTATGCTCGCAGTAAACTTTTATAGACTGTAATGTATGAATTGATTGTTAGATATTTTACTTGGTAATAGGTGTTCTTTTCTGCCTACAAGCCCGTCTGGGCTGGATCTAATGATAATTATGATGATGATGCTGCTGCATTGCGGTTTTAAGAGTATGATTACAGGATGTAAAGCATTTCATCTTGGCCCTCAGAGAGGCACCGCATCTGCGGGCGGCTTTGCTTGAAATTGGTCGCCGGAGTCCAGTCTATAATAGCCATTAATTAATATGTGAACCTGTGGTGTGGTTTGGCCAGTGTGCAGCTGTGGTCTACTTTTTTTAATAGAATTAGGGTGACAAACGAGCACACAGTCCACCTGATGGTAAGTGGATGCTGTGGCCCATAGACATCTTACATTTATCCTCGTTTAAGAATTAAAACGCAGATGCGTTGTCACCCCTGAGGACTAAGATGGAATGCCTTGTTTCCAGTAAAAAATGATCTCCGGATCTCTATACTCACCATACGAAACACAGCAGTATTAAGCTGCTCTTTCACGCTAATATTATGTGAGAGCGTGGTGCTTCCCCGGTCGGACCGACCCATTCGTGCTATCACTATAATATAGCTGCAGCGTGGCTCTACCACGTATTCTCCTGTTCATAGAATTAGAAGGTAAACGCGAGAGCCTTAAAGAGGAAAAGCTGAAGTACATAACATCACTATCTAGTAAACCTGTCAAGCCCCTAATGAATTTTTATTTATCTATTTATTTCAGCGCTTTATACCCATATAGTGACAATGAACAAAGAAAGCTAAACATAACGAAAATAGACTGATATATTAAAATTATGAAAACTATGTTCATCATTATGCATTAAAATATTAGCTTTTTTGCAGCAAGAAGCTTTCTAGAAAAGTATCAGCGTAAGCAACGCACTACAAAATCTTTAGTTTATTTGTTGCTCCTTTTCTTTTGCTTAATGTGTGGCCTGGAGTTATATATATACATAGTTCGGTTCTTGCATTATCTTCGAATTTATAATAACTTAAGATAAGAAGCTCACTCTAACAAGCGACGCACCTACGAGTACATTATCGGGGCTTATACTTTCCTCGGGCAGTTGCACGCACACAATCGTAGCACGGTTTCGCGTAAGATTCTTTTAGCGCCAATCGTGATTTCATTTTATAAACTATACTTAGTAAAAAGTTGTAATGTGAAACCCTCGCAATTTGAACAGACTTATAAACAACAACTGACAGATCAGAACGATGATGATGATGGCTAAAATCATCTTCGTCTGGATAGAATCTATTAAATGTAGCGCTATGTAGATTTCAGATAATTAAAGATCATTTATTACATCGGTTTTTAGTTTGATTTTTATTCTCCAAGTTTTTCGAATAACATATAGCCTCTAGATCCCTCCTGGCATTGCTTTCCATTTATTAGAAAAGTTTCATCACAAACGCTTCAGCAATTCTAAATTCCGAACATCAGCCCGGATAAACAGACAGACGGACAAAAAAATCTGTGACCTGGTGCTAAAAGGTCTAAAGTACCTTTTATAAGAAATGAGATTTTAAAGCCATATTATTAAAAAAGTAAGAAATTCGTTTATGCTAAAAGGGCGTACGTTTATTGATAGTATTTCAAAAGACACTATATAAAAAAGGCCAATGTAATGTGTACTTCCATACTGTTTAATAAAATAAAATATGTGCCAACCTTTTTTTAAGAAATGAGATTTTAAAGCCATATTATTGAAAAAGTATGAAATTCGTTTATGCTAAAAGGGCGTACGGTTATTGATAGTATTTCAAAAGACACTAAATAAAAAGGCCAATGTAATGTGTACTTCCATACTGTTTAATAAAATAAAGTATGTGCTACTGTACAGTACCGTACTGTTTAATAATAACGTACTATTGCACTTTTAACACCAGGTCACAGAAATAGTTGTTAATTTACTACTAGATGAAAATAATCCCCTTAACCTAACGGCGGCTCTACACGTTGTCCAAGAGTTGTTACGTTGCACGTTGGAAGGTCGTTCAGTTGGCTTCGGTATAGGCCAATGTGCGGACGAATTTATTAAGATGGATATTGAGGCGCTAACAGCTGCCGCGGTTTATTTATTCACAGCATACCGCTACTACGTGAATGTGTATGAGAAATTATTATTTTTATTTATTTTTATTAGAATTTTTATTTTTGTGATTTTTATTTATTGGGTGCACAAACAATTTTCAGCTTGGTAGAGCTCTAATAAAGCGAAGAGTTTCTTCATTGGTCATTGTTATTGCCATTTTGTAGACACTTGTTACGAAGCGTATAAAATTTAAATCAGGTGCGTGCAATCATCCCGGGAGCTCGTAACAAACTAAACGCGCGCCCAACGTATGTACGCGGCGTCCAAACCACGGGCCAAACTCTGCCAAAATCCTCTGATATTTTGTAAAAAAAACTGACAACACACGGATCTCGCGCCAACTTGTCATCATTCCAATACATACCAAAGTAAGCACAAACACCCGCTCTACACGATGGCCATTGCTATTGGCCACAACATTCGCCACTATGTTGGCCAACGTGTAGAGCCGCCTAATAGAAGCCAGTTATTTTAATACAGATACAGACAGACATTTTAATTTTATATAGATGTATAGATAAAGATATTTTTAAATAAATTAAAATAAAATTGATAAAAATGGGATTACAGCATACGTCCTACATCTAGGCGTCTCCGCAAATTTCTGGGCGAATTTGAGGAGGCAAGGATATGCAGACTTTCTCACGATATTTTTTTTTCATTGCCAAGGACGTGTTAAAACAACATTTTTTTTTCAGTGTTGGCTTACGCGAGTTTTATAAAACGAGCTTGATGTAAATGAGTATACATAGGTACAACAAGCGCCAAGCCTCCGCGCTACCCGCGGCTCCAATAATCTGCTAGGAAATATTTCTGCTCTTAGACATCGCAGACTTAGTTTAATATAAGCAAAAAAGTAGACGTCGTAAGGTAAGACTTTACCGCCCTCAGGGAGGCGGGGGTGGGTTTGTTGTGCAGGAGCGGAATGTCTAGTCTAGACAATAATCCTAAACCAACATCTTGCACACGCGTAGTCTTAAAGTAAAATTTGATAGACGATCTTTAAAACGCGCAGTTATTTTTTATTTTTACTGCCTTAATTACAGTCTTTTTGAAAAAAAATTAATCAGCAATTCAGAAACCAATATTATTACAAGATTTTATTTAACTTTCTTTCTTCGTACGTACGTATGTTAGAAAAACTTTGGGCCAAAATTACATCTCGGTGGACTCCTATAAACGGCATACGACCCCGGGGCAGACCCAGAAAACGATGGCGGCATGAACTGGAACTCCTTCATGGAATACTGGTCCTCCATAGCACAGAACCGTGAAAAGTGGAAAGGGTTAGGGAGGCTACTGCCCAGCAGTGGGATGTTATGAGCTAATAAGATACGAAGAGAAGATAAGAAGATCTTCGTAAGTTTTTTAGGTCTAAAATTTGTATTCAATTTTTGAAGCACTTGCTGTGAGTGCATCCGAATGAGATCAGATTTGGCATAGTACTCATGTAACTTCGATGATGACGCAATTATATGTTAATGAACGGAATGTCTACTGCAGCTGACATGATAATTGACGTGGACGCTTACCCTAGCAACACTTCTTATAATAGCTTGTTTTTAAATATAGATTTAAATATTTAAAAACAAGCTCTTATATTAAATAGATTTTTTTCAAGAATGTTACAATTTTTTATTTGTCTCTTATAAAATTGACACGTATGTTGACGAAAAATATTAATAATAAGAAATATTTAATCCTATAGCATCGATTAAAAAAAACTTGACGAGATGAAAAAAATGCTCTTTGATGATTATACCAAATCGAAATGACGCCACATTAATATATCCGTCGTAAGTCGGAACGGGTCGCTAGTTACATCATATAAATTCAATTTATAAGGAGGAATAAAATATTTCGATCACATGCAGTTTCTTGATGAAGAAGCAAGGAGTAATTGTATAGTCATGTGCTAGAATACCAATGATGTGACCACCGGGGGTCGGCGTTAGCCTGCACAGCCGGGCAGTTGAATTGGGCAATTTGATTTTGGTTTGATTTGATTCTTTCTCATTTGACCACAACTAAATTACAACGAAATTAGAAATGCTAGAAAAATTGTTGCGCAGCGAATGTGCCGATCTGACAAATATTAGTAAAAGGGTAATACCAACCATTTTGTTAACAATTAGTCGTGTCTTAATACCTAGGAGAACGAACTTAGCTCGGCATTTTTTATAGGTGGCCCAAAGACATTGCATCTATCTTGGATTAAGAATCAAAATGCAGAAGCGTTTTCACCCGTGAGGACTAAGATGGAATGCCTCGTTTCAAGTGGAAGGGGTCTCCGGTTAACACAACAGTGTTAAGCTACTATTTTACTCTGGTATTCTGGGACAACGTGGTTCTTCCCCGGTCGAGTCGCTGAATTCGTGCTCCAACTATACCACTAATATATATATATATATATATATATATATATATATATATATATATTTTTATATATATATAGCTGCATGGTCTACCGTGCATCAAAAAGAAAAACAAATCTTAGATATAACCTATGTAAATTTAACTTTGAAAGCAAAACATTATCTAAGTATAAAATTTCATCCAAATCGTTTAAGCTGAATCTGAGAAACCATTTACAAGCGTAATACAAGAATTGCTCGTTTAAAGTATCGGATTCACTTTACCCTAGTTAACAATTGGTTTATAATTTGGATAATTAATTTAAACCTTAGACTTACATTGTTTATAGAATAAAGAACACACATTTAACCAAATGGTAAGATGGAATGCCTCATTTCAAGTGAAAAGGGTCTCTGATTCTCTACACTCACTATACGAAACACAAAAGCATTACGCTGGTATCCTGTGAAAGCGTGGTTCGTCCCCGGTTGAACCGATCCCTTCGTGCTACAAACATAATATAGCTGCTAGTAGCATGACTCTAACACGTTTTACGTATTAAACTAGTAACTTTATTATTTAATCAATCAATCAATCAATATATTCTTTATTATATGTCGTGGTTGCTCAGGGGCTTAACGCTTGGTGTAAATTTCACAGTACGCGAGCAACCCGGGTTCGAGCCCCGCCGGCATCTATGAAATTGTTAATTGCAATTTTAAGTGATGATTTACCACGTGCTCGACGGTTGCTCGGGTTCGCCAATACGCATTGGGACAGCGCAGCAGACACTTCCTTGCCCTAAAACCCTCTCAGAAACGAGGGGAGGCCTGTGCCCAGCAGTGGAACGTATATAGGCTTTTACTCCTTATTGTATACCAATACACATTATAATTAAAATTATATGAAATAATTATTATATAGAAGGTACAATAGGTGGTTTTATCGCACTGGAAGCGATTTTTTCCAGACAACCTTTTCGCGCAAAGAACAGTTATTTACAATTAATTTCGAATAGGGGAAGAACCTTAATCAAGTACTATCACATTTAGATGTAATATTATAATTAACTCATTCTTTCTCAAAGGTAACAACGACTTTGGATTCCGATTCTAAAACGAGGAAAGATATGGTTATCCATGGGTCACAGCGTGACCCGTACTATGTGCTCATACAAAAAGCAAATCATGCAAAAGAACCTAACAGATACTCACTGAAGTCGATGAGCAGCCTTCCGTAGCCCTGCCTCTGGTACGGAGGCAGAGTCAAAATGCAGGAGACGTTGTAGTTCAGGAATGAATTCTTCTCCTGCGCGAGATAGTAAAAAACATTGTTTTAATATGAAATACACATTTGCGTTTTATAATAGAACAACTTTGATTTTTATACTAGAATGCCTTTTTTTCCTCAGGGTTTCTTAGATACGACAAGCTTGACTGCCCAAGTCTCGCGAATTTGACTCAAGACTTGGAGAATTTTGCGTCCGACATTTACGAGATGATACTACCATATTATATCCTTTTATTCCTTGCACTTTTCATATTCCATTCATAATACACCGTTGATGGCACTGGCATCGGAATATAAAAAATAAGTCTAACCCGCTTCTGTAATCATTAAAATCGTAATATAATATAATCCAGCTATACTTAGTGACCTTTTTTACCGTCTGGAAAAAATAGGGTGTAACATATGAACGGAGTAGAAGCCCAATATATATATAATTTGGTTCCAATCGAAACTTCTCACCATAAAAATACATATAACGTATATAATAATATTCTTAGCTAAAAACAAAAAAAAATCACTAGCTGTCCACCATTAACTTTTAATGACCAACTCATATAAAGAATAGACAAAAAAATTATCTTGGTTTGTTGTTGGATCAACTGACATAGAAATCACACTGGGACCATTCGTAGCTTTGTTAAGGTCTTACAACGTCAAGTGCGATATACAGTATATAATACTCCGGTAAAGCCATCCATAGATTATCTGATTGAAGTTTGGGACTCAGCAACGAAAACTAACTTAGCAGCCCTTCAAATTGCGCAAAACAAATTAATAAAAGTATTATTTAATTATGATTTCTAATACCAAAAAAAAATTATATGACGAAACTAAAATTATGAACATTAAACAGACTCGACGACTTCCAGCCTCCCGAACAAGCCGGTTTCCGAAAAAGCTTCAGTACCATAGACCACATACATACCCTGCGGCAGATTGTACAGAAGACCGAAGAGTACAATCTGCCACTTTGCCTGGCGTATGTGGACTATGAGAAAGCCTTTGATTCCGTCGAAATTTGGGCGGTACTACAGTCCCTTCAGCGGTGCCAAGTTGACTATCGGTATATTGAAGTGCTGAAGCGTTTGTACAGTAGCGCTACGATGGCTATCCGAGTACAGAACCAGAGCTCGAAACCTATCCAACTGCAGAGAGGTGTAAGACAGGGTGGCGTTATATCCCCGAAACTCTTCACCGCTGCATTGGAAGATTTTTTCAAGCTACAGGACTGGAAAGGATACGGTATTAACATCAATGGCAAGTACATCACTCACCTTCGATTTGCCGACGACATAGTCCTTATGTCAGAATCGCTGGAGGACTTAAGCACTATGCTCAATGATCTCAATAGTGCCTCCCAACGGATAGGTCTTAAGATGAACATGGACAAAACAAAGATCATGTTTAATGTCCATTTCACACCTATGCCGGTAGTTGTTGGGAGCACTATACTCGAAGTTGTTGACGAGTACGTTTACCTGGGACAAATAGTCCGACTAGGTAAGTCCAACTTCGACCGAGAGGTCAATCGACGGATTCAACTCGGCTAGACAGCGTTCGGGAAATTACGACATATCTTCTCGTCAGGTATACCTCAATCTCTAAAAACTAGATTGTACAACCAGTGCGTGTTGCCAGTGATAACTTACGGATCTGAGACGTGGTCCTTCACTGCTGGCCGTATGAGGACGCTCAAGGTCGCTCAGCGAGCTATGGAGAGAGCTATGTTCGGAGTTTCTCTGCGTGATAGACTCAGAAATGAGGATATCCGCAGTAAAACCAGAGTGACCGACATAGCCCAACGGATTAGTAAGCTGAAGTGGCAATGGGCCGGCCATATAGCTCGAAGAACCGATAACCGATGGGGAAGAAAGGTTCGTACCGGTAGACGTAGTGTAGGTCGACCCCCCACTAGATGGAGTGATGACCTGGTAAGATAAGCAGGAAGTCGATGGATGCAGGTGGCTCAGGACCGTGCTTTGTGGCATTACTTGGGGGAGGCCTATGTTCAGCAGTGAACTTGTGAAGGGCTGTAATGATGATGATGATGAATGAAACAGACTCATACATATTTTACTTGCTTGCTTGTAAGTAAAATATTACACAAGAATGTGTGCACCCAAATAACATTTACTAAAGACAACAATTGCATGATCATATGCTTAGAAGTGCAAGTGATATTAGCATATACATTCCACACACAAATTACAGTAAAAGAAACGTATTGTATGAGGGTGCAAAACTTTATAATAAACTGCCTAAAATATAAAAGAATCTAAGTCCATCAAAAAATAAATGATAAAAAATTAAATCATTAAAATATAGAGCATCAACATAATGAAACAATGGACTATTTGTAAATAAAAACATATATTCGCACCAAACTATATACTACAATATCCATATCATATCATAGGTCCATATTCGCTCAAAAAATAGTTAAAGGTATACGATATTATACAACTTACACAAAACTAACAAATAATGAACATTAAAATATTTAAATATATGATATAAATAAAATAAAAATAAAAAAAAAATAAAAAAAAATAAAAAAGCCTTTTATTCCATGCTAAATAAGTTTTACAATATAACTTTTTTACAATGTAATTTGCATTTTTTAAAGGAAATTGAAAATATAAATTTAGTTTTTTTTTAAATACATTAATATATATAATATCAATCTTTTTTGTAGATTTTCATGCATTAATTTATTATTTTTTTAGATTTTAATATATTTATTTAATTTAATTTTAATTTAATTCTATACATTAATTTATTTCTATATTAATGAATGAATTTGATTGAGGTAATAATTAATGTCATAATTTTGGCTATGATAACTATTTTTCATCATATTTGGTTAAAATTTAAATGTGCATTACTAATAACATTAATATTTTCAATCTATGTAATTGATTTATAAATTTTAAGTGACTATTTTAATGGATTTGGTTTTTTATAACATTATGAATAGGATAACATTAATTTAAATTTAGTTGCAAACTGACAAAATATTTTAATTTTATAATTTATTAAGGATCTATATACTCATTTGTGTTTGTTTGCTTTGCACCCCCCTTAGGTGAAGGCCTTCTCCAAAGATTTCCATTTGTCTCTATTTTTTGCTATTTGTGTCCAACGTGGTCCCGCGATCTTTTCAATGTCATCTTCCCAGCGCATGTATGATCTGCCTGGACGTCTTTTTCCTGGAGGGCCATCCCATATGGTTACGATGGAAGTCCACCTCTTATCTTCTAGACGTGCTACATGGCCGGCCCATCGAAATTTTAACTTTTGAGCATAACTCAGAGCATCAATAGCATTTGTGATATTTCTTATTTTTGTATGACGTACTTTATATATTTTTCTTATTTTTAGCATACTACGCTCCATGAAATATATGATATATTTACACTAAAATAAAAACATACTCATTTAAAAAACATATAATAAAACTATTTAACACATACTATAATAATTAACAACTTAGCACATTATACCCAACAAATATCTTATCATATCTAGTTAAGAAATTTACGTAAAAAGTCTGTTACATTACGGACTTCATTTATTCACATTTGATTGCTGATGGCAATATCAGCACCTATGCTTGTATCAGAAATACTCGACCTTATAGTAATATAATCGTTAGTAAAGTCACCAGAAAGGATTTTTTTATAATAAATGGAGTACTATGTCAAAGAGTACGTACTCACTCTCCCTAGTAACTAGAAGAAACAATTTAATAGGTTCATGGTCAGTCTCTGATTCTGCTCATCTAAGCAGAATCAGAGACTGGTTGAAGACAAGCTAATTGCATTAACTTTTTGTTATGAGTATTTTTACAAAAGATCTATTTCTTGCGAACTTTGACCATGAATAAATTTTTTTGCAGATGTGGAATCGATGGGGACCTTTCACATTTCAGTTATAATGAGTTTTCCAACATTCAAAACCATTATCAGCTTTATGCAAATGATTGTAAACTTGAACGTCGATTTTGAACGGACTAAAAGCAAATCCATCAGAAGTATGTCATTTGACGCATTTCCGGAAAGGCCTACATCCGAGTCATAATGCCGCCGGAGATCGGAATACGTTTGTTTTATATTTAATTAATGTACGTACATATTCAAACGATACTTCGACGATAATTTTTGGCTTATTAATCATATGTCATTTTAAAGTTAAATAAATATAATATGAGCACTGAAATTGAAACTTAAGTAGAACCTGACTATCCTTAGAATCAAAAAACATAAAATTTTTCTTCGGTAGTCGAAGTAGTAGTAGTAGTTGATCTATTTAACCGTCTCGGCTGAATTGGATTCAATAGTTTGACAGTGACGTTATCGAATACGGATGCAATTAAATCTTATTTTATTGCTGTATCTACAGAACAGTTTTCAAATATAAAAATACTTCCGTATCTTTGTCGCAACTACGAAAAATATTTTAGCGTGCTCCAAAAACAATTGTCAAGCTTTTAAAGTAAAAGGTACATTATGTTAATATTCTAGTAGATCTATGAGTAATGTGATAATAAATTAGAGTTTATGAAAACTTGAACGCGAATGGGTCGGCTCGAGCGGAGAAGGACCACGCTATCACAGAATACAAGTGTAAAATAGCAGCTAAATGCTGGTGTGTTTCATATCGTAAGTATAGAGCACTCCTTTTTTATAAAAAAGAGGATAGGTGCAGGTATCTATGAGCCACAGCATCCACTTACCATTAAGTGGAATATGTGTTCGTTTGTCAACTTTATTCTATTTAAAAAGGCAGAGCCTGACTCGCTATCCTAATGCGTGTTATTGGACTTCATAAGTCGTTGAGGTTTTTTTCCAACATGCAGGTTATCTTACGGTGTTTTTCTCCACCACCGCCAAGCAAGTGATAAATCCGCAACTTGAAATTGGAATTAACAATGTCATTGGTATCGACAGATTTACTGTCGAACAATATTTTACTTTATTTATTATGAAAAGTACAGTTTGGTTTTCCCGCAAAACTGCTTACACAGTTTATCTGCAGGAACATTTGAGTTTCATTTACATAATAATATTAATGTTAAGCACGAAGACTTGCCAATAAGTATTTCTTTAATTTGCTTTTAAATATGTTTTTACTGGTTCCCGTCGAATATACCGTGACAAACTGTTGAGTTTGAGTTTTGAGGTTCTTTAGGTACGCTTGCAGATATCAACCGTGTACCCTGACAATGCTTAACCAGTATTAGATTAGTGTCTGAGTAACAGACACGATTAGCTACCCTTGAAGAGAGCGTCCATAAAAATGTACTACACGGCGTTGAAGAATAGTCCATTTTTAGAAGATCCAGATCTCTTTTATATATCCAGCAGATCAAGACAAACTAGCGTAAAAGAACATATAAGACGTGAAAAACCGACACTCCGGAAAGTCTTCAGTCTTTAAACATGTTTAGGAATGTTTCTACCAGGAATTCATTTCTACCAAAAACGATTCGTGTTACTATTTAAATTAAAAAAAAAAAACATTAAATCTTTAAAAAAGATGTGTGCTACCATATGCTTGGGATTCTATAGTCAGAAAAGTAAAATCGTAACTCAAGCACGCGCAAATCGAAACTCTATGACATTAGCACGTTGAAGCAGTTTAACATCTCAGTAAATGATGTTCATGATGTGGGGCATCATGAACATCTGTGGTAACATTTAAAGGCACTCTCTGAAAAATCAAGAGTGTGCTAAGACCTTTTTAGAAGAGAGTGCTATTTGTTGCAAGCAAATTGTAATTATGTGTTACTAAACAAACTTTTTTCTTCTCCCTTTCCTCTCTTTCAATACTATAAAGCACTAGAACAATGAAATTCGATAGAATTTGTAAAATAAGTTGTATCTGAAAAAATTATCTGTCAATTACTATCCAAAAGTCTTTATAAGTCCGATCGAGGATCGACTAATACTCGACTTTTCAATTTCATTCTAACACACGAAAGAGGCCCGCGGGGTCGAAAACCAGCGCCAGTTAAATGAAGGCCCTCCGTATGAACCGAGTGGATTTATTGCGTTACAGCCACCGCACCCGCTGTCTAGACGTCTACGCCCGTGTTTACATCCGTAAATTGTCACAGGGGGTACGGCGTGAATGTGTCCCTTATGTCACGTGTAATCTGATGTTTTATGCTGTTTTATTTTTATTTATAACGCTTTTTTTTATTTTTTATATACTTGTTTAGCATATGTAATGAATAAATGTAAGTTAAGACCAAAAATATACTAATAGTAGTGCTTCATTTCCACCTTATACGGGGTAGAGCGATGCTCCAGCTATATTATGATAGTAGCCACAATGGGTCGACTCTACCTCTCCTCTGGAGAAGGACCACGCTCTCAGACTATACACGCGTTAAGTAGCAGCTCAATGCAACTATGTTTCGTATGGTGAGTGTAAAAATCTGGATAAGAGGGTTTTACTGGTAACGAGGTATTCCATATTAGTCTTCGTGGGTAACCACGCACTTGTATTTTGATTCTTAATTGAAGATAGATGTAGATGTCTATGAGCCACAGAATCCACTTACCATCAGGTGGACTGTGGGCTCGTTATTTTAAATAGCATAAAGAGTGGTTTACCTTTATGCTATTTAAAAAGAAACTATGCGTCTGGTGAATTTTATAATAAAATCCGAATTGTTATTGAACACTAGCTGTATCCGGCATACGTTGCAATGCATTTTATGTTAGAACCGTACCTACACGAGCGCGTAAATAAAAACTCACCAAAGTTTGATCAGCATGAATGGTATAGATAAGGGCAAATAAAGATAAGTTCATTCTTATATACATAGAAGAAGGTACGGATAATTGGTTCAATTTTTTTATTTTTAGAAATTTTTTAACTTTTAAAGATAGTCAGCAATAAATCTAATTGAAAAATCGCTTAGAGTAATAAAGAGATTCCACACTTTCAGCGATATATAATCGGCATTACGCGCCTTTGCTCAGAATGTGTAGGTCTTGTGGGTATTCGTCAGCCCGTTTAAGTTTATTGTTGGACAGTAGTCTCTCGCGTTATAGGGAAGATTTCCTAAGCAACTGGCACTAAAACTGGCACTGGCTAAGCAACTGGACTGACAAGACGTCTTATGCCTTTGACGCTGCACCCCATCTTCGGTACCTACTGTCTATCTTTACGTCTAACATGAAAGAGATGGTTATAATGCCTTTTGTTGGAAGCCATGAGCTCTTTCTGAGATATGAATCGCTGCTTTGAATTAGATGCCGACGTGATGAACTCAAAGTACGCCCACCTTGTGCGATTAACTATAATTTCTGTAATGGTGTGCTCACCTGCCCGCATTGCGCGCGAACATTTGTAAATAAGATCGGCTACGTTAACCATGCACGAGCACACCAACGACAGGATCGGAGTTGAAGAGGTCACCGTGGCCGAAATCGGCCGAGGATTATATATATATATATATATATATATATATGTTTTTTTTTTTTAAACAATAAATAGTCGCCACTTACGACATCCAGGGACAGGTGTGGAGTGATAGATTTTCTTCCGCCTGTACGGCACGGTGGACAAAATGTAACCAAATAAAAACGGCTTAGACCACTTACAATCAAATGGGGGAAAAAATATATACATAATTGCTGTTATTTTAATTTAATTGAGTATATTCCATTATTTTATTACAGCCACATCACAAGTCCACTGCTAAACATATTCATAGACTGCCTCATAAGGATCCACCCCGATCCTAAATGACCCTGTGCATGTTGCCATAGTTACCAGGCTTGGCCAACGGATCGGCAAACGCAATTTTTTTATTATTTTATAGTTGTTATCTGAAATAATGTCTACTCGGTTATTTAAAATTCAGGCTTCTAGTTTTATCCTCTACGAAGTTGTAGGAGGTCGAAAATGGCCTGAATTGCTTCGAGAAAAGTATGGTACGGCCGTGCCGCTATTTTGCTCGACTTGGCGGAGGCACTGCCGTGCCCCCACATGAGCAAGGCAAAATTATGCTGCAGAAATGAGTGACGGGGTCGGCAATGTACACCACACCCCAAAGCCATGCTATAGTAATATTATGGTTGTAGCACGAATGGGTCAGCGCGACCACGGTAGGACCGTGTTCTCACAAAATACCAGCGTAAAATAGCAGCTGATTCTGCTGAGTTTTGTATGGTGGGTGTAGAGTACCGGCGACCACTTTAACTGGAAACGAGGCATTCCATCTCAGTCCTCAGGGGCGACAAAGCATCTGCATTTTGATTCTTAATCGAATAGATGTAAGATGTCTATGGGCCACAGTATTCACTTACCATGATATGGATTATTTGCTTATTTGTCACCTTCATTCTATAAAAAAGACCAAATAGGTGTTGTATTAAAGATGGGCCAAGTAATCGTACGCTTTATTGAACATGGATGCGTGTATGCGCCGATATATGGAAGCTACCTCCAATCTCATTTTTCATTTCCCTTCTATGCGTTTTATGACACCTATGGGATAATACGGGGTAGTGAATTCTCTCACGCGCCTCTACGCAGATTTATTATAATTTTTTTAAAGAAAGATGTTATCTCCTTATTAGGATTTTCTCCTGTATTGTGGTAGCAGTTTACCTACATAAATATGACAAGAACAAACATCCAGACCCGGAACAATTACTTGTAGGCCATACAGATACTTGTTCCCTGCAGGATTCGAACTCGCAGCCCTTAGCGCTGCAACTCATTGCTAAACCACTGCGCTAAATAATTATAAATAAAAATATAGTATTAATTTTCGTACAGAGCAATAGCGGGTTTTTGGTGTCAAGGGTTTTATTTAAAGATCGGGGAAGTGCCGCCCCCTCCGTGTGGTTCGACGACCCGGTGCTGCAGACAGCGGGGCCTCGCTCGTCTGGTTTTAAGGGGCAGCAAGTTGTGAAGTTTCGTTAAAACATCCATTGCTCATATACAGACGTCTGGCAGCGTTACGTTGTGTGAGAAGGCGTGATCATTTAATTTTAGAGTGACTAACGAAGTTTTAAGTCTTGCGAATATTACGCTTTAATTAACTTTATATGTTATATTTATGCCATAAAACAGTCAATAAAGTTTATTTAAGGAAAAGTTACATCATATAAATTATTATGATGTCAATTAAACGTAGAAATTTATAGATATATTAAATTAATAAAACCATAGAATACTTAATACTTACCATTTTTTCAATTACTATAATACACAATAGAACGGCTGTCAAATACGTCGTGGATTTTCGTATCACTACTACAAATCCGATTCGCTGTGTTGACTTGATTAATGTTCAAGATCATCATTAAAAAAAATCGTTTAAATTTTAATACATATTTATTTGTAAATAGTGTGCAATTTGGCATTTTCTAAATAATTTCAATGCAAAATTTGGAAACGATTGTAACGTCAAAACACATATCCTGTTGACAGTTATACGTGTGAATTGACATGTTAGTGACATTTTAGTGGCTACACGGGCTCCGCCCACTCCCCCGTTCTATTATGTACGTATTATAGTATTCTATGAATAAAACGATGACGAACACAACCAGGTAAGACATACAAGAAATCGATGGATGCAGGTGGCTCAGTGCTTTGTGGCGTTCCTTGGGAAATGCCTATGCTCAGCAGCGGACTTGTGAAGGGCTTTAATGATGATGATGATGATGATGATGAAATATAAAAAAATGTTTATTTGATGTAGATGTAGGTATAGCATATGTTATGGCTAATGTTATCGTAAACAATAATTTTAAGATTAGCCAAAACGCCGCAAACATTTTAATATAGCAAACAGATAACTTTTTGAGTCTACACTCTAAGCTAATAACCTTAGTTTTGGCCTACGCTCAAAACTAAACCAAAGTAGTTCATATACACTATCATATACAAAAGTTAACCGTAACATATACAAAAGCAAAAAACGGTCCTAGTCGGTCTTTGGATCCAATACGGATTCAAAATCATATTTTTGGATTCAAAGATTGGTTAAAACTTTGAATTCTGAAGAATCTGATAGTTAATAGTGAAAATGTAGGGTCCCGAAATAAGTCCTGTATGACAAAGCTTCAATAAAATATTCAGACCGGTGTTGGGAACGGCGCCGTAGTTGCTAGATGCCTGGCGCTCTGAGCGCGCGAAGGTATTGCTATCTACTTTGTAAGCGTGCCAATTTTGGCAACCCCTCCCTACAACAGAGAGAACTATATGCAGCAGTAGACTTTAACGGGCTGGTAGACTTTAAGGACCACGTTTTCACAGAATAACAGCGTAAAATAGCTACTTAATTTGGCTGTGTTTCCTATGGTGAGTGTAAAGATAATTGCTGATAGATAATCCAAGCGCTCGCAACGAACAATCTAATTGTCACGTTCACATTCGAGGGCTCACCGAAACCGGTTTTTCTGTCAATACGGCCCGTTTTAGAGCGGTGATTTGCAATTACGGTGGGTTGTAAGTGGGTTGTATTGTTTAAAACATGTGCGTACGTATTTAATACTATCGTTACTGTTTGTAAGCAGCCAATGATTAGATGATTTTATTCTTTGTATGCGATTGTACTATTGCCTTACATTATGTGTGAGACTGTAACTTGCGGACAAACCTCACGGTTTTTGCAAGTTAAATAGATTTAATCCATGTATCATTCTTATGTTATAAATTTAAAAAAAGAACCGAAGACCCTTGTTACCGGAAATGACACATATCTTAGTTCTCAAGAGTGACAACGCATCTGCATTGCGATCCTTAATTAAAGATAGATGTAATGCCTTTAGGCCACAGCATCTACTTACCATCAGGTGGACTGTGTGCTCGTTTGTCACCCTTATGCTATAAAAAAATAGTAAAGGAGAACGAATATTGTTTGGGTAGATAGATATAACAGCAGATCTGAATGAAGTAAACACAGCCGGTGTAAAAACTTCATAGACATATTGTCCTCCCAGTTTTCGCAACTTGAACGCTCGGTAAGAATTGTAAAGTATACATAAATTTAGAGACGGACGTCCGTCGAGACAGCGGGGTCGATGACCGCAGGTTCCGGGTACCCGGATATCCTGGCAGCGTTTGTGCAACTATTATTGGTATATTAAATATTTATAATGAGTACAATGACTTGGGATATATTTTTAGTAGAAACCATAAATTCTAAAATACAACGACCAATGAGTAGTAATTTAATTTGAAATTAAACTAAGGTCTATAAATCTTTATAATCTATTTAAATAAATATTTATGATTAAAGATATTAAAACACACATTAACATCATAAATAAAAATGTTTTGACAATCAACAAATCCTCAGAAAATGTACAAGGTCTCTCTATTACCAAGTTTAAATATTTAATTAAACAAAAACTCTATAAAAAGGGTTATTATAATATAAATGATGGTTGATAATTACTCCTGGGAATGAGGTGATCGCTTCCAAACTGTTTCTAAAATAAATTTAGTTAATATTTTGTACTTTTAAAGAGACAAACGAGCTACTAGATGCTTTAAGTTAGAACTACGATGCAATTTTTAATAGCCT
This sequence comes from Parnassius apollo, assembly GCA_907164705.1. Classification (NCBI taxonomy): domain Eukaryota; kingdom Metazoa; phylum Arthropoda; class Insecta; order Lepidoptera; family Papilionidae; genus Parnassius; species Parnassius apollo. Next base: position 117,009 of record CAJQZP010000795.1, on the reverse strand, counting down.
ATAATTATAATGGTTCTCTTAGAGTTTATATCGAAACAACAGGCGGCAGATATATCTAAGAGGATAGTACTTATTAATAATAATAATTCTTTATTATCAACATTATCATATTATTATTAAAAAAATTACTAACGCGGACTACTAGACATTGTCCCTATAAAATAATTAAAAATAATTTTTATAAAAAATAATATTTTATTGGTATTTGACGCAAGAGCTAAAACATATTTTACTAAATAATAACAAACATTACTAACATTATCTTAATATGTTATACGACTATTAGTAACATTTTCAACGCAGACATAAAAAATATTATGATTGCATAGCTAACTTTCATTTCCCTACCGCAAAAAGGTCACGCCCCTATTACGGCGTAGACAGTCTACGAGCCACCACTTTTTTACGTTAAGATCGTAGCAGCTACGCTAGGCTACGTCGTAGGCTGTAGTAAACGTAGTAAATGAGAGTAATTAGCGTGGTGTTCTTCTTTGAACTTTATTCCGTTAGTTTAAAAAAACAATTGCTTGTACAGATAGAATCTCACATTAAGTACTTTTTGCATACTGGTATAGTAAGTTTTTTAGTCTTAATTTATATCTTCTTTAAAAAAAAACATCTTACCACCACAATGGGATTGTCTCGTATATCGTAGAGGCAGTTTACATAAATTGCACAAAGACGCGAAGTAATAATTTGTAGACCATAAAAATACTTGCAATGCGCGGGATACGAACCCGCGAGTCTCAGCGCATTAAACAAAACATAAATATCTTTCAAAGGATTTTTCTTAAATTACAAATACGTTATTTTCATAAGAAATTTCCGAACCTTTAAATTTTTTCGGAAGTATAATATCCTTCAATTGTTAACAATTATTAAAACAATATTATGTACTTTACTCACTGCAATAATGCTTTTCATAAGTAGACGCTTACAATAAACACAGATGACACAAAATTGTTCCGGATAATAAGCGCGTTTGTCCACGTGGAATTTGTGTACGCAAAACACTTACGTGGCGACGCGCGCATGCCGTAACAGACTCGCGGAGTCTATTTTCAGCGTTAAATTAAAATTATAAATAATGGAGATAGAATTCCGCGGGTCGAGAGTTTCTTGTTGCAAATATCCTTCTGTTTAAGGGTCTTGTTGTGATTTTCATTCTTCTTTATAGTTTTCGAATCATTTCCAAACATCTGGAGCCCATTCTTTTTTTAGTTTTTTGTTAATAACAATTGCAATTTTTATCTGCAGGAAGAAAAAAAGCCTTTCTCAGTATAATATCCCGAATCGAATGAGCCATAGCTCATATTTTTAGAATTGTCTACGTTCAGCAACGGACTTGTGAAGGGCTGTAATGATGAAGATGATGATGAAATATAAAAAATGTTTATTTGATGTAGATATAGGTATAGTATATGTTTATAGCTAATGTTATCGTAAACAATAATTTTAAGATTAGCCAAAACGCCGCAAACATTTTAATATAGCAAACAGATAACTTTTTGAGCCCACGCTCTAAGCTAATAACCTTAGATTCAGCCTGCGCTCAAAACTAAATCAAAGTTGTTCATTTACACTATCATATACCTACAAAAGTTAACCGTAACATAAATAAAAGCAAACAGATAAACAAAATTTCCTAGTCGGTCTTTGGATCCAATATGGACTTAAAATCATATTTTTGGATTCAAAGATTGGTTAACACTTTGAATTCTGAAGAATCTGCTAGTTAATAGTGAAAATGTAGGGTCCTGAAAAAGTCTTGTTTGACAATATCCCAAAATCGAATGTCTCATATTTCAAGGAGCATTGGAAAGATTTTTCGCAGAAAACTCACTTCTCGACCAAACAGACTACTACGTTTTGAGGTCCATGATGTCTGTATGGCGTACGCGTTATTAAAGCTATATTTATTCGACCTTTTATGCATAATGACTAACTCATTGCGTTCCGATTAGAATCTAATGTGTAGTTATTTTTTAACAAAAAATCGAACTTATAATCAGTCGCCAAATGAAATGATGAGCCCAGGGCAGACTGAATTGCATCCACACATATTTTTATTCCTTAATTAAAATATCTACACACACACGTTTCGCATATGAGATTACGCTAAAAGTCTTTGTTTACAAGCCGAGTAGACTAGGGGAATGTGGAAACGCGTCGAATTTTCCACGAAGGGAATATAATGTTATTTTTTATTAATTTACCAGTTAAGACTCAGTATAAGTTTTCTTCAACAGATTTTGTTACTTTTTATGGTAATTCAGACAGAGTAGACGTTTTTTTTTTTAATTTTACGAGTTGAAGTACATATTTAATAATAAATTGTATGACCTTAAGTAGAAGGGCAACGTACTGTAATTAAATTTTATTTTGCCAATAAACTTAACCCTCCTTGCCAAAAAATGAAAGAGTTTTGAATATTTAATATTGCTACTAAATGATGAGTGAGTTTTTACAACAGCTTGATTGCTGAGCACTGGTCACCTCTTATTTCTGACAAGATTTTGGAGGAAGTAAAGAGTACGCCGCGTGTTTTTTGTGGTTTTCTAATACGCATCGTGGTGATGGATTTATTGTTTTATGTATACAAAATACTCTTTGTACTACAAATATAATAATTCACAATGTAGTACAACAAACTGATGAACCAATACGCCCAAGGGTTGACTAGGAGAGGATAACTAAAAGCATTAAGTCCGTCCTTTGTAAACCTATATATTAATTTTTAATTTTTACTATATACTTTTTTTAGTTTTTCTTTCTTTGTAAGTTAACAAATAATTACATAGGTCTTCGAGACATTCACTATTTGACTTTTTAGAAAGTTCCATGTGTTAGCAGGCTGTCTCGGTTAGTAAGCTAAGTCTCAAAAAAAAGTGTAAGTAAATTTAAAAAAATATATCGTGCTTGTCAATTTATAATAGACGAAATTTTTTATGGAGAAACATTTTATGGAGTTAGCAAAAGCTCGCTAATTGTAATAAATTAAATATTGATAAAGCTCTGGAAAATTCCCAAACAGACTAGTCACCTTTTCTTACTACATCTTTTATCCACCCTTTCACTCGCAGGTATATCATAGAATACCGAAGTCGCCTAACGTATTCTCTGCCCGGCGGATCGCGATTACCATCGCCCAACCGGCGGGCGTATAATTGAAATGGCTTCAACAAATCATTTAGATAGCGCATTTTGAACGTTCATTTTTAGGGTTCCTCGACCACTACCTATTAACGAGATGCCAACACTTGGAAAACCAGAAAAAATCTATACATACTGTATGATTATTTTTCGTATGAAAAAATAGGGAGTAACAGGTGAACGCAATAGAAGCCTATGGCACTGATATTTTACAATTTTATTTTTATTTTACATTAACATATTATGAAATTGATCTATTAATTAATACTACTAATTTGAATTAATGTAAATAAAATTGTATAATGTCAGTGTCATAGGTTTTTCTTCCGATCACCTGTTACACCCTATTTTTTCCAAACGGTAAAAAAATCACCCAGTATAAATAAAAACTTTTGGTAAATCCAAATACGCATGCCTTAAAAGCGCTCATGTAATAGCTCAATTTTTTAAGTATTTTGAATACACACAAGTTTTCACAAATAACCTTATGACTGACTACATATTTGGATTTTTAAGATTTTTTTTGTTATTAATAAAAAAAAATATTTTAATTAAAATTTTTTAAAATATTTTTATTTTTTTTTTTTTTTTTTTTTTTTGTTTTTTATGTGTATTAATTTAGCTTTCACAGAGGTAAGAGGTAAGATCTCATCATAACTGACAAAACGAAGCGAAACTCCACGAGTTCCAGTAGCAAATACCGAAGTACATCTTCAGGTCACTCCATAAAGTCCAAGACGTATAAGTATATTTATATATAAATCCTACGTACTTTTAACGATATAATATATTGTAATAAATAATGTGATTATAAAATCATAATAAAATCTTACCTTGGTCAAGTATGCATCAAATTTGGTTTTTGGAATATTTTGTATTTCTACAACGGTCGATATTTTTCATCATAGCCGCTGAGAACGATACAGTAACTCACTCACGACGGCGGTCAAGCCCGGAGAGAGTCAAAGTGTATCTGTATTTAGTAAATTATATTATTACAAGGCTGCTCAAACATCGAAAATTTCGGAATTACTCAGCCGAAAAAAAATCATAACTAAACAAAACAAAATTAAACATCCATTTATATTCCATGGCTTCCCACATGATACATGAAAAGCTTAAAAAATAGATTGAATTGAACAATTGATATTTTTAAAAGTTATCGTGTTTACCCCACTACGAAGACTTGTTAAATCTACACCATAAACCACTAAAACCATTTTCAATGTAAAAATAGCAATAAATCAAATTAAAAAATAATAAGTTCAACCATCGTTTATCAATGTGCTTTTTATACTATTTATACGTTTAATATGTTAGTTAGATACGATTTCATGCGACAAAACGTTGGATTTTTGATTTTTAAGCGCTAGTAAAACATACCAACTCGCTTTGCGCTTAAGGCATGCATAATGTAGTTTCTGTCTGTAAAAAAGAAGCAACAGCTTTATATTGAGTATATGAGTTTTATGAGCTTTCAGAATGGCTGAACCAATTGTGATGAAACTCAACGAATAGATAAAAAGCTATGCCAGGAGTCATCTAGGCTATATTTTATCCGAAAATCTTGGATATTTATTTAAAATGAAAATAAATGGTCATTGATTATTTAAATCCAAATAACGCCACATTAATAGATCCTAAACCGTGGTAGTATAGATGGTTAGCGCTCACTGTACGCGAGCAAACCGGGTTCGATCCCCACCGGCGCCAATGAAATTGTGAATAGAAATTTTAAGTGCTGATTTACCACGTGCTCGGCGGTGAAGGGAAATATCGTGAGGTAACCAGCATGTCTGAGAAATAAGATGGGGCAGTGCGGCGGACAATTCCTTGCCCTAAAACCATCTCAGACATGAGCGAGGCCTGTGCCCAGGAGTGGGACCTATACATATAGGATGTAACTTGAACAGATCCCACCTAGAAAAAGCCAGGGCGGGTCGCCAATTTTTGAATAATTCCAAAGGCCTTGTATAATTTTTCAAAAATAACGTTACAATAGAAACAGAATCAGAAAATTCGAGATATCTGCATCATGAGACCTAAGGTAGCAGACGGACAGAGGCAGGACGTCAGGATTAGGTGATGGGTTCTATTGGGATAACTGCCAGTCGCGCATCTCATAAGACTGATCAGGTTTTCTGATGGCCGAAGGTGTCTTGGCCGCAGTGAGAGTAAGGTCTTACCAGGAGTCTCGGCGGTAGTAACAAAGACGCCGTCCAGCGTTGAAACAGCGTTTTACGTATTACAACTACAATTTTACATTAAGATTACTCAGCAACAACTGTTAGTGTGCGTGAGTTTTGGTAACGCGGTCAATGGACTACTACGTTGCAATGTTCAAACTGAACTCGCTTGATGACATAAAAATAAATATGATATTTTTATCTTACAGGTTTATGATGATAACGACAAATAAAATATCATTATTTTAAAGCAAACAGCCAAAACTGAAATAATCCTCGAATGGTAGTTAATCCAACAATTATTTGAAGACTATACAAATACTTGTCCCGAGCGTAATCGGACCCGCAGTCCAGTGAGACTTAGTCTAATTCTTAGCAAATGCGCCACTCAACGTCACGTACCTATCAATGTCTGTATAAGTTAAAGGCTCTTTAAGCATCCTGAGAATTCATTTTTTTTTCATGTTCTATTCTATTCTCGTATTCAAACTAAAATATTTTATTTTATTCTTTTTAATTTTTACAGTTTTATTCAAAATAATAGTAGTTGAAAGTCACTTCTTGATTTCTACCACTGTTTTAGAAAACACCTCTGTCTTGAAAAGAACCAACTAAAAACCTAGCGAGAATTTTTAGTGTGAAAGTAACATCTTACAACTAAATAGTTGAACATTTAACAATTAACATATTTTTCTAAAATTACGCAATAATGGCACTACCAACAGTATCTATTTTTTATTATAAGAAGGGTGTCAAACGAGCATACAGTCCACCTGATGGTAAGTGGTTGCTATGGCCCATAGACAAGTTTGAGACATCTACATCTATCCTGGATTACGAATCAAAATGCAGATACGTTGTCGACTAAGATGTAATTCCTCGTTTCCAGTAAAATGGGTCTCCGGTTCTCTACACTCACCATACGAAACAGCAGCGTTTTGCTGCTTTTTTACACTAGTATTCTGTAAGAGTTCGTGGTCTTTCCCAGATCGAGCCGACCCACTACAAGTACAGTATAATATACAGTATTAGCAATAGTAATTACGGAAGTCATCCGTACTATGGCTGAGATTCATGTCCGGCAGTGGACTTAAAATAGTTTAGTAACTGAGGTCTGATTCAACCAAAATGAAAGTCCTACCATAACATCTATCCTAAACGAACATGATTATATAATATTTGTATGGTATACTTTGAAACTTTACAGTCAAAACACGGAAACATTAGAAGTTTCAACATAATTATAGCACTCCAATCAAAATTTTCGAATCAATCAACCGCGAACGAGCTCAAACAGCGGAACCCTAAATCGAGCGGTGTACTTCGCGAAATCTCAACCCAGGCCGTACGTACTTACGCAAACGCGGAATGGGGAGTTTGGGGAGGGTGGTGCATTTCGAAGGCGTGTCCACCCACACGGCGCGGTCGACGACCCCACAGCTGACGCGGCGCCGCTCAATGGCTGTAGTACGCGACCTACCTATAATCACACTCATGTTGCGTAGGACAGAAACGATAATATGTCAGGTAAAAAAATTCCTGATTATGAAGTTAGCAAGTCGAATAAATTTTAAGAAATTAGTTTTTATATTGTATCCACACTAATTGAATAAAGCCGTTTAGCCCATATTTGTACTGCATAAAGTTCTCACATAGCCTACTCGTATTTAAAATCAACAGACACCCAGACGGTGTTAAAAATATAAAGATTCTTCCTTCCTTCCTATCCTTATATCCTTCTATCCTTCATATCCCTATGGTTCACAAATCAATGTAAAGTATAATTATGTAAGTATAAGGAATAGTTATTGCTAATGCAGTAAGAAGTTATTCCAAAAAAATACAGTTTTATGAATTAAGTTCAATGCAATAAATCAGGTTATAATTTCTTTGATATAATTTATTATCTCACGTAGAAAACTCGCTCCTTACTGGAAATAAAAGTATTAACAACTTCAAATTATTTTTAAAACTTTAAGATATTTTAAGAGTTTTTGAAACAACAATTATTCCATTATAATATTATATCAGTATATACCAGTAAATTTAATCCTACCGAGTCTTAATCTTAATATTAGTTCTAACTAGTCAAATGGGAAAGTGTACTTGTTTGTCCATTTTCAATGGTTCGATCTGAATTTTCGCACAGAGATATGATTACAGAGATGATCATAGACTAATTTCATTGCGGAAAAAAAACAACATTGGTAATTAGGTGACATTTTCAAAAACTCCTGAAGCGCCTTCAAACACTTAGCCTAGTATCTTGTACTTGTACATCGTCGTTTCGAGGCGCACCGATACCCTACACTGTAATCAAGCACAGGCAGTATGTCAATCAAGTTCGGAAAAAATAAGGGTATCGCACTGGAAGTGTGTATGTTTAACGAACCCTTTGGAACCACTTTCGAGCCCCCCGTAACTCAAAAACTATTAAACCTACACACTTGTATTCTTTTTTGCATTTTCAATTACATACCTAATAAAAACAGCTAAGTCACCATTCATCAATAAAGCCTCAAGGAATCTGTTTTTCAATCATGCCACAAAGAACGGTCTTACGTCACTTGCATCTATCAACTCCCTGGATCTCTTTTACGATGTCGTAACTTCATTTAGTGGGAGGCCACTTTACATTTCACTTAGAACCTTTCTTTCCCATCAGTCGTCGGTTCTTCGAGCTATACTGCCGGCTCATTTCCACTTCATCTTACTGATCAGTTGGGCCATGTTGGTTACTCTGGTTCTACTGCAGATTTCCTTATTTCTAAGACTGTCACGCAAAGAAACTCTGAGGATATCTCTCATCATAGCTCTCTGAGCGACCTTGCGCCTGACGGCCCTCATACGGCCTGAGACGATCCATAAGTGATCACATATGGATCTGAGACTGGCAACACGCACTGGTTGTACAATCTTGTTTTCAAGTTTCGAGGTATGCGTGACCGTGAGTTGGAACATATTCATAAAACATGTTTATAATTATTTGTTGACGTTGCGTTTGCATTGTCACACTACGTTGAAGTAAAATATGTTTAACATTTCATAGTACAAAACATGTCGATTGACCTCTCTATCGAAGTTGGATTTACTTAGTAGGATAATTTTCCTTAGGTAAACATACACGACGACAACTTTGAGCGTAGTGCTCCTAACGACTATCGGCTTAGGTGTGACATCGGCGTTACATATGACCTTTGTTTTGTCTATATTCATTTTAAGACCTTACTACTCCTCTAGCGATTCTGCCTCCAGTGAGAAGCCTTAAGGACTATGTCGGCGGCAAATCGAAATTGAGTGATGTGCTTACCATTGACGTTAATCAGCCTTTCTTACACCTCGATAGATTTCGTACTCTGGTTCTGTACTCGATTAGCCATACTACTGCGATCGTAGCCCGACTGCACAATGACTTCGACACTTCTACCGACACTGAACTTGGCACCTTTGAAGGGACTGTAATACCGCCTAAATTTGAAGGGAATTAAAGGCTTTCTCATTTTTTACATACACAAGAAGTGACAGATTTCCTCTTGAACACCTAGATTCCCAAATTTTTCCAATTACACCTATTCATTAGATTAAGGAGGCTTGCGGACTCGTAGGGTGTGTTCACTGGCGAAACAGGCTTCGGTAGACGGAATTCTATTTAATTGTATACCATATTTTTTTGAAACTATATTTCTAAGAACACGTTACTTACATATGGAAAGAATACATGGATAAAAGATCGTTGATTTAAAGTATTTGGTATAGAAGAATCCAAACACGCTTCTCATTCATCCCATGGCTTGATGGAACTGACATGTCACATAATGGCCGCATGCTTTTTGGAAAATTTCAATTAACAATGCTTACTACTTATAAAATATAATTAAAATAGATATCTGTACTCTATTGTGTGATATCAGAACGTGTCAAAAAGGCACGTAAGGCAATTCCCAATTACTGTGTTAGTTTCTACCCTTATGTATTGTAAGAATAGTTGGGTGTGGCAGAAGAAGCATAAGAGTACAATTCTAAAGATATTATACAGTAATTAAGAAGTATTTTAGCGGTGACTCTGATTGGGTGAGAAATTGTGCAACAAGAGAATAGTGTGGTTTGTTAGATGTATCAACCAGGATAAAGAAAAAAAATGCATTGGTGGTATTGGTACGTAGATAGTGATAAAGCAAATTTATGCGCTTAAGTGAGTGGTAAGTTCGGCATGGAAGTTTATCAACCATATTGAAGACTACCTAGCCGCCCCGGCTTCACTTATGTAGAATCTAGTATTAATGTGGCGTATTTCAATTTAAGAAAAGGTATATATATATATATATATATATATCAACATCATTCATCAAATAAATCAATATTTTCAGACAAACTATAACTTAGATCACTCCTAGCATTGCTTACTATTTGTTCACGAAGTTTCATGCCAATCGCTTCAGCCATCCCGAAGATTTGATAATATAAGGTTCATATAATTTGATAATTTAAGATAAGATCAAACAGACAGACAAAGACAGACAATAAAATTCATATTAAATGAAGAACAATTTTTAGAATTCGAGGAAATTAAACGGTTCTTCATAAAAATATCCTCAGCCCTATTAAAAGTAGTTATTCCAATGTTATGTACTACACTTCAATAAGATTTATATGTATGAACAATAGATGAAATGAATTACAACTGACGAGCATTCCTAATTATTTGGACGTGAAGGAGGTGAGATTTGGAAAAAATATTGTCATATTTTCCCTTTTACCCAAAAACTATAATTATTGCATTTTAATATTATTTTTATTTCTTTCTTTCACCAGCTGGAAAGGCAATCGGTGGTAAGCACATGATTAAAAACCGATTTACACTTCGACACGTACAGTAGCGAGTTTAGTTACAGGGCAGTTGACAGTAAAAGGTTAACTGGGCAGTAGCGTTCTAACAATGTCTCCGTGGCGAGTTTAGTTAAGGACATTAGTACATAGAGTTCGTTGGATTATGACGATTCAAGACTACAGAATTTTTCTGGTTTTCATTTAAGATGGTTCTAGGATTACGTCAAGAATTAAATGATCTAGTCAGAGAAGTATGGTTGTTGTTAAAGAAGTTTTTAAGAATTTTCATGAGTCAGCATCTCGAGCACGTTCAATTTTACAATTTGAACTTCTACTACAAACATTCGTGTTCTAAATACTCCTGTACTAATTTATACGTGATATCTTCCGTCCATTTTATTATTAGAACTCAATACAAAACGTATAAATATTCAATAAACAGTATCGTACAAACTTTGTGGTGAGTTTAATTATTATAAAAGTACAATTGTACGTTTTGGCGCGCAAACGTTGAGTCTTGTCAACTTATGCACTGAACTAAACTCGCTCATTTACACGAACGACGAATTTAGATACGGGTGGCGGAAGACGCGCGGGAGGGCAGCACTTTGCACCTAACTCGTCGCAAATTGCTCGGCCGGCTATTCCGTTCAACTTAATCGTTAACTTGCTCCTTAACTCGCTTATTGCCGTTCAAACGAGGTTCAAACTTAACTCGCCAGGTTCGCAAGTTAACTCGCTACTGTACTTTTTTTTTACTGGACTTGACAGTTTTTAATAATAAGTAAATAAACCAAAAAATAACGTATTTTTATATTGAATAAGGGTGACAAACGAGCACACAGTCCACCTGATGGTAAGTGGATGCTGTGACCCATAGACAAACAAATTTATCTTCGATTAAGAATCAAACTGAAGATGCGTTGCCACTTCTAAGGAACAAGATGGAATGCCTCGTTTCCAGTATAAAGGGTCCCCAGTTCTCTACACTCACCATACGAAACATAGCAGCATTTAGCTCTATTTTACGCTGGTATTCTGTGATAACATGTACCTATACCTCATGCGCAGTTGATCTCCGCCCAGGACGTCCTGGTAGACTGAAAATGTTCGAAAAGTCGATAAACTTGTACTGTACGACCGAAGAATAAGATAATGGCAGATGGTCGAAGAGTTTCAGATAAGCAAAAAATGTGTTGGAGAAATTATGCACGAGCATTTGAATATGAGAAATATCAGTGCGCGTTGGGTATAGTTATTCTATTTCACGATTAAGGTTTGACTTTGGTTGTTATTAGCCGTGCACATACACATTGGGTTAGTGTATCTGTACTGTCACGATTGCGAGTCGAACGAATCGCAGTTACACACACAAACGCGCCTGTCGATACCCGTCACTTCTGCAATCAAGGCGAAACCTTAATCGTGAAATAGAATACAATATATAACATATACCAAAGATACTAACGCCGTTCGACAAACCGCGGCGACTCGAGACTAGTAAAGATTTTTATAGTTAGTTAGTCGGAGCAATCTAGACAAAACTTGCGACCGAAATGTAACCGTAAATCAATTCTGGGTTCACTAATACGATTCGGAATCCAAACAAGAGTTTATACAACGGATAAAAAAAGAGAAAAGCCCCCGAGGAAATTTAAGGTTCAAAAGTCGGCATCAAAACTTACGGCGAACGCTTTTTGGGGCAGTTAAGGTGTTTTATTGATTAATTACCTGCCAAAGGGGACTACTACTATGTATGGTCAATATAACGCAAATTTATTGTCTCAGGCGCGAGAGTAAATAGTTGTACAGCAGCGACATGGGAAGTGAGTGCGCAGTGCTGTTTTCGCAAGACAATGCACCTGCCACACAGCGCGGGTTTCAAGGCAGACCTGAGTCCTGACTCCCAGCAACTACTTCTTTTTTCCAACTTGAAAAAGAAGTTAAATGAGGTCGTTGTTTGACGACGCAAATGAAATGAAGGTGGCTGTTAAAAGATATGTGGCCGTGGAAGGAAAAGGGGAGATCTCCCGCCGGGCAAGGTGTTATGCCCGGGGAGCGGCCAACGCTCCGTGTGATAGTTCGGAGATGTTCTATATATGCTGTTTATGATTCGGAATGTTGATAGCGTGATTTAAGCTTCGGTGTGTTTCACTTGCGGCGCGACGACAGCGCCGCCACATCACCCCCTGCTCAGACCAGAGGTCGATAGTGCAGTCCGATTGCCGGTGTGTCCTTAATGCCGGTGGGGAATGCATGCCGTACTACGCACTGGCAAGTGATGCCGGTGAGAACGATGTGCCAGAGCAAGTGCCAGAAGTCTGCCTTATAAATCTGCGGTGAGTCGAGACGAAGACAAGTTGGACTGGCTTGCAGGAACTGAAGACAGCAGAAGACGATTCTCAATAGTGAATGATAGGGGTTCTTGAGGATAATGACGAAAGCTTGAAGTTATAGTTTCCGAAGGTGTTTAGCTGCGTGTTCAGATCACGTCGGGGTCACCACTGTGGCCGTGGAAGGAAAAGGGGAGATCTCCCGCCGGGCAAGGTGTTATGCCCGGGGAGCGGCCAACGCTCCGTGTGATAGTTCGGAGATGTTCTATATATGCTGTTTATGATTCGGAATGTTGATAGCGTGATTTAAGCTTCGGTGTGTTTCGCTTGCGGCGCGACGACAGCGCCGCCACAGATATTTTGAGAGCAAAGAAAAGGAATGTTTTCTTGGCGGTTTGAAAGCGGTTATCCGCCAGATGTGAAAAACGTATTTCGCTTAAGGGAGACTTTATTTAAAAATAGTAATAAAATACTCATTTAATGCCTTAGACCGCGGACTTTCAACCTAAACGGTATTACCTACAACATGACGACACAGACAACCTCCTAAAGTAAAGTAAAAGTAAAGTTACAGTCTATATATGTACGTCCCACTGCTGGGCACAGGCCTCCCTTCACTTCTGAGAGGGTTTTAGAACAAGGAAGTGTCCATCGCGCTGCCCCAATGCGAGTCGGCGAAATTCACATGTCTTCGAAATGCTTTTTTTTTTCATATTCCTCAGACATGCAGCATGCATTCATCGCGATGTTTTCCTTCACCGCCGAGCACGTGGTATATCAGTACTTAAAATTGCAATTAACAATTTCATTGGTGCCGGCGGTGATTGAACCCGGGTTACTCGCGTTCTTGCGTATTCACAACCTCCTATTTAACATTAAATACCTACATGTTCTTGTCAAAAAAGGTATTCATTATTAGAGCCTAATAAAGACAGTTTACGGAACACCAGTTTTTTAACTTCCAGCTAAGAAAATTGAAAATTTTCCAAAATAGGGAAGTTATTGGTTTCACCCGATTTTCGAAAATCGAGTTTTCATCAGATCTCGACGTTTTGAGATCCCAGGAAGCTATTCTGACTAATTTCACGTGGACATCCGTACGGATGTATGTAGGTATGTGAGTGTTTGTGTGTATGTATGTAAACCTTTCATAACTTTTGAACGTCTTGATCGATTGAGATGCGGCGTTCTAAAGATCTCAATGTGGAATAGATTTGGTGATAATATGAACTGATTCGGAAGAGTAAATTTCGGAAAATCTCAAATAAAAATATTTTTGAAAATTGTTTTTTTTTTGGGATAACTTTTAAACGGATTTACCGATCGATTTAAAAAACGAATCAGCTCATGAGCTCAAAAAATGACGTCGAATGCCGTTTGAATAAAATCGATCGAAATAAAAATCGGTTCATTCGTTCGTTAGATATCAAAGGAGAAATAATTTGAAAAAAAAAACGTTATTTACGTTACGTTATTAACATAACTTCGAGATTTCACAACCTAGCAAATTTGTGTTTTTTACATTATTTGTATAACGTTATAATTTGGTGAAATTTGGAGCGCTTTGCATTTTAAATTAGCGGGAAGTTCCAGGAATGGCCTGCAGGGTTAACCAACTTTTTAACAAACACACGCACACGGTCCACGTCAAGACAAATGAATGCTATGGATCGTATACAACGACATCAGTTAACAGATTAAGAACAGACAGATAAAGAAGACAGATTAAGAAACCAAAATGCAGGTGCGTTGTCACCCCTGAGCACTTAAATAGAATGCCTCCTTAACAATAGAAAAGGTGTCCAGTTTTAGTAACTCGCCATGAGAAAAGAACAAGAGCATTAAGCTGCTATTTTACGCTGGTACTATGTGCGAGCGTGGTTTTTAATTGGTGGAGCCGACTCGTTCTTACTGCAGCTATAATAAAGCTGTAATATGGCTCTGTCGTCTAAAAACTAAATAACCTAACGTCACTTACCTTGCTAAAGTAGCCAACAATATGACAGCCTTCGTTGTCAGCGCAGGTCATAACGTAGAACAGGAAAGGTTCCACATCGTAGTAGAGGGTTTTGTGGTCAAGGAAGAATTTTGCGAGGAGGCACAGCTGCTGGCAATACTGCTTGTGCTTCCGGCCGTCTACTTGCCACACGCTCAGGTTATCTTTGCGGTACACCTGTGAGGAAAAACTTTATTTTTTATTTATTATATATACAATATGTAACAAAAACCCTGTGGTTCCCGTTAGGTGTGTTATTAGAATCAGTATCATAATAAAGATAAATGTTCTGGAAAGATGTTCTGGAAACTCGTAAGAACTGCCAGGGGAAATACAAAACAGCCGATAATAAATGCTATAAGAGACGAGAATGGATGTATTCTGAATGATGAAGTTTCGAATTTAAACAGATGGAAGGAATACTTTGAAAGCGTGTTTATGAGTGAAGAGTCGTATGAATTAAATGAACTAGAAATTCCGAAAGAAGTGGAAAGGGGTATGGAGATAAGTGTAGATGAAATAATGAAAGCAATGAAAAGCATGAAAGCAGGTAAGGCAGCTGGATATGATAGAGTATCACTCGAGATGCTAAGGGCTGGAGAGGGAGTGGTGGCAGGCCTGCTGTACACCTTGTTTAATTTATGTTGGGAATTAAAACGGGTACCGGATGACTGGTGTAAAGCAGTTATAGTACCAATATATAAAGGAAAAGGGTCACAGCAGGACTGCAAAAACTACCGCGGTATCAGCTTGCTTAGTATTGTGGGTAAACTGTATGCTAAGGTGTTAATTGAAAGAGTTATGAAAGAAACTGATGGAAAAATTTGGGATGTGCAAGCGGGTTTTAGAAAGGGAATGGGGTGTACAGATCAAGTCTTTTCCATGCGCATGATTGCGGAGAAGTTTTTGGCCAAAAACCAGAAAGTTTTTTGTGCGTTCATGGACTTGGAAAAGGCTTATGACAGAGTGGACAGGAATGTGTTATGGCAAACACTGAACTCATATGGGTTGAGCGCTGGTTTGATACAGGCATTAAGGTCTCTTTATAGGGACTCTAGTGCTTGTGTCAGGATCAATGGGGTCTACTCGGACTGGTTTGGCATCCAAAAAGGTGTCAGACAGGGCTGTGTGGCTTCCCCTTGGCTGTTCAACCTATTTATGGACCGGTGTTTGCAAACTTGAAAGATGAAGAATGTGTGTTAAGAATGGGCGAGTTAACCGTCAAATGCCTTTTGTATGCCGATGATCAAGTCATACTTGCGTCATCGGCGGCAGAGTTGCAAATGATGGTTACATTAATGAACTGGGAATTAAAAGAAAGGGGAATGAAAGTGAACGCAAGTAAGACGAAAGTGATGGTTTTTGAAAGAGAAGAAAGCAAAACGGTATGTGAAATAAGAATAGAAGGAGAGTTGATTGAGCAAGTGGATGAGTTTGTGTATTTGGGATGTGTATTTAGCAGGGATGGTAGATATGATAGGGATATAGAACGACGAGTAAATGCAGGGAATAGAGTGAATGGGGCACTACACTCTATTATGAAGAACCAGAATTTGTCAAAACAGGCACGTATGGTAATTCAAAATGCTGTGTTAGTCCCTACTTTAATGTATGGTAGTGAAAGCTGGGTGTGGTAGAAGAAGCACGAAAGTAGAATAAATGCTGTAGAAATGCGGTCTTTAAGGAATATGCTAGGGTGTAATCTGAATGACAGGGTGAGAAATTGCGTGATAAGAGATAAATGTGGTATGCAAGATGATGTTGTGACCAGGATTAAGAAAGGAATGCTTCGGTGGTTTGGTCACGTAGAAAGAATGAATGAGGAAAGAGTGACAAAGCAAATTTATATGGCAGATGTGAATGGCCGAGTCGGGAAGGGACGCCCTAGGAAAAAGTTTATCGACCAAATTGGCGATATTTTGAAAATGGGCCACGTTAGAAGTACCCTTAACCGACGAGCATGTATGCGTAGATATATGGATGTAAAGGAGGCGAGAGAGGTGTGTCAGGATCGTGCCAAATGGAAGTCCGTAGTCTCTGCCTACCCCTCTGGGTGACAGGCGTGAGTGTTTATGTATGTATGTATCATAAAAAGATATTTTTTTCTTCAAAAAAACACATTTAAAAAAACATTTTAGTGAAAAAAAAATTAATTTGCCAATTGTATGTGGTTTTATTTCCTCTAATTCACACGAGTATCGGTATCGCGGGATCTTTGACAATCCACTTACTCCTCGGCCAATGGAGAGATAATAAAACCACATACAATTTGCAAGTTAACGGGAACCACAGGGTTTTTTTACATGTTGTGTATATATATATATATATATATATATATATATATATATATATATATATATATATATATATATATATATAATAGCTAGCCCGATTTATTTTAATTTAAGATAGATTTTAATTTATTTTAATTGAAGATAGTCAAAGGCAATTTATGTTATCAATTTTTGGATTTTTAAAAAAATAAGGCGGATAAAATATAGCCTTCCTAGCAATGCTTTGTATCTGTTTGTAC
Organism: Parnassius apollo; assembly: GCA_907164705.1. NCBI lineage: Eukaryota > Metazoa > Arthropoda > Insecta > Lepidoptera > Papilionidae > Parnassius > Parnassius apollo. The sequence continues at coordinate 99,981 of CAJQZP010000795.1, read as the reverse complement.
AATTTCATCACAATTGATTCTTTATTGTACACGCTATAAGTTGGTAGTAAATTTTGAATTTTTTAAATAATTTATATTTTTAGTTTATAATACGAGTTCTCTTTCAGCAAACCCTTTGGGAGAGAAAAATAGTTTTATATGTTAAGCAAGTAGGTAGCAGCGTGCGTACTTAAGAGGAGTATTACAAAAAAAAACGCAAAATTACAAAGTTTCCTCGTTGAAATTATGTTTTCCATTCGTTGCATGAAATAATAAATTACTTGGTAAAAATAGTTCGTTTTTTCTTCCACAATAAGCTCTTAACTTAACTTGCACAAGGCAAATCTTAGATAAATTATTTATTTATTTAGTAATAATCATTCTCCCGATGCACGTTTAGGCCAAAACTCTGAGAGACAATTTGGGAGCTCTAATTTGTAGATTCTATTGAATATGGACCATCAAAAAATATTTTTATCTCACAAATATCCTATACTTTAATAATGATAAAATACATTTTCGTTATATGCCTTTCTATTAATTATATAGTTTAATAGTGGTCGGCAATGTACACCACACCCCAAAGCCATACTATAGTAATATTATGGTTGTAACACGAATGGGTCAGCGCGACCACGGTAGGACCGTGTTCTCACAAAATACCAGCGTAAAATAGCAGCTGATTCTGCTGAGTTTTGTATGGTGGGTGTAGAGTACTGGCGACCACTTTAACTGGAAACGAGGCATTCCATCTTAGTCCTCAGGGGCAACAAAGCATCTGCATTTTGATTCTTAATCGAGGATAGATGTCAGATGTCTATGGGCCACAGTAACCACTTACCATCAGGTGGACTGTGTGCTCGTTTGTCATCCTATCCTATAAAAAAAACATAAAATGTGTGTGTTTATAATTACGTTGATAGAAAATATTCCTTTACTCTGTTCCGAAACATATCAAGAGAAGAACTAGCACGTATGTCATATGTGGGAGTGAGTCCCATAGCTTGACCGCCCTTAATGTAAAAGATCTACCACATCGACTTGAGAAATGAAAAGGGGTTATGACACATTTAGTGGACCAGCACTGAGTTTTGCGAGGTACAAGATACTCAAAACGCTCGCGGAGATATCGAGGTGCAAGAGGATTAAAGAGTAAAAAGTAAAGATATGATATCAAGTGTAAGTCTCGACGTCTACGGAAAGGAAGCCATTTTAATTGAGCCCTGTACTCCGAAACATGATGAAACTTACGAATACCGAAAACAAAACAGACGGTGTCGCGCGGCGCCCGTGGCGCGCTTGTGGGGGTTGAGGCAGAACACGCACGCAAACAGCTGCGGCACGTGTGTTGGTGCACGTGTGTGTCAGTGACAAGTGTAGCGGGCAGGTGCTGCGATGTACCTCGTCGCCGGACGGATGGCGTCAGATGCACTTGGTGCGGTGTCGCACGTCGCCCGCGGCGCACTTGTGGTGGTTGAAGCAGAACACGCACACGAATAGCCGCGGCACGTGTGTTGGTGCACGTGTGTGTCAGTGACAAGTGTAGCGGGCAGGTGCTGCGATGTACCTCGTCGTCGGATGGATGGCGTCAGACGCACTTGGTGCGGTGTCGCACGGCGCCCGCGGCGCACTTGTGGGGGTTGAGGCAGAACTCGCACACGAACATCCGCGGTATGTGTGTTGGTGCACGTGTGTGTCAGTGACAAGTGTAGCGGGCAGGTGCTGCGATGTTCCTCGTCGCCGGACGGGTGGCGTCAGACGCACTTGGTGCGGTGTCGCACGGCGCCCGCGGCGCACCTGTGGTGGTTGAAGTAGAACACGCACACAAACAACCGCGGCATGTGTGTTGGTGCACGTGTGTGTCAGTGACAAGTGTAGCGGGCAGGTGCTGCGATGTACCTCGTCGCCGGGCGGGTGGCGCCAGACGCACTTGGTGCGGTGTCGCGCGGCGCCCGCGGCGCACTTGTGGTGGTTGAGGCAGAACTCGCACACGAACAGCCTCGGCACGCGCGCCGCGTCACCGGGGTACGGCGACTGGTACCACACCTCCATCATGTACTTCCCCATCACCACGTATCTGTTGGACATGATAAAAACACTGTTACCACAACGTTACTCCAAAATGTGCTACATTGTGTTATGTTAAGTTATTCTACTCGCGCAGACAAAGAATGGGATTATAAATGGCAACGCATCTATTCGCCTCTCGCTTACACACTATTTAAACTCACAGCTGTCAAAAACGACCACAAATAATATCATGCGTTGTGATAAACGTTTTTCGTGCTTTTAATTTCAAGTCCAAGTAACAATATAATATAACTGTTCAATAAAAAACAACCAATTATTTTGAAAGAGATTTCTCCTTTTTTTAAATTTCCAAATAAACGAGATATTATAAAAATTGATTTATTAAAATATTATTACTTATATAATAACGATATAAAGTTATAAGCGCTATTTTCGCTTTAGGTATGACGTGTGCGGGCAGTAGAGTCGATGAGTCGCCATTTCTAATCCCATTCTTTTTCCGCACGGTTAGTAGTTCCTATTATTTTTATTATTTTTTACAATAAAATTCTATGTATATATTATTTTATTGCCGACCACTGATGAATATATGCCTCGACCATAGGGTGCGCTATATGGGTAAGGTCATATAAAAATTTACTTTTTAAAAGTTTTGAGAGAGCCCATGTTTGATTGTGAATACCATACGCTAACAAAAAGTATGATAATATTATTAATTATCAAAACATTGATAATCATGTTTAGAATAATCTAGAAATAACCAAAATATTCAAGAGGCTTAAACATAAAATATAAAAAATATTTTTGAATCAACAAAATAAAGCTGCATACAAAATTTATTTGTCTCCTATCAACTTACAGGACGAAAAAATGCAACAAACAAAACAATATAGCATTATGGTTTTAAAATAGTAGTTTACTTTGAAAGCAAAAAAGATGCCGTGTGGATAATGTATAAATTATTGCAATAATACAATAATACTAGTGGACAAAAATCTTATTCTAATTTGTGTCTCCAAAAGTTATCCAGTGTAGGCTTACGGTCAAACGTCAGTTTTGACATTTTTTTTCATTTGTAGTCGTGACCGTAAACAATTGTAAATTCCATAATTTAGAGCACAAATTTCGGGCAGTGTATATGTGAATTCTACGTGAGAAGCACAAAGATATCGTTTACTAGGTTCCTGATTCGAAATTTATAGTCAATTACCAGAGTATGCCAAGTTTTATTAAGTAAATCGCGCATGATTTATGACCGGTATTCATTGTTGAATTTTGAATTTTCGAGTGTGTTTGTTCAAGTTCGTTACGTGTGTTATGGTGTTTGTTATGTCACACACTGGAATGTTATAAAGGAGGCTGTTCACATAACTTAACCGACTACGGTGGAATGAAAAAGGTGTCATGTCATTCTGACGTACCTACATAAGAGGGGAGTGTTATACTATTCTGATTTATTATTACTAGTTGTCCATCAGTAGGCGAACTAGGTCAGTTTTTAATTATGAGGTCGTCGCCTTTCGTCAACTTTTCCACTCGCACAGGACCATACTATAAAAAAATGTTTAAATGATAAGGAGCATTTTTTAAAATTGTATTAATTGGCAAAATATAAGTAAGTTATTATTAACAACACATTTTTAATGTGGCTTTATTATATTTGTATGCCGAGTTTATAAGATAAACACTAAAAGTTTTTTTAAATCATTACTTATTAAATTAATACTATATTATAGTTCGCCTATTGATTACATAAAAAAACGCACTTTTAAATTTCAATTTCTTCTTAAATATGGCCTGTGCGAACGTGAATACTGTCAATTGGGATTATAAGGGCTATAATAAAAAAACGGTAAAACAAAATTCTGTGATAAATGGTAATAATTATAGTATCTGTACTAATTGTAAATTGTAAACACATATTTGTTAAATTCGTTATGTTTCTTTTATGAATAACCTACTTTTATTAGTACCTACTGTTTTTGTAAGCACATTATTTTGTTAAAGGTTTTAATTCTACAGTGTTGTGTTATTTTGGTGTTTTGTTTCGCAAACATGCAAGCTATGCATAGTCTAAGATTCGTTTTTGATTATTTTTTTGATTAGTTTTTGAATCTTAATTTCATGAAAATAAGTAATTGATAATATTTTGAAATAGATTTTACTTGAACCTATTTCCAAGTGAACATTGACCTTTATATTATTGCAGTAAGTTATTGTGTTACCGTGTGTTATATCTTCCAGTGCGTTATTTACACTTTTTTACGACCTTACCCATATAGAGGTGTTTGCCATATGTGCCATGCTTGGCGGATGAATTAGCAAACGCAGTTTTTTATTGTTGATGAGTATAATTTAGTTGTTAACAGAAAGATACTGATATACATCTTGTGTTTCAGTTCCATTTGCCACTTCATACGATACCTACGGAATGACATGATTTAGTGGATTCTCTTACGCCACCCCATTCTCATAAGAGTGTGGGTGTAATTAATATCCACTATTACCCCATATTGTGTCGTAGTTGTCGTAAGAGGCGACAGGAAGGAATAAACCAGGTGATGGGCAGGAGCTTCTTCCCTTAAACATCTAAAAAATAAAAAATGCGGTTGCCAACGATCTGTGGGGAGGCCTGCATTCAGCAGTGAACTTTTGATATACTGTTATAATGATGATGATGACGACATGAATTGTGAAAGATATTTGTTTATATTATAATTAGCTAAAATCCGCCAAAAATAAAAAGCATGCGTCTTACATATTGTGAAGAGCAACGCCCGCCCTTCCTCACCACTTAACCCAACACCAGTCAATAAAACAACACGTGTTTCATCTCTAAGCGTAGGTAGTAGGTTCTGCAATAGCTCACCGCTAAGAGAGTGGTGATCAAACAAACCCATCTGCCCATTTATAAATTAGATCAATTTAAGCAGGTAAAATACATACTTTTTATTTTTACGTGGATCTTCTTTACATTTATTTACGTACACAAATCAAGACATAGAAACATTCATACAGGGAATTTATACCATATATATTCCATAATTTACTGATATGTCTTGGAGTAGACCCATAAAACAGAAATATTTAAAAAAATATCTCTAAGTACTAGATAATTAAATTTTACCATTTTCGATATAATGGATTTCCACAAAGTATATTATAATCACGTTGATTCTTGTTTATTGACATGAACTGTCCCTATTAATCAACATAACTCTACGTTTTAATTTCTAAGGATTCATTTTATTTTTATGATTGATACCAGTTAAACTGTTCTAATCGAAAAACAACAATACTGTTCATGGTAAACCATATTGTTATATTTCGATTTGTCACCCACCATACATACCTGGTGCCTTTATCTGACGGAAGGTCTCCCAACTCTTCCTCTATTTTGATGGCGGCCAGTGCTTGAGCTTCCCTAAACAGCCTCAAGTCGTAATCGGGGGCGAAGCCTTCCAATACGGGCTCTCTTTCATCGCTGACTTCTTCGCTTGATGCAGCCAACTTCTCACGTAGCTCTTGGCTGCCTTTCCATTTCGAACGCATATCCTTATAACAAATATGAAATTGCTATTAAACACGTGGTGATTTTATACACAGCGGTGAAAAAAAATATCGTGACGAAACCTGCATGTCTGTGGAATAATATATTTTGAGAACATGTTAAGCGGGTCAACACGCACTGGAAAAGAGTAGACTCTATGCCTAGCAGTGGGACAATAATATATAGATTTTAAATTTATCATACCGCATGATTAAAACTACTTTTACGGATTTTATCGCGTTTATTTTTACTTTTTATTTTTAATTCCCGACGTTTCGGGCGCTTTCCAGCACCCATGGTCACGGGGGGACTGAGATGACTGACGTCCCGATGTCATTGTTAAACCCGGAGTACCTTCAGCTTTTTTAATTATTGTTTATGGTCCGATCTATGCAAAATGAACTGACTATGTCCTGAGGTCTTGCAGTGGTATGCTTGGGTTTAGTTTTAATTTTATTGATTATAGGATCCCAAGCAGGTGTAAGATGTAGGTCTTTTATCCCATTGACAAAATGGTATGAATCCTTAGTGTGTGCTCTTGTGTGTCCTCTGAGTGGTGATAATATTTTAGCTAAGTATTGAGCCAATCTGTAAGTTGGCGAATCAATCTGACTCACTATTGGACGTAATGGAGCATTCGGTTTGTGTATCTTTGACAATTCGTCCAGTGAATTAAAGACAGTTTTATCGACATTTGATTATAAAAATTAGATTATAAGAATTAGATAGCAAATAATTCCTTACCTTTCCTAGATGTGTTAGTCATCCGAAATCCTAATAACACCATTGGTCACACTGTGTATAGGAAAAAGACCCATACAAACCGATATTTAAACGGTGAATCTCACCACCATCCTTCACAGTTAGCTACCGTGGGCAAATCTTTGTTACAGAGAGCACGAGGGATCTGTGACAGCAAACACCTGGCCGCCGAGCTTCAGCACGTCAAGCAAGTTCTGCACGACAACAAGCTTCGGGTCCCGCGCCTACGTCACAGTGACCGAGTGAAGCCGGCCACAGTCGAGCGTGTGCCTGCTGTACTACCATATGTCAGAGGTGTCACAGACAAGATTGGCTATATCTTGAAGCGAGCTTCTATTAGAACATTCTACAAGCCGCCGAAGAAGATTAGTCAGTTCCTACCATCCGTCAAGTGTCATATTTCTCTACAAGATGCAGGAGTGTACAAGCTTGATTGTGAATGTGGTCTCTCTTATATAGGACAAACCAAAAGATCAATTAGGACCCGCGTAAAAGAACATATAGCTGATGTGAAGCATCAACGTTCCGGGAAGTCTGCAGTTTGTGATCATATCCTAGACGGCCCCAACCATTACATCAGATTTGATAGACCACAAATCCTCGCGAAAGAACACCGATTCCTACCAAGGATGATACGTGAGGCTGTTGAAATTAAAAAACATCCTAATTTCAATAGAGAAGGAGGCTGGGTACTACCACCTGCTTGGGATCCTATAATCAATAAAATTAAAACTAAACCCAAGCATACCACTGCAAGACCTCAGGACATAGTCAGTTCATTTTGCATAGATCGGACCATAAACAATAATTAAAAAAGCTGAAGGTACTCCGGGTTTAACAATGACATCGGGACGTCAGTCATCTCAGTCCCCCGTGACCATGGGTGCTGGAAAGCGCCCGAAACGTCGGGAATTAAAAATAAAAAGTAAAAATAAACGCGATAAAATCCGTAAAAGTAGTTTTAATCATGTGCAATGTTCGCGTAAATATAAGATTTTAATCATTTTATCATACCGATAAATCTTGTATATGATTGACCAATGACATTATTGAAGTCTAAACTTCTTGTTAGCCTCTTTTTGTAGAACAGTCGGTTTTCACACTCGTCTTAAACTTTCTATAACCGTGTTATGTCCGTTGTTGTTGCCTATTACGACACCTACGGGACGATATGAGATAGTATATTTTTACCACAGCATGTTTGTAGTTCTGGTACGTAGTACGTATTAGTAGAAGTGGGGTGGTGGTGCGCCGGGTGTTCTGCCGGCGACGCACCTTGTCCTTGAGCTGGTATTCGCATCTGTTCTAAGAGCAGTATGTATTATTATTATTTGGGGTATCTATATAGTTTTCTCATCTGGTTGGGTTCTATAAATATAAAATTATAAATGAAAATGAAAAGATAAATATACATAAATATCAATAAAATAAAATAAATACAAGAAATACATAAATAAATACAAGCCCAACCAGGTGGAAGCCCTCGGTAGGGGTCAGGGAAAGGGAAAGAAACCGGCGGACGATGCGAGCGGTATCGAGGAGCACCGCCTTCTGCATTTGAGCCCAGAGTGGTCCGTCACGGAGCCCCAGTCGCCTCAGATGACCCGAGAGGCTGACTGGGATTAGCCCATTCGCAGAGACGACTACAGGAATAATTTCGGTTGGCAGACCACCCCACATGTCGGTCACCTCGTGAGCCAGGTTCAGATATTTTGTTTGCTTATCTGTTTCAGCTTTCACGAGGTTCTCGTCATACGGAATGGTAATGTCGACCAAAAATATCCTTGACTGTGCCCGGTCCATCAGCGCAATATCAGGCTTATTTGCAAGAATAGTCCTGTCTGTGATGATGGCCTGGTCCCAGTAGAGCCTGGCGCGATCATTTTCGAGCACGGCTTCCGGCAAGTACTTAGTTATTGTGACGATCGACGTACGTTGACCTTGAGCTAGTAGGCGCTTCTGTTCTAGAATGCAGTACGTATTAGTAGTAGTGTGATAGTGGTACACCGGGTGTAGTGATTCTGTGGGCGACGTACCTTGCCTTGAGCTGCTATGCGCATCTGTTCTAGGACGCAGTACATATTAGTAGTAGTGTGATAGTGGAGTGTTGCGATTCTGCGAGCGACACTCTTTGTCCTTAAGCTGGTAGGCGCATATTTTCTAGGACGCAGTGCGAATTAGTAATAGTGTGGTAGTGGTGCTCCGGGTGTAGTGATTCTGCAGGCGACGCACCTGGAAGGCGCGGTGCTCGATGGTGGGCATGGCACGCAGGCACTGCTGCAGTGCGTGCAACGGACGTACCTTGACCTTGAGCTGGTAGGCACGCTGCTCGATGGTGGGCATGGCGCGCGGGCGCTGCTGCAGCGCGTGCAATGCTCGCCGGCGCGCCGCCGCCGCCGCGCTGCGTTCCTCCGCCGCCGCCACGCACCAAGCCGCCGTCACGTTGTGGTACACCGGACACGCGTCCCACGTGAAGTGACGACTCGCTTTGCCACCTGCCACCAACACCAAACACTATAGTTTGTAATATCAAAATAACTACCTTATATTAACATGAATATCCATTTTTGACATTTTGGTCCATCTGTCTGTTGGGCCTAATCTTTGGAATGACAATTGATTGTAATGAAACTTCACGGACATATAGTGAGCAATGCCAGAAGTGATCTAGGCTATATTTTATCCCAAAAACTAATTGATTTATTTTTGAAAATAACGAAAAATTGAAAATGTTGGTGATAATAAAGAGACATGGTATAGTTCGATGAACTTAATTAGGCTTTAGGTCTTATTTTGCACTTAACAATATTATACACTCATAGAGAAATTTAGAGGAACGCAAAAAAAAATTTATTTATCCTGTTGTAATTATCGTGCGTTCTGGCCACTAACTGCTAAATTGCTATTAAAAAAAGTTTTGGAATGTATTCATTTTCGTTTTTTTTTTCGTTTTCATATGTTTTTATACAATTATTGCGTAATACTATGTTCCTTTGTACTGAAAAAATTTGCCAACGTTTGAATTTAGTTCAAATGCTCAAGTTTTTGCCGTGACTGCCTTATTTATCGTGTAATGTGTGACTTGTTACTGCAAATAAACCGAGGTTTTTTTTTTGTATTTGAGTATCTAAACGCTACTCAAATTAACTAGGGCTGTAACATTAACCGAAACTGGGCGCGCCTACATACATGAGGTCAAGCATTACGAATATCAAAAACTATAGTACAACGAGTTGTCAAGAGGTATCTGTACAACGGACAGTATACGAGACTCTGAGGACAGGGACGAAAACGAAAAACATTTACGTTTACATTACATCATTGGAAAAGAGGCATATGATGGAGGGTCAGTACGGATGTACGGAACGCCGTGTCATTAAGAATGGGTCACTAACAGCGGCTCAATATTTAACTGAGATTTTGGAAGAAATTGAAATGTCATTTGCGCTTTTTATAGGAGAGTTTTGTTTCTATGCATGATAATGCACGCCTCCATACTGCGACCGTAGTTGTCGAATACCTTCGAAACGTTGAAATTACTACAACCCTATAGAGTATGTATGTATAAGCTTGGAAGAAAAATTAAATAAAGGAACTCTTGCCAACGCTAAATTAAGAGATTTTAAAAAATGATTACAGGAAGAATGGATCGCAATCTCTCAAGATTTTATTGATAACTTGATTAAGAGTGTGCCAAGAAGACTGGAAGTAGCTCGAAGATTAAAAGTAGCTCGAAGATTGAAAGCAGCTGAAAGAGTTAGAAGGGGCAACATTATAGCCTTTCCCAAGAATTTATGAAAAAAAAATGTTAAGTACGAAATGTTTCTTTGATGTAAATTTTTTCTTATTTTTCTTAAATTGGTTAACTTTTGTCATTTGATCGTTTGTTTTTCCTAAGTTTACAATTTTAATAAATTAAATGAATTTACAATTATATTACGATAGAAAAATACAAATTAATAAAAACTATTGGTAAAAATATCCATGTTATTTTGTTTTATACACACTTTCGCGTTCCTCTAAATTCGTCCATGTGTATACATTCTCGTGGGGGCTATACTACAATAGAATGAATGGTATATGAGTATCTAAGTCTAAATATCAACACAATGATAGATCCCAGGCAAAGCCGAGGCAGCTACGAAATCGCATCCAAAAGCCATTCTCATTCTTTTTTATAGTTTTCTATTTGTAGAAAGTCACATGAGAAACCCATGAAAATAGTTCTTCTGTTCCTTCATCAACCCGTGAAAGTCTACGCTATATTTTTTTATTATACTGTACTACGATACGATACGATAACTTACATATCACCTAATAGTAAGTGGCCACTGCACCAAAGAACACCCGCAACTAATTTCAAACAAAGACAATTGTTAGGTTTATTTACTCAAACGTACGTACTTACACACATTTACGTATAATAAACGTACAAGTAACAAATGCTCACAAAGACGTACATAATACGAATACCGTTCTTAATCCATGCTTAGCAAATTTAAAGGCTAATTGTTTACATAATAATTTTTTATATTTACGCGAACACTATACATTGATTAAAACTACTTTTACGGATTTTATCGCGTTTTATTTATTTTATTTTTAATACCCGACGTTTCGGGCGCTTTCCAGCACCCATGGGCACGGGGGACTGAGATGACTGACGTCCCGATGTCATTGTTAAACCCGGAGTACCTTCAGCTCTTTTAATTATTGTTTATAGTCCGATCTATGCAAAATGAACTATGTCCTGAGTTCTTGCAGTGGTATGCTTGGGTTTAGTTTTAATTTTATTGATTATAGGATCCCAAGCAGGTGGTAGTACCCAGCCTCCTTCTCTATTGAAATTAGGATGTTTTTTAATTTCAATAGCCTCACGTATCATCCTTGGTAGGAATAGGTGTTCTTTCGCGAGGATTTGTGGTCTATCAAATCTGATGTAATGGTTGGGGCCATTCAGAGGACACACAAGAACACATACTAAGGATTCATACCATTTTGTCAGTGACTTAAAAGACCTACGTCTTACTGACAATGAAACGATGGTCAGTTTTGATGTTCAGTCTCTATTTACATGCCTACCTGTTAAAGACTGCATCTCAATCATAACTAGGAAACTAGAGGAAAATAATATGCCAACAGAATATGCAGTATTACTCAGACATTGCCTTACATCTGGCTATCTATTGTGGAAGGAAGAGTTTTACAAGCAAGTAGATGGTGTTGCGATGGGCTCATCTATATCTCCCATTGTCGCCGATATATTCATGGAAGACTTTGAGGAGAAAGCCCTCCTTACTGCACCTGTTACACCAAGGATCTACAAGCGGTACGTAGACGATACTTTCACAATTTTACCATCAGACAAAGTAACTGCATTTTTAGAACATCTTAATTCCATAAACTCTAAAATTCAATATACTATGGAGTTAGAGGCAAATAATTCCTTACTTTTCCTAGATGTGTTAGTTATCCGAAATCCTAACAACACCATTGGTCACACTGTGTATACGAAAAAGACCCATACAAACCGATATTTAAACGGTGAATCTCACTACCATCCTTCACCGTTAGCTACCGTGGGCAAATCTTTGTTACAGAGAGCACGAGGGATCTGTGACAGCAAACACCTGGCCGCCGAGCTTCAGCAGCACGTCAAGCAAGTTCTGCACGACAAGAAGCTTCGGGTCCCGCGCCTACGTCACAGTGACCGAGTGAAGCCGGCCACAGTCGAGCGTGTGCCTGCTGTACTACCATATGTCAGAGGTGTCACAGACAAGATTGGCTACATCTTGAAGCGAGCTTCTATTAGCACATTCTACAAGCCGCCGAAGAAGATTAGTCAATTCCTACCATTCGTCAAGTGTCATATTCCTCTACGAGATACAGGAGTGTACAAGCTTGATTGTGAATGTGTTCTCTCCTATATAGGACAAACAAAAAGATCAATTAGAACCCGCGTAAAAGAACATATAGCTGATGTGAAGCATCAACGTTCCGGGAAGTCTGCAGTTTGTGATCATATCCTAGACGGCCCCAGCCATTACATCAGATTTGATAGATAGAGATAGATAGACCACAAATCCTCGCGAAAGAACACAGATTCCTACCAAGGATGATACGTGAGGCTATTCAAATTAAAAAACATCCTAATTTCAATAGAGAAGAACGCTGGGACTACCACCTGCTTGGGATCCTATAATCAATAAAATTAAAACTAACCCCAAGCATACCACTGCAAGACCTCAGGACATAGTCAGTTCCGCCCGCGACCATGAGTGCTGTAAAGCGTTCGAAACGTCGGGTATTTAAAAAGTTAAATATACGCGATAAATTCCGTAAAAACTAGTATTATTTCAATAGTCAGTTCATTTTGCATAGATCGGACCATAAACAATAATTAAAAAAGCTGAAGGTACTCCGGGTTTAACAATGACATCGGGACGTCATCGGGGATCATCTCAGTCCCCCGTGACCATGGGTGCTGGAAAGCGCCCAAAACGTCGGGTATTAAAAATAATAATAAAAAAAAGACTTTATAAAGGCAGTGTGAATAAATCGTTACTAAAGAACACACGCCTCTTTCTGTTGATTTCAAGTAAATCGAACAGTGTACCTTAACTACAGCAACAAAGGTTATAGATACGTTATTGCCTCGGAGGACCAAATTGTAAAGGAATGTGAAAATTGGACGCCTCTTTGCCAGTCTAAAGAATCTCCACATCTCAATACTCACCATGCGAAACGCAGCAGCATTGTGCTGCTATTTAACGCTGGTGTTCTGTGAGAGCGTGGTCCTTCCCCTGTCGATCCGACCCTTTCTTGCTGCATTGTAGTTCTACAACGCAAAAATATAGTAAATTACAGTTATATATGAGCCGGTAGTCAAGGGCTTCCTCCATTTTCTAAAAGTGTAACGGAGCAATTCGTTCAGCGCACTGTTCTAGTGCGTCTTAGCACAGGGTCAAAATAAGTTAGTGTTAATAAATCAGCGTTAAAAATCGCAACTGACAACTTCATTAGTGGCGGCGGGGATCGAAACCGCGTTGCTCGCGTACTATGTTTAAAGCAAGCACTTAGCAACTGAGCTACCATGGCTTTACAACGGAAATATATAATCGAAAAATATCAACTGTCGGGCAATATGATACATTTTTACAACACACACTTGTACACTAAAACATACAGTTTTAACCTGGCAGTATCTGATGCTCAGTTTTTGTTATTAGACCATATGTTAGCTTATAATATATAGTGTCAGAGACTTGGCGAAACTTCCAATATATGCATATTATTAACAATTTGCATTTTTTTTACTTATTTTAGCTAGTCAATTTTACGTTGAGGCCCATATTGCAATCGGATGGAAAGACAGATACTGGTATATCTTTCACTCCATCGCTGCATTACATAAGACGACACTAACCATATAGTTCCAATGCATGGAGCGTCCACAACAAACGAAAAAAAGTTACGGAAGATTGAATCATGTAAGAAGTCTTGCATACACTCTCCGAAATGTTCTTATATAGGCTTGTTACTCTGCGCCTATGCTTGAGACTGGCTAGAATGACATTTCTGAGATAAAAGCCAGTAACCACAACTCAATAGTCAGTAGAAGTCAACAAGAGGCTACCCGTCGGTCTCATCCTAGAATTGTATTAATAAATTACCCAAATGTCCAGTGGAATCACAGCCTCTTACAGGGCACCGTCTTTCAGATGGCATAGCTGGCGCTGTATCTGCCACTATAGGAGAACGAGCTACAGGCGGTCGCCCCTTCAAATTTTTCTTCGTCTCCTTACTGAAATTAAGTAAGATTAACTGATGTAAAGGAAATTAATAGGGCAACCCTTTGCTTATTTCGAATCCCTAAGGGTAGGAGCACTGTTTTGAAAAATACAATCATAAAATAGGCAGCATTATGCTGTTACTTTACGAACATCAGGAGTGACAAACGCATCTGCATTTTGATTCATTTTTATATTCGAGGATAGGGGTGTCCATAGAATACTTTAATACACAATAGAATGGCTGTCAACCTTATTTTGTACGAGGTTCGGTGTCGCCGGGTGCACACGTACAAGAAATTACGTCGTATTATCACTACTACAAACCCGATTCGCTGTAATGACAGACTGACCAAATTTACACATTTTAAGCTTTTGACTACGTAATGTTTTCGACACATCAATATTTCTTTATTTTTGTTTCTGATATTCAGAAAATATAAGTAAATTCGACTTACTGGTTGCATGTCTCCTTTATTTCCTCATAATATGTCTCCTTTATTTAAATTCCATTTCCCGATGTTCTTTTGACACTTAATTATTGCACTATTTGCCATTTTTTAAATAATTTGTATGCAGCGACGTTTGACACGAAAATTGATTGTGTTGACATTTATACGTGTCAATTGACATGTTAGTGACATATTATTGGCTACACGGGCTCCTCCCACTCCCCCGTTCTATTAAGTATGTATTATAGTATTCTATGGAGGTGTCTATGGGCCACAGCATCTATTTACCATAATGTGGAAAATGTACTCGTTTGTAACCGTTCTATTCAAAACACAAAAATAACTACTTTAATAGCAAGGAGAAAATCACTCAAAAAGCTCTTTACTGAGTGCTAGGCCTCCCTTTTCCGTTAAGAAGACCATTTTGGTAGGTACCATCCTATTTATGCAGACAACTAGCAGCAGCAGCACTTTCCTATACGTGTTCTGAACTGAAAGGTATAGGAAGCCAGCATAATTACAGCCTATGAGGTATTCCATGTTAGTCCTCAGAGGCGAAAACGTATCTGTAGTGCGTTTAAGTTTAAAAGCTACTTAACATCAAGTGGACTGTAAGGTCGTATGTCACTTCAGTTTTATATAAATTCGGACAATTAAAAAGAGTAAAATAATTGCATATTTTGGAATCGGTGCTGTGATATTATTGTGTAGCAAAATTGAACCTTAAAATTGTTTTGTACTTTTTATAGTCAACCAAATCTAAGAAATACCTTTTGACATTTCACATTAATCATTCCACAATAACTTTGCGCAAGCGTACTCACACGATTTAAAATAACCTTTTACGTAAATCCTAAGAATTAAGAAGTTATCTATATTTTATTACATCGTGTATAGTGTTTTATCACTAATTTAAATTCGAATCTTTCATACAAAGCAAAATATTTAAAAAAAATAATTAGTATAATTATTTTACTTGACGTCATTTCAATGATATGTCGCTATGAATCTTACCGTAGTGTTTGGAGGATTAAAATTCATTGGTATTCGAATAATCGGCAAAAATGTTCAAATAATCGTATCATTACTACTATAGTTGTTTGAAGTCGGCTTTTAAAAGTTATTTTATAATTTATTGACAAAATAATTTCATTTTTGTTTAAATAGTTTCATTAAAAATTTCATCCCTTAATTGGCCGACCTTAGGGGACTTTAGGGAACTTAGGGGACCTTAGGGGAGGAATCTTTCTCCAAATTAAATGGGATCAACACTGAAGTATAATCTTAACTTTAAAAACTATGAGTGAGTCTAGAATTAGGCTATACCTCTCAGCTAGCCTCAATAATTGATTTTTGCTAAACAAGTCGAATGAAAAACTACCAGATTCATCGCAACAGAAAACATTCTGTCTGGCTTCAACCAAAATCCGACAAGGAAAAAGTCTCGAAACACGTGGGCCCTCTTCTTCGATGTCGCGAAGGCGTTTGACAAGGTCTGGCACGACAGCTTGATTTACAAGCTGTACGAACTAAACGTGCCCGATAGGCTCGTGCACATCATACGAGCCTTCCTTTCGAACCGCACTTTTCGATATCGAGTAGAGGGAACCCGTTCTTCGAAGCGCTTCCTCAAGGCCGGGGTCCCACAGGGCTCCGTCCTATCTCCACTCCTCTTCACGAGTGATATCCCTAAAGACCCCGTGGTCAACACCGCACTTTTCCCTGACGATACGGCACTCTATGTCTCAGATTACAACAAAAATAGCCTCTCGTTAAAGCTCCAAAAAGCCACTAATCGCTTAGGCGAATGGTTCCGCCAATGGAGAATTGATCTGAATCCCGAAAAAAGTATAGCATACTTTCAGCGGAATTCAACAGCAGGTTCTAAACCAAAAACGATTTCACTGTACGACCGCCCAATCCCTTGGAAAAAATCGGCCAATTATCTAGGCGGCACGTTCGACTCCCGCATGAGTTTCGCGACGCACATAAGTGTAGTACGCAACAGAGCCAAGTCAGTAATTGGCCGTCTACATCCTCTCGTTAAGAGCAAGAGTAAGCTGTCGCTAAGACACAAACTTCGACTGTACAAAACCTGCATTAGACCACTTATATCCTATGCAAGTGTAGATTTCGCCCACACATATAAGACCCACATTGTAAAACTCCAAAGAGTACAAAACTTTTTCATCCGAAAAGCCACCGGTGCACGGTGGTACCAACGGAACTCTGATTTGCACAATGATTGTGAATTACCATCCATCTCCGAATACTTTAAGGAGATGTCCCAACGCTACTTTGATAAAGTAGAAACCCACCCTAACCCGCTAGTGACAAACACAGCTAACTACGTTCCGATAACAAACGTCGCGACCTATCTCCGTAGACCGCGTAATGTGTTAATAGAACCACCTCAACCGCTCGATCCAGTCGACCCAAACGTCGCAGGCACATCACACAACGACACTACACCCACACTAAATGGAACAAACACTACTAGGATAACGAATAGGGCGCGTCGCACCCGCAGACGGGCACGACACGTTCCAGCTCACACCGCGTACACACCGTACACCCGCGTTCCTGGGCGGTTCTCACCGCCCTGACCATCAACCGACACGAGCTGAGCAGTCAGAGACGGGGGTACGCACTCCCCCCCCTCGGACTGCGGTTAGATTGCTCAAAAAACGCCTAAAAAGGCGACATGATGATTGGTAATAATACCAAATCATAAACCACTCATCATCATCCCCATCTCATTTGCCTTTCCCTTTTTTAATTAGGCCTACGAGGCCGCGAGCCCTGAGTCAGATGAAGCTGTGAGAGTGGTATAGACTAACAGCGCTAACATCCAGAAAATAGAGATTGAAAAAGCGCTCCCGAACTGCTTTATCCGCGTGCGCTAGCGTAATGGTTAGTGATACGTATATACAATATTCTACAAAATATTTACTCCATCTAATTAAAATCCGCGTTATCATACGTCTATTTCTTATACATAAGCCACAATAAGGTATTTTGTAACAAAAAATTATTGTGATAAAGTGATTTATGAGCGTTGTTATTAGACTTTACTCTTCAGTGAAGAAGTGGCGCTCAAGTCGTTCAGACGCGTTAAGCTCACACCACGGAACAATTATAGTTGAACAAAAATGGAGGCCGATCTTCTTTCGACGGAGTCAGCAGAGGAAATAAGAGATTACGTCTTGAAAGAACCAATACTAGATGAAATGTCTGATCTTATTGAAATACACTACAAACCTAGTCAAATATTAGGCAAAAGAAGAAGGAAAGCTTCGCCTTCGGACCTTCACACTGAACAAAAAAAAGCTAGGAAGTGAGCGAGTAGGAGACCGTGAAAAAGTAAAAAGTAGAAAAGAGAGATCTGAAGAAATAAGGGACTACCCCATATTTCTTCAAATTGAAATATGTTGAAATACGTTCCTGAAACATAAATAGTTTGCCCTTTACAAATTATTTAAAAATCAGAATCTAATCATCATCATCATCACCGTTATAAGTCACTGCTGAACATAGGGAATGCCACAATGCACGGTACTGAGCTACCTGCAACCATCAACTTCCTGTATGTCGTCCAGGTCGTCACTCAATCTAGTGGGGGGTCGCCCTATACTTCGCCTACTGATACGAGGCTACCACTTGAGAACCTTTTTTCCCTAATCGGTTGTCGGTTCTTCGAGCTATATGGCTGTCCCATTGCCACTATAGCTTACTAGTCCGTTGGGATATGTCGGTCACTCTGGTTATACTGCAAATATACGCATTTCTAAGTTTATCACGCAGAGAAACTCTGAGCATAGCCCTCTATTCATAACATCGTTCGAGTTAAATATAATAATTCATACAAAATAATTGTAGAGCTATACAGAGAAAAAAATGCTGATTGGTTGATACGTGATCATGTTGTGAAATTAGCTTATAGCGTGACCAAGAACATCAAACTAGATCTATTAGAAAAAGAACTGTTAGAATCTATATCTTGCTCAGTTAAGGTGGCCAACATAAAACGACTCAAACGCAGAAAGCGGGTGATGGAGAATCTGGCTGGAATGTTAAGTGAATCGGCACGAGTGAGGTTTAAAGGGCCTACGATACCATCGTATCTGTGCATATATGACATGCAAGTTAAGGTGGAGCCAAACCTATTTCCGGTTACTCAGTGTTCGAGATGCTGGCGCTTTGTGTACATCCTTAGAATGCGTCCTTCAAAACGCATATATTGCCTAAAATGTGGAGGCAGGCATGATAATTGCGACATTAAAATATTTAAGTGTATCAACAGTACCAAATTTAAATAAAACTAGTTTTTACCGATTTTATCGCGTATATTAACTTGTTTTATATTCCCGGCGTTGATAGACCACAAATCACAAGAACACCGATCCCTTCCAAGGATGATTCGCGAGGCTATTGAAATAAAAAATTCATCCTAATATCAATAGAGAAGACGGCTGGATGCTACCATCGGCTTTGGATTCTATAATTAATAAAATTAAATCCCAACCCAAGCATACAAGTACAGCTGCAAGACTTCTAGATATTATAAGTTCATACTGCGTAGATCGGAACAAAAATTAATAACTTTAATCTAGGGGTAGCCGTGATTTACTATGACATTGGGACATCGCCACGGACACTGGTGCGAGTCAAAGCCACCAGCAGAAATCGAGCTAATCGGCAATTCATGAGGCCCGAGATCTGCTGGCAGGCTTAATTTTGGACGGGGACGGGGTTGACGCGGAAATGTCCGAAATATAAAATAAGTTAATATACACGATAAAATCCGTAAAAACTAACTTAAAACTAGTTATATTTAAATGTGTAGTGTTCGCGTAAATATCAATAACAAAAAAAAGATCAAGAAGAAAAAATATGTCGACAGAGTTCGAAAGTACTTAGTATATGTGTATGTGATGAATATACAATCTGATATTCCTTTCTTTAATTTTTTTAGCCAACTTAAAAGTTTCATCATGAGAGTTATGAGCTTATGAGCCTTTGAAGAGTAGAATCGAAAATGTAGTTCACCTATGTTTTGAATGAGCAATCACATGGATATTTAAAAATATCTTGAACCTATCTTTTTCACAAAATTTATTCGTTAAAGTCAGTCTTAACATTTTGCAATGGAATGCTTGCACTTAAAGTATTAAATTAAAGTAAGCTGAATTAAAACAACTTTTGTGTCAGGAGAAAATTATCGTCGCACTGTCGGAAACATGGTTGAACCCTTATATAACACTTAATTTAAAAGAATCAGTGTATTTAGACTTTATAGGGCGGACTTTTATAGCGGAGTGGCTTTAATAATTCTCTTTGAGACTTAGTTGCTTCCACTGCGGAGTGCCAAGACGGCTATTTAGAAGATATCCGTTAAAATCTGTTATTGTGAAATTGTTTGAATAGTTTCTTTATATTGTTCGCTTGATACTCGAACTTCATGTAGTAATTGGGATTCAATTTTTTCGTTTTCTAATAAAAAGATCCTAATACTTAGAGATTTTAGCGGACATCGCCCTAATTGATCAAATAAAACCGATTCTAGTGGCACGCATATTCTGGACTCGTTTTAAGACCATAATTTTGTTACTATTATTGATGACAGCCGTACGCGATTAAAATTGATTGGCAGAATTTTACAACAGTCAGATCCTGACGTAACATTATTATCATTTGATATCGCTTTTAATTTCAATTGGAATGTAAGAAACAAGTGTTTAGGAAGTTACCACCTAATAATTAAGATTTTAACATCTATGCATCATTGATTAAAACTACTTTTACGGATTTTATCGCGTTTATTTTTACTTTTAATTACTTTTATTTTTATTTTTAATTCCCAACGTTTCGGGCGCTTTCCAGCACCCATGGTCACGGGGGACTGAGATGACTGACGTCCCGATGTCATTGTTAAACCCGGAGTACCTTCAGCTTTTTTAATTATTGTTTATGGTCCGATCTATGCAAAATGAACTATGTCCTGAGGTCTTGCAGTGGTATGCTTGGGTTTAGTTTTAATTTTATTGATTATAGGATCCCAAGCAGGTGGTAGTACCCAGCGTCCTTCTCTATTGAAATTAGGATGTTTTTTAATTTCAATAGCCTCACGTATCATCCTTGGTAGGAATCGGTGTTCTTTCGCGAGGATTTGTGGTCTATCAAATCTGATGTAATGGTTGGGGCCGTCTAGGATATGATCACAAACTGCAGACTTCCCGGAACGTTGATGCTTCACATCAGATATATGTTCTTTTACGCGGGTTCTAATTGATATTTTTGTTTGTCCTATATACGAGAGACCACATTCACAATCAAGCTTGTACACTCCTGCATCTTGTAGAGGAATATGACACTTGACGGATGGTAAGAACTGACTAATCTTCTTCGGCGGCTTGTAGAATTTTCTAATAGAATCTCGCTTCAAGATATAGCCAATCTTGTCTGTGACACCTCTGACATATGGTGGTACAGCAGGCACACGCTCGACTGTGGCCGGCTTCACTCGGTCACTGTGACGTAGGCGCGGGACCCGAAGCTTGTTGTCGTGCGGAGCTTGCTTGACGTGCTGAAGCTCGGCGGCTAGGTGTTTGCTGTCACAGAGCCCTCGTGCTCTCTGTAACAAAGATTTGCCCACGGTAGCTAACTGTGAAGGATGGTGGTGAGATTCACCTTTTAAATATTGGTTTGTATGAGTCTTTTTCCTATACACGCGCCAGCAAAATATGCAGTATTACTCACACATTGCCTTACATCTGGCTATCTATTGTGGAAGGAAGAGTTTTACAAGCAAGTAGATGGTGTTGCGATGGGCTCACCTGTATCTCCCATTATCGCCGATATATTCATGGAAGACTTTGAGGAGAAAACCCTCCTTACTGCACCTGTTACAACAAGGATCTACAAGCGGTACGTAGACGATACTTTCACAATTTTACCATCAGACAAAGTAACTGCATTTTTAGAACATCTTAATTCCATAAACTCTAAAATTCAATTTACTATGGAGTTAGAGGCAAATAATTCCTTACCATTCCTAGATGTGCTAGTCATCCGAAATCCTAACAACACCATTGGTCACAATGTGTATAGGAAAAAGACCCATACAAACCGATATTTAAACGTTCACCGTTTAATACTCTTAATCTCACCACCATCCTTCACAGTTAGCTACCGTGGGCAACTCTTTGTTACAGAGAGCACGAGGGAATTGAAAGATTAGTGATGTCATTTTCTGGAAAGCTTCCCCCGCTCTCGCCCCTGACACTACATGAGGTCAACTTAGGCGCGCAACACTGCCCCCTCCTAATACATGCTCGTCCCGAGCATTATCGGCCCCATAATAGCGCGCCAAGCGATCCACATGGACGATCTTAGGAGTCCCTCTTGCGCCTTTCTGTATCCGGTAGGTTACATCGTTGATCCTGGTTACAATCCGGTACGGGCCGTCCCATTTAGCTTGAAGCTTAGGAGATTTCCCTTTGCTGCGGACTGGATTGTGCAACCACAGTAGTGAACCTTCGTCGAACCCTTTATTGTTAATTTTGCGGTCATACCGGGTTTTCATCTTCTCAGACATTTGCTGGCCCAATTGTCTGACGTACTCATAAATGTCATTCATTTTATTCCGCAAGTCATTTGCATAATCGGTTATACTGCGTGGGGCATCAGGTGGTATCCCGGTGATCAGGTCTGCATGCAGCCGTAATTCTCTTCCAAAGTTTGCGAAAGCTGGTGTCACTGCTGTACTTTCGTGGTTGTATGTGCTTGTCCCAATCTCGTTGCCGATTGTCTACAACTTTTGCTAGGTACCTCTCCAATGTCTGATTAAATCGTTCTACCATTCCATCAGATTGCGGATGATAAGAAGTCGTTCTTGTTTTATGAGTGCCCATAACTCGGCAAATTTCCTGGAATATTTGAGACTCAAAATTCCTTCCTTGATCGCTGTGAATCTCTAAAGGTACTCCAAAACGACAGAAGACTTCATGAACTAGTTTATCTGCAACTGTTGAAGCTTCTTGATTTGGACTGGCGAAGACTTCTGGCCACTTAGTGAAGTAATCCATCACAACCATGAAATACTTGTTACCGCTTTCACTCTCCGGAAACGGCCCCGCCACGTCAGTGGCTATTCTCTCCCATGGTGCACCAACATTGTACAACTTAAACGCATCAAACACCAATCCTCGACGTCTTCAGTAGAGTTCGTTTAACTCCCAGATGGCCTCCTGAACAATCATTATGGTACAGCTGTAGAATATCCGGTACTTTAGCTTTAGGGACAACCATTTTTTAGGGGCAAGCTGTCCCACTGGGCCCAATAGCTTTTAGTGGTCGAACTCATCGCTGAGACGTCGCTCCACTTGGGCTTAGGAGCACTGACCTTCATCCATTCCAGAATCTGCTTGATGTCCGGATCTTCCTGCTGTGCACGTTGTAAGCTGTCCTTCCACTCGTTGCTGAGGTCGTCTGCCCTGAGCATCCTCACGGATACCACTTCCTTACTCTCTTGCCTAGTACAATGTCTGCAATCTTATTTATTTATTTATTCTTTTTTGTACACCACAATACAGAAACATCAAGTTCAGTTAAAACTAATTAAAGTATGTACAATAGGCGGTCTTATCACTCTGAAATTGATTTCTTCCAGACAACCTTTGCGTAGAGGAATGATGCAAGCAAAAGTTAAAATAGAGGGGGGCATACAAAATAATAATAAAAAATACAATAATACATACAAATAAAAATAAGTGAAAGTTATATATAAAATATCATATTATAGATTAAATAAAAAGAGTACGAGAAAGGTAAAGTAATTTATCTAATGGCGTTCTAAATAATACGATTTATCAAAACTTTTGAAAGAGTGAAGAGATTTATCACGACGAATATGAAGAGGTAAGCAGTTCCACAATCGCACAGCGGTTACGGTGAAAGATTTCTTGAAAAAGGAAGAAGAGTGCAAATGTGTAGAGAGAAAGATTGTCGGAGGAACGAAGGAACCGATTTGGGTAAGAGAAAGATACTGGAAACGGTTTTTTAAATAAAGAGGAGTAGAAGGATTAAACAGCACACTATATACAACGCGGAGAGAATGTGAGTATTCCTGCGAAGGCGGATCGGGAGCCATTTGAGCTGTTTGCGAAATTCGGAGATATGATCATATTTGCGAAGCCCAAATATAAATCTAATGCATAAATTTTGAATACGCTCAAGCTTATTAAGCTTCTCCTCGGTAATGTCAAGATAGCAAATATCAGCATAGTCAAGAATAGGCAGAAGTAGAGACTTTGCGAGCGTAACTTTAGTTGCTGTGGGAAGGAAATTACGTAATCTACGTAATGAGCTTAACGCAGCAAACATTTTTCTACCGACCTCATTAACCTGTGAGGTCCAAGACATACAGGAGTCAAGATACAACCCCAGGTTTTTAACCTTGTTACTGTAAGGGATTAGAGTGCAGTCTAGTATAATAGGGGGTAGGGAAGACCAGTCAATTTTACCAATTAATCTAGAACTACCGATGACAATGACCTGAGTTTTCTTAGGATTAATCGTTAAACCATAACATTTACTCCAATTCGAAATACAAGTCAGATCAGCGTTAATAGTGTCAACTGCTTTAGATCGATCTTCAAGAGAGGACTGAGTATAGATTTGGAGATCATCAGCATACAAGTGGTAGGAAGAGGACAAATTATGACTTATAGAATTAATGAAAATTGCAAAAAGGAGAGGATACAACACGCCACCGTGTGGTACACCAGCAGCTGTAGTAGTCCAGGTGGAAAAAACCTCTTGCACCTGAATTCGCTGTCGGCGACCAAACAAGTAACTTCGAAACCAATCAACTACAGTTGGAGATATGTTGAGAGAGCGTAGGATGCTTAACAAGATATCAAAATATACAGTATTAAATGCGTTACTAAAATCAAGCAACTAGAACTAGACAACTAGAAAGCTTTTGTTTTTCCATACCATACCGAATATCGTCAGTGATTTGTAAAAGTGCAGTAGTCGTACTATGGCCAGGACGGAAACCGGATTGCAAGGGATTTAAAGGATTGTGTTTTAAAAGATAGGTGCCTAATTGATTGTGTACAAGACGTTCTAGAACTTTGGAAAAGAAAGGCAAAATATAGATAGGTCTATAATCAGAAAAATTAGAGGGATTTGACTTTTTCGGAAGAGGAACTACAAATGTGTCTTTCCAAGCTGAAAGGAAAAAAGCAGAATTCAGTGAATTATTCAGGATAGACGTGATTATAGATAAATGAGAGGGATGACCATTTTCCGACTAATGCAGTCACTACCAATCGAATTTGAATGGATGGACATTATGGCTCTCTTAATATCACAACTGTTAAATTAGCTAAAATTAAAAGCAGAGGTGTCCGGAGTGGGAGCTTTTGAAAGATAATCCAAAGTATTATGTTTTGCTTTATTGTTAAAGCAAGACGAAGATGAGAAATGCAAATTAAGTTGATTGAGATCAAAGTTATGGTGTGTGAGATTTTGTCGTAATTTCCCAACTCCTAAGGACTTAAGAAATTCCCAGAACCTAGCAGGATCAGGATCTTGTACTGATTCATGGATATGGCGTCGTTGTGCTTTTCTACACAGATTGTTGCAACGATTCCGTACTAATCTATACTTCTCTCTACTCAAATCGACTTGTATTTAGCTTTGGCACAATTTTTAATGTGGATGATTTTTTTATACCATCGGTCAGCCAAGGAGAGGGAGGATGCTTTACACGCACTGGACGAACAGGAGCATGAACGTCGTAAAGCTGAATTACCAGAGAGTTGAACAAAGCAACCTGTTTATCAACAGTAGACGCATTGACGACTACACTCCAATCAATCTTTACAGCGTCATTTAAAAGCTGCTCCAAATCCAAGTCACTAAAGTTACGCTGAAGTAGTTTGACTTAGCTTTAGGGGGACGGATTTTGTATGACAAGTATAAAAGGTCGTGATAGGAAAAAGAATCAGCAGCAATCTTCAGGACAAGGTCTTCTTGATAATGCATCTACGTTGCCATGAGATTTCCCGCTGCGATGTTCGATCTCAAAGTCGTATTCCTGCAGTAGTTCAATCCACCTCGCAACTTGTCCTTCTAGATTTTTGAACTGCAATAGCCATTTTAGTGCAACATGGTCAGTTCGTGTGAAATTGAAATTTTCGCCCCAGAAGATATTTGCTAAAATGCTGCAACGACTTTACCACAGCTAGCAATTCGCGTCTTGTGACACAATAGTTCCTTTCCGGTTTTGACAATGACTTGCTGAAGGTACGCTATCACGACCTCTTGGTCACCATTCCGTTGAGACAACACACCGCCAAGTCCTATATCACTTGCGTCTGTGTCAACTATAAATTCTTTGCTTGCGTCAGAGTATCCCAAAATAGGTGTTTTGCACAGATGGTCCTTGAGCTTCTCCTCGGTTAGCTTATGCGGAGGTTTGGCCATATCTGCAAAGTTCTTCACAAATCGCCGGTAATAGGAGCACAAACCCAAAAATGCTCTAACCTGCGTCTTGTCTTTTGAGAGGGGCCAATCCTTGACAGCGGCGATTTTCTCTGCATCCGTGCGGATACCTTCTTCCGACACTACATACCCCAAAAAGTTAACTTGCCGTTTGAATAGTGAACATTTCTTCGGACTCAACTTGAGGTTGGCGCTCTGAATCTTCATGAGCACGCGTTCCAGGTTTTGAAGGTGTTCCTCAAACGTACGGCCTACGATGATGATGTCATCCAAGTAGACCAGACAGGCATCGCCAATTAGCCCGGTAAGTACCCATCAGCCTTTGAAATGTTGCTGGAGCATTGCACAACCCCAAGGCATTACTTTAAATTGCCACAGACCCTTTCCCGTCGAGAACGCAGTTTTCTCCTTGTCCTTAGGGTCAATTTCAACTTGCCAGTAGCCACTTTTTAGATCCAGCGTGCTAAACCACTTTAATCCTGTAAGCATGTCCAGCGTGTCATCAATTCTTGGCAAGGGATAGCTGTCCTTCTTCGTAACGTCGTTCAGACGGCGGTAGTCAACACAAAACCGCATGCTGCCATCCTTCTTCTTTACCAGCACCACTGGTGAACACCACGGACTAGAGGAAGGTTCAATAACACCATCCTTCACCATTCCTTCGATCATGGTTTCCACTTCCTTTTCATGTGCTACCGGCAATCTTCTTGGCCGCTGACGGATAGGCAATACTTCTCCTGTGTTTATTTTGTGTTGAACTAAGCCAGTCTTTCCTATGTCAGCATCGTTTGATGAGAATACATCGGCATACGTGAGTAACAACTTCTTCGCCTTTACCATTTCGGTCGGGGAGAGAACGCTGCGACAGTCTTCCAAAAGTGTGGTCACTCTCGTTTGTGCATCCGTGCTGGGGGTCTCACTCGATAGATATTGGCACCGACGTAACCAATCCACTTCCTCACAAGTACCAACCAGCGTGCCTTTTTTATAATCTGTTCCCGGTCACAAAGGTTCAGCACACGTACTCCTGAGATGTCAGTGGGTCTGACAAGGTTCGAGCTACTTTCCATGGAAGGTAATTGTTTACCCTTCCCACAAGTACACAATGGTGAGCTTGCCCCACGTTTCGGGGAAGACTAACCAGAACAATCGTTTCCGATCTCGACGGAAGAACAATCTTCTTAATGCTGTACACGTTCCCTTGTAATGCACCTTCCATAAAAAGTTCCTCCTGTCCACATTTCAAAACACCTTGCTTAACGTCGATCTCACAACAATTATTCCTCATAAAGTCTACGCCTAGGACGCAGTCGTCCTTTATATCAGCCACGATGACATTATGCAGGTAGATCACGTTGCCAAGCTTCAACTCCATCTCCTTCTCTCCACGGACGGGTATACGCTGACCGGTGGCTGTTACCAAATTAATGCGTTCTCGGTTGTATGCGGAGTCCCCAAGGAATTGACTTATAAGTTGGGAACTAACAACCGTACGAGAGGCTCCAGTGTCTATGGTCAGTTTACACGTTCCGTTGACCTCGCCCTTGATGATTAGACTGTTCCCATCATGGGTTTGTGAGATCGAGATCCTTGAGGCTCTTTTAACATCAGCCAGCACCCGCCCCGCAGTTCTGGCTTTTACTCGTTTCCCTGCTGTTGCTGGGCGGTGCTGTTGGCCGCACTACCCTCCCGAGATCGATCAACTTCCCTTTCTACAGTTCGCTTAGGGCAGCTGGATCGAAGATGGCCCCTTTCCCCACAGCCATAGCACCTAGGGCTTTATCCTTTGTTGCGGTCGCGAACTGCAGCTGCTGCAACCTCCCTGACGCGATGGGAACGATGATCCTGCCGCACGGCTTCCACCTCCAGTGCATGGGACAAGGCGTCCTTAAGCATCTCGTGGTGCCCGAGCCTCACAGCAGCTCTGACTTCCAGGTCGCGGATGCCGTCGATGAATGTCTGCACCAGGTTCCCCTCAATGAGCGCAGGTACAGACCGGTATGCTTTCCGCACCAGCTTCTCCATCTCTAGAGCCCACTGCTGCAGGTTTTCGTTGATGCGCTGCACGCGATCTTTAAGCTGCGCACGAAAGACGTTTTCCAGGTGAGCGTCACCATATCTCGCATCCAATGCCTCAAGGAGTTGCTCATAAGTCACTTCCTTACCGAGAGCTTTCAGAACTGTTAAGGCCTGCTCGCGCAGGCCTAGTGTGAGAGCAGTCATGGCCTGACTTTTATTCCATCCGTTCGCCTTCATAACAGCCTCGAACTGGATTTTGTAGGCTGACCAGGAAGAAGTCCCGTTGAACGGTGGTACCTTGAACCCACGTAGCGAAGGTGTAGTAGCTACTACGGGGGCTCCATCCCCAAGTTTGAGTTCGTCCAGTGATTTCTTCATGTCAGCCATTACGATGTCAACCCGATAGTTCACTTGGTCGATTTGGGTTTCAGCTTCCGACAGGCGGTTGCCATGTTGAGCAACCTTATCCTTCACCTCCCTTATCTCTTTCCCGAAGGTAGCGTGAATGTCCTTCATGAGGAGCATCTGCTCTTCCTTATCGCGCTTGAGCTGCTCTTCCAACCGACGGGCCTGTTCCTCCTGTCGGCGGGCCTGTTCCTCCTGACGGCGAGCCTGTTCATCCTGTCGGCGAGCCTGTTCCCCCTGCTGCTCTTTCAACCAACGGGCCTGCTCCTCCTGTCAGCGAGCCTGCTCCTGCAGCATCACCATCAGAGCACCTAAGTCAGGTGCTGCAGATGTAGGAGCTACTGACGGGCCTGCAGCCGGCGGCTGACCCTCCGACGTCTGCGGCGTTGCACCACCAAATCTTCTTTGGTCCGTCTCCTGCTGGCGTTGACTTCGGGTACGGACACCCTCAGTTTCCTCCTTAGGTAAAATCGGCATGATTTTATCCCACTTCTGACACCAATTGTTACGAGCTTAGGGTTCATGATAATAAAAATTGCCGATTGAATTACCAAAATTAACACTTTAATTCACTTTACACTAATTAAACTTAAAACACTAATAATTAATCACACTTATTCACTTTACTCCGCTCCGAAGCTTCGCCTGTCTCGCCAAATTTAATACTTCCCCGATCGCACCTTGCAGCGCCTATAAATACACATTAGCACCGAAACATCCAGAACATTCAAGTAAATACGCGCAAGGCGTCGAAAGTTCGAGTGTCGGCTTCTAGAAGCTTAGTTCTTCGTTTCGACACCAGATGGCGCTGTCTGTTGAAAGATTAGTGATGTCATTTTCTGGAAAGCTCCCCCCGCTCTCGTCCCTGACACTACATGACGTCAATTTAGGCGCGCAACAATATTATCACCACTCAGAGGACACACAAAAGCACACTAAAGATTCATACCATTTTGTCAGTGAGATAAAAGACCTACGTCTTACTGACAATGAAACCATGGTCAGTTTTGATGTTCAGTCTCTATTTACATGCCTACCTATTGAAGACTGCATCTTAATTATAACTAGGAAACTAGAGGAAAATAACATGCCAGCAAAATATGCAGTATTACTCACACATTGCCTTACATCTGGCTATCTATTGTGGAAGGAAGAATTTTACAAGCAAGTAGATGGTGTTGCGATGGGCTCACCTGTATCTCCCATTATCGCAGATATATTCATGGAAGACTTTGAGGAGAAAACCCTCCTTACTGCACCTGTTACAACAAGGATCTACAAGCGGTACGTAGACGATACTTTCACAATTTTACCATCAGACAAAGTAACTGCATTTTTAGAACATCTTAATTCCATAAACTCTAAAATTCAATTTACTATGGAGTTAGAGGCAAATAATTCCTTACCATTCGATATTTAAACGTTCACCGTTTAATACTCTTAATCTCACCACCATCCTTCACAGTTAGCTACCGTGGGCAACTCTTTGTTACAGAGAGCACGAGGGATCTGTGACAGCAACACCTAGCCGCCGAGCTTCAGCACGTCAAGCAAGTTCTGCACGACAACAAGCTTCGGGTGCCGCGCCTACGTCACAGTGACCGAGTGAAGCCGGCCACTGTCGAGCGTGTGCCTGCTGTACTACGATATGTCAGAGGCGTCACAGACAAGATTGGCTATATCTTGAAGCGAGCTTCTATTAGAACATTCTACAAGCCGCCGAAGAAGATTACGCCGAAGAAGATTACTCAGTTCCAACCATCCGTCAATTGTCATATTCCTCTACAAGATGCAGGAGTGTACAAGCTTGATTGTGAATGTGGTCTCTCTTATATAGGACAAACAAAAAGATCAATTAAAACCCGCGTAAAAGAACATATAGCTGATGTGAAGCATCAACGTTCCGGGAAGTCTGCAGTTTGTGATCACATCCTAGACGGCCCCAACCTTTACATCAGATTTGATAGACCACAAATCCTCGCGAAAGAACACCGATTCCTACCAAGGATGATACGTGAGGCTATTGAAATTAAAAAAACATCCTAATTTCAATAGAGAAGGAGGCTGGGTACTACCACCTGCTTGGGATCCTATAATCAATAAAATTAAAACTAAACCCAAGCATACCACTGCAAGACCTCAGGACATAGTCAGTTCATTTTGCATAGATCGGACAATAAACAATAATTAAAAAAGCTGAAAGTGCTCCAGGTTTAACAATGACATCGGGACATCAGTCATCTCAGTCCCCCGTGACCATGGCTGCTGGAAAGCGCCCGAAACGTCGGGAATTAAAAATAAAAATAAAAATAATTAAAAGTAAAAATAAACGCGATAAAATTATATGTAGGTCATTCAAATATTATTTTGTTATGTAAGGAATTTAAACCGTCGTGTTTTATTTAAAATTATTATTCAAATAAATTAAGTAAAAAATTATATTAACCATAAATAAAATAAAATTATATTTACCATAAATAAATAAATAAAATCCGTAAAAGTAATTTAATCAATGTGTAGTGTTCGCGTAAATATAAGAAATCATTATCTATGCATCATTCTCCAATCACTCACAAAAGAAGCAATTTTAAAAAGTCTGACTGGGTGAAGTATCGTCGGGTACTAGAAGAGAAAGCGCTCATTTTCCCATTTATTAAGATATGTAAACCCCCAAGGCAAATCTTATTTCTAAACCATATTGGACTCCTGATCTATCTCAGGCGGTTGCTTAGAAACGATTAGTACTTAAAATTTTTGGAGAGAATCCCACAGCGGCTAATTTTAATAAACTGCAGGAAAAAAACTCACAAGTCTCAAAAACTAATTAGAAATGCTAAAAGTATAGGATGGTAGGAATTTTCTTCCACCTTTAATGAAATATCTTCAGCTTCTGAAATGTGGAGAAGTATGCAATAGTTAAAAGGTTATAGGTCAGCTAAACGACAAATTGATAAAAATATCCCTTAGTCATTATTATGCAGCTTAACCCCGGACTATGTAAGTCAAACCTATAGACATACCAAATCATAGGTTACATATCTCAAAATCTTAAAATTTGAAATATTTAAAATTTAAAGACACTTATCCGGGCGCAGATGATATTACTTATTCAGTGTTATCAATGGCGACAGGTTTCATTATACCTTGTTTAACTTAGCAACAAAAGATATTTGTAAGTCTATAACTTCTAAAACACATCTCAATATCTCTCAGTATGCTGATGATTACGTCATATTTATAACTTCTAAAAACTGGAAAGAGGCGGAAAATCAATGTCAACTGGCATTAGACATTTTAAATTATTTTTTCTTAAAATTTAGAAATCTCACGGTAAAAAAATAAAATATGTGCCTTTTCCAAAGATAGTTAGATAGATTGACGACCGCACTACATTACGTAAAATACCTTGTAATGTGGTTGGATCGAACGCTGCGGTGGAATAAACATATAAACGAAACATCTGAAAAAGTATTAGTTTTTAAATATATTTAAACTTTGCCAGGTTCGGGCTGAGGTGTCCACCATAAACATTTACGGAACCTTTATATTACTATTATAAGGAGTCGGTTAGATTATGCGCGCTTTTTGTATGATAACAGTAGTAAGACTAATTATTTAAGTTAAAAAAAATTTAAATCCGTTAATCAGAACTATTGGATAAATAGTACCCCCTATTCACATCATAGACAGCGATCTCATTTTATGCCCATTACATTTAAGAAGACTTTACCTTTCATACAAATTCTGGTTAAAAATAAATCTGTGTTAAATAACTCTTCCATTAGTCTCCTCTCTAACCTGTCAGATATTATTCAAAACAGGTATTGGAATAACAAGAAAAAACCACTGTTACATTAATCAATAATAACTTCAAATCACTTTTATATATTCAAACTCACAGTTAGGTGTGTTTTATTTGGATCACTGGAGCGTTTAAACCTTTCAGTTTTTTAAGACCAAATATAAACAGTCATAAACCCTAAACATCAATAACATGAATTGACCTTGAAAAATATGTGTATTAATTACCTAAACGAATAGTACCCGACTTACCTGAGGATACTTACAGATGGTTCGCAAGATAATTTCGGAATCGGGTGTTCAAATTACAATATACTGAACGGTATGGCAATAAGGTTAAAAATCAATGCAATTATTTCATAGAATGAATTTTATTTTTATGGAAGCCGAGCTTTTGGCAATCTATAATTTATCCTACATACAATCAAATAATTATAACAATGTCGTTATCTTAACAGATTCAAGGAGTGCGCTTCAACACCTTACTCGGTGTACTTCAGTTTTTCCAGGCTTACCAGTACCATATGCGAATTTAAAGCTACTAATTAAATTAAAGGCTGATTCCAAAATAGTATATTTACGGTGGATACCTTACCACATTGGCTTAGAGGGTAATGAAAAGTTGATATCTTAGCCAAGCAAGCCATTTCTGATGACACTGATATAGAGCGATATAGATATTACCCCTTCATTTGAAAATGACAACTTTATTGAAAAAATATTGTTTTGATCCATGGAAAGAATATTTTAACGAAAGCCCAAAGGAGAAGAGTATATGGTACCTTACGATCCAGCCGCACTGCTCGCTCAACCTGGATAAATAACTGACCGACTATTGTGTAGACGCGACACTGTAACAGCATTAAGCCTCGGATCTGGACACATTCTATGCAATGAATTTTTACACTTGATGCAAAAAAATACCTTACCAAATTTTTTAACTTGCAATGTTATCGATGATGTTTATCACATTTTGATAGAATGTGTCTAAAACTCCAGAGAAAGAAAAAATTGTAATTTACATTTGTCATTGATTGGTAGTAGGAACAGTATTTTATTAGACCCGTTATCAAATTATGCCAAAAAATCTTTATTTGTTACTACATAAGAGGTTAAGTAATTAGTAAGATTAATAAGTTTCATCATCATCATCATAATTACAGCCCTTCACAAGTCCACTGCTGAACATAAGCCTCTCCCAAGTAATGCTACAAAGCACGGTCCTGAGCCACCTGCATCCATCGACTTCCTGCATGTCTTACCAGGTCGTCACTCCAACTAGTGGGGGGTCGCCCTACACTACGCCTACCGGTACGAGGCTGCCACTCGAGAACCTTTCTTCCCCATCGGTTATCGGTTCTTCGAGCTATATGGCCGGCCCATTTCCACTTCAGCTTACTAATCTGTTGGGCTATGTCGGTCACTCTGGTTTTACTGCGGATATCCTCATTTCTGAGTCTATCACGCAGAGAAACTCCGAGCATAGCCCTCTCCATAGCTCACTGAGGGACCTTGAGCGTCCTCATACGGCCAGCAGTGAAGGACCACGTCTCTGATCCGTAAGTCATCACTGGCAACACGCACTGGTTGTACACTTTAGTTTTCAGAGATTGAGGTATACCTGACGAGAAGATGTGTCGTAATTTCCCGAATGTTGCCCAGCCGAGTTGAATCCGTCGATTGACCTCTCGGTCGAAGTTGGACTTA
This sequence comes from Parnassius apollo, assembly GCA_907164705.1. Lineage (NCBI taxonomy): Eukaryota > Metazoa > Arthropoda > Insecta > Lepidoptera > Papilionidae > Parnassius > Parnassius apollo. Next base: position 65,971 of record CAJQZP010000795.1, on the reverse strand, counting down.
CCTAATCGGACTATTTGTCCTAGGTATACATACTCGTCAACAACTTCGAGCATAGTGCTCCCCACAACTACTGGCATAGGTGTGACATGGACATTGAACATAATCTTTGTTTTATCAATGTTCATCTTAAGACCTATCCGTTGGGAGACACCATTGAGGTCATTGAGCATAGTGCTAAGGTCCTCCAGCGATTCTGCCATAAGGACTATACCGTCGGCAAATCGAAGGTGAGTGATGTACTCGCCATTGATGTTAATACCGTATCCTTTCCAGTCCAGTAGCTTGAAAACGTCTTCCAACGGAGCGGTGAAGAGTTACGGGGATATAACGTCACCCTGTCTTACACCTCTCTGCAGTTGAATAGGTTTCGAACTCTGGTTCTGTACTCGGATAGCCATCGTAGCCCTACTGCAAAAACACTTCAGCACCTCGATATACCGACAGTCAACTTGGGACCGCTGAAGGGACTGTAGCACCGCCCAAATTTTGACGGAATCAAAGGCCTTCTCATAGTCCACATACGCCAAGCAAAGTGGCAGATTGTACTCTTCAGTCTTCTGTACAATCTGCCGCAGGGTATGTATGTGGTCTATGGTACTGAAGCCTTTTCGGAAACCGGCTTGTTCGGGAGGCTGGAAGTCGTCGAGTCTGCGTGCGAGACGATTCGTAAAGACTCTCGAAAACAGCACGTAGACGCGGCTCAGAAGGGAAATCGGTCTGTAGTTCTTCAAGAGAGCGTTGTCGCCTTTCTTAAAGAACAAGACCACCGCACTTCTGCTCCACGCCTCCGGAGTAGTGCCACCATGGAGGACGGAATTGAAGAGCTTCTGAAGGACTTCAAGTACCGGTGTTCCACCCGCTTTCAGAAGCTCCGCTGTAATTCCATCCTCGCCTGTGGCCCTGCCGTTTTTAAGGTGCTGGAGAGCCATTCTAATCTCGCTCGGACTGACGTCCGGGATATCATCGTAATAGTGTCGGGTAAGACTTGCTCTTGTATCGTTACTCACACTTGCGTGTGGCTCAACGATGATGTGTACAGCTGCCCATAGAACCTCTCAATCTCACTCAAAATCTCAGGTGTCCCGGAAACGATGCTGCCACACTCAGTCTTCAGCTTTGACAGTTGGCTTTTCTGGCAGACAGATCTCTGGCAAAGACTTTGGAGCCCTGGTTCCGCTCGATCGCTTCTTTAATACGAGCAGTATTAAAGTTGCGTAAGTCTTGCCGCATGCATTTGGAGATCTGTCTGTTCAGTTGCCTGTATGCTGTCAAATCTGTTGACGATTGCAGCCTCATCTCCCGTCTAACAGCCATGAGATTAAGAGTGTGATCGGAGAGTTTTTGTGTTCTTTTGCGGCTGGTCTTGCAGAACTTAGCTCCGACCGCATGGACAGTTTCCACGAGCTTGTCATTCATATCGTACACTGCATTGCAATCTTCTAGGCACTGAAAGCGGTTACGTAACTCGAGCTGAAAAGTCTCGGGATTCTGGATTAGAGCACGAGGGGGACGGAGCGTTGACTTCATTAGACGAGACCTCTCCAACTTAACGTTTAGGTTCAGTGTGCCTCTAACCATTCGGTGATCGCTGCCGGTTTTCACCCTTGCGATCACTGAGACATCACTGAACAGTTGGCGTCTGGTCGTCATAATGAAGTCAATCTCATTTTTTGTCGAACCATCGGGGCTCGACCAGGTCACTTCAAAGAGTTCATCATAAAGAGTCCCTCTTTCTCCATAAAGTCAGCCAGCTGCTGGCCCCTACGGTTGCGTTGCCCTACTCCAAATTTCCCTAACTTTCAGCTCACCGCCTTCTCTTGTGCCTAGCTTTGCGTTGAAGTCTCCCATCAACACCGTATAGTGGGTTTTGGAGGAATGCATGGCTCTAGAAATATTCTCATACATTTCCTCCACCTCATCGGGATGTGCCGAGGTTGGTGCGTAGACCTCTATGACCTTCAGCAAATACCGTTTGGTGATTCTGAGTATCAGGTACGCGACCCTCGTCGACACACTCCCAATCTTTACAAAGTTGTTGACGAGAGACTTGTGGACGATAAATCCGACACCTCCTTGAGACAGATGGTCGCCCTCCCGGTGATAGAACAAGTTTCCGGACTCGAGGATTACCGTGTCCTCCCCCTCTCTTCGGACCTCAGATAATCCAATAATATGCCAGCGCAACTTGTCTACCTCTTCTTCCAGCTCCAGTATCTTCTCGTCAGTCCTCAGGGTGCGTGCGTTATACGTTGCCAGGTCGAGTCGTCGTAGGTGGCAACCGAACCTCCACCGGAAATTCTTAGCACCCCCTGCCCCGCCGTTACCATGGTCGCCACCGTAGCCAGGAATCCAGGAATAGCGGGGCCGCCGGGGACTGGGGGCCGTTTATTTGTGTCGTTGCTCATGGGGGGATATTTGCCATAGTTGCCACGCTTGGCGAGCGGGTTGGCAACCGCAGTTTTTTATAATGTTATTGTTGTTATTAGGAAGATGCTGCTGCCCATCTCCTTTCTGTGTCCCTCTGTCGCCTCTTACGACACACACGGGAAGATATGGGGTAGTGGATATTCTCAACTGCCACTACACGGCTTAATAAGTTTATTTGTCAGTAATTACTCTATTTAAGATTTTTTGTTGTAATTACCAGGGCGTCATAATCGCATCAGCGACAAATCCCTTTTTCTATGTATAAAAAAAACTTTCTTTTTTATAGCATGTTATTCATTATTTAAGTAATAATGATAAATTAAAATAATTTAACATTGGACTAGGAGCGTGAACGTCGCATAACCCCCTATTGAGCCCGAGAAAAACCAGCACTGAAAGCATATATAAGATGACATGCCGCGCGGCTGTGACACATGTTAACGGGTGAATCCGCGGGGCACAGCTAGTTAAAGTATAAAAAAATAACTTTATCTTGTGCTCTGATCATAAGAACAACGCCCTTTTTCTCTCACACCTATGTACAAATAGGTCAGCTCAATTGAGGAAGAACCACACTTTCACAGAATACCAGCATGAAATAACCTACTAATAAAATACGTGAGATATAGTATAACCAAAAGTTTTGAAAAAATTTATTTGTTTTAAATTACTCCAATATTTCATATTCAATGTCATAATTTTGTCAAAATTTGGAGTGCTTTGCATTTGAAATAAGCTGGGAAAGTTTCTAGGGATGGCCTGCAGGGTCAAACAAATTTCTTTATAAGATCAGTCTTACTTTTTCTCATTGTTCTTGTCATCAGCCTCTGAGTCAGTGTCGGTCTGCGCCGGTCTCGAAGTGTTGGCCAATCTGCTAGCTCGAGCTGAGAATGACCTGGTCAATTTCCTTGGCATAGTACCCACTGCTGACTCGCCAGAGTCCCCACTTTTTGAAGTTGTTTCCTTCTGGAAAAATAACAATTGGCTGATTATGAGAATGTTTTGTATCACTTATTATATTCAGGAACACCTATTTACGAGGCAATCTATCAAGAAGAATTATGTTCAGGAGTAAAATTTTTATGAGCTGTAATGTTAATAGTAATTACTATTAAGGGATTAGACAGAAAACTACAGCAGCATAAAATGCGGCGCAACAACACAACTCGTGATCGCTACCTGCAGGCCTCTACAGTCAGATCCAGGTCCAGGTCAGGTACGTATATATGTACAATTATGGCAGTTTTAATGGGCTATAAGGAATTAATTAATTTGTTTTTCACCAACAACAATTTTTACTGGAATTAGAGAGAAGGACATCTTTAGAATATATAACTCAATTTTAGCTCAACAGTGAATTACATTGTATTGCGTAAATGTATCCCTTTAAATGCTAAAAAATTTACCTTATTTGTAACAGATGCTGGCTTCGTTTTTCCAGTTTTTAAGGTTTCTTTCTTTGAAGATGGTTCACTGTCACTTTCTGAAGAAACAGACTCTACAGAAGACTGACTTGATGAACATGATGAAGCACTTTTATCTTCCACTGCTTTTTTAGCTGGTGGACCACTATTTCTACTGCTTCTTCTTTTAGTGTTTTCTTTTGTGGTAACATCTTCTGTCTCTGCAGGAGGTGTTGGTGAAGGAGGTGTTTCTTTTTCATTGCTCGCCTTTCTAGTGACTTTCTTGTTAGTAGGAGAATCTTTCGGACTTGTTTTGGATGATTTACTGTCTTTGCTCTCAGATTCCGATTCTGAACTATTGTCAGGTGAAAATATGCTTTTCTTTTTTAATGTATTGGAGTCGGATTTAGGTTGTGTTTTAGGTATTGTTTTCGAAATTGCTTTTGCTTTGGCGCCAGTCGATGTTCGAGGTGCAGGTTTACCTTTAGCTAGGACTGTTGCAGCTGATTTTGGTTTAGCTGACCCCCTTCTCCTAGGTGGAGCGGGTTTAGGACTCGCCGGTTTAGGCGCGTCTTCCTCGCTTGAAGATGTGGTCTTTGTTTTAGACGATCTTCTAGGCTTCTGATCTTCTTTCTTCTTTGGTTCTTCGGTTGCCTTTGTAGGTGATTTAGGTGGGGTAGTGGTGGCGGTAGCAGCTGGAGTATCAGACGCTGACGACTCAGAGTCCGAACTACTTGAGCCAGACCCTGAACTGGTGGAAGAGCTCTCGCTGCTGCTCGAATCGGAGGAAGATCCTGAGCTACTTTCCGTGCTACTATTGCTGACCTGGAAATGAAAAAACAATTTTCCAGTAATTTTACTTCTATGTCTTCTTCTTAATCAGCATGTAATAGTAGACTACTGTATATGGACAACTATCATAATAAGAACAATTTGACATAAAACAGACAGGTTACAAATCCCTTTTAGATGGCAGAGCCAACGTGCAGCAATGATTGCAGCACAAGTTTGCCGGATCCACCACTGAAGGATCAAGGGCTGCATTTCGTATTGTGAGTCAACCTAAGACCCTTTCTACTTAAAATTTAAAAATCCTTATTCTATTTTAAAAAAAAACTGTTTTACAGCTTTGACACACCGCTAAAGAAAATTAATCATAAAGTGAACATTCTAAATGGATAAAATTAAATGTGATAGTGTAAAATGTAATAAAAGTATAATAATAACATCATTCCTAATATTATCTCTGTTTAAAATAATGGAAATGTTACAAAAAAAAATAATCCAAAGATAAATTAAAAATAATACATATTTAGTATCTTTTATTCAACACTCTTTCTATGTTATTCTAAGGCAGTGTTTAACTAAAATCCAACCTGATGGTAAGTGGTGATGTAGCCTAAAACGGTCAAGCACACTGCTTAAGAAAAGGCTATTCACTCTCGCCTTGAAGACACACATATGTAATCGGATGGAAACACAGACGCTGTAAACTTTTTCCACTCCTTCGCTGTATGGATTATCAACGATGTAGCAAATGGTTTGGTTCAAATGTGTGGAAGGTCAACAACGAAAGGGTGTAGACTGACTGAAAGTCTCATTGTCCGATGGTGGAAGGGGGGAGGGGGCAATACCTGCGCACACTCTCTGAAATGCATCGTGTAGAAAACCGAAAAACTGGCTATTTTACGTAGTGATGGGCCGAATATTCGTTTTGTATTCGGTATTCGGCATATTCGGCAGCTTTACCGAATATTCGTATTCGGCCGAATATTCGGCTAAATCACAGAAAATTGAAATTGAAAAGCAAATTGAAAGCTTGATAAAATGTTTTTGGAATCAAAAAAGAAACATTAAGTACATTACATTAGTACATTTGACTTTACTTTGGTCTCCAGTTTCTCTAAAATAAGTCCAAATATTAGATTTCCTGCCAATCATTTTTATCATATAATTATCAATTTTCACTAAGAATAACACAACGAAATACTTTTTTTTTCACAAAAATAGTCAAAACGTGAGCAAGTGCTAGCAATTTGCTCATTAGGTACTAGATGATGGAATAACATGTCAGGTGTGGCGGGGGAACGAAGGGCAGAGTCCGGCGCTAATCCTGCGCGTTTTACGGTAAGAAGTTTCAACATAAATTGGTTAGATACCGATGTGATCCTGCCGAATAATGTTCGGCCGAATATTCGGTTCGGTAAAAGTTTTACCGAACTTTCGGCCGAATATTCGTATTCGGTGAAATCTATGTTCGGCCCATCTCTAATTTTACGCCTGTTCTCGAGGCTGGTAAGATTGGATTAAACCAAATTTGTGTCACCAATAAGCCTCTTAGCACGCCTTTCCATTGGGTCCAAAGCTGCTAGGTGGTATTTTGCAGCCCCAGTCCATATATGGCTGCAATACTCCGTGCACAACCGGACTTGTGCTTTATATAAAGTGAGCAGCTGTCTTGGCATGAAGTATCGCCGGACCTTTGCAGGGACTCCTAGCTTCCTTGCAGCTGCTTTGGCGTTGGAATCAATCAACTGTCTGAAGTTCAGAGTTGAGGATATCACAATCTTCAACAACTGACGGCGGTTAATTTATTCCAAAGATACATTTCAGAAAGAATGAGCCAAGATGAGCTGGCTCTTTTTTGCAGTGAAGAGACACGCTTGTGTTTTGGAGGCGAATTTCACAAGATTAGCATCACCCCATTCGGAGACTGCTTGTAGTGTGAGATTCACACGCTCTACCATAACTTCTCTTTCGGACTAGATTTGATCCCGACTGGCCTGAGGACTTGGTTGGTATTTCTCCACAACTGCACTATTGTCTACATACCCATAGATACCAGGCATAAGAAGATCATTAAAAAACTTTTGGTTAATCCAAATGTATGCCTTAAGCGCTTATGTTATATATCAATTTTGTATGTTCAAGTATTAATACACACAAGTTTTCGCTAATAACCTTATTACTATTATTTCTAATATTTGATAAATTTTGTCAAACGTCAATAAAAAAAGACTTTAATGTTCATATGATCGTGAAAAAATGGAGAAAAAAATTCTCTTTATATATAAATCCTAGTTACTTTTAGCGAAACAATATATTGTGAAAATCTGTGATTACAAAAATTATAATAATATCTTACCTTTGTCAAGTATGTACCAAATTTGGTTTTTGGAATATTTTGTATTTCTACATCGATCGATTATTATTCGATATTTTTCATCATGAGCCGCTGTAAACAAATGATAGAATAACCCACTCATGATGGTGGCCGAGCCCGGAGTGAGTCAAGGTGTATAATATCAGTTTCTGCCTCCATGGGAATTTGACCTGGAGACTGTGGGGACGCCCGAACCCCCCACAGATCACTATCGGGTCCTCTCACAAGCTCACTAACAGGCACGATGGAGCCACCCTGGGTTTTTCGATAGTTAGCGGGGCAGCCTTTTATAAATAGCTAAATCACTAATTGGGTCCCCAAATACCTGAGGTCGCCCAGTGGAACACCATGCTTCGATCCCACTACCGTCCACAACAAAGCACCTGACTCAGCAATAACCGACGCTTTGCACCCAGTTCACACACACAAGGCTACTATTTAAAACCATTCTCCATATGGCTTTACTAAGTATCATGCCGGAACACAACATCATTTGTCAACAAGACTTCGCATTGACAGATGGTAACCAAAAGCCAGCGGCTGAAACCTGCTTCAAGAATCGGTGCTGCTTGTTTAGCACTACCTGGGGGACATGTGTCAGGGAATCAGATGTCAAGTATTTCCTATGGACGCAAGCAGCCTCATCCCAAATACACATAACATAATTGCAACAAAAATTTATAACTATTACCTCTTACTTACTTCTTGCTAACTTTAATTGCGTACTACTCTATGTCTACAAATATGATAGGCAGTTAACCTAAAGAATTATACTATCTATTCTTTTTACTACTATACTATCTATTGTTTTTATAGATAAATAAACAATATAGATTTCTAAAATGCAATATCTTATGTTAATAATTTATATTTAGACTTAAAATTTAAATGTAAAATACTTCTTTTATCTGAAAAAATCATTCCGAGAGAAAATCTAAAAAACTGAATTACTATTCTCATAGTAAAAACCAAAGGAGGATATTGCTATTTAACTTTTAACAGGTAAAGATAATATCAACTCTGTAGTTTTTTTAATTTATGAGCAACACTGACAAATAACCCAACTCATGATAAGTGGCCATTGTAACCTAAATATTTTGATTCTTTTATTACAGACCCAAGACTAATATTTGACAAATCTTCAATTTCCTAGCTTACTATACTAAACACAGCAAATTTGATATAGATTAACATTGCTATTATATAAGGGTCTTCCTTACCGGGCTCAGCTACATTGTACACCAAAATGTTCAACATCAGGATTGTTACAAAAACAGTTTAATTTATTTGGCAATAAAACATATTTGTAGGAAAATGTATACAGATTTTTAGATATCAGGTTAGATAAATAGTTAATCTTAAGTATCACATTATGCCGCCGAGTAATCTTTTATTTGAATCATAGTAATATTAACATTGAAAGTTGAGATAAAATAAAAAACAACACTTACGTCGAGATTTGTCATGGTTTTTAATTTATAAAGTGAAAACTAGAAGAACTTAATAATTCGATAACTTCGTTTAACTCTCTTGATAATGTTTAACTTATATTTTGGTTTTTTAATACAGCTATTTAAACAAAATAAAAATATAAACGGCGTCCGACACCAATGCCAACAAATTTGACATATGGATTTGACAATTCGTTATTGACACTTGACATTGTAAGTTTTTTTTTATTTATTAAGATTTTTGGCGTAGATGCTTATTCTTTGAAAAATTAAGATCCCGAATAAAATGACGACATTTTATTCGGCATCTTCCTTTTTATAATATTATCTTCACCATTGACGATACATCACATTGCGAAGTTTTTGAGAGATTTTGACGATAGCCCATAACAGCGGACAGCCTCGGTGACGACAGACACTCAAGTTCATAAGGCACCTAAGCGATCAAAATAACTTTAGGTTCATATCAACATCGAAGCACTTGTTTTGTCGTTTCCTCTAATATATAATAGTTCACATGCGCAGATAATAAAAAAATCAACCGCACACCGCCGCCCGCTTCGCCCGTGCCCATGAGCTCTGATGATACATCGCAGACGCGCGCAATCGACGCGATAGAATAGACGACAAAACTTCACTGTGAATCTGCGCCTGATATTCCATGGCTTACGTTAAATGTTACTGAGCGTAAAAAAAGGAAACACGATGGAATAAATCCTAACATTATGTCTTATATGAGTGAAATGTTTTCAGTTTATACGAATGAACAAACAAAGCTTTTCAAAGATTTACAAACTATAGTTTCTAGTATAAAAGAACAGAACGATGAATTAAAAAAGAGCGTCGATACTTTGTCAAACAAGAATGATGAGTTTCTATTACGGATATCCATTCTAGAAGTAGATAAAAAGCAGGATAGATATATTATGCAACAACTACAGGAGAAAATGGAAAATATGGAAAGGAAGTCTAGATTTTCAGGAATAGAAATAAGAAACATACCTAAAAACAATGAAGAAACAAAATAAAATCTATGTAGCACTGTTGAAAAATTAGGGGAGTGTTTGAATGTAAATTTGCGGGATTCGGACATAAAATACGTGTATAGAACTAATTCTAAGACGGACTACGACTAAGGACTGGACTAGACCGATAATAGTGAAATTTAATTCTGTCATTATTAAAGGAAACAACATGTTAAAAGAAGTAAAAAGACTTAATAAAACAAAACCAAAATAAGAAATTAAATACTTCGCATCTAAATTACTCACAAAAAAAACATCCCTATATATGTCACGAAGTCTTTAACACAAAAAACTCAAAAACTTTTCTATCAGGCCAGAATTTTCCAAAAAAGTCATAAATATTTATTCCGCTGGACATCTAGAGGCATTGTATACTTACGCAAGAATGAAAATTCTTCTCAAATTAGAAAAAATAATGAAACAGGTCTAGAAAATCTACGGAAGACGTAATGAATAGTTTTAAGCTTTAGATTAGATATTTTCGCATCCTTTCTTTTCCTTTTAACTAGCGTAATAAGAATAAAGTATATTCTAACCCTATACCTTATAATACATATACAATACGTTGCTTTGTTTTGTACAATGTACACGGTATCACTTATTACACAATGTCCTTACAATACACGGTGTTAACAGAGATGTTGTCTGCTCGCCGGTTACAATCCAACTGCCCGATGTTCCCAAAGCGGGGGGTATTTATACACTAGTAGCGATGACTCATTAGACGATTGTCTATACACTACATTTCTTCCTTTTTCTTAATATTTTTTATTTCTGTTTCCATGCATTATCAATAGTTGATTTTTCTGTTACAAAAATAGTTTAAATTAGTCTTCAATAATCATCCTAATTTCATCAGTGTTATTCTCTATTACTTCTTGATGCAAATTGAGTAAACTTTCTTCTTGTTCATCATTAACTACTCTCCACTCTCCTTCAAATTTTTTTAAATGAACCACATTTCGTCGATACTGTTCATTTGTATCATTATTGCGAATCACTACGTCTCCAGTGTTGTTAGTAGTTTTTACAACAGTATGTATAGCTGGAGAAAAGCTTGGTGTAAGCTTATTTTTTTTTTGGCGAAATTTTTTACAACTACCTTTTCGCCTTCATTTATGTTGTGGCCTTTTGCCTTTCTCTTGCGGTCACTGTAAGTTTTCCTGCTTCTTTTTGTAACGCGTCTCTGTCTCTAACTTCTGAATTTACTTTTTTATTATCAATATCTATGTATGATGGAATTTTATCCCGAAATTGCCATTTGTAGAATAGTTCGGATGGAGTTTTACCAGTTACTGAGTGGGGTGTGCTGTTGTACATCATCAGATAGTATAATAAATCTTTTCCAATTTTTTTCTTTCAACCTGACTGATTTTTAAGATTTAACGTTTTAGGATACTTCGGTTTTGTCTTTCCACTTCTCCATTCTGTTGGGGCCAATATGGTATTGTGCTGTGAAGAGTTATACCACATTCCTGCAGGTAATTTCTAAACTCTTGACTAACAAATTGCCTGCCATTATCTGCAGTGATGGTAACTGGATAACCACGCCGTGAAAATATCTCTTTTAAAAACCTAATAATATCATGTGACACTGTTACACTTTTTGTCACTTTTACTTCCTTATAACGACTGTAATAATCAACGATAACTAACAGGAAATCTCCAGAGGGCAAAGGTCCCATTAAATCGATAGCTACATCAATCCATGGTTCGACCGGTAGTTCACGACGCTTCATTGGATTAGGTGGATTTGGTGCAGATACTAATGTGCAACTTTTACAGTTTCTTACGATTGTTTCTGCGTCTTTGTCAATTTTAGGCCACCATACTTTTTTCCGTAATCTTTGTTTCATACAAACAATACCAGGGTGACCCTCGTTAGCGGCTTGCAATACTCGCCGTCTTAATTTTTCAGGAATAACAATTTTTGTACCTCGAAGTAAAATATTATTTTGGAAACAAAGCTCTGATTCAAATACTTTATAATTTGCGATGGTAGGATCCCAGGTATACGAGTATAAGCCTTGCCTTACTTTAGCTATTTCGGAATCCTACTTGGAAAATTGTTCAATATCGTTGAGTGATACGGCTACGGGTCTTGAGTATTCAATTATATTCCTGATATGATCCTCATTAAAATAACGTATTGTATTCACTGAATTATGTTTAGAAGTACAAAGTCTTGAAAGGGAGTCAGCTATATTCGATTTACCTGGTCGGTACACTATTTTGTAATTATAGGCTTGCAATTGAAGAACCCATCTTTCGATTCGGGCGCAAGGCTTAGATCTTCTTCCGAAAATAATTTCTAATGGTTTATGATTTCTTATCAGTTCCAACTCACTACCTTTACCATAAAGATATATTCGAAAATGTTCTACAGCCCATACCAAGGCTAGCGCTTCCTTTTCAGTTTGGCAGTAACGCTTTTCACAGTCTGTTAAACTCTTATTTCCAAATGTATATTCCAAATTACTCTAGGTCCTTTTGAATTAATTTGGATAAGCACCGCCCCTAAACCAACAGGACTAGCATCGGCAATAACTTGGGTCTTGTCTGCCGGATCATAATATCCTAATGACTGCATATTGCATAGAGCTTTCTTCATTTTGTAAAATGCGTTTTCCTGGTCTGTAGTCCAAAATTTTCCAATATCCGCATGTTTTCCCAGCTTTAGCCTTAGTATTTTCCGGAACGGCTCAGTGAGTGTCGCCAAATTTGGTATCCATTTCCCAACAAAATTTACTAACCCCAAGAAACTTTGTACTTCCTCGATAGTTGATGGTGCTCTAAACATTCGGATACTCTCAATGTACTTTTTTAAAGGTCTTACACCTTCACTAGATAACTCATGCCCCAAGAACACTATTTTGTTTACTTTGTAAATACACTTATCATTGTTTAACAGAACATTGTTTTCTTTCAAAATATTTAGTGTCCGCTGTAATCGTTGATCATGCTCTGCCTCATTTGATCCAAAAATGACAATATCGTCAAAAAAATTTACTGTACCTTCACACTGTATAATAGTGCGTTCCATGATTTTCTGAAACATTTCTGGGGCACAGGAAATACCAAACATAAGTCTCTTGTATCTAAATAACCCTCTGTTAGTTATAAATGTAGTGATGTATCGGGTATCCGGATGGATTTCGATTTGGTGGAAAGCGTTTTTAATGTCTAGGCGAGAAAATAATTACGCATCTTTAAAATGTGGTAGTAGCTGGTCCATTGTTGGTAGTGGATGACTTTCGCGAATTATTGCTGCGTTAGCTCTTCGCATATCGATACAGATCCTAATATCCCCATTGTCTTTTAAAACAGGCACTATAGGTGAAACCCATTTTGACGGCTTATATACTACTTCGATAATATCGAGCTCCAATAGTTCTTGAATTTTTTTATTGACTTTTTTTCTAGGGGTATAGGTATTCTCCTGTAAGGCTGACTTGTATCTCGACAATAACATCTTTAAATTTTGGAAATGCTGCTATATTTTTATGTGATGTGGACTCGACGGCGTTTACACTGACACCTAATCGCAGAATGCCTAGTGCTAAGGACGTTACTTTCCCCAAGATATCTTTAGTGCAGTTTTTTATCACATAGAAAACAGCAACCTCAATTTTGTCATTGACTTGGACATGAGTTTTAAACGATCCCAAAATATTTAGTGGCTTAGCGCTACCATAGGCGTAAAATGTTTTATCCGGTCATTCATCCATGTCAAAAACATTTACTTTATTCCTCTTTAGTTTTCTCCACGTGACATCGGTTAACAAATTACATTTACATCCGGAATCGATCAATAATGACGTCTTGACACCACCTACCAAACAATTAATATTAGTGTCGTCATCTATATGAAAAACATAATCGATTTCTTCCTTTTCGTCCCTCCTTGCTTTTTTTGTGACTGTAGGATCTTTTGAACTTGAAAATTGTCTTTTAGATGGCCTTCCTGTCAAACAATACTTCCGAAAGTGTCCCGTTATACCACATTTATGGCATTTAATTTTCCTTGCGGGCCATTCTATTGATTGAGGCATATGCTTAAAGCTCCCACACCTATTACACGATTTGTTAAACATCTTTCTTCTGTTGTCAATTTTATTCACGGTACCGCTATTACATGCGGAGTTGTGAGTAAATTCATTAATAGGTATCCCGACATCTGTCTATTCACACTTTCTAAAGTATTGGCTTCTATTATGATATCCTCTAATGTCATTTTGTCACCACCTTTTAAAAATTTTTACGAAGTTTACTAGAGTAACACTTTTCTGTAATTTGATCGATAATGCTTTCGTCCTTATTTGCAAAACCACATTTATTAGCCTGTTTTCTGAATCTAATTAAAAATTTCTCAAAGTTTACTCCAGATTCCTGTTTCATTAGCCGAAATAAGTGTCTCTATATACTTTGCTTTGTTTTGGAGCAAAGTACTCGTCTAACTTTTCAATAGCTATAACATAAACATCCTTCATTGGATCATCTATACTGCTAACATGTGCTCCTGGTATATTATAGTATATTTCTTGGAGACTAAGGCCACCCATGTGTAATAATGTAGCTCTTTTTTTGCGGGTAGTTCAATATTTGCAGCTTCTAGATAAATTTCCAATCCTCGCTTCCACTTCTCCCATTTTGCGCCAACACCATGAGAATCCCATTACAATCAAATGATTCTAGTGGCGGTAGTGACGACATTCTTTTTTAATCTGCAAGAAAGGAAATATACAAGCAGATTAACCCATATTTTGTTACCTTTTCTAATAAAACGGGAAAATTTCGAATGCACGCAGCATTACAATTAAAAAAGTGACCAATATCTCTTTTAATTACGTGTGTCTATTATTAGACAGTCACGCATTTACATTCTCACGACATCTCAGCCTTTGACAATTTAAACCATTTTCTGGTACCTAAAGCATGTCCATGACTGGACCTCGCTTTAGTAAAACTTGGACCGTCACCAATAAGTGTCCATGCTCCTGGACCGTCTCATTGGGTGTCCATTTGATTTTAACAAAGATAAATCACGGCAATTCAGCCTTTAATAATTTAAACCAATTTCTGGTACCTAAAGCATGTCCATGACTGGACTTTCGCTTTAGTAAAACTTGGACCGTCACCAATAAGTGTCCATGCTCCTTGACCGTCTCATTGGGTGTCCATTTGATTTTAACAAAGATAAATTACGACAACTCAGCCTTTAATAATTTAAACCGTTTACTGGGACCTAAAGCATGTCCATGACTGGACCTTTGCTTTAGTAAATCTTGGACCATCACCAATAAGTGTCCATTGCTCCTGGACCATCTCATTGGGGTGTCCATTTGATTTTAACAAAGATAAATCGCAGCATAAACAATTAAACTGCTATTGCTAATTGTCTCCAACTTTAGGCTCCGCATTATAACCTATCTTTTAAAAGAGAATACATCAAATCCTTACATAAAACTTTTCCAGTTTATTTAAAAACATTTGTAATTACTTACAGTATTTTTTCCTCGTCGCCAATATACAATACGTTGCTTTGTTTTGTACAATGTGCACGATATCACTTATTACACAATGTCACTAACACACTTCACTTTACACGGTACACACCTAACGGTTATACGTGTTAACAGAGATGTTGTCTGCTCGCCGGTTACAATCCAACTGCCCGATGTTCCCAAAGCGGGGGGTATTTATAATTATACGTATACGATTGTCTATACACTACAATACACATGGTCACAAATTACACACAGTACATAAACAAAAATCAAACATTATGTATTTGTCATCTAGTGAATCCAACTTCACAATTATAACCCAGCATGTACGAAGTATTAACTGCAATATTACAGATTTTGAAGTATTACTGACTAGATTAAAAAAAGATTTTGATAATGATTTCTTAAATTTACGCGAACACTACACATTGAATAAAACTAAATTTACGGATTCTATCGCGTTTATTTAACTGATTTTACTTATTTTTTATTCCCGACGTTTCGGATGCTTTACAGCAATCATGGTCACGGGGGGACTGAGATGTTTGACGTCCCAATGTCATTGTTAACCCCTTCAGTTTTTGAATATTAATTTTTAAAAATTAATATTCAAAAACTGAAGGTAGCCGGGCGAACAATGACATTGGGGCGTCAAAAATCTCAGTCCCCCCCCCGTGACCATGGTTGCTGTAAAGAACCCGAAACGCCGGGAATTAAAAATAAGTAAAATCAGTTAAATAAACGCGATAGAATCCGTAAATTTAGTTTTATTCAAAAGATTTTGATGTCATTGTACTAAGTGAATGCTGGTTGCTTAATAAGGACAACTTACCCAAAATTAATGGTTATAATTTATGTTCCACTAATTTTAATAACAACCAATATGACAGATTAGTAATATATGTAAAAGAAAAATATTTGTTCACACTGAGGAGCCTCATTATCAAGAAGGGAATTTGTATACGAGGGTGGATTGAAAAGTACTCGGCCTAACCAAGAAAATAAACACATACTAAATCAGTTATATTTTTATTTTTCTACATAATCACCATCAAGTTCAATACACTTTTGCCACCTCCCCTTCCAAGCATAGAGACCGTTGAAAAAAAATGATTCTTCCTTAGAGTCAAAATATGCGTCTACAGCTGCTTTGACCTCGTCGTTTGTCGAAAATCTTTGACCTCCCAAGTGCTTTTTTAGCTTAGGGAACAGAAAGAAGTCTGATGGTGCCAGATCAGGTGAATACGGCGGATGCGGTAACAGTTCAAAGCCACAGTTGTGAATTTCAGCCATTGACTGTACTGACGTGTGAACACGGGCGTTATCTTGATGAAACAGGACTTTTCTTCTGAGAATTCCTCGACGTTTTTCTTTTATTTCCTCTCGTAAATGACGTAGTAAGGTGCAGCAGTAATCAGAGTTTATAGTCTGACCCCTTTCAAGATAATCAATCATAATCACACCTTTCGAGTCCCAGAATACTGAAGCCATCACCTTATTTGTCGACAAAATCGACTTAGCCTTTTTAGGGGGTGGTGAACCAGGTCTTCTCCACTGTTTTGATTGTTGTTTTGTTTCCGGTGTACAGTAATGAACCCATGTTTCGTCCATAGTAACAAAACGATTCAAAAAATCATCTGCATCGGCTTCAAATAACTCCAAACAGTCGCGTGAAATAGTCAATCGCGTCTTTTTTGTTCAACTGAAAGCAGTCGCGGAACCCACCTCGCAGACACCTTGTGGAAACCCAACTCGTTGACAATGATGTTTTGAGTTCGTTCATAAGAGATGCCTATAATCTCGGCTATCTCTCTAATTTTTAATCTGCGGTCTCCCATTATTAAATCAAGTACTTTTTTAATATTTTCGTCAGTAGTTGACGTCGAAGGCCTTCCAGAGCGGGGTTCATCTTTCACACTCTCTCTACCACGCTTAAATTCTGCTATCCATTTTTTGACGGATGAATATGACAGAGCACAATCCGCCTAATGTACTGACCATGTCATCATGGATGGCTTTTGATGATAGCCCCTACTTATGGAGGTACTTAATGACGGCACGCTGCTCGATTTGCTCCATTCGCGGAAATTATGTCCGATTACTTTGTTAATAAATTTATAAAATCACAACTAATTATCGCACACGTTTCGAACTTCACGCAATGAACTAGTCTGAACTGTACTAAATAATGTGGGTAGATTTGATTTTTATAATTGAATGGATCTGTGTTAGGCCGAGTACTTTTCAATCCACCTAGGTATCATAACAACATTGATTATATAGGTCGCAGTCATATAAAAACTTAGAAAACTTTTTTGTCTTTTTAAATAGTGTACTGCAGAAATATTCGAAACATAAAAACATAATTATAACAGGAGATATAAATACTAAAATTAACAGTGATAAAACAGATATTAATTCGGATAAGTATTTACAAGTGACAGCATTCCATGGGTTATTACCCACTCATACTCTAATAACACGTGACGCAAGTGGTTCGTGTATTGATCATGTTCTGCTAAAATGAATAATCCTTCACTTACTATGGTTCCTCAAACTCCAATCACTGATCACCAACCTGTAATTTTATGTATGAAAAATTAACAACGTTAACAGTTTTATACAATTATTATCAGAAAAATTGATCACGATAAACTTCGTTCGGATATGCAAAACTTTGACTTTTCAGCCATATATAATATTAAAGATCCGAATACTTCTCTTGAATACTTAATAAAATAAAAAACAGCCTTTGAAGTTAATACTAATTTAAAAAAGTTGAGAAGACAAAAAAGATCATCAAACCTTGGATTACGACTGGTCTTCTTAGATGTATTCGTCACCGTGATAAACTACATAAGAGAGTTAGACGATATCCAGACAGTAAAAGTGATCAAATTATAAACCGACGATATCGTTATCACTGTAACGCATTGTTAAAAAAGGTAAAGAGAAATTATGAAAAATAGCGAGTGAGTATGGCTAAAAATAATAATAAAAAACTAAGAAAAGTACTTACTGATATTATAGCTAACATAAAAAACTAAGGGTATAACAGAGAACTGTTAAATATATCCAGTACGCCGCAAGTATCTGTTAACCGTATTAATAGTTATTTTGTAAATGTAGGTAAAAATTTGGCAGAGAGTTTTAAGGTAGGGATTAACAATAGTGAAAGTTTTAAATATGAACATTGGTGAAGAATCAAATGATTACTAATATTCATTCGCTTTATTGGACACGGATGATAGCGAAGTAGAGCAATTAATTGACAATTTGAAAACCGACTGCTCAGTTTGTTGGGATGGAATCTCGAATAAATTTATTAAAATTTTTAAATATTTGTTAATACCTCCTTTAACTTGTATATTTAATCAATCTCTAAAAGATGGTGTATTCCCTATAAATCTTAAGAAGTCCGTAATTCGACCAATTTTTAAAGATAGTGAAAAAGCCTGTGTAAGTAATTATAGACCTATCTCCATTTTACCCACTTTATCCAAAATTTTAGAGAAAATTATAAATAATAGCTTGTGGCTCTTTTATCATCAGCCAGCACCCAACCCGCAGTCCTGGCTGTTACTCGTTTCCCTGCTACTGCTGGGCTGTGCTGTCAGGCGCACTACCCTCTTGAGATCGATCACCTTCCCTTTCTACAGTTCGCTTAGGGCAGCTGGATCGAAGATGGCCCCTTTCCCCAAAGCCATAGCACCTATGGTTGTATCCCTTATTGCGGTCGCGAACTGCAGCTGCTGCAACCTTCCTGACGCGATAGGACCGATGATCCTGCCGCACGGCTTCCACCTCCAGTGCATGTGTCAAGACGTCCTTAAGCGTATCGTGGTGCCAGAGCCTCACAGCAGCTCTAACTTCAAGGTCGCAGATGCCGTCTATGAATGTTTGCACCAGGTTCCCTTCAACGAGCGCAGGTTGACTCTCGATGACGGTGGGAAAACACCGCCGACCATCCCGCGGTGTGAGTGCTCCATGTCGGAACTGCAGTTCACACAGCGCTCGGTTCACAGAGCACTCTTCTCCCTGGACGTCAGTAAGTCGAGTGGGACTGATGAAGTCCCTCCCGTTGTGCTGAAGACATGTGCTCCGGAGTTGGCACCGGTTTTAACGCGTCATTTCCGGTACTCCTACTCTCAAGGCGTAGTCCCGAATTCTTGGAAGACAGCTTTGGTCCACCCGATCCCCAAAAAAGTCGACCGCTCAGACCCGTCCAACTACAGGCCTATCGCCATCACCTCCTTGTTCTCCAAATTAATGGAGTCTATTGTAAAATGCCAACTCATGAGGTACCTTGAGAATCACTAGCTAATCAGAGACCGCCAATATGATTTCCGTCGTGGTCGATCAGTTGGTGATCTTCTGGTCTACCTTACTCATAAATGGGCGGAGGCAGTAGAGCCTAAGAGGAAGGCATTGGCTATAAGTTTATACATAGCGAAGGCCTTCAATCGGATCTGGCACAAAGCGCTTCTTTCGAAGCTCCTTTCCTATGGGCTTCCCGAGAAAAGTGCGATTGGATCACTAGTTTTCTTGCTAATCGGAGCATCAAGGTCGTAGTAGACGGTGCATGCTCTGATTACAAGCCAATTAACGCTGGTGTTCCATAAGGCTGCGTACTATCAGCAACGCTATCTCTTCTGTATATCAATTATATGTTGCAAACTGATAATATTCATTGCTATGCAGACGACAGCACTGGTGATGCCTTATACACTGACAGTGCCCAAAGTTTTTGGGAAATCGTCGCCGAGTACCGGGACAAACTTGTGTCTGAAGTAGAGTCTTTGCTTAACAAAGTCTTGGATTGGGGGCGACTACATCTAGTCCAATTCAATCCCAAGAAGACACAAGTTTGCACGTTAACCGTTAAAAAGAACCCTTTTGTCATACCTCCTCAGTTTGAGGCACACCCCATGCTGCCTCAGCTACCATCAGAATCCTCGGCGTCGACATATCGAATAGTGTGCAGTTTCGTGGTCACTTGGAGGGGAAGGCCAAATTGGCCTCTAAAAAGCTTGGCGTGCTCAGCAGAGCGAGACAGTATTCCATACCGGCACATAGCTTGTTTATAGTGTAGCGGCGCTGTCGTCGCGCCACAAGCCATATACACCGAAGCTTAAATCACGCTATCAACATTCCGAATCATGGACAGTATATATAGAACTTCTCCGAACTATCACTCGGAGTGTTGGCCGCTCCCCGGGCAGAACACCTTGCCCGGTGATCTCCCCTTTTCCTTTCACGGCCACAGTGGTGACCCCGACGTGATCTGAACACGCAACCAAACAACCTTCGGAAACTTGAAGCTTCATCATCATCATAGAATACCCCACCCATTCGCTCCCGAGCAGATATAAACTGCATTCTTCATATCCTGCAAGCCATCTAGCTTCACAAGGTTCATCGCAGCACTGGAATAATAATGCTTCCTGTTCCTTCAAGCTACTCTCTGCGCTATACAGTGTTCGGCACGGCTCTGAGCCTTACTGCTCGCCTCTGCTTCACGGCACTCTCGCAGATTACTTGCCTTCTTCTCGACTCATCGCAGACTACAAGGCAATCTCCTGGCACTTGCACATTCGTCGGCAACGAGGCTGCACTATTGACCTCCGGTCTGAGCAGGGGGGTGATGTAGCGGCGCTGTCGTCGCTCCACAAGCCAAATACACCGAAGCTTAAATCACGCTATCAACATTCCGAATCATATACAGTATATATAGAACTTCTCCGAACTATCACTCGGAGTGTTGGCCGCTCCCCGGGTAGAACACCTTGCCCGGTGGGAGATCTCCCCTTTTCCTTTCACGGCCACAATAGCATATTTACAAAGCGCAAGTTCGGCCTCACATGGGATACTGTTCTCATCTCTGGGTCGGGGCACCCCAGTGCTAGCTCCTTCCACTTGACCGCATCCAGCGCAGAGCGATTCGAATCGTCGACGACCGAGTTCTTTCTGATCGGCGTGATTTACTGGCACTGCGTAGTGATGTTGCATCCCTTCGCGTTTTCTATCGTATCTACTATAGGGAGTGTTCTGAGGAATTGTTCGGATTAGTTCCAGCCGCCAAATTTCACGAACGCACATTGCGTCAAAATTCCCAACACGATCCTCAACATCTAAATGCTTGGCGGTCCACTACTCTATGTTTTACTAGGAGTTTTCTTCCTCGTACAACTTCTCTGTGGAATTGTTTACCACCGGTGACTTTCCGGACCGATACGACCTAGAGACCTTCAAGAAAAAGGTTACTCCTATCTAAAAAGTCGACAACGCATCTGCAATTCCCCTGGTGTTGCAGTTGTTCATGGGCGGCGGTAGTCACTTACCATCAGATGAGCCGCATGCTCGTTTACCCCCTCTTCTGTAATAAAAAACTCAACGTCGTCAACATAACGTGATTCAAAAATACAAATTTATTACATATCCCTTGGCGAAAATTGCTTTATTTTATGACTTCCGGTCCCGATTTCAACAGTTATTATCCAATTAGGGGCTTTAAGATTTGAAATTTTATATATTTATAATTTTATATAGCTATCGTCAAAATCTCCCAAGAACTTTACAATTTAACGCTTCAACTTATTGTGAAGCAAACCACTAGGCTGTATAGTCTAAGTCTTTTTCAGCTTTGATTAGCAAATCGTTATAACAATATTTTGCTCGTAGACTACTTAGAGGTTAGAAAGAAGGAGAAGGATCACTGTAGAAAATAGTGTCCCAGAAATATTACTGACTTCTATATATACAAGTACGCTGGACTGGCTATACCATAGAAAATGTCTGTGCCAATTTGAAGAGCAACTATTAGTCGTCTTGAGAACTAATATTGACATAATGGGTGCGTTTGGCAGAAAAAAGCGCTAGCAAGCGCTTACAAGCGTTGAAATAGTTTTCGGCCAGGACACGATTGCTACTTCAGTAGCGCTGACACAATCCGCCATTTTGCTTATTTAATTTGTTTGTTTTGAAGTAGAGTTTATAAGTTGTTTTGTGCAATATTTGTTTTAAGTAATATATTGACATGAATAAACATATACATGTTATTAAAAATTCATGATTGGCAAGTTTTTAATATGAATACTTTACAAACATATATTGAAATTAGGTTAGGTTCTCCGGTTAAAATCGTGTCCTGGAGGAAAATAGCTACTTACGATTTGACAGCGCTTACCGCTTACGATCGCCATTTTGCTTACAAGCGCTTGCTAGCGCTTTTTTCTGCCAAACGCACCCAATATGTCAAAGTCTGTTGTCATATTTAAATTGTTTCTGTTGTCATATTTAAATCTGTATTTTGAACTTTTAAACTAAAAAACGAAAGTGTTTTAGGTATGTTGTTTGATTGTGTATAATTTGAGTTACATGAAGAATTATTTTTAATAATAATGAGAGTGTTCGTAATCTGTAAAACTCGTTACCAAAAGGAAAGTGATATAACATTCCACAAGTAAGTGATTTGCAGCTAATATTAAACAAATTAAAACTATTTGATAATATAGGTACTTAAAAATTTACTACTAATACTAATATCATAATTACCATCGTTTTTGGCTGTATAATACAGAGTTTTGATAAACAATAAAATTCAGTAGGGTTGTCGAGTTCCTTGTCTATAATGGGTATGTTCCGAAATACAACGCAGTGTACTGTCCAATGCAAATGACGTCATGAATCGACGCTATCCTGGTGATTCGTTCCAAAACATTGGACAGTATATGACGTCATACTTTTGCGCCATTTGGAAAAGTGTTGACGATTATTTTGTCATTTTGTGCTCCAAAAATCATTATATCCTCCTAATGGATATACCATCAATTATTCTATAATTTTTTGTATTTGAATAAATAGAAACAAATTCTGGCATGCTTCATTCGGCAAACACACAATTAAAAATTGTTTTATTATGGCCGGATATCCGACACAATATGGCGGCGGCACGCTAGTACAATAAAGTGTCAAATGATGACGTCATTTGCATTGGACAGTACAGACCGTGCCACGAAAGATGAGACTTGGCGAGCGTCAGTAGTGGGGAGCTTGCGCAGGTACTGTCGTGTACGAAATATTATCCATAATTTGTATATCTATTCAGGGATTTTTCGACGACATTTGAAATTAACACAACGTAACAAAATTCTGAAAAATATTTATTACGAAATAATAAATTTAAAGATAAAAATGGCTGATTATCCTAGTCACTGCCACTGTCAATAAATGATACACCAGCGGGAAGATTATCGTTTGTAACGCGGCTGCAACCAGGTACATTAACTCTAGAAAATACACTACTTGTTCCAGGAGTTAACAGATTATCGTTTTCGTCAGATAACGATGAGGAACTACCTGAGTCCCCTGAGTCGCTGTCTGACGAATCTTCTCCTAGTCTGATAATTATCTTCGTATCCGTCAAATTGTCTATTATGTGATCACTTTCTATGTAAAAGTCTTCAATTTTTTTTTGTTTTATCACATAGAGTTTTCCATTCATTTGGTCCCATTTGGCCTTTTTGCCTTTTCTGTTACTAACTCTATCACACGTTTGAGGTTCCATTGCACATTCTTACTATTCACATAACCTTTTATTGAAGCCCAAGCCATTTCGATGGGATTTAAATCTGGGTGGTATGGAGGTAATCGCAGTACGTCATGACCGTGTTCAGATAGTATTTTGTCAATGCTGAATGTCTTATATTGTTCTTTATGTATTTTTATCAATTTGTACAATTGTGGTTTAAGCATATCTGGAGTGTAGGGAATTCCTTTTTGGGTTAGCCAAGATTGCATATCAGCTTTCTTGGTATTTGAGCTTGGTGCAGATTCATACTCCTTATTGTGATACGGGGCATTATCAACTACCACGACGGCATTTGGTGGAAGATTGGGTATTAGCTGGGTTCGAAGCCATTTCTGATTTTTTTCGTAATTCATGTCGTCGTGGTAATCACCCGTTTTTGACCCCGATTTAAAAGTCAGTAAAGCGTTTGGTATGAAACCACTTTCAGATCCAGCATGTACAATAACTACGCGCTGACCTTTAGATATTGGTTTTTTGAGCCCTTTATCTGAATTATCAGACCAAGATTTGGAGGTACTATGCGTGGAATGCACGTAAGACTCGTCAATATATACAACAGGACGGCCTTCTTGGCGATATTTTCTGACTTTTTTTAAATATTCAATTCTTTTCAGTCTGATATTGGATGTTTCTATAAGAATTTTTCGATTATTTTCGGTCCTCCTCCATCGAAAACCAAGGTCTTTCAAAATGCGGCGTAGACATGTTTTAGAACCTCGAAAGGCAATATCATCACGCAACTTTGCTAAAATTTTATTAAGGGTCGGCAGTTCCTTGTTCCTAACATGGAAGTTGTGAACACATCTTTTTATCACTCCTTTGTCAAAGTTATCTATGTCGGTTAAAAGTTTGGGTCTAGACCTTTTTTTTCCGGGAGTGCGGAAAATTGGTAGTAACTCGGAACTGTTTCCTTCCTTCACAATTCTTTTTTACTGTAATTAATGATGTTCTAGTTACGGCCGCTATACGCATTTGTACCTGCTTCAAATTTTGTACACCTTCCTTTGCTTCTTTTGACATATAGGTGTACACGTCGTAAACCATCTTCCTACTTTGTCGTCTTAATGTTTTACCTCGAGGCATAATCAAGATTTCACAAAGTTTCACTCGTATAGAACAACACAACTATAAACAAAGTAGAAATTTATAAACACAAGTTGCACTTGTCTGTACTTGCGGAGTCAAGCGGTAAGTGCACGGGGCGCGGAGAGCGGGAAGGAACTAATACGAATGAGCGGCGCCGATGACGCCCGGTCCCTTCCCGCCTCAGACTTCATACCGCTAAAGAGACCGATAAATCGACTAATGCGCAACTCAAACCACGTGATGTGTCAGGTCTCATCTTTCGTGGCACGGTTTGTACACTGCGTTGTATTTCGGAACATACCCAATATTTATCGACGTTCTTTCCTATATTACATACCTATATATGTTAACAAACAAAGTCGCCAACAACAGACAATTATAAATGCTTATTAATTAACATGTTTCCAACAGAACCTAGACTAAAATTATGGCTTAAAAGCGTAAATATTGTGAATTGGTGTCCGAAACAAAATGATCATCTTTGTTCTGAACATTTCGCAGACGCCTGTTTTGTTAGACATGAGAACTGCACTACTTTGAAAAAGTGCAGTTTACCGCCAATATTTTTGGTAGTACAAGTACCAGTAAGTATAAAAGTATTAGATTATTATTTCGAATGTTTTTTTTTATATCTTCTCTTTTCATTTTCCCCAAAACTCAAGGGTCATAGCCAAGTGTAGAAAGGTCACCTGCTGTCGAACCACGTTGATTGTGTGTTAGTAGGCTGCGGATAGACGAGATTCCTCTCCTTGTACAGCTGTAGTCGAGGTGGAGTCGTAAGGGAAGAGGAGTGTTGGTGTGGCGATTGGGGATGCGCCATGCTATCCTCCGTAGCTTTGGTGAGGCTGCACCACTTGACGCTTCTAAGTGCTCATTTTTTCCTGCCTCCATTCACATATCGAAAGAAAATATATCTTTTCTAGAAAAGAGCCTATTCCTTTTTAAAAGGCTGGCAACGCATCTGCAATTCCCCTGGTGTTGCAGTTGTCCATGGGCGGCGGTAATCATTTATCATCAAGTGAGGCGTATACTCGTTTGCCCCCACTCCAAAAAAAATATCGAGGTCGGGGAGTCCGTAGTGCAGGTGGAGTTAGAGGCCCTGGAGGGAGGTGTGTCTTGTGTTTCTGGTGCGCCTTATCTGAGATACAAAATGGGAAGGAGAAGTCAGCAAATAAGAGAGGGGGGGCATTGGGCGGCTGTCGCTGGTGGGGCCACGGATGTGCACGAAAGCGTTTCCTTGGCCCTGCCAATTTGCGGCGGCGATAGAACACCATGGGGGTTTAATATTTAGTGAATGCGAGTCTAGAGATTTAATTCTTTCTCGAGTCTCGAGATTTAATTTGTGCTTTAACTTCGTAGTGACCCTACTTTAGTTTCTTTCTTATTTACAAATTCAGGTCATCGTTATTAAGCTCCCCAGAATATGTGACACTGGCGAAGCTGGAAAGCTTAGGAGCTAGTGCAATATTCACCGACAAAGGTGATTCGGATGTGGATCTCGAAACCATGGAAGGCGGTACATTGCTGCCTACAGAATACATGGAGCTGCCCGACATTGAGAGCCTTGGAAGAGATTCTTCTTTTTTATGTTAGTATCTTGATTTTTCTTTTTTTTATTAGTAGCAAACCGTGGCAAATGTGACATTTGTTTATCAATATAAATTTGGTATATAGGTCGGAACACAAATTTCTACCGGGAACAGTATGTCACTTCAAAAGATGGTTTGGTCTATTTCTGAAGTCTGTGATAATATGCTATGATCTGTGATAATATGATATATATATATATATATATATATATATATATATATATATTTTGTACACTGTCTTAACCCCATTATTAAATCCGTGGACGTCCACTTCTGCTGTCAGAGCCAAAATGGCGCAAATCAAATCGCCTCATCATGTACGGTGTATAGCCAGTCCGGCGTAGTTGTATATATAGAGGTCGGTGTAGAAATATTTTTTTTGTCACAATAAAAGTCATTTTCAGTCTATTTTTCCGATCAGATGCTAAACCACTTGCATATCCACGCACAATACAATATTTCACCATTTATTAACATTTCTTTTTGTCAAAAGTTAAAAAATTACGGAGTACGATTATTTTCTCACCAATGCCGCGAAAAAAATTATATATTATTAAACTAACTTCATCTACTTGTACTCATATACAGTAAACTTCGCAGATACTACTTACGACGTATTTTCAGGGACAGGCGGGCTATGCTTTAGTAAGTAGCGATCGTTCTCCTTATGGAGTGTAGAAGTAAGGAGTACAGACTGTGTATTAAAAATTGTCCATAAAAACCTTTAAATAAGGGTGGCTCCACTATAGCTACGGGGTAAATTTTAAAGAACGCACCGAAAAATATTAGTGGGATAGACGACTTTTTCGAGGTTATATTTACTAAATAAAATTATTTTTGATTTTAGAGCTACTGAGCAGTTTAGCACCACACTTCAAACTGGCGACAACTGCTAAGTTCATTTCATCCCAGTAGCTACTCCAGCGCTGTTGTGGAGAGTTTTTGAACTGTTATTTACTGCTTACGGATGGTCACTTTTTCAACTATTCTACTATGGGAGTTGGTACCTACTCCTTACTTCTACACTCCAATACCTACTTTTTATCTATTGTCGCAGTGGCTCTAAGGCCTTTGGCCAAAAAGACGAATAACCTTATTACATTTAAATAAAAATATTTTAATAAACTTCGAAATGTTATGTCGATGCATGTTATAGCTACTTCTCAGGAAATTTTTCCGAAACAGCAACGTCAGCAGATGGTTGATGACACCTTAGTATACGAGGGTGACATTAAAAGTTCTTAGAAAATTAAAAACTGAACAAACTAGCAAGTTATTGGTTTTCTTATATCTTTTCAAAACAGTGTCTATTTACATCAATACATCGCTTCATCAATAGTGTCCCAGAAATATTGACGAAATAAGTGAGGCTCTGCGACTGCTAAGTTGTCTTATTAAAGCGAAATCATTAAAAAAAAAAAGAAAATAACGAAATTATTACTATTTATTAATAAATCAATTATAAATTTTATTTTTTGTTATTTTAATTACTACAAATATTATAAATTATTACAAATATAAATTATTAATTATTATTGATTTATTATTATTTATTTTTTTAATAATATTTTACAATTTTATAATGTTTCTTTTTATTAATAATTAAAAAATTACTTCGCAGATACTAGCTACTTACCGACGGCAGCGATTTTACAAATTTTTAGGGACAGGCGAGCTATGCTTTAGCACGTAGCGATCGTTCTCCTGTTCTCTAACCTCCATGGACTCGGCAGTAAATCGCGTAGACAGAGAATCCTATCTCTGTCTACGGTAAATCGTATGCCTACGGAAAATTGTTCTATGTCAAAGTTTGAGCGGCAACGGATTTTTGCTCTGAGAAAAAACTGGCGAAAATTATTAATTATATTTTTTAATTTAATTGTATAGTTATAATATTGTGCTTTGTTTCTGAGCTAAGTTTATAATTATTATAGATAACGTAGCATTGCGTGCTGGTTTGAGTAGGTTTTCATTATATCCTGGTTTAATTACACTTAAGAGAAATCTTAACCTAACTTTTGACGACAAGCGCCGTCAGTCGCTTTTGAAAGTGCTTTTTTGCTGTTAAGTGCTTAAGACCTATAGTAACGCGAATCTGTTAACAGATAACGTTTAGTCATAAAAAACATTTGTTTATTTTGACCTTTTTTTGTAAATAACGCCTATAAAACAATAAGACCTATGTTGCAATACGTAGTTACAAACGTGACGTAGAACCTTTTGAATTTTGCTTTGTATGAATGACTTGGTGGTTGATTGTTGCAGATGAATAACACAAGAGGAAGGGCGGTTAGTACGGTTAGCTACAAGTTCCTCTCAACATCCTCGTCAACAGTGACTGAACGAAGCTACTGGCCAGTTGTATGAAGATGAAACTATGCAGCAGTGTGACACATCGAGTGAAGAGGTCTTGTTCAACGAAGAGTCGTCTTCTGACGCAGACTACGTGCCAGAAGAAAGTATTATTGGCTTTCATTTTATTGCATTAGAAGAAAATATGAGCTCCAACGAAGAGGTCCTTGATGAGGAGACATGAGTTCTTACTTGTAAGGATACTCACAAAAAGAAACGTATTCGTAAGGGTCAAGCAGATCAAACAAAACGAAAGAGGTTAAGAAACTCTAAGGCTGGGTTATAATGTAAACAGTATGAAGGTAGTCAAGATTACGGGAACGTAAAATGATTTTTAAAAACTATTTAAAATCTATTTTATTTCTAATTACAAGTGTAACTATAATAACTTAATTAATACGTCTTGATAGAAGTCGATGTCAAAACGAAGTGACCGTTCCCATGAGCTCTGCCTGATTCCTCATGCAACCAAAAGCGCTGACTCTACAGTTACTGGATACTGTCTAATGCTTATGCAGCCACCTCTAGGTAAAAACCGTAACAACCAGACATAGGTCTTGTAGTTGTATAACTCATCCCTCTCCAAGAGTGGAATTATCGGCTGCAGTATTTTCAGCTACCTTAGCTTACCTTTATAT
Source organism: Parnassius apollo (assembly GCA_907164705.1). Classification (NCBI taxonomy): domain Eukaryota; kingdom Metazoa; phylum Arthropoda; class Insecta; order Lepidoptera; family Papilionidae; genus Parnassius; species Parnassius apollo. Next base: position 36,740 of record CAJQZP010000795.1, on the reverse strand, counting down.
ATATATATATATATATATATATATATATATATATATATATATATATATATATATATATATATAGAGAGATCTCTTTACGGTAAATGTTGATCAGACGCGACTTCACGCGAGCACTTTGTTGATCCGAAAACGCATGTTGATCCGGCGCCTTTTATTGATCCAATATGCATCTCTGGTAACTAATGTGGCTCCGACCGGATCAACATCTGCACTCACGAGACTGTTTGCTAGCAATGGCCGAAGTTGATCCGATATACAAATCCACCTTGCGATGGTTACGGAAAATGTTGATCCGATTTAAATGAGCCAATCAGAGCTCAACAAACGATAAGATAAACGATCGTATTGGCTGAATGCAGCCGCGACGTTGCCGTTTCGTATCTTTGGCGGTACAAGCTACAGATTAAATGCGTGTTATGTATGCATTCAGGGTGCTGTTTGGTCTACCTCGTTATTGTAATGCGCCGGGTATGTTCGCGGATGCGCGTGTGGATTGTTTCTAGACCACCATGCGTAAACGATGCACATCCCTGGTGCGCAGGGTGCGGGCCGGTTCCAATAACTGAACCATTATCATATGGTGCACGCGCTGACTAATCGGGCCTGTCTTATATATAGTTTTAAAATTAGGTAAATAGTTTTAAGTTTTACGAAAATTAGTTTTAATATTTGTATTATTACTAACATCTATGATCCTTGTGGTCGAAATAAACGACTTTTTTTAACGAATTACTCGACAACGCCCCTTCTTGTAGCGAAATTGGTGGCAACGGCGACATAAGGTATTCGTCTGAGTGCATGTTTGCGCGCGGTGTGTGTGTGTGTGTGTGTGTCTCTCTCTCTCTCTCTCTCCTGTGTGTGTGTGTGTGTGTGTGTGTGTGTGTGTGTGTGTGTGTGTGTGTGTGTGTGTGTGTGTGTGTGTGTGTGTGTGTGTGTGTGAATGGGTGTGCGTGTTTGCATGTGTGCACTGTTGTGTTTGTGTGTGTGCGTGTGTGTGCGGCAGTGTGCGTTTGTGAGTGTGTGTATGCGTTTGTGCGTGTGCGCATGTGTGCATGTTTGCGCGCGCTTGCGAGTTTGTGTGTGAGTGTGTGTATGCGTTTGTGCGTGTGCGCATGTGTGCATGTTTGCGCGCGCTTGCGTGTTTGTGTGTGTGTGTGTGTGTGTGTGTGTGTGTGTGTGTTTACCATAAACCAGTTAACATGTTTTCTACATCTTCATAATCAAGATTTTTAAGGACGCGTTTACAAAATTGATAGGTATAGAATCGAACTATTACATGAGATATTATCATGAGACCTTACCTCCGGTCTTGATGGAGTGACGTCAAAATGTAATTTGGAATTACTAGTGGAACTCTTGGACTAGTAGAACTGGGTGTGCTGAGTTTGGGCTCGTTTTGTTAGTTATGATGAGTCCTTAACTCTTCACTTGCTGAAGTGACCTGAAGGTGTACTTCGGTAACTAACACTGTAACACCTGGACTAGTAGAACTAGGTATGCCGAGTTTGGGTTTGTTTTGTTAGTTATGATGAAACCAACACAAAACAAAAGTTCTTTTCACTTTGTCTCTAGTACCAATAGGTATCCAAGCTGATATTCGGAAAAACGAATAACCTCGTAGTAACGTCTTTAGGGGCAGTATCGATATCCACTAACAAGCCACACTGTTTTTAGCTGTAACCAACTGTCCTTTATATGAGCCTCACTTGCCCTCACGCGGTACCCAATTTACTGCACTACAGTGCACCCACCACCACCTCTGCCACCTACGCCTCCACATCTACCACCGCACCCCTCTCTAAGCCTTCGTTCTCCACCTCCGCTACCTCCGCCTCCACCATAAACTCTACTCCATCCGCCTCAACAATAAACTCCGCTCCCTCCGCCGCCACCATCACGCGCCATCACTATTCTTTCCGCTTCCAACACAATTCCCCGTTTCCACTATCTCCGACTTCACCACAAATTCCTCTCCTTCGCCTTAAACACATACTACGCTGCATTCACCTCCGCTTCCACGTCTCCATTATCCGCCTCCGCTTTCTGGGCGCACACACACACACACACACATACACACACACACACCAAACAAACACGCACTCAGACGAACACACACGCACGCACGCACACCTGCACGCACGCACACGCACGCGCATACACACGCGCGCTCTCGTGCTCTCACATAAATACAGACACACACACACACGCACACCTACACACACGCACACTCAAACATACGCGCGCGAGCACACATACACTTACGCGCGCGCGCTCGCACACGCACACACACACACACACACACACACATCCGCACATACACTCACACACGAACGCGCGCGCACAAACGAACACACATACACGCACGCACACACGCACACACTCGTACCCACACACAAAAGTAAACACACGCACAACCGCACACACACACACACACACACACACACACACACATACACACACACACACACACGTACTAAAAAACACAACAGTGCACACACGCAGCACGCACATGCGTTCACACGAACACACGTGAACGCACATACACCCACACGCACGCGCACACACAAACTAACACACACACACACACACACACACGCGCGCGCGCGACAAACACACGCGCGCGAACTAAATGGCACCCCCCACCCTTATACACACACACACACACACACACACACATCCGCACATACACTCACACACGCACGCGCGCGCACAAACGAACACACATACACGAACGCACACACGCACACACTCGTACCCACACACAAAAGCAAACACACGCACAACCGCACACACACACACACACACACACACACACACATACACACACACACACACACGTACTAAAAACACAACAGTGCACACACGCACACATACACTCACACACACGCGCACGCACATGCGTTCACACGAACACACGTGAACGGACATACACCCACACGCACGCGCACATACAAACTAGCATAACACACACGCACACACGCGCGCGCGCGGCGCAAGCACACGCGCGCGAACTGAGTGGCACCCCCCCACCCTTATACACACACACACACACTCGAGTGACAAATTAATTTGTAATAAAGTACTATCCATGATGGATAGTACTTTATTACAAATTAATTCTTCTAAGTGATCTTTGACAAATGAATAAAATAACACAAATTCACTCACACGATAACAAAAACTCGAACAAACGTCTTTCCACAATAAAACTTGGCAAATTTTGATCCACAAACTCAGCAGATAACGCATTTTCTTACCTTATTACTATAACGAAGTAGCCTACTGGGTTCTCTGTCACACACAGAACGCGACGTTGCCGCTTCGTGTTCGAGTACCTATTCGTCAATTATGGCTCCGGATCCACTTAGTCTAAGTAAATGTCGCATATAAATTAAATATACTCTGGATCTAAAAAATTATATTCAGTATGATTTTTTCGACCGTTGATAGATCAACAAATGTTGGTCAAATCGCTGACGAGTATATTGAAATCCTGTTAGTGCAGATCCACCGACGTCACACGGGCATCAAGAATGGATCAAAGTATATCAGTTTGTGCGACGAGGAGCTGAGCAAACACGTCAAATAGGTGGATCAACAATTGTTCTAACTTCTCACTGGATCAACATTTACCGTGAAAGAATGATTATATATATATATATTTGTTATTTCGTAGATAGGTATAGGTAATAAGTAAAAAGGTAGAAACCCACCTATTAGGTTAAATATTTAATATAATACAATTTTAATAATAATATTATGGACTATGGTACCTACATTACAATTAATTGCCTATGTAAATAGGTAGGTAAGTACTCGCCTATTATCAGGAAATTCCAAAAAATGTTCAATTTTTTCCAACAAATATATCACTGTTGATTTAGATAACCTATATTTTCGGAAAAAATCTAATTCATCGAAATCGTTGAAATAATTTGGTCATTTTTGATATATTTTAGATCTTCGACTACGATTTATATCAAATATAGTATCAGTCGTGTCTAAATTATCAAGAAAATCAAATAGATCACTATCCATCTTGTCTACTAGAAGTCTCTTTTACTTATGTGACGGTTTATGGGATCAATATTCCATCTCATAAATTTAGGGGATTGTTTAGTCAGTAACGGACCCTTTAAAATTGGTGAAACGAAAACTATCCCCTAACTGGCCCCTAAATATGCTATGGGGTCCCATAAATCTTATGGGTCGTTGGTGAAAGTGGGCATCAGGATAATAAAAATAGGTAAAATAACGTACAGTAATAAAGTAGCTAAGCTAACACCTCTAACCCTTATCACACTATTATCACTTTGATCACTATGTTCACTGCCACTGAATTTAAGATTTTGATTCAACTTATATGCTAGATGTTTCAGGTCGTCTAAGGCTAAGCCTTTCAGATTAACTGCTCCAGTATCCGTCAGGATCATGTGATCCAGCCTTGGTAAGTTTATCACTGGGGTCACTCTATAGCCCAATTCCTTAGCAAAGTATAGGCGGTGCAACAATTTATAATTATCTATGAAGGTCTCACAATCCTCACTATTTTTTATGATGTATGTGCCCAAAAGTGATTCTTTAGTTATGTCATCCTGGCATTTGTTTGTTAATATTATTTTATGGTTGGCGTATATAATCCAATTTACAGGGCCGATAGACTGGAATTTGACATCCTCAAGATCAACGAGCGGTGGTTCGCATAGTGTGAGATTGTTTTGGAATTTCATCAGTTGTTCAGCACATGTGTTTCTAGGATAGGATACCATGTAAGGAGCTCATACACAGGAATTCATCCGCTGCTATTTCGGTGCACGGCCGGGAGACCGGTAAGTATTGTGAACCTTTCACCAAAATGTAAGGATACTTGGGAATTGTTACAGACGTTCTGTTTCTAAGTGCATCGAATATAGGTAGTTGGTATAATTTGTAATAATTGTAATTAAAACTATCGGTAAGTGGAACTTCCATCAAGTACGTAATCTGGTTTGCTTTCATGTAAGCTTTTATAACAATAGTTCTTTTAATCTTTATTAAATTCTCTACATTTACAGGGTATACCAGGTTATCGACTTTGGCTATATCATTAAGTATTACTAACAGTTGAGATGAATTAATAATTGATTAGTGTAATACTGAAACTTTACTAAAAGCTGAAGTAGTTAGTATTTCACTAAGTTTAAAGGTAAATACTACGAAAGTTACTAATAAACATACTATACATCCCTAAAATATATGTATTATAAATTGAGTTATTTAAGTTATAAGCCATTATAGCGTAAGTCATAAGTCATAGAAGCTGCATCTGTAAATTTCTGCTCGTACTTAGCAATACAATATATTTCAATTATTGTCGAATGAAAACGTTCTATAATATCTGTGGAATTAGGATTATTGGGTGTTGTGATGTGAAGGTCTATTTTATACATATTTGTAAGCTCTCGCATTAGCTCATTGTTAAACTCTTTTCCAGGGTCGCAAGTTATCTTTTTAGGTACACCATAGAAAGAAAAGTACTTTGTAAAGGCTCGAACTACCTCAGGTGTGGATCTATTTGAGATTTCAAATGCTTGACCTAATTTACTAAAAGCTTCGATTCATCATCATCATCATCATTACAGCCCTTCACAAGTCCACTGCTGAACTTAGGCCTCCCCCAAGTAATGCCACAAAGCACGGTCCTGAGCCACCTGCATCCATCGACTTCCTGCATGTCTTACCAGGTCGTCACTCCATCTAGTGGGGGGTCGCCCTACACTACGCCTACCGGTACGAGGCTGCCACTCGAGAACCTTTCTTCCCCATCGGTTATCGGTTCTTCGAGCTATATGGCCGGCCCATTGCCACTTCAGCTTACTAATCCGTTGGGCTATGTCGGTCACTCTGGTTTTACTGCGGATATCCTCATTTCTGAGTCTATCACGCAGTGAAACTCCGAGCATAGCCCTCTCCATAGCTCGCTGAGCGACCTTGAGCGTCCTCATACGGCCAGCGGTGAAGGACCACGTCTCAGATCCGTAAGTCATCACTGGCAATACGCACTGGTTATACACTTTAGTTTTCAGAGATTAAGGTATACCTGACGAGAAGATGTGTCGTAATTTCCCGAACGCTGCCCAGCCGAGTTGAATCCGTCGATTGACCTCTCGGTCGAAGTTGGACTTACCTAGTCGGACTATTTGTTCCAGGTAAACGTACTCGTCAACAACTTCGAGCATAGTGCTCCCAACAACTACCGGCCTAGGTGTGACATGGACATTAAACATGATCTTTGTTTTGTCCATGTTCATCTTAAGACCTATCCGTTGGGAGACACCATTGAGGTCATTGAGCATAGTGCTAAGGTCCTCCAGCGATTCTGCCATAAGAACTATATCGTCGGCAAATCGAAGGTGAGTGATGTACTCGCCATTGATGTTAATACCGTATCCTTTCCAGTCCAGTAGCTTGAAAACGTCTTCCAACGCAGCGGTGAAGAGTTTCGGGGATATAACATCACCCTGTCTTACACCTATCTGCAGTTGGATAGGTTTCGTACTCTGGTTCTGTACTTGGATAGCCATCGTAGCCCTACTGTACAAACACTTCAGCACTTCAATATTATAAATTATAAATTATTTGTCACCCTATTCTATAAAAAAAAAACTTCAATATACCGACAGTCAACTAAGCACCGCTGAAGAGACTGTAGCACCGCCCAAATTTCGACGGAATCAAAGGCTTTCTCATAGTCCACATACGCCAGGCAAAGTGGCAGATTGTACTCTTCGGACTTCTGTACAATTTGCCGAAGGGTATGTATGTGGTCTATGGTACTGAAGCCTTTTTGGAAACCGGCTTGTTCGGGAGGCTGGAAGTCGTCGAGTCTGCGTGCGAGACGATTCGTAATGACTCTCGAAAACAGCACGTAGACGCGGCTCAGAAGGGAAATCGGTCTGTAGTTCTTCAAGAGAGCGTTGTCGCCTTTCTTAAAGAACAATACCACCGCACTTCTGCTCCACGCCTCCGGAGTAGTGCCACCATGGAGGACGGAATTGAAGAGCTTCTGAAGGACTTCAAGTACCGGTGTTCCACCCGCTTTCAGAAGCTCCGCTGTAATTCCATCCTCGCCTGGAGCCCTGCCGTTTTTAAGGTGCTGGAGAGCCATTCTAATCTCGCTCAGACTGACGTCCAGGATATCATCGGAATAGTGTCGGGTAAGACTTGCTCTTGTATCGTTACTCACACTTGCGTGTGGCTCCAACGATGATGTGTACAGCTGCCCATAGAACCTCTCAATCTCACTCAGAATCTCAGGTGTCCCGGAAACGATGTTGCCACACTCAGTCTTCAGCCTTGACAGTTGGCTCTTTCTGGCAGACAGATCTCTGGCAAAGATTTTGGAGCTCTGGTTCCGCTCGATCGCTTCTTTAATACGAGCAGTATTAAAGTTGCGTAAGTCTCGCCGCATGCATTTGGAGATCTGTCTGTTCAGTTGCCTGTATGCTGTCAAGTCTGTTGACGATTGCAGCCTCATCTCCCGTCTAACAGCCATGAGATTAAGAGTGTGATCGGAGAGTTTTTGTGTTCTTCTGCGGCGGGTCTTGCAGAACTTAGCTCCGACCGCATGGACAGTTTCCACGAGCTTGTCATTCATATCGTCCACTGCATTGCAATCCTCTAGGTACTGAAAGCGGTTTTGTAACTCGAGCTGAAAGGTTTCGGGATTCTGAATTAGAGCACGAGGGGGACGGAGCGTTGACTTCATTAGACGAGACCTCTCCAACTTAACATATAGGTTCAGTCTGCCTCTAACCATTCGGTGATCGCTGCCAGTTTTCACCCTTGCAATCTGAGAGATCACTGAACAGTTGGCGTCTGGTAGTCATAATGAAGTCAATCTCATTTTTTGTCGAACCGTCGGGGCTCGACCAGGTCCACTTCCTGTGGGGCCGCTTCTGGAAGAAAGAGTTCATCATAAAGAGTCCCTCTTTCTCCATAAAGTCGGCCAGCTGCTGGCCCCTTCGGTTCCGTTGCCCTACTCCAAATTTCCCCACCTTCAGCTCACCGCCTTCTCTTGTGCCTAGTTTTGCGTTGAAGTCTCCCGTCAACACCGTGTAGTGAGTTTTGGAGGAATGCATGGCTCTGGAAATATTCTCATACATTTCCTCCACCTCCTCATCGGGATGTGCCGAGGTTGGTGCGTAAACCTGTATGACCTTCTGCGAATACCGTTAGGTATTCTAACTATATACCTCCGGATTCTAATATATACCTCCGGACTCGAGGATTGCCGTATCCTTCCCCTCTCTTCGGACCTCGGATAATCCAATAATATGCCAGCGCAACTTGTCTACCTCTTCTTCCAGCTCCAGTATCTTCTCGTCAGTCCTCAGAGTGCGTGCGTTATATGTTGCCAGGGCGAGTCGTCGTAGGTGGCAACCGAACCTCCACCGGAGATTCTTAGCACCCCCTGCCCCGCCGTTACCATGGTCGCCACCGTAGCCAGGAATAGCGGGGCCGCCGTGGACTGGGGGCCGTTTTTTTGCGTCGTTATTCATGGGGGTTTTATTATAACACAGTTGTTATCAGAAAGATGCTGCTGCCCATCTCCTGCCTGTCTCCCTCTGTCGCCTTTTACGACACCCACGGGAAGATATGGGGTAGTGGATATTCTCAACCGCCACTACACGGCTTTGATTAAGATAAGAAAATATTTATTTTCTATTGAAAAAAATCTATGAAAACTTCCTGAAAAGGAGATATTCTGGGTCTGTGTTAATTACAAAACCGGTTCAATTGGTTTTCTATCATATTTTGAAATTTTGAAGGTATGAAAATTATTAATTACAGCCGAAACTGTTTCCTGCACATTATCCCAAAATGCTTACCATGGTTTCCTAGTACTCTTATTAGTTTGTGGTTTCCTTTATACCACGGTGACATGTTTTACCCTCGTGATGTTTTAGAATTATTTCCCTCTGTTCGGCCTCGTCTTCAACGTATCTGACACGTTCTGTACATTCGAAGAATTCTACAGTGCCCTTTTTAAATAGTTCTATGATAATTTTGGAAAATTGTTTTCTATGTCATTCGTCCTCAAAGTAAATGTAGTATTCAATCTTTGGTTTTACATATTCTTTTAAAAATTGTTTAATTAAGTTTTCGTTATTGATAGGTAAGAACACTTCTAAAATTTTGTGTTTTTATTTGAAATATATTTGACTTGCATTTCATTCCTAAACCAGGTGAATATAAGTATTTGATTAGGCTTAGTATCTACAGCTTACCTTAATATAGGTATACCTGTATATTCTAATTCTAACGCTGTACTGTTTCTGTGCCAATAGATGGTACGGGATAAGTTTGTTCTGTTATATCTATTGGATCAGATGCTGAAAGAGTAGCTGATAGGTCAGACACAGTTATTGTATCGGAGTTCTCATTTGGTTTATTAAGCTTTGCTATGCGGTAAATTTCGTCGGTCAAGCTGTCTACATAGTTTTTAAGGTTTTTGTCTGTATCTGTATCAATTCGCGGTTGGTTATGCTGAGGGGCATTATTATTATTGTTGTATCGCTGTTGCATACCGAACTGTTGAGGACGCATCGCAGGTAAAGGCTGAAGGCCTACAGATATATAGCCAAATTGAGGTGGACGATCTCCGAATTGCATTTGGTTGTTATTAGGTTGTGGTGTTCGATAATAATTTCCGAAATTGTTAAATTGTCGCTGCTGACCTTGAGTGGGAAGCGGCATCTGCACCTGCTTATTCGGCGGGATGCCAAAATTATATCTAGGTGGTTGGTTCATTGGCATGGGCTTAAAACTAGAAAAATGTTGAGGTTGAGTGTTATTATTACCGAATTTAATCGATGGCGATGCGTTATGTGATTGTGAATGAGATGCGAGATTAGATCCAGACATTTTGTTTCTCATTTGGTACTGACTATGAAAGTTAACTTCTTCTAATACAGTGGAGAGCGCATCCTCTAATGAATTTTGAGCCTTGAAACGTACTACTCTAACTAAATGTTCCGGTAAATTGTACAGGAAAACGTTTAATGATGTATAAATAGCCTTTTTAGAAGAATCAAACTCACTCAAAGATTGAATTCGACAGCAAAAATCTTAAAAATCTTTCTCCGGGTTTAATTCTTAAGATCTCAAGTTTGATATTTAAACACTCCTCACTTCGCGAGTCTCCAAAATGCTGAAATAATAATTGTTTAAACTCATCCCACGTTTCGATATCATCGCGCTCACCGACTAATGCAGCTGCATTACCGATAAGGCGGCTTGTTATTGTATTTGTCACGTAAAAATTCTGTTCCGTCGTGCCATTAAATTTAGCTATAACATATTCACACTTCCTTAAAAATAGATTTAAATGACGTTTATCTCCATCAAACGTAGGGCTGATTTTAATCATTTCACTAGGAATAAGTCTGATATTCTCCATAATTATGTATTAATTTGTTCACACACAAACAATAAAAATAAAATAAAATTTAATAGAAATCTAAATATCACACAAAATTATTAAGAAATAAAATGTATATGCTTAATAAAACTTTTTCTTTGTAAAACTATAATTTGTAAATTATGAAAATAGGTAAAACTTAAATTATTTATCACATATAATTATTTATTTATTTTTAAACTATTTAATGAGAATACATTAAAATGAGAGAAGTTCGATCTCAAGATAACAGAACGTCGAGGTAGTGGAAAGGATGGTGAAAAGTACTACTCACCAGCCACCAGCTGCTCTTATGGTTCAGGATCAGCTCCGCTTCCTTGACAAATTTCTTTTGGTTCGAGGATCGTCTCGATTTTTCTTCGCGCCGCGGACCTCCGATTCCGACAGAGTTTTATATCAAATTCGCGAAGGACGCAACACTACCAAAGTGTGACGATTCTACCGGCTGCGCCAGTTAAGGTTACGGGAACGTAAAATTATTTTTAAAAACTATTTAAAATCTATTTTATTTCTAATTACAAGTGTAACTATAATAACTTAATTAATACGTCTTGATAGAAGTCGATGTCAAAACGAAGTGACCGTTCCCATGAGCTCTGCCTGATTCCTCATGCAACCAAAAGCGCTGACTCTACAGTTACTGGATACTGTCTAATGCTTATGCAGCCACCTCTAGGTAAAAACCGTAACGAAACCTATGGTCTTGTAGTTGCACAAACAAACACTATTAAGACTAGCTAAAGGCTTACAGGAAAAATGTAGTGGGCACAACGAAGTGAAACATGAGGGATCAGAACAAAGATTTGAATGTGAAATGTTAACAGAAGAAGACCGAAAACTGATTTTTGATTCTTATTGGGCACTGAGTTCTTGGAAAGCTTGTAAAGTATACGTCTAAAGTTTATTAAGTGTATATGCATCACAGCATGGACGTTCTTTAAACCTAGATTCTAGGAAAGATAAAGCATTTAAATATTTCCTATCTTTGAAAGATAATGCTAAGAGATTTCATGTTTGTAAGCAAATGTTCATGAAAACTTTGTGCATTAGCCAAAAAAAAAACTGAGGGATTGGGTTGTTCCTAATGAAAATGCGACAGAAAGTTCTATTATCTCTCAAAATGGAAATGGAATGGTTGCAATGCAAGGACTCAAAATAATGCATCCAATTCAATTTGATAATTTTTCGACAGTCTGCCTAAAGTAGAGTCCTATTACTGCGGATCATCTTCCTCAAAATTATATTTAGAACCAATCTGGAATAGTGTTCATGTTGATATGTATGCTGAATATAAAAAGTTTTGTTCAAATAACAATAAGAGACGATATTGTGTTGCGATGTTCGAGAGGAAGTACCGTGATCTTAGTTTATGTATTTTTAAGCCCAGGAAAGACCCGTGCAACAAGTGCTTAGCACACAAAAATGGTAATTTTAATAAAGATGAGTACAGAAGTCACTTTAAGAAAAAATAAACAGCAAGACAAAGTAAGGATAATGACAAAAATGAGCATCGGCTGTTTACTATAAAACGAAACTTAAAGTTCACAATTATGTGAACTTTAAGTTGTGTGTGTTATAATTATTTTTATACACACACTATAATTTAAAAACAAAAGAAGTGTTTTGCTATCTATGCCACGAGAGAAGCGGTGGCATAGATAGTGATGTCTTACGTCTATTGTGATGAAACACCTAAAGGCGGAACTAGAAAAGGTACCAAATACCAAAAAAAATCTGTGGAGTGATGGGTGTGGTTACCAAAACCGAGCATGAATATGTCTAATTGAATTATCAGTCGAAAATAACATAATCATCGAACAAAAACGCCTTGAAGTTGGGCACACCCAGATGGAGGTCGATTCGATACATAGCAACATCGAAAGAAAGTTGCCACCTCATCGAGATATTTTCATTCCTGCAGACTACATAAATATAACAAAGTGCCCAAGAAGCAAGCCTGAACCTTATAAAGTAGTTTTTTTAAGCTTCAGTGATTTCAATAGGTGGAAAGATGGTAGATACTCCAGCATTCGACCAGGAAACAAAAAGGGTCATCCATTTGTAGTCGATATTGTAAGCATGCAATATATACGGTAATCCTGATGGAATTATACGGTATAAATTGGACTTTAATGACGACTTCAAAGAATTACCACGACGCTTAAACAAAAATTACACACGAACTGATAATACTGCCCTTTATCAATCATTTCTCCTTATTGACACTTCAAAATTTATACATTTACAAGATTTAAAACTACTGATTCCCAAAGATCACTCATTTTATGACTCCTTGGAATATAATTGTTCAGATACTGATGCCAGTCCTCATAAACGAAATAATTAGTATGCAATGATCCTATTGCATATTGATTATTAATTATTACATTCGTTATATTACCTTCTTCATTTTACCCTGTTATTTAAATATAATTCGAGAATTTTATAAAAAGTTCAAATTAATTTAGGTATAAACTAACAACACTTAAATTTTAAGTTTGTCAAGAAATTTACATCAATATTGTTGTTTATTTTTCTTAACTATATATAGTCGTGATGGTTCCTACTACGTAAGTACTCTTATTAGTTTGTGGTTCCTACTTTAATTATAAATAAATAACTAGAATAAATTCTATACCTGTTTTTTGAAATAATCTGTATATTATTTCATACGAATATACAATCAATATGTTTCATGACACAAATTTTACATCAATTGTAGTTACAATAGGTTCTATGTCAAATTTCTAACAAAATATAATTATTTATGGAAATTTCAAAATACACATTTAATGGAACCAACATAATTATCCAACTTCATTTACCTGAATAGTACTTACGTCTATGGAGCGGCCGATACTGGGAATTCCCTAATTCCTCGGGGAAATACCACGTACTCTTTTATGTTGGTCGGCGGACGCATTCGTCGCATTCATAATTTACGATATTTTTCATAAGTAGCGTTCATTACAAAACGAAATTTTGTTAATACTGTCTCCATACACTGTATTTATAAAAACACGGTGTCTAGTAGACAGCGTGAAAATACGGCAGATCTACTGTAATTACAGTGTATCTGGCAACGTTGCCTCCATGGTAGACCATGAAGTTATAGATAAAGATAGAGACCACACTCCGAATACCTACTTGAAGCTTAACCTATGTGTTACTATTTCGCTCTCTGTGGGCAGACCCTCTCTTTCTAAGTAGGTAACCTTTATTTTATTTTTCCCAGGATATCGCTCTAAGTAGTTGCATTACATTAAGTGGTTTATTATAAATATTTATATCTCTGTTTACTACTAAGATCTAGCCTATATAGATAATATATTTTTGTACAATTTTTGGGAATTGACTGGTTTTATGAAGAAAGGTTTTCTTTTTTTTTTTTTTTTTTTTTTTATAGAAGAAGGGGCAAACGAGCATGCGGCTCACCTGATGTTAAGTGACTACCGCCGCCCATGATCAACCGCAACACCAGGAGAATTGCGGGTGCGTTGCCGGCCCTTTAGAAAGGTGTAAGCTCTTTTCTTGAAGGTCCCCAGGTCGTATCGGTCCGGAAAAATCGCCGGTGGTAAACTATTCCACAGAGAGGTTGTACGTGGAAGAAAACTCCTTGTAAAACGTACAGTGGTGGACCGCCAAGCATCCAGATGGTGTGGATGGTATCGGGACGTTTGACGTGTAGTGCGTTCACGAAATTTGGCGGCTGGGATTAATCCGAACAATTCCTCAGAGCACTCCCCGTGATAGATGCGATAAAATACGCAAAGAGATGCAACATCTCTTCGCAGCGCCAGTGAATCGAGCCGATCGGAAAGCACTCGGTCGTCGACGATTCGAGCCGCTCTGCGCTGGATGCGGTCAAGTGGAAGAAGCTGGTACTGGGGAGCCCCAGCCCAGAGATGGGAACAGTATTCCATGTGCGGCCGAACCTGCGCCTTATAAAGTTGCAGGCGGTGTGCCGGCATGAAATACTGTCCCGCTCTGCTGAGCACGCCAAGCTTTTTAGAGGCCAATTTGGCCTTCCCTTCCAAGTGACCACGAAACTGCACGTCACTCGATATGTCGACGCCGAGGATTCCGATACTGGCTGAGGCAACAAGGGGAGTGCCTTGAAACTGAGGGGATACTACAAAGGGGTTCTTTTTAGCGGTTAACGCGCAAACTTGTGTCTTCTGGGGGTTAAACTGGACTAGATTTAGTCGCCCCCAATCCGAGACTCTGTTCAGCAATAGACACAAGTTTGTCCCGGCACTCGGAGACGTTTTCCCGAGAAATATTGGCTCGGCCGGTGTAAAGAGCATCACCAGTGCTGTCATCTGCATAGCAATGAATGTTACGGGTATGCAACATGTCATTGATATGCAGAAGAAACTGCGTTGGCGATAGCACGCAGCCCTGTGGAACACCAACATTAATAGGCTTGCAATCGGAGCTTGCACCGTCTACAACGACCTTGATGCTCCGATCTGCAAGAAAGCTGGTGATCCAATCGCACAATTTCTCGGGAAGCCCATAGGAAGGGAGCTTCGAAAGAAGCGCTTTGTGCCAAACCCGATCGAAGGCCTTCGCAATGTCCAAACTAACGGCCAATGCCTCCCCCTTGAACTCTACTGCCTCCGCCCATCTGTGAGTTAGGTAGACCAGAAGATCACCAGCTGACCTACCACGGCGAAAACCGTATTCGCGGTCACTAATCAGCTGGTGATCTTCAAGGTACCTCATGAGCTGGCAGTTTACAATGGACTCCATTGTTTTGGAGAACAAGGAGGTGATGGCGATTGGCCGGTAGTTGGACGGGTCAGAGCGGTCTCCTTTTTTAGGGATCGGGTGAACGTAAGCCGTCTTCCATGATTTTGGGACTACGCCTAGGGAGTAGGAGTACCGGAAAAGACGCGTTAAAACCGGTGCCAACTCTGGAGCACACGTCCTCAGCACAATTGGGGGGATTCCGTCAGGCCCACTCGACTTGTGGATGTCCAGGGAGAGGAGTGCTTTGCGAACCGAGCACTGTGTGAACTGCACTTCCGGAATGGAGCACTCACACCGCGGGATGGTCGGCGGCGTACTCCCCCCGTCATCGAGAGTCGAGTTAGACGCAAAGAAAGAGCCTAGAAGATCGGCTTTCTCCTTTGCGGTATGGGCCAGTGAGTCGTCCTCCCTGTGCAGAGATGGAAGAGATGGCTGACAGAAATTCCCCTGGACAGCCTTGGCGAAAGACCAGAATGCACGGGTTCCAGAAGGAAGGCGAACTAGTTTCTCGTCAATTCTGCCTATGTGCTCTGACTTTGCCTTGGCAATGACTCTTTTGAAGGACCTAGAGGCGGAATTATACTTCTTTTTTAGAGCGCTGGTGTTTACATCCCGGGACGCTGATGCATCAGCCCAGGCTTGGTAACACTCCTGCTTATAGCATAATGCTATTTTACAGGAGCGACCAAACCATGGCTGAGACTTGCCTCCAATGGGCACCACAGAGGAAGGAATAAAAAGTTCCATACCCTGAAGTACCACATCAGCGACAGAATCCGCAACAACGTTGGGATCATCCGGCGAGAAGCAAACCCGCCCCCAAGGGTAGGATGCAAAGAAAGACCGCATCCCATCCCAATCGGCTGACCTATAGTGCCAAACACGGCGGCAGCCTGCAGAATGCAACCGCGATTTCAGCGTGAGTGGCACCACACTCTGGACAAGACAATGGTTCGAGGAGCCTAAAGGGGGCGTCGACGGATATCTGATATCCGTCTGGATGAGAGGTCAGCAGAAGGTCCAACAGGGAAGGTGCATGATCCTCCACATCTGGAATCCGCGTAGGCGAAGTAACCAATTGTGTCAGACCATATGCCAAGGCAAAATCATGAACAGATCTCCCCGCATGATCGGTTAAACGTGAACCAAGCCATTCGGCGTGATGGGCGTTAAAGTCGCCGAGGATCACGATCTCTGCGGAGGGGATCTGCTGTAGCAACGAATCTGCAGCCATTTGGACGTAGTCGAATAGTCGGTCTGTTTCGGCATTACCGCTATGGGACCTATAGAGGCACCCGTAGACGCGCGGATGGTCGTCGCTGTCTACGCGTAGCCAAAGGATGGACAGGTCCGAACCTTCAAGTCTGCCGAGGCGTCGAGAGCAGATGTCCTCTCTGACGTAAACGCAAACTCCAGCCCGAGGCACAAAGGAGTGTTCCAGTTTGTACCCCGGGTAGGAGAGATACGAGACATCAGCCGGAGAGGACACCTGCGTCTCGGTCAGCATTTTTTTTTTCATTTCAATGGGCAGAACCGGTATTTAAAATATGACCACGCATTTCTGTTACAACACATATAATGCCGAGCCTATTTAGAAAATGTGGAAAATAAATATATCAGAGAATATTTTATAACTACCATTTCGATAATGTATTTTCTAGTTATTGTATCCAATCCTAAACGGTACCAACGAAATATAAAATTAAAATTTATTATAACACCCCGGGTGTTCCATGAATTGGGCAAAATATACCTGATTTATTGTTCAGACAGACTAAATCTATTTTTGGACAATTATTTTTAAAAAAATATCACGAAGACTAATAGAGCTTAGCGGAGCTCCTGCCTTAGACTTCTGACCTTACCCATCAGAGTCAGGGTGCTCTGAGCTGAAATGTGTATAATACTATATTCCACACATCCTGTTCATTTTAAGAATTATCTACAATTCCTAGGAATTCTATATAATGACGGATTTCATAGATAATTAGTAACATATGTACTATAATAGGAACGGTAATATATAAAAAACCTCAAAAAATAAATAAAAACATTTTCCATATTAAAATCATTTATTGAAACTTGTCTATTATACATGACTAAATATCATTGCTCTGTGTAGTTTCTGTCTCTTACCACGTAAATCACTAAGTATATTTTCTGTATGACTCTCTAAATGAGCACGTATATACATATTAAAAAATGAATTAGCTATTTTCTTAACTATCATAGTTTCATGCAAACCATTACAATTTATTGAGTCCATGATCGGGTGGTTAAACATTTCCTGCAACAGAGGAGTAAAATGTTGTGACACGACATTGATTAATTTGTTTTCAATGTTATTGGCTCTAAGTTGGCCCATCAAATTAGCTCGTTGGAAAACTTGGTCACAATATTTTACAATTTTGTAAGCTGCTACCGAAGGAAAATAAAGTTTGCCTCGGTTCACAAACGTCGTAAATGAATTAAATTTATTTACAATCATAATATGATATGAATGATCTGTTGACACAAGAAATGCGGGTAAGAATTTGTTTTATAATGTAACCAGTTATATAATATAATATATTTTCCTGGTATGGACTAGCATAAATCTTTTCTAAATTTTGAAACATATTTTCAACGTCTTGTTGATATTCAGGATAACAGAAAAGTTTGTTTCATTATCGCGAAGAACGCGATAATGAAACAAACTTTTCTGTTTATTGAAATCGAAGACGTGTGTTGTCTCACAGCCATTTTCTATGCAGTTGGCATTAACGGATGGTTGAATGGAATGTCTGAACAACATCTTTCTAATTATGTAGCGGAACTCGAGAGGGCTCGGGTTATCTTGTGCCCGACCGCGAGCCCTAATGCAGGAAAAAAAAGTTCCAAGTGAACATTTAAAAGTCAACAAATATTTAATTGGATTTTGCTCTAGTGTACACAAATCATTAACAAGTAACGATAAACTATTTATGTTCATTAAAAACCCTAATAAAAACGATTTTCTGGGATGATTTAAAATACCTTTACCATTTATTGTTAACGATTTTAAAAACATTCCAGTATCATTAAATATTGGTTCCCAATAAGGTTTGTTTCTTAACGATAATGGAGACTTTGAACCCTTTCCAAATGGTGACTTTGAATTCATGAGATCAAAAAGTCTATCTATCATGTGCAAGAACTCTGTAGTCGCTTCGCTGTTTAGAAAGTCAGGATGACCACTAATCCTCAAAAAATCTATTGCATCAGCAACAGATGAACTAAGTACTTGTTAAACATTCATTTTTTTGTTTTTAAAATCTACATGCAAAGCGCTTAATTTATTAGCAAATTTTAACCCCTCCTTGCTTTGTATTTCGTGTAATTTTCGAATATATTTAAACGAAATATAGCCGGTATTTGACTTCACTTCAAAATCGGCCAAAACATTTCTAGCGAGTTTTAACATATGTGCAGCGTCAAGCAGACAATATATATTGCTCTTCCCGTTTATATGTCGAAAGTACGGTCTTAAATTATTTTGTTCGAGAGAGCAGCCTAAATATTCATAAGCCTTTACATTGGATGATGCACCATCACAAGTCAAAGATCTTACGGTGACACCAATTTCGTCAAGCAGAATTATAGTGGTTTTTATTAATTCGGAAAGCAGTTCCCCAGACAAGTTATTTGCAATAAAAAAATATGCAATTGGACACTTAAACGTACACCGTAAGACACTATTTGAAACACGAGGGTTTCGGAAGCTAATTTTTCTGGATCACTTACAGGAATTGGTCCTAAATCTACATACCCAACCACTTTGTCTAATTTTTGATCATATGCCAAACTTTGTTTTAATGCCATTCCATCAAATATTAAAGCAACATTTTTTAAATATATTTTTTCAGGTGTTTTAACTTGTTCTTTTAAATATTCCAGTACTTCAGAGAGGAAACCAAAATTACAGTTAAATAAAGATAAAGATCTTCTACATGAGGTAAAGTTATATATTTTCTTAAGAACTCGTAAGCCTTAGGTGAATAGAAATTCAAAGTTAAAGCAAAAGCTTTCACTTCTTCACTATATCGAACACCATGTGGATTACTCTGTGGCTTTTTGAAATCCTTGCAGATATCAGCAAAGCGCCCTTGAATAATATTTTCAATTTCTGACTGACCCGTATACTTTTTAATAGTTGCAATTAAAGAAGACATAAGTTACGATA
The DNA here is from genome assembly GCA_907164705.1 of Parnassius apollo. Lineage (NCBI taxonomy): Eukaryota > Metazoa > Arthropoda > Insecta > Lepidoptera > Papilionidae > Parnassius > Parnassius apollo. The sequence continues at coordinate 17,322 of CAJQZP010000795.1, read as the reverse complement.
TGGCGGCGATCAAAAGACTTTTAAAAAAAATGTAATTAATTTAATTTCACAAAAGTAACAAAAATAATTAATTCAAAGTTCAAACAAATTGTAAATTTATAAAAAAGAAGTTAAGTTATGCGTGGATGGTGTCAGACTGCGAGACAGTTGCATTGTTTCCACGATGATACTTTTCGCAGCGCAAGCGTTCCACATATGTTCATTGTTATGTTCAACTGCTATGTCAGCCCGATTCCAGGGTTACGACACGTTAACTCTTCCCTCCTTAAGTTGGAAGCTGGTTTTGCGGCTTCCAGGAGCGTCCTCGCGACTTGCTTTGCTTGGACGCTTGTTCCAATTGTATATCTTCCAGATTGCAAAAGATGCTGCTAGTATGTAGAGGAGCACTGTAGACCAGCTGGGAATTGCCATCATATATGACCAGTTCCAGGTTTCTATTTCTTGAATATCTTCAACTTTGTTCATAAGTTCATGGACACTATCTAGTGAGATGTCTTCCAGATGTATCTCGTACTGGACTTCTTCCTGGTGTATTAGGTTCTCGTTGGGTAGAGGGATGACTTCGTCCATAGAGAAGCTGCTAGTGTGTGTTCTTATCGTTGTATTCATGACATGAACTTGACAGTCCTGTGTTAGGTTGATGAAGAATGTTCCTGATAGTTTCCTATACTCTGTTTTCTGTCCGCATTGGGTTTTTATAATTTCTGGTTCCGTTGATACTACCAACCACTTATTTTCTTTAATCTTCTGCAATTTTCCTCGCTTCAGATTCATACGTGCCCGAGTGCAGTTACCATCTTTATGCTTGATGAGTGAGATGATGCAATCTTCAGATTTCTCTATGGCTCTAGTATCCAGTGATTTGCAGAGCCAGGTGTCTTCTGACAGCTTCTTGCAATCTTCTTCCAGGTAGGCGTACTCATCGCTTCCAAGTGCGAGGAATTTGGATTTGGGTATAATGGTTAGGTTTAGGTTGTTTGGCAAGGAATATATATGTATATAATCATATAATGTAGGTTGGATGGATGGGATTTTTAATATAAATGTTAAAGAATGTTCTGTGCTATAGACTTTCACGCTAATAGACTTTTCTATCTTATGAATATTTTCAATACTAATCTCCTCGACTGGATATAGTGAAAAGTTATTCTGCAAATTACTAAGTTCCGAAATTAAATTACGTGTGCTTATAATACTAGGGTGCATTATACCTAATTGCGCGAATGCTATAACATCTTCGAGCAGCATTAACTTATCTAAAATAATCTGTAAACTAAAACTTATTTGAACGTATATCTCTAAAAAGTGCAGCTGGTTTCTTACTGTATCGGAATTAATTGTAATGTTTTTCAGTATAGATGTTAATCTTTTTTGGTTATCATCTATCTTGCTTAGTTGTTTCGAAAATTCCTTTATGGTATTTTCAGCCAAAGATAGCGTTCGCTTCTGTGAGCTTTGGGTTTTATGGACCGAATTACGAATTTTGTTGATTTCGTTTTCAAATCGAATAGCGTCTTCGTTATCTAAATTACCAGTTATTAATTTCACTACGGAACCTAGTCCATTTATAATACCGCGTCTAAATCTAATTCTAGGTGCAATAAAAATTAATTTCTTACTAATTAAATCTAACTTATGTTCTATCTGGTCCCTATATGTTTTGTGTAATTCTTCTGATGTGGTGTTAATTTCAATTGCTTTAGCACTTGCGTATAATGCCATTAATTTTATCGATACTAGATTCAAGTGGGTAACATTATACACAGAAGCAAGGTTGAAGGAATCAGTCTGTTTCAGAATATGACCTTGTCTAAGTAATAGAACTCCGTTCGTATTGTCTACGGGTTGAAATGTTATGTCGGATCTTGCCTGGAACACGAAGGCTCCGAAGATGGTTGTCCTGGAACAAGATGGGGTCTTCGTAGAAGTTTGAAATATACCCGAATGGACTTAGAATTAGGATGATTTCCTACTATCTCTGCTACATTATTAGGATGTAAGTGAATAATCTTATAGGGTCCTTTAAATACCGGTTTAGTTTTGTCGTTTCTCGCTGTTTTGGCCACCTGCTTATAAACTGTTTCACCTACCTTGAATGATATTTCCTCTGCTGCCTGGTTTCGCTTCGCTATTACCTGTTCCTTGTTTTTGGCCATCTGCGCTGACACACACTCCTGAACAGCTTCTGCATGCATTTTGTGCTTGATAACATAGTCCTGGTAAAACTGCTTAGGATAATGTAACTCTAGTGGATTTCTAGAAGCTGTATGTCCAAATAGTAACTCGTGTGGAGTATATTCTGTTGCTAAGTGGATTGAGTTATTGTAAGCAATGACTGAAAATTTCATGATTAATTGTATGGGGTCCTCTTTGTTTGTCATTCGTTGGATTCTGATAATCTCTCCTATGGTGGAATGAAAACGTTCTATGGGTGAGTTTGAATTTGGATTGTATGGAGTCGTGAAGTGAATGTTAATACCATGTAAAGCGCACATCTCCTTTATAACTTCATTGTCGAATTTACTGTCCGAATCCGTTGTAATTTTATGAGGAATTCCTAACACTGAGAACACCTGAAATAAAGCTTCAGCTATAAGTACACTACTAGTGGCGTTCAACGGTATTGCTTGGGCGAACTTTGAGAAATTGTCTATCATAGTGAGGAACGTGACACCGCCTGTCGAATACAGATCCATAAACATATGTTGCATAGGTTTTGTAGGTGTTTCCGTTAAGGCTAATGAGGGTCTAAGCGGGTTTCTTTCATATTTAGCTTGTAAGCAGATACTACATTGATTTATGAATGTTTGGATTGTAAGTAGCATGTGAGGCCAGTGGTAGTTTCTATGAATTTGCTTATATGTTTCCTGGATACCACGATGCACGGTTTTGCCTTCATGATATTTCTTAATTATTTCTTGTTGTTCTGTCTTGTTTTCGACAAGGGTAAAGCGTAAAGTACATCTAAAAAGCTTAGGGCCTCTGTCATTAAATACATTTGTGTAAACTCTAGAGAATGCTAGGTATAGTTCTTCATTATAGAAGTAGCAATAGAATACGCGATCAGCAATCATCAGTGTGTTCTTTTAAGAATTGGATAATTTCTTTCTCTGTGTTATTGACCGGAATAAATACATCTTTAATTACTGTTCTAGAATTAGTAGACCTATTTTCTACTCTGTATGTTGATCCTGGAGTTGACCTAATATGGAATTGTTTTAGTTGTCTGTAGATCGCGTCCGATAAGAATGGTATCCCGTTGTTTTCGTTGTCAGGCTGCGTATGGTTTGTCGATACTAAGTGATCAGGATCGAGGGTAACGATACTCATATTATCGGATTCTGTGTCTGTTAGAGGATATTGTACGTTAGGCCTAACTGTCACGTTATTGTCATTGCTATCGCCGTTGTTATCATTACTATCCTCAGGCTGTTGTATTGCATCGGTCTCCATATCTACCTCTTGTCGTGCGTTGTTGAAAATTCTATTTATGATGTCGTCATCATCACTGTCATCTAGATTGACTGCTAGTGAGTCAATGCTCTTATGATAAATTTTAACTCGAGAGAGAGCATCTGCGTTGGTATTTTGTCGTCCTTTTTTGTAAACGACCGTGTAGTCATACTCAGCGAGTTTAAGTCGCCACCTAGTCAATTTTGAGTTAGGGTCTTCTAGTGACATTAACCATGTCAGGGGTCTATGGTCGGTGTATATAGCAAATTTTCGTCCATAAAGATAAGGCCGAAAGTATTTCACTGCCCAAACAATGGCTAAGAGCTCCTTTTCTATTGTTGAGTACTTCGCTTCCGCATCCGAAAGTGTACTCGATCCGTATGCTACTGGTTTGTCTGAGCCTATCTTTCCTTGAGAAAGTACTGCACCCAGGGCTACGCCCAATGCGTCTGTTGTCAGTACAAATGGTTCGTCAAAATTTGGGTACTGCAAGATGGGTGCATTGGTTAAAATCTGTTTGCAATTATTGAAGGATTCCAAAAATTCCGGTGAGTGTATAACTTTGCTATTTTTCTTAAGACATAAGGTCATCGGTTTCGTAAGCTTGGCAAAGTCTTTAATGAATTTTCTGTAGTATCCTACGAGTCCTAAAAAGCTTTTAATCTCCTTCTGTGTTTTTGGTAGTGGGAAGATCAGAACCGCTTTAATTTTGTCCTGATTGGGCTTTAATCCTTGATCAGTTAGTTCATGGCCTAAAAATGTGACGTGTTTTTGAAGAAACTCAGACTTGTTCAACTGGATTTTCAGATTATGTATTTTAAATCGTTCAAAAACTTGTCTTAGCGTTTCTATATGCTCCTGCAATGACGTTGATATTATCATGACGTCGTCGAGATGGGTAAAAACGTTATTAATACCTCTAAGGATGTGGTCCATGAGCCGTTGAAAGGTACTGGGTGCATTTTTTAAGCCAAATGGCATTCTAAGGAATTCGTAATGTCCTCTTTTTGTTGTGAGTGCAGTTTTCTCTATATCATCAGGGTGCATCTCCACCTGATGGTATCCGCTCGCCAAATCTAAGGTCGTAAAGTACTGGGCGCGTCCAAGTCTGTCTAAGATGTCGTGCATGTTGGGAAGTGGGTACTTATCTTCTATTATTCTATCGTTAAGCCTTCGATAATCTATGACTAACCTCCATTTTACCTTACCTAGTGCGTCCGGTTTTTTAGGGACAATATGAACAGGGCATGACCATGGGGATATACTTTCACGAATAATACCTTGCTTTAAAAGATTTTCTACCTGATTCTGTAGTTCTTTGCGTTGTTGTGGGGCTTGTCTATAACTTCTTACAAATATCGGAGTCTGGTCGGTTAGTCTTAACTGATATTTAACTGCATGCGTAAAAGAGAGTGGGATATTTTCAGAGTAGAAGATACCTCTATACTGATAGCAAATCTTAGTAATTTCGCGGTTTTCTTCTTCGTTCATATGGTTTGTACGTATTTTATTTAAATTGTTGCGTAATTCTTTCTCTATATCTGCGTTAACCTTTATGGAATTTAAGCTGTGTCTAACTCTATCAAAATTCTCACGGTATGGTTCTAGGTATATCTTTTCATTATTAGAAATTATTCGTTTTTCTGAATTAAAATTTATAATAGATGTCCTAAATTTTCCCTCTTTAACCTCGACCATAGCTGCCGGAGATTTTAAGCCGTTAGACCATATGAATTCATCGTGAATATACTGACCATCAGAATAATTGGGTTTTACTACTATAACCTTTTCGCATTTTGGTTCAATCGTGAGTTTTTTACTGGGATAGTCAAACGAAATTGGTATCTGCGAGTTAGCGGTGTGTAAAAGTCTATTTTTTATATCTATGTTACAAGATAGCTTTCTCAATAAGTCTAATCCTATTAAGCCTTTATATTTGGGGTCAAAGTCGAATATAAGGAATTTATGAATTATATCGCTGTTAAACGCGGGTGGCAGTGGTAGGTAGGCCACTTGATCGTGTCGTGTAATAGCATGTGCTGTTTTTACCTCAAATGGTTCGTACTCTACAAGGTGTTCAAAAATTGTGTTTTGTATTACACTAGGTGATATCATAGAGCGCGAGGCTCCGGTATCTATGAGAAAATTACCTTGAAATTCTGGCAACACAATATATGGCAGGTGATCTTTGTCATGGTTGTTTCATTTTACTAACTTTGGTCTGGGGGCACCGGACCCTGGGAAAAATCCTGTTGAACCTCACTGTCTTCCATTGGAGGTTCGTATCCCTGTTGGTTGTAGTTGTCGCTACAGTATGCGTACTGACCTTGTTGATACACATAGTCTGCGTCGTTCTCAGCATATTGTTGTTCGTATTGTCCAGGTGAACCTGTGTAGAATAGCTGCTCAGCTGCATACTGTGGTTTTTGGGGCTTAGAGACGGATCTCATTGTGACGTCTGAAGCCTTCTTCGCAGGGTTTGCTTGTTTCTGGGGTATATTATTCCTAAAATTTCCTGAGGATGCCCTAAAGTTACCTGATGATGGGCGGTTCTTCCACGGCAACATGGATTGCACCCACTGCTGCCTTTGTTCTGGAGTCGGATTATTTTGTCGTTGAACTGGAGCTTTATTACTCGTCTGGCTTTGTATGGGGACTAAGTTACTAAACCTAAGCGGTTGGGAATTTTGAGGCTGATTTACAGCTCGTATTGGTTCTCTAAACTTTGCCTGAGCCGATATTGATGGTGCACTATAGTTATTATTGTGGAATGTCTTATTAAAGGCGAGTTTAGCTTCCTCTTGTCTCGCTATTACTATAGCTGATTCTAATGTAGTGGGTTGTGCTATTCGAACCGCTATAGAAACTTGAAAATCTAAATTAGTTGTGTATTGTTCTATTACCATGTTTTCGTAATACGACTTATTAGTATGTGTGCCTACAGAAAATAAGGTATCTAATATTTCTCGAAGCCGCCTACCAAGTGTCTCGGCATCCTCGTTTCTGTTACGCCGCACCCTACTTAGCTCTTGCATAACCTGGATTTCATTTCTAGGTTCCCTTAATCTACGTACGAGCGCATCCTTAATTGTTTCCCAAGAATTAAGAGTTTCTTGGTATGCTATCGCATCAATCGCGGTACCGCTTAATCTACTCTTTATAAGACATATAATTGCCGGATGTACCCTGGCAGTATCATCCAAAAGATTAAGGATATTTTCGATTTCTCTGATATAATGATTTAATCTCTTTGTATTGCCATCGTACTTTGGCATCAATTCCGCGATCATCTTAAAGTTGGCTGCATCGTCGTTAAGAAAAGACATTTTTAAATCAATAATTAAACACTTTATAAGTTTAGTTGGGGCTCTGTGCCTGCCTATTTGCGATTTTAGCTATGAGACAAATACACTATCGGACCTCAACTAAGAGTCTACAGCGATTTTAGCTGTTAGACTTATCCTATGCTATCTATTTGAGCTATAAGACGTATATCTAATCTCCTAACTAAATGTCTATAGCGATTTAACTTTTAGACACAATTACATATACTACTTAAACTAAATACGGAAGGAAATAGAGCAAAGGAACTTGAAATAGCGAGAGTACTCACCAAAGCGCCTTCTGCATCTCCTCACGGGTCTGAGTCAGCTCCACGTGAAGTCTTCGTCCGTGCCGCCGTCGTAGATCCGAAGTCGCGATTTATACGATCGAAACCGTTCAATTGGTCGAAGGTTCTACCAATTGTCGCGAAAGACCGACTGCGCCAGTTACGATATGGCGGCGATCGAAAGACTTTTAAAAAAAATATAATTAATTTAATTTCACAAAAGTAACAAAAATAATTAATTCAAAGTTCAAACAAATTGTAAATTTATAAAAAGAAGTTATGTTATGCGTGGATGGTGTCAGACTGCGAGACAGTTGCATTGTTTCCATGATGATACTTTTCGCAGCGCAAGCGTTCCACATATGTTCGTTGTTATGTTCAACTGCTATGTCAGCCCGATTCCAGGGTTACGACACGTTAACACATATCCTGATTTTTTTTTAGTTTGGCACGCCACTTTTTGCTTAAGAATCTTAGTTTTCTTCTCAAGTATTTCTTCTTTACTAGACTTTATTTTCACTTGCACGCCCCTATCTATCTTCGCGGGATCGTCATCTTCACTGCTGACCTAAGAAAACAAGAAAACTTTGTGAAATCGGTAATTTTAGCATTGTATTGCTCCGCTCATAAGGGTCGTAGCGTGATGTTAGATAATCTTCCTGAAGAATTGGTTTTAAAAATGCAAAAAAAATATTTTCAAATCTGACTGGTATAGTTCCGGAGATTAGAGAACTCAAACAAACAAAAACAAACAAATTTACATCACGTAATAGGTTATTAGACCATTAGTAGACAGAAAGGATACTCCGTAGCGCGCCTTCATGAGCGCGCATAAATGAAGCATCAAACAAGAAGCTTCATGCTTAGTGTCGTAGTGACGGTTACCACACTGCGATTGGCACTAAAGAGTTTAAATATGTATGTGTTTTAAGCTATATAATATATTATGTAATGTAATATTAAAGTCATAATAAATACAAATAAAAGGTATGTATTTAGTAGTAAAGGAAAAGGAAACTTACAGGTAACTTGTTAAGATTGCATAAATTTTCAAGAATTTTTCGACATTGTTTCTTACTAGTTTGGTCTTCAATATTACAGGCAGTACGTTTCACTCCTGTTTCCTTGTAGAGTCGATCAGCCTACACATGTGTACCAGACATAAACATCTTACGCTCGCTCGATCAAGATACACATGTGTACCACAAGTACTACCCTTTGAAAAAGAATTTTTTTAATTAAAACAAAACCAAAGACACTATGCAATAGATAATAGTATCAAAGACAAAGATATGCTCTTTTATTTTAAACCATAACCTGGCAATGTTTCTTAGAAAAAAAAAAAGAAATCACTCTGAACTTTCGGCGTTCCACGTGTCGCTTTGATGAAGGTGCTCCGTCTTTTTTATAGAATTTTATATTTGTTTCTGGACTAAAAACGAAAGTATTATACTTTTTTATATTCCTTGTAATATAGTAAACACGTAGATATATAATTTGTGGTATAAAAAGTGAAAAGTAAATTGCCAAAAGTACTTGGAAATACGGAAGGCCCATTTTGGCGGTTGGGTCATAAATGTGTTATTTTTCCAATTCTCATTTATTTTTAGTGTAAAATGTAAGTAAAAATAGTTTTCTTACATATTTCAAATAACGTGACGTTGTATTTATTTCAAATTCACACAAAAATATTTTTGAAATATTGTTCGAAATGTCATACAGATAAATATTATTTTTTTTAATTTTTTAATATTTTGAAATTTTGGTATGAGTAACGAATAGAAACACATAAAACATAAAAATATACATATTTCCAAACATTTTCATATAAATTTCTCCAAAAACAAAAGTGTAGAATTCAAATTAGTAGTAATTTTGGCACTAAAAGTGAAGTATATACTACTACTATGCTATAAAGGGTAATTTATGAATTTTATTATAATTTCTAGCAACCAAAAATAATTTTATTCGATAGTTTATACATTCAACAAGAATTCCTGTAAGTTTTATCCATAAATATTGTCTCAAAGTGAAAATATAGCAAAATTTGCAATATAGCAAAAAATTTGCTAATTTGCAAATTTTCCCGCCATTACGGTTCCGAGGGAACGGGAGTATAACATGTCGCGAGCTGTCTGACCTTACGGGTTAAGTGCAGAACTACTTTCATAAATGTCAGAACTAGTGCTTGGTACAGCCAGAGCAGCTATTTGCACAATAAACTCTTCATGTAATGCACTTGTTGTCTGCAAATGATAACATATTTTACAAAATGTTGCTTTATATTGTTACGCGCTCAAGTCGACGGCACTAGCGCCATCTAGTCTCGAACCGAAGAACTAAACTTCTTGAAGTTTAAAACTCGAACTCTCGGTACCTTGCGCGTGTTTACTTGAACATTCTGGATATTTCTTTGCTAATTTATATAAATAGGCGCTGCAAGATGCGATCGAGGAAGTATTGGATTTGGCGAGACAAGCGAAGCTTCGGAGCGGAATAAAATAAATTAGTGTGTTTAATTATTAGTGTTTTAAGTTTTAATTTGTGTAAAGTAAATTAAAGTGTTAATTTAGGTAATTTTATCGGCAATTTTTATTGTCACGAACCTCAAGCTCGTAACAATTGGTGTCAGAAGTGGGATAAAATCATGCCGATTTTACCTAAGGAGGAAACGGAGGGTGTCCGTACCCGAAGTCAACGCCAGCAGAAGACGGACCAACGAAGATTTGGTGGTGCAACGCCGCAGACGTCGGAGGGCCAGCCACCGGCTGCAGGCCCGTCGGTAGCTCCTACATCTGCAGCACCTGACTTAGGTGCTCTGATGGTGATGCTGCAGGAGCAGGCACGCCGACAGGAGGAGCAGGCTCGCCGACAGGAGGAGCAGGCTCGCCGACAGGAGGAGCAGGCCCGTCAGTTGAAAGAGCAGCTGCAGAGCGGACAAGAGGAACAGGCCCGCCGACAGGAGGAACAGATGCTCCTCATGAAGGACCTTCACGCTACCTTTGCGAAAGAGATAAGGGAGGTGAAGGATAGGGTTGCTCAACATGACAACCGCCTGTTGGAAGCTGAAACCCGAATCGAAGAACATGAAACCCGAATCAAACCATGTGAACAATCGGGTTGACAACGTGATGGCTGACGTGAAGAAAACGCTGAACGATCTCAAACTTGGGGATGGAACTACAGCTCCCGTAGTAGATACAGCACCTTCGCTACGTGGATTCAAAGTGCCGCCGTTCGACGGGACTTCTTCCTGGTCGGCCTATAAAATCCAGTTCGAGGCCGTCATGGAGGCAAACGGCTGGAATAAAAGCCAGGCCATGACTGCACTCACCTTAGGCCTGCGCGACCAAGCCTTAACCGTGTTGGAAGCTCTCGGTAAGAAAGTGACCTACGAGCAGCTCCTTGAGGCATTGGAGGCGAGATATGGTGACGCTCACCTGGAACACGTCTTTCGCGCGCAGCTTATAGATCGTGTGCAACGCAGCAACGAAAACCTGCAGCACTGGGCCCTTGAGGTGGAGAAGATGGTTCGAAAAGCATACCAGTCTGTACCTGCGCTCATTGAAGGGAACCTGGTGAGACATTCATCGACGGCATCCGCGACCAGGAAGTCAGAGCTGCTGTGAGGCTCGGGCACCACGAGACGCTTAAGGACGCCTTGACCCATGCACTGGAGGTAGAAGCCGTGCGGCAGGATCATCGTTCCCATCGCGTCAGGGAGGTTGCAGCAGCTACAGTTCGCGACCGCAACAAAGGATACAGCCCTAGGTGCTATGGCTGTGGGGAAAAGGGCCATCTTCGATCCAGATGCCCTAAGCGAACCCTAAAAAGGGAAGGTGAACGATCCCAGGAGGGTAGTGCGGCCAACAGCACCGCCCAACAGCAGCAGGGAAACGAGTAAAAGCCAGAACTGTGGGGCGGGTGCTGGCTGATGTTAAAAGAGCCCCAAGAATCTCGATCTCACAAACCCATGATGGGAACAGTCTAATCATCAAGGGCGAGGTCAACGGAATGCCGTGTAAACTGACCATAGACACTGGAGCCTCTCGTACGGTTGTTAGTTCCCAACTTATAAGTCAGTTCCTTGGGGACTCCGCATACAACCGAGAACGCATTAATTTGGTAACAGCCACCGGTCAGCGTATACCCGTCCGTGGAGAGAAGGAGATTGAAGGAGTTGAAGCTTGGCAACGTGATCTACCTGCATAATGTCATCGTGGCTGATATAATGGACGACTGCATCCTAGGCCTAGACTTTATGAGGAATAATTGTTGTGAGATCGACGTTAAGCAAGGTGTTTTGAAATGTGGACAGGAGGAACTTTTTATGGAAGGTGCGTTACCAGGGAACGTGTACAGCATTAAGAAGATTGTTCTTCCGCCGAGATCGGAAACGATTGTTCCGGTTAGTCTTCTCCGAAACGCTGGGCAAGCTCACCGTTGTGTACTTGTGGAAAGGGCAATGACCTTCCATGGAAAGTAGCTCGAACCTTGGTCAGAACCACTGACATCTCAAGAATACGTGTTTTGAACCTTTGCGACCGGGAACAGATTATAGAAAAAGGCACACTGGTTGGCACTTGTGAGGAAGTGGATTGGTTACGTCGGTGCCAATATATATCGAGTGACAAGGATTCAGAAACGAGAGTGACCACACTTTTGGAAGACTGTCGCAGTGTTCTCTCCCCGAATGAATTGGTCAAGGCGAAGAAGTTGTTACTCAAGTACGCCGATGTATTCTCGTCAAACGATGCTGACATAGGAAAGACTGGCTTAGTTCAACACAAAATAAACACAGGAGAGGAATTGCCTATCCGTCAGCGGCCAAGAAGATTGCCGGTAGCACGTGAAAAGGAAGTGGAAACCATGATTGAGGGAATGGTGAAGGATGGTGTTATTGAACCTTCATCTAGTCCATGGTGTTCACCCGTGGTGCTGGTAAAGAAGAAGGATGGCAGCATGCGGTTCTGTGTTGATTACCGCCGTCTGAACGACGTTACAAAGAAGGACAGCTATCCCTTGCCAAGAATTGATGACACGCTGGACATGCTTACAGGAGTAAAATGGTTTAGCACGCTGCATCTAAAAAGTGGCTACTGGCAAGTTGAAATTGACCCTAAGGACAAGGAGAAAACTGCGTTCTCGACGGGAAAGGGTCTGTGGCAATTCAAAGTAATGCCGTTTGGGTTGTGCAATGCTCCAGCAACGTTTGAAAGGCTGATGGAACTTGTACTTACCGGGCTAATTGGCGATGCCTGTCTGGTCTACTTGGATGACATCATCATCGTGGGCCGTACGTTTGAGGAACACCTTGAAAACCTGGGACGCGTGCTCATGAAGATTCAGAGTGCCAATCTCAAGCTGAGTCCGAAGAAATGTTCAATATTCAAACGTCAAGTCAACTTTTTGGGGTATGTAGTGTCGGAAGAAGGTATCCGCACGGATCCAGAGAAAATCGCAGCTGTAAAGGATTGGCCGGTTCCAAAAGACAAGACGCAGGTTAGAGCATTTTTGGGTTTGTGCTCCTATTACCGGCGATTTGTGAAGAACTTTGCAGATATAGCCAAACCACTGTATAAGCTAACCGAGGAGAAGCGACATTTCTGCTGGGATGAAAGTTCTAATATCGCATTCCAGGAGCTCAAGGACCGTCTGTGCAAAACACCTATTTTGGGATACCCTGATGCAAGCAAAGAATTTATAGTTGACACAGACGCAAGTGATATAGGACTTGGCGGTGTGTTGTCTAAACGGAATGGTGACCAAGAGGTCGTGATAGCGTACTTCAGCAAGTAGTTGTCAAAACCGGAAAGGAACTATTGTGTCACAAGACGCGAATTGCTAGCTGTGGTAAAGTCGTTGCAGCATTTTAGCAAATATCTTCTGGGGCGAAAATTTCACTTACGAACTGACCATGCTGCACTAAAATGGCTATTGCAGTTTAAAAATCCAGAAGGACAAGTTGCGAGGTGGATTGAACTACTGCAGGAATACGACTTTGAGATCGAACATCGCAGCGGGAAATTTCATGGCAACGCAGATGTATTGTCAAGAAGACCTTGTCCTGAAGATTGCAAACATTGTACTAGGCAAGAGAGTAAGGAAGTGGTATCCGTGAGGATGCTCAGGGCAGACCATCTCAGCAACGAGTGGAAGGACAGCTTACTACATGCACAGCAGGAAGATCCGGACATCAAGCCGATTCTGGAATGGATAAAGGCCAGTGCTCCCAAGCCCAAGTGGAGTGACGTCTCAGCGATGAGTTCGATCACTAAAAGCTATTGGGCCAAGTGGGACAGCTTGCTGCTTCAGGATGGAGTTCTGTGCCGTAAATGGGAATATGGTCGAAGAGACAGCTGTCATTTGCAAATGGTTGTCCCTAAAGCTAAAGTGCCGGATGTTCTACAGCTGTACCATAATTATTGTTCAGGAGGCCATCTGGGAGTTAAACGAACTCTACTGAAGATCCGAGAACGGTTTTACTGGGTCCACTGTCGAAACAATGTCGAGGACTGGTGTCGCAAATGTAGAAGTTGTGCGACTGTAAAGGGACCTCAGACTCGTAGTAGAGGTGCGTTTAAGTTGTACAATGTTGGTGCACCATGGGAGAGAATAGCCACCGATGTGGCGGGGCCGTTTCCGGAGAGTGAAAGCGGTAACAAGTATTTCATGGTTGTGATGGATTACTTCACTAAGTGGCCTGAAGTCTTCGCCATTCCAAATCAAGAAGCTTCAACAGTTGCAGATAAACTAGTTCATGAAGTCTTCTGTCGTTTTGGAGTACCTTTAGAGATTCACAGCGATCAAGGAAGGAATTTTGAGTCTCAAATATTCCAGGAAACTTGCCGAGTTATGGGTACTCTTAAAACAAGAACGACTTCTTATCACCCGCAATCTGATGGAATGGTAGAACGATTTAATCAGACATTGGAGAGGTACCTAGCAAAAGTTGTAGACCATCGGCAACGAGATTGGGACAAGCACATACAACTGTTTTTGTTGTCATATCGAAGCGTTGTTCACGAAAGTACAGCAGTGACACCAGCTTTCGCAAACTTTGGAAGAGAATTACGGCTGCCTGCAGACCTGATCACCGGGATACCACCTGATGCTCCACGCAGTATAACCGATTATGCAAATGACTTGCGGAACAAAATGAATGACGTTTATGAGCACGTCAGACAATCGGGCCAGCAAATGTCTGAAAAGATGAAAACCCGGTACGACCGCAAAATGAACAACAAAGGGTTCGATGAAGGTTCACTTGTGTGGTTGCACAATCCAGTCCGCAGCAAAGGGAAATCTCCTAATTTTCAAGCTAAATGGGACGGCCCGTACCGGATTGTGACCAGGATCAACGATGTCACCTACCGGATACAGAAAGGCGCAAGAGGGACTCCTAAGATCGTCCATGTGGATCGCTTGGCGCGTTATTATGGGGCCGATAATGCTCGGGACGAGCATGTCTTAGGAGGGGGCAGTGTTACGCGCTCAAGTCGACGGCACTAGCGCCATCTAGTCTCGAACCGAAGAACTAAACTTCTTGAAGTTTAAAACTCGAACTCTCGGTACCTTGCGCGTGTTTACTTGAACATTCTGGATATTTCTTTGCTAATTTATATAAATAGGCGCTGCAATATGCGATCGAGGAAGTATTGGAGACAAGCGAAGCTTCGGAGCGGAATAAAGTGAATTAGTGTGTTTAATTATTAGTGTTTTAAGTTTTATTTTGTGTAAAGTAAATTAAAGTGTTAATTTAGGTAATTTTATCGGCAATTTTTATTTTCACGAACCTCAAGCTCGTAACAATATCATACATTTAAACTACTACATTTCTAAATATATAATATATTACGAAAAATTAGATAATTAAATTATATTAAATTTTTACCTTGCCTGGTGATACTGTTTCTTGATTTATTATAACAGTAGGAACTGCTGTTGGTTTTAAGCGCCTTGTTGTTGAATCACAATCTGATTCTTGAAAATGCAAATTGCAAATCCTTGCACTTTCATAATACTTCATTTTCAATGGTACAATGGATAACCATAAATTTCTCCGAGTACTGTTTTTAGGAAATCTAAAAAAATATTCGTAATTATTGTAAACGTTACTAAAGTATCAGAATAATGAGAAACAAAAACTAAATAAAAAGTAAATTGTCTGCCTAAAAAAACTAAATAAAAAGTATATATTATTATGTTACTTATTAATAATTTAATATTATGAAATCTATGAAATCCGGCATTATATAGAATACATAGGAATTGTATATAATTCCTAAATTTCATGCATTTCCGGTAACATAATAAGAAACATGTACATATAATTAGTTAAGGACACGGAATGTCTCAGATACATCCTTAATATGGTCACACTACTTCAGTGCGATTTCTTTTAAACAAAAACAATAAAATTGTTCAAAGCCAATTAAATTCAATGTAAAACTATTTGATTTTGATAAAGTTATGATTTACTAATATGTTAAAATTAAGTGAAAATACAAAGAAGTATGTTTACAAGTATTCAATGCCTGAAGTCACTATTTAAACACTTACGCATGAAATCTTATATCACCTCCTGGACACCAACTACTGCCGCAACCACGCACTACACAAGTTTGCACCATTTCTTGAATTATAACAATAATTAACTTTAAATATCTCAAACAACGCTGAGAACTGCTAAGTAAACAACCGCCATATTTGTCTAATTTATGTTGACATATAGGGCTAATGTTGCCACATTACCGGACGCTTAGGAAATGGGATTGTAATTCACTGATTCGTTAACCCAAAAATGCATACGAGACCTTCAATTTTGGAATTTTTAGTGTAACTAATCGTAGTTCAACTATTTATTTATTGGTACATTATTTTATAGAGCTTAACTTCTGATTTGGTTAGTGTGGAAACTATTTCTAAGAATTTACCAGGAGATTTAAATAAAAACATAGCAATACTGTATTCCACACTAAAAATAGAAGTCAGACAACAGAGAGTGAGATAAAGATACGTAGGTATTTGACTCAAGCTGTTGTTCCAAGTGTGGCCTCCATCTTTATAACTTCATGTGGTAGACTAATTCATTCTCTCTCTATTAAAAAAAACATCATCGGAAAATCTACGGAAAAAATACACTGAGCTATTATGTACTACGTACTAGAGGCGACACTGCATTCAGCTACTATGTTCCATTCAACTGCGGTGCATACACCGCTCTTTAATCCGTCACTCGCTACTCGCTAGGCACTTGTAGAATTGACACGTGTTGTGTTGATTTTAAAGAAAATCTCATGATAAAATAATGTTGTCGTGCGTACTTAGATATTGCACAAATAATTCAAGAAATGTCAGTAAAAACCAAGGAATTACTTTTCATTGGTTAATAAGATACTTAATCAATAAAAAAGTATTATAAATTAGTAATAAAACAAATTATTACTATGACGCCATTTTGTGTCACGTAATATAGATTATGAAATTAATTTGTTCAGATGCGACATTTCTGTGGGTACTTAAATATAGGACGAATATATTATTATACACATTTTTTGGTAGAAACATATATGAGTTATCATAATTAGGCCAAATTTTTTATATTTAAATCTGCTAATTATTCTTATAATTTATTTTTAGGTTTCCACATCAAAGTCAAAGTGGAATTAATTCGTCAATTTTTAACTCTCGCGTGCCCAGTATTTATGAACGACTCTTATTCTAATTTAAATAAATATATTTGTAATTTAAATGTTATATTAACAAGTTTTGTTAAACATACATTTAGTATGTTTTTTTTATATTTGAGATAGATACCTTTTAAAATATTGAGATAAAAATATGATTAAAAATTTATTGTGATATAATATTATGTAGTATTATATTAAATAAGCAAATATAATATACAAAATAAACGACAAAATTTAAAAAAATGTTCTCGATATAATTTACCTATTTAACAGTACAGTCTTTTATTACCTACTTATCATTCTACCCGTGTTTATTCTATGATAAGAAAACAAACCGCGCGAACACAGAGTAGCGCATATTACTTCAATGAAAAAATATTAGTTTTTATTTTTCCATAGATTTTCTCTTTCGTTTAATTTTCATATTAATCTGTATAATACCCATAGATAGAGCAAAGTAATCGTAGACAGAGTACGTTTAGGATAGAATTCTCTGTCTACGGTTTAGGATCACAGACTACTATGATGTTTAGGATTCTCTGTCTACGACGTTAGTACTCTTTGTGT